>CM035137.1:6335987-8735987 GCA_020205605.1 Panax ginseng | reverse complement strand
ATGAATTATTCGTATTCCCTTTGGGGCCAGCCGGTCTTAACTAATTAACTAGTAGTTGTTTTTGTTTGCTTTGGACATGCTTAACTAGTTACAATTTCAATCAACTTGATGATAATAGGATATATATCGCGCATGCGAGCATCAAATTAATGTGACATCCCGTCTCACATCGCTGGAGTGAGATCAGAGAGTTTGTTCTTATTTCAATATCACGTAAATTTAACCCATCGACATTGTAAAAAGACATCCAACCCAAAACTAATTTAAAACGACTGGAGTCTATTAGATTTGTATTTGTATAAATAAAAGAGATTTTATATTTTAAAACAAATCAAGTATTATTAAAGAGAACATTAATTGATATCTTTTTTTTTTTTTTGGCCTACTAGAAAATGACTATTTTACTCTAATTATAAGAGAAGAAATTAAGGAGTGTTCTTGCTTTTTTGCAAATCGAGTTGGATCGAACAATCAAATCAGTATATAGGGTTGTAAATGATAATCAAAAAAATAAGATATCCGTCCGTGTTCGTATTCGTTTAAAACGAATATTAATATTCGTATTCGATTAGAGATATTTCGTAGATAAACGGATACGAAGAAAGATGCATGTATATATATTCGTATCCGTTTAACATCCGTCCACCAATATATTTATTCTATATGCGGTATCATAATCCCGAGTAAAGAACGAATTTTATTATAAAATTATAATATTTTTTAATATTTTCCATAAAGATAATTTATAAAATAGAGTGATTAATTATTTTTCTTCAGAATTTTATAATTTAATCATATGGTTGATGATTGTGTTATGTTCTATTAATATCATAATAATAATTTTTTCAATTATTTATTTATTAATTTCAATTAATTATGCTAATGAATTCGGATAGTTATTCGGAAACTGATAATGTTCAAATTCGAAGAATTTTTCAAATATTGAATTTGAATGGTAACTTAAGAAATCCTTGGAATATTGAATACCAATACGGATAAAATATTTTTTCCTGAATACAAATACAAATATTATTGTATTCGAATTCGAATATGCCAGTTTACACTGTTACAAATGAGGCTAAATTAGTCAATTCAAAATCCAAAAAGATTAATATATATATATATATATATATATATGCGGACCACCTTTAATGACGAATAAAATCGTTGCTAAACCCGTCGTTATAGGATCTCAACACTCTTTATAATGACGGCTCGAACTATCGCGACAGTTACGAGAGATCATGACAGTTGCGAGATATCGCATTTGCAGTTGACCCTATGTGAAAAGATTTGCTTGACGATTTTATATCGTCGTTAAAAAGCCGATCCGCAATAATCGCGTCACATATATATATATATATATATATATATATATATATATATATATATATATATATAGAGAGAGAGAGAGAGAGAGAGAGAGAGAGAGAGAGAGAGAGAGAGAGGATCTTATTTTACTTTATTGAACTCATTGAGCTCAGCTCACTTTTTTTTTTTTTTTAAACAACTAATAAAAAATGTATAATAATTTTTAGAATTGAAAGTTTTAAAAAACTTTTAACATTTCTTTTTATATTATAAATCACACCCAAAACACTTTTTTTTAAAAACTTTCAATTCCAAAAATTATTATACATTTTTATTAGTTGTTTTTTTTAAAAAAAAAAAAAAATTTAGGTTTGTTTCGGGAGATATTTCAATAAAAGTGAGTCTAAGAAATGGACTATATATATATATATATATATATATATATATATATATATATATATATATATACACGTAAATGTCTTGTCACAAAGTCTAAATTTTAAGCATGTGAACGACTTAAACTTAGGGACCAAAAAAGAAAAAAAGAAGGAAGTAAATCGATCTTGGTAATGGAGGGCCCAGTACATCCACTACATTCTTGGGTAGCGACTATTGTGACCGAGGAAGTAGGGAAGAGATGAGATGGGTGCCTATCCACGGACAACTCTGAAAATGAATTATCCCCCTTTTTTTCCTCTGTTCGTAAGATAACTAGCTTTCCGACATTCTTTAATTAATTTGTTTTTTTCTTTCAATGAAGAGGTCTAAACAAAACATCTCTATTGGTGACGGTGAGGTGGGAACAAGTGCACTAATTAATGAGGTAAAAAGTTTTGAAATAACATGAAAGGAAAAGAAATTAAAGAAGATGGATATATATATATATATATATATATATATTTTGCTTAATTTTTTAAATGTTTATTTAATTTTTACATTCACTCTTTTTTGGATTATAATTTTAAGTGGAATATTTAGATCAAAAGCAGAATTTGAAAATTCCATGCATCTCAAACGGAAAAGGGGTTGTCTAGGACGTAGAATTTGAGAAATTATAAATTGGTATTGGGGAGGACAAAAAAGAAGAACAAAATTGGATGGGAGTAACACATAAATGGTCTATATATCTTTTAGTACAAGGTAGGCATGTGCTTTAAAATTCTTAGCTGATGATGAATTAATATTGGACCATATTTTTTGCCTGGACCACTATTCGGTCGAACTCTTTATGCTTCCTGGCCTAATAGGTTAAGTAAGATTACTCCAAATAGAAACAAGTATACAGCTCTAGCTTCATATCATCCTAAATTAGCTTGGTTTATTTCCTAATAAAACAGGATAATAATAATTAAGCACTATGCATGATAGAGTATGATATATATATTATTATAGTGGCAACTGCGAACGTCCTTGTTTTTTGAGTCTCACTAATTATAAAATATTGCTTTCATTTTTCTATCTAGAAATTAATTAGAGTTGCATGTTATATATGATACTCAGACCGAAAAAAGAAAAAGGAATAAAGACAAGATAATCGAAAATTAACCTGTGCTAGCTATATACCACTGTTGAAGTCATTGCTTAGGCAACCAACTCATCAATTGTTTTCAATCGGATATCAACTTCCTAAGTATGATAGTGAAAAATATTACTAGCAAGAATCAAGAATTCATCGGTTGAACTCATTCCCTTTAATGCTTGCTTGCTTGCTGGCTCTTTATTCTTCTCTCTCTATTTGTCTCCATCTGAGTAATTCATTATGAGCTGTACTGATGGTATATATGCTCAACATTTGATGACTAGATGATACATGAATATATATATATATAATGGATGATCAGAAAGAAACACACATCGATCATCTTCATCAGCTTCGCTTTAGGTTTTAGCCTACCTAGCCAGCTAGCAAGTTGTTCCACATGCATTCACTAAAAGACACCAAGTATAATAAAGTATATTGTACGTACTTGGAAGACGCATGCATTGGTTTTAATTATTTTAGCTCAACAAGCAGCATTTTAAATTAAGGTTTTTGTTTCCTTTAATTTGTTCCATGCATGTCAATCTTTAACTTATAGCGAGCACAGTTGGTTTAATTATTTAGCAACTAACATTTTTACTATATATATATATATATATATATATATATATATATATATATATATATGTGTGTGTGTGTGTGTGTGTGTGTGTGTGTGTGTGTGTGTGTGTGTGCAGCACCAGCGCTGTGATCACGACTGTAATACCCGAAAATAAAATAATAATTAAATAATAATAATAAAAATAAAATATTTTATTTTAAACCATATTAATTGGACTTTTGTCATTTATTTTGGGTCAAGTTTAGTCATTTAATTTTGTGGGCTAATGAATTAATAAGTATTGGATAAATTAAATTGGTAAAATTGGACTTTAAATTAAATGGGTCTATTTTTTTTATTTTTTTTATTTGTGTAATTTAAAGTTCTATTAAAAATTGGAAAGTTAATAATTATATTATGTTAATTAATAAAATATGTTTTGATTGAATAAATACTAAAACCTAACCTACTAGAGCATTGCATCACACACGCTAAAAGAAAATTAGCGTGAGGCGGCAGTAGGCGAGAAGAGGAGAAGAGAAGCTGTGACAGCATTAAAGAGAGAATCTGACTTTGAATTCCGTGCAATTATGTATGATTTAAAATTTCTTCCACCAAACCTTGATTTTATTACTGTTCATTTTTTTTGAATTCCTTTTTGGGTGATATACAGGTATATATATTACATGAATTACTTGAATGCATATATATATATATATATATATATATATATATATATATATATATATATATATATATAAAAGTTTGTATGATTACTTATTGGACGGAAGATATTAAAAGGATTTCGTTATCATTTGTGAAGCTACTGTAATGCATAAAGATTTTCATGTTTTATAGGCCTGCACTCTTGCAGGCATGGATTTCATTTTATTTTTTTTTTATTGTTTTTTATTTTATATATATATATTTATATTTTGTGTTAATAAATTTTTGGTCATAAAACTCATGCGAAATTAGTAAATCAATTGATGTATATTTATTAATATGAAAAAAATTAATTTTGTCGTCATAGTTAAAAAAAAAAAAAAAATTAATAATAAAATTTAATTGTATTACATTATTAATGATTGAATTATAATAAAATCTTATTAATTATTTAGATTGAACGGAGAGAGTCTGAACGAGTCAAATTTGGAGTATAAATTTTGGGTATTACATTGCTTAATCCAGTACGGATTCCGTACTTATTCAGCGATACTCTTTAATTTTAGTTTGTTCGTTTTGCTTACCGTTTGATTTCGTATATTGTCTCGATACCTTGATCTTAAGATAAGTTCATATGACAATTTATCTTGATCTTTTAGAATATCATAACTTGTACTCTTTGAACTCGTTTTATCATATTTATTTCGATTTTCATAGTGATGTATATGTTAGATATCCTGAGAGACTTGTGTTGATGTTTCGATTCGATATAACATGTATAACGTTAGAACCCTTTGTGTTGATATTTTGTCGCATGTGTTGTGACATTATATCTTGTTAGAATATCGTAGGGTATACCGAGTTTATAACCATTGTAGGGGGTACCATAGGCATATCCTGCTTGCACCGAGGGCATGACACCTTCCGCCAAGCGGTGTGATCGATCCACCAGCGTCTCCGTTTTGTGCTCCGGTGGGAGTTGGCCATTTGGTGTTTTGTGTGGGGGGCGTATGGGTCGACCCTAGTTTTTCTATTCATTCGCTTACTGCGGATTGGTGATGTTTGTGCTAAACACACCTTCCGATTTTGCATCTTACGATCTGGATTCTTGATCAGATGTGTGATTACTGTGTGACATTATTTGACTGCTGTGTGGTAAAGTATATTACTATTTATTCGAATTTCGGTATGAAATAACACTTGACCATTTGATTCAAATTTATCATTTCATTGTGTTGGTTTTGTTCGTTCTGATTCGATTCAATTAATTGTGTTAGTTATTTCGTTTCATTATTCTTTTATTCTATATCCGCATCTTTGGGCATTTGGCTCATCTTGTGTTTTTTCTTCCGGCAGTAATCGGGGAATCATGGGCAAGTGTGATGAGAGCTCCATTCATTCCAATGGATTAGAGTTATTATGTTTTAATTGATATGTCGGTTTATTTGAAATTATAACAATTACTTTTTATGGTTTTGAGTTTGGTAGTGGGATATTTCTTATGGTTTGTCTTTGTGATATTTAATTATTATGAACCCATCCTTTTTATGACATAAGCTTTCATTCGGTTTTGTTGTGTTTTGAGTAACCTCTCTTTCTATTTTGGGAAAGGGTGTTCTGAGTTAATATCGAGCGAGTTCTTTCTTGTAGAAAACCTATTTAGGTTTGACTTTTCGTGAGTTATGGGTAGACTTCGGGTTAGGTTTTTGCTCATTTTGATTTTTTTGTTCAAATTTATATTTGAATCTGCTTTTAATCATCTCCATTTATATTCATTGATCTCTTTCTTAGATGGCTCGTCGATCCGCCAGATTCTTTGGGAGGAGAGATAACAATAGGGAAGGGTGATGTTCATCCCAATGAAAGAACCTAATGATCGAGATAAATACTCATTTGGTTAACTTGGTGAATCGAGCGATGAACGGGCTTTACCTCGATTGGTGGCACAGTGGTACAGTAATGCAGCGAAATTACCGGCCTTGAAATTCTGGCGAGGGCACTTCGGGAAATAATGGTCCACAAACAAACGAAGAGGAAGGAAATGTGGATGGCCTTGATCAAACAGTGCCCGGTTCCAATGTATGTGTGGTTGGAGAGGTTTTGAAGCGAAGCCACGATCTTTCGATTCTGCTCCAACTCCAATTGATGCGGAAAATTGGATTGCTCACTGGAGAAGATTTTTGATGTGTTGGGATGCTCAGATAATCAAAGAGTGTTGCCACGCTACATGCTAGAGGGGATGACGAGAGGTGGTGGAAAGCATCAAGACAACCAAGGGTGATGGGTGCGTGGAGACACTTCATCAAGGCGAGTTTTGTGAGGTCTTTTATCGCCAGATACTTTCCATTTGGCGATAAAGAGGCCTATCTTAGAAAGTATCTATCTATTCTAAGAAGGATGATGAGTCCATTCTGATTTCATGACGAGGTTCACCAGTTGGCGGATTTGGGAACTTGCAGGGGCGCAGTGAACAAGCGTGAGAAGTTTAAGTGGCGGATTCATTATAGGTATCGCCAACATCTCATTAACACCAAGTTTACGGATGTATCGGCGGTGGCTAATGCGACCAAGAACATTGAGATGGAGCGGCAGGACTTTCGGACTTCCAAACCGGAAGGAGAGTCGGAAGAGAGGATGAGATGACCAGTGGTTGAGCTTGGTCGGCATGGGAGAAATCAAGGTGGTCGATGGAGCGAAATCGTGGTGTTCAAAGAGGGCGATGGCGTGGTTAGAATCGAGCGAGGGATTATCGCGAGATGCCTCGTGCAAAAGGCGTAATCGCTACCACCATTACCTTGATATGGACAAAATCGTCGGTGAGGAGAGAAGCCGTCCGCAGGGCAAAATCGTGGTCGTTACCGGGACGGTGGTGGGGCTAACCCGAATCTTATTCCGATAGCTCCTTGTACTACTTGTGGGGCTAATCATCCGGGAAAGCGGTACTGCACTCACCTTGGTGCATGCTTCTTGCGATGGGACAGATGGGTCACATTCTTTAGGGATTATCTTGGGCCACGTGGAAATGGTGGAGTGGCGATAATGGTGGCAATTGAGGTCGGCGTCAGGCGGTCGAGGTTTGCTTTTGACGACAACCAGCGGTAGCAGCAGTACACGTAATCGCTTCAGTACTCTTTTAGTTGGCGATCGTGAGGCGTCTATTTTGTTTGACACTGGGTTCTACTCATTCCATTGTTCTTTCGATCTTTCGTTTCGGCTTTTGGGTGTGCCATCTCGATCTTTAGATTCATTATGTCTATTGTTATTCCCGATGGGGACTTCGTGAGTTATTTCGATTTGTATCGAGGATGTCCGATCGGTTTTGGGGATAAGATTCGTAGCGTTAATCTCCTTCCGATGTGTATGCACGATTTCGATATCATTCTTGGGATGGATGGTTAGATAAGCACCGAGCCACTATAGATTGTCGACGAAGAAGGTTATATTTGGAGATGTGAAGTCTCCGAAATTCAGATATCGGGGTTCTCACCGAGTAGAATGGTGAAGTTAATTTACTTTGAAAATTTGGAAAGTTGGTGGTAAAGGGTTGTGATGGGTATTTGGCGTTTGTGGAAGATACCTCTAAGGGTGAGTCTCGTATTGAGGATGTTCCAATTGTTCGTGACTTTTTTCGATGTGTTTCACGAGGAGTTGTCGAGGTTGCCACCACAATGAAAAGTGGAGTTTGCTATTGAGCTTGTTCCCAAAGTGTGAGCCTATCTCTAAGGCGCCAGATCGGATGGCACCGATTGGATTCTGACAGAGTTGAAGGAGCATTGCGAGGCTGTTGGATCGTGGTGTGATTCGGCCGAGTGTTTCACCGTGGGGTGCTCCGGTCTTGTTTGTGAAGAAGAAGGATGGGTCTACATGGTACGCCAGATAGACTACAGAGAGTTGAACAAGATCACCATCGAGAATCGGTATCCATTCTTGAGGATTGATGACTTGTTTGACCAACCTCAGTGGAGCAAAATATTTTTCAAGATAGACTTGAGGCCTCGCTATCATCAGTTGAGAGTGAGGGATGAGGATATCCCTAAGACGGTTTTTTTGCATCCGATATGGGCATTACGAGTTTTCGGTGATGCCATTCGGTGTGATTAACGCCTCCGGCGGTGTTTATGGATTTGATGAACGGTGTTCAGGAGTACTTGGACCAATTTGTCATTGTCTTTATTGATGACATTTTGGTTTACTCTAAGTCTAAGGGAAGAACATGAGGAGCATCTTCGCGACGTTGTTAGGGAATTTTACGTGAAAGAGAAGTTGTATGCTAAATTCTCTAAACGCGAGTTTTGGTTGGAGCATGTTGCATTTTGGGACATGTTGTTTCTGCCAAGGCATTAAGGTGGATCCTGCGAAGGTTGAGGCTATCACCAAATGGCCAAGACCTACTACTGATGATGCCGGAGATTAGGAGTTTCTTGGGTTTGGCAGGTATTATAGGCGGTTTAGGGAAGGGTTTTCCTTGTCTTGCCTTACCATTGACTCGATTGATGAGAAAGGCGTGAAGTTTATGTGGAATGAAGAAGCGGAGAAGAGTTTCGAGGAGTTGAAGAAACGACTTGTGTCACTCCTATACTTGCATTCTGTCTGGGACAAGAGGCTATCGATTTATAGTGATGCTTTTTAAGAAGGGCTTGGGTGTGTTTTGATGCAAACACGGTAAGGTGATTGCTTATGCTTCTAGCGACTTAAACCTTACGAGGTGAATTACCCACACATGATTTGGAGTTAGCGGTGATCTTTTGCCTTAAAGATTTGGAGGCATTATTTGTATGGAGAGACTTGTGATATCTTCACCGATCACAAAAGTCTTAAATACATTTTCACTCGTAAGGAGCTCAATATGAGGCAAAGGCGTTGGTTTGGAGCTACTAAAAGATTATGATGATGAGGATTCAAGATTATCACGGGAAGGCAAATGTGGTTGCAGATGCTCTTAATGGAAGAGTTCGAGAAGTGTCATTGAAATTCCTTATTACGCAACCTCAAATTTTATTTAGGATATGGAGCGGATCGAGTTGGAGTTGTATATACGAGGTTCGGATGGGCATTTGGCGGGTATGAGAGTGGAGCCTCTCTTATCTCATGGGTCAAAGAAGCTCAAAAGGAAGATGGGGAGTTATGGGGTTTGACGCAGAATCTAGAAGAGGCAAGCGTTTTTAGTTTCGTGTTGATGACCATGGTGTGATTTGGTTGGGTGGCGGTTGTGTGTAAAAGTCGGATCCAAAGAATTCGAGAGGCGGTGTTGGTACGAGGCTCATAGTTCGCCATTTTCTATTCATCCGTGTTCTACAAAGATGTATAGAGATTTGAAGAAGAATTTTTGGTGGAATGGGATGAAACGAGGCGTGGTGAATATGTTGGGAGGTGCCTCACTTGTCAACAAGTGAAGATAGAACATCAACGAAGCTAGTGGGTTGTTGCAGCGATTAGACATTCCGGTATGGAAGTGGGAGGATATCACGATGGATTTTTTGTGACTGGTTCTTAGCAAGACTTTCGGGAAGAACGATGCCATATGGGTAGTGGTGGACCGGTTGACCAAATCGGCACACTTTTTGGCTATCCGTGAGGGTTACTCGGTGGATAGGTTGTACATATCTTTCGGCGGAGAGATTGTTAGACTTCATGGTACTCGGTGTCTATTATTTCAGATCGGGACCCACGGTTCACTTCTGCAGTTTCTCGAAAGGGTTTCAACGAGCTTGGGGTACTTTACCAACTTCAAGACTTCTTTTTCATCCGCAACCCGATGGGCAATCCGAGCCGACTATTCGGGACGTTGGAGGACATGTTGAGGTGTTGTGCACTTGAGTGGTCGGGTAATTGGGATGATTACCCGAGCCTAGTTGAGTTTCTTACAACAATAGGCGGTACGCAAGTATTGGAATGGCTCTGTTTGAGGCATTATATGGTAGGAAGTGTCGGGCACCAACTTGTTGGGATGAGGTTGGCGAAAGGGCTATAGAAAGGCCTGAGTTGGTTCAAATCACTACGGAGAAGGTAGCGGTGGCTAAGGAGAAATTGAAGTCGGCTCGATCACGGCAGAAGTGTTATGCTAATAAGCATAGAAGGATTTTAGAATTTGAACCTGGTGAGCACATGTTTCTAAAAGTTTCTCCTTGGAAGGGAATTCGAAGATTTGGGTTGAAAGGAAAACTTAGTCTGCATTATATTGGCCCATTCGAGATTTTGGAGAGGTTGGTGAAGTTGCATATCGGTTGAACTTTTGCCTCCCAAAACTAGCTCACGTCGCATAATGTGTTCCGTAATGTTTGTTGAGAGTTATCATTATCATCCGTTGACGTGGTGCAATATCCGATTCGATAAGATTCGGAGGATCTTACTTGTGAGAAAAGTCGAGGCGATTTTGGATCGTCAAGAGAGGATTATGAGGAGGAAGACTATTCCGTTTGTCAAGGTTTTGTGGAGAAATCATTTGAAATGGGAAGCCACTTGGGAGATGGAGGAGCCTATCCGAGCGGAATATCAAACATCTTTTGATAATTAAATGCGTTCATTCTTTTGATTCCGGGGACGGAATCCTTTTTAAGGGGTAGATGATGTAATACCCGAAAATAAAATAATAATTAAATAATAATAATAAAAATAAAATATTTTATTTTAAACCATATTAATTGGACTTTGTCATTTATTTTGGGTCAAGCTAGTCATTTAATTTTGTGGGCTAATGAATTAATAAGTATTGGATAAATTAAATTGGTAAAATTGGACTTTAAATTAAATGGGTCTATTTTTTTTATTTTTTTTATTTGTGTAATTTTAAAGTTCTATTAAAAATTGGAAAGTTAATAATTATATTATGTTAATTAATAAAATATGTTTTGATTGAATAAATACTAAAACCTAACCTATTTAGAGCATTGCATCACACACGCTTAAAAAGAAAATTAAGCGTGAAAGCTAGAAAGAAGCGAGAAAGAGAGAAGAAGGCGTGATAAACATTAAAGAGAGAATCGACTTTGAATTCGTGCAATTATGTATGATTTAAAATTTCTTCCACCAAACCTTGATTTTATTATTATTCATTTTTTTTGAATTCCTTTTTGGGTGATATACGGTATATATATTACATGAATTACTTGAATGAATATATATATATATATATATATATATATATATATATATATATAAAAGTTTCAGTATGATTACTTTATGGACGGAAGATATTAAAAGGATTTCGTTATCATTTGTGAAAGCTACCGTAATGCATAAAGATTTTCATGTTTTATAGGCTCGCACTCTTGCAGCATGGATTTCATTTTTTATTTTTTTATTGTTTTTATTTTATATATATATATTTATATTTTGTGTTAATAAATTTTTGGTCATAAAACTCATGCGAAATTAGTAAATCAATTGATGTATATTTATTAATATGAAAAAAAATTAATTTTGTCGTCATAGTTAAAAAATAAATAAATTTAATAATAAAATTTAATTGTATTACATTATTAATGATTGAATTATAATAAAATCTTATTAATTATTTAGATTGAACGGAGAGAGTCTGAACGAGTCAAATTTGGAGTATAAATTTTGGGTATTACATTGCTTAATCCAGGTACGGATTCCGTACTTATTCAGCGATACTCTTTAATTTTAGTTTGTTCGTTTTGCTTCCGTTTGATTTCAGTATATTGTCTCGATACCTTGATCTTAGCATGAAGTTCATATGACAATTTATCTTGATCTTTAGAATATCATAACTTGTACTCTTTGAACTCGTTTATCATATTATTTCGATTTTTTAAGTAGTGATATACATGTAAGTATATCCAGAGACTTGTGTTGATGTTTCGTTCGATTAATAACGCACACGCGTTAGAACCCCTTTGTGTTGATATTTTGTCGCGTGTGTTGTGACATTATATCTTGTTAGAATATCGTAGGGTATACCGAGCTATAACCACCGCAAGGGGTACCACAGCACGTCCCTCTCGCACCGAGGGCATGACACCTTCCGTGGTGGTGTGATCGACCCTGGCGTCTCCGTTTTGTGCTCCGGTGGGAGTTGGCCATTTGGTGTTTTGTTGTGGAGGCGTATGGGTCGACCCCCTAGTTTTTTGATTCGCATTGCTCATGGATTGGTGATGTTTGTGCCAAACACACCTTCCGATTTCGTCTTGTCATCCGATTGCTTGTGATCCGATGTGTGATCGCTCATGTGGCATTATTTGACTTACTGTGTGGCAAGGTATATTACTATTTATTCCGAGCTCGGTATGAAATAACACCCAACCATTTGATTCAGCCTATCATTTCATTGTGTTGGTTTTGTTCGTTACAATTCAATTCAATTAATTGTGTTAGTTATTTCGTTTCATTATTCTTTTATTCTATATCCAGATTGGGCATTTGCTCATCTTTGTGTTTTTCTTCCGGCAGGTAATCAGGGGAATCATGGACAAGTGTGATGAGAGCTCCATTCATTCCAATGGATTAGAGTTATTATGTTTAGAATTGATATGTCAGTTTATTTGAAATTGTAACAATTACTTTGGGCCATGGTTTGAGTTTAGTGGGATATTTACTATGGTTTGTCTTGTGATATTTAATTATTATGAACCCATCCTTTTTATGACATAAGCTTTCATTCGCTTTTGTTGTGTTTTGAGTAACCTCTCTTTCTATTTTGGGAAGGGGTATTACAACACCACAATGACCTATATCTTGCACGCACCGCCAAGTATGTGAATCGATCCGCTCTTCTGCGCCATATATGACCACCTTCACCTAGGGGTGTTCATTTGGATGGGTTTTTCGGTTTTTCGATTTTCAACCGAATTGAATCCAAGTCGATTCGGTATAAAAAAGAATCGGTCCGGTTAAGATAAAAAAAAAAAAGGTATATCTGGGTTTTTTGATCTGGAATTCAGTTCGACATTTTTATGGTTCGATAAAAATCGAATCCCAGGATAGATATATCTTAGGTTTTATTTTTATTATTATTAATAATTTATTATTAATAATAATAATAAAATAATAATTATAATAATAATAATAAAATAATAATAATAAAATAATAATTATATTAATTTTCGGTAAGAAATCTTAGATCAACAGAAGATCACGGTTTAAAGATATCTTAGGTTCAAAAGTACTCAATATCGATATCAAAATTTGGGAGATTTCGGTTTTGGTTCGGTTCGGTTGATCTTGGTCTAGGTCCTAATAATTAGGTTGAAACGACTTCACCTTCACCTCTCATATATATATATATATGTATGTATCTGGCGGATCTATTTTACAAGTAAGGGTCACCATTTGCCCCACTAAATTTTGGTTCCTTCCCTTTTCCCAGAGTACACACCTTGACCACCACCCTCTTTTTGTACAAGTGATTTTTTAAAAGAATGATAATTTTGTATTACTTCTCTTATTTTTTTCTTCATGTGTAATATTTGGCTTAAAAAGTAAGTAATCTCTTCTACTTTCTTTTCTTTTTTAACCAACATCCTGTGAAAAATTTTAGTTGTAGAAAAAAAATGAGAAAATTTTTTTTGATTCGAAATACACTCATTTTTTTAGTATTTTTTTTTCTAATTAAAACTCATAAACACCACTTTTCTTAAAAAAAAATATCTTCTATTACAAAACTGACATTATCTCTTTTTGTTTTCATTCGCTTCTTTTTTTTTATCACCAAATTAAAACTCAAAGACAAAGACAAGGTCTTAAAACCCCAAGACTATTTACTTAGTTTTCTTTTGTGGCCTTATCCAACTCTTTTAAATTTGTCACATTTGTATTATATTGAGTTTTTAATAAAAAAAAATTGTTGATTAAAAAAATCATTCTAATATTTTTCTTATAATTTTCATCCTTAATAAAAAAAAAATTAAATTTGATCCCACTGAATTTAAGGCTGGATCCGCCACTGTATGTATATGTATTAATTAAAAGAATTGATGCCAATTTTAATGTTAAAAATCTTTTAAGTTGACTTTAAAATGATCAAATAATATGAAAATGATTGAGTATAATATTCATATCACTTATTAACGAAACACTATTCATAAATATATAAAATTTTAAAGGACACCATCCACACGGGGATTAAAAGTCCCAGAGAAAAAATGCATACAATCATATATATATATATATATATATATATATATATATATATATATATATATACCATGTCCTGAGGCCGGACAAGAGGTTCCCACACAGCAAAACAGAACCCAATTAAAAGCTACAAGGAAACCCATTTAACTTACAATGACCTATTGAGGCCCAATTTTTGACTGATCGACTTAAATGCTTTTCATAAATATTAACAAAAATCAGCTTCAGAAAAATAAAGAAAAGAGGTCAAATGTTTCTAATTCAAAATGATGGTTTTTAGTGTGATGCTAAGAGTTCCTTTATTTATGTCTAATCTAAAATACATTTTTTATTCTACTAAAAGAGTTCTATTTATACAAGTCATAAGCATGAAGTATATATTTTTGTTTAATATTTACTTGAAAAATAATAAATTATTAATTTAATGGTGATGACATATATAACAATGAAACAATTTTTTCCCTAATAAATATGGAACAAAAATATACACTAGTATCGATAAAAAAAGAACTCTAGCTCCTTGTGAATCATATATATATATATATATATATATTGAAACAAATAGTTGGATCGTTTTAATTGGAATTCAAGATCGATCCTTTGTGTTTCTTAGTTTGATTGATCAATGGGAATATATCTGCTAAAACTAAAACAATATTCCATAATTAATGATTGGGAAATTAAGCTTAATTGAGCAGCAGTTCCTGATCGACTTTCTACTTACTTTAAATCTTTCTGCTGCTTGTAAAGAAAGAAAATGATGAAATACAAGAACCTCAACCGTTGCGGCTTTCTCGAGTGTCTGAAATTTTAGGGTTGTTTACTTGTTTCTTTTTGGATACCAAATATGCAAACGTGATACATGATTGATCCATATATATAATTATAAATCGAACCAGTCATTGATTAATTAATTTGTATACTTAACTTAAGAAGTGATCAGTAGTGATATTTAGTTTAGTCTTGTTTAATTTGTTAAGTAATATATTTTTATTTTACAGCATAAAAATAAAATTAAATCTTTCTTCCTTCTTCCATTCCTTCTTGTTCTTTATTTTTTTCTTATCTTTCTAAAGAAGAGAAATCCTTAATTAGTGAGAACATATATATGAATTATGAAGATAGAGTACCACTTTTTTTCTTTTTTTCTTTTTTTTGTGCAGCTAAAATCATCTTTCTTTTATTTGGTATATATTTTTCTTAACCTTGTACTTTTTTATAAATAAAATAAAATTATGAGCGGTTGTAGTGGTGGTTTTTATTTGGGGGTTGAGGTATTATAAGCTAAGCTGTTAGTAATTCATAACATAAAGTGATGATGATAAGGAGGTGGTGGAGCATTATCATCATGCTAATAATTAATTAAAGAGTACTTATATTGACGACTAAAATCAATTAATTTTATATGTGGATAAGATATGCTCAAAACCTTCATTAATTAGATAAAATAAAAGATGCTTCAGCTTTTGTCCCCCTCCCATTCCTTTTTAGTAGTAGAATTTATTTTTGAGGTAAGGAACTGCTACCAACATAAGTAGTAATATACTTAACCTTTGACCCTTGAGGGTATTATAATCTTTTACATTTCTTCAATAGAATTCAATGGCCAAGAAGCAAATATTTGTACGAGGCGACTAGGTAAAATTAAAAGTAGCTTAATCATAAGTGCGGATGTTTTTTGATGGTGTATTAGCCTGTTATATATATATATATATATATATATACACGCGAAAGAATCATTATAAGATATATATTTATTTGTTATGAATTTTTATAGGGTATGCACTATTTATACTATTGAAAATAAAAAAAAAAAACGATTAAGATTAAAAATTAAAAATCGACATCCGTTACTATCAATAGCCGATGATATGTATTTTTTTTACCGTCCACTAACTATTAATACTTTAAAATTTGATTAGACTTGTATTTTTTTTATTTAAAAAAAACAAAGAGAGGAGAGAGAAAAAAGAGGGTCACCACCGAAGAACTAATTTGTGCTTAAAAAACTATTCTTACCTATATTTGTGTCTTGAGAAAGAACTTAATTGGTGCTCCGTGGATTGTTTAATTGGAGTATATTTTTAAAAACTTGGGATACTTATTTAAGTAAACCAATCGTGCGCTGAATACGGGGCAACTTTTTGGATTCGACTATCTAGAACGTACATTTGAAATGATTCATATATATAATTTTTTTTTTTTTACTTTTTTTTAAAACAACTTAAAAAATAAATAAATTATAGAACTGAAATTTTTATATAATATAATATTTTTTGTGTGATTTGGATACATATAACAAAATATGTTTGTACAATCACACCAAAAACACTGTATTATGTAAAAATTCCAGTTTCATAATTTTTTTTAGTTGTTTTAAAAAAATCAAAAAAAAAAGTCCTTATTTTATAAAACCTGGGATCTCGAATTGGATCCTAACCCTATATATATATATATATATATATATATATATATATATATATATGTGTGTGTGTGTGAGGATTAAGGTTGTTAAATTAAACAACAAGTCTTGGCAGACATGTTTATTGGATATGAATATTGGACATTTTCATTATTTTTTTTGCTTGCGACTCAAAAAATGTATAGTATTTATTCTAACAGAAATTTTTACAAAATATAGTGTTTTAAGTGTAATTTAAATATATATACACGAACAGGTTTGTACAGCCTGTATAACCCTATTTTTGTATATGTATCTAAATTACACCTAAAACACTATAGTTTGTAAAAATTTAAGTTAGAATAAATAGTATATATTTTTTGAAAGTTACAAGCAAAAAATAATTTAAAATATCTAATATTCATGTCCAATAAACATATTCACCTAGAATTACTCTAAATTAAAATTTTGCGGCTTCTTAATTAAGTAGATCTAGCTAGATGTTATTTTGACAGTATTCAGGTGATCATGCATTTTCTTACTAAAAATCACAGGTTTAACTTTTAACCCCCTGTAACTGAAAATGTAGCATATATAGAGAGAGAGAAAACAAGACTTGGTGCATGTTCGTTTATCGGTGTTAATGGGAGCGTTTGGAACCTCAAAAATGTATTAAATACAATTGAAAATCTTGTTCGTTTATAACTAATTTATATCAAACGCAATTTATTTTGTGTTTGGGGTCCAAATGTAATGCTTCAAAAGTGATGCGATACGTTTGAACCTCTAAATACACCAAACACTGTCGATATGTACAAATATTCTAAACGCGGATAACCGAACATACATTTAAACCTCATGACATTAAAAATAAAATTACTCAACCGAACTAATCCAACCACGCCGAGTCGAACCCCCTATCCCCTCTCTCCTTAGGAATGATAGAATAATTCAAAATTCTGCTAAAATTTACTTGTATGAGAATTTGATATATATATATATATATATATATATATATATATATATATATATATATATATTACAACGATTTTTCTTACTTTTTTTTTAAAAGCCTCATTTTTTTAAAAATATAATATAATTTTATAATTCAAGTACATCATTATTATTACAATATCAAAGATCCAATCAAACCTCACTAAAAAAGGAAAAAATAATAAACCGAACATAAAAAGAAACAAGCTTCTATAATGAAGAAATAAACTCATTTAAGTAAAAATTAAACTTGTAACCTTAACTATTAAGCTAAGATCTCATCACGGTTTTTCTGACTTGAATATGTAATTTATTCACTATAATTACGTTAGATTGTGAAACTATCAACTTGTTTATTTAAAATATTGGCAAACGGACCGATTATGGTTATTATGAAAATAAGACAACGGTCATTTGAGATTTCATTCTAATATTAATACTCCATTCGTTGTTAAAATTAAACATATATTTTGATTTTTTTAATTAATTTTAAAATTTAAAATTGATAAAAATTTATTTAGTTAAAATATAAATAAATATAATAAAATAAATACTATTATTTTTACATAAATTTTTAATATTTTTACATGAATTTTTGTTTGTGTCCTGATCAGGAGAGATTAACGAATATTGAATAGGAACATGCCACATGCAGGTCACTATGTTGAATGTACAGAGTCGTGAACTTACACGTGGAGTCACAACTATTCGATTAAAATAAGGTTGTTCCATTATCCAAAATTTTAGTCAGCAGATTCGAGTGGATTAATAAAACTCGGCGCCGCCACCGCATGATAGATTGTTCTTTATGCAACAAATATCCGAAACATACAATGGCATGCACGTCGTGGAGGTGCCGGCCGGCCCCCATTAAGATCGACGCAGATAACATGCACAGCCACACAGGCAAGCTTTCCACGCATGAGAAATTTTCTTTTCCCTATCTATGCACAGACTCTAAATTGTAGCGTTTAACACTATCGTTCTTCAATTCTAAATAAACTCATATTTATTAATTAATTTATAAATCTTAAAATTTAAATTTAGGGTAACTTTATTTGATTTTAATTACTATTAAATATTTAAAAAATATCATTACCTACAACATTGTTATTTGCAAAATTAAAATAAATTTACATATATCACTATTAATTTGAGTTTTAAAATTTCTCAAATTAATTAATGAGTTCCATTTGTCCCTTTTGTATTTGTCTTTTAGAGAGAAATCTTTGTTCATTTTTCTTTTTAGTTTGTAAATTTCAAAAAAGTATTAAATGTATATATTTTCATATTAATCTTTATGATTAAAGGTTAATTTGTTTCTCGCTTATCTTTTTAATAAATTTTAGAAGATTAATATTAAAATTTTATACTCAATTTAGTCAATCGATATAATATTAATTACATTTTTTAATGTAGATGCATGATCTTAAAACGTCAATTAAAATAATATTTTTATATGATTTTTTTTTATATAAAATGCAATTCACTCACTATTTATGTAAAAAAAAATTATATAAAAATATCATTTGACTTATAAAAACTAAAGACGACATTAACATTACACGTCTATTTAACTAGAAAGTCAATCTTGCTTTTTAGTCTCATCACTTATCAGGATCACACAAATTAAGTACTACCACAAAGGAGATTTAATTAATTCAAACTACAGGTAAACTAGCTCTAGCTCTAGCTCTATGTATACTTTTGAGAAGATAAATCATGGTTATCCATTTCCAACCGCTTGAAAGAGCGATATAATTGGCAATGTACTGATAAAGAAACCGACCAACCAATGAGATCATATATACAGGAGGATTTGAGTCTGATAATATTGAGTTGTCGAATAGCACATGAATGACACTAAAAGATAAGGAGCTAATTAATGGATCAACATAAAGATGTCGGTTGATTTTGGAGTCGAAAGTTCGGCTCAGTTAGCTTAACTTTGAAACAATCGGCTTCAGGACAAGTGTTTGAATTCATGGCGAATTTCTTCTGAAATGGCATCCTGATTTTGGGAAGATCAAATTGACTTAATTATTATTATTTAATTATTTTATGGCAATGATATTTTATTAGATAATAAATCTTTTATATTGTTACGTAATTAATTAAGATATAATTATTAAGAGTTTATTTTCATAATTATAGGAATTTTGTTCTGTTTTGATAAGGAAGTCTTATAGTTATAAAACTCGCCTTGTGGGTTTAATTTTAAAGGGTGAATTTTTTATTAGGATAAATATAATTTACACATTAAATAAATTTCTCTATGTTTAGGGTAATTCTTTTACTTCTTTTGCTTCATTTGTCTGTGAATTTATTTAATTAACCAGCCGCAAGATAATCGTTATTCCGTCCGGCATCAAAACAAAACAAAACATCAACATCTTCACGGGAATAGATGTCATCAGTTTCAATGGTTGGTGGTTGTGGGCAAGGAAATCGTGCCTTGCCAGTTAGGGTTTCGTGTTGGCTGAGGAGGAGAGAAATTCACAAAGAGCACAGAATTGATTGGTTGATTGAAGAGGGGAGAACGACAGGTGGGCGATTACTCCAACGACGCGTGGCATAACTCCTAGAATCCGGGAACCGTGTTAGGGTAGCAGGGATTCCAAGAGCCTTCTTGAGTCCTTCGAGTTGAGAGAATGTTCAAACTCATTTTAGTGCTTTTAGGTGGAATATCCCAGCCTTTAAGTCGCCAAAAAGAGTCCCTTTGATCTTCCAAGAGTCCAAGTCCTGAGTCTGAAGAGAGGTCCAAACACTTTAGTGCTTTTAGGTGGAAAATTCAAGCCTTTAAGTCACCAAAAAGAGTCCCCCTTCCCATTCCTAGAATGGAAGGGGTATTTATAGAGTTTCCTAGAATTAAGTAGTCACATGTTAGGCACATGTTTTCAGGAAAATTCCAGAAATACCCTTTAGTCATTAGAATAATGTCCATATTTTACTGTCCTTCTAGCCACCAATCCAATCCCTCAATCAATTCCCAAAACGAGCTGCCTCCACGAGCCTTCTACTTGGGGACCCGTGGAGGCTTCTCTCGGGTCTCGCCTATTTATTTTTTGCTTTTTCGTCTTCATTCCATTAGGTTATGCGAACCCTAATTTGCGCATTTAATGAGATCGCGGAACCCTAATTGTGCATTTAATTCAATTAGGTCATGTGAAACTTAATTTGCACTTGGGCCCACATTTGCCCCCTGCGCGAGAGTCGCATTTCCAAAGAGACGATCATGTAAGAATAATGCAAGCTATTTGAACGATTTTGTTGGGCTCCACCTGCAGATCTTCAAGACAATGGTCTAAGAGAGAGGAATCTTGTGAAGCCCAAACCCTTAGGGTTAAACCCTAGAGAGGAAAAACCTACCAGAGCTCTTCCTTGGATGAATTGAGAAATCTTCCAAAAAATCTTTACATAGCTTGGGCATTTGTTTCCTTATTTTTTCTGGAAACTTATTTTGGAGAAGTAAGGAGTCGATATTCATAATCCATGGTGTAAGACCCCAACTTTTATGAATAAAGATGATTTTTCTATAATTATCATTTTTGAATATTATGGAATGAATTTGTTATAATGTTATAGTTATGGGTAGTATTTATAAATTCTGCAAAGTATGCAAGTTCTTATATTATATTCGATTGGTCGGAGAATATTCATTTTAGCAGAGAATATTCGTACAACGGCGCAATCATTGGTGGACCCCCAAGAATGTAATTATTATCGGATTGAGAAAACGACAAAAATATATTTATGAAAATAACGGCGGAAGTTTTACTGATTAATCTTGTTGATCTACTCTCAGTAGTAAAAAACAAAGATGTCTGGCGTGGTTGCATACAAGTACTACGGTATTGATTATTGATGCTTACGTGAGAAGTCACTCGGCTTATATTCAATTATTGCTACAATAATTCACGCATCATATCTCTTATATTATTGATTCGATTATTGTCACAAGATCATCCGCATAATATGTTATTTTATTAAATCAATAATTGAGACGGCAAAAGTTATTCATATTATTAAATTGCAATATTTACAATGTCTAGAAGTTACATCAAGGAGAGGTTTGGTCACCTAATTGCGGCTACTAATAGGGAGAAATCCTTATTGGAAAGCCCCTTTTCCTTAGAAACGACCGATTGATAAATATTGTGAGTTATAATATTAATGATGAATGTTATTAAAATTAAAGTTGTGCTCGAAGTTGAATTTGGAGACGCGGACATGATATTTGAGTCCGGAACGATGAAATTAGTAAAGATAGACTATAAACACAAAATTTTCAGGGTTTTACTATTTGGTCAAAAAGTCAACAGTTGACTTTTTCGGGAAAAGTCAAACTTCGAAATTTCAAAATTTATATTTTTGATAAAAATAGTTTCATTGTGTTGGAATTATTTGTGTTAGTGAAAATCGACATTTATTTCAATAATAATTGATGTCTGGAGGTTATATTGACCAATCGGGTATTTAACCGGATAAATGAGCAATTGATTGCTATTATTTCACATGATTATAACTATTTGTTCACATGTGTATACTATTGTTTCACATTCTTGTTATTATTAGGGGAGTTGGTGCAAGATTGATAATACTTGCATGACTAAGTTAAAAATAAAGAAAAAGTTGGAGGTATTGTACTGTAATTTTTTGAGCCCCAAAACGTGCAATTATTGAAACTAAATTTTTCTATAAATAGAAGCTCATTCTTCCTTCATTTCTCACCAATTCACTAAAGCTATAGAGCAATTATTATAGAGAAAAATTGTAGAGAAAATCATGAAGAAGAAGAGGTTCTCGCCACCTCACTACTCCTATATCCAGTTTTCTTTCAAAGGTAAGGGTATTATTTCTTTCTTTCGTCTTCATGAAGAGAACTTCATTATTCCATTCTTTATTATTATGTTGAATAACTTTGGTGATGCAATACCGCATACATGGTGAAATTCTTCATTATTCCATTCTTTATTATTCATTGGAACATCCTATTCAGTGCTTTACACAGGACTGGTTAAAATCTTTATTATTACGTTGGAATATCCCGCATGCGTTTACTGTGGGACTGGTTTCGCTCTTTATTATTCGTTGGAACATCCTGCATGCAGGCTTTTACGTGGGACTGGTTAAAATCTTTATTATTCTCGTTAGAATATCCCGTTTGTGTGCTTTTACGTCGCATTACTGGTTTCTTCTTTATTATTCTCGTTGGAATATCTTGTGCTGCATTTTACGCTTTGACCGGTTAAAAGTTTTTATTATTCTCATTGGAATAACTCGCTGCTGCAAGGCTTCTCTCTGATACTTGGTGATTTCTTTTGTTATTCCATTCCTTATTATACTCGGTTGGTTAAAGTTTTGACTTTATACTCCATGAAATTAGTAGAATATCCTTGATATTTGCGCTCATCCAAAGATCTTTTCATGGAAATATTCTTCCGAGCATTCTTGAATTTTACTCTACAAAGAAGTATCATGTTGACAATTTGGACGTTATTAGTTTACGGATAAATTAATTCGTGAACTTGTTTTTATTGAATTCTTATATCATTGTCATCATTCTCATGTTTATATTTTTGAAAGTCATCTCGTGTATTCAGTAGTGCGTAGATGGACTTGGTATGATTATGACTGAGGATTATTCGGTATAATCATCACGTAGTAATGTTATAAATGATGTGATAAAAGTCCCTCATTGGCCCGTAGTGCATTGATGGACGGTTGTTGGTATGATCATGACCATTGATGAATACACGAATGTCCTCGCCCGTAAAGTGCATGGATAATTGTGGTCGTGATTTAAAAAGAATATCCTTGGTCAGTAAGAAGCGAGAGTGATTCGATGATGTGGATTATTTATTAAAGTCGAGTCCCAAATGATAAAAGTGATAAAAATCCTTTTAAATCATAAAAGATAGTAGATTTTATTCTCTACTTGACTCTTTTAATGGATTCTTGTTATCTACCGCATTAAACTTGATGTCTATTGTATTTTATCGGTTTAACATTGTTAAAGAGTAATGATAATTTATTCTGCATTATCTTAGTCATAATATTTCTTACTGGGCTAGTTGAGCTCACCCTTTTGCTTTCATTGTTTTCTTCAGGAAATGAGAACGTAGCGGGGACTAGTCGGGGAACGGAGTAACGGTCCAGAGGATAACATTAGTAGTCCTCACTATTCTGTTAAATAGTGTGACAATAAATGTAATGAGGACTTATTCTGAGAGTGGATATTGTCTAGAAGACAATATTTGTATTAAAACTCATAGCTCTTTTGTTGTATATTAAAGATTGTATTTGTATTCTGTACCATGTATTTGGCGACTCAAGATAGGTGATGTATACCTATTTTGGGGGCGTCACACATGGTCACATATCTTGCATCCAAATTGCAGTAGAGACCCATTGAAGCTATGCATCCGAATTGCAGTAGAGACTCATTGAAGCTATGCATGTTATTCTACTAACAGCCATCAAAGTTGCTAGATGCTAATAGCCATCAAAGTTGCTTGCGTGCATGTGTCCAATAGTTGGATTTTAAACTTCAATTAGGATTGTCTCATGATCACTAGGAGCCACGAACCCATGTGCTATTTTTGTAATAGGCCTTGATTCATGTTATGTTCTTGCCACGTGTTCGAAAATTATGTTCCAAATAAAAGAAAACAAACCAACTTCTTTATCTTTGAATTCTTCTTGATTACTTCATCTATTTGTCTTTTCAGGTAATTGTAGCCTTTCTTTGTTTTTGAGCCCCATTACCTTGATCATATCTTGGTTTTTTCCCTCGGAATTCATCAGAAGAAGGTTACACTACTACAAAACAGTAAATAGACAACGCGGAAAAAACATTGTGGTTTCAGTCAGAAAAATGTCATGGTTAAAGGTGTTGTCTATTTGACACCCTTACACAACGTTTTTAAAACGTTGTAGTTAAACACAATACACAACGTTTTTTAGGAAAAAACGTTATAGATTTGTTTTCTAAAAATTAGCAGATGCTTAAAAACGTTGTAGAAGGTATGATTCCACAACGTTTTTTGGATAAAAATGTTGTTGTTTAGTATATCACAATGTTTTTTAAATGTTGTAGATAAAAAATAGAAAAAAAAAGAATGTGGTTCACCTATATTACCAATGCACCTGCAATATGCTAATACCATGATATATAACCAAAATGTATCAACCATTCAAAATACATCCCAATAATACCATTCGTTTATAATTTCAAATTACTACATCCACAAAATATATACCAAACTATCAATATAATCACTCAACCAAACGAGTATCGCCAAAAAATGTAATTCTTGGATACCGACTATACAACCTAGAAATCCTACACACGAAAAAAACAAGTAAATACAGGACCTTCAAGAGTTTTTGGTTTGTTTGCTATAATATATGAGAAGTTCATAATTACAATGATGGATAACCAATCTCCTTTAGTTGCGTACCGCTTTCTTCATACATCTTGCCTCTCTGGTGGCTCCTTTGGAAAGAGCAAAAGATGAAGAATTAATTAGATCAAAAGATTACTTCTAAGAATGCAATTCATCAAAGTCCTACAATATGATATTAAACCATGCCTTTTTAGCTGCATCAGACCAGAGGAGGAACCACATAGAGCTCCATAAATCCAGGAGTCAAGAAACTAGCATTTACATTTGTTTCACCAAAACATAATCAAGTACCAAGAAGTCCACCGGAATGCCAATTATTGTAATTGAAGAACCTTGTGTCAATCCACACGGAACACCAGTAACTTAAAACTAGTATTATCAAAAAAATTACAATAAAAAAGTTAAAACAAAATTAAAACTCAAAAAAGCATGACCGCAAACCCATGTTTCATGAGGTACATAGACCAACTTCTTGCGCTCGCTTATAAATAATTTGCGAGGTATCGTATATACCAACTAGAATGAATCGATCATGAAAATAAACATTTATGTCAATGTAAAAACAAAAAAAATAATCAAATTTTGAGAAGACAAAACAACTCGCATTAAGAAATCAAAAGAATTATACACTTATGTCGACACAATATTATCCTTGGAAGCATATCCAGGTTGCAATAATGGACCACCGGAGAGGGTCTCACTTGGACTCTCCAAAGTAGAAACCCATCGCTTTTGCATTGTCAAACTCAAAGACTGGTAATATTGGTTGCAAGAAGGATCATCTTGGGCATGTTATACATGTGGCCATTTTGTTTCCATTCTAATGTTCTTAGAATCAAGTAGTCATCCTCACCATATAACCATGAATCCTTTTCAATGAGAATCATGTCTGGCTGCCAGTTGGTTCTGCCATAATAAACAAGTAGTAGTCCAAATCAGGAAGTGGAACTACATAAATTCTATGAATTATAAATCATAACTTCTTTCATTAGTGTCTTGGATATTCAGACTCAAGAAAATTTCTTTGAACTTGTCCTGTGGGAATAAAGTGTGCACATATTGTGACGCCCCCAAAATAGGTCCATTCCATCCAACCCATTCTAAGTCGCCAAATACATGGTACAGAAATAACTACAACTTTATTATTACAACATATAAACTGTGAGTTTAAATACAGATATTTTCATCTAGACAATATCCACACGCAAATAAATCCCCATCATAATTATTGATACATTATTTTACAAAAATGGTGAGGACTACTAAACAACTCTCTCTAGAACCTTCATTCCATACCCCGACTAAGTACTCGCATTACATTCTCGCCTCCGAGAAGAAAAATGGAACAAAAAGGAAAAGGGTGAGCTCAACTAGCCCAAGTAAAGAATATTATGACTAAGATAATATACAACAAATTATCGTTAGTCTCAACAGGGAAAAATCTAATAGAATACAATAGACAAACAGGTTTTAAATCAATCTTCAGAAGCGGAAACAATAATTCATTAGAAGAGTTAAGTAGAGAATGCAAACTACTAACTTCTATATATGAATTTAAAAGTTCATCGTCGATATTTTATCCTCGTAACATCAATCAATATATATCGGAATCAAATATTCATCTTTGCACTACTGAGCCAAAGATATTCATCGATTGGTCGTGTTCATCTAAACACTGTTCATCTTTGCACTACGGCCAAAGATATTAATCGATCGGTCATGTTCATCTCAACACTGCTCATCTTTGCACTTACTGAGCCAAAGATATTCGTAAATATCATCATTTAGGACTAAGGATGATGAAAAATATTTTAAAGAAAACGAATCCAATGAAACAAAATGACAAGGATTAAGGATTTGTACTTTGTTTTATCCATGTCCAAAAATACCTCAAAAATAATCACAGTGATGTAAAATTCAAGAATGATCAAAACATGGATACAATCAAAGCTAGTTTCCACAATAGATATTTTAGACGAAAAAGGAAAATTTTTTATTTTTTGATGAATAATAGTCAGTATTCGTGAATAGTGTCGATATCGTGAATAGTCTTGATATCGTGAATAAGAATCTCGACACCAAAAGTTCCAAATTTGATAAAAACTTCAGATCAATATTTCAGCATAATGATATTGAAGAAATAATATAATATAATAATAATATTATATATATTACAATTTTCTACGCACACTTTGAATCATCTGAATTCAGCCACTTGCATGTGTTTAATGAGGCTAATCAACACAAAAAACGTTTTTCCTATTTTAAATATTTTAAACTTCCAAAAATCAATTATTTCGATTCTTTGGAACTTCAATAATTCATAATAAATAGCTCTTTTATCAGAAAAATCGAATCTCGCGAGTTTTTATAGGAAATTCAATTCTCTACAACTTTGCAGAAAAAGTTTTTCCAAATTCTAAACAGAAATTGACCGAAATCCATAAACGGGCGATTTTACAGGCTAAAATCAAATTTCAGTCAATAATTGTGTCTACCAACACACAAATATGTGTTAAATATTTAATGCCACAAAAATACTTTTCCTCCTCATATACTCATATATCTTACATTCATTATAAAAATATCATCGTTAATATATTATTAAAATAATATATTTAAATGAATTATTTTATCAGAAAAAGATAAAATATTAATTTTCAACAATTGTCACATTAAAAATTTTGTCCATCTATATCCACATAAAATCAATATTTTCCTCATCATATAAATCAATAATTAATTATTCACAAATAATATTACAGAATCATAAGATCTTGCAACCGTGCCGTTCCCGAGAAAAGAGGGATTTCAATAAGGATCTCTCTCTTCTTTGCGGCAATAATTAGGTGACCAAACCTCTCCTTAGAGCGTAACTTTCTAGACATTGCCAATAATGTTATCCAATAATATTATTCAGATAATATGAATTATTGCTCGATAATGGAAAATAATGTGTAATGACAATTTATTGAAACAACAGTAATATAAAATATCAATGCAACAATTATTGAATCAATAAAATAAAATCTTCGAGCAGTAATTATCGTAACAATTATTGAGTAAAGGCCTTCTACGTAAGAATCAATAATTGGTGCAATACCGCAATGTCTTCTTGCTCAACAACGGCGATTAGTGTGTTTTAACCAACGGTATTTTAACAAGATTAATTGCAGAATAACTACGTCGTTATTTTTAAACAACTTATATTTGTCGTTTTCTTCATCCAATCGCTTTCAAGTTATGGAGCCCAAAAAGACTAGCTACGTCGCATTTAATATTCCCGACAAAGATTTAATATTCCACGACCAAACTAATAATATTCCCGACAATAATGAATATTTTATAACCACCGCTTATTCAAAATATTTGCGTATTTTACCCATAACTATCCACATTAATCAAATCAACCCTTACTATTTTAAAATAATAAATAGAGGAAAATAAATTTCATTTATTAATAATTTGGGGTCTTACACATATTGCCCATAAAACTAAACTTGGGAATTTCTCTCAGATACTAGATTACCCTTGGTAAGATTTTCATTGTATAAATAGCTTGGAGGGTGGGGCTTAGGCTCTTAGATTTGTAAAGGAGTTTCAAGCGCTTAAGAAAGGAGAAGCATAAGGTTAAATACTTACTTAGATCTCATGGAACCATTTTTTCCAAATATCGTGGTCACTCGAGCGGTTTGACCATAGTCCCTTTGAGTTGAGCTCAAATCAGATTCTAGAAGCAATGCAAGAATTCCAAAGAATAAGATATATAATTTAATTGGAATCTCTAACCAATCGCACTAACTGTTTACATAGCAAAACATTTGTTCGTAATTAAATAAACATAAGCCACAAAGAGAAAGCATTTTGTTTGGAAGCTAGAAAAGTGGTGAAGAAAGAATGAATAAACGAAAAGAAACCACGTTGAACTTTATAAATTAAAAAAATTCATTGTTTCGCCATCCTTAAAGCATTCGATCATCATCCCAAGTATTTTAGTCATTAACCTTAGATCATTAACTTGGAACTATTTCCTCGGGAAATTGATATTAAATAAGAAACCAAATAGACTTTTACCTCATTATAGTCAACAAACATATTGTTTGCACGCAAATATGCTTCAATCACTGATACCTAGTATGCATAAAATAATAAAAATTAAAATCACATTTTAAGGGTCCAACTAAACACGGTATATATCTTACATATACAAGTGAAACATTGAGAGATAACTCACTGTCTCATTACTTCTTCCAGTTAATTTAAGATCAATGTAACATGATCTACAGGGAAAAAACCCATAGGTGCTCCATACTCGGGTACCATATTTGCAATAAGAGTAGCCTATCACCCGGTGACAACCGCCCATACCTTCACTTTGTATGCACGTAGAAAGAGAATTAAACCTTAAAGATGACAGATAGATATATAAAGAATCGAACTTCAAGTGAACTCTAGTCACCAATTTCATGAACATGAAATTACCATAGAACTCAACAAATTTGTCAACAACATCATGCTTTCTCAACATTTGTCACCTGAGCAAATAAAAAAAATGTTATCTGTTTTCACAATCAAAAAACACGAAATATACAACAATTGAATACAAAAGAGTCGACTATACCCATAGTCGCGATCTTTCGATGGAAACGTCGAGCCTGAGAGTCGCAGTAGCCCTAACACCGATTCCAGGATATCGCAAGCCAACACCGTAAAAGCCCTAGATTTATCCGAGAAAAAGGCATCATTAGCGGTAGCTTTGAGATCCAACAGAGACGCTCATAAAAGCCCTAAATTTATCCAAATTTCTCAAACCAAAACCTCGAACAAGCTTGAAACCGTGAAACAAACCGAATTAAACCCCTTAATGATTCGAAGCTTCAAAATGGCGAGATTTTGAGGAAAAACCGAAGTTGTGGCGAAGATTAGCAACTCCCGATTCTCTCTAAACATCGCCAATGATTTGACGGCATCGACACACCGAGACTTCGATGAATTGGACATGTTGATGTTTCCTCCTTTCAAAATCGCGAATATCAAATCAAACGAGACACGACTTGAAAGTGTCATGGATGAGGCGCTCGTTCGCATGCAGAAAGTACCTCCATCATAGAGAGAAAGTAAAGAGATAGGATAGGTGAGAGAAGAAGACACTCGGTGACAAATGCGAATGAGAGCGGATTTAATTTTAAGTTTTCATTCAATCGCCTTTTTTTATAGCTCCGTGTTTTTCTTCATAGACAACGTTTTTAAAAAAACGTTATCTAATTAAAACCAAAAAATGCCCTTATAAATAGATAACGTTTTTGCATATATATCTACAACGTTTTTATTAAAAACGTTGTAAAAAAAATACCACAACGTTTTTATAAAAAACGTTGTGGTTTAAGTGTTGTTTATTAGGTACTTTGTACTGGTGTTATAATTTTCGCGGTGAAAGAGGATTCGTTCCAAGCAGTTGATTGGTAGAGTAACAAGACCTCAAAGGTATGAAGGGGAACAACTCCTAGGTAGCTGAGGCCAACATGGCCTAACCCTAAGGTGTTGAAGCCAACATGGCCGCACCCTATGGGAAAATTGAAGTTTAAATGAAAAAAAATGAAGTTTTGGAAGAGCAGTTACTATTTTGATCATAACTTTTGACTCGTTTGGAGTTTTTGGGCCCACAATATATCAAAACGAAGCTAGCGAGGAGCCCTAAGAAGCCAACATGGCCGAACCCTAGGTGGCCTAAGGCAACATGGCCGAACCCTATGGGAAAAATGAAGTTTAAATGAAAAAATGAAGTTTTTGGAATAGCAGTTACTATTTTGATCATAACTTTTGAATCGTTTGGATTTTCGGGGCCCATAATATATCAAAATGAAGCTATCGAGGAGCCCTACGAAGCCAACATTGCTGAACCCTAGGTGGCCTAAGGCAAAATGGCCGAACCCTATGGGAAAAATGAAGTTTAAATGAAAAAAATGAAGTTTTTGGAGGAGCAACTACTATTTTGATCATAACTTTTGACTCGTTTGGAGTTTTGGGGCCCATAATATATCAAAACGAAGCTAGCGAGGAGCCCTACGAAGCCAACATGGCCGAACCCTAGGTGGACTAAGGCAACATGGCTGAACCCTATGGGAAAAATGAAATTTAAATAAAAAAAATGATATTTTGGAAGAGCAACTACTATTTTAATCATAACTTTTGACTCATTTGGAATCGTGGGACCCATAATATATCAAAACAAAGATATCGATGAGCCCTACAAAGGTCATCACCAACGGCCATGATGTATGCCATTATAAGTCCAAAAAAGGCTCCGAAGGATGCCTTTTTGGCCGTCTGAAGTTTTTTTCGAAAACTTTCGAAAAATAATTGTGATTCTTAACTCTTTCTGACATTGTTTCTTTTTCTTTTCAGGTGTTTTGAAGCTTAAATCTCAGACTTTTCTCTTTGCCATGATGAGCACTTCAAGTTCAAATGCCTTATTTTCTTGCTCTTTAGATCCCTTATGCTGAATTCTTTTTTCTTCCAGGCCCTCCCTGTTGAACATTCTGCAGACTTGGGAACAACCAAGGAGGCCCCGTTTCTCAATTATTGGGGAAGGGCTCCCCTCTTTTGGTCTTTCCGACATCTTTTGAGAGCGAGTCTAGACTTATGATCGTACAACACTTCCTCCGCCAGAGAAGAAAGGCTTGTTTCTATATGCAGCGACTTGTGGAGGTTGGGATTACTTTCCCCATTCCTATCGTATTCCCTGCACATGCATAGAGAAGAAAGAATACCCTTTCAGTCCCCTTCGCTTCATGTCTGATTAGACCTGATAATATAAGTAGTTAACTGTTGGGTCAAACCATATTAACTGGAACCAAATGGGTCCGTTAACCATTTTTATTTATTTAGGTTGGTTAAAGTTTGAACCCATATTTTAAAAACAAATATAGTTAATTAACTGGTTAACCATTTTTCAACCCATATTCTATTCAATTACACTCCTCTCTCTCTCAGTAACCGCACCAAACACGATTATTTTTTTTGGGTAGGTGGTGTATACATAATCGCTTTTAATATTAATTTATTTTGGGAGAGTGGTGGGGTGTAAGTGGGAAGGAGGGGGGGGGTAGGTGGGTAGGGGTGGGGTGGGTAGAGTGGGTGGGGTATACATAATCGCTTAATATCATTTTATAAGAGGAGTGTTGGGTGGGTGGGTAGGTAGGTGTGGGGGTGGGGGGGTAGGTAGGTGGAGGTGGGGTGGGGTGTGGGGTAGGGGTGGGTGAGATATACATAATCGCTTAATATCATTTTTTGGGAGAGGAGTATTGGGTGCGTGGGTGGGTAGATAGGTGGGTGGGGTGGGTGGGGTGGGTAAGTAGGGGTGGGGGATGTGGGTAAGAGGTGGGTAGGGTAGGGGTGGGTGGGTAGGTGGGTGGGGGTGGGGATGGGATAAGGGGTATATACATAATCACATAATATTATTATTTTTGGTGGGTTGGGGTGGGTGTTGTGGGGTGGGGTGGGGTGGGGTGGGGGCGGGATGGGGTGGGGTGAGGGGTAAGGGTATATACATAATCACATAATATTATTTTTTTGTGGTAGTGGGGGTAGTGGAGTGGAGGTAAGGGTTGGGTGGGGTGGGGTGGGTGAGTAGAGTGGGTGGGAGTGGGGGTGGGGAGTGGGTGGGTAGTGGGGTATATTCATAATCACATAATATTATTATTTTGGTTTGGTTTGGTTGGGTTGGGTTGGGTTGGGTTGGGTTGGGTTGGAGTGGGGTGGGGGGTAAGGGGTATATACATAATCACATAATATTTTTTTTTAGTGGTAGTGGGGTTGGGGTGGGGTGGGGTGGTGGTAAGGGGTATATACATAATCACATAATATTAGTGTCAAATCAGGTCTTCATGAAACCCATAACCCATAACAATATTAAAATGGTGAATATAGTTTTTAACCATAACCATATGGTTCCAACCCACATTATCCATATTAAAAATGGTTAATATGGTTTTAGTTCTTAAATGGAACCATAACCATATTTTGAAAACCAAAATCAACCCATAACCATATTTTGCCAGGCCTATGTCTGATTCATTTGGTCGCCTTCAAGGATAGCAGGATTGGACTGATGAGATCCTTGGAAACACTGATTACGTGGATATACTCAAGAGTGCGGGCATCTTTTGTTGTGTTCAACTATGCAGAGACCTATGTATCCAAGAACCATCACGCCCTCATCAGTATTGATCTCACGATGGTGGTGCTCCTCTACTGCGCACATTCATCACCTTGCTGGGGAATATGCACACTCTACCGAGGACGTCTATGTCATCTATCAATCTACCAGTAAGCATTTGTCCCCTGCGCGTGAGTCGCGCCTTTGGTGAGATGAGCGCGCAAAATATTGTAAGTGTGAAAGTCTTGATTCTAGTGTTTGAACACTTTGTGGGGCTTGATATTTTGCAAGCCTCGAAAATGAAAGTCCTAGTAAAGGGAATCTCTAGGGGAGCAAACCTTAAAAGGGCGAGCCTTAGAGGAGCTCTCCTGGGATATTTTTAAAATCTTCGATCTAATCTTTCTTACCATCTCTTGAAATTTATCTTTTCTTTAGAGTCAAGAAGTTATTAAGAATCAAGAATTCAGTGAAGGCATGATAGCCTCTAAGGTCTGATAGCATCGAAGGCCTGATAGCCTCGAAGGCCTAATAGTCCCGAAGACCTGATAGGCTCGAAGGCCTAATAGCCACTAAGACCAAACTTTAGGAATTCCTCTCTTCAATTCGACAGGTCATGGCCTTTAGATCATGAACTTTCGTAGTTTTTTCCATTTCCTGTATCAGAAAATTCATGTACATATATTTCATGCAAACTAACACTTGAATATATACTTTTTTTTATAAATCAAAAGGAATAATCAAGTATAAGTGAAAGTTTAACAAATTTATTGATAATCAAATTGCTTTTAACGAAAAGCATAACGTTTCATATAATAAATCTTGCTTTTGTTGAAGAAAGCATAACGTTCACCACTTTTAGAGATAAAGTGCAACTTTATTGATTTTGTCGAATAAAGCATAACGTTCTCCACTTTTAAAGATAAAGTGTAACTTTTGGGATTGAGGCTTATACTCAGGTGCCTCAATAACCATTCACTTTTGATGATAAAGTGTAATACTCGGGTGCCTCATCACTTGGGTCGTCCAATTTCTTGGCAAGTGCAGTCTGTGAGGACTTAAAATCGGGTGCCTCGTCACTTGGGTTATCCAATTTCTTAGCAAGTGCAGTCTACGAAGACTTAAAATTAGGTGCCTCGTCACTTGGGTCCAATTTCTTAGCAAGTGCAGTCTACGAGGACTTGAAATCAGGTGCCTCGTCACTTGGGTCATCCAATTTCTTGACAAGTACAGTCTACGAGGACTTGACCACCATTTAGAGTGGACCACCATCTTGGGTGGATTTTTTTTTCCCATCAATTCTTATGCCTCCTTCCTTGGTCATCCAATTACTTGGCAAGGGATATTCTTGGGGACTGAAACCACCATTTTTGGTGGACCACCATCTTGGGTGGATTTTTAATTCATCTGTAGTTCAGAGTTTTTTCGATGGTAGAACCAGTAATTGGGTTCTTGACTTCTGGGACTGCATCATGGGTGATAGCGTTGCACGTTTTTTCTCCTAGTTCGATCTCCCCGGCCGCCAGCTTCTCATGGTATATCCTCCGCAGAATATAACAGTCCATAGTGGAATGTCCTACATATTGGTGGTATACACAGAAGTCGGGCCTTCTTTTCATCTCTTTCGTTACGACCAACCGGGGCCTTGGAGGCTTTACCACTCCGTGCTCAACCCATTGTTCATACATGCCCCTGAATTCTTTCTCGCTGCATGTGATAGCCTCTGGAACTAGCATTCTGGTATACTTGTCACCATGCTTTTCTCTGCTTTGCTCAAATTTCTCATTCTTCTCTCTTCGCTTGCCTTCTGTGGTTTTGATCGAGAATCCGCCAAAGCCACAGTTATTTGTCTCTTGCTTCTTCCATGTAACCATCGCATGGCTGTTGGGAAATGTTATGATTCCCCCCAAGTCTTGTGCAAAAGATGAGAGGGTCGCAAATGAATCACCAGCCTTGGTAATGAGGTGGGGCTTGAAGGCGTCTAAAGCACTATTGTTGCATATGCTAACCAAGTTCTTTTCTTTAATCGGCTCTGCGCACTTCTGTGCCTGGGCCCTGAACCTATCAACGTAATCTGATAACTCCTCATTCGGCTTCTGCTTGAACCGCATGAGCTCTACAATGGTTACCTGTTTCTGCAGATAGAATTTTTTTTAAAAAAATTATAATTTTAGATCATCCCAATCATGGACTGATCCCTTCTCCAAGTTGTAGTACCAACTGAAGGCATTATCCGTCAAAGTCTTGTTGAATTCCCTCATCAATAAATTGTGATTGTTCACTTCATCATATCCTAACCATGGAGACATCGACTCTACGAACCTGGTAATGTGTTCCCTGACATTTCCTTTCTCCCCATTGTATTTTGGAAATTGCGGGGGATGCTCGATATACCCTACCGAGTAAGGTTGTCTCCGAATATGTGCCGGGTAGGGTGGAGTAAAGTCTAACTCCGCAGGTCGGGATGTCTGCCTGTTAAGTTGATTGATCATATCGATCATATTATCCTTTGTGACATATTGGCTTGTGGTGTGGACTCTCTGTGGTGTTGTGATGTATGGCGGCATTAGTCGTGCATATGGTACAGAAACTGGTTGATGTACACTGGCATCAAGTAAATTCTGTATCGGTTGTGCTTGTGGGTTGGTTCGTTGGACAATGCTTGAGATGGTTAGTATCTGCACTTGTGAAAATACGGGGATAGTGGTCGGAATGATGTTTGTTCGAGGTTGGGCCGACTTCTAGTGCGGGTTGTGTACGTCACCACTATTACGAGGTTCCAAGTGGATGATTGGAACGCATCGATTCTCCGTCAATGGAGGTGCAATCGATTCTCCTTATTATTCTTATCGTTGTTGTTTTTCTCCACTCCTGCATGTTCTCTCCTGTGAATTATCCGGGAACATGGCCTTGAAAGTGGGAATCTGCATCAACTGTTGGCGGAAATTTTCCATTTCCTCTTGCTTCCTCTGCATCTCCAGCATCATAGCCATCATCATCACTTGTTCTTCTTGTTCTTCCTTCAACGCCTTGAGCATCTCCAGTTGCACAGCATTTGCCTGCTCTCCACTTTCTTCCTCGTCTTTCCTTTCCGTGCCTGTCTGCCTGACATTCGTTAATAGTTGATCAGCCATGTATGGGGATGTTGAACTTCCTTCTGAGGCGTCTTCAAGAATAGGTTGATCGAGATCTAGATTCACGCCTTGGAAAGCTTGACTCGCTTGCCTTGGAACTGGACCCGGTGAGGTAATGCTATTTGTTGGTGAAGCTCTTCCTGTTGTCCTCCCACTTCGAGTTGTGGGCATACCCTTCACGAATTCTACACCTCCCCAGCAGAGTCGGCAAATAAATGTGGGCAAGGAAATCGTGCCTTGCTAGTTAGGGTTTAATGTTGGCTGAGGAGGAGAGAAATCCACAAAGAGCACGGAATTGATTGGTTGATTGAAGAGGGGAGAATGACAGGTGGACGATTACTCCAACGACGCGTGGCAGAACTCCTAGAATCCGGGAACCGTGTTAGGGTAGCAGGGATTCTAAGAGCCTTCTTGAGTCCTTCGAGTTGAGAGAATGTCCAAACTCTTTTTAGTGCTTTTAGGTGGAATATCCCAGCCTTTAAGTCACCAAAAAGAGTCCCTTTGATCTTTCAAGAGTCCAAGTCCTGAGTCTGAAGAGAGGTCCAAACCCTTTAGTGCTTTTAGGTGGAAAATCCAAGCCTTTAAGTCACCAAAAAGAGTCCCCCTTCCCTTCCTAGAATGGAAGGGGTATTTATAGAGTTTCCTAGAATTAAGTAGTCACATGTTAGGCACATGTTTTCAGGAAAATTCTAGAAATACCCTTTAGTCATTAGAATAATGCCCATATTGCCCTGTCTTTCTAGCCACTAATCCAATCCCTCAATCAATTCCCAAAACGAGCTGCCTCCACGAGCCTTCTGCCTCGGGACCCGTGGAGGCTTCTCTCGGGTCTCGCCTATTTATTTTTGATTTTTTTGTCTTCATTCTATTAGATTATGCGAACCCTAATTTGTACATTTAATGAGGTTGCGGAACCTTAATTGAGCATTTAATTCAATTAGGTCATCTGAACCCTAATTTGCACTTGGGCCCTCAGTGGTCATGGTCGTTGATGGCATGTTCCGATTGAGGAAGTCTTGAACCGTAGTCGTAACATTCAGGACGTGATGATTGAGGATTTATAGAGGCAAGTTGCAGAGTAAACCTGGCGGCTAACGGCGCGAAATCGAGGTCGATGTGGACAAGTTTTAAATGAGGAAGTCTTGCACCTTGATCACTATCGATCGTGGACAGGTTTTGGCTGAGGAAGTCCTACACCTTGATCATGACGATGAGAGTTATTACTCCCCTGGACAGATTTTGGTTGAAAAAGTACCGAAGTATTTCTCACACTTTGATTGTGATGAGGAATTTTATGATTTTGAATCTGGTTAGATAATTCGTACCATTATAGGGAGCAGTTATGAGAACGACGTTGTCGAATATATCCGAAATTAAAGAATAGTTGGAAGAACAGTTAGTTAATGAAGAAGTAGCCAAAGAAGTTGAGGAGTATGGAGAACCTATATATGATGAATATGAATATGAAGATAAAGAAAATTTTTATGATGAATATGAAGTTGAAGGAGAACTTTTTGGAGAACTTGAATATGACGAATATAATGATGATGACATAAAGGAAAATGTGTCGTATAGAGATAGCCAAGAGACTGATCCTTCGTAAGAGTGTACTGACTCCCAAGGGTGATTCCGAAGATGATTGGTTGAGAACAAATATTTTCCATACAACATGCACCGTAGCAAATAAAATCTGCAAGTTAATCATTGACAATGGTAGTTGTGAGAACGTAGTGTTCAAAGAGGTTGTCAAGAAACTGCAATTAAAAACGGATAGGCATCTCAAACTATATAAGTTGTCGTGATTGAAAAAGGGTAATACAGTAACAGTGGATAAAAAGTGCTTAGTGTTTTTTTCCATCGATAAGAAATACTTTGATAGTGCGTGGTGTGTTGTGGTGTCAATTGACAATATGATTGAAAGTCATTTATGATGGTAGGAAGAATACTTACTCCTTTAATATAAAACTGACGCAGAACAGTAAGCACAAAGAATTTACCAAGGTAAATTCTGGTAAATTCTTAGAACATAAATTGGAATCCACCAGAGATTCAAACGATATCAATCGTAAAAGAAAATATTAATATTAATAATAATATTTTTTTCAACCCACAAGCCGGGTTAAATAACCTAACAAAATTTTCTATCCAAGTCATATCTTTCTGCCCGAGTTGCCCAAAATGCCCAACTCATAACAAAATTTGCAGAAATATGGAAACAAATCTTCCTAGAGATACGTAAACAAATAACTTATCATAAAAAAGGTTTATTGTAAGACCCCAACTTTTATGAATAAAGAATAATTTTCTCGAAATATATTTTTGAATATTATGGTGTGGATTTGATATAATGTTATAGTTGTGGGTAATATTTACAAATTTTGCAAAGTAAAGACGTGGTTATATAATATTGAATGGTGGGGAATATTCGTTTTAACAGGAATATTAAATGCGACAAGCACAATCATTAGTGGACCCTATTAACCAAGTATTGTCGTAGTTAAAAGCGACATAATTATCTTTTTATAAAAATAACGGCGGAAGTTTTACCGTTGAACTACCTTAAGTAGTAAAAGTACAAGATGTCTGGCGTGGTTGCATAAGTAGCACAGGTATTGATTATTGATGCTTACGTGAGAAGTCACTCGGTTATACTCAATTATTACTACGAAGAATTGATGCATCATATCTCTCATATTATTGATTCGATTATTATCACAAGATCATCCGCATTATATGATATATTATTAAATCAATAATTGAGACGACAAAGTTATTCATATTATTAAATTTCAATATTTACAATGTCAGAAGTTCGTCGAGGAGAGGTTTGGGTCATCTAATCATACCAATAAGAAGAAATCCTTATCGGAAAGCCCCTCTTCAGGAACGACTGGTTGTTAAATATTATGAGTTATAATATTAATTATGAATAAGTTCGTGTTAATTAAAGATGAAATTGATAGTTCCATTGTGTTGGAATTTTTAGTGTTAGTGGAAATCGATATTTATTTCGATATTAATTGATGTCTAGAAGTTATACTGACCAGTCGGGTAATTAACCGGATAAATGAGCAATTAATTGCTATTAATTTACATGATTATAACTATTTGTTCACATGTGTGTACTATTGATTCACATTCTTGTACTATTAGGGGAGTTCAAAAAGATTGATAATACTTAAATGACTAAGTTAAAATGGAGGTATAGATGGAGGTACTATAATCGTAATTCGTATTTTCACATGATTATAACTATTGGTTCACATGATTGAACTATTGATTCACATTATTTACTATTAGGGAGGTAGTGCAAGTTTGATAATACTTGCAGGACTAAATTAAAATGAAAGAAAAGTTGAAGGTATTGAATTGTAATATTTGAGCCCCAAAGCGCAAGTAACTATCGAAACTATATTTTCCTATAAATAGAAGCTCATTCTTCCTTCATTTCTCACCAATTCACTAAAGCTATATAGAGCAATTATTATAGAGAGAAATATATAGAGAAAAGAAGAGAAGTCTACTACCTCTCTACTCTAAAGTATCCGGTTACTTTCTAAGGTAAGGGTATTATTTCTTCAGTATTCATGAAGAGAGCTTCATTATTCCAGGTCTTTCATTATTATGTTAGAATAACTTTGTCTGTCCAAGTACCGCATACATGGTGAAATTCTTACGTTATTCCATTCTTTATTATTATCTTTGGAATAACACGCCTACATGCCAAGACTGCATACGTGGTGAAATTTCTTCATTATTCCATTCTTTGTTATTCATTTGGAATATCCCGTCTGCATGCGGATTAAGCTAGACTGGTTCCATTCTTTATTATTCGTTAGAATAACACATGCATGCGCCTATCACATGCATGGTAAATTCTTTGTTATTCAATTCTTTATTATTCATTTGGAATATCGTCTGCATGCTTGATTATTTAGATCCGGTTCCATTCTTTATTATTCTCATTGGAATAACACATGCATGCGATCTATCGCATGCATGGTGAATTCTTCTGTTATTTCATTCTTTATTATTCTGTTGGAATATCCTGTCTGTGCGGATTACGCATGACCTAGTTCTATTCTTTATTATTCTGTTGGAATAACCTGTCTAAGTGGATTAGCACATGCATGGTGAATGATCCTTCATATTCATTCCTTATTAAATTATGGAAATGATCTGTCTACGTGGATTACCGCATGGCGGGTGAAAATCCATTTGCAGTTTCATATATTCTATGATACTCATTTTTTTAAAGTTTTGGCTTCTATACTCCATGAAATTAGTAGAATATCTTGGATATTTGCGCTTCATCCGGTATCTTTTCACGGAAATTTTCTTCTGAGCATTCTTGAATTTTACTCCACAAAGCAGTATCATGTTGACAATTTGGACGTAATTGATTTCTAGATAAATTAACTTATAAATCTTTAAAATTTATTCTTGAACTTGTTTTATTGAATTATTATGTCATTGTCATCATCCTCATGCTTATATTGTGATGAAAGTCATCTTTGGCTTACGTGCGTAGATGGACTTGGTATGATTATGACCGAGGATTATTCGGTATAATCATGACTCGTAATATTATAAATGATGTGGTAATAGTCCTCAAAGAACTTTGTAGTGCATTGATGGACGATTTTTGGTATGATTATGACTGTGGATTATTCGGTATAGTCATGACCATTGATGATTTAATGAATATCCTTGGTCCAGTAATGCAGGATGACTCGATGATGTGGTTTATTTATTAAGTTGAGTCTCAACGATAAAAATTGATGAAAACATTTTAAATCATAGAAGATAGTAGATATCATGCTCTACTTGACTCTCCTAATGGATTGCTTATTATTTGCAGTTAAACTTGATGTCTATTGTATTTTATCGGTTTAACATTGTTGAAGACTAATGATAATTTATTCGCATTATCTTAGTCATAATATTTCTTCTTGGGCTAGTTGAGCTCACCCTTTCTTTCACCGCTCTTCAGAAATGATAACGTGGCGGGACTAGTGGGGAACAGAGTGATTGGTCCGGATGATATCATTAGTTGTCATCACTATTCTGTTAAATAGTGTGACAATAAATGTAATGAGGACTCCATTGAGTGTGGATATTGTCTAAATGACAATATTCTTATTAAAACTCTTAGATTATGTTTTGTCGTATGTGACATCCCCAAAATAGGTATACATCACCCATTCTGAGTTGTCAATACATGGTACAGAAACAACTACAACTTTATTATTACAACAGTAAAACTGTGAGTTTGAATACAAATATTATCTTCTAGACAATATCTATACCCAAATAAATCCTCATCACATTTATTGATATATTATTTTACAAAAATGGTGAGGACTACTAAACAACTTTCTCTATAACCATCATTCCATACCCAGATTTAAGTACTCGCTTACATTCTCGCCTCCTGAGAAGAAAAATGGAACAAAAAGGAAAAGGGTGAGCTCGACTAGCCCAGTAAAGAATATTATGACTAAGATAATATACAACAAATTATCGTTAGTCTTCAACAGGGAAAAATATAATAGAATACAATAGACAACAAGTTTTAAATCAATATTCGCAACGGAAAATATTAATTCATAGAAGAGTTACGTAGAGGATGAAATCTACTAATATCTATGAATTTAACAGTCCATCATCAATATTTTTATCCTTGTAACATCAATCAATATATATCTGGAATCATATATTCATCCTTTCACTACAAGCCAAGGACATCCACTTTGAGTTGGTCATGTTCATCTAAACACTGCTCATCTTTGCACCACGGGCCAAAGATATTCATCGAAATAATTCATCTTTACACTACACAGCCAAAGATATTCATCGAAATCATTCATCTTTTGCACTACAAGCCAAATATATTCCATAATATCATCATTTAAGACCGAGGATGATGAAAAATATTTTAAAAAAGCGAATCCGGTGAAACAAAATGACAAGGATTAAGGATTAAAGATTCGTACTTTGTTTTATCCACGTCCAAAAAAAATACCTCAAAAATAATCATAGTGGTGTAAAATTCAAGAATGATCAAAACATGGATACAATCAAAGCTAGTATCCAGAATAGATATTTTGAACGAAAAGAAAAATTTTCATTTTTCGATGAATAGTCTTAAGTATTCATGAATAAGATCAGATATCGTGAATAGTCCAGTATACACGTGAATAAGAACTCCGACACTAAAAGTTTCAAATTTGATTAAAAACTTCAAATCAATATTTCAGCATAATGATATTGAAGAAATAATATCATTACAAAAAAAATAATATCCCTTACCTCGGAAAGACAGTACTTTTAACTGGAATACTGGATATAGGTTATAACTTGAACTTGCACCGTATAGCAATACTCAAAGTATACTCAAAATACTCACAAGAATACGCTCGATAATATAGAGAGAGAAAACTTCAGTTTCTGATATAATTTTCAATTCTAACCTAAGCACCCTATTTATAGGAAAATGCTTAGAACACCAAAGCAGAAAATTTAATATAATAATATTATATATATTACAATTTCCTATGCACACTTTGAATCATCTGAATTCAGCCACTTGCATGTGTTTAATGAGGCTAATCAACACAAAAAACGTTTTTCCTATTTTAAATATTTTAAACTTCCAAAAATCAATTATTTCGGTTCTTTGGAACTTCAATAATTCATAATAAATAGCTATTTTGTCAGAAAAATCAAATCTCGCGAGTTTTTATAGGAAATTCAATTCTCTACAACTTTGAAGAAGAAAGTTTTTCCAAATTCCCAACAAAAAATGACCGAAATCCATAAACGAGCGATTTTTCAGGCTATAATCAAATTTCAGTCAATAAATGGGTCCACAGACATGTTTAACATGTTTTAAACATTTATTGCAACAAAAATACTCTTTCTCCTCGTATACTCGTATATCACTTAGCATATAGCTTATTTTCACGAAGCCTTTGGAGTACCAGCTTCAAATGGTGCTCATGATCTTCACGGATTTTGGAATATATGAGGATGTCATCAATAAAGACAACAACGAATTTATCCAAATATTCTTTGAATACTCGATTCATCATATCCATGAAAGCCGCAGGAGCATTAGTCAATCCAAAAGACATGACTAGAATTCATAATGCATCATCGAGGAGTTCTAAAGCGTCTTTGGAATATCCTCGCCTAATCTTGGTGATGATATCCAGAATCTAATTGTGCTCCTCAGAATCGGTCAAACAAGTCATCAATACGAGGTAGAGGATACCTATTCTTGATAGTGACATGGTTCAATTCCCGATAGTCAATACAAAGTCGCACTCCCGTCTTTCTTCTTTACAAATAAAGCAGGAGACCCCAAGGAGATGTATTAGATCTAATGAAACCAATGTCCAACAACTCCCGTAGTTGGACCTTTAACTCCGAAGTTCAATAAGAGCCATTCGATATGGGGTTTTAGAAATGGGCTTTATACTAGGTTCAAGATCAATAAAGAATTCAACTTCACGTTTTGGGGTAGTAAAGGAAGTTCTTCAGAAATACGTCAGAAAGTCAATAACAATGGGAATATTATTCAAATTGACGTGTCCTTATTCAAATCCACAACATGGGCTAAGAAAGCTTGACATCCGCTTTTTCAATAAACGAATAGCTTTATGATTAGATATGATGATGATTGATTTAAATGGTTTAGTTGCTTGAATTGCATAACAAAAGTTGTTTAGGAATATGAAAGCTAACAACCTTACGAAAACAATCAATTTTGGCATGATGAGTAGTTAACCAATCAATCCCTAAAATCACATCAAAAGCAAGTATCTTTAAAGAGATAAGGTCAATGTGTAAGATAAGGGTGCCAACTTGGATTAGACAAGATTTATAAACAAATGGATGTGATGAAAGTTTCTCCTAACGGAGTTTCACAAGTTAAGTCAAAGTCTAATTTTTCCGAGTCAAATTTAAACGTTGAGCACAAGTAGAGAGAGATAAATGAATGAGTAGAAGACGGTATCTAGTAAAGTATAAACTTCACAAGAATTTATAAATAGCTTACCCGTAATCACCTCGTTTGGGTTCCTCGATTTTGACCAAATACAACAAATGCTCTTCCAGAACCGTTGACTTTGACTTTTAGGGACGATCTTTTTGAGTCACCGTCCCCATTGAACTAGGTTTATTACCACGTGCAATCTCGAGCGATATGTCCTTCCTTTCCACAATTATAGCATACGAACTGTTGTGGGCGGTTTGGACCAATATGTCCCTCTTTCCCAAGATTTATAAAGATATGACCGGTGGTCGTTCTCCTCCTCCTTGAACCGATTCTTCTTGCATCATTGCCTTTCATGGTGGTTGTTGAATCTTTCTTTTTAAAATCTCCTCCCGACTCTCTTCTTCTATTTTCATATGCTATGATTACCACCAGAGTGGTTACCATTTTGTCCGCCTTTTTCGTTCTCATTTGGTTATTGTTGTTTTGTTGATCGCTATCTCTCGGATGATCCCGATTGTGGTACCCGGTTGACCAGACTCGTTATCTCATTTCTAATAATTGAGCCCTATTAACAACATCATCCGAATAAAGAGAAAATTTATGAGAGTTGAGATATCGACGTATGTCGGGTTTCAAACTTCTTAGAAACATCCGCGTCATACGTTCCTCATTCTCCACCAAATGAGGTGCAAAACTCGGATAACTCTGCAAACTTCGTCTCGCATCGAGACACCGTCATGTTGTTCTCGCTTCCACTAATAAACTCCACTTCCTTCATACGATTTAACACTTTGTGAAAGTATTTGTCATTAAATAGTTTCAAACGTCTCCCAAGACATCTTTGGAAAGGTGCAATGGGATGGGTACGCTTCATGATTCCCACCGATGAGATCACGCTTCGCCACGAAACATAAAGGTGGCGAATGGAACCTTCTATTCTCCGTGCATCCCAAGACATCGAATATCTTGGTAATTTGCTTGACCCATGTTTCCGCCATGATCGGATCGGCTTTCCTTAAATTTCGTGGTCCCAACTCTTTGAACTGCTTGCAATGTGACAACCCCTCAATTGCTATCATTTCTTCTTGTATTTTGAACACGAGTCTCCTCGCCCGATTTTGCATGAATCGCAAAAAGCTTTTTAAACATCCCCTCGCTCATCATCTCGCCATTGGTGTTGTTCACGGGGAAGATTATTACACTACCGCTGTGACGTTTCTCCTCGTTGGTGAGTACATGCGTCTCCACGGCCTCATTTCCATCATTAATATTCTCAAATGACATTCTCAAACATCGCCGTAAAACAAGGGTTAATTAAGCAAATCAATATATCACACAATATCCTTATATATCGACCAACTAACAAATAAGCTTAGGTAGGACACACTCAAAGAAAGGATTTACTCTCTCTCCCCTCCTAGTTCTATTCCCGATCTCCGCATGGAGATCATATCCTAAGCTCGATACCAACTGTGACACCCCCAAAATAGGTATACATCACCAATTCTCGAGTTACAATACATGGTACGTAAACAACTATAACTTTATTATTACAACAAGAAAGCGTGAGTTTGAATACAAATATTATCTTCTAGACAATATCTATACCCAAATAAATCCTCATCACATTTATTGATATATTATTTTACAAAAATGGTGAGGACTACTAAACAACTTTCTCTATAACTATCATTCCATACCCGACTGCACTCGCTACATTCTCGCCTCCCGAGAAGAAAAATGGAACAAAAAGGAAAAGGGTGAGCTCGACTAGCCCGCCCAAGAAAGAATATTATGACTAAGATAATATACAACAAAATTATCGTTAGTCTTCAACAGGAAAAATATAATAGAATACAATAGACAACAAGTTTTAAATCAATATTCGCAGCAATGGAAAATATTAATTCATAGTAAGAGTTACGTAGAGGATGAAATCTACTAATATCTATGAATTTAACAAATCCATCATCAATATTTTTATCCCTGTAACATCAATCAATATATATCTCGAATCATATATTCATCCTTGCACTACAAAGCCAAGGACATCCACCCGATTGGTTATGTTCATCTAAACACTGCTCATCTTGCACTACGGCCAAAGATATTCATCGAAATCATTCATCTTTGTACTACAGGCCAAAGATATTCATCAGAAATCATTCATCTTTGCACTACAGGCCAAATATATTCCATAATATCATCATTTAAGACTGAGGATGATGAAAAATATTTTTAAAGAAACGAATCCCGGTGAAACAAAATGACAAGGATTAAGGATTAAGGATTCGTACTTTTGTTTTATCCACGCCCAAAAAAAATACCTCAAAAATAATCATAGTGGTGTAAAATTCAAGAATGATCAAAACATGGATACAATCAAAGCTAGTATCCGAATAGATATTTTGGACTTAAAAGAAAAAATTTCATTTTTCGATAAATATGCCGTATTCGTGAATAAGATCAGATATACATGAATAAAGGTCGATACGTGAATAAGAACTCCCACACTAAAAGTTCCAAATTTGATTAAAACTTCAAATCAATATTTCAAAGATAATGATATTGAAGAAATAATATCATTACTGAAAAAAATAATATCCCTTACCTCGAAAAAGACAAAGATTCTAACCTGGAATATGGATATAAAGTTATAACTTGAACTTGACCAGATAAAGAATACTCAAAGTATACTCAAAATACTTACAAGAATACGCCGATAATATAGAGAGAAAACTTTAGTTTCGTGTAATTTTCAATTCTAACCCAAGACCCTATTTATAGGAAAATGCTTAGAACACCACAGCAGAAAATTTAATATAATAATATTATATATATTACAATTTCTTACGCACACTTTGAATCATCTGAATTCATCCACTTACATGTGTTTAATGAGGCTAATCAACACAAAAAACGTTTTTCCTATTTTAAATATTTTAAACTTCCAAAAATCAATTATTTCGGTTCTTTGGAACTTCAATAATTCATAATAAATAGCTATTTTGTCAGAAAAATTGAATCTCGCGAGTTTTTATCGGAAATTCAATTCTCTACAACTTTGAAGAAGAAAGTTTTTCCAAATTCCCAACAAAAAATGACCGAAATCCATAAACGAGCGATTTTTCAGGCTATAATCAAATTTCAGTCAATAAATGGGTCCACAGACATGTTTAACATGTTTTAAACATTTATTGCAACAAAAATACTCTTTCTCCTCAGATACTGTGATATCACACATTCATTGTAAAAATATCACCATTATTATATTATTAAAATATAATAATATATTTAAATAAATTATTTTATCAGAAAAAGATAAAATTTTAATTTTCAACAATTGTCACATTAAAAATTTTCTCCATCTATATCCATATAAAATCAATATTTTCCTCATCATATGAATCAATAATTAATTATTCACAAATAATATTACATAATTACAATATTGACAACTGTGCAGGTTCAGGAAGCAGGGCTTTCCAATAAGAATTCTCTCTCATGCGCAAGCAAGTAATTAGGTGACCAAACCTCTCCTTAGACAAAACTTTGTAGACATTGCCAATAATGTTATCTAATAATATTATTCAGATAATATGAATTATTGCTTCGATAATGAAAATTGTGTAATGACAATTATTAAAACAACAAAGAATATAAAATATCAACGCAAAGAATTATTGAATAAATAAAATAAAATCTTCGAATAAAGAATTATCGTGTAACCATTATTGAGTAAAGGCCTTCACGTACGTAAGAATCAATAATTGGTGCAATACCGTGCTTCATCGTGTAACAACGCCAGACATCGTGTTTTAACCACCGGGTATTCCAACATTAAAACTCAGAATAACTCACGCACCGTTATTTTTAAACAACTTATTTTTGTCATTTTCTTCCTCCAATCTCTTTCCGTTATGGGGCCCACACATGGTCGCTAGCTGTCGCATTTAATATTCCTGCATAAAGATTTAATATTCCACCACCAAACGAATATTCCCAAAATAATAATGAATATTTTATAACCATTTGCTTATTTTGAAATACTTACGTATTTTACCCATAACTATCCACATTAATCAAATCAACCCTTACTATTTCAAAATAATAAATAGAGGAAATTTCATTTTATTAATAAAAAGTCGGGGTCTTACATCGTATTTTACACGACTGTTGTATAATTAAGTTGTATTTGGTGACTCAAGATGGGTGATGTATACCTATTTTGGAGGCGTCACATTTATCACCTAAAATTATTATTACTATAAAACTAAAATAATAATAATAAAGAAATAATTCAGTCTTTCTGAAGTCATGACGCCACTTCTGAAGAAGTTTCGATGATCTCCCGAAGTCATGACGCCATTTTCGAACTCGAAGCCTCTTCGGAAACAACTTCAATTTTTCGAGAATTATGGTCATTTCTTTGGACCAGTCCTCCTTTCTCGTTTCCGATCTAATTCCTCCTCAAACACCAGAACCAGCTGTCCTACATAAAAAATGGAAGAAGGTTGTATTAGATCCTTGGAGGGAAGAAATTAGTTCAGCTCGAGCAATTGTGAACCCAAACCTGTTGTCCATAGCTAGATTTCTATAAGAGGTCGATCGTGAAGGCGTGATGTATATATGCTCTAAGATCACTTGTGAGAGCAGTTCAGCATATATAAACATCGAAATACAAGCATATGTGTAGAAACTATTATCGAAATTCTCATGACTTGATGTCCGAAAAGTTTCCTCCTGGAGTGCCACCAGATTAGATGAGTCTTTGTTTTGTGGAGGATGGTGATCGAGAACTTGAGGACGAGCCCGATATATGATGTTGAGTTGTCGGATAGCACATGAATGACACTGAAAGACCATGAGTTAATGGATCAATGCAACGATATCGGGAGTTTGGCTCATGTCTTCGGGGTCGGGAGTTTAGCTCAGTTGGCTTAACTTCGAAACGATGGGCTTCAGGACAAGAGTTTGAATTCGTGGGGAACTTTTTCAGGAATGACGTCATGTCTTCGAAAAGATTAGATTAATCCACTTGCTTATTATTATTATTTAATTCTTTTATCGTAATAGTGTTTTAGTAACTAGTAATTTTTTTTATTATTACGTAATTAATTAAGATATAATTATTAGGAGTTGTTACCTATTAAGTCTTTGTTGTCATAATTATTTGTTACATATTAAGAGTTTATTGTCATAATTATAGAAATTTTATTTTGTTTTGATAAAAAAGTCTTATAGCTATAAACCGGGTTTCTGGGTTTAATTTTAAAGGGTGAAGTTTTTGTTTTGATAAATATAATTTACACATGAGAGAGATTTATCTGTGTTTAAGATAATTTTTTTGTTTCTTTTGTTTGTGAATTTTTTTTATCTTAGCCTGTAGAATAATCGTTATTTTGATGCGCGTCAGTAGGTCAATAAAAACAGTACACCAACTAGATTTTCCTCATCATTCAGAGAGAGAATTTTTTGGGTTAATTCTCAACATGTGTTTCCACATGCATGGCCAGTTTTGAGGTGTACATGGAGCTGATATATAATATAACTAGTAATTGTCCATATCTGAAGGCACGACGTAACGAAATTCTTCTTTTGGGGAGCTGCTTTTACCGACCCTCCTTTGGGGTCAAGATTCAACACCGTAAGGGCAGAGAGACCGATGGCCCAAGCCCATGAAAGTGTTGGAGGTGTTTGGGTCGGCATTTGAGAGCCCTCCCGACCATAGCCGAACCTGGTCTTGTGATGTTCGGCTCGGGTCTTTGAGTTCTTCGGGGTCAAGCCAGATTAGATTATAGGACCGTTTGGGCTCGCAAGACAAAGGCTCTCCTGCAAGCAGAGTCCCGCACCTATTCAGATGATATAAGGTAACTCCAAAGGTGGTAATGAGATTGGACTCTACTGCACCTTTTAAGGAGATTGTGTTGACCCAAGTTATGGTAACTACCATACACTAGAGTCCTAATCCGACCGGGAGAAGGATTCTAAGGTGGTGAGTACTATAAATATGAGGCCTAGGTTATCATTATGAGGTAATACCTATTTTAAGCACTAAATACTTATCCTCCATTGTTAAACCTTGTAACTATCAGACTTCATTCTCACACCGAGTTATCCCCTACGACAAGACAAGCTTTCAAGCTTCGTGGTGATCCACATCGCGTGCGGTGTTCTAGCGCTGTGGATTCGTGGATCGACGCTACCATTAAACTTGGCGCTAACATTGGCGCCAGAAAGAGAGGGTCGCTTAAATAACAATCACAATCGAACACTTTTCGTGGAAGAAACTATGGCGAGTGTGGAGTATGCGCTCAACCGTGAAAAGGTTAAACACACCGCATCACCCCTGTGTGAGAGGGTTGGTGAAAGATGATCGGCTCCGTAACCCAGATTTATCGATGGAGCCACTGCTCCTCGACGCAGCTTCTTCCACGAGAGCCAAAGATACTCGCAACTGTGCCAGGCCGGTGGACGGGTTAATTCATGAAATACTGGAGGCGCGGAAAAGAGTCGAGCTGTGCTAGTCGAGATCGAGAGAATTCATCCCGCAGTAAAAAGATGCAAAGAAACAAAGATGCCATAATGACCTTACGCCTCAGCAGCAGGAAGAGCTCGAATCGCAGATGGCCAACGCGGCAGCGGTGAGAAGAGAGGCCCTCAAAAGGCGCCCCAAGGCCATAGCTTGGCCCTTGGCCACCCCAAGGAAGGGGTCAAAGGAGAGAAGTAGGTATCAAGTCGTTTCGAGGATTGCACGAGCCGAGAAGAAGTTTTGGCCACAGGACGACGCCCGCAAGACCCGGGTTTGCTCTCGCAGTAGGAGAAAGACGAGATTCCCTAACGTGAGAAGGACAAACCCCATTCGGCCCCTCACGGAAGGAGAATCACCCCTCGTCAAGAGTTGTTGAATGGAGAAGCTATTATTGTTGGTCAGGGTCCGACGGAGCCGCTATCGACCTATATAGGTCACCCTTCTCTCCTAATATTAATCAGAGATAGCGGACCCCAAAAAAGAAGATGCCCCGATGGAGACTTATGACGGGTTGGGGGACCCTTACGACCATTCCGATGGGTATGACAGTTGATGACGACATGGCCACTCGATGCAAAGCCAAGTGCCACATGTTTGCTACTACCTCAAGAAAAGTGCCCGGAATGGATGGGAACCTTGGCGACGGATCGATAAATTCATGGAAAGACCTTTCGAAAAATTTCACGACGGTTTGGGAGTAATAAGAGACGGGAAAGATCACAAGATCCCTCACGCAGTCAGCAGAGATCGATGAGAGCCCTGGGCAAGATGTTAAGAGATTTCGGAGGTCAGGATCGGTGGTGGAGTCAAATTCCCACAAGCTCGGGATTCTTCACAACGGGCTCGACATCGAAAAATCAAAGAAGTCGATGAAGGACTCGGTGATCAATCCCCTACCGACCGACAGAGGCCTTCCATAGGTCAAGATCACATAGCAATCGAGGAAGCGATGGGGAATTTCAAACCTCAATCCCACGAGAAGTATCGAGATCGGACAAACAGAGCTATCGTAAGTCCGACAATCGGGGAGGTCTGATAGTTACAAGAAAAACTACAACAACGGGGGTGGAAGGCCACCTTCCCAAATAAAGGGGTCAACAAGGTGTACACCGTGACTCAATACAGATCGGGCCAAGATATCGAAGAGATGCGAAGCAAGCCCTTTTTCGAACCATGTCAAACGATCCCCGGCTGTGGAAGAGGGTCGCAACAAGTATTCAGGCGTATCACCGTAGTTTCCGGGTCACACGACGTAAGATTGCACCAACTTGAAAGACTTAATAGAAAAGAATGTCCGAACGGGAAGTTGGTACAAGACGAGTTGGCCGAGAAGGGCCTAAGCCCTGGGGGAGGACAACACCGAGCCCACCCGACAAACATACCGCAGAATCGAACCCACAAGCTCGAGGAGTTATTGATGTGATATCAAAGCGGTCTCGTAGGGCGTGGATCGGCAGAAAAGGAATGGACATCTCAAGCCGTATATCATCGGGTCGTCCTCGCCCGTAAAGGGCAAATATCATATTCAGCACGCACCATCTCCTTCTCGCATTTATTTACATCACCCTGCTGTATCGCATCGAACCGCATGACGGGCATGGTAATAACGGCTGTGTCCGCCAAAAGGATACGAAGAGGATGATGATCGACAACGGGTCTTCTGCTGATATACTCTACACACACGCATACCAACGGATGAATCTGGGAGGAAAGAAGATAGAATTAGAGGAGAGGGTCTGTTATACGGCTTTCATGGCATTAATTCTTGCTCATGTGATGGGCACAATCACGCTATCAAATAAGTTCTAGATTTTACCCACAAAGCAGCATGTAAATCATGGTAAAATTTTTTCATCGACAAGTGGATCTCGGCCATAACGCCATCTTGGGAAGGCCCACCTTATCAAGACCGCAAGCTGTGAACATCTATACCCCACTTCAAAATCAAGTTTTTTAATCGAACGGATAGGGAAGTAAACGGAGATCTCGACATCGCTCAAGATGTTATCTAATACCTTGATTTCCTCAGAGTCGGGGCAAGCAAAGGTAAAACAGACGATGACCATCGAGATCGAGCTGCTCACTCAAGGCAAGATCGAACCCATGGCTCTACCAAACAGAAGAAACAGAGGATGTTGAGTTGGTACCGCAATCCGCATAAATTGGTCAAGATCTAATGGATTATCCAACAAACCGCGAACGGTCCGTGGAATTACTCCGTGTACGCCGACATCTTCGCCGGGAACCTAGTGACATGCCCTGTAAGTGAATCAATCGATTACACAAACTTCATACCTAATTCAAAAGGAAGCCGTTGATACAGAAAAGAAGGATCTTTGCCCCGAAAAAGATGTAAGATCATAGATTTAAGAGGTTACCAAATTGTTAGAAAGTGGGTTCATCTTTGAAATCGACTATCCCGAATGGGTCAGAACGTGGTATTGGTATGTACAAAATGGGAAGTGGAGGATGTGCATTGACTACATGCACTCTAAACAAGGCCTCGCCTAAAAGACTTCTACCCCTTACCCAACATAGATCAACTAATCGATGCCACTTCGGGTACTAATGCCGAAGTTTCATGGACGCTTTCTCGTGATATCACCAAATCTCGACGCACAAAGAGGATACCTCAAGACTAGCTTCATCACCATCGGGCTATATATGCATATCGGAAGATGACCTTCTGACTACTAAACGCAGGAGCAACCTACCAACGAATGATGAACTTCGGTTCAAAGAATTTGGGCGTAAGTATGGAAGTGTATGTGGACTATATGATCGCCAAGAGATGATGTCACCCGGATCATCCGGAGGACTTGTAAGATCGCTTCAAACGGTGAGGCAAAGATAAATCGAGGCTAAACCCAACCAAATGCACCTTTTGATTGGGTTCAGAAAATTCCTAGGATATCCGGGTCAAGAACGGGAATCGAGGCCAATCCGTAAAAAAATCTCACGATCTTAGACATGAAATCTCCAAAGACATATAAAGATGTCCAACGGATGACGGTCAATTGTCGCTTCTTCTGAGATTCATGTCAAGGTCACCGAGAGATGTCTACCCTTTTTTCGACACCTCAAAGGCCCGAAAAAACGACAAGAGTTTCCAAAGTGGACTTCGTAATGTGAAGACGCTGCCCAGAGATCAAAAGATATTTGGGTTCGCACCATTATTAATGAAACCGATCCCCACGTAACCTTTATACTTATATTTGGTCATGAGCCCAATGGGCGAGGGGCGCACTAGTAAGGGATGAGGGAGATAAGCAATTCTTGTACTATGTCGCCCATGTTCTCCGAGACGCAGTAAACGAGATACCCCAACCTCGAAAAATTCGCCACGCCTCATAATTGCTAAAGCAGAAACTCAGCACTATTTCCGTGGTTTGCTGATAAAGTGGTCTACACCCACCAACCTTTGAAGAAGATTTTGCACAAGCCTCAAGTATCAAATGGCTAGCCATTGGGCAATGGAATCGACACAATTTGTTATATAGAGTATCGCCCCTTAACAAGCAATCAAAGGGCGTATATTGGTCGACTTCGTGGTCGAGTGTTCTTTCACCAACCCGAGGCTAATATAGTAGCCAAACACAACCAATCCGCACTCGTGGACTCTATATACGGGACGGATCAAAGAATCGTGGATGTCAAAGGAGCAGGGTCATCCTAACAAGTCCCCAAGGGTTCAAGGTGCAAGAAGCTATTCTGGTTTGGGTTCAAGGCCACAAACAACGGGCAGTAGTACGAGGCCATCTTAGCAGGATACGACCGTCTGAAGTTTCAGAGGTCCAAATGGTTGATCATCTACAAGTGATTCACAACCGGTGGTCAAGCAGCTTATCTGGGCGTAATACGAAGCCCGGGGCAAGGATGACCAGATATTTGGCCGAGCTAAAGGATAAGCTTTATGTACTTTTTACTTACATCGCTGTCGGGGGTGGACCGGCCGAGAATACGATATACAGATGCTCTGGCAAGGTCGGGCAACAATCAAGCAAGCTCTTTCAAAGGATCGTTGTACCTAGAAGTTTTGGAAAACCGAGTGTCCCAAAAATGTAAATCTTGGCTTTGGACCGACTCAATTGTCGCTCACACCTTATATCTCCTATTGGCCGATGGGACCCTCCTTCTGGACCAATCCTAGCTGTGCAAGTCAAACATCAAGTTCTAACTTCACCCTCATAGATGGAGATCTATACCAAGGGCCTTTAGCTCTCCATCGCTTCAAATGTCGACTCTTCAGAGGCGCATTACACGCCGGGAGATGCACGAGGCATCTGTGGGGGATCATGGGAGCAAAGTCACCGGGCGATAAGATTTTGAGGCAGGGTATTATCGCCAACTATCTACATCAAGCAAAGGAATTCGCTAGAGGTGTCCCAAGTGCCACCGAACAAAGAATATCCCGCACCAACCCCCGAGGAACTATATTCCGCCTTGTCCCCAATCCCTTTCACGTGTGGGGAATCGACATTCGGGGCCTCTCGCCAAAGGCTAAGGGACAAGTTAGCTTTGTGATCGTGGGCTATTGATTATATGATTAAGTGGGTCGAGGCCAAACCATCGCAAAAGATCACCGAACAGAGTGTTTGAAGTTTTTAAAGAAGGGTAGTCTACCTGTTCGGCAGATCCCGATGGCAAAGTGGTCTCTGACAATGGCGCGTATAGCCAGGGATCTAAGTTTGAAGGCTTTTTGAAAGAATTGGGGATCCAAGATCGCAAGACTTCTGCTGCCCATCCTCACCAAACGGCCAAGTGGAAGTGACCAATCGAACCCTACTCAATGGGATTAAACGCAGACAGATGCATTAAAGGGTTCATGGGTCAAGAATCGCTATATTCATTTTGTGGGCGACGAACTACCCCAAGGACTACAACCGAGACTCCCATTCAAAGTCGGGTATACGGACCGATGCACTCATTCCTCGCTGAGATCGGATCTCCAACTCTTCGAGTCACCCAATACAAAGAGCTATATAATGACGAGGGTTCGAGAGCAAATTTAGATTTGTTAGATGAAGTTCGGATTCCGCCATGATGAGGTGGCGATCTATCGCAAAGAACGAACTACCCGACACTATAATCGTAAAGTGAAGACAAGGAGGTTTGCAATAGGAGATCCGTCCTCCGGAGTCGAGGCATCAACCCCCAAAAACACCAAGCAAGTTAATGCCTAACCGGGAGGGGCCTTATGAGGTGGTAGTAGAGTGCCAAGCCGGAACCCACCGGCCGAGCAATGGACGGCTCGGAGGTAAAGAATACATGGTACGCCGAAGACTTAGAAAATTTTACCAAGAATAGTTATGTCGTTCTTATTTTTATCCATGTAATCGCTTTCAATTCAAATGATATAAATGAAAGTTCCTATTCCTATCAATGTTTAACTTCATCTATATTCATATATTTCACATTACTTGAACAGACATGCTTTCGCACTATCCGATCAAGAGCTTTCGGAAAAACTCCATGATCGAGATAAGTCCCGAGCATAATCGATCAAGAGTTTAATAAATGCTTAAAGTATGATCTCGAAAGCACCATCCGATCAAGAGGTTCGGCAGCACACCATCGATCGAGATAAGTCTCTGTATAACTGCTGACCTCTACAATCGATAAACCCTAAAGACGATCCACCGTAGGTTCGGTGGACATAATCGATCGAGATCACCATAAGTGAAACCGATAATAAACATTCATGGGCAAAGAGTATATCTTATTTATACTTAGAAAATTTCTACTTTACAAACCCTGGCCGCCATTTATCTCAAGCAAAGTAAAAAAAAAGAAGAAGAAGAAAATTTTCTTTATTACAAAATCCTACATATCTACTCTTCTAGCAGAGGGTCATCTTCAAAGATCGCACTCGCCATCCCAAGAGTCAAGGATGGAGACATCGAGCCCAAAGAAACCATCAACTTCGCTTTTAGCCTTTTCCCCGACGCGCCTCATACCCTTCACCAAATTGGGCTATGACTTTATCGCTCAAGGCTTCCGATTCCTCATATACTCTATGATGGCTTGGTCGACCGCTTCGATTACCTTTCTGAAAGGCATCGACAAAGAGTAGCCAAGTTGTTGTTCTCCTCGATCAAAAACATCATCTTGTCATGCATCTCTTGAGAACTTGAGTGTAATATCGCAACAATAGCGCTTCTCCCGATCCTCGACATCTTGGAGCAGACGATCCTCTCTCGCTGTAAGAGAGCACTCGCCATGCCCCAGCCTCTTTGACCCGGCCGCCGTCAGCCACGCGCCGGGTCTCAAAGATGAGAATCCTGCTCCTTCTTCAGTCCGACTGCAGACTCAGATTTCAAATTTCTCCAAAGAACTCCACCTCCGCCCCAAGTCGAACTTCTTTCTTTGTGGATCTAAGTAGGGAGGGATGGTTTGCAAGCAAGATATAAGGTCATTCGCAAAGAAAACACACACATCAAGACAAGAAAGAAAGGTCAAAGTTAAGAGAAAGAATCGATTGACAAAGGGAATTACCCGGTCTCGAGCTCAAACATAGGCCACCAAGAATCGACGGAGAGTACCCTTTAAACCGGCCATCGCCACCGTGTAGTTTGAAGTGATCAAAGAGGTAAAGGGAAGACCTCCGACGGCTCTTGGGCCAACAGTGGTCTGGTGATCCCCGAGTAAGAGCCGGGACCTAAGAAGGAGCTATGAACTGGCCTGCATCGGGACCACCATTCTCACCGCTTACCGACGGAACCTTCCGACAACCGAGGTCTTTTGATCGAGGTTCAGAAGAACCTCTTCTGTCCTCCGAGTCCTCGATCGCCTCTTGGCTGACGGAGGGGGGGCGGAGAGTCGGCTTCGGCAAACGGGGCGAGCGACTTTCAGAAAGCGCTTTAATGGCTCATTGAGGGCTTTGACTTTTTTTAGTAAAGTCGCTTTTCACGCTGGCCATCTTCGCCGCTTCTTTTGTGTGGTTTGGGCTCGCCTGGCCTGAAAGGACCCCTCAGCCGACAGTCATTGATCGGACCAGATCCTCCTCAGAACATCGCTTGGCCACCGGGGTCTGATGAACCCGGGTGACGCAAGTGGACGTATATAGGCCGATAACGCTTCCTGCTTGAAAATAGTCAACGACATTGTGACAAATGGGTTAAGGCATGGAAAGCTTCGTAAAATAGGAGGAAAATAATGAAAAATGTAAAGATACTCACGTACCATGTTTGTACAACCAGCTTCGCTCATCGAAGCCCCAGATTCCATCGGGTCCTTCGCCATTGCTTGTAAACGCTTTTGAAGGCATCGCCATCGGCTTCTTCGGGAACTTCGAATCTTAGTCACCGATCTACCGGATGGGCCTGTGGGGAAGGAGTTGGAGGCCTGGCCCCTCGCAAAAACCATCGCTCATGCCACCCTTGTTGCTTCAAGGGTCTTGACGGACGCAAGCGGGCTGGGGCGCTTGTTGAGTTGTCAAGACCGGCTCTTTCGAACCACTAACGGTGAATGTGGCAAAGAATAGATCGAGCCCGGATCGAGGCCCACCTCCCCGGCAGACGGCCATGAAAGAGATTATGGATGTACGCTGTCGCAAGACGAACAAGCGAACCCGACTCCCACAAAGCTCAAGAAAGAGGAAATGAAATCGTGAAGGGGAACCAACCCCGTGATTTTTTAGAACGCACAGGGGACGGCCACCCACTCGCCTCGGACGCAAAACATCTTCTCATCGCATAGGCACCAAGTTGGTATTCTTCGTGGATCTTAAAAGGGACCTGATGTCGTAAATGTGAGGGGTGATGGTGGAAGGAGTATGAAGGTGAGAAAACCTCCGAGGAACAAGATGATTTTAATCCTAGCCCCAAGGCTCACCGGACTAGGCAGATCGAAGGAGTGTCGTCGCTTAGTAGGGCATCCCGCAAAGACGACCTCTGTAAGGTCGCCGGCAGACCATGAGAGTAGTGGTGATAGGCTCAAGGGCTATTTAATAGTTACTAGATTTGGCCATTTAGAAAGAATGTGATGCAAATAAGAAGTTATGGAAGGAGATAAGCAAAAATAACACTCAAGTGACAAAGACAGGGAGGAAAATGGTGCAGATTGGTAAGAGATAAGTTTCATTTAAATCGCCACGGAGAATTTGAAAGCAAAGAGTCAAGAAAAGTGATAATGAGGGGGAAGGGAGTTTTATAAGGAGACGCAGACGAACCCCAAGGCGCTTATTAAATATCGGAGGTGGGCCCAAAGCGTGAAAAGGCGGCAACGCTTCAAATACCAAGAAGTGATCAGACGGCCCATGCATAGCTTCATCATTAATCGCCACGACTGCTCAAGTCTCGATTTTTCAAGTCTCCAATCATAAATATGTTATGATTAGAGACCGGGGGGCAATGTTCGGAGCTGCTTTTACCGACCCTCCTTTGGGTCAAGATTCAACACCGTGGGGCTGAGAGACCGATGGGCCAAGCCCATGAAAGTGTGTGGAGGTGTTCTGCCTAAGATTCGAGCCCTCCGGGACCATACCGAACCCTTGGCCTTGTGATGTTCGGCTCTGGTTGAGTTCTTTGGGCCAAGCCAGATTAGATTATAGGACCGCTTGGGCTCGCAGACAAGGGCTCTCTCTCAAGCAGAGTCCGGCACCTATTCAGATGATATAAGGTAACTCCAAAGGTGGTAATGAGATTGGACTCTACTGCACCTTTTAAGGAGATTGTTGGACCCAAGTTATGGTAACTACCATACACCAGAGTCCTAATCCGACCGGGAGAAGGATTCTAAGGTGGTGAGTACTATAAATATGAGGCCTAGGTTATCATTATGAGGTAATACCTATTTTAAGCACTAAATACTTATCCTCCATTGTTAAACCTCTTAGAATAACTATTCATTTTTCATTCTCACACCTTTGTTATTAGTAGGAAGAGTACTATGATAGTCTAAACGATAAGCTTTTATTTAATTCTTTAAATAATTTTAAAAAAAAACAAATATAAGGTGAGACTATTTTCAGAGCCATTTCTAAGGACGGACGAGAGGGTTGACCGCCCTGGGCCCCCGATCAGAGGGGTCCCAATTAATTATATATATATACATATATATATATATATATATAAAGGATTTTGAACATTTGATTGAAGTTTTTGGCTCTAGAAATATTAGAAGAAATATCTTTCAATGAATGTATTCTCATATATTTTGTTGTGGTCGAACTATTATGTTTTAAGCTCCGAAAATACATTTTTTTTAGATACAACTTGTATTTTTTATTTATTTATATTTTCCTTTATTTTTTAATTAGTGAAGACAATGTTTCGAAAATTGTCTCGTTTTTATTTTATTCTCTGGGCCACTAAAATCTCAGGAACTACTCTGAGTATTTTAAATAATCTCATAAAAAATAAATATGTGTCGTGGAGAAAATATATTCCCACATAATTATAATTCTTGCAAATAAATATGATCTTATTGTAATACAACTCTAATTGTGGCCTTATTCATATCTTTTGAATTTGCCACATATGTATTACTTTGGATTTTAATATAAATTCTATTTTACCCATCAAAAAAATAAACTCCACCAATATAGAGAGGGAGAGGGCGAAGGACTGGATCGGGGACACATAAATTAAAGACATTGTTAACGCCAGGATCTTTCTCCACGCCCCAATCACGAAAAGACGTCCCCGATCCTCGCACAAGAAACACGCACAAACACCCAAGCTTCGACGTACGGATCACGGGGATAGCCAAAGCGTAAGAAAGAAGTATGTCTGTTTCACAAGGTTAACTCAAGAGGATGATAAAATCTAGTGTGATGAGATAGATCCTTTATTATCATTTGTGTGAATGTATATATATCAAAAACGCATTCTCCTCGTGGAAGACTTACTCGCCAAGAAATAATCTTTGCTCGGATTATCGTAGCACCTACTACCATCCTATATATCCCCGATCCGATGGGTTCGCCGATCGCATGGAACTTATCCATCGCTTTTGGCCACACTGCTCACACCCGCCACCGACTATAATCCCATCCACATTAATGCATGGCGATATCTTGGTCAATGTCATACTATATCATCATTACAAGTCAAAGTAATAGATATTAAGTGACCCAATGGGTTAATCCAACTAATCTAACCCAAATTCTATAGGATTAAATAAAGTTAACACAATGACTAGGCCCAACGAGCCCCATGGCTTAAATATAAAAGCCCAACGGATTAAATTAATAAGTGAGCCCAATTTAACCTAGCCCAAAATAGAGAAATATCATGACCCAACATTCGCCCTAGTTTTTTTTTTATTAAACAGGAGGTTTAATAGAAAACTATAAATGGCACTCTGCTCAGACAAAAGGAATTATAATAAGACCAATAAAGGACCAAAATACGGCCATCAAGCCCATCCGGTGAACATCAAATACAAAGATAAATTAAGATCGAAAGTCCAATTAAAGAACTCGCTTCCAATTAGGACATACAACAACAAATATTTCACCGCTTCCGTAATCCACTCGCACCTTCGCCACAAAAACCATTTTCTTATGAATCTAGGTTCGAAGTCGTATGCGACACCGATGATCATTTGTTCGACAATAATTTCATCATGGAACCGATGGGTGAAGGAGTGAAATACCAGACTAAAGGAAGTTGAGATTCGGCCCATCAACTGAATCGATCGATTAATATTAGTCATCCGTAAGTAAACACTGTTTTTGGTACCTCCGCCTCAAATATAAAGAAGCGGAGAAAATGTCAAGAGAATGCCAAGAGATAACGCCATCCGGAAGTCTCAGGTTGGCAAAAGAAACAATCTTGATATTGCTCTCTTCAACAATGAATGCCTTCAAGGATATTGACAAGATCAAAGAAGAATGAAAATGACCAAGGCCACTCATCTGTCATCATCGATACAAATGTCGATCCGCTGTTTAAAGGATCAAAGCATCCCAAGACATCGCTGTAAGACGAAGAAGAGCTCAAAGAGCTTCGGCCCTTAAGAATTTGAGTCCGCCATCGATCAAGACCTTCATAAGAAATCCAAGTAAGATACTGAGAAAATCACGAAATGGACGATGAGATCGTCCATATGTATGCGAAAGGATATGAAATCTGGCCAAGTAAAGGCAAAAAAAGAAAAAAGCCAAGGTAGATCCATCTCTTCTAGACTTTTTAGATGGTGACGATGACAAGGAAGAAGCATGAAGATGACCTCTCTTTATCTCTAGTTGTAGAACTTTCTATAAAAATTCTAACTTTATGTAAAAAAGTTAATATTTAATGAAATATCAACTTCATGCCTTATTACTTCACGTGTGAACATTTCTTGTCAATAATGGATCATCAATCAACTTGAAAAAAACTGCAAAAGTGCCTCTTATTTTAAATCGTTAATAATAATTAAGCAAAAACTATATAATGCTTAAAAACAATGATAATATAATCCGAACTCAACACTTGAATAAAGTAATGCATACTTATCATTACCGAAGTGTGAGATCTATTCACGTGAAGTGAATTCGATCGATCCTCCTTGTACCATCAAGATCCCGCCACCACTCGGGGTGTAACAAGTATATAAGGACCAAGATATAAGGATCAAGATATAAGGACCTTTGTCTACCACTGGGTCCGACAAAATCTAAGAATGACACTTACTTACCACGTAAGGGCACGACAAAGTCAAAAGATGACATTCGCTTACCACGTAAAGGGCCCCGACGAAGTCAAAAGGATCACCGCCAAGAGGCTACCATCGAATGGTCACGTGAGTCCTCCCGAACCTCCTATCAAAACCAAAAGATGACATTCGCCTACCACGAAGGGCCTGACAATGCCAAATAGTGGCGACAATTGCCTACCCCGAAGGGCCTGACAATGCCAAATAGTGGCGACAATTGCCTACTCCGAAGGGCTTGACAATGCCAAATAGTGGCGATAATTGCCTACCCCGAAGGGCCTGACAATGCCTTAGTGACCACCTGCCGAAGAGGCTACCATCGAATGGTCAGCGAGTCCTCCCGAACCTCCTAACTCCGAGGTGGCATTTGTTGTGCTCGCCGTAATATGGATGATCTACAGAAGTTCCTCATGAATGTTTTAAACTTCGATCCCATGAGTTGGCGTCTGTTAACCTGATCCCTAGACAATGGACCCGAAGACGACTACCCCCGTACAAAAGAAGAGGTATAGGAGATAAAATCGAAATATAGCCTTTTGGTGGTCGATGTGGGATCGAACCATTTGGTCGACAAATATCCATACGAACCCTCCAAACAACATTTTGCAGCCTTTCTGACCGCTACCAAATTCCTCAATAGTGGGAGATAGGTCCAAAGTAGAATACCCAAGTCTTTTCACGTCAATCCCCGCTTCTTTCAAGAATATCGTCAAGTGCTTTATAGTCAACAACTTCGGGCCAAATAATTGTCACTTAATATCTTTGTGAACTTCAAGAAGAACACACCTTGCTTTTTGGATGGAACCAAATGTTTAAGTAATGATGATGAAAAAGGTCCTTCGATAAAGATTCTCATCAATGAGAACAAAATGGACACTCTTGTACTTGGTCTTCTTTGCCAAAGATTCGATCCAGGAAGGAAAGACGCCATCCGCCATCAAAGTTATAAAGATCAGAATGGCCACTCGATAATGCAACCGACGGTGGAATTGTTATTGTGATCGACTCTTGATAGCCCGCATTATACCGATGTCCAAAATAGAATATCCATCTGCATGCAATACCCATTAACTCGTGGTGAAGAATTGCAACGGCTTTGTCGGGACTCTCTCACTTCTTCTTTAACAATTATCACTTTGGACCACAATGTCAACCGACCTTGGGAATATTTACCAAAGTGTTTGGATTTCCGTGAGTGCGGCTTATAGATCTCGCTTTGGTGACGAGTCCTTGTTGTTGGCGAGAACACTCAAGGCAGAAAGTGCCTTTTTGTGTTCTCGGGTGAATATATTCTTGAATTACTCTCTCTCTGTCTTGCCCCATAGTCCCGAGAACCCCTAGGATGAGGTACCTTCTTCGGATGCTTAGGAATATGGGTGCATTTTGTGTCTTTGAATCTGAACTCGACAAATTTTTTAGATGGGCATCTCCAAGACAAGTGTCTATGGTGGTGTGCCTCGGTGGATTCTCGATGAGTGTGATTGGATCTACTTGGTGAAACTTTTCACATCGTGGTGAGCCTTTCGTCTTCACGACCATAATCCCAAAGACCAATAGGCGGAATACCCTTCTCGGTCAATCAATCAGAAAATGGTTGTTGGGTCTTCATCTACTCGCTCGACCATAATCCCAAGACCAATAAGGCGGAATACCCTCTCGACCAATCAATCGGAGGAAAATGGTCGTTGGTCTTCATCTACTCGCTTCGACCATAATCCAAGACCAATAGGCGGAATACCTTCTCACCAATCGATCGATCGGAAAATGGCTATTGGGTCTTCATCTACTCGCTTCGACCATAATCCTCAAGACCAATAGGCGTAATACCCTTCTCGACCAATCGATCGAGGAAAATGGGTCGTTGGTTCGCTTCGATCCCGAGGAAGGCCTCGAGACATGTCTTTAAAGTGTGACTTTTTCTAACTTGATCGGTCTCATTACCGACCACTTGAAGATAGGATTCTAAGCAAGATGCCTTTCTACCCTTTTCCGACCATGGTCGTCTTCTTGGCAAAGAAAAATCAATCTTCTTCCAAAGATCATCCCGGACTCTCAAACGAGAACCTCGTAAACCCGCTGAAGCAAAGATCAAGATGAGCATTCTTTGAAGGACCCAATCAATCCTTGACAGATACTCATTGTGTAGACGAAGTCATAGCCATCAGTATCCTTTAGAGGTAATCGTTCTACCCTCTTCACCATGGATTCCGACGCAGTAGCAGCCTACAATTTGTGATTGAAAACTTCAAGAACACTAGAACACCCTCCTTCTAGCGCCTAATGTTAACGCCAGATCTTTCTCCACGTCCCAATCACGAAAGACGCCCCGATCCTTACGACAAGAAACACGCACAAACACCACAAGCTTCGATTACGGACCACGGGGATAGCTTCGGTAGCGTAAGAAAGTAAGTATGTCTGCTCACAAGGTTAACTCAAGAGGATGATAAAATCTAGTGTGATGAGATAGATCCTTTATTATCGGGTTGTGTGAATGTATATATATCAAAAACGTACCTCCTTGTGAAGACTTACTCGCCAAAAATAATATCTTTTGTCGGATTATCGTGCCACCTACTACCATCCGATATATCCCTCGATCCGATGGGTTCTGCCGATCGCATGGAACTTATCCATCGCTTTTGGCCATCGCTCACACCGTAGTACCGACTATAATCCCATCCACATTAATGCACGATGATATCTTGGTCAATTGTCATACTATATCATCATTACAAGTCAAAGTAATAGATATTAAGTGACCCAATGGGTTAATCCAACGAATCGAATCTTTAAGACTTATAGGATTAAATAAAGTTAACACAATGACTAGGCCGAACGAGCCCCATGGCTTAAATATAAAAGCCCAACGGATTAAATTAATAAGTGAGCCCAATTTAGCCGGCCCAAAATAGGAGAAATATCATGACCCAACAGACACTGAGAAATTCTTTTATGGAGAAAGACAATAATAATCCTTGTTGGAAGCTTTTGTCTGTTTATTTAAACTAAAAAATACTAAATTACATGTTCACTCCACTACTAGAGGCCTCACTTTCTTCAAATTTAGCCCTATAAATAGCAAGAATATATATATATATATATATATATATGTATATATAGCTAGGTTATCATTATAATCTATATATACTCTCAAGCTATTGCTATTGCTATTCTCAACTACTTTCCATTGAACCCTTGTGTAATTAAACCTCGATCTATATATCTCTATCGCATGGCTAATTCAACAGCTGAGCGGATTCCGCTAGTCATTCTCATCATTATCTTCCTCACTTTTTTGTCACTTCTGAAGCACGCATTTTTCACTATGGTGGTGTTCCATCCATCGAGAAGAATTTTGATAGCCAACTTTTCTTGTTTAAATTAGGGTTTGATCCCTCGTCACTTGAGAACTACCGAAGGAGATCACTAATTACCGATAGAGCTGCACCAGAAGGACCAAACCCCCAGCACCATTATGAACAACCATCTAATTAATAGTGTTAATGTGACGCCCCCAAAATAGGTCCATTCCATCCAACCCATTCTGAGTCGCCAAATACATGGTACATAATAACTACAACTTTATTAATACATTTGTCGTGGCAAAATATAATACAACATATAAATCGTGAGTTTAAAATACAATATTGTCTTCTGCAGACAATATACATACCCAAATAAATCCCCATCATAATTATTGATACATTATTTTACAAAAATGGTGAGGACTACTAAACAACTCTCCTAGAACTTTCATTCCATACCCCGACCTACGTCTCGCTTATATTCTCGCCTCCCCGAGAAGAAAAATGGAACAAAAAGGAAAAGGGTGAGCTCGACTAGCCATAAAGAATATTATGACTAAGATAATATACAACAAAATTATCGTTAGTCTTCAACAGGAAAAATATAATAGAATACAATGTACAACAAGTTTTAAATCAATATTCGCAATGGAAATAATAATTCATTGAAGAGTTAAGTAGAGAATGCAAACTACTATCTTCTATGTATGAATTTTAAAGTTCATAAATCTATTTTTATCCCCCGTAACATCAATCAATATATATCCGGGATCAAATATTCATCCTCGCACTACTACTGGTCAAGGACGTTATTCACCAATGGGTCATGTTCATCTAAACACTGCTCATCTTTGCACTCACTGGCCAAAGATATTCATCAACAATCATTCATCTTTGCACTACGGGCCAAAGATATTCATCGAAATCATTCATCTTTGCACTAAAGCCAAAGATATTCATCATAACTCATTCATCTTTTCAGACTACGTGCCAAAGATATTCAATAATATCATTATTTAAGATCGAGGATGATGAAAATATTTTTAAAAAAACGAATCCGGTGAAACAAAATGACAAGGATTAAGGATTAAGGATTCGTACTTTGTTTTATCCACGCCCAAAAGTACCTCAAAAATAATCATAGTGGTGTAAAATTCAAGAATGATCAAAACATGGATACAATCAAAGCTAGTATCCAAAATAGATATTTTGGACGAAAAAGAAAATTTTTATTTTTCGATGAATAAAGGCCGTATTCGTGAATAGTATCGATATCGTGAATAGTGCCGTATACGTGAACAAAGAATCTCGACACCAAAAGATAGAAATTTCACAAAAAAAACATCTTCACGCTTCGCATTGAATAAGACTCATGAATAAGAATCGTGAATAAGAACTCATGAATAAGTAACTGAATAAGAACATAAAAAAGTTCCAAATTTGATAAAAAGTTCCAACCAATATTTCAAAGATAATGATATTGAAGAAATAATATCATTTGAGAAGAAAATAACATCCCTTACCTCGAAAGACAAGATTTCTAATAGTTGAAACTGAGGATATAGGCTATGACTTGAACTTGCACCAGATATAGCAATACTCAAAGTATACTCAAAATACTCACAAGAATACGCCGATAATATAGAGAGAGAAAACTTCGATTTACGGTGTGATTTTCAATTCTAACCTAAAGACCTATTTATAGAAATCGCTAGAACACCAAAAGCGTAAAATTTAATATAATATTAATATATTTAATAAATTTTCTACGCACACTTGAAATCTGATTTTCAGTTCAATAACCACATGCCACCTTCTAAAAAAAGTAATAAAAAACGTTTTTCTAATTTAAAATAATTTAAACTTCCAAAAATCAATTATTTTGAGCTTTGAACTTCAATAATTCATAATAAATAGCCATTTTGTCAGAAAATTCGAATCTCGCGAGTTTTTATAGGAAATTCAATTCTCTACAACTTTGAAGAAGAAAGTTTTTCCAAATTCTAAACAAAAATTGACCGAAATCCATAAACGGGTGATTTTAGAGGCTATCAAATTTCAGTCAATAAATGGGGTCCACCGACATGTTTAACATGTTTTAAACATTTTTGGTAACAAAAATACTCCTCCTCCACATATACTCATATATCCCACATTCATCGTAAAAATATCATCGTTAATATATTATTAAAATAATATATTTAAATGAATTATTTTATCAGAAAAAGATAAAATATTAATTTTCAACAATTGTCACATTAAAAATTTTCTCCATCTATATCCTCATAAAATCAATATTTTCCTCATCGTATGAATCAATAATTAATTATTCACAAATAATATTACAGTAATCACAATATTGACAACCGTGCGCCTTCAGAGGAAAGAGGGGCTTTCAATAAGAATTTCTCTCTTCTTGCGCCGCAATTAGGTGACCAAACCTCTCCTTAGATGTAACTTTCTAGACATTGCCAATAATGTTATCTAATAATATTATTCAGATAATATGAATTATTGCTTCGATAATGAAAAAATATTGCAGTAATGACAATTATCAAAAACAAAGAATATAAAATATCAATGCAAGCAATTATTGAATCAATAAAGTAAAATATCGAATAAAGAATTATCGTAACCATTATTGAGTAAAGGCCTTTACGTAAGAATCAATAATTGGTGCAATACCGTATCTTCATCGTGTAATAACGCTGCGACATCGTGTTTTAAACCACCGGGTATTCCAATAGTGTAAAGCAGAACAACTACGCCGTTATTTTTAAACAACTTATTCTTGTCGCTTTTCTTCCTCCAATCGCTTCCGTTATGGGGCCCCACACATGGTCTGCTGGTCGCATTTAATATTCCCCGACAAGCATTTAATATTCCACGACCAAACTAATATTCTCAAAACAATAATGAATATTATATCACCACTTGCTTATTTAAAATACTTGCGTAATTTACCCATAACTATCCACATTAATCAAATCAACCCTTACTATTTCAAAATAATAAATATAGAAAATTAAATTTCATTTATTAATTATTTGGGGTCTTACAACCTCCCTCCTTATGAAATTTTCGTCCTCTAAATTGACATATGTACACAGTGTTTGAAAAGATGAGAATACCTCGCTTTCATTTCCGCTTCCAACTCCCGTGTCATTTCCTCAATAAAGCATGGTTTCTCCACAAAACTTTAACTTGAGGTATAACCTCGGTACATAGGACATGTTCTTTCCTATCCAATATCTTGACAGGTACCTCCTCGTACGTTAACTTTTCGGCTATCTCATCCGATTCTAACTCAATGACGTGGTTCGGGTTGTCCACATATTTACGTAATATCGATACGTGAAAAACGTTATGAACACGCGTCATACTTGGCGGTAAAACGAGTTTATAGGCCACAGTTCCTATTCGATCGAGAATTTCAAATGGATTAATAAATCGAAGGTTTGAGTTTTCCTCAACTCACCGATTCTCGCTTTTGAAATAACAACTTCTTGCACCTCCTTCTTCAAATTCATCAGCTCTGGTGTGTAGCTTGAACAGCTTTAACTTTATCGATTAAAGTTGATTATACTCGTATATCATCACGTGGGTACCTAGAGTTTTCATCTCCATCTCAATTATTTGTAAATTATACGAAATGAGTCTTTGACAATATCGTACTCGTACTCGTATACAATCTTCTACTCAACATGTCAGCTACCACGTTCGCTTTTCCAGGATGGCATGGTCAGAACATGTGCTGAAATGAATCTCCTCTTGAGTTCTTCGAAGCTCTTTCCACATTTCTTGCTCCATTCGAATTTTGTATCTCTACGAGTCAGCTGCATTAATGGAATAGCGATTCGAGAATATCCTTCAATGAATCTCCGATAATAACCAATTAAGTCTAGAAAGCTACGTATTTTGATTACCAACTTAGGTTGCTTTCTCAAACTGTGACTCATATCCCAACCTTGGATAACACGTTACAATGACACCTATCGCTTTCTTATCGCATCGAATATGGTGTCCCCTCACGGAGAGTCGGCGGTGCATTCCACAAAGGAAGTCACCGGATAGAGGCTCGGTATCAACTTCCTGATTGGGTTTTAACTCCCAAAGTTCAATAGAGCCATTCGATATGAGATTTTAGAAATGAGTTTTGTCTTAGGGTTCAAAGTCGATACAAAATTTAATATCACGCCCGGGAGTAGGCCAAGAAATTCTTCAGGAAATACGTAAGGAAAAATCAATAACAACATGAATATTATTAAAATCTGACGTGTCTTTATTCAAATCCATAACATGGACTAAGAAAACTTGACATTCGCTTTTAAATAAACAAATGGCTTTATAATTTAATATGAAAGATTTTGACTTCAATGGTTTAGTTGCTTGAATTGAATAACAAAAGTTGCTTAAGAATATGAAAACTAACAACCTTACGAAAGCAATCAATTTTGGCATGATGAGTAGTTAACCTTAAAATCACATCAAAACAAATATCTCTATAGAAATAAGGTTAACGGTAATGTGATAGTGCCAACTGAATCAAGCAAGATTTCTAAACAACGGATGTAATAAAAGTTTCTCCTAACTGAGTCTCCATAAATATGTCAAAGTCTAATTTTTCCATAGTCAAGTTCAAACGCTTGCAAGTAAAGAAGATATAAAAGAATGGGTAGAAGGCAGATTCTAGTAAGGTATAAACTTCGCAAGAATTTATAATTAACTAACCTGCTAACTTCGTTAAGTTACTTCGCTTTTTGAGAAGTCACGAAAAACGCTTCTTCCAATAATCGTTGACTTTGACTTTTCTCAGATCCGCCTCTGGTGCCAACGTCTCCAACTGGACTTGATTTTATAGACAAAATCAAACTATGTGACCGCTTTTTCCACAACTAAAACATACCTTAGAAGGCTTTGAACAGTTTGACCTTATATGTCCCTCCTCTCCGCATCTGTAGATCTAGCTGGCGATTGTTCTCTTCCCCAGAATTTGTTCTTTGCCGTTAACGTCTTTGCTTATGACGTCTTCCCGTCATCGTTAAATCTTCTCTTTTTAGATTGGACATCTCTTTCCATAATATCAACGCGTCATGTGGCTTTTTATCCATGCATCACTCATTCTCACTGTTCGATTATTTCTTCTTTCATTTCAGATTCCAAACTTTATCATCTTATACTCGCCAAAGAGTGCTTCATTCAAGCATCACATATCGGGTAACACAAGCTTGAATCGTTGCATCCTTTTGCTTCCACGATCGCTCGCAATTCTTCAAATTTACTCTTCTAACTCATAAATACGATTTTGCAATTCTACATTTTGATCATAAAATACCTCTAATAAACTCTCCTCGTGTACCTCTTCTTCCTCTTCTTCCTCCTTATCATTTGTTACCTCTGCGACTATCTAAAGGTGTAACTATCAATTCTTCACTTTCCACATGGATATCTCTAATTCCTTCTTCACCGACATCACATTATCCGGGTTGGCGATTAGAGGTGTCTCCACGATTTCATTCACTCCATTGTTAACGTTCTCATCACTTATTCTTAAAACTATCATAAAACAAGGGTTAATTAAGGAAATCAATATATCACATAATATCCCTATATAATCGACCAACTAACAAATAAGCTTAGGTAGGACACACTAGCGAAGGATTTACTCGTCTCTCCCTCCTAGTTCTATTCCCGATCTCCGCTGGAGATCATATCCCTAAGCTCGATACCAACCCATGACGCCCCAAAATAGGTCCATTCCATCCAACCCATTCGAGTCGCCAAATACATGGTATGTAATAACTACAACTTTATTAATACATTTGTCGTGCAAAAATACGACAACATATAAACTGTGAGTTTAAATACAATTATTGTTTTACAGATAATATACATACCCAAATAAATCCTCATCACAATTATTGATACATTATTTTACAAAAATGGTGAGGACTACTAAACAACTCTCCCTAGAACTTTCATTTCATACCCCGACTCGTACTCGCTATATTCTCGCCTCCTAAGAAGAAAAATGGAACAAAAGGAAAAGGGTGAGCTCGACTAGCCAAATAAAGAATATTATGACTAAGATAATATACAACAAAATTATCGTTAGTCTTCAACAGGAAAAATATAATAGAATACAATAGACAACAAGTTTTAAATCAATATTCACAATGAAATAATAATTCATTAGAAGAGTTAAGTAGAGAATGCAAACTACTATCTTCTATGTATGAATTTTAAAGTTCATCGCCTATTTTATCCCGTCAGAACATCAATCATATATATACGGGATCAAATATTCATCCGCAGACTACAAAGCCAAGGACATTCACCAACTGGGTCATGTTCATCTAAACACTGTTCATCTTTGACCACTACGCCAAAGATATTCATCGAAATCATTCATCTTTGCACTACGGCGAAAGATATTCATCGAAATCATTCATCTTTGCACTATAAAGCCAAAGATATTCATCATAACTCATTCATCTTTGCAGACTACAAAGCCAAAGATATTCAATAATATCATTATTTAAGACCGAGGATGATGAAAATATTTTTAAAAAACGAATCCAAATTGAAACAAAATGACAAGGATTAAGGATTAAGGATTCAGATTTTGTTTTATCCACGCCCAAAAATACCTCAAAAATAATCATAGTGGTGTAAAATTCAAGAATGATCAAAACATGGATACAATCAAAGTTAGTAAGATCCAAAATAGATATTTTGGACTTAAAAGAAAATTTTTTTTTTATTTTTCGATGAATAAAGGCCGATTCGTGAATAAGATCGATATACGTGAATAAGGTCAGATACGTGAACAAAGAATCTCAGACACCAAAAGATAGAAATTTCACAAAAAAAATATCTTCACGCTTCCGTGAATAAGTCTTCATGAATAAGAACTCGTGAATAAGAACTCATGAATAAGAACTCATGAATAAGAACTCATGAATAGTAACCCGATACATGAAAAAGTTCCAAATTTGATAAAAAGTTCCAACCAATATTTCAAAGATAATGATATTGAAGAAATAATATCATTTGAGAAGAAAATAACATCCCTTACCTCGAAAAGACAAGATTTTAGTTAAAACACAGGATATAAGCTATGACTTGAACTTGCATCAGTATAGCAATACTCAAAGTATACTCAAAATACTCACAAGAATACGCTTCGATAATATAGAGAGAGAAAACTTCATTTCGGTGTGATTTTCAATTTAACCTAAAGACCTATTTATAGGAAATTGCTAGAACAAAAAAAAGTAAAATTTAATATAATATTAATATATTTAATAAATTTTCTACGCACACTTGAAATCTGATTTTCAGTTCAATAACCACATGCCACCTTCTAAAAAAAGTAATAAAAAACGTTTTTCTAATTTAAAATAATTTAAACTTCCAAAAATCAATTATTTTGAGCTCGTAACTTCAATAATTCATAATAAATAGCCCTTTTGTCAGAAAATTGAATCTCATGAGTTTTTATAGGAAATTCAATTCTCTACAACTTTGAAGAAGAAAGTTTTTCCAAATTCTAAACAAAATTGACCGAAATCCATAAACGGGTGATTTTAGAAATTTATCAAATTTCAAATAATAAATGGGGTCCACCGACATGTTTAATATGTTTTAAACATTTTGGTAACAAAAATACTCCTCCTCCACATATACTCATATATCCCACATTCATCGTAAAAATATCATCGTTAATATATTATTAAAATAATATATTTAAATGAATTATTTTATCGAGAAAAAGATAAAATATTAATTTTCAACAATTGTCACATTAAAATTTTCTCCATCTATATCCTCATAAAATCAATATTTTCCTCATCGTATGAATCAATAATTAATTATTCACAAATAATATTACGTAATCACAATATTGACAACCGTGCAGCTCCTGTGAAAGGGGCTTTCCAATAAGAATTTCTCTCACTCTGGCAAGCAATTAGGTGACCAAACCTCTCCTAGATGTAACTTTCTAGACATTGCCAATAATGTTATCTAATAATATTATTCAGATAATATGAATTATTGCTTCGATAATGAAAATCTTGTGTAATGACAATTATCAAACAACAAAGAATATAAAATATCAATGCAAAGAATTATTGAATCAATAAAGTAAAATGAGCAATAAAGAATTATCGTAACCATTATCGAGAGTAGTGCCTTCTTCACGTAAGAATCAATAATTGGTGCAATACCGTATGCCATTGTGCAATAACGCCAGACATCGTGTTTTAACCACCGGGTATTCCAATAGTGTAAAGCGGTAATAACCACGCTGTAGTTATTTTTAAACAACTTATTCTTGTCGCTTTTCTTTCTCCAATCGCTTTCAAGTTATGGGCCTACACATGGTCGGTCACTGTGTGGTCGCATTTAATATATTCCCGAAAAGCATTTAATATTCCACGACCAAACGAATATTCTCCAAACAATAATGAATATTATATCACCACTGCTTATTTAAAATACTTGCGTAATTTACCCATAACTATCCACATTAATCAAATCAACCCTTACTATTTCAAAATAATAAATAGAGAAAATTAAATTTCATTTATTAATTATTTGGGGTCTTACAGTTAACGCCAGGATCTTCTGCCACGTCCCAATCACGTAAGACGCCCCGATCTCAAGACGATAAACATGGTAAACACTATTTCGGCGGCATGGTTCCGTCTGGGGATAGCTTCAGCGTGAGAATTAGTATATGTTCACAAGGTTAACAATGGAGGAATGTCTTTGTCTAAAGTGTGTACAGAGATATAATAAATCTCTTTGTGTGTGTGAGAGAATATAAAAATCAAAATGTACGAGAACATACCCTACAGGCGATGGCTTCTCTTGCTAGGTTATACTATCTTTATGCGGATTATCGTGCCACCCCACTCTTACCGACACCCTTACGATCCGATGGCTCTCATTGATATAAGGTTTATCTACCGCTTTTGGCCATTGTTTTTCTATCACGTGGCTTATGATCCCATCCACATTAATGCATGGCAGAGAGCCTCGTCAACCGTCATGCCTTTTCATCATCACAAGTCAAAGTAACAGATATTAAAACATCTAATGGGTCGATCCCTTTGGATGAGGCAGGCCTTAAAGATTAAAACGGATATAATATGGTGTGAGGGGTGGTGGTTTTAACGGATTAAAAATAAAGGCCCAATGTTCCCTACCAAAGATAAGAAATATCACGACCCAACATTGCCCCTAGTTTTTTTTGTTAAATGTAATGTTTAGTAGAAAACTATGAATGGCCCAAGATAATTTACTAAAGGTCCATAGTAGGAGATAATTGAAGTGTACCCAATTGCTGTTCACGAAATAAAAGGAAAAGAGAATAGAGGCCCAAATCAGAAAAGCCCTATCAAATAGATGCATGAACCCAAAACCGGACCCTTCCTATTCAAATTCCAAATCATTACTAACATTTAATGAGCCGACCTTGAACACCGTGTAACCGTCAGTATAAAAGGTAACTTTACCAATCTTGACAGTTTTACCTGCCCATTTGAATTTCGAGCGCCTTCCTCAACTCTCTCGACTTTCTCGAACTTTCTCCTTTCTTCCGCAACTAATCAACAATGGCTTCCTGTGATTCTCGTGACAAGGCTCTCTTATATTGGTAACCCCACTCACGGTACTGCTCCACCAAATCCTACCATCGCCGCTTTCATGAAGGAGGCTCGACATCGAACCCAAAGGGTCGAAATCGATAAGAACCTCCCCAAAAATCCCAAAACCCCTACTCAATACTACAGAATCTCGAAAGCGATTCTCGCATGCCAATACTCCCTCGATCACAGAATTTGAACTAAAGAAGATTTGGTCTCGATACCACATCCCGGATACCCGTGCACTAGGGTTCTAGATCCGGTGAAAAGATGTACCAACGACCGTAAGGTTGGACGGTAGTTCTCGTGACTCTGTTGGAGAAGGGGCTCGTTTCTTTCAGATATCCTCATCTAACTTCTTTGGGGTTTCGGGGTGGGGTTCACCCAACTAATATAGAACTCATACATTCACATCTTGGCTTTCGTGGCCATTCGTCATGAATGGGCGTGGAGCCTCCCCGGACTCCTTCTTCACAATATACAAAATAGTACAATCCAGGAGAAGGGTTCAAGGCCATTAGCAAGCATTCTCCAAGTCGGGAGAGAAGTTTGAGAGGCGTCATTTGGTGAACACGCCTTCGAGCAACAAAGTGGGTGGCATGAAAAGTGGTTCTACGTCAAAGGCCCCAAATCTCTTCCCTACCGAATCGGGCCACTTGATTTAGAAGATCTCTCACGACTTTGGAGACATTTTCAAGAAAGAGAAATAGAAATGATGGAACTTTTTGACAATTTCCCAAGGAGGAGTGGAAATACAGACTCTCTCAAGCAAGCATGGTTATATGACCATAAATGTAAGTGTATCGGTCTATTTTATATGTATACTAATTTTTTTGAAAATGCTTTTATAATGTGGATTCTAACACGAGTTGTTTTGGTTATGCAAAGATCTTTGATCAAACCGAGCTCTTTAGAGATAAAAGAGTTCAAGATTTTTGTCCTGGGAAGCATTCTAAGTCGTTGAAACTTAGGTGAAAAGCAGGTCGCCTCCCGATTTAACCAATCCTTTAAAACATACATGCACGAGTTCGGAATCGACGAACCGTAAGTCGATGAGGTTCCTATTTGGAAGAGACCCTCCGCCCTCGCCAAGAAGAAGAGGCAATCGTAAAACCTGAACAACACCCTTTCCAAGTCCCTCCGAAGTCACCCAGTAGTCGAGACAACCACCGCGATCCATCCTCGACGAGGAGGCCTACTCGATCGTCCCCGACCAAGAAGCATCCTCCAACAAAAATTGAAAAGTAAGATAACGCGCTTTGACCGTAGAAGAGCTTAGGGTGCCCCAATCTTCGATCATCCCCCCCTTCGCATCGCCAGAAATACAGATAGCCAAGAAGGTGATCGAGGATGAAGTTTGTCAAACTCGTCGAGAAGAAGAGAACGCGACCTTTTGTGCCACACCAAGCTCTCAGACGGCCACTCTTCTCCAAGAACCCACCCAAACAAATCTCCTCTCCCGAGACCCGTATGCCGAACTGAACCTACTCCTCCCGAAAGCAACCAGCTCCTTCCCAGAAGTGTCAGAGACCGCACCGAACGACCGATCCTTCGTGTCGGGGTTATCATGCCGAGGTAGTGGGATCTCCACTCGTGGCCTAGATTCAATGCTAACTTTCCGATTCGACTTATTCGGGGCCTTCGTAAGGAACTCGACGATCATTGGTTCAATGATCACACGGACGGAATTTGCTCGATGAAGGGATGAGCTATCCGCTAAGGTAAATAATCATTTCTTTATTTTTTGTCTTTTCTCGTTTTAATTGTATATCCGGTATCTGGCTTAAGCTTTATGCGTCTCGATATATGCAGAGACCAATCGTTTTGGACGTTTCGCCCAAGACACATAAATGGGGAAGCCGAGGAAGATTTCATGATGACAGAGATGAATCGACATCCGAGATCGACTCGCTCGAGAAAGGGTCGATCGAGAAGACGCTCTTCATGTCATCGATGGCCTCCAACGAGACTTGGATCGAGCTAAGATGGACTTGAAGACGTCTGATGATGAACTAAGGGCCACAAGAGATGGGTTGGCCGCCTCCGAAGCCAGCCAACAAACTTTAACCGATCCGAAACGCCGGCTGGTGAAGAAAAAACTCGCTCCCGAGGGCCAAGAATGAGGAGTTTTCTTCGGCCAACCGAAGCTTGGCTATTCAACTTGGCGAGGCTCAATCAAAGGCCCAGGATGAAGGACGGAGACATAAGAACAAACGCCACAAGCTTCGTCTTAAAATAAAGGAGCTTGAGGGAAGGGGTCTTCTTCGATCAAGAGCTCGTAAAGATCTGAAAAGAGAATATAGGGATTCGGACGAGCTTAACGTCGAGATCATGAAAGTCTACTCGGAGGCTACGAAGACCGCCGAGAGAGAGAAAAAAAAAAATCGTCTCACGCTTCAACTGGATCCAACTTTGCTCAACTCAAGAGACGAAGGTGGTGCCAGTGTTCTTCCCGCTTTTCATTCGACTTATGTAAAAATTTATCTGTTTAAACTTTTTACGTTTTTGGGTTTATTTTGAAATTTTATATATGGAGGTTGTCAATGTTCTTATATTGGTGTATTTTTGTTTATGAATGAATAGATCGAATGAATGTTTTAGTTTTCCTGATGAATATGCAATTTCCTTAATTGTGAACTATGTTTTCGATTAGTTTTTTGTCAATAATTCAATATCAGTAAAATGAACCTAAACAGTGAACCAGTTAAGACATATAATAGTTAATGTATGAGACGAAGTGAATTGAATTTCATGGACAGAATTTAATTTAACTGAACTGAAAGGACTGAACTCAACACTTAAATAAAATAAAATAATACATACTCATCGGCTCCGAAGGGTGAGATCGGTCATTTGTTTACCACTCGAGGTGAAACAATTATATAAGGACCAAAATATAAGGATCAAGATATAATGATCAAGATATAAGGACCAATTGTGACCATTGACTTACCACCCTGGTAAGATCAATATAGGATCCTTTGTCTACCACCGGTAGAAACAACAAATGGGTCGCCATCAAATGGCCAAATGAGTCCTACCATACCTCCTTACACCATAGTGACCATAGGACAAATAGACCCGGGACTAATAGTGACCATTGATTTACCACCCTGGTAAAATCAATATAGGATTCTTTGTCTACCACTCGGGGTAGAACAACAAATGGGCTGCCATCGAATGGCCAGCGAGTCCTACCATACCTCCTTACACCGTAGTGACCATAGGACAAATAGGACCAGGATCAATAGTGAAAAAGTGACTTTTTATTGATAATGAACAATAATATACAGACTTCCGATGAATTAACTTGATCTTTATTGAAAGTATTTCCGAAGTCTGCCAGCATGCCAAGTGTTTTTGATTTCGGAACCATCTAATGCCCTTAACCGATAAGTGCCCGGTTTTGATACTTCGATCACTTCATACGGCCCTTCCCAGTTTGGCATTAACTTTCCCGTGTTTTGAGGTGTAGAAGCTTCGGCTTCTCTGAGGACGAAGTCTCCTACTTCGAATCTGCGAAGCTTGACTCCTTTGTTATAATGCTTAGCTACTCTTCGTTGATAATGTACCGATTTAAAAGTAGAGCCACCTCTCTGACTTCTTCTAGCAGATCCAAATTGGCCTTCAGTCCTTTGTCATTGTATATTTCTTTGTATTGACTGACCCAAAGACTTGGAGATCCGATTTCGAGCGAGGACTAAGGCATCGATTACCATAGAATTTAGTCGAAAAGGTGAATCCTCAAATGGTAGTCCTCGGTGTAGTCCCAGTAAGCCCACAACACGTTGAAGCACTCCTCCCGCCATCTTCCTTTAGCTTCATCCATCAAGGCTTGATCCCGATCAAGCAGTCATTCTGTTGGTCACCTCAACTTGGCCATTTATTTGTGGATGAGCCACCAAGTCTTCTTATCTTTGAATCCCCAACTCCTTTAAAAATGCTTCAAATTTTGATCCCATTTAATGGCGTCCAGTTGTCCGATATTAATACTCTAGGGATCCTAAAGCGAAACTACTACGGACTCTTTTTATGAACTTCAAACATTCTTGTTCGTAATTAACATGAAGTAAGCCGCTTTCTACCCACTTAGTCATGTAATCAATAAGAACTATGACAAAGTTAACTCGACCTTTAGCTTTAGGCAACAGACCCAATATATCTACCCCCTGCATAATGAAGGGTATAGGAGATAAAATCGAGTATAGCTCTCTTCCGGTGGTGATGGGATCGGATCGTTGAGTTGGCACTTTTCACATTTCTTGACATACTACTGTAGCTTCTTTGAAAATTGTAGGCCAATAGTATCCTTGTCAAGTACTTTGTAAGCCAAAGATTTAGCGACCATATGGTCACATAAATTCCCTCGTGAACTTCCCCAAGAAAGCATATTCCGCTTTCGGATGGGACCGGACACTTTAATAATGGTGAAGAAAAGGCTAATCGATAAAGGTCCCCATCAATAAGAATAAAGTTGGCGCCTTGTATTTGATCTTTTGCTAACATCCGATCCAGAAGGAAGGACGCCATCTACTAAATACTCGATGTAGGGGTTATCCAAATAGTTAGATCGCTCGATACACATCAACGCTTCATGTTGAACACTTTCATTATTGTAAAACTTCCAAGTAAGCAGATCCATTAAAAACATACGCATCCGTAGTAACCAACTTCGACAATGCATCGGCGATGGAATTGTCATTATTTCTATGCCTCGAAATTGCAGACGAAGCGAAAACATCAAGTCGATCCTTTAACTCCGCCAGATACTTGATCATCCGATTTCCACGAGCTTCATAATCTCCCGATAGCTGATTGACAACCAACTGAGAGTCACTGTAGATGATAAGCTTCTGGACCTCTAGACTCTTTGCCAATCGAACACCCGCTAAGATCGCTTCATACTTCGGCCGTTGTTTGTCGCTTTAAATCCGAATCTAATGGCCTGTTGAACTTTGAACCCGTCCGGACTTGTCAAGATAATTCCTGCCCCACTAACAGTTAGGGTAGAGGAACCATCTGCATATAGAGTCCAAACATTCTGATCTTGTTGAAGAATCAGAATCGCCGATCGGTCGATTCAAACCGAAACGAAAACTTGGCATCTACTTGGTGAACGAACATTCTACCATGAAATCGCCAAAGCTTGACCTTTGATAGCGGTTCGGGATGGTATTCGATGAAAATCGGGACAATTCCATAGTCCATGCCGCTTAGTCTTCCTGAAACTTCGGCTTGCCCATCACCTTCTTTAATGGTCGATCCGCAGTAGGCGACCGCAGATTAAACCTTGAAAATATTGTCAAGCTTTCTACTAGCAATTATTAAAACAAAGGCAAATTCTCAATATTCGGATACCGGTTTCAAAGATCTCGCAGACGTGACTTACATAATAGATCGGATCATCGCTTTCCATCGACCTCCCGAACCGAAGATCGCTTCCAACCGCTAACGAACTTGCCGCAAGAATATGGTATAAGGTCTCTCGTTGGAATGGGCTTCACCAATAAAGGAGCCAAGAAAGATATGCCTTTATGCCTTGGAAAGCGCTTCTTCACACTCAAGTCCACTGGAATGTCTTCGCATTCTTTTGGCCCTTTAATGTATCAAAGAAAGGAAGGCACCTCTCTGCAGATCCGGCGGCGAACCTCCTCAAAGTCGCAATCCTCGCCAATCGGACGTTGGACGTCTTTGAACGATTGAGGAGTCTTCATATCAAGAATGGCCTGGATCTTCTCCGGATTGGCCTCGATCCCCCTTTAACTGACCAGGTAACCCAAAAACTTCCCTGCACCGAGGCCAAAAGTGCACTTGGCGGGATTGAGTCTCGATGACGCGATGGATGATTCGAAAGCACTCCTCTCAGATCGTCCAAATGACTCGAACTCGCATGCTTTTCACGATCATGTCATCGACGATACCTCCATGTTCCTTCCTGGCTGTCTCATCAAGATGAAGTTCATCATTCTTTGGTAAGTGGCTCCAGATTTATAAGGCCAAAAGTCATCTTCTTGTAAGCGTACTTTAACAATTGTGTAATAAACGCGGTCTTTGGGATGTCCTCTTTACGCATGGATATTTGGTGATAAACGAAAAAGCATCCATAAAGCTTAGTAATGCATACCCAAGTGGCATCGATGAAGTCGATCAATATGGGCGGAGGATAAAAGTCCTTCGGATAAGCTTCATTGAGGTTTGGTGTAGTCGATGCAAACCCGCCATTTTCCATTCTCGCTTTTGCACCAACACCACATTCGCCATCCACTGGATAATCAATTTCATAGATGAAGTCGGCAGCCCAACAACTTTTCTTTATTTCCTCATCAATGATTTTTATCGTCGTTCAAGAAGATCCGCCTTTTCATACGCCCCGGCTTCTTCGAGGATCTACATTCAGTCGCGTGCTCATTTATCTTTCACTAACCTGTGCATGTCCCTCGGTTCCCATACAAAAATATCCGCATAGCAGCGTAAGAGTTCTATAAGGTTTGTCCGAAGAGGTTCTGGTAGACCCGAACCGATCTTCACGGTCTTGTCTGGCTTTCCAAGGATCAACTCGACCTCCTCCGTCCCACCGGCAGGAATCACCATCGGTTCGGAACTACTTTCGGTAAAGGGCTCAATCTCAATTGCCATCGCCTGCTTTTGTTTGCTGACCCCCACTCCGGAGGAAATAACAGCATTCCGGTAGCATCGTCGGGCTAGATCCAAGTCCCCCGCCACCTCTCCTACTCCATGAGCCGTGGGGAACTTGACTTTGAAATGAGGGATGGAGGTCAAACTTGAGAAGCGATTAAGGTAGGTCTTCCCAAGATATAAGCGTTGTAAATCAATCAACGTCACAACATAGAATTTACATACTATTTCGACTTTCACCGGTCTTGTCAGGTCAAGATAACCGGGAGTTCAATAGTGCCTGCAACTTTGACCGGATCGTTGCTGAAGCCGTATAAAGGAGCTTCCTGCCCGACCTCCATTTTCTGCCCATCAAGGTGCATCCTCCGATAGGTATGGGCGCATGTAATATCCCATCAAGATCCATTATCTATCATCACGCGCTTCACGTCCACCGTGCCCACTTCATATTTGTGGATCACCAAGGCCCCTCATGTGGTTTGATGGGCTCCAAAGGATAGTCAGCGTCAGTAAATGATATGACGGTCCCGGGGAATGATCTATCAACCTTCAAGGGAGTATCTATCACGGTCATGACCGAATCCAGGTAAGCCCTTCTTTTCCTCCCTATCAACTTCCCTGCAGATCCACCGGTTATCACATCGATGACATGCCTTGGCGGCGGCACTAGAGCCATTTGAACCGTCTGAACAGTACGGTTAATATTCTGCTGATCATTCACGGCCACATACTGCACCAACAAGCCATCCTTAATCTTCCTCTCCACAAAGTCTTTCAAATTGCAACACTCGTTAGTGTCGTGTCCAGCGGCTTGATGATAACCACAATACTTACGAGAGTTACCCTGCCCAGTTCGGTAGTTATCACGGGGTGGCTCGAAGAAAGGTTGATTTCTGATTTGATCCAGAATTATCGATCTATCAGTGTTTAATTTGGTGTAGACCTTATTCACCTTCGGGGCCGGAACGGAGGGATGACTGCTTCCTTGCCGCCAGGAATTATTGTATTTTTTCGAACTGCCCTCTGTCCGATCATTATACCCCCCCGTTCTCCTCTGATCAACTTCGGCCTTGGGAGCTACTGACTCTTTCACCTGGTCCGAAGGAGGATGCTTCAGGCTATTCATAGCTTCTTCCACAACGATATAGCCTTCTGCCTTGTCAAAGGCTTCGGCCAAGCTCTTCGGATGGTGAAACATCAACTTCTTCACCAACTTCTCGGACTTCACCAGATCTAATCCATTCTGGAACAAACCTACAGCCTGGAGATCATTAAGATCGGACACCTGACCGACTGCTTCTCTGAACCTCTTTACATACTGGCCCAAAGATTCGTTGGTAAATCACGGATCTCGTGGAAGAACCGTCAAGGCTTCCTCTTCTTCTACATTACTCAAAAACGGCATGGAATTTATCACAAAGTTCGGTCCAAGAGGATATTGAATCCGAAGGCAAAGTTCCCAACCACTGTCTCGCATCCTTTTCGGTCGTCAGAATAAAGGTGTGGCACTTGGCGGCAAAGATCGATTGAAGTCGTAATAGTCCATTAGCCCCATTTCGAGCTCTGCTATGGTCATAAGATCCCTTGTACCATCGTAACTTTCCATGCGAGGCGGTTTCTTGGTGATGTCGCGCTTCTTTGAGAATATCCGGAAAAAAGGAAGCCTTCTTTCCGGGCGCCCTTCACCGCCGAACTTCGATTGCTTTCTCGAGCTCCTTCACTCCTTCACTAGAAAATCAACGCCGCCGGGCTTGGGAGACCTCTTTCTCACGAACAACATTCCGTCTTTGAGAAGATCGACCTCCTCCCGCCGATCCTACCGCCATCACCGTGGGACTTCTTGATCTACTCCGGTGTCAAATCTGTCTTTATGGTGAGAATGATCACGTTGATAGTCCACTTACTCGACTTCGGGCATAATCTCATTCGATATGCTCCTTTGTCTATAGTCATCTCGATCTTTGAGGTAATTCTACCATTATTGTCTTCTTCGAGACCACGGAGTTCTCGCCTCGATCTCCTCCTACCATGAGAACGATCCTTAGAAACCCGCGGAATGCTTGGCTCCTTACCCTCCGCTAGTGGCACCTCCTCGTGCTTACTTCGACCTTTGACCGATCATGGCTAGATGTTTCGTCCCAAAATTCCGCCACCAAGCATCGTCGGCTATATATCTTCTCTCTTTGCTTTAATAGGACCTCCATGGCTTTTATCCGCTTCGTCCGCCATCTTCGCCAAGTTAAGCGGCATCTATCTTCCGACCACTTCTACGATAAGTCCCGGCGGTGAGCCTTCCACTTGCCCTCGACCATGATCTCGCCTCCCTATCCGCATCGAAACCAATCTTCGTCTGCGCCCCGCCATTGAATCTTCTGGACGGAGATCTCCGAATTATGCTTAGAGGCAGGTGCTCGCGTGAAGCACTTTTGAAGGACCTCCAGACGATCCTTCACCAAACACGAGGCAAATGATCAGCTAATACCCATCGCCGCCTTTTCCACAGCGTACTCATCCCTACTCCTCATCATCTTCCAAGTAGGTTAAACGATTGTGATTGAAAATTTTAATGACACTAAGACTCAAAACCCCTCCTTCTAGCTAGCCAATGTTAACGCCGGGATCTTCTCGCCACGCCCCAATCACGTAAGACGTCCTGATCTTGCACAGTAAACACGGTAAACACCACAAGCTTAACGGCGGTTCAGTGGGGATAGCTTCAAAGCGTGAGAATTAGTATATGTTCACAAGGTTAACAATGGAGGAATGTCTTTGTCTAAAGGTTCTAGAGAGATATAATAAATCTCGGTTTGTGTATGTGAGAGAATAATATAAAATCAAAATGTACGAGAACATACCTCTAGACGATGGCTTCCTTGCTAGGTTATACTATCTTTGCCTGGATTACTGTGCCACCCACTACTACCTTACACCCCTTCTGATCTGATGGGCTCTGCCGACTGTATAAGGTTTATCTACCGCTACACATTATTTTTTCACCGTAACGGCCATGATCTCATCCACATTAATGCATGGCAGGAGCCTTGGTCAACCGTCATGCTTTTTCATCATCACAAGTCAAAGTAACAGATATTAAAATATCTAATGGGTCGATCCACCTGATAACCTACTTTAAAGATTAAAATAGATATAATATGATGGTGGTAAATGACTTTAACGGATTAAAAATAAAGGCCCAATATTCCCGACCCAAAGATAAAAAATATCACGACCCAACAAATAGCTAAACACACACATAGCTACTAATTAATGACCTTGCAGAGTTGTTTGGGGGTAGCTTTGGCGCCCTAGATAAAAGGGATTATTTTCCTGCTTCTTTGTTTTTTTTTTTTGGGAATTTTACCAATTTTCTGAAAAGAATTAGTGATTTGGTTCTATATATATATATATATCTTAATCTTACATGTTTGGTTTGCATGTGTGAGCAGTGGGGATGTATTTTGAATGTTGTCATGCATGCTGAAACCCGGCCGGGGAGTCCCTTCATATATATTTGTAAGGGTACTATATTAAACTAGCTGGTACTGTAATATAATACAAATTAATTATGTTGCTTTCTCGATCATAATGATAATATGAAACTTTCTTTTATTTACATACTATATTTACCTATATACTTAATTATTTGTGGAATTTGAGTTTTTAGTGATGCAGACATATATACGCATTTTAATTTTAGATTTAGGGCAAATTATATTTTTGAGTACATACTGAAGGAAATTTAAATTACTTGGATTCTCTTTGTTGTTAATTAATTAATTAATTTTCACATCTAACTGCTCAATAAATACATAAATGTACGTTGTATATATTCTTTTGATTTCTCCAGCTCCTCTCATTCGATATCTTCTTCATCATGTCTTCATGTTGACGTTGTTCTCGATCAATTTCATTATATATTAGTATTATAATTAATTAGTTGATGAGATAGAGTTCATATATATATATATATATATATATATATATATATATATATATATAAAGAGAGAGAGAGAGAGAGAGAGGTTAATTAAAAGGCAATTTTAATCAGTTATGAACTCTACATAATATTAGTAAGAATAATATTTTTTTTTATAATACTAAATACTTCCTTTGTTTCAAAACGAAATTCAGATTTTTTTTTCTTCTTTTCCATTAATTTGACGCTTGTAGACATTAATGTTTGTGATTATTACACATTTGTAGACAATAATTTATTCGACGATAATCTCATACTAAGTTGTTGTGTCAAACCTTAATCTTCCTAATTAAGTCAACAAAATTAAGTCCATTGACTCTCATCTTAAGATGATAAATATAAATTAAGATAATGAACACATGTGTATTTTAGTTAACTAAATATTGCTCTTAATTAGGAGAACATATTTACTCTAACCCCGATCGATTTGATTTGCAAACAAGTTTAGTACTTAAACCCGGACTAATATCTAAATGATCTTACCCTTAATAATTTAAACTCGATTGGCTAATTTAACTTTATCAGACTCTAGCTTAAGTCGTCCTTAAATGATCAATGGTGCTTACATTAAGCATTTTACTAATTAAGTAATTTATATATAATGTATACAAAATTAATTATATATATGTATATATTTCAACCTAAATAAATCAAAGACAATCCAATGCGTCATAACTCATACTTGATTTTCGTTATTTAATTAAAGGAAAATAATATATATTGTGAATGCATGTTTAAGGCAACTATTTCATTGTCAATTACTAATAGCATAAATTTATTATAATACATAATAAGATCGACTCTTAATTAAATTGATAAAAAGTCATTATTCAATTAATCAAATCAAACTAAATTTAAGTGATTTAGGTGGTATTTGTTTGATTCCACGTTTATTAATATAGGTCGTTTTGCATTTTAAGAAATGATTCATTATCTATTTATCAATTGTATATAATGTATCATAATAAAAGAGTTGGGAGAAGGAGAGAAAGACATATTTATATTAAGTCCCAAATTAGGTTGTTCTAGAGTTCTACACACTCAATAATTTAATACTCAAAATTTTTGTCGCAATTATGAACTATTAACTTTGGAATTACTTTAAATATAAAAATATAGATTGTTAAGATAAAGGGCAAACTTGGAAAACAAAGGAAAAAACATTGAAATCTTAAAAATGAACTATTAAGATGTATAAAGATGTAATCAAACAACACCAAGTTAATCCATTCAAGGACCTATATATAGAAATTTTTATAAACCCTAAGGACCAATTTGTTTAGAACCCAGAAACTCAAATTAAATAGAGTTAAAAGTATGTACACTAAAATGACCAAATTTATTTTCTCGTATCAAAATATTAATCTATTAATATTAACTTTCAAAACTTTAATTTTAATTTTAATTTTAAATTTTAAATAAATAATTTTATTTTTAATACAATTATGATTATTATAAATTATTTAAAATTAGTATGAGTAATTATGAGAGTTTTTGTTTTAAATACTTAAATAACTTTGTTGATTTGAATTCTGTTCAAATGACTATATATTAAAGTCAATGTTATATTTTAAAATTTAAATTTTGATGCATTATTAGTGTATATAAGAACGATCATAGGATATAATATATAATTAAAATATAAATAATTTATATTTTATTAATGATGAATCATAATGCAGACACATAGTATATTGATAATATATAAATTTTAACTATATAGTACTCTCTTTTTTAAAATATAAGATCATTATTAATTTTTAAAGTTAATTAAAGATATGTTTAAGCCAAAATTTACATGAATTCCTTTAATTATTCATACAGTGGTGAATATTCTTAACTATCTCAAAAGTGTTATTTTATTTATTTATAATTTTTAATGAATTTTGAAAATATATTAAATTGATTTTTAAAAATCAATGAATGGAGAATAATATTTGAAAAGAAGTAAATCAATGTGGGCCAGAATAGGTATGAGCCTTCCACAACCAGGCCAGAAGCCCTACTAAACCACTGGCCATAACCAGTAGGGCTCTAACGAATCAGGCGACATTTGGCAGACAGCTGGTCCTTATCATATTTGAACGCGCCACCATTAACGCGTGGTATATACAATAACGACTTAATCAAATTTACAAACTTTTCATCTCTCACGATCTCATCCGTTCATTATCGCTTCGAACTTCACGATGATGAATAAATGACCCTTCGATCATTGCGTATCATACACGCTCCACACGCTCACGTGAGACAGCACCCACTCATCCCACCCAACGGTGCTTTAACGCTTACCGCCAAGATAAGGGCAGAGAAGAATAAGAGAGAGGAGATAGATAGAGAGCTAAGGGAGAAAGTGTGCAGAAGCAGAAAGAGAATCTGGTCGACAAATCCGTAAAAGGTATATTTTTAAACCCTAGTTATATATACAGACTCACGTACAAGTTAATTTGTTTGTTCTGACATATTAGGGTTTAAATTTCTTATACTTTAGAATTTAGAAGAAGTAAAGGTGAATTTTTTCATTGATTATTTTCGATTTTTGAATTAGGATTATATGTATGGCTTCTGGTTCAGTAGTAGGTGGGAATGGTGGAAATGAAGGTTTTAGAGAGAAACCAAAATTAAAGGAGAGCAAGGTTTATACAAGAAAGTCATTCAAAGGTCTAAAAACAGATGTAACACAGCCACAAACCGGAACCCTAGCTTCTGAAGAAGCTAATTCGTCACAACAACAGGTTCTTTCTCGATTTGATGCAGCGTCTGATGATTCTTCAAGTCTAAATCGTATACAGGCATTGAATGGAGGGACGAAATTAGGGTTCCCAAGGCAGGAGAATCGTGTTACCATTAATTTGGTTTCAAAGTCAAAGAAGGAGGTGCGAGAGCTTCGGAGGAAGCTCCAGGGCGAGCTTGATTTGGTGAGGAATTTGGTGAGGAAGATTGAGACAAATGGCTGTCAGAAAGCTGGCAGTGATGTTGATAATTGTGTTGGGCCGAGGAAGCGAGTTCACTCAGAGGTGGAGGCGATGGGGCCTCTTCAGTCTAGGCCTTTGCATCAGCTGAGTATATCTGTGTTAGAGAATAGTCAAGGTGTAAATGATAATGTGGAGAAAGAAAAGAGGACACCAAAGGCAAACCAGTTCTATCGGAATACTGAGTTTCTTCTTGCTAAAGATAAGTTTCCGCCAGTGGACAAGAAGTCAAAATCAAATGGGAAGAAGCAAGGAGGGAGTGAAATGGGGTTTGGGTTGGGAAAGTTTTCAAATCAATTGGTCAAGAGTTGTAATGCTTTAGTTGAGAGATTAATGAAGCACAAGCATGGCTGGGTGTTTAATAAACCTGTTGATGCGAAGGTTCTTGGTCTGCATGATTATTTTGATATTATCAAGCATCCAATGGATTTGGGTACTATAAAATCTAGGCTGAGTAAGAACTGGTACAAAACTCCAAGAGAATTTGCCGAGGACGTGAGACTTACGTTTCACAATGCTATGACTTATAACCCAAAAGGGCAGGATGTTTATCTAATGGCGGATCAGCTCTTGCAGTTATTTGAGGGGAAGTGGGATGTTATAGAGGCTGATTATTTGCGGGAGTTGAAGCTTGTTGTAGATCACGAAGGGAGTTTACCTACACCTACATCAAGGAAGGCTCATACGGCACGACAACCATCTCTTGAAATGAAAAGGGTTTTGGAGAGGTCAGAATCAGTTACTCATTCTCCCGATCTGAACACAAAAATTGTGAATTTTGCTCATTCAGGCAGGAGTGCTGCCCCAAAGAAGCCTAAGGCTAAGGATATCAATAAAAGGGAAATGACGAATGATGAAAAGCATAAACTTAGCACAAACCTGCAAAGTTTGCCAGCTGAAAAGCTGGAGTATGTCGTTCAGATCATAAAGAAGAGGAATTCATCTCTTTGTCAACATGATGATGAGATAGAAGTGGACATCGATAGTTTCGATGCGAGACCCTCTGGGAGCTTGATAGGTTTATAACCAACCACAAGAAAGGTTTGAGCAAAAACAAAAAAAAGACTGAACTTGCAAATAAAGCAAAGCCCGTTGCTGAGAAGAGTGTCCACAAAGAGGTAAATGGTTGGTCATATTTTGTATATTTTCCAATATAAGTATGATATTTAGTTGGTTAATGCATCTTTTCTTTTTTTTTTTGGACAGAAACCAGCCCCAATTGTGGTAGAGGCTCCAAAAGAAACTAAAACAGGTAAAATTTCTAAAACATGAGAATGGTAAATTTCTGAAACATGAGAATGGGTGGCAATTCACATACCGAAAAGTGGTGAAAACATGTCTTTTTGAATAATCAATCTAAGTTTGTTCAGTTTGTTTGTAGATAAAGAGGATACATCAACTTCATCTCCCATTAGAGTGGCTAAGCAGGTTAACGACACAACTCACACAAGTAAAACAGGCAGCTCAAGCAGCTCTAGCAGTGGCTCTGGATCCTCTTCTAGTGGTACCGTTTTGAAAGTTCTTACTTTGTGTGTTACTTGCTAAAAAAGGCTCGTACTTTGTCTAAGAAACAAGGTTTGGGTAGGCCATACAGGGTTTGGGACCTTGGTAAATTTCAAAAAACTGAAATTCGAGGATAAGTGCCGTATTTATGTGTGTGTGTGTGTGTGTATAATATTAATTCTTGGTAAAATGTTAAAAAAGAAACACAAACTTTTTATTTTACTTTAACTATCTAGGAATTTATGAAATATTAGTTACTTCTTAAACCAAAGATAGTTTTAATTAAAACATTATATTAATTAGTATAGTGTGTAGTAGTAGTATTTTCAATTTTATTCATTAGTACTACGGAAAGAATACCCTAGAAAAATCCAAAAGAATCCACGGATCTGGATTCGGGGATTCAGTGATTCACCGACCTACAGAATAATCCTTGCTTCTTAAGCTTTGTGCGTTTTTGGGATAATCTGAGTCATGCAGTTATTGCATCTTTATTTTGGGAGTCAACCTTTTCCGTTCTTTGATTGCTTTGTAAAAATTACAGACTCTGATAGCGAAAGTTCCTCTGGTTAGGGATCTGGTGCAGGACTGTCATCTAGGGCTTGAATTTACTTGGTTCGACTTCAGGTAATATAATTTCCTTCCAGACCTTCGTGCAAAGTCCAGATATTCTCTTCTTTTGTGCAAGTTCATTATTGTTATTGTTATTGAGGGGTGCTGAGTTTACTGTTAGCTCTTTAACATTAGTTTTGGTGTGCTCTGGTTTGAAATGAGAATTAAATTAAATGTTTTCCTGGTCTAAACTGAATCTAAAGTATAATTCATTATTTTGTGGATAGATATTTAATAGTATTATCAGCTTACGTGCTGAATAATATTAAAAAAATAATCCGGGTTTTGCTGGTACACAATGATCGGCAGGGTTTAGAATTATGCCTTCTGGCCTAGGTTGAATGCATTCTTTGGTCAAATTTGGTAAAAAAGAATTGTAGTAGCTGAAGTTTGCGAACCACATATTTTTCCCCATAAATGCTGATTAGTGATTCAAAAACTTATTTGCCATGACATTATTGTCTTAAGAACTGGCACATGTTTGTAGATGAACTTTTTCCAAGTCAACTGTAAATATCATGCCTATCTTTCTTATGTGGCTAACAATTATAGTTGCTTTGAAGTTTGGTTCAACTAGGTACATTCTAAAATATTGGGATGTTTTCGCCACATTTGCTGAACATGTAGAGTTCCTTAATTTTATTTCTTTCTTTAATTCTTTCCTTTCTTTTCTTTCCTTTCTTTCCTTTCTTTCATCTCCTAAATACAATGACACTGTACATTAAGGATAGAGAGTTGAACTTTTAAGAGATGTCAGAGATTTTTAATTAATTATCTAGAATAACACACTTAAAGCAAAGACCTTATACCATGCAGTATGGTCAGGTGCTTTTGTACAATTTTGTTATAGGTGGTGGTGGAAGCTGAGGTGGTTTTTAAAATATCTTCATATTAGAGTTACCAAAGAGCATATCTAACTTGCATGTTTCCTAGATATGATATGCTTTTGTTCAGATGTAGTAAATTTAGCTCCTAAGGATTTACTTTTAATAAATCATAATTCTCAGTGTACTACAAATTGTATTTAATGAATAGTTATTGTTGAAATAAGAGAGAGTTTGGGAATGATTGATATAGTTCATGATGCCTATACGATCTGAGTTTATACAAGTATCAGAATGGAGATAATTACACCAGATCCTACAATCAAACTAATTAAAGCATATCCCTATAATTAAGCTAATCATATCAAATCCTTATAATCAAGTTAACCCTCTAATTAAGACCTACAATCCTGGCAGTGATAATGGGTCAACTATCCAGCAAGATATCAGAGTAAATAAATCGCAATATTACATCCCCGCGGCGCAAGTTGGTGCATGTATGTCACACATGCCCAACTTGGACAAATGATGATCAAACACCTTTCTAGTAACAACTTTGGTGAGGATGTCTGCAATCTGATCTGTTTCTAATCTGATCTGTTGAAGAAACATAAGGCATACAGATTAGTCCTCCCTCTAATTTCTCTTTGATGAAATGACGATCAATCTCTACGTGCTTAGTCCTATCATGTTAAACTGGGTTATGAGCAATAGAAATGGCAAATTTGTTGTTTGAATAACATCATAGGTTGACAAACAGGTAGACGCAAATCCCTCATAAGACATTTAAGCCACAACAACTCACAAATCTCAAGAGCTATTGCTCTAAATTCTGCCTCTGCACTTGAACGAGAAACAACCTCTTGTTTCCTGCTCCGCCAGGACACAAGATTCCCTCCAACTAAGGTACAATATCTGGAGGTAGATCGTCTATCTTCAAGAGAACTAGCCCTATCAGCAATTGTGTAGCACTCGGTTCTAAGATGTCCCTGACTCCTGAGATGAATATAAAACACCAATACCAGTGGCTGATTTTAGATACCCTAAGAATACGAGTTACTGTATCTAAATGAGAAGAATATGGCTCATGCATGTATCGGCTAACAATGCTAACTGCAAAGCAAATACCAGGACAAGTATGAGACAAATATATCAGCTTTCCAACCAAACATTGATAGTTTTGTTGATCAACAGGTTCACCTTAGCTCGGAGTTTGATATTGGCATCCATAGGAGTGTCTATTGGTTTGCATCCAAGCATCCAGTTTCAGAGAGAAGATCCAAGGTATACTTTCTTTGTGAAAGAAAGACCCCATGGGATGAGCGGGTCACCTCAATACCCAAAAAATACCGAAGTTGTCCCAAGTCTTTATTTTCAAACTCGCGACCAAGAGTTTGTTTCAAACAGACAATCTCTGCAGCATCACTCCCGGTGATCACAATATCATCCACATAAACAATGAGAAATGTAGATTGCTGACCATGATGACGAAGAAATAAAGAATGATCAGCATTACTCTTGAGTGTAACCTTGAGCACGCATGGCTTTGGTAAATCTTCCAAACCATGCTCTATGTGACCGCCTCAATCCATACAATGAGCGGCGAAGCCTACACACCTTACCTATTGTTGTTGTATCAGAGAAGCCTAGTGGGATATTATAGACCTCCTCATTTAATTTTCCATGAAGAAAAGCATTCTTGACATCCAATTGTTGTAATTCCCAATCAAAATATATTGCACAAGAAATGAGAACCCTAACGGTATTCATTTTTGGCTACAGGGCAAAAAGTCTCTCGGTAGTCGATTCCAAGTGTTTGTGTAAACCCACGAGCAACCAACCGGGTTTTGTAACGCTCAACAGTACCATCTGCATTGTGTTTGACAGTAAAAATCCATCTACAACCTACTGGCCTTTTTCCTGGAGGAAGAGCTACAAGTTTCCAAGTTTGATTTTTCTTCAAGGCTCCCATTTCTTCCAACATTGCATTTTTTTCCATTTTTCGCTATGAATAGCTTCCTGCCATGTCTTAGGGATAGAAATAAAATACAAAGAGGACACAAAACATTGATTGGTTAGAGAAGGGGATTGATAAGAAACAACATTATAAAGAGGATGTTAAGTACAAGACCGTTTACCTTTTCGAAGGGCAATAGGAAGGTCTAATGAAGGATCCTCATTGTCTGATACAAGATTAGGAGATGGAGAAGGAATAACAGTAGAGTTCCAGGAGAAGAATTATTTGGACTTGCATATGTTAAATCCTTGGCCACATTTTTCTTTCGGCATGAGTATACTTAAGAGAATATCGGCTCGGAAGAAGGAACCATAGAAGAAACAACATACATTTGTAAAATTTCATCAATAAGAATAAATGGGTTTTCAGGCACATAATTTGTTTTTGTATCACACTGGAAATAGGATTCTTGCTTATTAAAAATTACATCTATAGATACATAGAAACGTCTAGTAATAGGATTGTAACAGTTGTCGCCCTTTTGAGTAAGAGAATATCCTACAAAAACACATTTAAGACTCCTTGGCGTGTCTGATGGTTTTTTACAAAACGTATGCAACCAAAATTCGAGTAATAACAAAAGAATTTATGCCTGTAAGGATTTGAATAGGACTCTTATTTTTAAGCAAATGAGTAGGCATGCAATTAATCAAATAAGATGCAGTTAGTACTGTCACACTCCAATATGAAGAAGGGACATTCATCTGAAAAAGGAGAGAACGAGCAACTTCGAGAAGATGCCTATTCTTTTGTTCAGCAACCCCTCAACACAGTTGGTTTGATGAATGATACATGCTCACTTAAATTTTTTGAATACCAAGGTATTCTCTGCCATTATCAGAGCGTAAATTTTTTATTTTAGTATTATATTGAGTCCAAATCATTTCATAAAAATTCTAAAAACATTCAGCCACATCAGATTTTTGTTTCAACAAAAACACCCAAGTAACCCTACTAAAATCATCAATAAAAGTGATAAACTATCTAAATCCAGAAATAGATTGAAGAGTTGAAGGGCCCCACACATCAAAATGAATAATAGAAAAAGGTTCAATACTTTTACTGACTGAAGGAGGATAAGTGTTTTTGGTTTGTTTTGCCAATACACACGAATCACAAAAGAAATTATTATGTCTATGATGAATAGATGAATGCGGAAATATTAAAGATAGAATGTGTAGGGGAGGATGCCCCAAACGTCTATGCCATCTATGAAGGTTTCTAAGATCAGAATCTGCATGATTTACTTGCATAGATGCTGTTGTTTGAGGTCCATTCAGCCAATATAATCCTTCTCTAAGACTGCCATTGCCAATCGCCTGCCCTGTTTCCAAATCTTTGTAAAGTACAATGAGTAGGAAAGAAAATAGCTTTGCAATTAAGATCTTTAGTCAAGGAACTTATGGACAAGAATTTGACGGGAAATTTAGGGACATGCAGAATTGATTTAAGTAACAATGAAGAAGAAAGATTAATAGTTCGCTTCCCAGAAATGGATGAAAAAGAGCCATCATCTAATTTAATCTTTTGTTTATCAGACAAAACACTATATTTAGTATAGTGACTATGGACTCCAGTCATATGTTCGGTAGCTCCTGAATCAATTATCCAAGGAGAAGACAAATTGGAACTAAAAGAAGATTTACCTGAGACGTAAGAGGAGGGATGAGATGTGGAGTCTTGTGAAGTACATGACATGGCAGCGGAAGTTGTAATGGCAATGTTGGCAGAAGATGAAGGGCCCATTTGAGCCATCAAATCTCTAATAAACTGCAATTCTTCTCCAGAAGCATTTACTCCAGTAGGAATTATTTCAACCTCGTGAGCTTGTGACTGTCGCTTTCCCTTGCGTGCCTTTCCACCTTGTGGCTTCCCATTTAATTTCCAACAAAACTCCCTGGTATTTTTTTCCTTGCCAGTTGCCACAGTAGTCGCACTTAAATAAAGATTTCTCAGGAACATTAGAAATAGGAATTCTTGTAGCCAAAGTTGATCTTTCAGGTACGATACTCTGTGACATAAGAGACCGTCTACTATCCTCATTTTGAATAATTTGAAATGCCTGCTTGAGAGTAGGTAAGCGGCCCTACACAAAATATTTTTAGGCGTCATATTCAAACCAATCAGGAACATAAAATATTTTTGCTTCAGTGTATCATATTCAGAATTCAAACTAATCAGGAACGCATATGTTCGGTTCTTATCTTTTTATTTTCAGATAGTAACAACAACATTTAGTCCTTCACAATAGTTATCATATCCAAAGCAGTTAGACTATCTCGATGGACTATAAGTCCATATGAATCCAACAAATGTCCTTTAGTCTTCCATTTTTCGGTGGATTATCTGGACTATAATTTAAAAAGATTAAAATAATATATAAATTCAAAAACAATTTTTCCAGTCTCATTTAAATATAATTAAAATTATAGTCCATGGACTATCAAGTTCCTAGATTTAGTCTTGTTGGTGCTTCAAATATAGTCACAGACTATATTTAGTCTACCTACTGGAGCTGGAAGATAAATCCTAGACTAATATAGTCTAGGATTGTGCTGCTGGAGTTGCTAACATCCAGCTCCTGCCAAATACTGAAAAGCTCTGCATAATAGTGTCATACCTTCCTGTTTAAGCTCATGAATACTTTTCTTCAAACCATAAATTAGAGCATCATTCTCATCTTGGGAATACATATCCTTGATTGTTTTCCACACTTCAGCAGCGGTCTCCATAAACATATAACCTTTGGCAAGACTAGGAATCATATGGTTGACCAAAAAACTCATAACAAAGTTATCCATTTCCCACTTTTGAGCCTCTGTAGTACTAGTCTCCTTTGGTATGGTCTTTGTCCCAGTCAAATAACGGGAACAATTTTCAGATTTAGTTGACATCGTCTCCATTGAGCGAGACCACAACAAATAGTTCTTCCCATCAAACATAACGGATGAGGCAGCGAAAACAGGATAACGAGAGTCCGAAGGTTTAATAATCCCTAGTGGATTCCCACTAGTCACAGAGCCGTCTCCGCCAAAAGACATACTTGCTAGCAACAAATGGGCATGTGGTAGAGAAGAAAGAAAATTAATTAGTGAACACCACTATCACATAAGAAAAAAAGGAAAAGTATCTCGGTGGATTAATAAAGGTCCACCGAGAAAAAGAAAAAAAAGGTTACGCTGATTTTGAAGAGACAATCAAACCAGCATTTTAGTTTAATTATGTCCTATACTGCAGGTACCTTAGTGGTGATGCTGAAGAAAGAAAAGAAAAAAATGAAGGTGAAGAAGAGTTTTAGAGTAGAGTTTAGAGCAACTATGATACCATGTTGAAATAAGAGAGAAATTGGGATTGATTGATATCGTTCATGATGTCTATAACATCTATACGATATGAATTTATACAAGTATTAGAATAGAGATATTTACACCTGATCTTGAAATCAAACTAATTACAACATATCCCTATAATTAAGCTAATCACATCAAACTCCTATAATCAAGTTAACCCTCTAATTAAGACCTACAATCCTGGCAGTGATAATGGGTCAACTATCCAACAAGATATGAGAGTAAATAAATCACAATATTACGACAGTTATTTTTTTGAGAAAAATGATGAGGAAAAGGTTGTACGTGATCTTTGATGTTTGGTTGCTTCATTATTTATAGTGAATTGGGTGATGTCAGGTTTAGCGATTGATTTTTCGGGGTAGAAAGAGCATGTTCATGGGCTGGATAGAACAAATTGGAATTTGATCCCTCTTTGTTTGTGGTGGACAGTTTAAAAGAAGATGAATGTTCAACATTTTGAGGACAATGAGAGATTTATCGTTCATTTGCTATTATTGTTTTTTTGGGGATCTATTGTTTCATTTATGGATTTCATGGAGCTTGCAATACTGTTTTAAGTAATCAAGCGGACTTTCTGAACAGCTATACAGTGGATAAGCTGGGGTGGGTGGAGTAGGTGTCTGTTTATGTTATCCTTGTTGGCTGTTTATTTTGATTTATACTGGTGCCATGCCATCCCTAATTAGCAGCTTTAATAAAATCGGCGTACTCATCAAAATAATTTAGCGAATAACTGGTTGGGTTAACTGCGGAGTCCTTTAATGCCATTTTTTTCTCCCTACTGTCTATAAACCTACATCATCATGTCATACAGCATGTTACTCTATTCCCATTCTGGAAATGTTACCATTCCACATTACATCGCGTCCTATGTGCTTAATTGTTATCTTCTTAAGGTCATTGTTTGCCACTAAAATTCCTTGTACAACTTTAAAGGATCTGAGGGAGGTAAAACTTTCCAAATGGTATGAAACAAGTGTATATGTATTTGTCTTTTAGTGCCCTTTTAAAGTCAATTTTCTCTATGATGTTCAACTCCCGGTCCATTTAGTGTCCTTTAATGTTAGAAAAGTCACTGTTACAGTTTGCCTTATGCATACCTCCTTTTATCTTTTTCTTTTCCATATTTACATATCGGAAACCTAGATCGGTAACTTTTTCTCGTTATGATATTTCCGACATGATAGATGAAATGGACTTGCACATTATTTTTCTTCAGCTTTCTTCAGATTCTTGTTTATGCATCCAATATAAAAGGTAAAGGAGTGGGGAGGATTTGGCTTAGCATTATGTTAAGTTAAAATAATGCTAGAAGTTTTGCAATTGTTGTTTAGTTCCTAAGCTGTTATGGAAGAAGTTTTTTGCATGACACCTAGTCATTATTAGGCGTTACTACAGAACAGCTTTCAGTACCTCTCCCCCTCTCTTTTTAATCAATTTACATAGAGTAGCCATGAATTTTCTTTTAAAGAAAGCTTTGTTTGGTGGAATATTTAATTATCATCCACAATCTTTCTTAGTGGTCATGAAAGAAAGAACTTTCACTAATATCTATGTTGTTCAATAAAAAATTCTCTACAAACTTTACACATTACAAAAGATATACGTTAAAGAAAGAAAAAAAAATCTTTTTCATACTTCAAGCTATAGTTTATCAGGGTTTTATTTTTAGTGAGATACTAATTGTATTTCAGTTAAGTTGAAAGTAGTACCCTAAATATATCTATAACACTCTTCGTTCTAAAATATAGGATCAAAATTTTGAACTTTTGAAATCAATTTGGGATATTTTCAAATTCAAATTCATAAGAATTCATTGAATTTTAGACGATTTCGAGTAAACTATCTAAAAAATACTACTAGTTATAAAATTTATCGTTTTCAAAAGTTAATGAGTTGCATCAATTTTGAAAATATAATATCTCATATTGGCGTTAACAAGTCAACATGGATCTTATATTTCGAAATGGAGAGTATTAGAAATAAATTTGAAGTCAATTTAAGATGTTTTCAAATTCAAAATTCATATGAATTCATTTAATTTTAGATAATTATGAGTAAACTATCTAAAAAGTACTATTAGTTATAAAATTTACTGTTTTCAAAAGTTTAATGAGTCACATACATTTTGAAAATATCATGTCATATTGGCGTTAACAAGTCAGCATGGATCTTAATTTCGGAACGGAGTATTAGAAATAAAACTCATGAAAAGCTTTTAAGTCCTATTTCTTCTTCAGACTGGTGCTTTGATATATAAGGTGGTATGCACAACGGAGATGAATTTTAGTCTGCATCTACTCCAAAAGGGCCTGTAGCGACTACAACTACTCCAAAAGGGCCTGTAGCAAGCCTTCACTTGTGTAACTTTTCCTTTAACAAGTGATCTAAAATTTCCTGCCTAAGGCCCCTTAAGCGCCTAGGCGTTAGGCACAACCATCTACCATCTCATTCCGGCTTGGCGTCTTGGCTCCCGCCCATGTAGAATTAGTCCTCTAATGTTTCAATTTAGTAAAGGCTTTGAAGCTTGAAATGAATTTGTTATGCCTTACAAGATTTTAGTGGATAATTTTTCTTGTAAAGTTTAGAATCTTTACATCTACTATTGTTCTATATAGTAATAGAAAAATAAATAATTAAGACTGCCTACAAAAATGCCTAGCACGCAATGTTCCCTTTAATGCACCCGTCTTCAGGCCAGAGAGAAATTGATTTTTCAAGTCAGGAGGGACTTTCAGTTATAAAGTTTGGGCCTATGTAATAATTATATCAAGTTAATTTGGTGTTTTCAATTATTAACTTCCTGTCGGTGGATGCTATTTTGATATTGACATATGTATATTGTGGGAAAAAGTGTTGGACTTGGGTATGTTTTCGTGGCAATATATGTGGTCAACCTGACTAGTTAAATATCTGCTTTTTTCTCCAACTGTCCAGCTAGATTATATAGTTGCTTTTTGGCCTCGTACAGATACAAAATTTCTAACATATATCTTTTGTTTTGCAGGTCTTGTAAATTAAAAAAAAAAAAATGATGATAAATCTCATCAGCAGTTAGAAGGGTGTTTATAAGTTAATGGTTCTACATCTTCATTTGTTGTATAGTGGAAAATGTTTTAACAACCCCCGTAACCTTGCTAGAGTGTGGGTTTGGTTTCTTGGTCTTATCTAAACATGTCTCTCTTTATCCAAGGAGAGTAGCTTCTATGACTTGTAGATGTTGGTTTGGTTCCTTGGTCTTAGCTAAACATGCTCTCTTTATCTGTGGGATAGTAGCTTATGTGACTGTAGATTTGCATGTTAATGCTAGATTATGGTGATTATTAGATGCAGTGGGTTCGTTATTTGTATAACTTGTACATTGCCGGCAACTGCTAGTTAGTTTTTGCGAATTGCAATGGTTTGGGCACCAGAAGATTCTGGCCATATGCTTCCTTGTACACAATCTGCTTTAGTTAGTTGACTCACTTTTCATACATTATACTTCCTGCGTTCCAAAAAAAGACTCGTCTGAAATATTTTTCAAATTTTGAGGTAATATTTTTGTTTCATGTTTACCCCAATATAAATATAATGATTGTTTAGTTTATTAGTTGTGACATGATTATGAAATTGTTAATGTTAAATTTAGAGGATAGTTTCATTTTATATGAACATCAATAAAAATTAGAGCTCTTATTGTTTTTGGTACAATAAACTTTGGCAAATTAGACTCTGTTTATCATGTCCGGTTTCCGTTTGTCTAGCTTGAATTGTATCCTATTCGACCATCTGGTAAGCAATCTATTTGCAAATGGATTATAACGTAGTAATTTTGAAGCCCTGCACTAGGCATATATAATAGGTTGTGGAGCGTATGAACTGTTGGCATATATTACTGAGAAGGAATTACTAATTTCGAAGTCCCTGCTTCTCTCTGCCTGACTTTTGTGCAGGGAAAGAAAATACTCCCGACATTTCATAAAAAAAGCTCATTTACAAATTTATAAATTTAAGATATATATATATATATATATATATCAGAAGAAGGTGAAACAATTGATTTTTCTTTTGACTTATCAACTATTTTAGTGGTTGATTTACTAGAAGATGCAACGGCAGAGACCGTGGCGACTGGAGAGAGTGTTTACTGGAGGAATCAATAGAGGAGAAGGCGGAAATTCTTTCTGAACCTGGCCAACTATTCTATCAACTTCGAATTTATCCCACCATTTAATGGAAAAACGGCGAGAGACGCAGGAAATAGGGGAAAGATAAGTCTGAGCAGTCCTAATTCCAATGGACGACGGAGATTGAAATACTGTGACTTCTTGGGTAGCTGAAACGACATATTGCCATTTGAGAATCCAAGGGATTTTATATTTATTACAAAATATAAGGAAGATTGGAATTTCCTCATATTTGGAATGATAATTACTATGATGACAAAAATGTTCTAACTGGACAAGGAGCGGTTTGGGAAAAATGTCGTGGCACAAACCATACCTTGTCCACCAAAGGATGAACCACTTGGGGAATCGACTCTTGAACTTGTGGTCAAACCGAAAGAACCACTTAATGACTATGATCTTCATTTTGATGAAGCATGATTTTGTGACATGCCTCAATATAATCATAATAAGCGAAAAAAGAGCTATTTTGATTAGAGAGTGACTTGAGATCCGATGGATGACTACCCCAATCGGATGATTGAGAACTTGTTTAATATACAACGAATGATAAAGGAGTTTTGATTTATCATCGTTGGCATAAATTGGTTTAATGAAGACCGACTGCTTTCAATAAGAATGTCCCGATAATACACAAGTGACTTATAAGGAGCGAGTAGGAGAAAATGCCATCCGAAGGAAAAACTGGGCGCCTAATTGAATTGGGTCATTCTTGGGTTTCATAGGTAACTCAATATGGAATAAGTGTCGATCAAAACCTGACGATAATCGATTAATCGGATGACTAGGTTTTGATGAAGTAGCTTGAGATCGATTAAGCGAAAATATCAAAAGGTTTGGGTTGACTAAGAAGAATCGAAGAAAGTAGGGCTTGGGGACCGTATATCAAGCACCGAAATTTATTATGTACGTGTAATGGATGAGGAACAACAGCCTTTTGATTGATTAATCGATCTAAGAGAATGGCCATGCACCACGAGAAGATGAACTCCTCGTATACACTCACGATGTCCGATAATAAGACTCGTGTTAATAAACTCACGAAAGTGAAAAAAAACTGAACCGAAGTTGTTACTACCTTTAATATATTCAATATCGAAATCAAAATGCTTAAAATAAGATGCCATCTAAATAATGAATGTTAGAGGAGGCGACGTTTTCAACGTCTTTTTCAAGAATAAATTTTATTGATTTTACAATCTATTCTAACTAGGAATTTTGATTTAATAAATCTCTCTCAAATTTTTTAATACATAAAACTAATGATAAAATCTCTTTTTTAATAAGATCGTATTTTAAGCGTAGTAGGGTTCCATGTAGGAATAAAACGAACAATTTGTTCATCGTAAGTAATGGTTAACTTTTGTTTGAGTATGCCACCGAAGCCAATGTCAAAAGCATCGGTTTCAACTATTTTGAAAGCTGAATCGTTAGAGATGTCAAGGCAGGGCAAAACATTAACATACTTTTTAACTTGTTGGACGACAGAAGTATGAATGTCAGTCCATGGAGGTGGATTACTTTGTAAGCGCTGAAAGAGAGGCTTACAAATCTTCCCGAGGTTCTTCAGTAAAATCGCCAATATAATTGAAGCGAGCCAAGAAACCTCTCAGAATGATTCTTGCTTCAGAATCTTATCGGGAACCTATTTACGAATTGAATAGCTCTGTCAATTGGCCGCCGTGAGTCCATGATAGAGGATTAATCCAAGAAATCGACTTTAGTCAGAAACAGACTACACTTGGAAGGGGAAAGGACAAGACCATTGGTTTTAACCGTTTTGAAGAATGAATTTAAATGTTTAATATGTTCTTCAATAGTCTTGGAAAATACAAGGATATCATCAATGTATACAATAATAAAATGACTGAAGGGATTCAAAATATTATTAAGAATATTCTCAAATTCATTGGGTGCATTTTTAAGTCCAAATGATCAACATTCCATTCGTAATGTCCGAACGAGAGTGGTGAATGCGATTTTGTACCTATCATCGGGATGAATAAAGAACTTGCCGTAATCCGCACTTAAGGTCAAATTTACTAAAGATGGTAGAGACACTTAACCTACCAAGGAGATCATCCTTGTTTGGCAAAGGGTACCTAATCCACTCTAAAACTTTGTTTAATGGCTTATAATTAATGACTAACCGAGGGACACCACGCTCCTTCTCAGCTTCATTATTAACATATAAGGTCAAGGCAAGACCATGGTGACTTGCTATGTCTAATTAAAACCTCATCGAGAAGATCATTAATTTCATTTTTACATAACTCCATCTGCTTTCATGACTCATTTGAATAGCCTAGCTTTAGTGGGAATTGGATGTTCTTTAAATTCTTTTAAAGATAGGTAATCTAACTGTGTGCTTCTTCCTATGCCAAAAGCATCGGGAGAATCGTAACATAAATTTTTATTAAATAATCTTTTAATTTTTTATTTTTTCTTGAACTCTGTTATTTTTAGTTGTTCTTCAACTTGTTGATACCTAACTTCTTCTTTAAGAAAATTTAAGTGGGTAACTTTATAATTTAATGTGATTCAATGAATTAGAATTCAGATTCTTCTTGAATAAATTTTAAATCTCTTTCTTTTGGTTTAATTAAAAATTTAAATGTAATTTTTTTTCCTAAATGTTCACAACTTAGACCTTTATTACTAGTGGTAAATGGGTAAAGTAAATATATAAATGGTAAACCTAAAATAATTTTGTCAATTAAGATTGTAACTAAGACAAATGAGATCTTAAAACACATGTTGTCTTGACAAATATGTACATTAGGTAATTTGTATTTTATTTCTATTTGACTCACTACAAATTTAATTTAGCTTCTCACTAGTTTTCTTATAATATCTAGTGGGGATAATTCCTTCTTGAATACAATTCAAGTCTCCGCACTCAAAGATTTCATTAGAAAGCAGGAGTCGTGTCGAGAGAAAGTTTTATCAATAACTAAATTAATAGAGATATACCATTTTTGAATAGTGATATCTTTAATTTTTTTAAGGAGAGACCTTGAATAAAGAGATCGTAATCTTTAAGACTGATGATTTCGGTTCATCGTGACTTTCATCACTGTAAGAGGAATCATGAACTTGAAGATCCGATTTTTATCGTCAATCTCTTTTCTTAGATTGGAAATATCTAATTTTAAATTAGAAATCTCTTTCTTAAGTTTATTAACTTTTGATTTAACTCGTGGAGGTTAATTTCTTTTACTAGAGACTTAAATCTTTCAAGTGTTTTGTTTAAACCGAAAATGGGTTTTTCTCGCTCTAAGAACCTTATCAAATTGACTTTTTATCTTTAGTTAATAAATCTTTTAATTGTTTTATAATCGAGTTTTTAATTGTGGTCCGTAATTTTACTCGATTAAATCAACTAATAAAGAACTCTCTCTTCTTCTTCTTTGTAATTACATTCACTCTTTTACAACAATTTTTATTGCAATTATCTCGTATATATAGTGACTTCATTTTCACTATCGTAAATATTGTTAGATGAGTTATTACTAGAAGATTCTCGAATATCGAGGCTTCTTCATTATCGCTACTATCGTTATTATCAATTCTCATTAATTCTAATAACTCGTTTCAGATCTTCGTTGAAATATTCAACTGAGCTAATTTTTGTTTAACTCTACATTCACTTTTATAGTGACCTTTCTCGCCCACAATTGTGGGCGCATAATTTTACTTTTATCAAATGTCTTTGATTTTTATATGATTTTTTCTTAGATGACTTTGGTTTATTATAATAGGTATCTTGATTATTACTCTTATTATTACTTTTATTGTGATTATACCTTTTCTTACTTACAGCGTTTATGACTTTTTTATGTGACTCAATATGTTTATCTTTATGCCGTGCTTTCTTTCAGAGGGAGCAATGGCGCAGAAACCATAATTGCTCACAAAATGTTCCTAACTCGTATTTAACTTTATTTTTGTCTTTTCTCGCTTGTTTAGCTAACTTAAAATCAATACACATTTTTAATCCAATTTTTTGAATATGACTAATAATATCACCATAGGTTAAATTATCATAATCAATATATCCTAAATTTTTACTTAATTCTTCTCTAACTTTGTGAGCAAATAACGAAGGTAAACCATTAACGAATTTTTCTTTCCAAAATAGTTTATTACTGTCATTTCTCATCATAACTCTAGAGGTAAATACATCTTTGTACCATCTAAAATCACTTAGAGTGGGACAAGTAAGATTGCTTAATTGATCATGAATTCTTTCTGTAATATTACTAGGGGTTCCAACAAAATGTTTAATTATTGTAAATATTAAAGTATTGACTCCATCAGGAAGACCAATACCAGCATCTTCATCAAAGATGGGATTGCCTTCTTTATCTCTTTGAATGTCATGAACTATGGATATTCTAATGTCTTCTGTGAGATGTTTTTCCCACCAAGACCTAAGAATGCCAAGAAACCACTAGCCTAATAATTCAACAATATCCGGTTGAGATAAGGTGTTGAATTTAGTGATATAACCGTTGGCTACTATGTATATATGATTAAGTTTATTAAGAATTTCTTGTTCACTAAAACCATCAATATTCCATTCATAAATTTTATTAGAGGACACGTAAAATTGTTTATCTAGATTTTCTCTTCGAATTGCAAATCCGGAGGAGTTGGTCCGAATACCAATTTCTCGTAATACTTCAGTATTATTAATGATTAATTTATTTAATTGGTCATTAAGGTTTGAAATAGATGAGTGGTCGGAAGAACTTTCATTATTATCATCGATTCTACCGATCGATAATGTTAATAGTTCCACTTGGACCCAAGTTCTGCTTTTTAAGTTTTTAAATAATTTTTCAATAGATTGGACTAACTCGCCTTCTTTTTATTAGGCAAACTTAAATTATATCTGTTTTCTTCCGGTAAATTTATTAAAGGTTGTTCAATTTTTGAATCAGTTTTTTAATAATACCTTCTTCAAATCTTTTCTTCAATTCTATCTAGTTGCTTTTCCTAATGTTTAGATATTGATTACTAAAGTTTAATTGTTCAATTATTTTTTTATCGTTATTAGTTCCATCAGGTATTTTGAAGGGACTAGCTATAACTGAAGTGTTTTTAACTGGAATTAGAACTATTTCTAAGGGAGGATGACTAGACGATACCTTAGATCATCTTTCTTTAATCCATTGAGTTTTACTTAATAACATTACATTTACTTTGATATTGTTCATACCAATCATAAAAAGTAATGTTAATCTCTTCATTTTTAATAAATCTTTTCCATCTATTTACTACCTTATCTCTTTCCTTTTCAATTGGGTGATTAGATTTGAATAGATGTTTTTTTCTTTATTAGATTTTGAATTAAAATCTTTAACTAAGTTATCCTAATCTAACACAAAATCCTTTTTAATGACTCTTAATTCGACTATGAATTGGGGCATTAAAATCGATTGTGTGGGTAAACAAAGGATGCTTGGGAGAAGAAGAATCTTCATCTTCAACCAGATCATTCTCGAGTATAACAGGATGACTAACTTGTCTCGATTAAGGATACCTTTAAGTTTGATATCCCTAAAGTGAAGATCACTTAGACTTCAAAGATTCTTCTAGTGTGGATAATCAAGGATCAAGAACCGGAAATGTCTTCAATAATAACCGTGTTCTAAGACGCTCAAAATCGATTTTAATAGTTCCATCGTAAAATCTGTTGGATGTTTTCAATATTTAACTAATTGTTAACTATGGGTTGTTGTGGTAATTCATTTGGTAAAGTCCATTGATTAGGTAAGTTAATATCCTTCCAAAGAATTGTTCTTGGATTTGGATATTAAGATCACTAGTTGAACTTTGAAATTAAAACTGCTTTGATCTTTTGGACTTTTATTAAGAGCATGAACGTTTAAATTTGACTTCATTGTCTTATAATAAATCCTGTAAATCAAAGCAATGGGTTGAGATCCTTCAATCATATGAGTAATCTCTCCATCAGTTTTAATATTTAATGATAAAGCTTTAAATAAGTTTTGATCACTAAGACTCAAGGTGAAATCAGGAAAACAATTGAAATGGATAGGTCCATTATATGTAAACTTGCTTCCATGGCACCAATTATACTGGGATAATTATTTAAAAATCTAGCATCTCTAAGACAGAGGTAGATTGATGAATTAATTCCTTTTCTATTAAGAGGTTTAACTGCAACTTGAACAAGACCTATATGAATAAAATTGTAACCTTTCTTTCTATGTTTTTTAATAACTTCTGGTGATAAAAGACTACAATTTTCGTATTCTTTGTTGATTGCATAAACTCTTTCAATTGTTTTGACATTATATTCAGTTTTAAATTTATCTGAAAAAGTTGACTAATAAATTTCTTTTGGAGATACCCTAGGTATATTCCAATCGTTTAAAACTTGATTAATGTTTTCATAATTATGTTCTTCTTGGTTCACTATGTCGGAACAGAGGCAAAGCAGACATTATTAACTCAAGAGCTAGATCCGAATAACCTACTATCTTGATCGTTTCAAAAATAAATTCTCACTCAAGGTTTCATTCATACATACCCTGCTTACCCAAAGTAGACTCATACCTATGTTCTATAACCCGATTAATCGCCACACCTCGGAGACTTACAAAGGTTGTATTACCTAACTAGGTGGACTACAAAAGTAAGGTGACTTCGTGAACTTTGATGAAGAAGATAATTGAAAGAGAGAGAATAGAAGTTTGATTAAAAAGATCTTACTAAACAAAGCTTCTTAACCACAAACAACTTGGCTTTGATGTCATGCAAGCGGCGATTAAGTTTTTAAAAGAAAAACTTTAATGTAAAAAAGAAAAGATTAAGAAGATGACCTATGAATCCAGAAGAAAATGCATGATTAAGTTTTTAAAAGAAAAACTTTAATGAGAAAAAGAAAAGATTAAGAAGATGATGGGGTGAATCGGTAGAAGTAATCTCTTTCTTTTATTTATAAACATTTGAGGAAGGATTACAAAGATATCCTAGACTAAATGTTTGAGAGAGGAAGATCAAGTATTAAGGACTTTGTCTTCATCTTCTAACTAAGAAGATCGAAGTTGAAAAGCTTCGCCTCCCGCTAACCAAGAGAGAAGGAGAGGATTCTCAAGAGCTTTTGCAGAGAGTTTCCGAGGCTTTCAGATTGAATTAAGCTTCAAAGAAACTCTAACACTTGAGTTTCTTTAAATAGAAAACAGAAAAAGTAAATTACTATTGATTCACGCAGGAATCACTATTACATTAACTGAAGTAAAAGTAATTTACTAAAGTAAAAGTAAAACGTAAGAAACATTTTACATTTACTTTTACATTGGTAAATGTAAGAAATATTTAACTAAGTTAAAAACATTTAACTTAAGTAAAAGCAAAAGTTATTCTTTTACTAAAGTAAAAGACTTTTGCTTTAAGTAAAAGCAAAAGCTGATGATGGTTGGGGCCATCATCGTTTGGCCGATCAAGATGCCTCTGGCGCTTCTTCTTCCTTGACTTGGTCCGTCTCCTGTGGATGCCGGAAGGTGCTGTTGATCATCTTCTCAGATGAGTCACCATCCACATACATTTCCACCTCAAAAATTTTATCCAGGAAATAACCCTTTCCCCCCCAAAAATTTTTGTTTACAAAAAGAAGGAGGAGAAAATTTTTTCACCAAAAAATTGGTCAAAAACTACAAAATTTCTTAGATTTTGAATTTTTTTTTTGTTTAAAAACAAATAAGACTGAAATCTGAAACAAAGGATCACTCGATTGGTCCTGATCTATCAGTGAAATCGATCTAAACAGAAGACTAATTTGTTAACTGTTTAAACAAAAATTCTTTTTTTTGAAGGTCTACTTAGAAAGCCTTACTTGCCTTAAACACATACCCGTAGATCTGAGGATTCCCTTTGGCCATTCTTGAAGGTCTACTTAGAAAGCCTTACTTGCCTTAAACTCATACCCGTAGATCTAAAGATTCCCTCGACTAACTAAGAGAGAAGGGAGAGGACCTCAGAAGAGCTTTCTAGAGAGAGAAGCTCTGAGGCTTTACATTGAATTAAGCCTGAAGAAACTCTAACACTTGAGTTTCTTTAAATAGAAAACTGAAAAGTAAATTACTATTGATTCACGCAGGAATCACTATTATATTAACTAAAGTAAAAGTAATTTACTTACGTAAAAGTAAAACGTAAGAAACATTTTACATTTACTTTTACATTGGTAAATGTTAAAAACATTTAACTAAGTTAAAAACATTTAACTTAAGTAAAAGCAAAAGTTATTCTTTTACTTTTACTTTTACATTTACTAAAGTAAAAGACTTTTGCTTTACTTGAAAAAAAGCTAAATGATGGTCGGGGCCATCACTGCTTGGCCGATCAAGATGCATCTGGCGCCTTCTTCGCTTTCATCGGGTAAAATCTATGTGGATCTTAGGAAGGTGTTGTTGATCATCTTCTCGGATGAGTCACCATCCCCATACATTTCCACCTCAAAATTTTTATCCAGAAATAACCCTTTTCACCCCAAAAATTTTTGTTTACAAAAAAGAAGGAGGAGAAAATTTTTCAAGAAAAATTGGTCAAAATCTTCAAAATTTCTTAGATTTTGAAAAAAATTTTGTTTAAAAACAAATCGAATCGAAATCGAAACAAAGGATCACTCGATTGGTATCTCGATCTATCGCTGAAATCGATCTAAATGAAGACTAATTTGTTAACCTGCTTAAACAAAAATTCTTTTTCTTCAAGGTCCACTTAGAAAGCTTTACTTGCTTTAAACACATACCAGTAGATCTAAAGATTCCCTTTAGCCATTCAACGCTCCCAATTGAGACTTACAAACAGCATTAATCGGGACTTAAGCGTATCTTGGGTGGTTTACTACAAGAAGTCTGGACTTATAAAAAATGAAGCAAGAAAAATAAAAGTTTCAAGAAACATTTAAGTAAACAAATCAAACTGCTTTTAATCGAAAACCACCGATAAGATCAAGAACCAACCGTGTGGCTCGATACCATATAACAAATGGATAAGTTTTTAATCAAGAGATGCTAGATTTTTAAAATCGTCGAAATTATCCCAAAGATAATTAGAGAGGTGCCAGGCCAGATTGAAGCAAGTTTACGAGTTTCTTTTAAATAATGGACCGATTCACGCAGAATCCATTTCAATTGTTTTCCGATTTCACCTCGAAAAGTCATTTTAAGTGATCAAAACTTATTTAAAGCTTTATCATTAAATATTAAAACCAAAGATGGAGAGATTACTCAAATGATCGAAGGATCTCAACTTATTAAAGCTTTTTGATTTACGATGAGATTTATTATAAGACAATGAAGTCAAATTTAAACGTCTCATGCTCTTAATAAAAGTCCAAAAGATCAAACAGCTTTTAATTCAAAGTTCAACTAGTGATGCTAATATCCAAATCCCAAGAACAATTTTTTGGAAGGATATTAACTTACCTAATCAATGGACTTTACCAAATGAATTACCACAACAAATTTCATAGTTAACAATTCATTAAATATTGAAAACATCCAACAGCTTTTTTCGATGGAACCGTTAAAATCGGCTTTTGAACGCATTTAGAACACCAGCTATTATCAAGACATTTCAGCTTCTTCACCCCTTCGCTTATCCACACACTAAGAGATATCAAGTCCTAAGTGATCTTCCGCCTAGGATATCAAACTTAAAGGTATCCTTAATCAAGGACAAGTTAGTCATCCTCGTTATATTTCAGTAATGATACCGTTGAAGATGAAGATTCTTCTTCTCCCAAGATCCTCTGCTTTACCCCATTATTAACTGATTTTAATGCCCCAATTCATAGTCAATTAAGAGTCATTAAAAGGATTTTGTGTTAGATTGGGATAACTTAGTTAAAGATTTTAATTCAAAATCTAATAAAGAAAAAAGACATCTATTCGCATCTAATCACCCAATTGAAAAGGAAAGAGATAAGATAGTAAATAGATGGAAAAGATTTATTAAAATGAAGAGATTAACATTACTTTTTATGATTGGTATGAACAATATCAAAGTAAATGTAATGTTATTAGTAAAACTCAATGGATTAAAGAAGATGATCTAAAGTATCGCCTAGTCATCCCCCTTAGAAACAGTTCTAATTCCAGTTAAAAACACTTCAGTTATAGCTAGTCCCTTCAAAATACCTGATGGAACTAATAACGATAAAAAAAATAATTGAACAATTAAACTTTAGTAATCAATATCTAGCAACAATAGGAAAACAGCTAGATAGAATTGAAGAAAGATTTGAAGAAGGTATTATTAAAAAACCTGATTCAAAAATTGAACAACCTTTAATAAATTTACCGTAAAACATATATAATTTAAGTTTACCTAATAAAGAAGAGTGAATTAGTCCAATCTATTGAAAAATTATTTAAAAACTTAAAATGTAACCCTATCCAAGTGGAACTATTGTGTTATCGATCGTAGAATCGATGATAATAATGAAAGTTCTTCCGACCACTCATCTATTTCAAACCTTAATGACCAATTAAATAAATTAACGTTAATAATACAAGTATTACCGTAAATTGGTATTCTGCATCAACTCCTCCTGGATTTGCAATTCAAGAGAGAAATCTAGATAAACAATTTTTCGTGTCCTCTAATAAAATTTATGAATGGAATATCGATGGATTTTTAGTGAACAAGAAATTCTTAATAAACTTAATCATATGTCTATGGTAGCCAATAGTTATATTACTAAATTCAACACTTTATCTCAACCGTATATTGTTGAATTATTAGCTAGTGGAATTTATGGTATTCTTAGGTCTCGTGGGAAAAACATCTCACGTAAGATATTAGAATATCCATTGTTCATGCTATTCAAAGAGATAAAGAAGGCAATCCCATCTTTGATGAAGATGTCGGTATTGGTCTTCCCGATGGAGTCAATACTTTAATATTTACAATAATTAAACATTTTGTTGGAACCCCTAGTAATATTACGTAAAGAATTCATGATCAATTATAATCTTACTTGTCCCACTCTAAGTGATTTTAGATGGTACAAAGATGTATTTACCTCTAGAGTTATGATGAGAAATGACAAAGAATAAACCATTTTGGAAAGAAAAATTGCTAATGGTTTACCTTCGTTATTTGCTCACAAAGTTAGAGAAGAATTAAGTAAAAATTTAGGATATATTGATTATGATAATTTAACCTATGGTGATATTATTAGTCATATATTCAAAAATTGGATTAAAATGTGTATTGATTTTAAGTTAGCTAAAAAGCTTTAAAAGACAAAAATAAAGCTAAATACGAAGTTTAGAACATTTTGTGAAACAAGATGGTTTACCGCCATTGTCCTCTGTAAGAAAAAACATGCATAAAGATAAACATATCGAGTCACATAAAAGTCATAAACGCCGTAAAAGAAAAGGTATAATCACAATAAAAGTAATAATAAGAGTAATAATCAAGATACCTATTATAATAAACCAAAGTCATCTAAGAAAAATCATATAAAAAATCAAAGACATTTGATAAAGTAAAATTGTCTCGCCACAATCAGGCGTAAAGGTCACTATAAAAGTGAATGTAGAGTTAAACAAAATTAGCTCTCAATTGAATATTTCAACAGAAGATACGTAATGCTTATTAGAATTAATGAGAATTGATAATAACAAGAGTAGAAGAAGAATGAAGAAGCCTCCGATATTCCGTAATCTTCTAGTAATAACTCATCTAACAATATTTCGATAAGGAAAATGAAGTCACTATATGTACAGATAATTGCAATAAAAATTGTTGTAAAAGAGTGAATGTAATTACAAAAAGAAGAAGAAGAGAGTTCTTTATTAGTTGATTTAATCAAGAAAATTACGTGCACCCTTTAATTAAAAACTCAAAGATCTCAAACAATTAAAAGATTTATTAACTAAAGATAAAAAAAGTCACCGATAAGGTTCTTAGAGCCAAAGAAAACCCATTTTCGCTTTTTAAACAAAAAACACTAGAAAGATTTAAGTCTCCAAAGAAAAGAAATTACCTCCCCGAAAGTTAAATCAAGAAGTTAATAAACTTAAGAAAGAGATTTCTAATTTAAAATTAGATATTTCCAATCTAAGAAAAGAGATCGACGATAAAAAATCGATCTTCAAGTTCATGATTTCTCTTCTAGTGATGAAAGTCACGATGAACCGTAATCATCAAAAGCTAAAGATTCTCGATCTCTTTATTCAAGGTCTCTCCTTAAAAGAATTAAAGATATCACTATTCAAAATGGTATATCTCATTAATTTAGTTATTGATAAAACTTTCTCAAGACAAATTTCCCCTCGCTTAGTCGACATCAAAAGTACTTGAATCAGTATTCAAGAAGGAATTATCCCCACTAGATATTATAAGAAAAACTAGTGAGAAGCTAAATTTGCTAACTCAGAGTCAAATGGAAATAAAATACAAATTACCTAATGTACATATTTGTCAAGACAAAGATGTGTTTTAAGACCTCATTTGTCTTAGTTCGCAATCTTATCGACAAAATTATTTTAGGTTTACCATTTATATATTTACTTTTACCCATTTACCACTAGTAATAAAGGTCTAAGTTGTGAACATTTAGGAAAGAAAATTACATTTAAATTTTTAATTAAACCAAAAGAAAGAGATTTAAAATTTATTCAAGAAGAATCAATTTCTAATTCATGAATCTAAATTGTAAAGTTACCCACTTAAATTTTCTTAAAGAAGAAGTTAGGTATCAACAAGTTGAAGAACAACTAAAGAAAGAGTAACAGAGTTCAAGAAAAAATAAAAGAATTAAAAGATTATTTAATAAAAATTTATGTTCGATTCTCCCAATGCTTTTTTGGCATAGGAAGAAGCACACGCTTAGATTTACCCTATGCTAAAGAATTTAAAGAACATCTAATCCCCACTAAAGCTAGGCCTATTCAAATGAGTCATGAGCAGATGGAGTTATGTAAAATGAAATTAATGATCTTCTCCAAATAAGGGTTTAATTAGACATAGTAAGTCACCATGGTCTTGCCAAAACCTTCTATGTTAATAATGAAGTCGAGAAGGAGCGTGGTGTCCTCGATTAGTCATTAATTATAAGCCATTAAACAAAGTTTTAGAGTGGATTAGTACCTTTGCCAAACAAGGATGATCTCCTTTGGTAGGTTAAGTGTCTCTACCATCTTTAGTAAATTTGACCTTAAGTCCGGATTCGCAAGTTGCTATTCATCCCGATGATAGGTACAAAATCGCATTCACCAATTCGCTCGGACACTACTTAATGGAATGTTCAATATTGGACTTAAAATGCACCCAAGTGAATTTCGTAATATTCTTAATAATATTTTGAATCCCTTCACCATTTTATTATTGTATACATTGATGATATCTCTGTATTCTCCAAGACTATCAAGAACATATTAAACATTTAAATTCATTCTTCAAAACGGTTAAAACCAATGGTCTTGTCCTTTCCCTTCCAAGTGTAGTCTGCTTTCGACTAAAGTCGATTTCTGATTAATCCTCTATCATGGACTCACGCGCCAATCGACAGAGCTATTCAATTCACTTTAACCGATTCCCGAGATAAGATTACCGACAAGAATCACCATGAGGTTTTTCGCTCGCTTCAATTATATCGCCGCTTTACAAGAACTCGTGAAGATTTGTAAGTTCTCTTTCAGCGCCATAAAGTAATCCACCTCCATGGATCGACATTCATACTTCGTCAGTCCAACAAGTTAAAAAGTATGTTAAGGTTTTGCCTCGCTTTGGCATCTCTAACGATTCAAATTTTCAAAATAGTTGAAACCGATGCTTTCGACATCGCTTTTGTGGCATACTCAAACAAAAGTTAACCATTACTCCGATGAACAAATTGTTCGCTTTTATTCCTAAGCATGGAACCCACACACGCTTAAAATACAAAGATTATTAAAAAAGAGATTTTATCATTAGTTTTATGTATTAAAAATTTTAGAGATTTATTAAATCAAAAATTCCTAGTTAGAATAGAATAGATTGTAAGTCAAAGAAAATTTATTCTTGAAAAAGACGTTGAAAACGTCGCCTAAGCATTCATTCGCTAGATGGCAAGCTATTTTAAGTATTTTTGATTTTGATATTGAATATATTAAAGGTAGTAATAACTCGGGCCTGCATTTTCTCACTCGTGAATTTATTAACACAGTACAATCACAAAGAAATGAGTGTACGAGGAGGTTCATCTTCGTCGGTCATGGCTACCTCACGGCCCAATTAATCAATCAAAAGGAACTTGTTGTTCCTCATCCAAATACACAAACACATAATAAATTTCTGTGTGCTGGTACAAATTCCCCAAGCCCTACTCTTCGCTTCTTACTAGTCAACCCAAACCTTTTGATATTTTCGCTTAGTCAATCTCAAGTTTACTTCATCAAAACCTAGTCATCCAAAGGTCCGATTATCGCGTGTTTTTGATCAAGACTTATTCCATATTGAGTTACCTATGAAACCCAAGAATGACCCAATTCAATTTCATTACCCAATTTTTTCCTTCCGATGGCATTTTCTCCTCTCGCCCTTATAAGTCACTCAGTATTATAGGACATTCTTATCAAACAGAGTCAGTCTTCATTAAACCAATTTATGCCAACGATGATAAATCAAAACTCCTTTATCATTCGTCAGATATTAAACAAGTTCTCAATCGTCCGATCAGTAGTCATCCATCGATCTCAAGTCACACTCTAATCAAAATAGCTCTTTTCGCTATTATGATTATATCGAGGCATGGCACAAAATCATGCTTCATCAAAATGAAGATCATAGTCATTCGTGGTTTTTTGGGCTTGACCACAAGTTCAAGAGTCAATTCCCCAAGTGGTTCATCCTTGGTGGACAAGGTATGGTTTGTGCTACGACATTTTCCCCAAACCGCCTCCGCCCCAGCTTAGAACATTTTTGTCATCATAGTAATTATCATTCCAAATATGAGGAAATTCCAGCCTTCCTTATATTTTGTAGTAAATATAAATCCCTTTGATTCTCAAATGGCAATATGTCGCTTCAAGCCTACCCAAGAAGTCACAAGATTTAGCCTCCGTCGTCCCATGGAATTAGGATCGCTTGCACTTATCTTTTTCCCTATTTTTCTGTCTCTCTCGCCATTTTTCCATTAAATGGTGGGATAAATTGAGTCGATAGAATAGTTGGCCAGTTCGTAAAGAATTTCCGCCTTTCTCCTCTATTGATTCCTCCAAGAACACTCCTCCGCCGCCACTGCCTCGCCACAGATCTTCTAGTAAATCAACCACTAAAATAGTTGATAAGTCAAAAGAAAAATCAATTGTTTCACCTTCTTCCGATAAAGTTACTAATGTATCCGACTACTCTAGTTTCAATTAAGGCGCCTTGTCGATGCTATTCATTTAAGACTTGATCGCCACGGAAGAGTCGACAAAGCTTCTTCTCACCCAGAGGAGAAAATTCTAGTCAAGAGCTCAAGACGAAGGTGATTCAGGATCCTTATGGCACGATCACCTTCGTGATGCTCAAGATCCATTTTTTCGAGCCCTCTCTAATCAATCAAAGTGAAGATGTGATTCTCCACTTCACCACCACCAAGACTGCCTCCCAAGCAATTTTAGTCACCAAGACTCGCCTCCGAAGCCTCAACCACCGCTTCAGCAAAGATTGTCAAGAAAGATCTTCTCGCTTCCACCAAAGCAAGCTGTTTCACCAAGCATCCGCCCCACTACCAAGATTAATCAAAGAAGACGTCGCTTCCAACCAAAAAAGAGATTTTTTCCTTTTACTTTAGTAAAATGTTTTTACTTGTACTTTTACTTTAGTAAAATGTTTTTACTTTTACTTTTACCCAGCTTATTGTAATAGTAATCTTGTAATAATTGCTGCTTCTTGTTCTATAAAAGGAAATCGAATTCATTTGGTTTAAAGCAGACTTAGAAAGACTCGTAGTTTCTTCTCTCGATAAATCTTTAGCCTAACCTCTACATCTAATGTTCTTATTTCAAGAAATTGTAAGTCATATCGGTTGTTCGTCTTGTAAATAGTTTAAATCCCTCTACATCTAATGTTCTTATTTCAAAATAAAATATAAAGTTATTTGACTAAAATAATTTATAAATTAAAATAAGATGTAAAATTAATAAAATAAGGCAAAATAGTGTTTACCTTAGATCAAACCTACTTATTTAAAAAAAAAACTTATAAGTTATTTTTAAATAAGTTAGAATTTAATACTTATAAATAATGACTTATAAGAAAAAAAAATTAAAAATTAAGTTAATCCAAAACACTTGAACAATACAAACGAACTTATAAGTTCTTCCCGAACACCAGCACTAGTCGGTTAGTTTGGTCCTGCTCGATGGGAGTTCTGGAACCTGGATTGTAGGTGTGGTAACTCGTATCCTCATCACCATTCATGAAATGCCAAGAATCAAACTCAATGTCATGCTTTCGACCATAATAAGGTGCGCCTGGTGCTCTGAAATCCCGCCTCCTCATTCTCTCAAACCAAAACTTTCATTCTCTTCCTCTTCTTGTCTGAAATACCCACAATGGTCTGGTCTCCTAACCTGGAGAGAGAGAGAGCTCAATGAGGACCGGTTATGGGGATCCAAAGGTCCTGAACCGCCAGTCCAGCCATTAAAATCCAATGACGATAAAATGGCTTTAGCTTCCTCTCTGGCGGAACTTGGGGCTCTGGTTCTCTCCACCCCTGACCCTATTACTAAATCCAATCTTTCTCACTTGGCTTACTCCACCTGGCGCCTCAAGCAATTGCCAATTGGGGTCTCTGAACCGCCCGCTCGACCCGCTCGTCCACCCAAACCCCAGCTGGTCTGTTTTCTATTTCTCTAATCAAGCCCTTCTTAGGTTTTCTTAACTTACTGAGATTTTTTCTAATTTTCCTCTTTTTTAACGTATTTCTTAAACAAGTAATTGATTCGATTTGAATTTTCATTTAGGTACTATATGGATGCTAAATTGTTGTTAGGTATTGAAATTTGTTCCTAATCTTTATTGCTGAATGCTAAATGATCCACTGATAAATGGTAACAATACACAGCTATAAACCATACTGCATGAATTGAATTAGGAATTCCTTACTTGAGCTGTTTGAGTGACCGAGCGTGATGAAATATGGGTTATAACTAGCTCTGTTGGGATTTGGGTGCTACTTAATTATTGGTTAGTGTTCTCTTAGCCATGCATTGTTTCAATTTCTGTATGTTGTTTATAAAGTTCAGGTTTCCCCAAAGGAAATTCCATCTCCCAAGAACTCGGGTTTGCCTCTTAATGCTTATATGCTCCACAATCTTGCTCATGTGGAACTAAATGCTATTGATTTGGCGTGGGATACTGTTGTCCGGTTTTCACCATATGTTGATCTTCTTGGAGAGGGTTTCTTTGCTGATTTTGCTCATGTGGCTGATGATGAGAGTAGACATTTTTCTTGGTGTTCACAGAGACTAGCTGAGCTTGGATTCAGGTGTAGAGAGATTTTAAGTTTGTTGTTGTCATGGTTTTTATATAGTGACTTCCAAAATCCTTTTTCTTTTCCTACTAATAGATATGGAGACATGCCAGCCCATAATCTGCTTTGGAGGGAGTGTGAGAAATCGGCAGATAATGTTGCTGCACGTCTGGCTGTAATCCCGTTAGTCCAGGTAATATCTCATAGTTGGGATAAGAGCACTGTTAAATCAAATTTGCTTATGGAGTGATTATTTTTTGAAGCACTGTACCATGCTCTCCTATTTTTATGAAGTGACAACACCTGAAAAGAGAATTCAAGATAATTGTAAGAATGATGATTAAGAATTTCTTTGTCACGGAAAAACAAAGTTAAAATGTAATATTCATGAGTCCAGTGAACTTTTGAGATTTTTTCATAGCCGATTTTGTTCTTTATTCCCGACTTCAAGATTAAAGTTTGGAATTTCAAGTTAGGTTCATGTTTTTTTTGGAGATTTTTCGAGAAAATGAAAGAGACACACACCAACATTTATTTTTCTTATATAGGGGAGTGATTCATAGCCAAAGATGGCTATGTGTAGTAGGCGGGACCCATCTTATACCACTCATTCCCAGATTCGATGGACGTGATTTTGGATAAGAAAATATTTGGACGTGATTTTAAATGATATGTTGTAATAAGCGTGAGAAGTGTTCTGGATGCTATTTTGTTAATATTAAGGGGGTTTAAGTTTTGTTGTCTTCCTTTATTACTTATAAAATGAAAAGTTTACTCAAAAAGTAGAACTTAAAAGAGAAATTTGATGTCTTTCTTTGTTATTCTTTTAGGAAGCTAGAGGCCTTGATGCTGGGCCTCGGCTTGTGCAAAAATTAGTTGGCTTTGGAGATTGTAGGACATCTAACATTGTAGCTCGGATCGCTGATGAAGAAGTTGCGCATGTGGCAGTTGGCGTTTACTGGTTTGTCTCAGTCTGCCAGAAAATGGGTCGTGTTCCTTGCACTACTTTTAAAGGTTACTTGTGTTTGATCAATCAAATTAATTCTCTGTAGTGTACTGTTGTACATGTGTTCACAGTGGGTTGTACATGTGTTCACAGTGGTAATATTTGTTTATGCAAGCAAGTAAATCTTGATTTTTTTAAATAAATGTATTTTATCTTTATTCTTTTTTGACAGATATATTAAATGAGTATAATGTGGAGCTGAAAGGGCCTTTCAATGTTTTGGCTCGAGATGAAGCTGGAATTCCACGAGATTGGTAAGAAAGATAAATTATTTTGATAAACTAGTTGGTCGGCAGGAACTTAGGAAATTGGGTCGAATTTGCTGTATGAAATTCCCCTGAATCCTTGACAACACTATATGTCAGTTGATTGAGTTTTATATAATTCAGAATACACTGAAAAGGTTAAATCTAATGCTGTCTAGGTATGATCCATCATCCTCAAACAAGGAAGAAAAGAACAAGCAGCTTTCTGAGGTATGTATCTTTGAAATTTGATCTCAACAATTGAAGTTCAACATTTCTGTGTAATCCTCACTTGCTCATACAGAATATGTTCAAATCCCTTGACAAGTGCAATGAAAAGTCCGTCATTTTAATACCTGAAAGTGTAAAAATTGAGAAATGACAGGTTTATGAAAGGCTTGCTTGTGTCATATCTATGGAGCAAGAGAACTCAAGTTTGAATAGGCCTCCTGGGTGATCTTGTTTGCCAGAGTTGAACGAATTGAAAGAACATGGCGTGCAAGGAGATGTTTGAGTAGATTCCGGAAAACTAACAAGACATTTGTTCTACACCGACCACCATACTAGAGTCCCGATAGAAAAAAAAACATAGACATTTGTTGGACTAGACTAGGGTTTTCGTTAACCTCTGGATGTTTAATATTTAGCTCATGATGGTGTACCGGTAAGTTACGAATTTATTTCACAAAAATACAAATTATACTGCTATACGGTCAAAATTTTCAGATTTATGATTGCCGTGTATGTTTACGACGCGTATGTGTATATAAATATTTTATTTTAATTTATTATATTTTATCTCAAATACTTTTATAATTAATTTATCTTATTTTATACACTTCTATATACTTTCACATCTATCGCAATCTAATCAAATATTTATCATTTTTTTTATTTATATTAGTACCGATAACATACGTGTGGCTTTGTATAAATTATGTTTCATAAAATAAAAAATTATAAAATTTAAAAGACAAAAAAAAATCAAATTAAAAAAGACGAGAAATATATCTATTGTTTTTATCCTTTTCAAAATTTTTAAAAAAACATAAATTAAAGATACATAGTGAATTTTTTTATAAAATGTCGTTATTTATATTTTTAATTTTTGATTAACCAACTATTTTCAAGTATTGCCAAAGGTTTGAAACCAATCTATTTTATTTGATGTAGAGAACAAATAAATGGAAATATGAGAGAGGGAGACCACTTCCTATATTAATATAATAATCAAGCACCCAAATCAAATGTACGTCCATTTAATTGCATTATTAACGCGAAGCTTCGTGTTAGCATTACACAAAAAACAATAAAATACGAAGTACTAACTAACTACACACAGTAACGTATTATTCATATTCACAGCCAGTAGAAATCCCATTCCTCGCTCACAAATCAAAGCCATGCAAGAGTCTCAGTTTTCCAACGGGCAACGGTCCTAGCCTTCACTTGTTATGCTCAGTGGAGCCTCCTTTAGTCTGAGTTCGGCTCTGCCCAAGCCCAACAATCACTTCTTTTGTAGTCTGACCAATTTCCGCTATAGTTTCCCCAATGGCATGCAATACTCCACCGCCACCTCCTCCTGCCTGTTGCCCCTCCTCCTCGCCGGTTCGGGATTTGGTTTCTCCACCTCCCTGCTGTCCCTCTCTTTCGTATTCTGGTTGTTCCTGAAAGAACTGATCCCCCACCTTTTGAACCGGTTTGGAGATTGTATCTTTTGCGGCCCCCCCTGCTCCTCCTCCTCCTCCTCCTGCAATATCACCATGCTTTAGCTCAGTAGTTTCACCCCTACTCCACACCTCCCCCTGTGCACAACATTACGTAATTGTTTACTAACATTTTCAAGAATGTTATGAATATTTTCTTTCATCCATTATGTCATTCAACATCACCAATTTTGAAAACGCTTGAATGTACAAGAATATATATATTCAACGTAAAACAAGTAATTCAACAAATGCAAACCACCTAACGGTAAAGCATACCTTTGACTCGGCTAATTTCTTGGCTTGCAATTCTCTCTCCGCCTCAGCCCTCTTTCTAGCCGCATATTCCTTAGCACTTTCTTCAGTTGCCACTACAGCATCTTTAGCCGCAGCCAACTTCGGAGCAGTATAATCCTTAGCACTCACCCCCGCACTCGACACCACATCCTTAGCAGCCACAGCCTTCTCCCCTGCATACCCCGCCGCACCCGCAGTAACACTCGCCACGGCTTTCGTGGCCCCCACAACTTTCTCCACAGTATACTCCGCCGCTCCCCACCCCGCCACAACCGCCTTGTCCTTCACATCCTCAGCAACTTTCCCCACATATCCTGCCGCACCCTTGCCAGTTTCCACCGTCACATCCTTTTCCACCGCAGCCCTCTCCGTAGCCACATCTTTTGCCGCCGCAGCCTTGTCAACCACAGTATCCTTTGCCACGACAGCTTTCTCGGCAACATAATCCTTAGCCTGCGCAGTGTATTCCGCAGCAGTCTTGCCGGCACTCGCAAGGGTATCTTTTGTAGCACCCAGCTTTTGGGCTGCCGAATCTTTGACCTGATTGTACCTTTCTTCGGCAGCCCTTATAGCCTCCATTGAATTCTGCTGTGCAGTTTGCCTATACTTTGAGATATCCTCATCATCTCCTTTTACTTGCGATTTTCTGTCTCTGCCAAAATCCTTGTCTTCTCCACCCTGCATCTCAAATTTGCCCACTGTCCTCCCTTTTTCTCTCTCTTCTTCACTCTTTCTCTCACCTCCAGACTGAACCTGGTTGCCATGAGGTCTTTCTTGATCATGACCGGAGACTATATTGGCGGGGGAGACGGCGAGGGACTCAAAATGGCTGGTAATTTTGGGCACTTTGTCTTTCTCAACGTGAACTTGACGATCATCAAAATTAGTATAATTCTCTCTCCTCGCTTGATTTGAAGCCATACTCTTAATTCTTAAAGTAATTCTCTGAACACCGGAATTTTCTAGCTTTTTTTCTAGTGTACATGTGATAAGTGTGAGAAAATGGAGGGGTTATATATAAAAACCAGTGGAATATGGCGGTTGCGGAAGATGAAGATGGGTGAAGGTGGACAAGTGGAGGATTTTGTATTGCCACGTGTTGGGGTTCTGGACAGCGGAGGGGTGAATCAGCAGTTAATTAGCTTGCATGGCCTTCGGATACGTGTTAGTGGCCCACACTATTAGCTGACTGCAACGTGTCATCATTTAACCATCAATAACTCGGTAGCATAGCATGCTGTTTAGTCAAGAACGAGAATAGACGACATCTTGAACTACAAATACTACTGTTTCCCAGCGCATTGCGCGGAATTTGTATTTCCCGTCAACACTGTCCCACCTTGCCCACTAGGGCTGAGCAAAAAATCAAATTAGAATCAAAATCGCACTAAAAACCGCACAAATCGTATCAATTAAAATTGTACTGATAAAAACGTAATTCATACATTTAATTATTCCTAATTTTGTCATTTTAATTATATTAGTTTATTAAATTAATATGTTTTATTTTATTTTATAGGATTTAATATTTATTGCAATAAAGTCAAAATCTTGGTGATCAAGTAATATTTAATGCTCTTATTCATATAAGAAATGTCCAAGAAGAATCCTACAAGGAGAAGGAAAGAGGTGGAATAATCTTAGTGTGCAATTCAAATCCAATGTTAGAGAAAAAAAGTCTATTTGTAAGATCTTTTTGAGAAGTTGATTCTACTTAGGAAGTTGAATCTTACATGGAAAGGGAATCAAAGTGTCCAAGTTCAATGAATCTAAATTAGGGTTCAAAGTTATTTTTCCTATAAATAGGCTTCTTGTTTTTAGAAAGGCACCACTTGTTATTTTCTTTTCTCGCTTTTTTCACTAGTGTAAGGAAGGAGTAAGATATTTAGAGTTTGTCCTTTTTCTTATTCCAATCAATTGTGGTACTACTTTGTCAGGGAGTATTTGTCACTTTCTTTTATTTATATAATAGAAAATCTCTTTTTAATTATTGTTTTATTTCATGTAATAAGTAGTACTAATATTATTTGTTTTTTTTTTTTAATTCCATGGCTAGCTAAATTTCTAATACATAGGATTATGATGAAACTAAGTATTTCATAATAATATTTTCTTTTCGTTCCAAAATTAATGCCTAATTATTCTCACCTTCATATTTTCCTCCGCATAAATTGCATATGATTTTTATATTGATTGCGAGGTTTTGATAAGTTATAGTTAATCTGTGAATTTTTCATAACTTATGCTTGCCCATATTAATTATATGAATCATTATTTTTAAAGGGAATGGGAAATAATTTGGGAATTGATTTAGAAAATAAGAAATAATTTATTATGTTAATATTTGGTGGATTCTAATTCTATGTATCTTTTCTCATTAATAGTTTTCGCCATTAATTAATAATTTGCATAATTTAGTTAAAAATCTTCTCCACCATTTTTATTTCTAATTTGCCTAAAATATTAATTAAGGATATATTAAAGAATTAATCTAGTCTCTCGTGAGTTCAACTGTACTTGCCAGCTTCTTCAATTCGATTAACATCGCACTCATAGCTACATATTTTATCACATCAAATTTTTTCTTGCAGTTTCACGGGATTAGAATTAATTTTATTTATTCAATTAGTTTTAACTCATTTTTTTTTTCTCGGGATTATCAAGCGGATCAAGAAGTTTAAAAGATAAAGATTTTATTCTTTGTGCTTTTCTTGATTTTCAGATTCCATATTTTTTTTTTTGAAATAAAAAAAAATAGTAGTTTAGTTTTTTTTTTATATATATTTTTTTATTTGTCGCGATTCATGCATTCACTCACGTAGAAAGCACATCCTCGTTAGGTTTTATTTTTTATTTTTTATTTTTGTCAAATATAAACTGTGGTGATTCTTTGGAGGATTGAGGTACGTCAAAATTTCTCCTTCTTTCATAATTCACATATAGTTTTAGGACATTTTATTTGTTTATAATTTTTTTTTATTTGTGCATTTTCATCTTTAATCTAACATTAAGGGCACAACCTGTAACAAGATAAGGTGAGAATTTCATCACCCTTCCTTGGCCCACAAACAACCCAATTTGCATTTTGCATGACCATGACCTAATAAAATCAAGTAGACGTTGGCCCCTAGAACTCTCGAGCTCAATTAGGACAAGAAACTCCAAGAGGAGTCTGAATTTTAAATTAATCAAACTAATGGTGTCTAGGCAAGTGGTTCAAAAGGTATACGCCAAAAGATTGTGTGGTTATTTAATTAGTCACCGTATCTACGGAGAGACTCCCACCTTTCTTACACTTATCTGGCTAGTGGTATGATTAATTTCGAATTTGGTGGACCTTGCGGTGTAACTTGGAACAGTTAGGAGCTGTCTAGATTTTATTTAGGTTAACCTTAGAAGTAATTTTTTGTTTATTTTGTTTATTTTTATTTTTTATTTTTTTATTTTTTTTGTGCTTATCTGATTATTTGCTAATTAGTGTATGCAAAAAGTATGGATTAGGGACGAAACATCACGATTAGTGAGAAAACTTGATTTTTCGGATTTCACTTTAAAAGATCTCATTTTAACAAAAATGGAGGGCGCCCAAACTGTTTCTTTAAGGGATCGATGTTATCCTTCCCGCTCTACCCAACCTTCATGTATTAGTCTACCACCGGTAACTGGTAATAATTTTGAACTTAAGCCACATTTTATAAATATGTTACCTAGGTTTACGGGGATAGAAGATGCATATTTATTTATTCAGGAATTTGAAGAAGTTTGTGCCTTAATGAAAATCCAACAATTGTCTGATGACTCAATTAAGCTAAGATTTATAACATTTGCTTTAAAAGATATTGCTAAAAAGTGGTTATATAGCTTACCAAATAATTCCATATCAACCTGGGAGGGATTTGTCGTTACATTTCTAAAAAAATATTTTCCAAATCATAAAACTGCTAAAATTAGGACTGCAATTCATCAATTTTGCCAACTTGAAAAAGAGTCCTTTTGGAAATATTTTGATAGATTTAAAAATTTGTTATCCCAGTGCCCACACCATGGAATTGAGAAATGGAGATTGTGTCAAATTGCCTATAAAGGTTTAGACTATCCCACTAAAACAATGTTAGAGTCAATGTGTCAAGGGGATTTTCTGAATAATGATGAGGAGAAGGCTTGGGAGTTTTTAGAAGACTTAGCAGAAAAAACCATGCAATGGAAAACCACCCGAGAGACAGATAAACCTAGTTCATCTAGGGTGTTCATACAATTGACAATTCAATTGCTATCTGAAGTTAAGTTGGGTGGTGTACTTAAAAGACTTCAAGATTTAGAAACTAGGGATCACACGTGAACCAAGTCTCAACACCTACACCTTTTGTGTCTAAAGTGTAATTCACCAAGCCATGTGATTGAGGAATGTCCTAGAGTTGTGCCCCAATTTGAAGAATATGAACAAGTCAATGCAATGTTTCAACGACCTAGGAATGACCCATTTGCACCCACTTATAATCCCGGTTGGAGGAATCATCCTAATTTTGCATGGAACCAAGGACCCTACCCAAATAATTCTTCAAATCAGGTCAATCAGTCTCTAAATCAATCTTTTCAACCTTACCAAAAGTCAAATCCTGGTCCGTACCAAAATTCAAATCCAGCACCTCAATATCCACCAGGTTTTTCTAATGAAAGTGAGAGGAGACTTAACACCTTAGAAAAGAGTGTGAGCACCTTAGAAAAGAGTGTGGAAACTTTAATAAAATCTCAGCAAAGCACTAACCAAGCCATTTCTCGCTTAGAGATCCAAATGAGTCAATTGGCCACTGCAGTTAGTGAAAAAGAAGAGGTAAACTTCTAGTCAACCCGAGACCAATCCAAAATTTTCATCCCTACTCAAAAATCTTATCATGTTAATTCACTTGAAAACAACCAAGTCAATCATGTGAATTACGTAATTTCTTTAGGTCCTGAAATTATTTTAACAATCATGCTGGAATTGATAATGAAGAAGAGAAAACATTAAATGTTGAATCTAACGATCCATCTTCAAAGTCAACCCAGCCTGAAAATCCCATAAACTCTGAGTCAGTAGGCCCATCCACTAATCATGTTTCAAAACCTGATTCAACCACACCTTATAAGTCAACTAAAAAGTCTTCAAACCAAAAGCTCTATTCCCTCAAAGACTTATTTCAAACAAGCAGTCGGCCTAGTTGGACAAAATTCTAGAAGTGTTCAAATAAGTAAAAATTAACATTCCTCTTCTAGATGCCATTCAATAAGTTCCCTCATATGCTAAATGTCTAAAAGATTTGTGTACACATAAAAGAACCACTCATGTTCCTAAGAAAGCTTTTCAATGTACATTCATGTGAGTTCTATCTTGTCATGTTAAGTCCCTGTGAAATATAAGGACCCCGGTTGTCCTACTATTTCATGCATCATAGGTGACACATTAATTGAAAAGGCTTTGCTTGATTTAGGAGCTAGTGTGAACCTGTTACCATTTTTTGTGTATGAAACCTTAGGCTTGGGAGAGTTGAAAAAGACAAGTGTCACACTCCAACTAGCTGACCGTTCCATTAAAGTGCCAAAAGGAATAATTGAAGATGTACTTATTAAGGTTGGTGATTTTGTCTTCCCTGTTGACTTTGTTGTCCTTGAAACCCAGCCTGTTGTCAATCCCAAGGGTCAAATTCCTCTAATTTTAGGTAGACCATTTCTAGCAACTTCTAATGCGTTAATCAACTGTAGAAATGGACTAATGAAATTAACATTTGGGAACATGACAATTGATTTAAATGTGTTTAATGTGGGAAAGCAACCTTGTGATTTTTCTGACCAACCCATTGAAGTGAACATGATTCAGGACATGTCCGACAATGAACTTACAGGAGAAGACGAAATTTTTAATTTTTGTCTAAATCATTTTGGTCAAAATTGGGATGAAACAGAATTTGTAAATGAGGTTAATGAAATGCTAGAGTCATCAGCATCAATGTCTTACTCTAAATGGGAACCCGAGACTGAGCCATTAACCTTGCAATCTTCAGAACCTCTTGAAAAGAGTCCACCAGAGTTAGAACTCAAGCCTCTGCCTGATAATCTTAAATATGCCTATTTTAGGCCCTCCAAAACTCTTTCCGTAATCATTGCTTCCAATTTAACAAACACACGGGAGGAAGAGTTATTGACCATCTTGAGAGAAAACAAGGAAGCCATAGGATGGAGTATAAGCGATATTAAGGGGATCACCCAACAATAGTCCAACATAGGATCCACTTAATAGATGATGTTAAACCCTGTGAGAGACCCACAAAGGCGGTTAAACCTGGGTTCTAAAAGAGGTTGTTAAGAAAGAAATTCTTAAGTTTCTAGATAACTGGATCATTTATCCCATTTCGATGGCTTCGTGGGTAAGTCCTGCCTGTGTGGTACCTAAAAATGCCGCCTAACGGTGGTTTAAAATGAAGCTAATGAGTTAGTTCCTACCGTGTCCAACTGGTTGGAGGGTTTGCATAGACTATAGAAAACTCAATGTCGCCACAAGAAAGGATCATTTTCCTTTACCCTTCATGTAGACCAAATTCTAGAAAGATTAGCTAGTCATGCTTATTATTGTTTCCTTGATGGTTACTCAAAGCTACTTTCAAATTTCCATAGCCCGGAAGACGTGAAAATACCACATTCACTTGTCCTTATGGAACCTTTCATATATCGTCGCTCACCCTTTGGGCTATGAAGTGCCCTGCCACCTTTCAAAGATGCATGATGAGCATTTTTTACGATATGGTAGAGAAATTTCTAGAAATTTTCATAGATGATTTTTTCATATTTGGGTCTACATTTCATGAATGCCTTCACCACCTCGACTTAGTTCTAAGGAGATGTAAGGAAACAAACTTAATCCTAAATTGGGAAAAATGTCATTTCATGGTAAAAAAAAAAGGAATTGTTCTTGGTCACATCATATCTGAAAAGGGAATTGAAGTAGATAGAGCCAAAATTGACCTCATTTCCAATCTTCCACCACCCAGACGATCAAAGAAATCTGTTCTTTCCTAGGGTATGCAGAGCTTTTATAGGCGATTCATTAAAGATTTTAGTAAGAAAAGCACGACCTTGACCAATCTTCTAGGTAAAGATGCAAAATTTGAATTTAATGAAAAATGTCTTCAATCCTTTGAACAACTCAAAAAGGAGTTAACTTCAGCTCCTATCATCAAATCACCTGATTGGAGACAACCATTTGAGTTAATGTGCGATGCATCTGACTATGCAGTTGGTGCTGTTCTAGGGCAAAGAATCAACAAGATTCCCCATGTCATATACTATGCTAGTAGGACTTTGAATGATGCTCAATTGAACTATTCAACTCATCGAAAAAGAACTTTACATGTAGTTTTTGCCCACTAGAAAAGTTTCGATCTTATCTTATTGGGTCTAAAATAATTGTTTACACTAACCATGCTGCTCTCAAACATCTTCTTTCCAAAAAAGATTCAAAAACTCGTTTAATTCGTTGGGTCTTATTGCTCCAAGAATTTGACCTAGAGATACGAGACAAAAAAAGGTCTGAAAACGTGGTAGCTGATCATTTGTCATGTGTAGTAGTGGAGTCCAACTTTGACCTGCCCTTAAATGAATCTTTCCCAGATGAGCAGCTTTTCTCTATATCTGCTACATCTTGGTTTGCTGATATTGTGAATTACCTAGTGACTAGTGAGATCCCTTCCCATTGGTCCAAACAAGACCGATCCAAGTTTCTTTCACAAGTCAAACACTTTTATTTGGATGACCCCTATTTGTTCAAATATTGTCTGATCAAATCATTAGGAGGTGTGTAACCGACCACGAGTTTAGAAGTGTTCGTCATTTTGTCATGACCAAGCTCATGGAGGACATTTGGAGGCAAAAGAGCGGTCACGCTAAAGTCCGCCAATGTGGTTTCTATTGGCCTAGTCTATTCAAGGATGCCACATCATTTTGTGCCAATTGCAATAGGTGTCAACAATTAGGGAAGATCACTAGGAGGAATATGATGCCAATGCAACCTATTCTGGTCATTGAATTGTTTGATGTGTGGGGAATCGATTTCATGGGCCCATTTCCAAATTCTTTTGGAAATCAGACATTTTACTTGCGATTGATTACATGTCTAAGTGGGTAGAGGTTTATACCAACCAAGACCAATGACAATAAGGTTGTTGTCAAAATTTTGAAAGAGAATATTTTCTCTCGCTTTGGTACCCCTAGGGCCATAATTAGTGATCAAGGCAAACATTTTCGCAATCAGCCTTTTTCATCCTTGCTAAAAAAGTATTCCATCACCCACAAGCTTGCAACATCATATCACCCTCAATAAGTGGTCAAATAGAAGTCTCAAATAGGCAAATAAAATAAATCTTGGAAAAAACGATGAATTCTAATAGAAAAGATTGGTCTCTAAAATTGTCAGATGCATTGTGGGCTTACCGTACTGCCTTTAAGACTAATTTAGGAATGTCACCGTATAGGCTTGTGTTTGAAAAAGCTTGTCACTTACCTGTTGAACTTGAACATCGTGCTTTATGGGCCATAAAACAGTTGAATTTTGATATGTCCACTGGTGGGAGTCATAGACAATTGCAATTAGCTGAGTTAGATGAGATTAGGAACGATGCTTATGAAAATGCTAAAATTTACAAGGAAAGAACAAAAGTGTTTCATGATAAATCAATTTTGAGAAAATCATTTTCCCCTGGTCAAAAAGTTCTCTTGTATAATTCTAGGCTACATTTATTTCCTGGCAAACTGCGTTCTAGATGGGATGGACCTTTTGTAGTGAATGTAGTTTACTCTCATGGGGCAGTAGATATTGAAAATCCAAAGAGTGGAGAAATTTTCAAAGTGAATGGTCAACGACTCAAACTTTTTTTAGAAATGTCGACTGAACCGGAGGAGGTGGTATACCTTGTTGACCCACCTGATTCAGCATGACTGGTAATGCACTTGTTTTTGTAAGTTTGTACGTATATTCTTCTTTTGTACAATATTGTTATCCAGTTTCTGCCTCATCGTCCAAGGTATAATTCTTTCATATCTTTGTTCTCTTTTCTTCATTTGCATACATTGAGGACAATGCATGATTTAGGTATGGGGGGAGTTTGTTTGTATTAGATTTTTTTTTCTTTTTACGAAAAAAAAAACACAAAAAAAATTAAAAATTAAAAAAATTTTGTTTGACTTTTTACGAATTGAATTAATTCTAATAAGTGTTGGTGGAGCAAAACGCATGAGTGAGATTGAAAGATTTAGAACTCTTGAATTTTTGATAAGATACGAAATCTTAGATCAAAACACCATCTGGATTTAAAATTGATTTCACAAGCATTTTTGCATTTCACGTTTGCACTAATTCTTAGTTGTGGGGTATAAATCATGATTCGAGTAATTTCAAAAAAAAAAGAAAAAAAAAAGAAAAAAAAAGAAACAAAAGAAGAAAGAATGAAAAAAAATGAAGTTGAGAAAAGTTGAAAAAAAAAGAAATAAATAACTGCTTCAATGTCCATTAAACGAAATAACTGGGTATCCAAGCCTCGGGAAGCATCGATATTCACGCTGAAAAGTATGATGGATAAAAACAGCTTGACTAGTCTAATTTTGTGGCCTTTGTTACTCGAGTTAATAAATTCTTAGGGGTGTCTCTACACCTAGTGCCCTAAAGCCATCTGGTTTGGGAGTCATTGGTCCAACGCTCGCTCTACATGGGTAACTCTGAAAAGCCTAAGAAAATGAGACATTGCACAAGTCAAGAAAAAAAAATGGAGAAAAAGAAGGAAAAAAAGAAAGACAAAGAAAAAAAGAGTTTGCTTGATTTTCATGGTAAAAATCCCTACTAAGAGTTACATCATATACACATGCATGCATCACATGAAATTGATTTAATGAAGGATGGTGTCTAAAATGAAGATCGAATATTTTTGATAAGGTGAAAGTGTGATTTTAAATTTAATCTTGCTTATGTATAATGCCCATAAATATTTAGAAGTTTTCTTTCAATTTCATAATTTGTTGAACCCAAGAATATTTTTAAATTTTGTGGGTATGTTGTAAGACCCCAAACTTATTATTAATGAAATTTAATTTCCTCTAATTATTATTTTGAAATAGTAAGGGTTGATTTGATTAATGTGGATAGTTATGGATAAAATACACAAATATTTCAAAATAAGCAAATGGTTATAAAGTATTCATTATTGTCGGGGAATATTCGTTTAGTCGTGGAATATTAAATCTTTGTCGGGGAATATTAAATGCGATGGCGCAATGACCATGTGTGGAGCCCATGTAAAAGCGATTGGAGGAAGAAATTGACAAATATAAGTTATTTAAAAATAATGGGCGTAGTTGTTCACAATTATCTTTGTTAAAATACTAAATTGGTTAAAAACATAGTAGCACCAGTATTGCACCAATTATTGATTCTTACGTAAAGGCACTACTCAATAATGGTTACTGTGAATTAATGCTCGAAGATTTTATTTTATTGATTCAATAATTGCTACGTTGATATTTTATATTTTTGTTGTTTTGATAATTGTCATTACACAAGTATTTTTTATTATTGTAGCAATAATTCATATTATCTGAATAATATTATTAGATAACATTATTGGCAATGTCTAGAAAGTTACATCAAGGAGAGGTTTGGTCACCTAATTGCGCTGGCAAGAAGAGAAATTCTTATTGAAAAGCCCTCTTTCCTGAACCGCACTGGTTGTCGATAATATTGTAATTTCGTAATATTATTTGTGAATAATTAATTATTGATTCATATGATGAGGAAAATATTGATTTTATATGGATATAGATGGAGAAAATTTTTAATGTGACAATTGTTGAAAATTAAAATTTTATCTTTTTCTGATAAAATAATTCATTTAAATATATTATTATATTTTTAATAATATAATAATGGTGATATTTTTATAATGAATGTGTGATATATGAGTATACGAGAAAAAAGAGTATTTTTGTTGCAATAAATGTTTAAAACATGTTAAACATGTCGGTGGACCCCATTTCTTGACTGAAATTTGATTACAGCCTGTAAAATTTCCCGTTTATGGATTTCGGTCAATTTCTGTTTGGAATTTGGAAAAACTTTCTTCTACAACGTTGTAGAGAATTGAATTTCCTATAAAAACTCGCGAGATTCGAATTTTTTGACAAAAGGGCTATTTATTGTGAATTATTGAAGTTCCGAAGTTCCGAAATAATTGATTTTTGAAAGTTTAAAATATTATAATTAAGAAAAACGTTTTTTAAAAGTTTTGTGAGTTGGTGGGCTAAGGTAAATGTGCTGAAATGAGGATTCAAATGATGCGTATGATTATTTAATAAATATTAATATTTTTATTAAATTTTCTACTTTGGTGTTCTAAGCATTTTCCTATAAATAGGGTGCTTAGGTTAGAATTGAAAATCACACCAGAAATTGAAGTTTTTTCTCTATATTATTATCGCGTATTCTTGTGAGTATTTTGAGTATACTTTGAGTATTGCTATATCTGGTCTGCAAGTTCAAGTCATAGCCTTATATCTGGTGTTTAAATTTAAATCGATCTTTCGAGGTAAGGGATATTATTTTTTTCAGTAATGATATTATTTCTTTAATATCATTATCTTTGAAATATTGATCTGAAATTTTATCAAATTTGGAACTTTTGGTGTCGAGTTCTTATTCATGTATACTGGCAAGACTATTCATGATATCTGATCTTATTCACGAATACGACACTATTCATCAAAAAATGAAAATTTTCTCTTTTCGTCTAAAATATCTATTGTGGATACTAGCTTTGATTGTATCCATGTTTTGATCATTCTTGAATTTTACACCACTATGATTATTTTTGAGGTATTTTTGGACATGGATAAAAAAAAATCTGAATCCTTAATCCTTGTCATTTTGTTTTCTTTGGATTCGTTTCTTTAAAAATATTTTTCATCATCCTCAGTCGTAAATGATGATATTATTGAATATCTTTGGCCTGTAGTACAAAGATGAATGATTTCTGATGAATATCTTTGGCCCGTATTGCAAAGATGAGCAGTGTTTAGATGAACATGACCGGTGATGAATATCTTTGGCATGTAGTGCAAAAGATGAATATTTGATTCCGGATATTTATTGATTGATGTTCTGGGGATAAAAGATAGACGATGAACTTTTAAATTCATACATAGAAGATAGTAGTTTGCATTCTCTACTTAACTCTTCTAATGAATTATTATTTCATTGCGAATGTTGATTTAAAACTTGTTGTCTATTGTATTCTATTAGATTTTTTCCTGTTGAAGACTAACGATAATTTGTTGTATATTATCTTAGTCATAATATTCTTTATTGGGCTAATTTGAGCTCACCCTTTTCCTTTTTGTTCCATTTTTCTTCTCGGGAGGCGAGAATATAAGCGAGTAGCGTGGGGTATGGAATGAAGGTTCTAGAGAGAGTTGTTTAGTAGTCCTCACCATTTTTGTAAAATAATGTATCAATAAATGTGATGAAGATTTATTTGAGTATAGATATTGTACAGAAGATAATATTTGTATTCAAACTCACAGATTTCTTGTTGTAATAATAAAGTTGTAGTTGTTTACATGCAGGTGTATTGACAATTCAGAATGGGTGATGTATACCTATTTTGGGGCGCGTCATAGTTGGTATCGAGCTTAGGATATGATCTCTGGCGGAGATCGGGGAATAGAAACTAGGAGGGAGAGACGAGTAAATCCTTATTAGTGTGTCCTACCAAAGCTTATTTGTTAGTTGGTCAAGATATATAGGGATATTATGTGATATATTGATTTTCCTTAATTAACCCTTGTTTTATGATGATGATTTGAGAATGTCGATTCGAGAATATTACTAAAAGTGGAAATGAGACCGTGGAGACGCTCTTTACTTTCACCAACGAGGAGAAGCGTGCAACAGTGGCAATGTTCCTCCGTGAACAATACCACCGAAAGCAGATGATGAAGCGAGGGATGTTTAGAAGCTTTTGCGATTCATGCAAAATCGCACGAGAGAGACTCGTGTTCAAAATAATTTGGAGAAATGATAGCAATTCACGGGTTGTCACAGCCAAGCAGTTCAAAGAGTTGGGACCACCAGAATTTAAGGGAAAGCCAGATCCGATCATGACGGAAACATGGGTCAAGTAAATTACCAAGATATTCGATGTCTTGGGATGCACGGAGGAACAGAAGGTTCCATTCGCCACCTTTATGTTCCATGGCGAGGCAGACTACTGGTGGGAGTCTGTGAAACGTACTCATCTAGCCGCGACTCAAAGATGTCTTGGGAGACGTTTGAAACTATTTAATAACAAATATTTTTCACGAAAGTGTTCGTATATGAAGGAAGTGGAGTTCATCGATTAGAAGCAAAACAAACATGACGGTGTCTCGAAGACGAGGCAAAGTTTGTAGAGTTATCGAGTTTGCACCTCATTTGGTGGAGAATGAGGAACGATGACGCGGATGTTTCTTAGAGGTTTGAAACCCAAGATACGTCGATATCTCATTTCTCATAAATTTTCTCTCTATTCGGATGTTGTAAAACAGGGCTCAATTATTAGAAGCGAGATAACGAAAGTCTGATCAATCGAGGAACCACAACCAGGATCATACTGGAGATGGTAGTCAACAAAACAACGATAACCAGCGGAGAAAGAAAAAGACGGACAAAAATGGTAACCACTCTGGTGGTAATCATGGCCATGAGAATAGAAGAAGCGAATCGAGAGGAGATTTTAAAAAGAGGAGATTCAACAACGATAATGTGAAAATGGCGATTATCAAAGAACAATCGGTTCCAGTGGAGGAAGCGACCACCGGTCGTATACTACAAATGCGGAAAAGAGGGACATATCAGTCCAAACTGTCCACAACAGTTCAAGATATGCTATAATTATGGAAAGGAAAGACATATCGCTTCGGGATTAGTACAGTAGCGAAACCTAGTTCATGAGGGACGGTGACTCAAAAGATTGTCCCGTAAAAGTCAAAGTCAGCGGCCTCTGGAAGAAGCGTTTGTTGTGATTTGGACAAAATACGAGGAATCTAAACGAGGTGATCACGGGGTGTTTAATCATAAATTCTTGTGAAGTTTATACTTTACTAGATCTAAGTCTTTACCCATTCATTTATCTCTCCTACTTGTGCTCAACGTTTAAATTTGACTCCGGAAAAATTAGACTTTGACCTATCTGTGGAAACTCCGTTAGGAGAAACTTTCATCACATCCACTGTTTATAAATCTTGTTTGATTCAAGTTGGCACCATCACCTTATCTGTTGACCTTATCTCTTTAAAGATACTTGCTTTTGATGTGATTTTAGGGATTGATTGGTTAACTACTCATCATGCCAAAATTGATTGTTTTCGTAAGGTTGTTAGTTTTCATATTCCTAACCAACCTGTTGTTCGAATTCAAGCAACTAAACCATTAAAATCAATCACTGTCATATCTAATCATAAAGCTATTCGTTTATTGAAAAACGGATGTCAAGCTTTCTTAGCCCATGTTATGGATTTGAATAAAGACACGTCAAATTTGAATAATATTCCTGTTGTTATTGACTTTCCTGAAGAACTTCCCGATCTACCCCCAGAACGTGAAGTTGAATTCTTTATTGACCTTGAACCTAGTACAAAGCCCATTTCTAAAACCCCATATCGAATGGCTCTATTGAACTTGATGAGTTAAAGGTCCAACTACGAGGAGTTGTTGGACATCGGTTTCATTCGCCCTAGTACATCTCCTTGGGGTGATCTGTTTTATTTGTAAAGAAGAAGAAAGGCGGGAGTATGCGACTTTTGTATTGATTATCGGGAATTGAACCATGTCACTATCAAGAATAGGTATCCGCTACACTCGTATTGATGACTGTTTGACCGATTCAAGGAGCACAATTATTTTCAAAATCGATCTTCGTTACGGATATCATCGGTGAAGATTTAGGCGAGGATATTCCAAAGACTACCTTCGAACTCAGATGCAGGCATTATGAATTCTTAGTCATGTCTTTCGGACCGACTAATGCTCCTCGCGACTTTCATGGATATGATGAATCAAGTATTCAAGGAATATTTGGATCAGTTCGTTGTTGTCTTTATTGATGACATCCTCATATATTCCAAAAGCCGTGAAGATCATGAGCACCATTTGAAGATGGTACTCCAAAGGCTTCGTGAAAACAAGCTTTATGCCAAGTTAAAGAAATACGAGTTCTGGATTGAGGAAGTAGCATTCCTTGGGCACGTGGTGTCGAAACATGGAGTATCTGTTGATCCGGCGAAGATTGAAGCAATACAAAGTTGGGAGCAACCGAAGTCGGTGACCAAAGTACGTAGCTTTCTGGGCTTAGCTGGTTATTATCGGAGATTCGTGGAAGGATTTTCTCGAATCGCTACTCCATTAACTCAGCTGACTCGGAAAGATATAAAATTCGTATGGAGCGAGGAATGCGAGAAGAGTTTCTAAGAGCTTAAGAGGAGACTTATTTCTAAGACTGTTTCTAACAATACCATCCGGTACGGATGGATTTGTTATCTCAAATGATGCTTCGTGCAAAGGGTTAGGATGTGTTCTCATGCAGCGTGGGAAAGTCATAGCCTATGCCTCATGACAACTTAAAGAATATGAGAGGAATTATCCTACTCATGATCTAGAGTTAGCAAATGATCATTTCTTGCTTAAAGATGCGGAGGCACTATCTATATGGGGAGAAAGTGGAGATATATTTAGACCATAAAAGCCTTAAATATTTCTTCACTCAAAAAAAGAACTCAACACGCGGCAAATGACGTTGGCTCGAGCTATTGAAAGACTACGACCACATTATTCAATACCATCCCGAAAAGCGAACGTGGTGGTGACGCGTTGAGTAGAAGATCTTATGTAGGAATGAGTGCGATGATGTCAAGATATCGCGATAGAGCCAACTTTAATAGAAAAAGTTAAGGTTGTTCAAGCCACGGGCCGGAATGATGCGTATGAAGAAGAAAGTACAAGAAGGTGCTATTATTAGGGGCGAGAATTGATGAAGAAGGAATACTTGAGTCCACTCCGGACTTTGTGTTCTAACGACTACGATTTGAAGTACAAGATTATGATGGAGGCACACAATACACCATTTGCAATCCATTCTCGGAAGTACTAAAATGTATCGTGATCTTGACATACATTTTGGTGGAACAATATGAGAGAGAGATTGCAAAGTTTATCTCGATGTGTTTAACTTGTCGGCGTGTAAAGCGGGAACATCTAGTACCTAAGGGTCCATTGCAACCACTTGAGATTCCGAAATGGAAGTGGGAACACATTACCATGGATTTCGTTACGGGTCTTCCTACGGTTTCTCAAGGCATCAATGTCATTTGGGTTATTGTTGATAGATTAACCAAAGTCCGCTCATTTCTTGCCGTCACGGAGACTTATTCCTTGAACGTCTTGCTAGTATATATGTAAATGAGATTGTGAGGTTGCATAGCATGCCAATATTCATAGTTTTGGATCGTGACCCAAGATTCACTTCAAGATTTTGGGTTAGCTTGCAAAAAGCTATGGGCGCGGATTTACGATTAGATTAAGCATACCATCCTTAAATGGACTGGACAATCGTAGAGAGGACTATTCAAACTCTTGAAGATCTATTAAGACTATGTGTCCTGACTTCAAGGCGGTTGGGATAAGTATTTACCATTGGTGGAATTCTCCTACAACAACAAGATTATCGAGACAAGTATAGGTGTGGCTCCATTTGAAGCATTATATGGGACGAAAGTGTCGCTCTCCAATATGTTGGGATGAGGTGGGTGAAGCAACATTGTTGGGACCCGAGTTAAGACGTATGACTCACCGAAAAGATCCAAATGATTTGACAATGTATACAAAGCGGCACAAGATCGACAAAAGAATTATGCGGATCTTCATCGAAAGGACGTGAAATTTAGTATAGGGGATCATGTATTGTCATGAGTTGCTCCATGGAAGGAGTTACAAGGTTTGGGAAGAGAGAAAGCTCAATCCACGATTTATTGGTCCATTTCAAATTCTTGACCGAGTAGGAAATATAGCCTATAGACTCGCGTTACCTCTGAGTATGTCTCGTGTTCATAATGTGTTTCACATATCTGTACTTCGTAAATATGTGAAAGACCCAAACCACGTTATAGAGTTAGAACCGGACGAGATAGTCGAAGACTTAACGTACGAAGAGGTACCTGTCAAGATCTTGGATAGGAAGGAACATGTCCTACGCACAAAAGTCATACCACAAGTTAAAGTTTTGTGGAGGAATCATGCTATAGAGGAAATGACCTGGGAATTGGAAACGGAAATGAAATCGAGGTATCCTCACCTTTTCGAAACACCAGGTACGTATGTCAATTTCGAGGATGAAATTTCGGAGGAGAGGTTGTAAGACCCCAACTTATTATTAATTAAATTTTATTTCCTCTAATTATTATTTTGAAATAGTAAGGGTTGATTTGATTAATGTGGATAGTTATGGGTAAAATACACAAATATTTCAAAATAAGCAAATGGTTATAAAGTATTCATTATTGTCGGGGAATATTCGTTTGGTCATGGAATATTAAATCAGATCGAGGGAATATTAAATGCGACCAGTAGCGACCATGTGTGGGCCCCATAACTGAAAGCGATTGGAGGAAGAAAATAACAAATATAAGTTGTTTAAAAATAACGGCGTGTAGTTATTACAGAGTAATACTATTAAAATTCTCAAATTGGTTAAAACACGTAGAAGACACGCAGTATTGCATCAATTATTGATTCTTACGTAAGAAGGCCACTACTCAATAATGGTTACGATAATTCTTTATTCAAATTATTTTATTTTATTGATTCAATAATTCTTTGCGTTGATATTTTATATCTTTGTTGTTTTTGATAATTGTCATTACACAAGTATTTTTCATTATCGAAGCAATAATTCATATTATCTGAATAATATTATTAGATAACATTATTGGAATTGTCTAAAAGTTACGCTTCAAGGAGAGAGGTTTGGTCACCTAATTCAAGGCGCTTGAGAAGGAGAAATTCTTATTGGAAGCCCCCTCTTCCCAGAACGCGCACGGTTGTCAATATTGTGATTCTATAATATTATTTGTGAATAATTAATTATTGATTCATGATGATGAAAAATATTGATTTTATGTGGATATAGATGGAGAAATTTTTAATGTGACAATTATTGAAAATTAAACTTTTATTTTTTTCGATAAAATAATTCATTTAAATATATTATTATATTTTTAATAATATAATAATTGTGATATTTTACAATGAATGTGTGATATATGAGTATACGAGGAGAAAGAGTTATTTTTGTTGCAATAAATGTTTAAAACATGTTAAACATGTCGGTGGACCCCATTTCTTGACTGAAATTTGATTATAGCCTGTAAAATTGCCCGTTTATGGATTTCGGTCAATTTCTGTTTGGAATTTGGAAAAACTTTCTTCTACAAAGTTGTAGATAATTGAATTTCCTATAAAAACACGCAAGATTTGAATTTTTTGATAAAAGGGCTATTTCTTGTGAATTATTGAAGTTCCGAAGTTCTGAAATAATTGATTTTTGGAAGTTTAAAATATTATAATTAAGAAAAACGTTTTTTAAAAGTTTTGTGAGTTGGTTAAAAGTTTTGTGAGTTGGTGGGCTAAGGTAAATGTGCTGAAATGAGGATTCAAATGATGCGTATGATTATTTAATAAATATTAATATTTTTATTAAATTTTCTACTTTGGTGTTCTAAGCATTTTCCTATAAATAGGGTGCTTAGGTTAGAATTGAAAATCACACCAGAAATTGAAGTTTTCTCTCTATATTATCGAGCGTATTCTTGTGAGTATTTTGAGTATACTTTGAGTATTCTTTATCATATCTGCAAGTTCAAGTCATAGCTTTATATATCGGTGTTTCAAATTTAAATCTTGATCTTTCGAGGTAAGGGATATTATTTTTTTTCGTAATGATATTATTTCTTTAATATCATTATCTTTGAAATATTGATCTGAAATTTTTATCAAATTTGGAACTTTTGGTGTCGGAGATTCTTATTCATGTATACTCGGACTTTTTACGATATCTTGATCTTATTCACGAATCGACCTTTATTCATCAAAAATGAAAATTTTCTCTTTTCGTCTAAAATATCTATTGTGGATACTAGCTTTGATTGTATCCATGTTTTGATCATTCTTGAATTTTACACCACTATGATTATTTTTGAGGTATTTTTGGACATGGATAAAACAAAGTACGAATCCTTAATCCTTGTCATTTTGTTTCACTGGATTCGTTTCTTTAAAAATATTTTTCATCATCCTCAGTCGTAAATGATGATATTATTGAATATCTTTGGCCTGTAGTACAAAGATGAATGATTTCTGATGAATATCTTTGGCCCGTATTGCAAAGATGAACAGGTGTTTAGATGAACATGACCAACTGATGAATATCTTTGGCATGTAGTGCAAAGATGAATATTTGATTCCAGATATTTATTGATTGATGTTACAGGGATAAAAGATAGACGATGAACTTTTAAATTCATACATAGAAGATAGTAGTTTGCATTCTCTACTTAACTCTTCTAATGAATTATTATTTCCGCTGCGAATGTTGATTTAAAACTTGTTGTCTATTGTATTCTATTAGATTTTTCCCTGTTGAAGACTAACGATAATTTGTTGTATATTATCTTAGTCATAATATTCTTTACTGGGCTAGTTGAGCTCACCCTTTTCCTTTTTGTTCCATTTTTCTTCTCAGGAGGCGAGAATATAGCGAGTACGAGTCGGGGTATGGAATGAAGGTTCTAGAGAGAGTTGTTTAGTAGTCCTCACCATTTTTGTAAAATAATGTATCAATAAATGTGATGAAGATTTATTTGAGTATAGATATTATCTAGAAGATAATATTTGTATTCAAACTCACAGTTTTACTGTTGTAATAATAAAGTTGTAGTTGTTTCTGTACCGTGTATTGACAACTCAGAATGGGTGATGTATACCTATTTTGGGGGCGTCACATATATTCACTGCAAACCCTCACGAGACACAACTCGTCCACTTGGGGTAACCTTGGAGTTTAAAGGCTTGTTGCACATGCTAAGTGCAATCGTGTTTCCTACGAAAATGGGGTATTGTAATTTTTGTTTTATTTTTATTTTTATTTATTTTACTCGAGGACGAGCAAAAGCTAGGTGTGGGGGTATTTGATAGAAACGTAATTCATACATTTAATTATCCCTAATTTTGTCCTTTTAATTATATTAGTTTATTAAATTAATATATTTTATTTTATTTTGTAGGATTTAATATTTATTGCAATAAAGTCAAAATCTTGGTGATCAAGCAATATTTAATGCTCTTATTCATATAAGGAATGTCAAGAAGAATCCTACTGAGGAGAAGGAAAGAGGTGGAATAATCTTAGTGTGCAATTCAAATCCAACAAGAGAAAGAAAAGTCTATTTAGAAGATCTTTTTGAGAAGTTGATTGCTACTAGGAAGTTGAATCTTACATGGAAAGGGAATCAAAGTGTCCAAGTTCAATGAATCTAAATTAGGGTTCAAAGTTATTTTCCCTATAAATAGGCTTCTTGTTTTAGAGAAAGGCACCACTTGTTATTTTCTTTTTCGATTTTTCACTAGTGTAGGAAGGAGTAAGATATTTAGAGTTTGTCCTTTCTCTTATTCCAATCAGTTGTGGTACTACTGTCAGGGAGTATTTGTCACTTTCTTTTATTTATATTCTCTTTTTAATTATTGTTCTTATTTCATGCAAATAGTAGTACTAATATTATTTATTTTTGTTTTTAATTCCATGGCTAGCTAAATTTCTAATACCTAGGATTATGATGAAACTAAGTATTTCATAATAATATTTTCTTTTCGTTCCAAAATTAATGCCTAATTATTCTCACCTTCATATTTTCCTCCGCATAAATTGCATATGATTTTTATATTGATTGCGAGGTTTTGATAAGTTATAGTTAATCTGTGAATCTTTCATAACTTATGCTTGCCCATATTAATTATATGAATCATTATTTTTAAAGGGAAGGGGAAATAATTTTGGAATTGATTTAGAAAATAAGAAATTATTTATTATGTTAATATTTGGTGGATTCTAATTCCTAGGTATCTTTTTTCATTAATAGTTTCCGTCATTAATTAATAATTTGCATAATTTAGTTAAAAAATCTTCTCCACCATTTTTATTTCTAATTTGCCTAAAATATTAATTAAGGATATATTAAAGAATTAATCTAGTCTCTGTGGGTTCGACATGTACTTGTCAGTTCTTCAATTCGACACTGTGCACTTGCAGTTACATATTTTATCACATCACGCACCAAAAGTTTCGACGTATGTGACGATTTTAGATGGATTGAAAAACCAAATTTACGGTTTCAATTTGATTACTAGTCAAAATCGCACGCATAAAACTGAAACCGCACCAAATAATCATCATGTTTTCTCAAATTTTCTACAAGTATATATAATTTCTCTACTATAAAATAGTCTCCTCATTTTATTTTAAAAGACAGATGTTGCAGGGTTGAATGAAGAATAAATAATATCAATTATGTTTACAAATCAAGAGTGGCTTGGTATTTCCGAAATCAAATGTGATAACATAGTATTAATCAACCATGTAATTGTTGATGCCTGAAACTATTTTGCTAAATTAATTCTATGATTGTGTTCACTGCGTAATACGTTTGCATGGATAATTTTGCTAACTATGTTACGGGTTTGTTATTTCAATTGGTTTTTGAACCGAAACCGCACCAAATGAAACCAAATCGCACGATTCAAAACCGCACCGCACCAATTACAAACGGTTTCTTGTACGGTTTTGAATTTTTCAAACCGAACCTAAGCGGTTTCGTGTGCGATTTGAGCTTCAAACCGCACCAAACCACACCACGCTCACCCCTATTGCCCACTATCATTAAAGCAAATATATATAGGATAAATTACATATTTTATTATATTTTTTAAAATGATTACAACAATAGTGTACTCATAAAATATTTACATAATTAATACACTTTCTATATTTATTTACAATATTAATACAATTAGGATTCCTTAATTTAAAAAATTAGTATGCAATTAGGATTATTTAATTTATGAGATTAGTATTAATTTACTTATTAAATTAAGTAATTAATAAGTAAACTATATAGTACCTCCACCACCTAAGCCTCCACCCCCACCTACACCTACTCCAACACCTCCACCAAATCCTCCACCTTTCACACCTATATGTCCGCCGCCACCCCCTAAGCCTCCACCGCCTAAGCCTCCACCCCCACCTACACTTCCTCCAGCACCTTTACCACCTCCAAGTCCGCTGCCACCCCCACCACCACCACCAAGACCTTCACCACGCCCACCTCCACCACCAAGACCTCCACCATGCCCACCTCCAAATCCACCACGACCATCGCAGCCTCTGCGGCCACCAAAACGACAATCATCCCCACGCCCACCTCCACCACCAAGACCTCTACCATGCCCACCTCCAAATCCACCACGACCACCGCAGCCTCTGCGGCCACCAAAACGACAATCATCATCACGCCATGGAGAATATATTGATCCACCTCCACACCTTCAGTTTTTTCATATTGCAGTGGGTTTCCAAGGTAACTAATTCAGTTTTATTAAGTTACCAATTATTTTGGATGTGATGCAATTGGTTGCCAAACTTTCAGACCAAGGTAACCAATTCATACTGCAGGTGTGGAGGTAGATTGGTTACCTTGGTATAAAGGTTTAGTTACCTTTATACCAAGGTTTGGTTACCTTTTTAAGAAGGTTTGGTTATCAATATTACATTACACATCACTCTCTTATCTCTCTATTTCCTATGCAGTGTTCTTATTTTCTTTTAAACATGAAATTGGGTCTCACCGGCGAAGGGGAGGAGGAAGATGACGTTACCAAATTTTGATTATTTGAATTTGAATTATTATTTTTGAATTTTAATTTATTTTTGTTGTTAGATCCAAGATATTTGAATTTGAATTATTAATTATGGCAGTTATTTCTCCTTAATTTTAGATTTCCTTATTATTATGAATTGAATTCTGTACTAATTCCTTAAATTAAGGAATCATAATTGCATTAATATTGTAAATAAATATGAGAAAGTGTATTATTTTGTAATTATTTTTTGATGCACTAATAATGTAATTACTTACTAAATGTTGTATATTATTGTAAAGGAATATCTGGGTTGGTTGATCCAGGCCCATTACCATGTGTCGAATTGAACTTAGGTGGTGTTTGATAAAACTGAGTGTTAAGATCTGAACACTTTAGACATCTGAATAATATAGAGCATCTGTCCAGAATTGTGTCTGAATGAAAAAAATATTATTTAGTAATTAATTTTTCTAAAATGTCTGAATAATAGTATTTTACCATTTTAACCATCTGAACAGTTTAAGCAAAACTTGTTTGATTATCAGAAAGGTTTGAATAGTATTTTAAATACATATTTATAATAAAATGTATCAAGTCCAATGAAAATATAAACATAGCATAATAATTCAACCATACAAATTAAATTAACTTCAACAGTTGTTAAGAGTTGAAGTACAATTTGTTCGCGTAGATTAATTATAAATTCTATGTCTTGATCACCCATTGCGGTTCTTCTTGTCCCTTTTCTTCGTTTCCTTCAAACATAAAATTTGATCCTAAATATCCATATTACCTATATTAAACATAACAATTTTAAAATACTATAACAATTAATAAAAAAAAAAAATTAATTGGAATGGTTAGAAAAGGTTAAACCATTAACATAGAACTACAGTTTTCTTGTGAGATAAACCCAAGAAAAGAAAGAAAAAAAACAGTTCATTCATTCTAAAATAAATGATCACTTATAAACAAGAGAAACTCTAGTATTAACATGTCAACATATAAGCACATCTATAAAAAAAGAAATTTGTCATTTAACCAAAAAGCAAAAATAATTTAGCAACCACAGTACATCTATAGTTAATATTACTAACATAAATAATGTTGCAAGTAAACTACAATTGACAGGCATTGACCTGCTTTACTTACTTACAGATTCCTGAAGTGTGATTTATAATAAAATGTTTCTTGTTAGTGCATCTCAAGCTTTAGTTTCTGAAATCTCAAGGTCAGATTCCGTAACTAATTGACAGATAGCCTCTTTATTTTGATATTGACCAGAAAGCCAAGCCCATATAAGAATAGAAAGCAATCAAACATTCTAATTTGCAACATATTTCTCTTCAGCATGAACCAAGGTAATAATTACTTACAGTAATAAAAATTTGTTGAGCAAAAACTGCGAACACACATCAATCCAAGCCAATTTTTCCCAAAATAATATAGAAGTGCAATAAATTAAAATATTAAATACACAAAACAACCCTCCATAATCATTTAAATAAGAATATAAACAAAGAAAATATGATGAACAGAGTATATAAACCTTGATTAAAGTATTAGAACATTAGTTCAGATGAGAAAAAAGAAATAGATGAATCAAAACAATTTAAAAAAAAAGAGTTGAATGAATGAGTGACTAAATTTCCAATTAATACACTCAAATTCCATCAAACTTTTAACTTTAATTGAAGTAAACTAAAGTACTTAAAACAATTATATAAACAGGAAACCCAAAAAAAATTCACAACAATTAGCATACATATATATACAGGGAGGAGATGATAACTAGAAAAAGTTGCAACTCGAAACATTCCAAACACGAGCAGTAGAACACAAAAATAAGATAATACTTCTTTCCAAAATAACTTATGCAACTATATTCAGTAGAAGACACCATTATTCAGACAATATGTCTTGCAAGTACTGCACGCTTTTATACTTTCAAATTATGAAATCTTTGCCAAGACGTTAAGGCATGACAAGCATTTAGCTGTCCTATATATCAAATATAATCACTGCATTTTCCCCAAGTCTAATAACAATATATTTTGGGATGTTAACAAAAAATAACCAAAAGCAGTGAAGGAGATTTGAAAAAGGGGGTTTAAAATTACCAAAAATTCACAATAATCACCAATAGATGAAATTACCAAGAATACACAGTAACTACCAAAAGGGGTTTAATATTTCGAAATCACCAAAAATTCACACTAATCAAACAAAAAAGGGGTTTGAAAAAGAAATACCAGCAAAGCAATAATGAACAATCGATTTATAAAGATTAATAAGAACAAATCAAGTAATAACAAACAATAGATGAAGAAGGGAGAGAAGATTTACCGACAAAGGCAAAAAAATAAGAGCAGCAACGAAGGACAACGAAGGAGAAGAACGCAGCAACGCGAGAGATCAGTTTGGTATTGGAAATAAAAGAGAGAATTTGTGATATTGAAAAGGTTATTTTTGTCCAAAAAAATTATAAACTCGCTCAGACAACCTCTAGATGGTTTAGAATTATTATTGTGTCTAACCGATTAAGAAAAAAAAATTATCAAACAATTTTTACCTCTCACCGAATAAGAGACATGTCCATTAAAAATTATTCAGATATAAACAAACACAACCTTAGAAAGCTTTGGATTTTAACGTCTGAACCTGAGCTGACATTTGGATTGGTCCTGGTTTAAGTTAAAGCCATTATAAGTGTCATTTCCACATAAAAGATAGAATTGTATTCAATCTAAAGCCCCAGGAACTACTGTTTTTAGAGGAATTAGGGGTACTATGTGACTACGTCTATCTTAATAAAAATATATCCATGTTCTAAAATTCATTTTAAAACTAAAATTATAGAAATTTATGTGTTTTAAATAAACGATTATCATGATTATAAATTAATTAAAACATACTGCTAATTATCATAATATTTATTGCTTTCAAAATTCATAAAATTTGTGGGTAATAATTAAGAAAGCAAAAACATGATAATTCCTTATAAAATATGATAATTGATAGAGAACACTTGTTTCGCCTATAAAATAGACTTGTACTTATAAAATAACTAGTAGTCTTTTTATTAAATGGAACGAGAAAGAATTAGTTTTTTCAAATAACTTTTGCACTTCTCACTATAGGTGGTACAAATCAAATGATTTCTATACAAATTATGAAGTTATCTAGGAAACGAAATTTACCTTTATATTAATTTAGGAAGTGTGATAAAATTTGAATCTGAATTTGACTGAGCTAAATCTGAATGAAAAAAATTGTTTGATAATTGACATATCTGAAACATTTGAATGACAAAAACTTTATTATTTTACCCCTCTGAAAAAATTTAAAATTATTGTAAATTTATTTAATATTACTTAATATAATAGTTAATATATTTTTTTAATTTTTTTTAAAATTTTTTTACTTCATTCAACTATTCAAATTTAAAAAAACCGATTTAGCCATCAATTCAAATTTCATCCATCTTACCGATTCGGTATTCATACCAAAAGCAAGCGCGTTAACCGATTGGTAATTCAAATTCAAATTCCATTCAATTTTAAACAAACATCCCCTTAAATTATGTCACAAACTTGAAAATAACTAAGTGTTCAATAATTAGGTGCAATTCCTAATAATTATGAAACAAAAGAAATAGTTTATTATCAATCTTCTCATGCTTAATTTTTATGTTTTTAAGGAGATTGTAAGTGAGAATCAATTAATTAAAAAGCAGGACGTCAAGCTCCTCGTCATCACTCCAATCATGGAGTTAAAGAATATGGAATCAATCAAGATACTACTATATAAAAGATGAAAAGCCATTTCAACTTGGATTTGACTTGGGCTGCATCTACCAATTTTGTTGTTGGAAAAGCTCATAGCTTTTTATTCTCAATTCATCCCTTCCTTCTAAAATAAAACTCGTAAACAGAGAGCACATATTATCTTATTTATGAACTCAAATCATAAAGGATTAATTATATATTTTAGTACAGTTTTTAAAAATAATTATAATAATGGTACATTCACAAAATAATTATAAAAGTAATACACTTTTTCATATTTATTTACAATATTAATGCAATTAAGATTCCTTTAATTGTGGCCCACGATTATCTTCCTTATCTCTTCTCGTTAATTATTATTTTTTTATTTAAACACATTCAAACACAGCAGATTCATTTTTTTATCTATGTTCATGTTTCTCTCTCTTTTTTCTTCATTCTCTTTTTTCCTACTATAAACTAAAGTGACGGCGGTTTGCCCGACAAAGGCCGCAGTGGTGTTGCCGAATTTTTATTGTTATTTTTTTGTCAATCGATGAATCTCTAAAGTCAAAAATAATTAGGACTGTCTGCCCAAAGTATTTGGTGGCTATCCAAGCGATTAGGATCCATTACATTGCTATAGAGCTATCTATAATCATGGTGGTATTCATACGCAGGAAGTGTGATGAACATAAGCACGTTAGTCTGAATCCAATTCGACATTGATGCTTCCAAATCTTATATATCAATCAAGTAATAGTAATACATACATTATTGAACTGAACTAATAACAATCTCTGAGTTGTTATATTATTATCTGTGTTCAAATTGGAACTCTTATTGTTCAAATCGGAGCTCTTATTCAAACGTGCTGTCAAGATTTAAAAAGTTTCACATTTCCTTTCATGGTGTGCAAATTCCTCTTCTTTTTCTTGTTATGTATTATAAATTCACGTCTACAGTTTTTTCATAGAGCAGTTGGTAACCAAACATTCATACCAAGGTAACCAAACTGCCATACCAAGATAATCAATCCACACCTTCAGTTTTTTCATAGTGCAGTTGGTAACTAAATCTTCACACCAAGGTAACCAAACCTTCATACTAAGATAACAAAACCTTCATACCAAGGTAACCAATCCACATCCACACCTGCAATTTTTTCATAGGGCTACCAAGATAACCAATTCAGTGTTATTAGGTTACCAATTTATTTTGAATGTGATGCAGTTGGTAGCCAAAGCTTCATGCAGTGGGTAGTCAAACCTTCATACCAAGGTAACCAATTCAGTTTTATTAAGTTACCAATTTATTTTGAATGTGATGCAGTTGGTAGCCAAACTTTCATGCAATTAGTTGCCAAATTTTCAAACCAAGGTAACCAATTCATACTACAGGTGTAGAGATAGATTGATTACCTTGGTATAAAGGTTTGGTTACCTTGGTATAAAAATTTGGTTACCTTGGTATGAAGGTTTGGTTATCAACATTACATTACACATCAATCTCTTATCTCTCTCTTTCCTATGCAGTGTTCTTATTTTCCTTTGAATATGAAATTAGAATTGAAATTTTCGGATATAAAAAAATTGTGAAAAATCAAATATCCACCTCCTTTCTCCATCTCATCGACCATTTTGTGGTTGACTCTCGCTCTGTCTCACCGGTGAAGGGGGAGGAAGAAGATGACGTTGCCAAACCTTCAAACCAAGGTAACCAATTCAGTTTTATTAAGTTACCAATTTAGTTTGAATGTGATGCAGTGGGTAGCCAACCATTCATACAAAGGTAACCATTTTAATTTTTGTAGGTAACAAAATAATCACAAAAAAATTTCAGAACAGTAAAAGTTACATTTATTTAATTTTAAACTTTTTGTAGGACGAATCTTCTTTTTCTTCTCATTGACGTTTTGGACAACGAAGATTCGCGACGGAATAACGGAGAAGAGGGCAACCTGTGAAGGAGATTTGCGACGAAGAGGGCTACTGTGAGGGAGATGTAGATTTGAATTTGAATATTTGAATTTGAATTATTATTTTGAATTTGAATTTATTTTTATTGTTAAATCCCAAATATTTGAATTTGAATTATTAATTATGACAGTTATTTCTCTTTGATTTTAAGTTTCTTTATTAATGTGAAATGCGTTATTTTTATAATTATTTTGTGGATGGACTAATAATGTAATTATTTTTTAATTGTTGTATATTAGTGTTAAGGACCCAATCATATATATATATAAAGCCCTTGGTCATTATTTTTAGTTGGACAAACCAAACCCATGCTGAAACAAACAGAGCCTAATTAATATAATGTCAACACCATCGACCCAAAAATAACAACTAAAAATGCTGAAAGTGATAACGAAAGTTGTTGGCTCACCTAGTAAGTAGTAAGTACATGCTAGATTGGTAGTACAGTGTTGTTTCTCAAGGAAATATTAATCAGCAGGGATCAACCACATTATTATATACTATGAAATAAGAAAATTATGGATCCAGAGAGCAAAGTTACTTGTTTCATTTAAAACGAAAAATCAGAACATTTGTTCCAACGTTATTTTCATTTTCCATTTTTATGAAACAGTCATTTCTAGACATGTTTTTCTCACCTGAATTTTCATATATCTACGTAATCAACAGGGGAAATATTTTCCAACTCCCCTAACAAAGCTTTACCCAATAATGAAATAACAAGGGTGTCCTCTTCAATTATGTGATATGGGTAGAAAGTAACAAAAGAACTTACATAAATCTAAATCACAATGAATGTAAACATTGGATTATATTAGGGGGTTACCAACTCATTAGAATTTAGCTGACCAAATTTTACCCCAAAACCTTCTCCTTAACTACTTTACACCCCCACACATACTTAATCCTACCCACCTAATCTAAGATCATTTATTACTTCACTTGATATGCCATTCTCTCTTCCAGCTTGCAATTTGCAAACCAGCAAGAAACACCACAAGAAATTAAACTCACGCCCATGGACAACATTGCAACCATCAACTGGAAATGGAAAATATGTACCTGCGTAAGCTTCGTAAGCTGCCTCATTCTCTTGCTCTGCGTCAATCCCAACCACAATGTTGTAATTCTCTCAGCTATTCAAAATGCAGTTCCAATAACTACTGTAACATCCTCCTCAGAAAATCCTGCCGTGTCCAACATTAAGTTCACAAAAACTAGCATGACTGAAGAGGGGATAGCCATAAACCAAACAAGAGGTCAGTGCAACATCTTTGAGGGAAAATGGATGTACAAGTCAATGGAAAATCCACTATATAATGGGTCTCGGTGCCCATTTCTTAGTGATCAAGTAAGTTGCCGCAGAAATGGTAGGCCAGATTTCGAGTACGAGAAATGGAGCTGGGAAGCTCATGACCACGACTGTAAGATTCCTAGGTGAGTTTGCAACTATTTTTACCAGTACATATGTTGTTTTGGAGTTTAATTACATGTGCATTATAATTCCAGAAAATTTAACTCACTAAATTTGGAATTTCTAAGGTTTGATGGGAAAGACATGTTAGAGAGGCTTAGAGGGAAGAGAGTGATCCTAGTTGGTGATTCCCTCAACAGAAATCAGTGGGAATCTCTTGCTTGTCTCCTTTACTCTGCTGTTCCTCCCTCAAGGGCTTATGTTGATTTCCAAAGTGGTTCCTACAAAGTCTTCAGAGCAAAGGTAACAACATATCCTTACTTTGGTTAAAGGAAGTACTTGATATATATATATATATATATATATATATATATATATATATATATATGTATATACACACACACACACACACACACAAATACACACACACATGCTAGGTTAGGTTATATTCATAAACACTCTATTGCAGGATTATAAACTGTCCGTGGAGTTCTACTGGAGTCCATTTTTGGTGCAGCTAGATTCAAAAGAAGCAAATGGAAGCAAAATTTTGAGGCTAGACAAACTTGATGCCTCGTCTAGGCAATGGCGCGGAGCTGACATTATGGTGTTCAACACTGGTCACTGGTGGGTGCACAGAGGCAAGTTCAGATCGTAAGTTGTCTAAAGTTACTAACGTTAACTATTTAATAAAGGTTCTTAAACGTAGGACTAACAGGCTAACAGCTAGGACATTATTTCAGGTGGGACTTGTTTGGATACAACGAAATATTGGTGGACAAGATGAAAACAGAAACAGCATTTGAGATGGCAATGAAGACTTGGGCCACCTGGGTAGATTACAATGTTGTATCAACCAAAACAATTGTTTTCTTCAGAAGCATTTCACCAGAACATAAAGGGAAGAACTGGTGTTACAATGAAATCGAACCCATTGCAGGAGAATCTTATGTAGCATCTTTTCCAAAAACTCTGGTAGATATCACTGAGAGAACATTGGTGGAAATAAAAACACCGGTGAGGTACTTGAACATCACAAAGCTGTCCCAATATAGAAGAGACGCACATCCTACAATTTACGTGACTAAGCTAGGGAAGCAATTGATAGAGAAGAAACAGAGGCAACCAGAGTCTTTTGCTGATTGCAGCCACTGGTGCCTTCCGGGAGTGCCTGATACATGGAATAGGCTATTGTACGCGTCTATGACTTTTGACACCTCTAGTTGGTCACACAAGATCTTCAAAGCTTCCTCAAGTTGATTGTTTGAACTAGCAGTTAATCAAATATTTAACTAAAATTTTCTCTTTGTAACAGAAATTCGAAACATGTTCGGGAAGATGCATTCTCGGATTAAAATCTTATAAGATTATATAATGTATATAGTTTAAACTGCTCCTGAGAAAGCCACTTTTCAATGAAAGGCAAATGCAAACCCATACTTATCAAAGAAAGGTTAAATATACGGTATACACAGGTAAACTAGCTTTACAGAATACTAGGACACACAAACAGGATCACATCAAACAAGAGATGAAATTCAAAGCAACCCTTGAATAAGCTTGCAATTTATATGCAGAAGCAGTAAATATCAACAGCTATGCCCTGAACATTTGGGCTTCCTCAAATTATAGATACTGATCGGCGTTAACCACTATAATATTAGGCTTTTTATCCACTTATTACTGTATTTGTTCCATAAAGATAACCTAGGCTACATTTATTGATATTTAGGAAAGCATCTTCACCCCCATTCATCTGCCAGGGGAAAGCAGCTTATTCAGAGGATGTTATTTAAGACGACATCAACAGTTATGACTATAGAAGCTCCCACTCTGACTCGCAAAACTCATAAGTTAGTAAATTTGCAGTGTTCGAGTCTGGGGAAAGAATACTCGTCACATTATCCACACTTGTTGGGCTTGATCTCGTATCAGTATCTCCATATTGTGTTACAAGTTGTTCATACTCCTGCCTCCTTGCTGATTTTTTTTTCAAAGAAAAAACTTCCAGCATCTTTTTCTAAAATAAAATAATCAGTCAATGACAAAACTTGTGTAAGCACACACACGCACAGAGATGTGAGTACCTTGTATGACTTATGTCTGCGTTCCTTGAGAGAAACAAAAGAAAGGTTATTTCCATCCACCAAGACACAAGTTTCTTCCAACTTCGTCTTATCATCATGTTTAATGGTTTCCATCCTTGGTTCTGCACTATCATTATTCTCAATCACATATGTATTATAGTTACCTGACCTTCCTGCAGAAGTTTCATAAATTCAGTAAATAGATTGACAAATCAACAATAAATGATTTTATAAGGAACCAAGACAAAGGCACCCAGACATCAGATAGGAAAGATATAAACTCGATAAAAGGTGTGAAAATTATGATTTCTTCGGCATTTAAAATCAACATAATATATTTTGGGATCATTACATGACCCCCATCCCCTTCCTCAGTTATGAAACTCACCCTCGAACTATTTTACCAGTGGCACAACAGAACTTTGGCTTATTAGACCTCAACATATAGACCCCTCCACTATCAATTTACCAAACCATTCATATAGCGGTCATTTACTGAAAATAAGTAAATTATTGCATTTTTCATTTCTTTCATAAATCACTTACAAAATATGATCAATGACAATTATAAGAACTTTTTTTCCTTTTCATTGATGGAAAGAAAAGAAAAGAAAAGAGTAGAGAAGCCTCAATTAATATGCTTATTTAAAGGATAGATACCTGAATCAAACAAAAAGACCTCGTCATCAGCAGATTGACTATTCCGTGTATCGCCGTTAACATATGAATCTATTGGAGAACATGTTTCTGCAGTTTCAATAACAATACTCAGCACAAAAAAAGTGCAAGGAGTTGAAAAATAAAAACAATAGTAAATAATCCCACTAACAATTACCTAAAGATTCAGCTGCCAAGCCATCACCTACACGTCTCGGTTTTCGTCCTTTCTTCCCCTTGGATTTAGGTGATAGAATGACATCAGACATTGGAGTATCAAGAGAACAGTCATCTATCAATAAACCTGCACCATTAATATTGTCACGACTTTTCCCTTCTCTCTCTTCTTCTTTGGAGTTGCATCCTATTACTTCAACTGAAACTCGAGGTGATGCCTTGACCAAATTGTCATTAGCTGCATAATCTTGAATTATTTCCAAAACTGATGATGCTCTGTTCCTATTTTCCAAAATGAGATTGTTTGAGCTTGTCTTCTTAGACACGTGACAACTATCCCTTTTAGAAAGTTTCTTGCTGCACACATTGTTATGCTCACATTTTTCTCCATCTTTACTTTCCATTGTGTATGATCCTTCAATGGAACCTCTAAAATATGGCTTTAACATATGATTTACAGGGTGCAGTCCATCAAGAGATGACACCTGATCTCTATCCACCCCGTCTATCACCTTAAATTCCTTACTGAATAACTTATCAACCTTTTTAGTATCTTCCTTGATACTTGCTTTTTGCTTCTTAAGGATCCAAGTATCAGCATGGGAATTCAGAGGCAAGTCAACGGCAGCTACTTTCACAGGATCTATAGAAGATGGGGGAACCAAATCTTTCAAGACATCAGAATAGAACTTTTTCATATTTGATCCCACATTCTGCACCTGATTTTCAACAAACTTAACAGTGTCCTGTGCATCATCATAATAATATAAGTGATGGTAAGACAAAAAATTAAAAAAAAATGACCTTCGGTCGGAAACTAAAATCAGGTATGTACATTTAGTTACATGATGGAACTACAAAAATTACAAATTCAAACACATGATGACAAAGCACACCAGATACCACACGTGCACATAAGTGAAGACTATCCCCATAATAAAGATTATACAACTCATGTGCTAAAAAAATTGTCAGAAGAAACAACAGTGCAAGAAGTATTACCACTACTAACACAAGTGACACCATTTCTGTATTGAAGCTTAAAAATCTAACCTGCGAAATGGGATCAGGGTAAAAGAAGATAAAGAATTTACCTGGTACATAGTTTCTTCAACCTCCAAACACATAGCTTCAAACTTCTGGTATATATCTCCAACCCAGGTAACACCTTTGAACTCCATGGTGTTCATGAATTAACCTCTCAGTTAGATGTCATCAAATTTTATTCACTCCCTACTCTTTCCAAGATGGAGTCACTACACTGCAGATATTCAGACAAACCACAATCAATGGGTGTGTAATACGATTCTATGAAGTGAGTAGACAATCTATCATTGAACTAAATATCCAATGTGAAAAATGCAATCTGTATGCTGGAAAAGGAAACAAGAAAAATAAGAACAGATTCATCATCATCAAATTTAGAAGATATATTTTAATCATGGAAAGCTTTTCAGTCGCCAAGACATAGAAAACTGCTTAGAATTCCCACGTACACAAAAAATCAACTTAAAACAAGATGCCCGAGTGTCTTAATTTATGATGCTCTACCAGACTTATTTTTTTTAAAAAAATAATAAATAAAAAAATCCATCAAGTCAACTACCAAATTTCATGATTATAAGCAAGGAATCACCTATCACCAAAGGCAATTTTTGCACTCACTATAAAAGGCAACCTATACTCAAATTTGTCACCTTTGCTAACACTTTCAACAGTAAAAACAAGCATGTAATGTGTTGATATTACTGTTACCGCTAAAGAAATAAAGATCAATTCAAGATGACTCTGCTAATGCACTAAGTATCTGCAGTGAGCACCAGTCAAATTAGATTGGAGATAGTCAGATACACATAAATTTGAACGACATAACGTAGGTGATATTACTAGGGGTGTAAATGAGCCGACTTGACTTGAGCTCTTTGGGTGTCTCAAGTAACGAGCCTATACAACTTTTTCTTTTTTTTCTTTTTTTGATAGGTTAAACAAGCCAAATTTAAGGTCAAGCTTGGCTTGAATAGTTGTCATTTATTATTTGAGTCAATTTCCAATAGCTAGCTTAAGAGTTAAGATTTAACAGAGTGCTGATCGTTAAACGAATCTAAGCTTAAATTCAAACCTGGCTTGAACAACTGATTATCATTCAAACCAGTTTCTAATGAGCTCACTCGAATAGCTTGAGGTTGTACATTGTTTCAGACTGCTGATTGTCAAATGATATAGGCTCAAGTGAAGCCAAGTATGTTAACGAGTTCAAAATAGCAATAAAACTTGGTTCATTAATGTTATGATCCAAACAGCCTTAGATATTGCCAAGTAACTGCAATAAATGAATTTTATAGGCTTGTACTTAAACAAAGAAAGAGCATTGTTTGTTCCTTGTGCAGATACTGGCCTTATAAGAGTTTTCTTCTATTCTTAGTGAGCCAGTAAAACAGAATTTAGAAGTAAGATTGGAGGTTTGTGTAGCACTCAATTTGGTTTGTCCAAAAAGTTTGCCTTTTTGTTAAAGGGTAAAATTGAAAAATGCTTATATCCTGCAGTGACTTTCAAGTAATGCAAAAACTCCATCTTGGAAGATCTTTTGATGCTTTCCACTACTTAAAAGGTTTTACAAGCTTTCCCGTGATCATGATTCATGTGTTTTGAATAGTTCCAACATCATCAGATACACCAAAACATACTTTATCCAGAATTCTATGCAAAATATGCCTAATCCACAAAATAATTCAGTAAATACAAACTATAACAAACAAGAAATTACTAACCTAAAAACTATGTTTCAGAAAGAAAAAAACTAAGGTATTGAAGTGATACAATGATTATGACAGACGACAAAAAGAAGTATACATACAGCTGCTTGATTAAATATAATCAAACACCCATAGTTGAGTAGAGTTAAATTTAGATCAATAATTCAACAAGCAAACAGAAGGCCTTATACAAAAGTTTAAAGAAGAGGCAAATATCATACAGAAGAATTATCTAAGGAAATGATTGTTGAAGGTACTTACGGCTGTATACCCAGACGCGGAGAGATAGTAGAATTAAATATAAGCCTTTGAAGGATAAACATACATACAGTTGGTATGAGAGACGGAGACGGAGGGAAGAGAGACTTCTCTCTACTACTTTTTTTTGTTGAGCAATGAGCAGTGCTGGAAGAAACAGAGAGAAATATGAGAGATGGACGGAGTTATTCGGGGTTTCAATTGATATTTGGGCCGGATATCAGAAGCCTTACCACACCCTAGGCCCTAGCCGCCTTCATCATAATTTTAAGGGACAATTACATATATTAGTACATTTTTTAAAATAATTATAAAAATCATACAATTATAAAATAATTATAAAAATACTACACTTTATCATTTTTATTTTCAAACCTAATACAATTAAAAATCCTTAAATTAAGGGATTAGTATTAATGGGTAGCAAATTAATTTTCATCTTCCTTAAATCTCTCTCTATCCGCCTTTACTATTTCTCTCTCTTCTCTCTTACTACTTCTCTCTCTCCTCTCGAAGCATCTCGTCGTCATCTTCTTACGCCCATCCCTTGCAGTCCGCCAAGCCATAACACCGATCTCTCAACTCGTCGTCGTCCTCTTCTTCATCTACTGGTATTTCTTCATCTACTGATATTTTTTCATCTAATATTTCTTCATCTACTGATATTTCTTCTTCTTTTTGTATTGATATTTCTCTTTGGTATTTCTTCTTTTCTTCATCTTCATCATTAATTAATTAGTCTTCTTTTTTTCTATTAATTAGTATTTGATATTTTTATTTATTTATTTTTTCTTTTCTGTCTTGATATTTCTACTAATGTTTTATTTTTTTCTCTTGATTAGTCTTCTTTTTTTTGGTGGCGTAAATTAATTAGTTAATTATTTTTAATTTACTTTTGTTGCACTTGTTGATTCACAGGTTGTTCATTTTAGTGAAAAAAGGTTTTGGATCGAAAGCATCGTATGTTGTTCTATTATCATATAATTTTTAAAGGTGTGTTAATTTAAATTTTGTTAGTGTTCTTATCATATAAACTGTTTAGTTACTTACGCATTATATTTTGGTTCTTTGTTAATTTGTGATTAGGATATCATTTTTGTTACCTTGATTTGGTATTTTAGTTACTTTTTTATGTTGTTATGGTTACCATGTATTTGCTTAGTATACATGGTTGACTAAACCGGGTTTTGGTGTACATATTATTTATGTATTGGTTACCATTATTATATGTTTTGGTTTCTTAACATATAAGCTATTTGATTTTTTTCATTAGTATATTTTTTATTCTTTGTTACTTATGATTTGGATACCATTCTTTTCTCTCAATTGGGATTTTGGTTACTTTTATATGTTGGTTTGGTTATAATGTATTTGTTTAGTATACATTGGTTGACTAAAGCTGGATTTGGTCTACATGTTGTTTATGTGTTGGTTACCATTAAAACATGGTTTCGTTCTTAAAGATATAACCTGTTTTGATATTTTTATTCTAACATGTACATTATGTACCTTTCATGTACATTATTTTGGTTAGTAACATATAACCGTTTAGTTATTGCATTCAGTATATTTTTTTATTCTTTGTTAGCTTATGATTTGGATACCATTCTTTTTTCCTCAATTGGGATTTTGGTTACTTTTATATGTTGTTTTGGTTACAATGTATTTGCTTTAGTATACATTGATTGACTAAACCGAGTTTGGACTACATGTTGTTTAGTATACTGGACTAATTTATAGGGGCTTTGATGTAATGCTTACGTTGTAGATACGTCAAGCAATAAAAAATAGATATTATCATATATCTGTTTGGTTACTTCTGCATTATATTTTGGTTACTGTTAGCTTGAGATTCAGATACCATGTTTGTTACCTTGATTTGGTATTTTGGTTACTTTTTTATGTTGTTATGGTTACCATTTATTTATTTAGTATACATGGTTGACTAAACTGATTTTGGTGTACATATTGTTTATGTATTGGTTACCATTAAAATATGTTTTAGTTCTTATCATATAAATATTTGGTTACTTATTTAGTATGTTTTTAGTTCCGTTAGTTTCGATTTGGATTCCATTTTGTTTCCTTGAGTTGGGATTTTTGCTTCGCTTTTTTTATTGTTACGGTTATAATATATTTGCTTAATATATGGGTTGACTAAACTTTGTTTGGTCTATATGTTGTTTATGTATTGTTTACCATTAATATATGTTTTGATTCTTAATATATAACCTGTTTGGTTACTTCATTAGTATATTTTTATTATTGTTAACTTATGATTTGGATTTTTTTCCTCAATTGAGATTTTGGTTACTTTTTTATATGTTGTTTTGGTTACAATGTATTTGTTTGGTAAACTATTTATGATATAAATATTATTTATATCTGAGTTACTAATATTTGTGTAAATCGATTTTTTTTTTATTTGCAGTTATGGAATCTTTTACTATGGGGAATGCAATAGAAAATTCATTGGAAAAGTTATATATTGGTGTGACATGGAAGTCCCCTGCATTATTACCAAGAAATTGAACCCAAGACAGTTGAAGAAGTTTAAGGCATCATTAGTTTGTGGATGTATTATTTTTATAAATAATAAACCCAAGTCATAATAAACCATGTATTTGCTTAGTATACATTGATGTATTATTTTTGTAAATTCCTTCAAATATATTCTACAAGGTTTATGCTATTCTATTTTTACTTCCATTTTCACAAACACATCTTACATGTTCAGTTACTTTCATCTAACTATTTAGTTACTTCTTTATTATGTTTTTAGTTATTGTTACCTTATGGTTTGGCTCTTATTATTGTGTCCTCAATGTGGGATTTTGGATACTTTTTTTTTTATTACGGTTAATATGTAATTGTTTAGTATACATGGATTGCCTAAGCGGGGTTTCATTACGTGATGATGTTTACATTTTTGGTTACCATTAAAACCTATTATGGTTCTTATCATATAATTATATGGTTCTTTGTTTTTATTATGTTACATTATGGTTATAGTATACATTGATTGCTTAAACTAAGTTTCATTACATGATGTTTCGTTTTGGCTACCATTAAAACATGTTTCGTTCTTATCATATAATTATATAGTTCTTTGTTTTATTATGTTACATTATGGTTCTTTGTTATTAGTAACTGTGAGAAGTTACAAGCTTTATGTCGGGACAAACATTAATTGTGAAATGTACATGTGTGAGTGTCTATTTATCTACAAAGTTTGTTAGTAACGAATAATTATCATAGATAATTCTTAGCTTTGTTGGTAACGAGATAATTATAAGCTTGTATCAAGATCTGTTATAAACTTGTATCAAGGCATTATATAGCTTGTATATGTTTACTTTATATTGATAACTCATGATGGAATCAAAATAAAAATATTAATCAACATCAATTTTGGTTATCAGACACCATCAAAAATGTTACCAACCATGTGGTTAATGGTTACTAATAAATAAACAATTATATATTCCGTAAACAATTAGATTTGTTGTATTTAGTTCTTGTCGATCTACATTGTCTACAACAACCTGAATAAATATTATAAAGTAACCAAATCAATATTGAGAAAGAACCAAATTACATAATATTAGTAACTAGAAAATAAACCAAATTTTTACATGCAAATTTGAAGGCCTAAATGATGGAATTCGACCAAAAAACCATGCGCTCATTCAAAGATTTTACAGATTAGGCAATAACAACATATATTTACTTAAGTATCCATAACATAAAACATATTTGACAAAGATTTTACAAAAAAACAAATAATATATAAAAATATCAATATGTCTTAAAAGTGTATTAGTTACTATTAGTCCAAACATCAAATTTGGTGTATTAGTTACTTATTAGTCCATGTAACCAATACAATGTAGTCAATAAGTAACATCCAATATAAATGAAACAATTACAAAAGAATATAACATTATAATTTTTAAGAAGATGCGAGTCAAGACTATCGAAAGTAACCATTATAATTTTACATAGTAACGATCAAGATTAGGCAAGAACCAATATAATATAAAAGCAAGATCTGTGTCAAGATTAATCAAGAACCATTATAATTTTACATCAACCAACTCAAAGAATATTCAAGAACCATATAATGTTACACAAGAATAGAATCAACATTAATCAAGAATAAAAAACAACCAAAGTAAAAATAGGGTTTTCCTTGATTTTACAATAAAAAACAACCGGTATAATTTATTTGTTACCAACTAAAAGGCGGACTTTTGTAAGAATGTAACCAATTTGGCTAACAAGTAACCATTAATATAAAAAATATAAGTAGAAAGTAATACATTAATATGCTTCAAAGAATAACCAATATAAAGAATTAATTAATCATCTTGCGGTAATTAAGTTTGCATTATTCAAGAACAAGTCGGCATTTAGTCACTAAATAATATTTTTACACAAAGAACCAAGTCAACATTATAATAATTTTATACAATAACCAATTCGTAATTAGTAATAACCATTATAGTGTTACACAAGATAAACAAGTTAGCATTTGTCAAGAACTCAATATGATATTACATAAGTAACTAAATCAAGATTAATCAAGAATCAAGTCAAGATTAATTAGTAATATTATGCAAGAACCAAAATAGCATTAGTCAGTAACTAAGACATCATTAGACGGTATAATGTTACACAGTAACCAATACAAAATAATCAGTAACCAAACCAACATTAGACAGTAACCAATTTATATAACCTTAGTAACCATAATATAAAACATGTTTTCAAATACATTTTGCAAAGACAACATTCCCTATTCAAACTTTTTGTGACAATTTAAGTTGAAAAACTTAAGAAAGATAATCAATTTAGTAATTCGTAGTAACTATAAGTATCTATATGCTTATAAGTTTTAAACTTACATACCACAGTATTTGAATCGAAGCTGATGTTGATTTTGTATTCAACAATCAACGCAACAATGTTTTAGTTATCGATCTTGAAAAGGCGGCGTTGATTTTGTATCTTTATTTTCGATCTTCTGATTTCGTCATGACAACAGTTTTTTCTTCTTAGATGCAAGATTATTGCGGTTGTGTGTCATGACGAAAAGCTTCGTCTTCTCCGATCTCGATCTGGTGTGTCACATGATTCCTTCACTACTTACCAACAACTCCCCTGCATTCCTCTCTCCGCCTTACCTCCCTATCTCCATTGTGGATTCCCAAAACTCCCACCGCCATCGCCCGGGCATCCATGAACCACTTAGCTCTTCCAACCAATCAAGATTTGGATTTCTCCTAAGATCAAAAGTTGCATGTTTTGTTCAAATTCGCTTGATTTTAGGAGTGGTTAGTTGCATATAGGAGAGTCAGAATCGACGGCGATACGTGATTTTAGCAACTTTATATTGTGTTGTTTTATTTTTATAATTATGTTGTGTGTGTTTTATTTTTGTAATTACTTTCTAAATGTTGTATATTAGTGTTAAGGACCCTTAATTTTAAATAGGAACTTAAAGCTCTAATGGGTTCAAGCCCAACTAAGGCCCAATCACCCCATCTCCAAGAACCCAAACTCAACTACATTAAGCTTTGACAATGCCCAATATAAAAATTTCTCACACAAATAGACTCTTTCTCTCTCTCCCTCTCTCTCTAGAATATTTGATTAATAGAAAAGAAAATTTACATAATAATATTTGAACACTAATTATATGATATGGTGGTACTCTACATTGTTTGGATAAAAATTATATAAGACTTGTCCAAATATTAAGATGGTTTTTGTCATTTTTAGGTCCAACTTTAGTAGTAATTGAGTAACAAAGTTTTTGCTAGTTAATAGGTCATAATATTTTATTTTTATTTTTTTTTGGGTGGGGGGGTGTCACTTGGAAATAAACGGTAGGAAGTGTGTTACATTTGAAATGGAAGAGAATAAGAAGAAGCAAGAAGCTGTGTCTGTAGAATAATGTTTTTACGCTTGTTTGCTTCCCATTGTTCTGTATCTATCTATCACTATATCCAACTCCAGCCGACTCATTGAAGCCAATCAGGCCAGTGACTCATTGATAATGAATAATTTCATCATTTATTATGCAAGGTTACTGGCACATCTATCTGTTCAGGGGCAGCTGCCCCTGCTGGATTTAATAAGCCTGTGAGAGAGAACCAGTGAGTTCATATAAGATGAGATTGGAGGGGGGAAGTCATTGGAAGGACGGCTGTGAAGTGGAGTGAGGTAATGATTAATAGAGTGAATTCTGATTGTACATGCACTATCACGTGCGTCCTGCAACTTCAATTAAAACCCATTTTCGCAATAAAGTGCCGTGGCTACAGAATTAAATTATTATTTATTTTAAAAATATTAGAAGAAGATATAAAAGTAATATGAAATTAAAAAATCTGGATCTGTTCATGCGTAGGGTGTTTTTTTTATTTTATTTAAAACGGAGGTAATAAATTGATATTAAAACGTCAAAATATATACTGCTTTTATTAAAAACGGAGGCAATAGTATAGGTTTCTAAAAAAATAAATAAAAAATTTCCACCAACCCTATATTTTATGTGTACGAGTTACAACATGAATTTCGACGTATATAAATCTCTTTCTGAATCCCAAACTCGCTTTACTTGAGTCGCTTAAAATTTCCTAGTATCAGTCAGTAATGGCGGCGGCTACCTCATTCTCCGCTTCCATATCACCTTCTTCCTCATCCTCGACCAAAACCCTAAAACCAGCCGCCAAAGCCGTGGCTATCAATCTTGGGTTTCTATCTTCTAATGCTTCCAAAACAGGTTTAAACTTTCTCAAGACTCGGGGTTTACCCAGCAATGGCGTTGGTTCTGGTTCGGGCTCAGCTTTTGGGGCCCGCATGGTCTCCACCCCCGCGATTAAGCCTCCGACTGTCCTCAATTTCGAGACATCCGTCTTTAAGAAAGAGAAAATATCTCTAGCTGGTCACGACGAGGTACCTTTCTTTCCCCATCCTCTCTCTGGGTATATAAGTCCCTTTATATAGTATATTTATATATATTATTGACACGCTGTCACTTTTGTTGTTTGTAGTATATTGTGAGGGGAGGAAGGGATTTGTTCCATTTGCTGCCGGATGCCTTTAAGGGTATTAAGCAGATTGGTGTTATTGGTTGGGGTTCTCAGGTATATACGATTGCTTGGTTTGCTAATTTCTTTATTTTGATACACTTGTAATTAGTAGCATTTGGTTGCCCATAAAAATTTAATCATTGTATAGGAAAGTTGAGTTTATATACTGTATAAGAGGGCTTTCTTTTTGACAAATAGATGGTATGATTGATTGGTTAGGCCACATTTTGATCAGAAGTTAACAAAATGTCCAATTAATAGTTGAGATTGAATCTCTCTCTCTCTCTCTCTCTGTATATGAATTATTATAATAAAATGATTAATTAATTATCTGTCTAACTTATTTACTATATTTAATGCTTCTTGGTTTCAAATTTATGCACATTTCTAAGGCTATGTCTGCTTTCAAATAGTATAGTAAATATCATATGATTCAGATAAATTTAACTTGCTATGAAGCATATAGTAATGATAATTGGATATTATTCTAAAGAAACATTGGGAAAAAAATCCTGATTCTAATATCAGTACCTCTCCTCATATTGTGCTTTGCGCTAATGATTTGTAATTGCTATTGGGAGCAAACCCTCTTGCAATGGATGTATAGAGAAATGTGCCCTATAAGCTAGAGTTTGAAATTATATAGTGAACAAAGGAAACACGAAATGAAGAGAAACTTGGTTGGTAACACCCTCTCCAAGAAAATAAGAATTTTGAGACCAAACCATGTTCTTCTCTCAGTAGTATAGTGCATATGAAATCTCCTATTTGAATGCGGCTGAATCCATCTTCTTATTTCTTCAAACTATCAAAATGTAATTCTCATTGAATTCGTTGATTGGTTACTTACAGGGCCCGGCTCAAGCTCAGAATTTAAGGGATTCTCTTGCAGAAGCAAAATCTGATATCACAGTCAAGGTAATTTTTCATTATTACCTTGTTTACCTTTTACAACTGATGATTGCCTTCTATACCTCTGGTCTGAATATGCTACTTTCTTGTCTATGTTTTTATAATACAGATAGGTTTAAGGAAGGGTTCTCGTTCATTTGCCGAGGCACGTGCTGCTGGCTTCACTGAAGAGAATGGGACCTTAGGTGATATATGGGAGACTATTTCTGGCAGTGACTTGGTCCTGCTCTTGATTTCTGATGCAGCCCAGGTTGGATAAACTTTTGTTCTCTGTTTTTTACAATTCTTGGTTTTTGAATTAAGGTTATCAGCGTATGAGTAGAACCATCCTCCATGAATTTTGAAACTAAACACTTTATGTTCTTTTATGTGCATTATATTTTACACTGCTATGTTCTGGCACTTAAGAATTTGCATTATATTAAACAATATTCTGTCTCACATTCCTGATCTCTATCCTTCATACTGAAAGTATATTGAATTATTTATGATTTTTTCCATTAAAAATTAAAAAGCCTTTTATTTATTTCATTTCATTTTGTCATTTTTTATATTTTTTTAGCATGCCCACTAGATTTTGATGGAGGCATGTTTTTTATAAATGTCTATTAAGTTTCCATTCGTTCTCCAATTCTCGTGTTTGTGATGGAGCTGAGAATGCATATAGGACCTAAACCAAATTACATATCCTTATTGGTGAGGGAGGTTTGTGTTTGTCATATATATAATGAAAAGCCGAAACGTTTTCTAATTGAAAGGAAAGAAATGGAAGGGTTTACAATAAGAATAGTGGGGGATCCTTTAGAGGTGAAGAGAAGCAAAAGATCAATATTCAATATGCCAACAAATAAAAAAAATGAAATCATTAAAGTTCGAAGCCCCAACCGTTGCAAGGCCTCAAGAGATACTCGTGTGATCGGTAGATCACTCGTGAACAAATTGCTTTTAAGACATCGCTGGATCCTTAACTCAGTTAGTGTAACTAATGTAACTATTAGTGTTAGAATTTCAGGAATAATGTGGGAATTCGTTCTGTTTTTCGTTTATCACAATTTTTTTCATACATATCTTATACTAAATCATTGGTTGCAGGCTGATAATTATGAAAAAGTGTTGTCCTACATGAAACCAAACAGCATACTTGGGCTTTCCCATGGGTTCCTTTTGGGCCATTTGCAGTCAGTTGGCCTTGATTTCCCCAAGAACATAAGTGTGGTAGCTGTGTGTCCTAAGGGAATGGGACCATCTGTAAGGCGTCTGTATGTGCAAGGCAAGGAGATCAATGGTGCAGGAATTAATGCAAGTTTTGCTGTCCATCAGGTTGGCTGGTCTTTCTCTGTGTGGGAGTTCATGTAGCTTTTGTAAGGTTTTATGGCTACTTAATTATCTTTTGGACAGGATGTTGATGGTAGAGCCACAGATGTTGCCCTTGGATGGTCAGTTGCCCTTGGTTCACCTTTTACATTTGCCACTACACTGGAGCAGGAGTACAAGAGCGACATATTTGGGGAACGAGGTGATTCCTTTTCCATTCATTATGGGAGTATGTTTTACTTTACTATATGATTGCTAATTCTCAGACCCTTGATGTATAGGGATTTTGCTTGGTGCTGTTCATGGTATTGTGGAGTCCTTGTTTAGAAGGTATACTGAGAACGGAATGAGTGAAGATTTGGCTTATAAGAATACTGTGGAGGGCATAACTGGAACAATATCGAGGACAATATCATCGAAGGTTGGTTTATATGTCAATTCCTTGGTGACAATGGAAGTTCAACCCTTGGCTTGTTATCTTAGCTGTATCATAAATTTTTTCTGCTTTTTAATTTGAAGTTGCTATAGATTAATGATGTTTCACTGTTCCTTCTTCCAGGGCATGTTGGCAGTCTACAATTCATTGTCAGAAGGTGGAAAAAGGGAGTTTGAGGCTGCATATAGTGCCTCATATTATCCATGCATGGATATTTTATATGAGTGCTATGAAGATGTAGCCAGTGGTAGTGAGATCAGGAGTGTTGTCCTGGCTGGACGCCGTTTTTATGTATGTTTATGTCATTTTCTGTTATTTAGATACATGAATGTGCTATCATCATATTGTTTTTAAATCACTTACACTCGTTGGCCTGTGAACTTTTATGTAAATTGCATATAGACTTCTGACCTTTGAGTTCTTCATGATGTTTCCAAATATATAGCTGACTGAAATAAGAATAAAAAGCAAACAATTTTAATATATGTTTGTTTTGCAGGAAAAGGAAGGTCTACCTGCTTTCCCCATGGGAAATATTGATCAGACACGAATGTGGAAAGTAGGTGAACGAGTTCGTGCATCACGGCCAGCGGGTGATTTAGGCCCATTATATCCTTTCACTGCAGGTGTCTATGTGGCTTTAATGATGGCTCAGGTAACCTTTCTTTTCAAGTTCTCTTAAGCTGAATAGGGTTATGGATGGCTACTCGCTAATAGCGTGGGTTGTTTTCTGAAGTAATTTTCTTTTCGTTCTACTTTTGTTTCGAAACACATATTTTCACAGTTTAGGAAATAATATGATTGTGATATGCCACGAACACATCAATAATGGGATAATAAGATAGGTTTGAAGGGGCTTGATCTCTAGCTACTAAACTGGCTTGAGCATTCATATTAACAAGCTTAATAACATGTGCAAAGCCCGGGTAAGCTTAGAAATGTTATCAGATAAATTTTAAATTTGACATATTTGAGTGATAATATTGATAACACTAATACTATGTTTAATTTCAAATGTTGTCATTACAATATGGCATTTTAATTAGAATAAGAATCAGAAAAAAGGATGCAATGCATTTAGTTTTATGAAATTTGAGAGGTCATGTAAGTTTATGAATTTGAGAAGCCATTGTAAATGAATATTTGACACATAAAAATAGGAAAATCAAAAATACTTTTGGGCTATTGAGTCACAAAAAAAATATTTCCTTAGACTACTAGTTGACTGGGGACCAACGAAAACGACTCACTACTTATCTTGTTATAATTTGGTATTGATGGGTGAGATGGCGTTCTATTCGAAGAAGTTGGGTCAATTGGTGTTTGAGCTCGGGACCAACGAAAACGACTCACTACTTATCTAGTTATATTTTGGTATTGATGGGTGAGATGGCGTTCTATTCGAAGAAGTTGGGTCAGTTGGTGTTTGAGCTGGGGTGTGACAAATGAAGGGGTGTTTCCAGATACCATCTATTGCACCGGGGTTCCTGAGCCTGAACACCAACTGGACGAACAGCTTGAAAGCTATAACCCAATTTCTTAGTAGCTAGCAGTGAAGGCCCTTGTAAACCACTTAACTAATTCCGTGGTGCTCTGATATGGGATCATTGCCACTTATCACTAGCTTCCCTCACTCACGTATATTTTCACTTTCCTTCACCCCCTTTCCTTTTTTCTTCTTGTGTGTGTGTGTGTGTGTATATATATATATACTACCCTATATATATGTATATATCTTACCAAACAAGTTGATACAAGCTAATAAATTTGAAGTTTTTGAATCGATCTTTTGCATCTCAACATCAGTCCGTGAGTTGTGTTTAAGAATAGTAAGTTTGTATAGGCATAATTCACTGTAAAATGACATTGTTATGTTGAACTAAATCTAGTTATGATGGGGTAATTGAAACTCAAGACCCGACTTAAAAGCCACCACAAGGTGTTTAACGGTGAAAATAAAGCTTCTTCTTTAAAATAGGAAAGAAAACGTGGTGAGAAGATATTATATACAAATATGGTTTATAACTGTTTTTCTCATTTCAATTTTTCATTCTGGAAAATGGAAAATAAACAGATTGAGATCCTGAGGAAGAAAGGGCACTCCTATTCCGAGATCATAAATGAGAGTTTGATCGAGTCTGTTGATTCTTTGAATCCTTTCATGCATGCCCGTGGAGTTTCATTTATGGTAGATAATTGTTCAACAACGGCACGGCTAGGTTCAAGGAAGTGGGCTCCGCGCTTTGATTACATTCTCACCCAACAGGCCTTGGTGACAGTGGACAACGGTGTTCCAATAAATAGGGATCTCATTAGCAACTTCCTGTCAGACCCAGTGCACGGAGCTGTTGAAGTATGTGCCCAGTTGAGACCATCAGTTGACATCTCAGTGCCTGCAGATGCTGATTTTGTTCGGCCAGAGCTGCGCCAATCTAGCAACTAGTGCTTAAGCAGAAGCTTTGTTACCTAGATAGACGGCTATAGTTTTATCTGGTATGCTGCTGCTGCTTGAGTCTTATACTGTTGTAGAATTATTCTCATGATGTGCACTTTCTGTTCGTGGGGTTTCTTTTGGCAATAATAGCAAATTTCTATCAGTAACATGATTACTATTTTTAGAATTCATATTTTTGGCTTGCAAGTCAAATTGGAGAGTTCCATTTTAAAATATCTCGTGACAGGTTCCTTTTTGTGATGAATACTGTGAATTCAGGGGGAGATATACCTTCCAATTTTGGAATAGATCAACCTATTCCAGTATTCCTCTCCTCTTTTGAAGTAATGATAACACGCTACTTAAGATAGATTTGATCATAATGCAATGCAACTAAACAAACAGCATGTTGTAGAACTCTTATCTAATAAGCTTCTTTCTGACGGAGGGCACTGAATATGAAACCCATATCTTATATGATCATAAAACAACATGACATGAAGTCTTACTCCAAGTATCAACCAAGGAAGAGAGTTGGAGTAATTTTAGAGATTGAAGTCGTAACATTAATTTTTTGGAATATAATATTTGGAATATAATAAAATAGTATGTGTTTTATATGGTAAATTTAATAGTATAAAGTTTGGCTGTTTTTTTTTTCATTTGTTAGAACTAAATTGCGGAGCCCGAAAGTATTTTGACCATTTTTGCAATTGGTAGTTTAGTTATGCAGGCTCCTCCATATTAAAGTGCAGACATGGTGTTATTTTCATCATTAAATCTGCGGATGGACCGTTACGATCTGTTGTAAAAATAATCTTAAATTTATAACGTTGGTTATGAATCGGACTCATATATGTATACACATATATATATATATATATATATATATATATATATATATGTGTGTGTGTGTGTGAGAGAGAGAGAGGGAGAGAGAGGAAGAGAGACTAAAAAAATCTATATCCATCCGTCCACGTTTTAAAATTGTGTACAAGATTTAAGAAAAAAGTATAGCTTCTTGGACATGTACATGTTCCTAAGAATGATATACACTAACTTTAATCTATACAATAACAACTAAGCAATGTAAATAAATAATATGCTAGAAAATTAAAACAATTACAGGATTCACATTTTCTACTTTTACAAATTTGTTTAAAAAAAATAAAATAGTCCCATTTATAAAATTTGTAAATATTAAGAAAAGATTTTTAATTTTATATTAAGTAATACTTTTCAAATAATTTATAATATTAACTATTTCAACAATTAAGTAAATAAATTCACATTAATTTCAAAGTTCAGAATTTTATTAATTAAAAGTTAAAATATTTTAACTGAACAAATGTTAAAGTCAAAAGGTCAGCTAAATAATAAGGTTATGATATTTCTTGCATAACTCTATTTTATCTATGAAAAAGAAAGGATAAGTATGTGTTCAGATTCAACTAAGTACAACAGAATATTTTTAAAGTATTTTCTTAAACTTTAGTCATATAGATATGAGAAGAATGTAAATTAAATAAAAAGATACCAACAACACTTGTAATAATTTAAGATTCTCTAATTTAAAACAATTTTTTTAGTAAATATGTATAACAGGGGTACTTTCACTAATGGAATCCCACTTGCTAGACCCTTAATTATTAATTATAGTAATTTTTAAAACAAATTATTTGGCGACGAACACAATCTTAACTAAGGGGATGTTTGTTTAGAAGTGAATGGGCGAATGAATTCCACAAACAAGCGTTTGTTTTTGGTGCGAATAAATTTAAATCGGTAAGATGGGACGAGTTGAATGAATAAGTCGATTTTTTTTTGATTTGAAATTTGAATGAGCAGCTGAATAAAGTAAAAAAAAATTAAAAAATTTTAAAAAAATATTAATTATTATATTTAAGTAATATTAAATAAATTTAAAATAATTTTGATTTTTTTCAGAAGAGTACAATAATAAAGTTGTCATTCAAATGTTTCAGACATATCAATTATCAAATAACTTTTTTCATTCAGAGTCAAATTCAGATTCATTTAATTTTTATCAAACCCCTAAGACTTATTTTTTTTTATAGATCAGAGTATCATAAAGTTAACTTTATAATAAATTAATTAATTAATTAATACTCCCTACAAACTCTAAACCTTTAACAGAATTGAAATGATAATTCTTTCAAAAATAATAACAGATAACATCTTTAAACCTATGACTTGGTAGGTAAAAGAAAAGAAGAAGCATTTACCCGTAGGTTATCATCTTTTGATCTACTTTGGCTTTTGCAATCCTGGACCTGGCCGCTCTCAACTGGCAAGATTCCTATGTCACTTCCCTCCAAACCCTAAACCTTCCGAATCCGATTCCGAAGCGTAGAAGGACAAGGAAATTGAGTCCCTCCTCCAGCTCACTCAACCTCCACAATATCAAAGTGGAGGAGGGCGTTTCGACTCATATTCCAAAGCGTAAAAGGATGTTGAGGCTTGCTTCTTCTCTCAATGGATACAACAGTTCCTCTCCCCCTACTACTACTACTACTACTGAAAATGGTTTTGGATCACCTTCCGGCAGTGGTGGACTGGTGCCAGAAATTTGGTACCGAGGAGGAAGAGGATAGTGAGGAGCGATGAATTTGGTTCTACTGTTTGGTGACTTTAGAGGAATAGTACAGTACAGGCAATTTGATTCTATAGGAACAAAAATACTAGCAATACTTGGTTACCGAATGCTAAAAAATATTAGCAATACAGTGAACTGTGTGTGAAGGGGCATTCATTAGAGTAGAGATGATGATGATGAGGGTTTTCTGTGTTTTACTACCTGTTAGCTTTGGTTACAGCCTTTTTACAGTTGTTCAATAGTAGGTAGTACAAACTTCAGTAGCATGCTAAGTTTTTGGTTACTGTTTCAGGGATTTCCTTTCCATTGTTTCTTATCCTTTGTTCTTTAGACGGATACACTTCACAAATGGATTTTGAAAATGATCCACTAACTATACACTTCTACGTTTCCAAAAATTCAAAAATTTTTAATATTATGAATGTATTACTGTTTAATGCATGTTTGACCCGAAATAAAAATTTAATAGATTATTAATAATGACGACATGATAATAAAATTATAATAATGATGATAAACTTGACAACATTGCCTCATCACTTTGTAATATTAGTACTATTAATTAAATAAAATATGAAATCTTATTTTGTGAAATATACATAATTTTAAGTAAATCAAAAAAATTGGCGGTTTCTAGAGTGCTAAAACTTGGACGGCTGGACCTCAAAAAAAGTTGACACCAATGGTGTAATTAAAAATGACCCAAGTGCATTCATGTCACAGACGCACGCTTGCCCACCGGCCAACCAGTACGTGACGCATGGGCAAGCACACACGAGAATACGTTGATTAAAAACCAAACCAGTGAGCTAAACAAATTTAATCAACAAATAAAAATCTTGTAACTTTCTAAATTAGTAATAACTACATTTGCAATCATATAAAAGTCAATAGATTAATGAACATTGAGCTTTCACATCATTGTACAATTTATCATGCCCTTAAAGAAATTACGACCTAACTATCCAATGCCAAAGGGCTATCTTTTTAGAGAAATTCCTCATAGTTTGTCGCTGGTGGTTCTTATATTTCAACATAAAATCAAATGGGAGCATTCAGCTAACATACATTTGCAGAAACGATATTGGCAACTACCATATCCCATTATCATGCACCAGTTGCGTACAGACGGCTCCATTCTTTTGCTGAACAAGACCAGTAAACAAAACAAATTAAAATGTGCAAAACACCTTTCTCATGAAGACAACAACTATGGGGAGCCATATATATTTAACCTATTAACTAGACCATTACCAGTTTCAACAGCTTCTGCCTCATTTGTTTTCCAGTGCTTAGCAATGTTCTCAGAAAGTGGATCATCTGGGTTTGGAGCACTAAGAAGTGCTTGGATGCTGCCTCATAAAACACAATAACAATATTAAATTATTAATATTTACTGTCCATTTTCCTTGAATATGTTATCTGCTCAAGTATTACTCCGAATCTAAATAGAGCATCTTAACTTTACTTTCATAGTTCAAAACTTCTACAAAGATTGTGATGCCCGAAATAATCTTTTTTTTTTTTCATGTTTCCAAATGTATGGTCCCACTATTAGTAGGAGCGCAAAGAACTGAAAGAAGAGAGATTACCTCAACAATACTGTACGAATTTGGAGGGCGGGACTCCACTTGTCTTTGAGAATATCGAGGCATATCCTTCCCAACTACACAGACATTATATATATTTAGAGCACGAAACATAAGATTTCATAAAATGCTCAAGAGGCAACAGAAGCTACTTGCCTTGTCAATATTAGGATGATATATTTTGGTCAGGAAGCGAACCTGTATTTAAAAATAACACATACAAAGCAGGGTCGTTAAAACCTCAATCCTGAAAACCAACAGTAAGATGCAGAAGATGATGACATTGTTTAATATCCCAAATTTTGAGTTCATAATTAGTAAATAACTGAATTTGATATAGTGAATTACTGTTTATTTAACAATAACAATGCAAATATATGGCTTCCCCAACAGGGACTAAGCTCAATGTAATTAGCCGAAGGCCTGCACATCCAATAATAAAGAAGCAGATGTAACTATGTAAGTAATGCGTACTCAACAAGTCTCCTAATTTTTAGTACGGAAATGTGTTCCTGTTACCGGATGCTATTTTTTGCATAAAAAGGAAACAGCAGGTTTATTATAAATTTACCAGCAATTTCTTCAAGATAGAAAGTGTAGAAACAGACAAACTGGATGAGGAGACTGGACCGATTGATGGGGGCTCCTAGTACCTAAATTCAAGTGGAATGTGTTTAGACATAAAAGATATAGGACATGTGAATCAGCCTGGACTTCTTCGGTGATTTCCTAACTCATGATAACTATAGATGCCTCCATTCAAAGCAGGAACTCCCATGCTTGAGACCTGTCCTGATATCAAGGAGGACTGAAATAGATCTTTAAGATTATTGTCAGTGGGTTTAAGGGCTACAAGTTCTGCAGAGGTAGTCGACACCAACAATCAGCATGACACTAACAGTCTCTGTCCAAAATAAATCTTCGTCCGGAAAAAAGAAAAACTATTTTTTTTTTCAACGAATATTATGATTTCCAAAAAACACATGTAGACATTATTATTTTTTATGACTATTTCTTTCGATATTACTAAAATATACCAATTAAATTTTATTATTGAGAAGAAAAAAAAGCATCATTAAGAAAAAATATGTCAAGGGTGTCCAATGCAAACATTAATATTTGTTTTTTCGGACATTGGTAGTGTCACAGATTGACTAGCTGATGCAACAGGTCAACCAGCTCACAGTGCGGAAAATATGGAAACAGCAGGCTACTCACTGCCATGTAAATGGGTTTTGGCCTTGAATCACAACTTGTCTCACATCCTTGAATAACACATTTGGCTCCAAGAGAACGAATTTTGAATATTATTGGTAACATTTAATGGACCAAATCCCGTGTTGTGCTAGTTCAGCCAACCTCACTCTCAAAGGTAGTTACAACTCATAAGAGCTTAAGTTACCAAGTGAACCCACGTCCTAAATAATAAACATGAAAAAAATACAACTTAAAACACATAAGAGATGTCCCTTGGAGTCAGGAGGAAGAGGTAAATAAATTCAACTAAATGGAAGGCAAGTAAATTAGAAAAGAAATTTAGGCGCTTATAGATATGCTACATGAACTTCTTATCAAAGAACATATATGTTCGAAGATAATAATTCCATTAACACCATCTTTATCTACAATATAAATAATAGAATGAATTTCTGAAATTCTCTGAGTTATTCATGAACCTTTTAAAATGGTGCGAGAAGTCCCTACATGGCCTACATGTACATTCATCATGCAGTTATAACTGTTTAATATCCACGGAAGATACCCTTATAAAGAATAGATTAAAAATGAAACTGATGATGAGATAAATCTTTAAGTCGAATACTAAGAATGCAAAGCAGAAAAAGATGCAAAAAGAAAAACAAAACAAACAAACCAAAAAAAAAACAAAACAAATTCTAGCAGGTAGAATGAAGCGCAACATCTAATCACCAAAAGACGCTTTTTACAAATACAAGTTATTTAAATCAAAATGAAGTGTCCAAGAAAAAGTTAAAATTTAACTAAAAAGAAAATACGGTCATGATATAAAGGAAATGTAGAAATTCAATGCAATTCTTTTGGAGACGGCAATTAACATTGAAAAGTATATACTTAGACAAAAACAAAAAAGGATATATACCAATTAGCACATACCATTTTCTGATAAAGAATATTGATTAAATGGAATAAACAAAACATACAGACTTTACGGTAACTTAATTGTGCTGATTTGTAGTTTTCATCTTAAGATCAACTATTTGGCATATCAGAGTATTTATATTTTATAAGCATGCACCATTTCTGAATATCAAGAAGCAAAAAGACAAATTTGCATCTATGAAATGACTACAAAGTGTAATAGACAACACTGCAAAGGCTTTTTTTTTTGTTTGTTTTTGTTACCAAGTAATTCACTACCAAGAGGCATGAAAAGGGGATGCCATCCCAAGTACACGCGGAGTGCACAAGAAAAAAGGGTAAAAGCCCTGCAAGCACTACAGAACTCCGCGAAGTCCTTTTTGATGATACAATGTGCCACCACTGAAATCTTGAAAGAAAACATGACTTCATTAATATAAGTTACCTTAGGAGCTGCCATTGGATATTCTTCAGGCAAAAACAATTCCAACTTGAAAACCCCTCCTAGATAGATATCAAGTTCAAAGAAGGATCAGATCATACATCAAATTGACGTGAAGGAAGAAGAAAAGACAAATATCCGATTATAAGAACTTATTAGCAGGTTCCAATGAAACCGACAGTCTAGTTGAAACCTACACGTAAGCAGTTTAATCAGACTACCCAATTCATGGTACGTTGAGTACGCATACAAGTATGTAGTTCATCAAATTGTAGGTACGTAATTCCAAGGATGTATACTTAGTCGATACGATATTAGGGCTGCATTACATGAAGGTTCATTTATTCCAAGTCAATACTCATATATATTATCTATAATGATATAAGAATTTAATATAATACTCAAAAGTTCAAAAATAATTACAACTCAAGTATGCATCACAAACGACTTATAATTTATAAACATATACATATACGTCGCTTGACAATTTAATACCCTCAATAAGAAAATTCAGATTATCTTGTAAAACTGGAACTTGAATGTATATAAGTAAATTCGCTTCTCCTTGTAAATTTTAATCTTTCTTAATATTACGTGCCCCTCCTTTGTATTTTTATTAGGCAACATAAACCTGAAACTTTCTTTCTTGGTAATTTTGAAACTTCCAAGACAATAGAAAGAAACAGGGAGAAAGAAATTACAAAAGGAGCTTCAAAACTCAACTTTTTTCGGAACCCTGTCTTTTACTCCGTCCTTTGACTCACTGCCTCTCTTCCACACGTGATTCTCAGTAACCTAAAGGGCAATAATGAATTTTACACACCAGTACGACTCTCTCTCACGAAAGTTGGTACTTCTGTAACAAAAAAATCAACGAAGACTCAAATTCCATCCAAGCCTTCAATGAATACCGACCAATATTACGCCAGTTTTCTCACTCTTTCTTCTCCACACGATGCCAGAATCCAGATCGATGGAAGTCAGAAACTGATTCTAAGCCTAAGGTCCATTCATTTTCTTCCATAATCGTTCGCAGAATTGATTCCGTCATCTTGCTAGGATTTCGTTTTTTTACAATGAGGGGTTGGAGAAGGTCATACTGTTTCTAACTACTCAAATAATTTAACATGTGCAGAGAGTTTTTTTTGTAATTTATGAGCAAATATATGCAAACAAAAGGCCTTTCTCCCTTATCAGTTATCCCGAGTAATGCTACACATACAAGACTTACAAAAAATAACTCACAAAATAATTTGTCATATTATAATTAGTTGATAATCCAACATATATGGGTAGGCCCAACAGTTATAACCAACCACAACTATACACATCATTTAGTATCCATTCTTTGCAGTTATCCCTTTAAAAGAGATGGAGAAATCAGAATCCAGGACACTGCATGCCACTTTACCCAATATGTACAATTTTTGAAATATTTTAAACCATCCCCACTACCTACATTGTATATATCTTATGTTATCATGAGCTCATAGTATAACCAAATTTATACCCACAGAGGCTAAAGCACGAACATAGCACAGCAGTAACATCAAAAATCACCAGAACACAACTCACCTATAATAACATTATATACATATTGCAACTATAAGAGGTACATCGACCTGAGAATCGACATGACCAATTTCCACATGACCTCAATGGTGGAACTAATTTGGTACAACGATATATTTGGGAAAGGAATAACAAATAAAATTTTTGAGATTGGCAAATGCATATTTACCCTGATTGTAAATTCAGAAATTTTGGAGACTAAAGGCTATAGAAAGAAAATGGAGAAAAAACAAATCTCCAGCTCAATTACAATTACTACTCAATGCTCCTCTCTTATATCTAGAATCAATGTTAGAAACTGCTGAAATATTACAATTTTTAACAGCCAAATTGTACAGCGACTTAATTCAGCTGTAAACAGCTTACAGAAGCACATTTTTATCAGCAAAAGAAACTTGCATGTCCGGCAATTTGGTAGAGCACAAAAATTCAATTTCTATTTGTTCCTATTCGTTCTTATCTTTTCCATTTCGCCATTGTGTTTAACAACACTGTTACACTTCCCTTTGTTTATCAATTCTAAAAATCGGATAAAGGATAAGAGAAGGTTAGATGCAGCTGGGAACAATAAATCACATTTTAAATTGTTAATTTTGTTTCTTGCGACTTTGTGGATGGACTTGAATCAGAGGATTAACTTGGTGGAAAGTTTGGGGAATATATTACAAACGATTATATTTTCTGGGATTACTTTTTTCCTATTTGTTCTTCTTATCTTCTCCATTTCGCCTTTATGTTTTAAAATGCTATGATAAGACTTTCTATTTGTCAATCCTAAGAACCGCAAAAAGGAAAAGAGAAGGTCAAGTGCAGTTAAGAACAATAAATCCATTTAAAATTGTTCATTTTATATGATGTGACTTTGCGAACGGACTTGAATAAGAGGACTGGCGGAATGATATCTTCTAGGATTTTCTCTCTCCTATTCATTCTTCTTATCTTCTTCATTTCGCCTTTATGTTTTACAATGTTGTAATAAGACCCTCTGTCAATTTTAAAAAGTAAGAACCCACAAAGGAAAAGAGAATGTTTGATGCAGCTAAGAGCAACAAATCATATTGAAAATTGTTCTTTGATATCTTGCAACTTTACGGAACAGACTTGAATTGGAGAACTGGCTTGGTGGAAAGTTTGGGAAGTATGTTGTTAACTATGATATCTTCTGGGATTTCCTCTCTCCAATTCATTCTTCTTATCATCTCAATTTCACCCTTTTGTTTCACAATATTGTAATAAGACACTCTGTTTATTCTAAAGACCACATAAAAGAAAAAAAGAAGGTTAGATGCAGTTGAAAGCAATAAATCACATTTTAATTGTTTATTTTTTGTCTTAACTCTTACGACTTTGCAAGCGGACTTGAATCGGAGGAATGACTTGGCAGAAAGTTTGGGGAGTATACATAAGCTAGTAGTTGAGTAGTGACCAAGTATGTGTTGGCACCAAACATACTTGGTGACCAAGTTCTCATAATAATATACTCTAATAACAGTTCTATACTCTAATACTTCCCCTCAAGTTGGAAGTATTATATCACGATTTACGACTTGTTACATAACATAATCTTAAAAAAAGTCAAACCAACCACAACACAAAATTATTTTATCTTCAACATCCCCCCCCCCCTCCTCAAATTGAGGCCCTCTTCAATTTGCACCTTTTTTTAACGTCCAAAGTTAAATTTCTCACCCTGAATACATAACTTCACACATCCACTTTCTGAGGATATCGTGTGCCCAACAAAAACAGAGAACCTTGGTCTCCTACAATAAATGTGAAGGACTATCCTTCAAAAACAACTATGAAGGACTTCTTACCTTCCTTACCATCAAAACTCTCTAGCCTCTCAAAAAATCAAAGGACACGCCTTCCTGAAATCTCAGCCCCATTCAATCCTTACTTTCCAATCAACCATTTACATATTTCAACCTGAGAAATCAACTACTCTGGACATATTACCCTTATTATGGAAAAAAATTAACATGCAACAAGTAACCTGCATCTTCGAAAAGAAACATCAAATCTGGGTAATGGAGTACTAAAGCACCAAGTTTAGCAATGCATGACAAAAACTCAAACTATAGCTCCAACAAAAGAACTAACAATGTTCTAAAAGGCGCTAGGCGGGTGGCGGGCTGCCCAGAGAGCCTAGGCGGGATTTTTTTTAAAGCCAATTTTAATATTTGATCTTACATTTATTCAAACAAAATAATAATATAAAGCAAAATAATCTATAACTAAATAATAAAGGCCTTTGCTTAAATTTCAAACACATATCCATATTGGTAATGTCAAAGTTCAAACACAAACATGCAATTTTTCACAGTTCAAACATATTTTTAACGTATTAGTTTTATTCATAAACAAGATTATTATTAATTAAATAATTAATAAAATTTAAATTTCAATAATTTAATTCAATATTTAAACTTAAGAAACTAAACATAAATTTAAGAATTATATTGAATTAAACTAAATATTATAAATGTATCATTATTAATATAATTTAAAGTTGGTACAAGTTCAAAACATTACAACTATAATAAAATTATCCATTTTGATTTGATATTGTTCACTTGTTGTGATTTGATATGCTGCAATTTGTATTATGAATATGGTAAATTATTAGAAAAATAAATATATTAAGATCTGGTTTGGATAGTTATTAAAATTTTAAAAAAAAACTATTCGACTAGACCCTGCCAAGGCCCCGCCTAATTTTCTATCGGGGTTTTTTTGCCGCCTTGGGCCTAGGTGATGTGTCAGGGGAGCCTAGCGCCTAGGCGAGGCGCCAAGGGGGGCCTAGCATCTAGGCGGGACGCCTAGGCGGGGATTTTTATAACACTGAGAACTAAAACTAAACTTTAACCGCTTAATTTTTTTACTTCTTTAAGATGAAGTTAAACAATAAAAATAAACGATGTTCGCCACTAACAATGTGCCCGTGGCGGCGAAAACAAGACATTTTGATTTGATTGCCAAGATGAACCTAACTCTAATACATGTTAGAGATAAAATAGATGTATTGAATATTGTTGTTATGGTATTACAAAGAGTACTAAAGCCTTATATATAGGCTACCAGTTGAGAAATAGCCAAATATGTGTGGGAGTTCTAATAATAATATACTTTAATAACAATAATATACTCTAATAGTTGCTACAATAATATCTTCTGCATTTTCTTTCTCCTATTCGTTCTTTATCTTCTCCATTTCACCTTTATGTTTTACTATGTTGTAATAAGACCATCTGTTTGTCAATTCTAAAAACCGAAAAAAGGGCAAAAGAAAGTTAAATGCATCAGAGAGAAATAAATCACATTTTAAGTTGTTTATTATCTATCTTACAACTTTGTAGACAAACTTGAATCACACAACTTACTTGGCGAAAAGTTTGGAGTATATTCTAAGATTTTCTCTCCTATTCGTTCTTTTTATCTTCTCCATTATTTCCTTGTATTTTTGAGATGTCGTATTAAGACCATTTGTTTGTCAATTCTAAAAACCGCATAAAGGAAAAGACAAGGTTTAAGTTAGATTAAAGTAATAAATCACATTATAAATTATCCATTTTATATTTTGCAACTTGGTGGAACGACTTGAACTGAAAGACTGACTTGGTAGAAAGCTTGGGGAGTATGTATTTTCGGATTTTCTCTCTCCTATTCGTTTTTCTTTTCTCCATTTCTCTTTTAAGGTTTACAACATTGTAATAAGACCCTGAGTTTGTCAATTTTATAAACCATGTAAAGGAAAATAGAAGGTTAAATGTAGTTGAGAGCAAAAAATCACATTTTAAATTGCCCATTTAAATCTTGCAACAAAATTTTACGAATTTTGTAGCGATCAGATGTTATATTATATCCACTAGCATACACGTACACGCGCAATGCGCATGATAACTTCTCCAAATGTCACACGTATACGTAAATGTGCGTGACTCCTTTTTTCTTCTCTACTCCCCCTCTCTCTCCTTTACGCCTCTCACTCATTATGCATAATCGCCATAGCCACCCATCTACTCCGTACTCCCAGTCCCGCTCGCTCACAATCTATTTAATTCAAGAAACATAGAAAGCCCCACTAAGAAGAAGCCAAAGGAAGCAACTACGGCAACTAGAGATATAGAAATCTAAAGCAAATTCTAATTTTCTCTCTCTTGATCTAGGTAGTTGAGTTTCATTTTATGTTTTCAGATCTCTGTAGTTGGTGATTTATTAAATTGCATGTTTGGTTTTGTTGACTTCATTGTCTTCGATTTTGAGTCAATTTAACTCTTGAAAATCTAGGAGGACATGAGATAATGGGTGAATAGTATTTAGTGTTTTGATGTACATGTGAGATACTGATATTTGGCCTGGTTTTCTTGATTGATGCAATAAATTTTAAGAAATAAATCATGCTTCAATTTGGTTTCTTCTCTCTTTCTCTATCTTGCAAGTCGTAGATTATTAGAAACTTTTTTGTTTCATTATAAGAACCACCCGAACAGGCAGATACCAGTACGTGATACCAGTATCGGTGTTTATTTTTTCATTATTTGGATACAGTTTGTACCGCTGAATACCTATAGTGGAGATAAGTTGTGGCGCATAGATTAACAGCCAGTGAAAGAACCACCCACTAATATCTACTTGTTGGCAAACATCATCTACCATTACAACATCATATAGGGACGATTTTGGGAAACACCGACTTCTAGGAGTGATGCATTTATTACATAATTGGTCGACGCGGGTTCTGCCTGTTGCTGCATAAGAATTCAGCTTCTACTAAAAGACAAGTTCTTATCAAAATTAAATATTATTATATATATATATATATATATATATATATATATATATATATATATATATATATATATATATATATATCGAACAATCATCAAGATCTAAAATAGTTGATTACCTTCATAAGGAGATTGTGTTGGACCAAGTATCATCACATTGAAATATCGCATGTTTTCTTCTGAAGGTGAAGCACTGATTCCTGGAGCTGCTCTTACATAATTACAAATGTTAAGCCTTGCACTACATTACAACAAAGATTATTTGTAGCACAATGAAATGTAACTCCAAAATTCACCATCAATTATTCCTTAAACCACAACAAAGATTATAACTTCAGTGCCGAATTCCAGAACAGGTTTTAACAAATTCAACCTAACATTATCCATCCTTTACAAAATTCAAACACTATATATAAATTTATTAAGAGTAAATTGGAGAGAGAAAGACCTGGTTCACTTAGAAGTCGCTGTGTTTCCTGAAGAATAACAGAGCAGGTAAAGAATAATACGAATCTACACATATATAGAGAGAGATAGACACATAAAACTGACAGCTGAAAATTGCAAAGAGTAGAGATTGTGATCCGAAAAGCTGAAGGAGGGATCTAGAGGTACCTTGATTATTCTTCGAGGCAGATTGCTATTTGCCATTTCCTCTTCTCAAAAGATTTACCCAAAAAAGTCAAACAACAAGATTTTGAGAGAAAGTTTTGAGAAAAAAAGGAAGGAAAGGCTTCAGGGTCGGTGCCGTGGAATCGTCGAGGGTTTAAAAAGCTTTTTACTTACAATTCATTATTTCCCAATTACTGGTATTTTCTTTTTTACTTTTCCTCTCTCTCTCTTTTATATATATATATATATATATATATGATGAAAGTGGTTAGTATAAAGTTTATTTTGGGGTAAGTTGGTTAATTGACCAATAAAATTCTGACATGCATGATGTTATATGTGTGTCAGTATTCTATTGACCAATTAACTAACTTACCAAAAAAATAATTTCATGCTAACTGAATCCATATATGATATGATAAAACTCAACTCATTTATATTATATTATTTTCCAATTAGTATTTTCTTTTTATCTTTCTTTCTTTTATAGTATTTTCGTGTTTTTAAAATGAATGTTTTTTTATATATTATACGCATAAATATTCTGTAAATAGAATTTAGAATCTCTTGCAAAACAAACTCAGATTCTTCACTCCGCCTCTTTCAAATACAATTTCATTCGACTTTCTAAAATTTAGTTTTTAATGGTTCAACTGATTGGTGTTCTCGCTTTTAGCAATTAGATATTAGGATTATAAGTTCTATAAATAAATTGTATTTATTAGTGAAAAAAGAATTTTATTAAAGAAATTTTTTGTTGATGTTCCCTGGGAATGACTTATTTTAAATATCTTATAAGTTAAAAATATAAAAATAAATGAGCGATGTTTAAATTTTATAATTTATGACTCGTAAGTTAAAATAAATATAAAAATTATTATAAAGAATATTAATAAAAAGAATAACAAAATAGAAGAGGGATAAAATAGGCATTATATTTGGTCAAACTAACTTATTTTTAAAATAACTTATAAGTTATTTTAAAATAAGTTACAAATACTTACTTATTTTTTTTGACTTAAAAGTCAATTATAAGTAAGTAGAAAAATAAGTCATTCCCAAACAGCTGAATAACTTATAAGTTGATCAATAATGTCATGATAGGGAGGGAGGAAATAGATTAAGGGAAGTAGACGAATGAACTCCAATTTGTTGGGAATTTGTAATAAAATAAAATAAAATAAGAATTTTAATGAAACTCTTTTTTAATTATGTTCATAAAAAAAAAATTCACTTGAAAAACCCATCAATCTTCAGATGAAGTTCCAAATAATCAGATGATAAATTATTGACAAACGGGTAAACCTCTTATGACTGCTGAAGGAACTATCCTATTTCTCCACCACAGATTATAAGGCTCCCAATTACCATAACAAAAGTCAATTTTACAAAACAGAAGCATTTTTTAGAAGGAACTACAAACACATATTTTTCACTGTAAAAGGAAGCATAACAAGGGAAGATTCCATTATTGTTGTCCCCTATCTGTACTTCAATGAATCAACAATTATTGAAAGTCCAATGAAGCTACTTCTCTTCTCCCATCAGAGGGTGCAGTTATCTTCAAAAGCAACTTCAGAAAAGAAAGGTATGCATGAATGATGGGTAAAAGCTGAAGAATCCAATGAATTCTTTGCAATGAGCTTATCTTCTTCCAGTATTTCTTTGTCGCTGGATGCGTTTCCCTATATATCAGGCATCAACCTTAATTATTCACAAGTTATCTCAATCTCTAATTAATGAGAATTCAGTTAAGTATTTGATGCATATAATTGTACTTGGTTCAAACACTGAAGAAAACATTTTGGTTGCTCGTGATAATTTTATAATTAACATCTTCTCTGTTTATGTTCGCTTACCTTGTTAGACTGTCCCCGAATGTAGCCGACCAGCAATATTTGCATCCTCTGATCACTTGTATCATCATTGGTTCCATCAATAAGCCAAGCTTGCTGGAAAGGGGCACCCAAAAACTTTTTACCATCACATGAACATATATATAAGCATAAAATACAGAAGTATAACGCAGCATTGAGTTATCAAAGCAATAACTCCATATTCAGAAAGGATAGTGTTGTACAATAATGGCCTAATTACAAGGCTGTCACCTGAGCCAAGTCCATAAGTTGGCAAAACCCGCAAGTATAAGAACAAAATTATATAATGTTCCAGCTACATATTTCTAGATAATAAAGAATATATTAGAATTTGACTTGGGTGCATCCTGCAACTTCACATACCACAACCAGCCCACTACTAATGTTCATACTCTGTACATTTAGAGGCACTGGAAACAAGAATCAGAAGATAATATATTATGATCTCTATGAATATTGAAAAGATGTCTTATTTACTGAAACCTCATTGCTTAGGAACCATAAAAAAGGGGATTGCAAAAATTAAAACACAAGGGATGATATTGCAAATGGGAGGTATACTTGAGGGAAGAGTTTTTTCAATTTGTTTCTTGAATGTCCTTCAGTTTTTCAAAATAAAATATAGGCAAAAGAATAGACTTGATCCAAGACCAAAACGAAAGAATAATCCCAACAAAAAATGCAACAGCATGGAATATCTTGGAAGCTAAAAGTTTAGGAAAAATTACTCACAATGACTTTCTTCAAAGTGCAGCGATCACGATTCCATTTGATGCTTATCAAAACCTTCCATATTTTCTGCGAGTCAACTTTTGCCCAACCAAAGTAGACTCCCGAAACTTGATCAGCAAGACTAGACATTCCATCATCTAATAATAGTCATAATATTTGAGACTTCTTGTACAAAATGCCAATATTGGGAGTTAAGACAACATGCAAGTTCAAGATAATGAACTCGTAGACTTATAAAAATTTACAAGAATGCACATTCAACACAATGAACTCATAGGCTTATAAAAATTTACAAGAATGCACATACAAAATCCTTTTGCAACTTGCAAGCAACAAGTTCCAATCAAACCATGCCTCAAACATTATGAAACTGGTGAGATTGTTTCTAGAGTTTACATGATACCAACAGGATGAACATAATATTTATGACCTTCAGCACAACAATATGCCTCTGAGAGAATGGATTATCATTGAAACAGAAAAAATAAAACCAAGTTATTAAACCTGGCATCGGCATTTGATATTAAAATATATTATATCAACCTGCAAGTTCGCGCAGAAGTCCATTTCTGTATAAACCCTTAAAATAGATGGGTTCAACTGGCAAGGCATTATTCACCCCTGCAAACATCAGGTTTAAATTAGTCTGGTTGACCGATCTAGTGGGGGAAATAAGTAAATTGATTGTATAAATTAGCAAAGAAACACACAGTCTTCAAATGGTGGAAGACCCCAATGCTCTGGATGGAACTCAAGTAGTGAATGAAGCACCAAATCAGCAATAGTAAATTGACCGGATTCACTTTGGAGGGAGGGCACAGCCACCACCTTCATTCCAGCAGCCTTCCCTGCTTTAACACCAATCCTGTTGAAATATATGGATAAAATAAACATCATCACAATGTAACAGGAGAAATAAAACATAACTGCAAATTAGTCGTGGAAATCATGTAGCATAAAGAGGGCAGTAGTTTACATAGCATGAATGAGAACAATTGAACCAAAACATCATTAATTTCCCGAGTAGGAGAAACTTCCCTTTCTCCCAAAAATGCACTACCTCAAGGTTCTTCACTAATAAGAATATGCAGAAGCTAGGTACATGGATTGCTGTATTTGCCTACTTTGAAAAACAACAAAGCCAATTGAGTTTTTTTTTCCTTATTCTATTTAATTATAAATTTTACTATTTTGGGAGTTACCTGGACTTATTTTCATTTCGATAATCCCTAGGGACTAGGAAGTACTTGAACTTTCTTACAGCTAGTTTGAGTGAAACTCAACATAAAAGAGAAATGTTGATTGATCGTGGAAAGATTAAGTTGTAATAACTAATAAAGATCTTAAATTTTTTATCTAAGATTGTATATTCCATATACACAAGAACCCATGTGTTGTTCTTATATAATGATTATCTATTTTCACGCTATAAATCTACTTCGCCATTTGTATATGTTAAGATCAAGTCATCTTAGAAAGTGTTCCTCGGCCCTATTCTTTTTTCTTCTTTCCTTCATAAATCTTATACTTTGTGTTCCGCTACTTGTAAAGAATGATGCACCAGAAGAACATGAACACTAGAGTGGAGAAGGTGGGGTGCCCTTTACTCTCGTCACGCTAGGCTCACTATAGTTACATCCTATTCTCTTGGAGGAGATGAAATAAGCTTATTTGCAACTCACACGGAATCAGTGATGGCATTACAAATGTCTTTGTAATAAGTGAAGCCGGAAAGTTTGGCAATTTTATATATACATATTATTTTTATATTGATTTGCTTATTTAATAATAAACAAAAAAGATTATGATTAGAAACTCTAGTTGAGCAATAAACCTTCTTATATTCACATTTTAGTAAAATTATTGACTTTTTCTTTATCTAGACTACTGGAGCAAATTCATGAGCTACTGTCAATTATTAATTCCTGGAAATTTTTTATTTGTTCTTCCCTAGCAATTACTTATATAGTTATTATGCTTAACTTTAATTTCATTCTTTCATATCCAGGTTTTAGGAGCACAAGGATGTATTCATTTATAATATTATATATATATATATATATATATATATATATATATATATTCTCTATTTTCTCTTTTGGCTAAGATACTCGAAGGCATAAGAGACCACGCTGTTGTGCAGATAATATCGCAAAATGTCACGAGATTATATGATTGAAAAATGGTTTTAAAACCATGTAACTAAATGATTTGTACCTATTGAGACAAAATAAAATTAACTATGTAAAAAACTAAGACGCTATGATGACAAAATAAAGGCAATATATGACAAAATAAACTAAGCACTATGTATGCAAGTTAACTGGGTTCTCCCAATTCGAATGTAATTAAAATAAGAATCAACTTACAGAGAATCTTCTATTACAAGACAGTGAATTGCATTTACACCCATTCTCTTTGCAGCTTCCAGAAATCTGATGGCCAGTTGAAATAATTCACAAATATGTTTAAAAACTAAATTACAATACCATAGCAGACAAAAATGAGATTAATCTGATCAAAAAAATAGAAAGGCAAATATATAAAAGCAATTTATTTATTTTTGGTGAGGGAAGCAGATAAAAGCATATTCATGGGCATATGTTCATTCCAGTGAATGTAGTTGACAATTTTTAGACTAAACTAAAAAATTATCATAGCATTTCTAACGCAGCACAAAATGATGTCAAGATTGACGCTCTAACACAGGCATAAGATAAACCCTTGCATCAGCGAGGAAGAGGGATAATACTGTCAATTTTTAATAACAACCAAAAGCTGCTAAAAAATTAATCCAAAGAGAGTAATTATACCTAAACTAAAAAAGAAATAAATACCTGAAAAAATAAACTCAAAACTCAAGCGGGGTAAAAACAAATAAATCTGTGGTATTATGCTAAACAATAAATAAATATACATAAAAATGATAAAAAATTTATTGAATCCCCATAAAATCCAACACAAAAATGATAAAAATTTAATGAATCCCCATAAAATCCAAATATAAAGAAAACCAAACTTGCACTGATATTTTGTCCTGCGTCAATTTGAATTACATTATGGCCACCTAAAGGATTCTTCTATAATGTTCGTGAAAAGGACTGATATCAGCTCTTTACTTAAAAAATGTTGTGATGGCTCCAATCCAGTAGATGGATTTGGATCTTCACCAGATAGACTTGTCAAGGAAAGGAAAAATACCAAAAATGAGAAAAAGACAAAAACAAAAACTCAGCACTAACATATAATTCTCATTTAATACTATGTGGGAAGCACAATCTATTTTTGTTAGCAGAATGACTCGAACAAAGTGCATTTATCTTACATATCTGGAGAGGGTTTCCCTGATTTGACCTGGTCACTTCCAAGAATTATTGAAAAGTACTTTCTCCAACCTATAGAAATGATACAAGGAGTATTACAGTTGAGGGGAAAGTCAACGCACACATTTATATATATTTGCAGCATGATAATAACTAACTATAGAGAAATTGCAGCAGGGAAAGCAGCAATGTCCTCATGCAAACATAAAGAAAGTTGCCAAAAAGTATACAAATGCAACAAATATCAGCTGCTTCAAGCTTCTACAGTAGTTAATAATCTATATCTCAGAGTTTCCCAAAAACACTAGCATTGCGCTGGACTTTGTTTTGGGATAGAACAATATTATTATAATATTTTTTCTCAGAACATGGGAACTCAGTAGCTTCCAGACACTAAATTTGGTATCACATCCATTTTTTTCTTAACTACGAAATTATTGTGATAAGAGTACATTAGTAGGTTTGCTTAATATAGGATGTTATATCACAACTTTTAACATTGTAATTTCCAAATAAGATGCTAAGGAAAGTAAATTGAGAACTTGTGCATTTCATTACATTCAATTACTTTTTTTTTAAATGCTTCATGTAGATACAATTCAAAAGTTTCAAATTCTAGTATGGTTTCTATGCCACTATAGAAAATTCATGCAAAATTCTTAAGAGGGGATGGCTCTGAGGGAAACATCTTTGCAACCCCCTGCCCCCAACAAGAGTCCATTGCTTGGTGTCTGACGACTGTGAGAGATGCTCCCCCTGCCAGGCTTAGCTCCACTCTCAAGCCAGACAGAGTTAGGAAACCCAGGCCAGGTCCAACCTTAGTGCTGCAACTGCTAGCAAAAGCTAATAATAACAATGGTCCACCTTAAGGAAAATTAAGGCTATGTTTATTTGTAAGGATTATACTTGGGATAAGACTATTAATCCCAAGTGTCTTGTTTGTTTTCAAATTTAGACTTGGGACTATTAGTTTAGGGATTATAAAATGGCTTAATAATCTTGATAATCCCGGAATTATATTCCTAGGAATAATACTCTTGGGATTATAATCCTTCAAAACAAACATAGCCTAAGGGTATTTGACCCCGTTTCCATAACCAAGGACTTTATTGAGGCACACCCCGAATAATGGATAGGCTTATCCCTTTTACAGTATTAAGAATCCAAATTTAACCTTCATATTTAGCTCAAAATCTTGAAAAAGAGCTCTCATATCCTCCAAAGCAGCTTCTTGAAGCCTACAAATGTTAGCGTTGATGCTTGCATCGAATTTAACCAATTAAGTTGTTCCTTAGCTTTTTTCATGTCCTTGAAAAAGCTTCAACCCTGGAACTCAACTCAGCATTTGTAATCATCACAAAGAAGAAACTCTACCAAACAAGTAAGGTTAATATATAAAAGATATAAGCATTTAATTTCTTGGTTCAGACCGAATCAGGCAGACTGAATCACTATGTTTATCAAGTCCATGACTTTATGCTTTGAAATTTGGCATTACCCGGTTGAATTTAGTGAAACAGGTTAAATCAGGAGCCTTCAAAAGCTGGGTATTCTCAGCTTAGTTTAAGCCAAATTTACAAATTCTTCAAACCCTCGCACAATCTTGCCTATGAAGCCTTGGTTGTGGAAAGGTCAATAAAGGAAGCAAGGTGAAAATTAACAATTTGCGAGTGGTTAAATGAATAGAGACAGTAAAAATGAATTGATGCATGCGAGAATTAACCAGAAGCAATACAAGAAATAATATCAGACGTATAATTTCATGAGCACACAAAAAAAATAATCTTAACATAGATAATACAGATTCAAGGAAACCACAATGATGAAAAAAGTAAAACCTTGTTGGTGATCGACTTTTGCTTCTACGTTTTTAGCCATAGAGTTTGATGCGAGAGCAAAAGGCACTTTCTTCTCATGGAGATGTTTGATTAGACGATTAGCTCCCGGGAGTGGTCGAGCTTGATGCCACCTAGATGGATACAAAAAGTAACCATATTAGACTACAATCACATTTTCCAAGGCACAAAATAGTCCTTGAGTAGTCATGTATCAATCACTGTTGATATTCCAACGGGTAGATATACGATCAGTAAATGAAACAAAAATATAAACTACCAGTTATTGACTTAAAAATGTATATTCATATGATCATATATCTCTAGGATTATATAGAGAGATTGAGAGACTCACTTTTCTTGATACATGGGAAAAATTTGTTGGGTAAATTGTTCAGGGGTGATTGGAAGATCATAGTCTTTAATAATAGCAACTCTTGACTCTTTATGAGTCATCCCCAATCTGGTGTCTTCCTTCCCATTATCGACCACTTTCCCATATCTTGCCAGAAGATCCTTTAAAACGTCCTTTGTAAGTTGCTCTGCTCACACAGATACCCGCATAATTACAAAATCAACAACATTCTGAAAGAAAAGTACATATATATATATATAGAGAGAGAGAGAGACAGAACGAATTGCATGAAGTACTAATAATAGGTGGAATTTAAAACCTGTGTTCAAAAGGGTTCCGTCCAAATCAAGAATTACTGCGGAAACATGGGCCTCTGCTGAATCATTCATGGCGGAGTCTAACAGAGTCCTGTGTAAATAGTGTTATAGTGAGAAAAATATATATTGAGAGAGAGAAAGTAGACGGGTGAATGAATTAAGAAATAATGAGGAGGAAGAGGAAGAAGAAGCAAAGTTTTATAGGTAATTGAAGGATCGATTCCCATCGGGCAATTGGGCGACTCGGTGCTGTTTAGCGTAAAGATTTCACGAAAGTGGTCTTCCCGCCTTTTTCTCCCTTCAATGTCAAGACTAGAGGAGAGAGAATCGAAGAACGGAATATGCCGCCACAAGGCCCACAGAGAGATGGTTAAGTGCTCGTTTGGTAATCAGTTTCAATAGATCAACTATCACATAAAAACTAAAAACCTTTCACATACACTCGATCACTTTTTCGATTCAATATGTATGCGACTCATATTAATATAATATGTAGTGTATGTGAGCGATTTTATTTAATAATAATATTACTCAATCACTTTTTTGATCACATTTTTTATTCAAGTCTTGCGATATTAAAAATGTATTTATTTTTTTTAAAAAATTATACGAACATAATAATTAGACATGAATGTTTTATAATTGTATACACTTATTGGATACTATTATATCCATGTTGGCAAATGGCAATATATATGTTGATAAATTTATAAACGTTAGATTGAAATAGGAATTATTTAATCCATTAAACTTTTTTATATTTATTTTGAAAAAAGTGTCGTTTAGATGATACTACGGTGTGAAACCATCGTTAGAAGATCTATAATGACAATTTTATGTTGAAATAAATTTATAAATGATTTAACAATTTTCTTGAAATATTATATAAAAAAAAATGGGATTACATATAAATTTAAATCAAATTATGTAATAATAATAAATTAAATGCAGTTATTCAATATTCTCAAGTTTCATCCATGAGAATGAAATATTGAGACTTAGCTAGTGGAATGAAAATCCCAATCTTCATTGCTACTCTTTTGATCAGAAGACGATGCATTGCAACAATCTTTTTCAAACTTTATTTAAGAAACAACAATTCGGATTCAATAGAATAATTACACTTTAGTAAATTAATATGTAACTACAGAACTGCCAATATTTATTTATTTATAATATACTCCTAAATTATGCACTAGGAGTAGGAGTAGGATTAGGATGGTGGCCTTAGATTTATAATTTATGGCTTTTGCATTTCAACAAAATAAAATGGTAATTCAATCACTTGGTTCCCATGTTTCAAATTCTTTGAAATATACGCAAGTTAACTACCATGAAAGCATTTAAGTTTTGTCCTTTCCCTCCCCCACTTACATACTGCTTGCTGATTAGATTTGCAGTTTAGAGAGAGATCCATGAAAGTTATTTAAACACATGACATAGCCAGCCATATTGCGAGCACATCATAACTGTGAATACACTAATAATGTAGGAGCTAGAGTGTTTTATTAAAGTAACCGAAGAATACTGGTGTACATATTTCTCAAACTTACAGTGACCAAAATTAAATTATAAATATTCCTCCACTAACAAAGGTCAATCGGGCTAGACCATAGGCAGGAAGAGAAGAAACTTGTAATGCCATCTTTGACAACTCAATACGAGTTTGATAAAATAACTTTGGTTTAATTTACGTCATTGTAGAATGCTTTTGACTTTCCAAACAACTATGGTATGTTGCTTCAAAAATTAGAAATAAAAGCACATTTGCAATTTCCATGGAACTGAAATTTAACTCCGAGTTGCTAAACATGGCTCAACTAGTATAAAATTGATTTCTCACATGGAAATGGAAAAACACTCTGGCTGGCACAATATCATTCGGCATATTCGCCACCCCTCTATCAGCATCACATACAAGAAACAAATTAAAAGGCAACACATAAAATTAAACTCTCAAGGGGCCAAGTGATACTAGTATATAACTTGTTGGGAGGACAAACAAACAGTCACACACACCTCCATACGGACTCTGGCAGTCATTGAAAAAATAAAACCACCTAATAGCCAAAGCAAATCCTTCAACTACATCCACTAATAAGCTTGAGAAATGCAAATCAAACATAACCATACCAGACTTTAAAGCTTATAATTAAACACCGCAGCATACATTTCACACCTGTATAAAAAGGTGAGATTATCTGTTATAACTAGACACAAACATCCCCAAGGCCGTACCCAGATCCTCTCTCCCAAGCACACATCACATAGCAGGTCTAAATCATTTATCTGCCTCACTGAAAAAATAAATAAATAAATAAAAATATTAGTTTTCAAATCGAATAGTGTACACTGGAAAAAGTATGGAATAGTATATAATCCCACCCACCTCTGCGTCCTCGCCTCTACCAGTTTTGCCAGCACCATCTATTTTGTGTGCATCCTCTGGTGCAACAAAATGAAGACCAAAGTTGAGTAATATGCTTTGCAGTGAAGATGTGACATCAAGATATGATTCATAAAAAAAGGAAACCATAATCAAAGTGGGCTCAATTCACAATGCAAGATTTTTACTAGAAAGAAAGGGTCTCATGGCTCAATATTGGTTTATTTCACCAAAGCCCGCAGGACCCAGAAGTAAACTAAAATGCTATTGAGGACTTCCATCTCCCAATTTCAGTGGCTTTCTATAGTGATCATATATTCATATCCCATATATCAATGCATTAATGTTCCATACCACTATATTAACATCATGTTTGAAAAGTAAAAAGTATACTTTTTTTAATAGCTACTTCTGTTCCCAAGTTTAATATTTTAAACTTTGTGAATCGCATTTCATATATGAATGCATTATTTTAAGGGTCTGTTTGATAACTGTTTTTGCTTCCATTATTTTTTTTATACTTCTACTTTATTGAAATCGGTAGAGTAGAAAATGATGTTTGGGTAAATGTTTTTGCTTTGAGAAAAGTAGAAGCAAAATCCACTTTGGCAGCACAAAAAGTGAAAACACCAAAAAGTTGCATCAATTTTACCAACAAAAATTCAAACTTATACAGCACAATTAACATTTAAACATAGTTATCAAACAGTATTGTCTGACTTGTTTTCATTAGTGAAAACAAGCAAAAGCATAAACATGTAAAAACAAAAATAAGGGGAAGAAACATGAAAACAAAAGTTACCATACAAACCCAGTATAACCTGAAGCAAAATATAACCCTTGTTTCTTTTTTAAACTATGTCGAGTAAAACAAGTTGCGTAAATTGTACGGACTACGGAGGCAGTATTTTTCAATTTATTTTATATAATTACACTTTAGATGGTAAATACTCCCTCTGTTCCACAAAAAGACTCCCATCTTGAGAACTGACCCACCGAAGCCTATAGATCATAATATAGAAAAACAACTATAGTATTCTGAATTATGTGATGCAGTTACAACCCTAAAACAAAGCATGTGGGAATTCAGATATAATGCCCAGATCTCCTATTTCTTCATTGTTTTTCTGCCCTTCAAACTGTTATGATATATTGAAAAATATATATAAACAAAACAATTGTTGTCAGCCCAAATACTGAAAACTTTATAATTACCTCCCTCCTCTGGAATGTCAGAGGTCCACAAGGTGAGATTGTCCCTAAGAAGCTGCATAATTAAGGTACTATCTTTGTATGACTCCTCATTCAGGGTATCAAGCTCTGAGATTGCATCATCAAATGCCTGCTTAGCTAGGTGACAAGCTCTGGGTAAAATAAAGGTTCGCCCACATTAGCTAAAATAGAACATCTTCAACATTATTCTGGCTGAATATGACACCACAACATACCTTTCAGGTGAATTCATAATTTCATAGTAGAAGACTGAAAAATTCAAAGCCAATCCCAATCGAATGGGGTGTGTAGGAGGCAACTCAGCATCTGCTGAACTGGTAGCTGCCTGCAAGCAGTTTTTTTTTTGACAAAAAACATGTATATAAGCAGAGAGAGGATTTAGTCTTTTTTATTCGTCATCAATGTACAAATTGAGATTATGTGAAAGTGAATATTCCATATAGGGCATCAAACTAACAAACAATATTGCTATAAGAGAGTTAGAGTAGCCTTATTTTTGTATTGCAGAAAACACCAAAATTAAATTTTTATAAAAAAAAGGAAAAAAGAAAAGAAAAAAGAAGCAGGTATACAACATACACTTGTCAAGGGAGGAAACCAAATTTTCAAAGCATCTTCCATTGTTTAAATGTCATGTATGTACCCACTATCTAGTGAAAATTTATGGCCTCCAAAAGATGAGGAATGCTAAGCAGAAGCAAAATCTGGAACATTGACATTATTAAGCACCATGAAGCTATGGTTAAAAAGGTCGATAATAGTTCTACATCACTCATTATAAGCCCCTAATCAATATATATATATATATATATATAAATATATCATTGAATTAGTTACCAGACCAAATGCTTCTCTCATACGCAAATCATTTGATAGTTCCTCAATCTAAATACACATTCCCAAAAACACCTGATTTGTCCTTCTAAATTATTGTGAGCCCGGTAAAAGGTAATCAGATTCATAGCCATAGGTACTTTATAGACTTATAAATAAGCAGGCCAACATTTATTTATTCTGATTTGAAGGGGAGGGACTGTATTCTTTATAATTTCTTTCTTCTCATTTCTTTCCCTGCTTGCACTAGGAGAGCATAAAAAGAACCATACTTTTCGTAAATGAAGAAACCTTTAACCGAATGATCCAACACAAAATACAAATTAAAAAACAGTAGATTTTTTTTTTTTGTTTGGCTGGGGAATGACTTTAGAATATATATATATATATATATATATATATATATATATATATATATATATATATATATATATACCAGCTTCCTCACCCAGAATCCCCAACAACAAACAGTTCCATAAAATAAACTTTTTTAGTTATTTTTAAAAAAACAAAAAAGCAACAAAAAAAATAAAAGGAGCTTCTCCAGAGGCACTTAAACTACATCTCTTCTAGCTCTGCGGAGGAATTACCCTCAACAGAAGAATCAATTTAGATCGGAAGTAACTATAATAGCTTAGTATGAATCAAACCCCCTTCAAATAATAGAACTTTTCAAAGCAGTCTGTACTTTGAAAAAATAAGGTTACAGTATTTTTTTTTCATACTTTTATTTGATCCCTAATTCCACCATTATCGACAACATATATCAGGGGTTAGTTTCACCAAACATACAAGTGTTCAAATACTTTCTATGTTATATGAGACATCCTTGATTAAAACCAACTCTTTTAACTTTTAAGACTTGCAAGAAAGAAAATAAAGAAAAATCTCTCCACATCATTATGAGATGTTGATAGTAGAGTATGATAAGACCAAACAGATGCCAGATTGCCAGTCCTTTTGAAGAATGATCAACAACTAATCAAGCCAAGCAAATGACTTATAAGATGTGCGTGTTTCAAATCAACTCAACATAGTTGTCATGGCACCCCGACGAGATGCGGTGGTAGTTGATGCACCCCGCCATGGCGTCCGTATGGCAACAAGTCATTAATATTGTGCAATTTGTATATTATTAATTTTACTTCAAAAGTATATTGAGCTATAAAATTTTATATACATGAAAACCCAAAACATAATAAGTAACACTGGAATATAATTAAAATGGCGACAAAGTCATTAATAGTGTACAATTTGTATATTATTAATTTTACTTCAAAAGTATATTGAGCTATAAAATTTTATATACATGAAAACCCAAAACATAATAAGTAACATTGGAATACAATTAAAAACATAATAATATGAATACTTGACAATCAAAATTCAAAAGTAAAACACTTGACATTAAAAACTAGTAGAACAAGTCAACAAACACAACATAGAAAATAAAAAATTAAAAGTCATCGCCCATCATACATTAATAAATAATAAAATTACACCACATAACAAGTTTGATGAGTCATGGGTGGATGAAAAATGACGTGATCACTTAACTTGGGTCAACTACCAAGGTATGAGCCTTGGCAGCTCGACGTCCAAGGCGTCGCATTAGCCTTCTCCAGCACCAAGACGCGTCGCCTAGTCGACGACATGACAACTATACAACTCAGTGATAGATAATACAATATGTAATACAAATCTATGAAAGGTTACAACCTAAGAAGCAAGTGCGGGGATACGAAGGTCAGTTAAATTTGAAAATATGGGAATTCGGGTGCGACATGGATGCAACAAATATTTAATTATTAAATATATGTATATATATTAATAAGTAATTTCTTTTGATTTAATAAAAAACTATTTAAAATATTGTTTTTACCAAGATAGTTTCATTTTTATTTGTCTAGTCCAAATAGAAATGGGCCAACTTATTTAATCCCCACTCTTCCATACCTATTAAAGTAACTTAAACTAAATAAAATATAAAAAGTACTTTTAAAATCCTTGGGATAATTACCCACAAGCAAGCTGACAACCACTTTTAATTTAGTGGTTGATATTTGCTACTTGGTAGTCTCTCCTTTTGATCTACATATCAACCACTTATTTTAAATTAGAGAACAAGAAGCCTCTTCAGATCTAGTAGAAAACAAGAAGCCGATGGAAGAGAGGAGAGAGAAAGAGGAGAAGGTCGACCGCCGATGAAAGAGAAAGCCGATCGCATCCTCCAAAACGATCATACCAAGATAATCTCTCCCCTTAATTTTTTTTGTTTGGGGATACAACAATTGTCACACCCCGTACGCACCATAGTTGTCATGGCGACAACTAGGCATCTTGGCATTGGAGAAGGGCAAGGCAACGCCTTGGACGCCGAGCCATCAAGGCTCACGCATTGGTAGTGGGCCCAAGTTGAGTGATTAAGTCATTTTTACCATGACTCATCATAACCCATGGACTTTTCTAATTACCCAATTAACCCAACCAATGACCCTACTCCTTTGGACGAGAGTAATGCTCGTGAGGAAGACGGAAATGACTTTATAGTTGATGACTTTGCTTGAGCAATGACTAGAAATAGAGTAGAGATCGGAGACTTTTTCATAGTGTTAGGTATTATGTTTTGAGTTTTAGTGTATATAAACTTTTATTGTGCAATATACTTTTGAAATAAAATAATTAATGTATAAATTGCACATTGTTAACGACTTGTCACCATACGAATGTCATAGCGGGCATCTAGGCGTCCTGGCGGTCAACTACCATCGTGCCCCACCTTGGCGTCGTGACAACTATGTTGCGCACCCGCACCCGGTGCGCAGTGCAGCAGGGGTTTGGCTCACCCCTGCTTCTTACGTTACAATATTCAAACAAATGATGCACACAAAGTACTTAACTGCAGCACGGCTAATTTTTTATTAGCTGGTCTGCAATCAGGAAATGATCTTCAATAATAAAACAGTGGCCTGAGATTCAAGATCTGTTTTGTGGTACAATAATATTAATCAACATATAACTCACATATATCAAGGAGATCAACAGTCAAGCAACATACAAACATTATGAGAACAGACAACAAATGCTACGCAAGCAGGTCAATATTCTAGTTCAATATACCACCATATCACTCATTTGTTTCTGAGGACCATATTAACTTAAATCATTCAATGGAAAAAACACAAACACTAACAACATAAAAGCAACAAAAACAAGATGACTATGTACCTCATAAGCTTTCAGTGAAAGATCAGCAACATCCTTCCTATCGCTACCAGTCTTGAATTCTGCGAGATATCTATAATAATCCCCTTTCCTGCACCCAACAAAAACCATAACCAGAAACCTCGATAAGTATATAAAAGCAAAAACAATATAAATTACTAATAATTATTATATATAAATAATAAATTCTTAATAAAACATCAAAGTCCTCACATCTTGTAGTAAAACACTGTGGATTCACCGGCACCACATGAAGGAATGAGGTGCTCATCAATCACGCACATGATATCATTACAAATAGTTGTCAGCTCTGACTCGACCTTCTGTCTATAATCCTTGATCCGATTTGCATTTTGATGGTTCCCTCTTGATTCTTCCTTCTGCTCAATCGAAGACAATATCCGCCAAGATGCTCTACGCGAGCCGATCACGTTCTTGTAACCAACTGAGAGTAAATTCCTCTCCTCCACAGTCAATTCAACATCCATCTTCGCAACGTTCTTCATTGCCTCCACCATTTCTGCTAGAAAAAGACTTCCCTTTTAAGCACACAGCAATAACTTATAGCCTTATAGGTTATGTATATGAAAAAGGTATCCAGCACTCCTCTAAAAGTTAGGTACCTTGTTGGAGCTGGTGCATGGGTTAGACTTAGACTTATGGTTTATTTTTTAACATTGTCAATAAACTACAGTACAAAGTGCATAGCCCTAATCCCAGTTTGGTCGGTACAAAGTACATAGCCCTAATTTCAGTTTGGTCGGCACAAAGTACAAGGCCATAAATCTCAGTTTGGTCGCATAGAAAAGACTAAAAAAAAATTATTTAAGTCTTACGCTTAGCAATAATAATAATCTCATTTTAAATTAATGAGATCCAGAATTGGTCGCTGAGCAAATGAAGAATAAAGCAAAATTGACAAACAAGTAATAAGAATTGACGATTTTGCTTAATTATATTTACGTAAGTGGAAACTAACTCCAAATTGTTTCATTTTTTTTTCTTTCAGCAAGTTTTCTAGGTAATTAAACAGATTAGAAGCGAATTAAGCGTCAGAAGTAGAAAACAAAAGTTGAAATCGAGATCTAGAGCGAGACAAAGAAAGAAACCCTAACCGTCATAGCGTTCAGCCTGTTCAGCGAGCTTAGCGGTGTAGACGAAGTTGTCACGTTCCTTGGTAGATGCCATGGCCGATCTGCGCGAGAGAGGGAATTAGGGTTTTTCCAGTGAAGAGTTTTCTTTTGTGGGGTTTCGAATTTCGCCCTCGTATAGAAAAGATTCGTTCTCTTTGTCAGGAAAAATTGACAGAATTTTACGTGGGTCCCTTTCTACCATATTAATCATTTAATTTAATTTAATTGTTCTATTTTTCTCTCTCTTTTTCCCGAATATTTCTATTTATTGTTAAGATAAAATTTTGTTGATTTTTATTGCAAATACCCATAATAACATAATTTGCACTACAAAATATATAAATAATTAATTGAGTGTATATTTATAAAACATGTTTTAAGTTCAATATAAATCTTTAAAAAAAAATTATATAAATACTACTATCATTAAAGTTTCACTCCTAATTTTTATTTATTTATTTGATAATTTTATATTAGTAATTTTTTTAAACTTACACGTCCTTTTCTTAACATTCTAAGGATCGAACATCTAGCATGAACAAAGACCACGGTAAATTAGGATATTTTAGTGGCATTCTGAAAAAAAAACACTTAGATTTTTCCTAAACCAATAAAGAATAGTACTCCCTCTGTTCTTTAATATAAGTTATTTTAGAGTTGTGCACAAATATTAAGGTAATAATTGTATAACATTAACTATAATATTATTTGTCTATATTGTTCTTGTATTGAAAGAAGAGATTGTTATTTATTGGACATAAAATAGTAAGAGAACCAAAGTTACATTTAATATTTGGGATAATATTAAAAACTAAACAATTAATACTTACTTGAAATTCTCAAACGACTTATATTAAGAAATAAAAATATTTCACTAAAATGATTTATAGAAAGAAACGGAGTTAATAAGTATGATTTAGCATTTAAGTCGTACAAAACAAATTGTAAAGTGTGTCGGGAAAAATCCGCCATTAAGGAGTGCAAATGAATTGAGTCTAGTCAAATATTGAATTGCTCAAATTTAATTCATAAAATTTAGCGAATTTGAAATAAAGTTATTGAATCAAGTACGATTTTGATCAAACCTGGACGAAGAGTGAATATAATCCCATAATCAATAAAAAAAATATAATTTAAAAATATTCGAGTAATTTATCAAACTTTAAAATTTATTTATATTTAAAAAATTTATATTTCGAGTCGAGTAAATACGAATTAAACCCGAACCCTTTGGTTGATTTTACAAAATGGCCTTGATGACATTTTGTCATAACTTTAGTTGAACTTATAAACCATATTTAGTGAAATTTCGAGTGGAATAATATTTCAGTATAATTGAGAATCACGTGATGGAACAAGTAAGGATTCTCATCACTGAAGAGTGAAGACAACACCAGTTTGGTGTCCTAAATAAATATTTAGATGAATGTGAATGATTATGAGAAATAATAGATGCATACACAAATATATATAAGTGGGGAAATTTATGAATATATTCATAATCAGTCCGGATCTTAAGCTCATCGCTTATCTAGTTCACTTTGTTCACCCTCTTTAGTAATGGATCGGGCAACGATTTGATCCGTCGCTATATGTTGTCCGTCGCTAAAAGTTAAGATGATGGTTCTACATATAATGACGGACCAAATCGTCGTCCGGTCCGTCACTAAAGAGGAGTGAGCAAGGTGAGCTAGATAAAGAGTGAACTTAAGATCCGGACCGTATTCATAATATATTGCTGAAAGATATAAAATAACTTTAATAATACGATTTATTAATCTTAGTTGTATCTAGCATTCTATATTTTTGAATGCGGTTCTAAAAATTAACAAACAAACGGTGTTATTAATGTGTTGTAAACATAAGGTAGAAGATACGAAACACGAATAAAAGAGGGATAATTTAAAAAATATTATCGTCAAAAACGTACTTCCCGCTAAGTTAGTCCTCATATTCAAGTCTGTCCATAAATCTTGGTATGCCTCCATTCGAAATCCTAAATTTTTCAATTTATATAATAGGTGCCATCTCTTATTAAATCTTATATAGTATTTATTAATATATCTTATAATTATAATTGGCCAAAATATTGTGAACACGATATCAATCTCTGCACCCCGTGTCAAGACTATATTAATCCTCAAGTGATCACTAAAAGAGCCCACTTCTAGCAATTTTCGTTCACAGCTATTGCAAATACGAAATCTTTTAGCACATTAAAATTTAAAAATATCAAAAAATTTATATTATAACCTTTTTACTTTTTCACCCCTGGAAACATTACTTTTCTGATATATCTTTTTGCTGATCCGATGATATATGTGTGGAAACTCAATAGAACACAAAACCATGACCACCAACACAACATTCAGATCGTTTATTTTCAATTTTAGCCAAAATACACACAGGAAAAAGCAATTAACAATGGCGGTTGTGAACTGCTATATATCAATAACCTCCACAGCTATACCCAATTCTCAAGACTCGAACATCTCACCGGCAAATCCAAAGCCCACCAAGATCATCTTACCTAAGAAGAAGCCTCAAAAATGGTCCACCGGAACGGCACCCGGAGAGTACGGCGGCCCGCCGGTGACGACGAAGCTTCGGAAGTACTGGGGTGGTGAAGGAGAAGATCCTATCACCTCTGATGAATTCATTTGGAACAAAGACTTCATGCCCCGCATGAAACGGTTGTTTCAGGACTCCGCGGACGATCCTCAGTTCTATCCAGTTGAGGTTCAAATCCAATTGTTTACTTTTTCTCCCGTGCTATTTAGCGTGTTCGTTATAATTTATTTTTTGGATTCTTTGTTATACTGATTTATTTGCCAGCTGTAGATGTGGCTCTTTTGTTTAGAGTATATGGTTCCAAAATTGAATTGTCTTTCAATTTTTATTTATTTTGAGGTTTGGTTGTTCAATTGTTATTGAACTGTAGTTTGGTAGTTTATTCAGATTGAGGACTCACGAATCCTTGCAATTGTGAACTCTGTTACTCCCCTATGTTAATTTATTGAACTTCTCATAAACATTTGGTGGAGGCTTTGGAAGGATGGGAACAGCTGGTGCGTTCAGAAGGCAAAGAGATGCCTGTTGTGTTATATTCACCTTTTACTTTTATAGCCTTTTTTTTTTTGTAAGATGAGGTGCTCCCGGGATCAATTGTGCATTTTTTTTTGTAATTTTTAGGAGAGTTTGCATTAGGAACCTAGCTTACTAGCTTAGTGTTTCTTTTTTTGAGGCTCTTGTATAGGGTGAGGTATTGGTTTTCTTGGGCCAGAGACGGTCCTGTTTTTTTAAGGTCCACGGCAAATTTTCGCCCCTTTATACAAATATTAAAAAATAAAAAATTATCAACTAATTAATTTTATTAAAATTATAAGAATTTACAAAAGATAAAAAAGAACACTTTAGGGTCTCATTAAAACCTTGGTTGGGGGAAAACTCAATGGAACAAAATTCAAACGAAGGAAAAAGAGAAAAAGAGTACCTTGATTATAAACATTGCATTAAAAAGCGAAAACTACATATTTGAGTCTACATGCTTCCTCCGAATTTCTATAAGCATTTCTTGATTTGATAAATCTTATTTTCATCCTCTACAATTAATCGAAGCAAAGAATCATCACATGTACCTACAAAATAAAAAATAGCAATGAAATTTGAACCACAAAACACCATTTAAAGAAGTTGCCCCATATTCATTGATTTATTTTATATTATATTTTATAATTAATATAGAACTTCCTTACATGATCGTTTTTTTTGAGATTGTGTATATATAAAGACCGATTGGATTCCCTTTTCATTAACAGGCGGCAACTTCTTTTGTTTTATTTTATATTTTTTTTATACATATATATACACATAAACTTATAAAAAAATTTGGGCCCCTCCCAACTGTGGGCCCCGGGCTGTTGCCCTGGTTTCCCTTGGTCAAGGCCGGCTCTTCTTGGGGCATTAGTGCCCCTTTTATTTATCATAGCTTCTGTACATTTCGCTGTACTTGAGCTTTCCCTTGTTTGGCACTTCTAGTGAATTTATTACTCATCATAAACAGTTGTTTGGGTATTTTAATTTATGGTGATGTATCGTACTGTTAATAAGTGTGTTTCTTTCTTATAAGGTTATTGAAATCAAAATGTGTTTTGTATGTTAGTGAAACACTGATGTGTTTCGGCAATACATTGTTTAACTTGATAGTAATATAAATGTTCTTTCTTACTGTTTATCTGAAAACCGTATAGGCTTTTTTTTTTTTTTTTTTTCCTTTTGTGATCTCCTTTTTCAACCCAAAAATGCTAACATTATAAGCTGTCTCGTTCTTGTTTGTTAGTGAACTTTGAGGATATAAAGGGATATCTGATTTTGTTTTTCTGTTTTGATCTCTTTTAAGAGTGGAAGTCAAAGTTATAGGCTTTTTGGGTATTAATGTCCTTGTGTACTAATATGCAGATTAATTGGTTTACTCCGTATTAAGTAGTATTGGTTTCATTTGACCACTGAATAATATTTTAGATTCTGATGTTTTATGGGTCTGCTGTTACAGGAAGAGCCTTCTGGTTTTCTTAGCTTAAATAGAGTCATGAACCTTGACAGGCATGTGCTTATTCATAAATACCGTTTAAATAGTTTACATTGTATAGTTTCTATCTTTCCGTTAACATTCTGATTTTGAGCGTATAGTATGGAAGTTGACTTGAGCAAAGAGTTATCAGCACCCATCAAGCCTGCTATAGCAAAGCAAGTTGAGAAAGCTCAAGTAAGATTTTTTTGTTGAAAGGTCATTGTGGATATAGTTTCTTAGATGTATATAGTATTTGATTATGCTTTTATTATTGGAATAAATTGGTTTTCAGACTAGTAAAAATATGTCGCAAAAATGGAGACCAGCTCCAACTCGACGTGAGCAAAAGAGGTGGGATAGAGCATATAAAGTTGCAACTGGTGGCAGTGTAATCCCTTTTCTTTTCTTTTTTCTTTCTTTTCTCTTTCATAAAACAGAGTTTCTTAGTTTAGGCAACTTTTGTCATTTGTGCCGGTTTTAATATATGCAGTTGTACTTGGGGTTTCCTTTGTCTTTTGGGCTCAATTTTGAGTAAAATATTTCCCATCAGTTTATTCATTGTACTAATGCATCATGGAAAAGCGTGCTTCTTAATTTAGTGACCATAAATCTCTACTATAGGATGCAATGTTACGGGAAGTGAGGCGGCCTCAGGGGGACCCAGAGGTTTTGGCTGCTCAGTCAAGTGAACAGTATATCAAGGTATTTATACATTTAATTTATTACATCAGACACCGTAGTCTTTTGTTTTCATAAGCTGAAAAGATGTTCTCCCCCTTTTTGGCAGTTGAAGAATAAATTGCAGATCCTCACTCTAGGAATAGGTGGAGTTGGTTTATTCTCAGCCTATTTCTCTTATACTCCAGAGATTGCTGCAAGGTAAATTATTCATTATGGACTCTGATTCCCAAATACAATAGTGATTCACTCGCATCATCAGTTCAAGTGTCCTTATGTCTTCCTAGGGCAATTTGTAATGCTTATGGGAAGACATTGCAACAAATGTCATTTCTGTCCATGTGTTTTTGAGCTCCCTTATTCTTGCGACTTCCCTTTCATTCATTCGTGTGTACCCTTTTATTTTGGGGTTTCTCTTTTTAATCTCACTAAACCTGATAAATTTGCTCAACGAAGTCCCTTGAATATTTCCTACAAGAGCATTAGATAGTGTATAACTATGTTTTGTGAAGACTGAAGATTCTTCTATCTCTGCACTTATAGGAAAGAATAAAAGATTGATCTGTCTCTTGCACAATTGATGTTAACGTCTTTTTTGTGTATTCAGTTATGGTGTTGGGTTGCTTGGTTCTTTTGCCTACATGCGTATGCTTGGCAATAGCGTGGATTCTATGGCTGATGGAGCCAGAGGACTGGTCAAGTATGTACTTCCTTTCAGTCAAACGTAAAAATATATATTGATGGTTCCTACTATATATGTGCTATGATATTTTAGAATATTCTGTACAGTTTAAGTGAATTTAATGTAAGTTCCTGAATCCTGATCATAAACAAAGTATTTTGAGGAGTATCTTGGTTCTTAAACATCAAAGATGATTATATCATTTCACTATCTCCATAATAGTGACATATTGCAAGTTTCTACTAATCCAAATTTATTTACATTGCTAATTATATGTAACTATATATATTATAGGCGCAAGCAGATATAAAAAAATTATTCGAGTAAAGAAACTTACTATTATTGTTGTTGTATATTTGTTACTGAGCTCCATTTTTTTTTATTTTTATTTTTAAATCCATGTTATTCATTTCTCAGTAATACACTTGGAAATGCCATGGGACTTTTAAGATTTGATGCCATATAGGACTTTCACTCATTGTTAGGGAATTGATGTTTCATAAGTAAAAGTGGTAGTTAGTTGTTTCTCACATGAATTAAATGGGTCTCACATTAATGTGAGATAGAGCTTGTGAAAGTATCAAATTTTATTTGTGGAATCATGAGATTGATGAAGAACCTTACTTATATAATTTTTATAAGAAAGAAGATTTGATTATAAAAGCGGAGATTAGAGGATCAAGATTCCTTCTTTTTGTTCCATGAATAATCTGGTTTCACCAAGGATGATATTTTGAGCAATAATTATGAGGGCACAAAGGGAAATAGTTAATGTTTATCCATATTTCTGCAGCTTTAATTTTCATTATGATGTTGATTCCGTATCCTATGAACTGTTCTGTTTACTGTTTTCATTGGATTTCACTGTATTTAATGGCCCAACTGCTTGTGAATTGTGATGAAGTTTCTATCCATGATATCTTCTTGTGGTCCCACTTTTCATCAATATCAAATTCTCATCAAAGAATAACAACCTTAGGCAGTTCAAAATTTAGAGTTTTCAACACTAGGCGGTCTATTGTGAAAATCCTATGCTGAAAAAAACTGTAAAATCAAAGGAAAGAAATGTAAGATTTCATCACAGTTTCATGTAGAAGGAAATAATTATGTCACCATATATATATATATATATATTAAATTGAATTCAATTATCTTGATCTAACATTGTAATTTCACAAGTCTAATGCATCAACAAAATTTGTTCAGGTAAATGATAGTACAGATAAGGGAAAAGAAGAACAAAATTCCATTTATAGCTACTGTATACTTCATCCATCCAAATTTAGAGTGTATAATTCTTTTTGAGTCATCGTGCAAAGAGTCCACTTTTTAGCTTTTCATTGGCTTAAAGTCAACAATTCCTTAAAAAGTTTGACTTTAAGTGTGGCCTCTCTTTTTGTGATGGAGGTGGTATAAGACTCCTACAAGAAGTGTTGTTCAGAAGGAATTTTCATCTTTCTGGCCCTCTACATAAAGTAGGCAAAAATGATTTGTTTCAGGCTTCCAATTACTTTCCTAATCAGATGTTTACTTACAGAGGAGCGATTGGACAGCCAAGACTATTGGTTCCTGTCGTATTGGTCATGATATATAACCGCTGGAATGGGTAAGGCTTCTGCTGACATGCTGTTGTCATTTGTTAATTTTTATTTATTTTAATCATGAATAGCCTTTTTCGGTTTTTCCCTAGTAAGCACTTGCCATATTGTTTATGTTATTTTGACCAAGATGTTCTTCTTTGTCTTTGTTTTGTCATAATTGTGGAACATATTAATTTTATTTCCTTAGTTCCTTCTCCGAACTTCTTATTTTACATTTGTTTATTATGTTGATATTGCAAAAACCCTAGAGGATGCAACCAGTTAGCATCTTCTCATCCAGTCCTTGAAATTCATGCTTGATTGCCAAGCAAGCTTGTCTGTGAACCCAGGAGCTAAATGAGACGGGGGAGGGGGAGGGGACAACTTAGTGCTGTCATCATAGACTTACCTTGCATTTAATAAAGATGTGAACTGAATGGATTAGTCTGTTGGAAGTAAAATGAAAGGAAGAGGAGCATACTAAACAGAGGTTTACTAGTTTTTATTTTCTAAAGCAGGATTTTCTTTTACAGTTATCTCCAATTAATAGTATTTTTCAGCAAGTCCTATTCACAGTATTTTTTTTCCCTCATGAAGATCTCATCAATGAGATCTTCACTACCTTAGCTGTGTTGCCTTAATAGCAAAGTCATTTGAATTGAAAGTGTAAAGCAACAGGAACAAATCATAAATTAATATCAAATTAATAGCCATATTGTTTTCAGTTGTACTCTTTCTTCTTAATCTTTTATATAACATTTCCTGTGGTGAGTTGTAATCTGTTGAGAAAATTTGGTAGCCATGGTGAGTTACTTTTTGGACATAAGTAAACAATATGTTGAATTCAACAGCTTTATTTGATTTTTACTATCTGCCTATCTGTTACTCACTCCAAGAATGGTTTTTTCAGTATTCTAGTTCCGGAATACGGGGTCATGCACCTGGAATTGATACCAATGCTTGTGGGATTTTTTACATACAAAATTGCGACTTTTACCCAAGCTATTGAGGAGGCATTGACTATAGTAGGGAAGAAAAGTGAAGTCTAATGTGATCTACTTCCAGTGAATAGGAACTGGTTTTTTGTTACTGCTTCTGGTGAAGCTAACAAAGGTAAGCCTCCACTGGACCTATTCCACTTGCATCAAGGTTGTGGATTTCTGCTTCTTGCATTTTTACTGCTTCTGGTTTAGAGTTCTTGGAATGTAGGAGCTATTTAAAAAATGAAGAACATTCTACTAGAAATTTTGCAGACCTTCCGAGTTAAGTTCTTTTTGGATTATACGGTCTTTATTTTCCTTGAATTTTTTGGAAGCCATAATAAACTCCCAGTTAGTGGCATGCTAATAAAATTTCCAAATGTTCTCCTTGGAACAAATTTGAAATAATCCAGTGCTTGGCTCTTTAAATGTTATCTTGATTTTATAAAGACAAACTAAAAGTGATTGTACTGTACTACTCTCTTTCCCTTGTCTTTAGTTCAAAGATAAATTTATTTTTTTTTCACTGGGTGGTTAGGAAGCGGAAGATTACACGCACGGGAATCCAAAAGGAACTAGCAATTCAGATGCTCTGTGATGGAAAGTGCTTGAATGGATATAGTTGGACTTGAAAGAATGGTTGGAATCTGGGTAGTATTCCTGTAATTATTATCAATATCATTTGCAAGGCTTCTTTCAAGTCTTTCTGGTTCGAGCGAGCTTTTTCTTTTTACTGATTGTGAATCGTGGAATATTATTGAAACTCGTATTTTTCAATTAAAATTATTAATTACTGCTAATGAAAAAAGTTGATTTTTTCTGTAAATCATTTGATGGCTTCTAATGCTAGCTAGCTAGCTAGAGACCCAAATGTTTATAAAATTTAGCTTGATCCAAAATAAATTAATTAAACTTATTAATAACAAGGTGATTTTATAAAAACTATTAACTTATTAAATATTACTCTCTCCGTTCCTTAATACAAGTCGTTTTAGAGAATTATTTTTTTCTTTAATACAAGTTGTTTGAGAAAAATATTAATTGTTTAGTTTTCAATATTATTTAAAGTAATAAATATACATTTCGTTCAATTTATTATTTTTTCAATAGAATAAATAATATAAATAATTAATATTATATTTAATGTTATACAATTATTTTATGTGTACAACTCTAAAACAACTTATATTAAGCAACTCAATCAAGTGTTAGCTTCCTAAAATGAGAATTTGCGTTATTTTACGTATTAAAAGTGGCCGACGGCGGCACTTGTAGTTATAACGTTTTGTGGCGAACGATCCTCTCAATCCAATGGAATCTCCAGAACGTGCAAGAATTTATAAGCTAGCATTCATTATACGACGACGTCTTGCGATGAGTTTTGGTCATTTTTAGAAACTAAAGGAGCCTTGGGTTTATTAGTTAAATTATCTGTTTGAATGAACTTAAAATTGATATGTTTATACATTTAATATCAGATAGTAGTACCAAAAGAGAGAAGAAGCAATGTATATTTGCACAAAACCAGATCTATTTGTGTTAAAAAGTAGACATTTTGGATAAATTTAGATAATTTTAGATGCCATATTAAAGATCACGAGCATATAGTTTTCTCACAATTTGATAATAATTATTATCAGACACAGAATCACATAACCAGGAGGGAAGGGAGGTCTCTCAACCAGTGTTCTGCATTCCGGCAGCAATTCCCTTCATGGTCAAGATAAGGGTATCTTCCAGTCCAGGAGCGTACTCGCTCATGGGGTTAAGCCTGAGAAGCTCTGCAGCAGCTGGTTTGCTTGATTCCATAACTTCCTTCGACAGATGTGGCCTCACCTTCACATCATAACTGGGGTCACGAATCCGCTTCAATGTGTAGGCTTGGAGGACATTCAGGGTTGTAATATATGAGTCACGAAGTCGGAGTCTCTGCTTCAAATATGGATCTCCTTCCAAGAGATCCTTGTGTCCTGCTATCTACAAGACAACATGCAGAAAAAATCATGGATTTTCTCACTATTTATAGAAACTGCAATTGCTTCATTCAACTGAAAGGTAGAAGAGCTATGAATATGTAACAATGGTTTGCTCATGGTAGAAACTTAACCAAAGTAAAAACTATGTATACTAAATACTTTCCGCTAGCCTGTTCTTCTTTTTGGGTATCCATAAAGAAATGGGTTCCCCCAAATGTCTTCTTGTTCATCAAGTCTTTAAGCAAATCGAACAAGTTGGTGAATCAATTCCAAGAAGGAAAGGCATATTTATGGATTACTCTAATTTTATTGTCAAATACCTGGAGTAGAAGGCTCTTAGTTTCCTCAAAAACTGCCCTTAATCGCTCTCCGAATGGCCATAATTCTTCTGAAACTAGAAGATTATCATACAAAGCAGCAATTCCTGGGTCTCCCTTGGCAAACACCATCTCTATCAAATCAATCGTCACTCTAAAGAAAGGCCATTCATTGTACATCTCCTTAAGCATTTGAAGATTTCTTATATCCTTCTCAATGATATGCTTAAACGCAGCTCCAAAGCCAAGCCAGACAGGGAGATGAAACCTCGTTTGGGTCCATGCGAAGATCCAAGGTATTGCTCGAAGAGATTCTATTCCACCACTTGGCTTCCTTTTTGATGGACGGCTACCAATGTTCATGCGACCATACTCCAACTCTGGTGTTGCCTGAGTATTTATAAGTTCATCCAATAGTAAACCAAATTTCTTATATGCTTTATAGGCTTCATGTTGGCAAATAACAGACTTTAATAAGCACATCAAGCATAATTTAGAAACAGAAAGTAACACTAATTTCACAGGTAACTAATGATAATTAGTGACACGAATAAAATTAGTCATCAGTGAATAACTTAAATATATATATATATATATATATATATATATATATATATATATTATTCAACAAATATTTAGCAAAAACAGTATTGTATGGATTCAGACAGTGAGTTATTTAACAGGTTTTGCTATGATAGTTCAATATTATCCAAAGGATGAGAGACAGAAGGATATGAAGAAAACTTACGAGGCGGAAGTATTCAACAAATCGAGGTTCTTGAAAGACTATGGAGCGATATTCCTTTGTAGCAATGACTGCCATCTCATCCAAAAGTGAAGCGCCATTCTGGTTTTGGAGATATAGGAGGATGCATTCCGTGCTCAAGCGTAGCGGCGGTGAATCTTTGGAGTGTTCTGAAACACAAATGCTCCTCACCGAATGATTGTTCAATAACTTCACCTTGAACAGTCACACGTAGCGAACCATGAATCGTATCTGGTGGTTGAGATAGTATAGCAAGATGGGTCGGGCCCCCACCACGTCCAACAGTCCCTCCGCGTCCATGGAACATCGTAAGCTTTACCCCAAATTGCTTTGCCACCTTTACAAGCTCCTCTTGAGCCTTATATAACTGCCAAGCTGCAGAGAGACGGCCAGCATCCTTTCCAGAGTCTGAATACCCAATCATCACTTCTTGCTTTCCATTGATCCGGTTTCGGTACCAATCAATTGAGAATAGACGAGCCACAGCAGCAGGGGCAGCCTCAAGATCAGCTAGTTTTTCAAACAAAGGCACAACCCTTAATGGACTCTTGACATGACATTCCCGTTGTAGAAGCTCTACAGCAAGCACATCAGATGGGGCAGTTGCCATTGAAATTATGTAGGCACCAAAGTTGTCCGATGGGAGTTCAGAAATGACATGAAAGGTGTCTAACACGTCAGCTATTTCTTCAGTCCTTGGAAGATCGAGACCAAACAGTGGGCGCTTGCCACTAAGTTCAGATAAGAGCCATTCCTGCCTGCGTTCCTCTGACCATTCTCGGTAAGATCCAATCTCCAGGTGTTTTGTTATAGCATCCATTACATCCGTGTGCCTATCTGATTCTTGCGGATATCAAGTCTAACAAGGAGAGACCAAAGGTAGAAACTTGCCGTAAGAAATCAAGAAGGCTTCCATCAGCAATTGGCCGATCACCACATGAGCAGAGTGATCGATAGCATAGCTCAAGAGGCTCCAGAAACTACAGACAGGAAGTCCACAATTAATACCTTCAAATATTGATGCATACACACACACATTGTATTTATGAGACAAATGGACCTGCTCGACATTAGTGAAAGTAGACTCTTCAGGAATATCAGAGATCCCATTGGATAATATTTGTCGAGAACGTTCACGCGTATGATACAGCTTATCCCTCACATCACCAAGAATAACTCGATAGGGCTCATTTGGTGGGATTTGTTTCCAGAACTCTGCAAAATAAACATTGATGTGTATAAACCTAAACAATATAAATTAAAAGTGTTTAAGTTTTTTGCCCCTTGACCAATTCTGATCCAAGAAAGCAATATCTCTGTAACCCAGACTCCCCCAGATACACATATGAAGAATTACTAATCACATAAAAAATGAGTAATACTATGGCACCCAAATGGAATCTCAGTTTGTGTACCAAAAACACGTGTTATCATTACATAGGTGGAGTGGACCATATATAATAAATGTAAATATTGAAAAGCTAATGTAATGACGACAGATGTATTTGGGGCAAAAAAATATTTGGAATCCTGTTTGAACCTATAGCATTGCTCCTTATAAAATACTAACACAAGGGGGGGGGGAAGAAATTCCAGCAGCACTCATATTTTCTAAAAGAAGTTCAAAACAAATTCAAGAATCATTACGTACATACCAATATAGTGTTTTGTATCTCTCTTTGAGGACCTATGAAGTTCATCTGCACGAGCACCAAGTTCATCACTGCACCGCCACATTGATAACTATGAAGAGTAGTTTGGAAACAGAGAAGTGAAACAATGGGCATGAGAACTCCATTCTGTGGCAGTAATATGCTTCATGAATAATCATTTATGAGAACCAAAAGACTCCTTTTGTTACCTCAAACATAAGATCCTCTATCTGGGAAAAGTACATATTGACAGCCATCATCCTAGCCAATAAACAGACGTCCCTGGTGACTTCAGGAGTCACCCTTGGGTTTCCTGCAGTCCACATCAATGGATCTTAGTCTAGCAACTGACAAGAATTTTGGAGGCATGCTTTATTGGTAGATCAATCAACTTTGACATTATTTTGATTTGTACGCATGATTGAAAGAAGAAACATAAATTATACGAGGACATGTTTAGTTACCCTGTAGTCTATACAATCGGATCTTGGACTAGCAATTTCAATCTACTTGACATGAACATGGCTCTAACTGCAGTTGTGTCATGCAACTGGTTGTCCAAATGGAGGCAAACATTTTTTTCCTGCTCTTACAGCTTGCCTCAAAATATAAGGATGTGCATATATTAAACCCAAAACCCAACTTTCTTTTTAATCTTCTAGTGAATTTTGTTCATGTAAGGCTGCAAAGTTTTTCTAGTTCAAGAAGTTCTGTTTACGTTAATCTTAGATCAGCACCATGAAACCAAATATTTAGTTTCTTAAGATACTATTTTTCCATTTTTAAAATAATAAAGAAACATAGTAGTTAAAAAACTAATGATTTAGCCCTAGATTGGTAGGAACCAGGAAGTAACAGAGGAGGTTTCTTCCCATGGAAATGCTACCGCTCCCCTTCCTCGTACTAAACGAAGCATAAGACTGATAAAAGTAAATAAAGGGTAGGTGTCATATCAACACTGATTGCTAGAATGTCAAAGTTCTAGTATAGCACCAAATACTTGAGTCTCGCTAAAGAAGTTTCAACTAATTTCCACTCCTCCATTGTTCTCTAATATTATAACACATAGGTGTTTCCAAATTTGACATATGCAAAATTTGCAACTAACAATTATATGTAGAAAACTATGCCATGAAGACATAGCTTGTTGGAGGGGTATACCATCACGATCACCACCCATCCAAGAAGAGAACTGAATAAGAGGCGCATTGTAAGGAACACGCTCATTTATCCCTATGTTCTTTAAAGCAGTGTCAACACGGCGCAAGAATTTAGGCACTCCCTTCCAAATATTCTCCTGGAAGTAGCTCATTCCTGCTCTCATCTCATCTTGTGGAGTTGGCGCAGTTCTTCTGATTTCATCAGTGCGAAAAGCAGCTTGTATCTACATGCAAGCAAACAAAGAAGTTGGTCATAAAAAAGAAGCGAAAAAAACTGATATTCTAAACAAAGATTGTTTCTTATATTTATACATATTCATAGAAAACTTATCAAAGTACAAAAATGTTGTCAAACCAGTTATGTTCAAGGGTTACAAGATAAAAAAGGTAGAATTTCTAAAATTCCCATTGTATACCGCTATACTGCATTGAAGAAAGATAAAGCAAACAGTACTACATGACAAGCCATCTTTACTAATTCTCCTTAAAATCTATATAGTATAAAATAGACAGACATTTGGTGAACACAAGTAATGCCCCCTTAAATTTTCTATACACTCCTTCAAGCTCCAACTATCAGTAGTTCTCAGAAGCTGTTAAACCTCAATACGAGAGAGAGAGAGAGAGAGAGAGAGAGAGAGAGAGCGAACGAGCAAGAGAGGGAAAAAGATGCATATTTATTTTCTCATGAGAACTCATCAATTTAGTCTAGAAATTTTCGGCAACTGTTGTTGAACAGCTTTGAACATGTGTCAGATGCAAAGTTAAGTAATATTATGCAATATTCATCTCAATTAACATACATATCCAAAGTTGCATAGATAAAAAATAACTTGTACTTCATACGAGGTTGCATATACATTAAAACCCAATTCTTTAACCCAACCCTTCAAAGAATATCACGCATTCATGCTGAACTCCTATAAATCACTAATGAGGATTAAAAGACATTACAGATTCCAGATTTTTTAGTTCAATAAAGATTGAGTTAGGATATATGAATGCACTAAAATTTTGTTGGTAATTCATGATCTAAGACTGTTTATCAGAATGGACTATAAATCTGTTGTGTTATAAATTATAAATATGTATATTGTCCTCCAGATGCAATTTGTATACACACCTCTCTCTGAAGAGCTTCATCAAGCTCCTGCTTATCATCAGGAGTGATGTCTTTAGCATACAACTGCGCCAAACAATTCCGAATCCTGGAGAAGATATCAAGGAACTAAGTATGAATACAAACCTTGAAAGAGGAACATAACAATCATCCTGTTGCCTAAAAATGGGCTGTGAAGAACATACCTTCCATGCTTTTGAAGCAAAGATCTACGGACAGACTGTGTAGGATGTGCTGTCAGGACCAAGTCCACTGTCTGGTTCTTCAAAGAGTCAAAAACTTCTTCTGGGGTCTTCTTCAATTGGCCCACAAGTCTCTTGAAGGTCTCTTCGATATCTGATTCAGTTGTTGCATTGGCCTCATCAGCCAAATCACCCTTTTTCAACTTGATCCTTCGTCTGTAAGCTATCTGAACCTCTTCAGCCAAGTTGGCTAAGTTAAGCATGTGGGAGAAGCACTTAGCAACTACAATAGAATCCCCAGCATCTAAGCTTGTCAGCATTCTCCCAAGCTCCTCCAATTTATGAGGGTCATTGATACTTTCATACTCAGCAGATAGCTCATAACAGTCTTGTACCTAGTCCACAATCAATAAAACAAAAATAAGTTGCAATTAATTTCTCAGCAAAAGTTGAGAAACAGACCACATATTCCTCTGGAAAAGTGTTCTTGCAATAACAGAAAAGCAGACACTTATGCTTGTAGCTTTGTGGAGACTCAGTTTTGACAGTAAGCAACGGAAAATGAGCAACAAACTCAAGAAAGAAAAAAAAAACTACTAGTTATTGCTGGTAATTCATGAAGCAGCGGAAAGTGAATAGATTTCAGAAAAACAATGCAATATTAGAATATGAAAATGTCAGGCCACGCTTGGTCCTGACCTTGAATCACAGAGATAAGATAGAGAGAATTGGGATGAGAGAAGACTGATAGAATTCAGTAGGTGGACGGTAGGAGGGAGGTAGAAGGAGGGAGATAGGGTTGAGAGCGAATGCTACTGATTTTCATATATTTCAATACTTGCCAATGTAAAAGCTATTACAACTATTTATAAAAAGAGATTACTTGCAAAGAAATAAAGCTATCCTTCACCACAAAATAACTAATTGTAACATGTGCTTGCATGCACTTCATTGCTACTAGAATATACTTTTATTCTATATTCTCTAAAATAACCTTAGCTTAACATTCCTTTCCCTTAAAAGCTTCCATGTCCTCATGAAACAAGGCTGAACTCAGGAAAGTTAATCTGGAGTAACTCCTCATCTTCCCATGTAGCATCATCAATGTTGCTACCCCTCTATTGGACCAGGTATTGGTATATGATTCACCTGCTACTCATTTTCATATATTTCAATACTTGTCAATGTAAAAGCTATTACAACAATTTATAGGAAGAGATTAGTTGCAAAGAAATAAAGTTAATCCTACACCATACTTCTTATCCTCCACCACAAAATAACTAATTGTGACATGTGCTCACATGCACTTGATTGCTACTAGAATCTACTTTTTATTCTATATTCTGTAAAATAACCTTAGATTGACAAAGAAGAGCTGCTTTTGAGGCACATACAGTCATTATCTTATAGACCAGCACCAAACATAAGAATACTTAACATCTATGAAGTTAATTGAAGAACAAAATCTTAGTCCAGTAATCTGAATTGGGATTTTTGGTGAGAGTGTAAAGTGGTGTCCCTAAAACCCCTAAACAGAAAATTATAAGAACTAATCAAAATTAACTGAAGACTGCATAATCATCAAAAAGCAAAAAGTAAACACTTTTGGTGTAATTGCAATGCGGACATCTCCAAATCCGCAAAGAAAAACAAATTAGTTGACAATATCCCAAAAATAAAATCAACAATATAGATACAACACCTTGGATAAGAAACCAGAAAAGATGTATACATTCACTACAGTGCAGGGTGGGTATGATTCAAAACTAACTAAATTTCCTTCAAACACATAAATATCCATGATAATACAATAAACTCAAGTGGTTTCCATTTAAATAACCAAATCATAAAGCCAAAACTATTAAAATTTATAACATAAATAATTAAAAAAGTGATGAAAGAATTAAAACCCAATACCGTTTCTCGAATATCCTCCCCATGCAAGTCCTGAAGAATATCGAGAAATCGATCCAACAACAAAGCATCATACTCCACCAATTTGTCATCTTCAGATACTTTAGCAGGTGCCAATAGCCTCAACTGAGCATCAATTGAAGCCATCTTTTCCAAGTTTTTACTTGCCATCTCTCACGTTCCCTCTTCACTCTCTTCTTTTGTACTAGGCTCGGCTCTGCAACTTCTCGATCACTCAATCAACAATAATAAAAAAAACTAACTGCCAAGCACGAAAAGTCGACTGATTTTTAACCACAATCACGGGTTTAATTGGGTTTTAGGCAAAATCAAGACGAACTAAAGCAAAACGGGTTGAGATCAAATGTAGATTGTAATTATGGCTAGTAGTAATATTAATATAGTATACGTATAAACATAAAAGGAGATAAATGGAGAAGGGAATGCAGTGAACTTCTCGTGATACCCAGATGACCAGATGAAGATGAACCCAGAAAGGACAAATTACCTTATTGTCTCTCTACACGAGAAAGAACACACACGCACAATAGATAGATTTTAGGGAGAGAGAGAGAGAGAGACGAACGGTGTTCAATTTTGGGAGGGATAAATGAAAAATGAAAATCCTATAGACGGTGACAACAGTCGTAGCTACAGATTTTTCATAATTTCAATTTGAGTCTTAATTTGACTTTTACACTAACAAGGGTGTATTCAATTAAAATTTTTAAATATTTTTAAAAAATTTAAAAATTTGTTGTATTTAATCAAGATAATTTATAAAAATTTATTGATATTCAATTATAATTTTTATAATATCTTTAAAAAGTTAGGTAGTATTAAATTGACACTTTTATAAAATCTATAAAAATATTTTTGTATTTAAAAAGTCATAAATTTTTCAAATTTTTATCATGACATACTTTAGAAGAAAATATACTTATATCCAAAGTCTGACCTCATTTCTAAAGACTTTTAAAGACTTCTAAATATTTGAGAAAGGAGAAAGATAAACAAATGAAAAAGAAAAAGAGAAAATAAAATAATATATATATATAGCAAGGATCAAGTGCATACCCCTTATCTTACTCAAAGGCCATCATCCCTTTAAAGAACTAGACCGTGCGATATATATATCACTTTCTCTCTCTACCTCAATCATCTCAAAATAAAAATCACAAAAAGAAAGAGAGTTATTATAGTAAGTGAGGAGAGATAAAAAGGAGGGATTAAAAAAGGGAGTAACGTTAAGGGTTTCAAATAGACTGAATGATATAAATGGAGATAACAAATATTTTAATATTATTTTATATTTATTTTTCTCCTATAAAAAAATCTCATTTAATATATTTGTAATTATTGAAGAGATATTTTGTTTTATATTTATTTTTAAAAGTAATAAATTTGTTAATTTTATTATTTGTTAAAAATTATAAATTATTTGTTTAGTAATAATTACTTGACAAGAAAACAACAATGAACAATTTTAAAATCGAAATTGTTATTTTATATTACTATTAATAGAAAATGACATCTAATAATTCAACTTCAACAATACCTTTTATTTTAAATTAGATTGTTATGTAAGACCTCGAATTTTATGAAATAAAAGTATTTAATTTTTCTTATAATTGTTATTCAGTAAATGGTTAAATTGATAAAAAATTAAAGTTAAGGGTGATATATGAAATTTTTCAAAATACGCAAGTGGTTATAAAATATTTATTTCTATTGAAAAATATTCGTTTGGTCGTGGAATATTAAATGCGACAGTGCAACCAATTATGGGCCCTATAATGAGAATAAGCGCTTCGGATGAAGAAAAGCGACAAGTTTGAGTTTTTATAAATAACGACGTAATTATTACCAATTAACTTTCGTTGGAATACACGATAGTTAAAATACGATGAATGGCGTGGTTCAAGCGATTAGAATACTGCAGTATTGCATAAAGTATTTTTGAATTATTGATTCTTACGTAAGAAGACACTACTCAATAATTATTACATTAGTTACTGTTCAATATTTTATTTTATTGATTCAATAATTGTTGCGTTGATAGTTTATATTATTGTTGTTGCAATAATTGTCAATGCATGGTATTTCTCATTATCAGATTAATAATTCATATTATTTGAATAATATTATTAGACAACATTATTGACAATGTCTAGAAAATTACATCGAGGAGAGGTTTGGTCACCTAATTATTGCCAAGAAGAAGGAGAAATCCTTATTGGAAAGTTCCCCTTCTTCACAGGAACTGCCTGGTTATCATAATTGTGATTCTGTAATATTATTTATGAATAATTAATTATTAATTTATATGATAAAGAAATATTTATTTGATGTGGATATAAATGATGAATTTATTTATGTGGTTGTAAATGAAGGAATTAATGTTGAGATATTTTATCAGTATTTTATCGGATTGAAGGTATTAAAAACTCAAATCAGTGTTCTTAAAGCTTTATTGCGTGAGTTGTAATTTTAATCCGACCGTTGGATCGTTGTGATTTTTGGATATGTTATACATATATGAGTTGGGTATATGTCCACAAATGTTGAACCTTTGAAAATTAACGCATGATTTGTTATGAATTTTAAAAGGTGTTGAAACGGTGTTGAAAATCGTCTGTTTATGAATTTCGGATATTTTTGTTTGGAATTTGGAAAAACTCAAAGCTACAAAGTTGTAGAGAATTCGATTTCATACGGAATGGACATAAAATTCGTATTTTTTTGATATACGGGCTATTTTCTATGAATTATTGAAATTTCAGAAATTAAAATATTTTTATTAAATTTATGGGTGGGATCCACTTTTGTTTTAAATGTGTGGGCTGCCAAAAAATTTCAATGCTTGATGGCTGGCTTGGTTGGTGGAGGATGCGTAGAGAAAAAGAAAAGATAATAATATTATTTTATTATTTAGTCTCCTTTGACGTTCTAGTATTTTTCTATAAATAGGCGCTTAAGTTAGAATTGAAAATCACACCAGAAACAAGTTTTCTTTCTCTCTATATTGTCGAGTGTATTTTTGTGAGTATTTAGATACTTGGAGAGTTGCTATTCAGTGGAAGTTTCCTTCGACTTTACATCCGATATTCCGGAAATCTTATGCTTTTTTGAGGTAAGGGATTTTAAGGGTTATTATGTTTTTCAGTTTCGTAATTTTTCTAACCTTCAAAAATTTTGGAAAAATTTGAAATGATAATTTGATGAGTTTTCATGATTGTGTCCAAAAATAGCGATTTTTGGATGTATAGATTAAGAGTTATGAATTTTATGAGAAAATACTATTTTAAAAGTAAACCCTTATAACTCCTTGTGGTTAACTCTAAAATTGATAAAATTTTTATTGGGAGTACATCTATATAATATCAGTATACCCTGTAAATTTCAGAATTTTTGGATAAAAGTACAATTTATGATAAATGTCTAAATATTCGGTAGTTTTGGCCATATGAAAAATAGTAAATGAATTTTAAAAATTTCGAGAAAAATATATGTTCAATATAGGACTATATTCTGCTAAATTCCAAAAAAAAAAAATTGTTTGTATTGATTTGGTATTTTTCATAAAAATAGACTAGTTATGAGTAAATGAATTAAATATGTTATGTGAAGTAACAAAATTGGAAAATAGAATTGTATGGCTTGAGAATCCTATATAAGATATATGCAGACTTTTGATGAGGGTGGTTATTGGTGATGAAATCTTATGAGTTTGGCATTTTAGAATGATTAAATGCATTAATTAGTAAAGTGTAAACAATTAAAATAAATTGTTTATAAGTTTAAGAAATGATTAAGATATTGTGGTAATATTAATAATATTAGATTATGAGACTATTAAGTGATTTATAACATTTGGATTAAGGTGTTATGAAATCATTGATTTATGAATCTTACTCTTGAAATTAAATGTAGTTGTTGATCATATTATTTTTATTATCATATATAACATTTTTATAACCTTGGTGAAGAAGTTTCTCTTTGACTTGAGTGTAAAGATGGGTAGATTATTGGTATGATCGTAACAATGGGTTCTCTTTGGCCAGTAGTGCAAAGATGAATTGTTGACTGATATGATCATGACCATTGAATTTATAATTGAATATTTTTAGCTTAAGTGCAAAGGTGAATTGATCAACATGGTTATAATTATTGTTTATATAAATTCTGAAATGATTATATATTTCTTTGAGATATGAATATCTTTGGCCCGTAGTTCAAAGATGACATGTTGTTGAATATCTTTGGCATGTAGTGCAAAGATGAATTGTTGATGAATATCTTTGGCCCGTAGTGCAAAGATAACCTGTTGTTGAATATCTTTGGCATGTAGTGCAAAGATGACCTGTTGTTGAATATCTTTGGCCCGTAGTGCAAAGATGACCTGTTGATGAATATCTTTGGCCTGTAGTGCAAAAATGAACTGTTGATGAGTATCTTTGGCCCGTAGTGCAAAGATGAACTTATTAGTATGATTATGAACAAGAATTATGATTTGGTATAACCATGATCTTTGATGTTTCAGGTAAAGACATGTGATGAAAAATATCTTCGTCTTGGATGAGAAGAGAAAATTAGAACTACAATTATGATTATGAGTTATTCACATGACCGTATAATGAGGATCTCATTGATTAATGTTCTGGGGTTAAAGCATTGTTGGTGGACTTTTAACATGGAGAAGATAATAGACTTTATGGTCTATTTGACTCTTCTAATGGATTGCTTTCGTTCACCGCTAACTATGGTTGAAATATTTTATCATCTACCATATATTCTAAATCTACGATTTATCGATGAAGGCTATTGATAATTTAATTATCTTTAGCTATGATATTCTTTCTTCGGCTAGTTGTGCTCACCCCTTTTGCTTCACAATTCCTTTCGTGTAATAAAAGTGTAAATGATTCGAATGGGGATAATGAGGAAAAATAGTGTGGTGGTCCAAGAGACTATCAAAGTTTCTCAACACATTATAAAAAAGCGGCATTGACATACAATATATAATTGTATTGAGGACCTAAGATGTGTGTGTCGTATATTATACGTCACTTAATAATTGATTTTGGTGAACAACAATAGGGTGAAGTGAACCCAACTTTGGAATGATATTTTGCCACTATCATACAAGATGTCTAATGACATACAATCTCGTGTTATCATAAGAAAGGGTTGTGCACATCCACTTGCTGAGTATATTTACGAGCACTACCTATATGATCTTGGAGTTGGGTTGAAACATAATGTTCAATCGCAGACGGTGGAGATAGTTATATGTCAAGAGAAGACTCACCATTGGAAGGAACATGATAGTAATCTTCTCATTTTTCTTTGGGGTCTATTGGATCAACCAAGGATAATTCTCTGGACATATGATATCTATCATAACTTAGATTCATGGCCTCCTATGTACGAAGGTTTCCTTGAGCATTTTCCAAAGATTTTAATTTTTAAAACAGTTCTAGATTGTACCTTTATGTAAGGTATCAGTGTGAGGTGTTGTCCATAGTTGGGACATGAATCACAGTTGGTATTAAAACTCACAGTATATGTGTTGTTGTATTTTGTACGACAATTGTAGTAATAAAGTTGTAGTTATTTTCTGTACCATGTATTTGGCGACTCAAAATAGGTTGGATGGATTAGACCTATTTTGGGGGTGTCACATGTTACATAATTAAAATATTTTAATATTATTTAATATTGTAATCATTTCATCTAGAATATAAGATATTTGTTAAACTTTTTAACAATTAATATAAGCTGCAAGTTATATTAGAAATATACAAATGTCTATCAAAGTCTTGATAAAAATCTATAAAATTTTGTCACTTGTTTTATGGAGTCTTTAACGCTCTGTTTCTGAGTTTTAAAATGGGCAGAAAAGTAAAGAAATGGACGAAAAATTTAAGTTTTCTTTCCAATTCTTATGTTTATGAGTTTTTTAATAAACGAAAAAGAAAAGAAATGGATAGAAAACTTGATCACTTTTCATGCCAAAGTTTTTCGTCCAAAATTACCTGATTTAGACGGAAAAGAAATTGGAATAAGTAATATTTTTATAATTCTCATATTATCCTCAATTTTTAATATAATAAATTTTAAATTACAACTCATGTCCTCAATTTTAAAATTTCTATTCTTTTCTATTAAAAACTCATAAACAACACAAAGGAAAACTTCAAGTTTTCTATTATTTTCTTTTCTGTCACAGAGTGTAAAAGTAATTTAAAAAATATTTAAGTCATTAAAATCCACAAACTCTACAAAAATTTATTAATTAAAAAATATATTTAAAAGTCATTATTGAATACACCCAACTAAAGGATTTTCAGAAAAAGGTTTTAAAATATTCTTGCAAATTTGATAATTTCATTTATATAATTTTTTTTATCAGTATAATTCTATATATCACAATGTTAGGACGAATATGTTGCTAAGCTCGACTTCCAAGCATATTAAATAAAGGAAATTAATTAAGAGATACTCCCTTTGTTTTTTTTTATTTGTCATTTAATAGAGTATTTTTTTTTATTTGTCATTTGTTAATTTTAAGTAAGTATTTATAACCTAATTTAGTATATTATTTCAACATTAAATATTAGTAATTTTTTTATCTTTCAATTTTCACAATAAATTTTAAAGAGTAATATTGAAATCTTATACTCCCTCCGTCCCTAATTATTTGACGTTTTAGAGTTTTTTATTTGTTCCTAATTATTTGACGTTTATTTAAATCTAGGAGAATTAATGATATTTTTTCCAAAATTATCCTTCATTAAACTCTCTCTCTTTATCCCAACAAAACTCTTCTTATCCCAATAAAAAATTTATGGGTATTATAGATAATTGAGTATTATATTTAATGTTTTACAATTATTATCTTAATTTTTGTGCCCACCTCTAAAACGTCAAATAATTAAAAACGAAGGGAATACTTATTTTAATTAATTAAAAAAATATTAATTATATTTTTTAATATTTATATTTTTCCCTAAAACATCAATTAAAAAGTACTGGTGAGAGTACCTGTGAAAGATTTTGATGTTTTTGACAACATCAAGGTTGGACCCACATATTTTGGGCGGGGCATTAAATTGGATGGCAATGCTGATATGAATGATGAATGCCAACAATATTTATTTATTTTCTCCGCACAAACTTCAACTACCTAATAATAACCGCATTTGCATTTTTCTAGTAGCCTAAGCAAATATAATAGTAAAATAAAATAACGGAAAAGGTCTAAAAATGTTCCTCAGATTTACTTCGATGTCCCCACTTATATTTTGATTTTTTTTTAAAAGTATTTTAATGTTACAAATTTAAAATCAATTATACTTCTATCATTAACAAACATGCTACCTTGACGAACAGAACTGACATCTGGATATTTTTTACTGACTAGACATATATTTTCACCTGAGTTCTCAAAAAATTTGTTATTTTAAATATTCTAAAATATTTATTATAAGAGAGAAAGCTTTAGATTCAAATAACATATTACGAGCGAAAGTTTTAGATCTTATGTATGTATATACACACAACTCCTTTTTTAAAGAAATCCACATAACAAATTATAAGAGAGAAAGCTTTAGATCTGATGTATGTATTTTGTATGTATACACACACAACTTCTTTTTCAGATCTGATGTATTTGTTCGTGAGACATATGAAAGTATTAATTAATTTGATGCCTAAAGATCATTTTTCATATATAATATATATATATATTTGATGATCCTTCAAATCGACAACAAAAACCCATTTCACAAACTCATTTCTACTCTCTTCTAATGCCACTATTTTTTTTTTACTCCGAAAGCCAATACTTTTTTAATGGTAACAAATAATGTTTTCTTTTATATATTTTTTCACATGATCTAACTAAAATTCAAACAATTACACTGCATATTAAACAAACTCATAAAAATAATTAATTTATAGTAGTGTTAGTGTAATTGTTTACTGTGTGTTTTGATTAGAAGTTAAATTCTCTTTTCAGCCTTGTTAGTAAAATTAAATTAGATGAGGTGTCAGTTTCGTTTATCAAGGTGGCATCTCAGTTAACGGGAGGGACATAATTGACCTTAAATTTATAATATTAAAGGGCACTTTTGAAATAAAAAAGTTCAAAGTGTAAGTGGGATATCGGAGTAAATGTTAGTCATTTTTGGACCTTTACCCAATAAAATAATGTTTCTTTCTTTATTATGTGTACTACTTTTATTTTAGATAAAATAAAATAATTTATAGTATTTATTACTCCACTAGTAATAATTTTTTATTCTTTTTTCTATCAAACAGAAAATAGACCTCCAATCCGCCCAAATAGCATCAGCCCGTCCGTAGCCCATCTGAGTGCTTTGGACAACGGCCTTTGAAACAAACTGGATTGGCATCACTTCGGCCCTGGAGTATCTTGGAATCCTTACAAGTTAAAACCAAAATTCATAAAAGATTCGTTAAACCAAACTGGATTAGCATCAATTTTGATTCGTTATTTTAAGAAGGCTTAAATATGATTTACTGTGACACCCCGAAAATAGGTACACATCACTCATCTTGAGTCGTCAAATACATAATACAAAATTCAAATACAACTTAATTATACAACAATCGTGCAAAATACGACAAAACATATGCTGTGAGTTTTAATACAAATATTGTCATCTAGACAATATCCACACTCAATTGAGTCTTCATTACATTTATTATTACACTATTTAACAGAATAGTAAGGACTACTAATGCTATTATCTCGCACTGCGCATCACTCGATTCTCTAATTAGTCCCCTCGCTACGTTCTCATTTCAAGAAGAAACAATAAAAGTAAAAAAGGGTGAGCTCAACTGGCCAGTAAGAAATATTATGACTAAGATAATACAGAATAAATTATCGTTAGTCTTCAACAGTGTTAAACTGATACAATATAACAAACACCAAATTTAACTGTAGCGGAACAAGAAATCTATTAAAAGAGTCAAGTAGAGAATAAAATCTACCATCTTTTATGATTTAAAAGGTTTTTTTATCACTTTTATTGTTGGGACTCAGCTTAATAAATAATCCACATCATCCCTGCACTACGGCCAATGATATTCATTAGTATCACAACCACAAATTATCCATGAACTACGGGTCAAGGATATTCGTGTATTCATCAATGGTCATGATCATGCCAACAACTGTCCATCAATGCACTACGGGCCAATGAGAACTTTTACCACATCATTTGTAACATTACGGTCATGATTATACCGATTAATCCCCCGTCATAATCATATCAAGTCCATTTATGCACTACAAGCCACAAATGACTTTCAACATAATATAAACATGAGGATGATGACAATTATATAAGAATTCAATAAAACAAGTTCAAGAATTAATTTATTCAGGAACTAATAACGCCCAAATTGTCAACATGATACTTCTTTCAGTAGAGTAAAATTCAAGAATACTCGTAAGAATATTTTCATGAAAAAAGATCTTTGGATGAAGCGCAAATATCGAGGATATTTCACTAATTTCATGGAGTATATAAGTCAAAACTTTAACCAATTTGAGTATAATAAAGAATGGAATAATAAAAGAAATCACCATGCATGCGATAGAGCACTTGCAGACGAGTTATTCCAACGAGAATAATAAATAACGGAACCAGTCGTGCAGAACGCACGTATGTGATATTCCAACGAATAATAAATAACGGAACTAGGTCGTGCAAAATTTTGCAAGCTGGGATGTTCCAATGAGAATAATAAATAACGGAACCGAAGTCATACGTACGTAAATGCGCAGCATGGATGTTCTAACAGAATAATAAAGAATGAAATAACAGAAGAATTTCACCATGTATGCGGAACTTCGCATAGACAGGTTTAGGGGTGAGCATTCGGTTATTAATCGAACCGAACAAGCAATTCGGTTATAACCGATACCCGAAAATGGCCTGTTTTAGCTATCCGAACAAATAATCAAATTTAATCATAGTCCATAAACAGTTCAATTCAGTTCCTACAATCCATAAACATAATCCATAAACAGTTCCTATAATCCATTAACATAATCTGTAAACAACAACACAGTTCATAAACATAAATTAACACCATAAACATAATGCTGAAGCTTATGTTTGAAGCTGCTGATGAGATATAAATTAACACCATTAACACCAGTTCATGGACATATGAGACTAGAAGAGCTTGAAGCTGCTAGCCTGCTGCTGCTGGCCAAAATTAAATGCTTGAATGTGACGCCCCCAAAATAGGTCCATTCCATCCAACCCATTCTGAGTCGCCAAATACATGGTACAGAAATAACTACAACTTTATTATTACAACATATAAAGCTGTGAGTTTAAATACGAGATATTGCCATCTGAGATAATATCCATATGCAAATAAATCCCCATCATAATTATTGATACATTATTTTACAAAAATGGTGAGGACTACTAAACAACTCTCTCTAGAACCTTCATTCCATACCCCGACTAGTAATCGCTACATTCTCGTCTCCTGAGAAGAAAAATGGAACAAAAAGGAAAAGGGTGAGCTCAACTAGCCCAGTAAAGAATATTATGACTAAGATAATATACAACAAAATTATCGTTAGTCTTCAACAGGGAAAAATATAATAGAATACAATAGACAACCAGTTTTAAATCAACAACTGCAGCGGAAACAACAATTCATTAGAAGAGTTAAGTAGAGAATGCAAACTACTATCTTCTATATATGAATTTAAAAGTTCATCGTCGATATTTTATCCCTGTAACATCAATCAATATATATCTGGGATCAAATATTCATCCTTGCACTACAGGCCAAGGACATTCACCAGTTGATCATGTTCATCTAAACACCTGTTCATCTTTGCACTACGGGCCAAAGATATTCATCAGAAATCATTCATCTTTGCACTACAGTCCAAAGATATTCATCATAAATCATTCATCTTTGCACTACTGAGCCAAAGATATTCCATAATATCATCATTTAAGGCGAGGATGATGAAAAAATATTTTAAAAAAGCGAATCCGGTGAAACAAAATGACAAGGATTAAGGATTAAGGATTCGTACTTTGTTTTATCCACGTCCAAAAATACCTCAAAAATAATCATAGTGGTGTAAAATTCAAGAATGATCAAAACATGGATACAATCAAAGCTAGTATCCACAATAGATATTTTAGATTTAAAAGGAAAATTTTCATTTTTTGATGAATAATGCCAAGTATTCGTGAATAAGATCAGATACGTGAATAGTCCAGATATCGTGAATAAGAAACTCAACACCAAAAGATAGAAATTTCACAAAAAAACATCTTCACGCTGCGTGAATAGTAACTCGTGAATAAGTAACTCATGAATAAGTAACTTCGTGAATAAGTAACCCGAGCATGAAAAAGTTCGAATTTGATAAAAAGTTCCAACCAATATTTTAGCATAATGATATTGAAGAAATAATATCATTTGAGAAGAAAATAACATCCTTACCTCGAAAGACAAGATTTTAGTTGAAACTTTGGATATAAGGCTATGACTTGAACTTGCATCGATATAGCAATACTCAAAGTATACTCAAAATACTCACAAGAATACGCTCGATAATATAGAGAGAAAACTTGATTTTCGGGTGTGATTTTAAATTCTAACCTAAGCACCTATTTATAGGAAATTGCTTAGAACACCAAAACAGAAAATTTAATATAATATTAATATATTTAATAAATTCTCTACGCCCATCTAGACAATCTGATCTCAGCCATCAACACATGTTAAAGATGCCCAAAAACATTTAAAAACTTTTTTGTAAATAAAATATTTTAAACTTCCAAAAATCAATTATTTGAGACTTGAACTTCAATAATTCATAATAAATAGCCCTTTTTTATCGGAAAATTCGAGTCTCGTGAGTTTTATAGGAAATTCAATTTCTACAACTTACGGAAGAAAGTTTTTCCAAATTCCAAATGAAATTGTTGAAATCCACAAATGAGCGATTTCTGTGTTATAACCAAATTTCAAATCAATAAATGGGGTCCACCGACATGTTTAACATGTTTTAAACATTTTAGTAACAAAAATACTCCTCCTCCACATATACTCATATATCCCACATTCATCGTAAAAATATCATCGTTAATATATTATTAAAATAATACATTTAAATGAATTATTTATCGGAAAAAGATAAAATATTAATTTTAAACAATTGTCACTATAAAATTTTTCTCCATCTATATCCACATAAAATTAATATTTTTTCTCATCATATGAATCAATAATTAATTATTCACAAATAATAATATTAGAATCACAATACTAAAGAACCGTGCCGTTTCTCAAGGAAAGAGGGCTTTCAATAAGAATTTCTCTTTCTTTGGCGGCATGATTAGGTGACCAAACCTCTCCTTGATGCGAGAACTTTCTAGACATTGCCAATAATGTTATCTAATAATATTATTCAGGATAATATGAATTATTGTTCAGATAATGAAAAAATACGTGTAATGACAATTATTAAAACAACATGAATATAAAATATCAACGCAAAGAATTATTGAATCAATAAAATAAAATCTTTGAATAAAGTAATATCTTGTAACAATTATTGAGTAGTGCCTTCTTTACGTAAGAATCAATAATTGGTGCAATACCGTAATCTTCTTCTTGTGCGATAACGCGTATTCGTGTGTTTTAACCAAGGGTATTCCAACGGTGTAAATGGTAACAACTACCGTTATTTTTAAACAACTTATTTTTGTCGTTTTTTCCTCCAATCGCTTTCCGTTATGGGGCCCACACATGGTCGCTTGCGTCGCATAAATACGAATATTCTCACACAAGATTGAATATTCCACGACTAAACGAATATTCTCAAAATAATAATGAATATTATATCACCACTTGCTTATTTAAAATATTTAGATTTTACCCATAACTAACCACATTAATCAAATCCACCCTTACTATTTCAAAATAATAAATAAAGGAAATTCCTTTTATTTAAAAAAATTTGAGGTCTTACAACGTCCCTCCTTATGAAATTTCGTCCTCGAAATTGACGACGCATACCTAGTGTTTGAAAAGATGAAAATACCTCGCTTTCATTTTCGTTTCCAACTCCAAAGTTATTTCCTCAATAAGCATGGTTTCTCCACAAAACTTTAACTTGTGGTATAACCTCAGACATGGGACATGTTCTTTCCTATCCAAGATATTGGCGACAGTGTACCTCCTCATACGTTAAGTCTTCGCTATCTCGTCAAATGGGGTTCTAACTTCAATGACGTGGTTTGGTCGTCGCGATATTTACGTAACATCGATACATGAAAAAGCGTTATGAACACGCGTCATACTTGGCGGTAAAAGCGAGTCTATAGGCCACAGTCCTATTCGATCGAGAATTTCAAATGGATTAATAAATCGAAGGTTTGAGTTTTCCTCACCTCACCGATTCTCGCTTTTAAAATAACAACTTCTTGACCTCCTTCTTCAAATTCATCACTCATTGTGTGTAGCTTGAGCGACTTTAACTTTATCGATTAAAGTCTATTATACTCGTATATCATCACGTGGGTACCTAGAGTTTTCATCTCCATCTCTATTATTTGTAAATTATACGAAATTAGTTTTGACAATATCGTTTTCATCATACTTGTATCGATCTTCTACTCAACACGCCGCCTACCACGTTCGCTTTTCCGGGATGGCATGGGTCGAACATGTCTTTGAAATGAGTCTCTCTTGAGTTCTTGAAGCTCTTCCCACATTCTTTGCTCCATTCGAATTTTGTATCTCTACGAGTCATTGCGTTAATGGAATAGCGATTCGAGAATATCCTTCAACGAATCTCGATAATAACCAACTAAGCCTGAAAAGCTACATATTTCGATTCTGAAACTTAGGTTGTTCTCAATCGTGACTCATATCCCAACCTTGGATAAGACATTACAATGACACCTATCGCTTTCTTATCGCACGAATATGGTGTCCCTACGGAGATGCGCTCGGCGGTGCATTTCCACAAAGGAAGTCACCAGATAGAGGCTCGGTATCAACTTCTCTGAGTTGGGTTTTTAACTCTCGAAGTTCAATAGAGCCATTCGATATGAGATTTTAGAAATGGGTTTTGTCTGGATTTAAAGTCGATACAAATTCAATATCACACTCGGGAGTAGGCCAAGAAATTCTTGAAATACGTCGGGAAAAATCAATAACAATGGGAATATTATTCAAATCGACGTGTCTTTATTCAAATCCATAACATGGACTAAGAAAGCTTGACATTCGTTTTTCAATAAACAAATGGCTTTATAATTTAATATGAAAGAGTTTGACTTCAATGGTTTGGTGCTTGAATTGAATAACGAGGTTGCTTAAGAATATGAAAACTAACAACCTTACGTAAAGCAATCAATTTTGGCATGATGAGTAGTTAACCTTAAAATCACATCAAAACAAATATCTCTATAGAAATAAGGCTAACGGTAATGTGATAGTGCCAACTGAATCAAGCAAGATTTCTAAACAACGGATGTAATAAAAGTTTCTCTTAATCTGAGTCTCCACAGATAAAGTCAAAGTCTAATTTCTCCGTGAGTCAAATTCAAGCGTTGGTATGACGTAAGCAAAGAGATAAAAGAATGGGTAGAAGCCGGTATTCAATAAGGTATAAACTTCTTAAGAATTTATAATTAACTAACGTCGTTAAACTCGTTCGGGTTCTCGATTTGAATGAAGTCACGACAAACGCTCTTAGAACAGATTGACTTTGACTTTTCCGGGACATCCTTTTGAGTCAACATCCCCATTGGACTTGGTTTCATTCTGACATACACTCTCGAGCTATATGTCCTTCCTTTCCACAATTATAGCATACTTGGGCTGTTGTGGGGGTTTTGGTGATATGTCCATCTTTCCCGCATTTATAAGATATGACCGGTGGTCGTTCTCCTCCTTGGAACCGATTCTTTCTTTGTGGCCGACGTCTTCACATGGTTATTATTGAACCTTCTCTTCTTGAAATGTCCACTTGAGTCACTCTCTCCTATTATCATGGCCACGATTTCCACCCGAAGTGGTTACCGCCTTTGTCAAGTATTCTTCTTTCTCATTTGGTTATCGTTATTACGATGGCTCTTTATCTTGATATGATCCTCGGTTATGGTCCTCGGTTGACGCGCACTCATTATCTTTCTAACAATTTGAGCCTCATTGACAACATCCGAATAAAGAGAAAATTTATGAGAAATGAGATCTTGACGTATCTTGGGGTTTCAAACCTCTCGAAACATCCGCGTCAAACGTTCCTCATTCTCAACCAAATGAGGTGCAAACTGGATAACTCATGAACTTCACCTCGTCTTTGGGACACCGTCGTGTTATTCTCGCTCCAATCTAATAAACTCCACTTCCTTCATACGACGAACACTTTCGAGGAAAGTATTTGTCATTAAATAGTTCTCAAACGTCTCCCAAAACATGCCGATAAGCGAATTTGGATGGAGTGCTGACTTTGAGACTCCACCGATGAGTCTGCGCCGCGCATACGGAACATAAATGTGGCGAATGGAACCTTCTGTTCTTCCGTGCATCCCAAGACATCGAATATCTTGGTAATTTGCTTGACCCATGTTTCCGCCATGATCGGATCAGGCTTTCCCTTAAATTCTGGTGGTCCCAACTCTTTGAATTGCTTGGGTGTGACAACCCGTGAATTGCTATCATTTCTCCTATGTTTTGAACACGAGTCTCCTAAATGCGATTTTTTGCGTGAACCGCAAAAAGCTTCTAAACATCCCTCGTTCATCATCTCGCTAAGTGGTGTTGTTCACAGGAGGTACATTGCCAAACTGTTGACGCGTTCTCCTCGTTGGTAAAATACATGCATCTCCACGGTCTCATTTACTCCTTTGTTAATATTCTTAATCGACATTCTTAAATCTTGTCATAAAACAAAGGGTTAATTAAGAAATCAATATATCACATAATATCCCTATATATCTTGACCAACTATCAAATAAGCTTAAGTAGGACACACTTAACGAAGGATTTACTCGTCTCTCCCTCCTAGTTCTATTCCCGATCTCATGGAGATCATATCCCTAAGCTCGATACCAATTGTGGACGCCCCCAAAATAGGTCCATTCCATCCAACCCATTATGAGTCGCCAAATACATGGTACGTAAATAACTACAACTTTATTATTACAACATATAAATCGTGAGTTTAAATACTGAGATATTGCCATCTAGACAATATCCATACGCAAATAAATCCCCATCATAATTATTGATACATTATTTTACAAAATGGTGAGGACTACTAAACAACTCTCTGTAACCTTCATTCCATACCCCCATTTAAGTAATCGCTACATTCTCGCCTCCCGAGAAGAAAAATGGAACAAAAAGGAAAAGGGTGAGCTCAATTAGCCGATAAAGAATATTATGACTAAGATAATATACAACAAAATTATCGTTAGTCTTCAACGAGGAAAAATATAATAGAATACAATAGACAACCATTTTAAATCAACAAGCTGCAGTGAAACAACAATTCATTAGAAGAGTTAAGTAGAGAATGCAAACTACTATCTTCTATATATGAATTTAAAAGTTCATCGTCGATATTTTATCCTGTAACATCAATCAATATATATCCAGGATCAAATATTCATCCTCGCACTATAAAGGCGAGGACATTCACCGATTGATCATGTTCATCTAAACACTGCTCATCTTTGCGACTACGGGCCAAAGATATTCATCGAAATCATTCATCTTTGACCTACTGGCCAAAGATATTCATCATAAATCATTCATCTTTGCACTCTGGGCCAAAGATCAATAATAATATCATCATTTAAGACCGAGGATGATGAAAATATTTTTTAAAGAAGCGAATCCAAAGTGAAACAAAATGACAAGGATTAAGGATTCAGGATTCGTATTTTGTTTTATCCACGTCCAAAAATACCTCAAAAATAATCATAGTGGTGTAAAATTCAAGAATGATCAAAATATGGATACAATCAAAGCTAGTATCCACAATAGATATTTTAGAGGCGAAAAGGGAAAATTTTCATTTTTGATGAATAATGCCAGTATTCGCGTGAATAAGATCAGATATCGTGAATAAGACAGTATCACGTGAATAAGAATCTCAAACACCAAAAGTTAGAAATTTCACAAAAAAATATCTTCACGCCGTGAATAAGAATCGTGAATAGTAACCCAGAGCATGAAAAAGTTCGAATTTGATAAAAAGTTCCAACCAATATTTCAAAGATAATGATATTGAAGAAATAATATCATTTGAGAAGAAAATAACATCCCCTTACCTCGAAAAGACAAGACAGTTGAATGAAACACCGGATATAAAGCTATGACTTGAACTTTAATCAGTATAGCAATACTCAAAGTATACTCAAAATACTCACAAGAATACGCTCGATAATATAGAGAGAAAACTTGATTTTGGTGTGATTTTCAATTCTAACCTAAGACCTATTTATAGGAAATTGCTTAGAACACCAAAGCGTAAAATTTAATATAATATTAATATATTTAATAAATTCTCTATGCCCATCTAGACAATCTGATCTCAGCCATCAACACATGTTAAAGATGCCCAAAACATTTAAAAACGTTTTTGTAAATAAAAATATTTTAAACTTCCAAAAATCAATTATTTTGAACTTGAACTTCAATAATTCATAATAAATAGCCCTTTTATCGGAGAAAATTGAATCTTGTGAGTTTTTATAGGAAATTCAATTCTCTACAACTTTACGGAAGAAAGTTTTCCAAATTCCAAAATGAAATCGATCAAATCCACAAATGGGCGATTTTACAAATTTATAACCAAATTTCATCAATAAATGGGGTCCACCGACATGTTTAACATGTTTTAAACATTTTTGGTAACAAAAATACTCCTCCTCCACATATACTCATATATCCCACATTCATCGTAAAAATATCATCGTTAATATATTATTAAAATAATACATTTAAATGAATTATTTATCAGAAAAAGATAAAATATTAATTTTCAACAATTGTCACTATAAAAATTTTCTCCATCTATATCCACATAAAATCAATATTTTTCTCATCATATGAATCAATAATTAATTATTCACAAATAATATTACAGAATCACAATACTAGCAACCAGGCCGTTCCCAGGAAAGAGGGGGCTTTCCAATAAGAATTTCTCTTTTTTTGGCCGCAATTAGGTGACCAAACCTCTCCTTGAGCAGTAACTTTCTAGACATTGCCAATAATGTTATCTAATAATATTATTAGGATAATATGAATTATTGTCTCAGATAATGAAAAAAATAACGTGTAATGACAATTATTAAAACAACAATGAATATAAAATATCAACGCAAAGAATTATTGAATCAATAAAATAAAATTTGAGCAATTAATTCTTTGTAACAATTATTGAAGTAAAGTGCCTTCTTACGTAAGAATCAATAATTGGTGCAATCTGTATGTCATCTTGTGCGATAACGCGTAGACATCGTGTTTTAACCACCGGGTATTCCAACGGTGTAAATGGTAACAACTACGCCAAGTTATTTTTAAACAACTTATTTTTTGTCGTTTCTTCCTCCAATCGCTTTCCGTTATGGGGCCCACACATGGTTGCATTGGCCGCATACGAATATTCCACAAAGCGATGCAGAATATTCCACGACTAAACGAATATTCTCCAAACAATAATGAATATTATATCACCACTGCTTATTTAAAATATTTGCGCATTTTACCCATAACTAACCACATTAATCAAATCCACCCTTACTATTTCAAAATAATAAATAAAGGAAATTCTTTTTATTTAAAAAATTTTGGTCTTACATATCAAGGTGAAAGTCTTGTCATTGATCGCTATTCTTTGTATTGCACAAATGATTGCTATTACAGCTTTCTACAATGAGTCAATGATCGATACCATTTCTTCTTTATTACACGAGTTCCTATCGACAAATATAAATGAAAAAAGCATTCAAATAACTTCAAAGAAACCATAAATTACAATGGGTGATCGCTATTGAGCAGATTGGCAAAATATCCTTAAATTATAAATTTACAATGGACTGCTAAACAACACCAATAAACCTAACAAAGTCATGAGATCAAAACATAGAGAGCAAAAGGAAATATAGTGGAGAAAGGGCATTCCTGTCAACTTCAAAGAAACCATAATAATTTCAGTTATAATAAGATTATGTTGCAATAATGAATCAAAAGACTAATTTACCTCATTAATTAAGTTGAGTCGTGGTCCTCGTGGAAACATTGGCATCATTAGTAGCAAGGCTCAACTTGAAAATTGCTGAAAAATGAAAAAAATAATTAAACACATTATTTTTATAAATTGTTTTATTAGTTCAATAAAATAAACATAAACAATAATTATTACCACACTCAAGTTTGTCGGCAAAGTCATTATCTTCCTCTACATCAATGCAATTCTTCTTTTTAATCCAATCTTGAAGACATATATGAGAGCTTCCACCATATGAGGCGACAATGAACTCTAAATGAATCAAGAATGCCCCGCCGCTTAAATGCGGATTCCGAAGCAACATTAGAAATGGGAATAGCCAACACATCACAGGCAATACGTGCAAGGATAGAGAATCTTGCACTATTAGCTTTCCACCACACCAAAATATCGAAAGACTCATCGGCTTCTTCCACATCTTCACTTAAATATTTGTCCAACTCCGATTTTTCTCCAAGTATCACTCCGGTCCGATGCTTTTTGAACTTATCCATAAGTCTATTTGTATTTTGGGATTCCAGTGAATTAAAACCTTGGGATGACAAGTTACTTAAACTTGATGTGCTACTTGGCCCACTTTCTTGTGTTGAATACTTTTTTTTGTACTCATTAAACAAATCTTCCATTGCTTTCTTCACACCATCGACAATCTCTATTCCCGTGGCCCTATTACTTGCTTGATATTCTAAATCCCTATCTTCATTATCAATATCAAAATGAAGATCTACTCCCATACCCTCCAATGGATCGTCAACTTCAATTTCATCATCTCCATACATTTCGTCTAAACCAAATTGAATAAAACTCAATTTAGACCGAGGATCAAGCACAACGGGAATATACAACAACATATTCATCTTTGTAATATTTCTCCAATACTTATCATATTTTCTTTTCATTGCCTTGACCATTTGTTTCAATTCTCTATCATTGCTTCTTTCCCACTCACTCAACATAATATAACTTTCACTTATTTCATGAAATGCATTATTTGATGTGACATAAGATGAGCCTGAAATACGCACAGTGAGATTATAATAATGTTCTAAGAATCTCACAAACAATTTAGCCCTATTCCAATCCGAAGTCCGTTGGAATATCTTCGCCCCCATCTCTTTTTACAAAGCCACGATCTTCAAATCCAAATCGATCAAAAGCTTCTTTTTTGTACTTTTAAGGTAGAACTTAACATCAAGTAAGTAGAGTTCCATCTAGTTGGACAATCTAGACTTAAGCCTTTCTTGTCTTCAAGACCACAATACTCAATCTGATCCTTAAATGACTTGAGCCAAAAGGACCTGCTTTTGCATACTTCATCAAGACGCCTAACATTCTCAATAGATTTCTCAATCAACTTCAACCCATCATTCACAATAAGATTAATAATGTGAGCTATACATCTCATGTGAATGAACTTACCACCCAAGACATTGGTTTTCCAAGATGTACATCTCTCTCAAGAAGCATTTGTAGATCATTTGAGCTAACATTATCTACAATGAGTGTCATAACTTTAGAAAGTCCCCACTCTTTTAGACAAGACTCAACCATTTCCCCAATGTCCTTCCCCTTATGACTTGTGATGGTTCGAAAATTTAAGATTTTCTTATGTAATTTCCAATTTTCATCAATAAAATGTGCATTAATACACATATAATTCAACCGTTGATCGGAAGTCCAAGAATCAGTAGTGAGGCAAACACGTTCACAATTTTTTTTAAGGAATGTTTTCAGCTTAATTTTTTCATTATCATACAAACGAATGCAATCTCTAGCAAATATAAAGCGTAAAAGGCAATGAAACCTCAGGATACGCAAACAGATAAGTCATTTAAAACCATCTTTCTCAACATGTTTGAAAGGAAGCTCATCTACAATAAGATGAAAAGTAACGGCTGCCCAAACAACTTCTTGGTCAAACCTCCAAGTGATGAGTGTACTCTCACATGCCCTCCCTCCCCCCCTCTCACCCTCTTTAATTCCTACAAGTTGGGGTTGAGCTTTATCCATGTTGATGGGATTTTTTTACAAGTTCTAAAGTGATTTAAAGCAAGTAGTGCCATTTGAAGATGAATCAATGACTAATTCTTTTCCACAATAAGTACACTTACCTTTGATGACATTACCATCATTATCTTTAAGCTGGAATGAAGTGCCCTCGGTCCACACCTTGGATCTAAGCGCCATCCTCTTTCTTGCGCCTTTACATTTTCTGATTGTCTCGTACTCTTTGTACTTGTCTCTATATTGGGGGTGGGGGTGGGAACACTGTCACCCCCTTCTTTCTCATGTCCAATTGCATCAAGGTCATCAAGGTCAAGTTCGTCTGTATCATCCACCATATGCAAATCATTTAAAATACTTCTTGACATCATCTGAAAATTTTAAACAAATTACATTAACAACGAAAGTTTAAAAAGTTTACACCAATCAAAAACTTCAAGCAATAAGAATCAATGCATAAAAGAATATCAGGAAAACCACCCGTATCCTGAATTAAGTGCTTTAAACCTGTCCAAGGACTGTGTCAACCCACACAAGATAAAACAAGTATTAGAACTTAATCTGTCATTTTAAGATTTCAACATTTGAGATTATTCATGCCTAAGTAAGATCTCTACATCTATCTTTCCATCATTTTGCTTAACATCCCAACCCTGTTCCCTCTTCTATCCTGTTCCCTTACAATAATATTCTACTCTGGGGAGAAAAAGTAATCTTTACAATATTTATATGTATATATATATGGATAAATATATATACATATATATATATACAGATTCCATTTGGTACTGTCAAGCCAAATAATTCATACCTGACCCAATAAATAGGGGAATAAAGTGCATTATATGTTTTCAAAAAGTATGAAGAAATAACCCATAGAAGACCATCAAATTTTTTGGTACAGATTGTTTAAATTTTTCAATATATATAATAGGTTACTTTAGAAATTATTAATTGTATAAGGTATACCTATAATAGGCAACAAACATCTACAAGGTAATTATGTCGACTGGATTATAAATCTAAAAAGAACCGCTATTTGCTTTTGAGAGAAAAACAACTGCAATGATTCATGATCTTGGCCAAAATGAAAAAGTGTGTATACAACAACTTTTTAGTTCAAACTTCTTTACTTATTTATCTATGAAAATTTTGAAATTGAAGATCAATACTTGAATAATTAACAACAATTGTGGAACACTTTGGGCATCAAAGAAAACAGAAAAGGACATAAGAATTTAAGATTAGCACTTACATATACATATATATTAGAAAACAATGCCTAATCGAAGAGGGTTTAAAATTAATCAGTAAAAATAGAACATAGATTTGTTAGATTTAACCAAAATAATTGATATAATTTCAATTCCATGTTTTAATTCACATAACTAAAACATGGAAATGGAATTGAAAAAATCAGTATCTTAGTAATTATTTTACCTGATAAGAGAAGTAAAGAGAGAGAGACTTGAATAATTGATGCAGAAAAGCAGAAACAAAAGAACACAGGAGGGTCGAGGGAGGCGATGCCATGAGCCCGTGACTGCCGTCGGTCGAAGGGAGGCGATGGCCGATGGCGATGAGAGACTGAGGGTCGAGCTCGACTGCTCGAGGGAGGCGATGAGGGTTTGAGATCTCTGGCCTCTGTGTTGTGTAGACTGTGTTTGGGATTTGGGAATTTGAGAGAATGAGAATGAGATTGAGGGTTTGAGATCAGGCGATTGAGGCGATGAGGGTTTGCGAAGTATCAAGTAAGTCAATAAGACAATAAGTCATATTATTTTTTTGAGTAGACAAGCATGTATTCGGTTTTTGGTTAAACCGAATAGTCTAAAAATAAAACCCGTATAAACTAATCGAAACTTGTAATATAATTTGAATATAACCGAATTGTTATAAATAATCGAATTATCAGAAAATTTCAGTTAAATTATTACAGTTCGATTAAATTATTTCGGTTATATCTATTTTTTGCTCGCATTTCCTAAAGCGAGTTATTCCAACATAATGATAAAGAATAGAATAATGAAGAATTTCATCAAGTATAGGGTGAATCAGCGTATACATGTTATTCCAATGAGAATAAAAAAAAATGGAATAATGAAGTTCTCTTCATGAATACGAAAGAAATAATACCCCTTACCTTAGAACAAAGCTGGATATAGGAGTAGTGAAGTAGCAAAATACTTTTCTTCTTTCTCTCTATAGTTTCTCTCTACAGAGTTTCAAGGTGAATTCGTAAGAAATAATGAAGGAATGAGCTTCTATTTATAAGAGAATGGGTGAATAGTAACTAATTCTGAGCGGTCCAAATTGATTTACTTTTAAGCAGATGGTCTAGATTGGTTTCTTATAAAATATTCTAATAAAACAAAATCTTTTAAATAAAATATAATATATTCTATTTATAATCTAATAAAATGAATAACTTTATAAAAGTATTACATTTTATATAAAAAGATTTTACTACGCAAACATTATATGCAGTGCACTATGCAAACACTATGCATAATAAAATATAATATATTCTATTTATAGTCTAATAAAACGAATAACTTTATAATAGTATTACATTTTATATAAAAAGATTTTACTATGCAAAAATACTATGCATAATGTAATATAATATATTCTATTTATAGTCTAATAAAGCGAATAACTTTATAAAAGTATTACATTTTATATAAAAAACTTTTCGCATTTTATTACATTAATAATACTAATAAAACAAAATTTCATCATCATTATTATAATTCACACTATTAATCGACCAGGTCATTCCAAGGAAAGAGGGGGCTTTCCAATAAGGATTTCTCCCTATTGACGCGCAATTAGATGACCAAACCTCTCCTTGGCAGAACTTTTAGACATCGTTAATATTGTAAATAATAATATTAATAACTTCATTGTCTCAATTATTAATTTAATAATATATAAAATATCGACAATAATTGAATCAATTAACGTGAGATCTTATGCAACAATTCTTTCAAGCAATAATTGAACAAAACCGGTGTGACTTCTCACATAAGCATCAATAATCAATACCGAGTGCTACTACTTAACCACGCCAGATTATTCATTTCTTTAACATCGGGTGTTTCAACGGTTGACGATAAAACTTTCATTTGTTATTTTTATAAAATATTTTTGTCGTTTTCTCAAATCGACAATAATTCCGTTGTGGGGTCCACCAATGATTGTGCCGTCGTACGAATATTCCCTATTAAAACGAATATTCCCCGACCAATCGAATATTATATAACAAATTGCGTACTTTGCCAAATTTATAACTATTACCCACAACTATAACATTATATCAAATTCATTCCCTAATATTCAAAAATGATTATAGAAAATTCATCTTTATTCATAAAAGTTGGGGTCTTACAATCTCCCCTTCTTATGAAATTTTGCCCTCGAAATTAGGGTACGTACCTGGTATGTCGAAGAGGTAAGGATACCTTGATTTTATTTCAGATTCTAATTCCTAGGTCATTTCCTCAACATCGTGGTTCCTCCATAAAACTTTGACTTGAGGTATAACCTTGGAGCGTAGAATATGTTCCTTCTTATCCAAGATTTGAACATGAACCTCTTCATACGTTAAATCTTCCGCTATTTCGTCCGGTTCTAACTCAATAATGTGGTTCGGGTCTTTCACATATTTACGTAATAGGGATATATGAAAAATATTATGAACACGAGACATACTTGGTGGTAAATCGAGTCTATAGGCTACAGTCCCTACTCGATCGAGGATTAAAAATGGGCCAATGAATCGAGGATTGAGCTTTCTTCTCTTTCTAAATCTCGTAACTCCTTTCCATGGAGCAACACGTAACAACACATGATCTCCAATATCGAATTTCACGTCCTTTCGATAAAGATCAGCATAACTCTTTTGTCGGTCTTGTGAGGTTTTATACGTTGTTGGATCGTTTGAATCTTTTTCATAGTCATACGTACCAACTCCGGTCCCAACAACGTTGCTTCACCCACCTCATCCCAAAGACATCTTTGAGAGCGACACTTTCTTCTATACAACGCCTCGAATGGAGCCATGCCAATACTTGTTTGATAAGCTGTTGTTGTAAGAAAACTCCACCAATGGTAAGAACTTGTCCCAACTTCCTTGAAGTCGAGGACACGAGTCTTAATAAATCTTCAAGAGTTTGAATAATCCTTTCTAATTGTCCGTAAAAAATCGAGGATGATACGCGAACTAAATCGTAAATGCGTGCCCATAGCTTTTTGTAAACTAACCCAAAATCGTGAAGTGAATCTTGGGTCTCGATCGAAACTATGGATCTTGGCATACCATGCAGTCTTACAATCTCGTTTATGTACATACGAGCAAGACGTTCAAGTGTATAAATTTCTCATATTGGTGAGAAATGAGCATACTTGGTCAATCTATTAATAATGACCCAAATTGCATCTATGCCTTGAGAAACCTTGGGAAGACTAGTAACAAAATCCATGATAATGTGCTCCCACTTCCATTCTGGAATTTCAAGTTGTTGCAATGGACTTTTTGGTACTTGATGCTCTGCCTTAACTCGTTGACAAGTTAAACACCTTGAGATAAACAACGCTATCTCTCTCTTCGATATCATATTGCCCCACCAAAATGTATGTCGAAGATCATAATACATTTTGGTACTCCCTGAGATGGATTGCAAAACGGTGTGTTGTGCTTCCATCATCATGATTTTATACTTTAACTTCAGGATCGTTAGGAACACAAAGTGCGGAGTTGATTTCAAGTATTCCTTCTTCATCGATTCTTGCTTTTAAGATAACACCTTCTTGTACTTTCTTCCTCATACGCATCGGCTTCAGTGTCCGTCAAGCTTGAAGCGGCTTTAACTTTATCGATTAATGTCGGTTATACTCATATATTCGCCATCATCACGTGGGTCCCTAGAGTCTTTATCTCTATCTCCATCCTTTGCAAGTCATACAAATGGGCCTCTGCGTTGACAATATCGCTTTCGCACCGCATATGATCTTCTACTCATAAATCACGCCTACCACGCTTGCTTTTCGAGGATGGTATTGGATGGTATGATCATAATCTTTCAATGATTCAAGCCAACGTCGCTGTCGCATGTTGAGTTCCTTTTGAGTGAAGAAATATTTGAGTCTTTTATGATCCGTCTCCACTTTCTCCCCATACAAGTAATGCCTCCAAATTTTAAGTGCGAAGATAACAGCTGCCAACTCTAGATTATGAGTAGGATAATTTCTCTTATATTCTTTGAGTTGTCGAGAGGCATAGGCTATGACTTTCCCACGTTGCATGAGAACACATCCTAACCCTTTGCCTGAAGCATCACTGTAGATGACAAATCCCCTTGAGATGGATGGTATTGTCGTAAGCAGTCTTTGAAATGAGTCTTCTCTTGAGTTCTTGAAACTCTTCTCACATTCCTCGTTCCAACCGAATTTTGTAGATTTTTAAGTCAGTTGAGTTAAGGGAGTAGCGATTCGAGAAAACCCTTCTACGAATCTCCGATAATAACCAGCTAAGCCGAGAAAGCTACGTACTTCGGTCACTGATTTAGGTTGCTCCTAGCTTTGAATAGCTTCAATCTTTGCTAGGTCAACAGATATTCCATAACTTAATAACACGTGCCTAAGGAATGCTACTTCCTCAAACCAGAACTCGCATTTCTTTAACTTGGCATAAAGCTTATATTCACGAAGCTTTTTAAGTATCAGCCTCAAGTGTTGCTCATGATCTTCACGGCTTTTGAAATAAATAAGGATGTCATCAATAAAGACGACCACAAAGTGATCCAAATATTCCTTGAATACTCGGTTCATCATATCCATGAAGGCAGCATGAGCATTAGTCAATCCAAAAGACATGACTAGGAATTCATAATGCCCGTACCGAGTTTTGAAAGCCGTCTTTGGAATGTCATCGGTTCTAATCTTCAATTGGTGATATCTGGAACGAAGATCAATCTTTGAAAAAAATTTGGCGCCTTGCAAGAATGGGGTCAAACAGGTCATCAATGGGAGGCAATGGATATCTATTTTGATAGTGACATGGTTCAACTCCCGATAATCAATACAAAGTCGCATACTCCCATCTTTCTTCTTCATGAATGAACAAGAGAGCACCCCAAGGAGACGTCTTGGGATCGAATGAAACCGATGTCTAACAATTCCTGCAGTTGGGTCTTTAACTCCACGAAGTTCAATAGAGCCATTCGATATGGGGCTTTAGAAATGGGTTTTGTACTGGGTTCAAGGTCGATATAAAATTCAATTTCACGCTCGGGCGTAGGCTGAAGAAGTTCTTCAGGGAATACGTCAGGAAGTTTATTAACAATAAAAATATCATTCAAAACTGACGTATTTTTGTTTAGATCCGTGACATGAGCTAAGAAAGCTTGACATCCGTTTTTCAATAAACAAATAGCTTTATGGCTTGAGATGATAGTGATTGATTTTAATGGTTTGGTTGCTTGAATTCACATAATAGGTTAGTTAGGAATATGAAAGCTAACAACCTTACGAAAATAATCAATTTTTGCATGATGAGTAGTTAACCAATCAATCCCTAGAATTACGTCAAATGCAAGTATTTTCAATGAAATAAGATCGACAGTAATGTGAGGAAACCGATTTAAACCAAACAAGACTTATAAGCGATTGGATGTAATAAAGGTTTCTCCTAATGGAGTTTCAACAGATAAGTCAAAGTCTAATTTCTCTCGAGTCAAATTTAAACGTTGAGCGTAAGTAGGAGAAATAAAAGAATGGGTAGAACCCGGTATCAAATAAGGTATAAACTTATCTAGAGTTTATGATAAGCTTACCCGTGATGACCTCGTTCGGGTTCCTTGCTTTCTAAGAGGTCACGACAAACGCTCTCCCTTGCACTACTGGCTTTGACTTATCTGGGACGTCCTTTGGTACCTCCATCCTAGCTGAACTTGTCTTCGGTGAATGACAAAATCGGGCTAGGTGACCTTCTCTCCCATAATTATAACATGATTTGGACGACATCACGCAGTTTGGACTGATGTGTCCCTCCCCTCCGCATTTGAAGCATATGATAGGTGGTCGTTCTCCTTCCTTAACAACGGGTCTTTGGTCTTTGACGTCTTTCCATCATTGTTGAATCTCCTCTTCTTAAAATGTCCATTCTTATTGTTTTGGCCATGATTATCACCGAAGTGGTTACCATTTCTGGCATGTTGATTCCCTCCACGCTTATTGTCACCTCTTCGATGACTGCTATCACTAGTATTATCATTTTGTCGGCTGCTCTCTTTTGGTTGGGTTGACTCATTATCGCGCTCCAATAACTGAGTCCTATTAACAACATCTGAATACAAACACAGTTTATGAGAGATAAGATATTGACATATCTCGTGTTTCAAACCTCTTAGAAACATTCACGTCATTCTCTCCTCATTATCAACCAAATGGGACGCAAACCGGGACAACTCGGCAAACTTCGATTCGTACTGCGACACGGTCATGTTGTTTTGCTCCAGCTTGATGAACTCTACCTCTTTCATGTGATGAATACTTTCGGGAAAGTACTTGTCGTTGAACAATTCTTGGAACTTCTCCCAAGTCATCTTCAGTGCGGCAGGTTGAGTACGTTTTACAAATTTCCACCAGTAATCTGCCTCTGCACGCAACATAAAGATGGCAAATGGAACCTTTTGCTCCTCGGAGCATCCCAAGACATCAAATATCTTGCAGATCTACTTTATCCATGTCTCCGCCTTAAGTGGTTTTGACTCTCCAAAAAACTCCGGTGGTCCCAGTTCTTTGAAGCGCTTATGATGGACTGATTCAAGAGTTGCCGGTGTTTTCACTGCGCATTTTATCTGAGAGCCCGCTCTTGCCCGATGTTACATGAATTGCATAAATCCTCTGAACATTCTATCATTCATCATCTGGTCAGTGTTGTTGTTTGCCTAAGGATTGTCGCCTTCCTGATGCACATTATCCTGATTATTGATTTGTGGATACTCAACAGTCTCTTGTGCTCCATTGCTAATCTCAACATTCTCGGATGCCATTTTCAAATACTGCCACAAAACAAAGGTTAATTGACATGCAATATATTATCCCTATACTCTTACCGATCAATTAAATGCCAAATAAACTTAGGTAGGTCATACTAGCGAAGGAATTCCCCGTCTCTCCCCTCCTAGTTCTTGTCTCACATCTCAGCCAGGGATCATATCCCTAAGCTCTGATACCAACTGTGACGCCCCCAAAATGTAGGGTTTCGACACAGAAACGCACAGCGGAAATAGAACAATTTAAAGCAATTTTCGAAACCCTAAACAGGATCCATGCGAAAATAATTAATTTAGTGGTTAGAAATTATACCGAATATGAAAATGCCTCTGAAATTGATGCGCTCGAATCTCCAACGCAATCCAAATGAATCGCGCCTCTATGGTATCCACACGAACGCATACAAAACAGAGTCAGACGATCTGCAAGAAAACTGCGGGCTATGATGCTTAGCCACCAAAAGGAATGGATTTTAGAAGCTGTTTCTCTACAGTCTCTCTCTAAGAAGCGGCTAGGGTTATGATGTTATGATATAACCTAAGTGTAGCTACTTATATCATATATATAGTAGTTAAAAAGGGATTAATCAAAACCTAATTTCATAAAATCCCAATTTATATATATATATATATATATATATATATATATATATCTTAATTAAGTCTTACTTAATTAATATACATATATACAAATTATCCTTTTAATTTAAATTCGTGATTTAAATACTATTAATAATATTAATATATTTAAATCCTTAAAATTTAAATTAATTCCATTTTAAATTACGTTACATGTGTGTGACCTATAGGTTATTATTACGTTGGCAATAATTTTAAAATCATATTATAAAATTATAAGCAATGTGAAATGACATCTAAGTAATGCATCAACGCTACCCAAGTAATAATAAGATCGATGATTCGATGCAACCTTTTCGTGACCAATGTTTCAATGCAATTTAATCCTTTTAACCTTAATATCCTAGATTAAACTCGAGTCATGGAATGTGTTATACTCTTCATAATTTAATCTCGAGTTTTCTTGATCAATGAGTGGTACTATATGAAACAAATCACTATTTGAGCATGACCATGCATTTCTAGTCCTACTCAATCAAGAGGCTATGGATATCACCCTAATATATAGGAGGGTTAAATTCCTTCAGATCACTTCATATTCCTCACACGATTCACGATGTACCCAATAATCACCTTTATAGTCCACCCTATTAAAGGTGACATTTGATGATATCAAAGTACATAAATTCCGTGTAGTAAATATAGTGATTTGTGTCGGAAGACCATTACATCATTATCACTATGAGAATTTCTAATGACACTTCGCATAATGCTCCACATAGAATTCTCATGGTGGGTCCATCCAATACATTGTTCTACAACATGTACTATGCATTGACTTAATATCTCATATATTTATGACCAATGAGATTTGGTCATCATCGATCCACATCTTAGTCTCGATGCATCAATGTTGTCCCATCAACAATGATACTTTCATTAGGGACATTTAAAAACAATGATACTAATTGTAATTATATAATCTCATGTTCAAGTCACATACTTGAAACCATATAATATGTATCACTATTCTAAGGAATTTTATTATGTTAACAATTATATAACGCAATAAATAAAACCATAATAAAATCATTCATTTATTCAATCAAATATAATATCATAACGTTAAGCAATTATATCAAATAATTGGCCTCTAGGGCATAAACTCTAACACAAAATAGGTATACATCACCCATCTTGAGTCGCCAAATACATGGTACAAAATTCAAATACAACTTAATTATACAACAGTCGTGCAAAATACGACAAAACATATGCTGTGAGTTTTAATACAAATATTGTAATCTAGACAATATCCACACTCAATTGAGTCCTCATTACATTTATTATCACACTATTTAACAGAATAGTGAGAACTACTAATGCTATTATCTGAACTGTCACTCCGTTCCCCGATTAGTCCCTACTACGTTCTCATTTCCTGAAGAGAATAATGAAAGTAAAATGGTGAGCTCAACTAGCCCAGTAAGAAATATTATGACTAAGATAATCTGAGAATAAATTATCGTTAGCCTTGATAGTGTTAAAGCGATACAATATAACAAACATCAAGTTTAAGCGTGGCGGAACAAGCAATTCATTAAAAGAGTCGAGTAGAGAATAAAATCTACTATCTTTTATGATTTAAAAGGTTTTCATCACTTTTATCATTTGGGACTCGAATTTTAATAAATAATCCACATCATCCATGCACTACTACCAAGGATATTCATTAGTATCACAACCTCAAATTATCCATTGCTTTATGGGCCGAGGATATTCGTGTATTCATCGATGGTCATGATCATGCCAACAAGCATCCATCAATGCACTACGGGCCAATGAGGACTTTTACCACATCATTTGTAATATTACTACCATGATTATACCGATTAATCCCTGTCATAATCATACCAACTCCATCTATGTACTACAGGCCACAGATGACTTTCAATATAATATAAACATGAGGATGATAACAATGATATAAGAATTCAATAAAACAAGTTCAAGAATTAATTTATCCAGGAACTAATAACATCCCAATTGTCAACATGATACTTCTTTGTAGAGTAAAATTCAAGAATGCTCAGAAGAATATTTCCATGAAAAGATCTTTGGATGAAAGCTTGAAATATTAAGGATATTCCACTAATTTCATGGAGTATAAGTCAAAACTTTAACTTGTTGAGTATAATAAAGAATGGAATAACAAAAGAAATCACCATGCACGCGATGCGATAAGCCATGCAGACAGAGTTATTCCAAGCAGAATAATAAAAATAACGAATTCAGTCGTGCGTAAGCGCTTGCATGTGAGGATATTCCAACAGAATAATAAATAACTAAACGTGTCAAAGTGAAATTGCATCAAGCGTGGATATTCCAATGAATAATAAATAACGGAACCAAATTTCACGTGTGTAAATGCACGAGACGAGGATGTTCCAACATTATAATAAAGAATGGAATAATGAAGAATTTCACCATGTATGCGAGTCTTAGCGATGGCAAAAGTTATTCCAACATAATGATAAAGAATAGAATAATGAAGAATCTCACCAAGTATAGGGTGATGGCAGATATCAAAAGTTATTCCAATGAGAATAAAAAAAATGGAATAACAAAAGTTTTCTTTATGAATACGAAAGAAATAATACCACTTACCTTATAACAAAGCTGGATATAGGAGTAGTGAAGTAGTAGAATACTTTTTTTCTCTCTCTCTCTATTTTTCTCTCAGAGTTTGAAAGAATTGTAAGAAATAATGAAGGAATGAGCTTCATTTAGGAGAATGGGTGAATAGTAACTAATTCTGAACGGTCCAGATTGATTTACTTTTAAATCGACGGTCGCAGATTAGTTTCTTATAAAATATTCTAATATAACAAAATCTTTTAAATAAAATATAATATATTCTATTTATAATCTAATAAAACGAATAACTTTATAAAAGTATTACATTTTATATAAAAAAATTTTACTATGCAAACACTATGCATAATAAAATATAATATATATTCTATTTATAGTCTAATAAAAGCGAATAACTTTATAAAATTATTACATTTTTATATAAAAAGATTTACTTATCTTACTAAAATACTCGCATAATAGAATATAATATATTCTATTTATAGTGTAATAAAGCGAATGATGTAAGACCCCAAATTTTTATAAATAAAAATCAATTTCCTCTAATTATTATTCTTGATTAATAAGGTGGTAATTTGATATAATGCTTTAGTTATGGGTGAAATGTGCAATTTTTGCAAAATAAGCAAGTGGTTATAAAATATTCATTGTTGTTTAAAGAATATTCGTTTGGTCGTGGAATATTCTTTTTATCGGGAATATTAAATGCTGACGGCCATGATCATTAGTGGGCCCCATAATGAATAAGCATCGGATGAGGAAAGCGACAAGTATGTGTTTTTATAAATAACTGGCGTAGTTATGTTACTGTAACTTTGTTGGATTACACGGTGGTTAAAATACGATGTCTGGCGTGGTTGTCTGAAATACACAAGATGTTACAAGTATTGTTGAATTATTGATTCTTACGTGAAAAGCCACTACTCAATAATTGTCACAGTGAATTCTTTGTTCAATATTTTATTGATTCAATAATTGTTGCGTTCTTTAGTTTATATTATTCTTGTTTGATAATTGTCACCGCATGCAGTATTTTTCATTATCGAAGCAATAATTCATATTATCTGAATAATATTATTAGATAACATTATTGGCAATGTCTAGAAAGTTCTGTCTAAGGAGAGGTTTGGTCACCTAATTGTGCGCCAGTAAAGAGAAATCCTTATTGGAAAGCCCCTCTTTCTTGGAAACTGTGCCGTTGTTAGTAATGTGATTCTATAATATTATTTGTGAATAATTAATTATTGATTTATATGATATTGATTTTATGTGGATATAGATGGAGAAAATTTTTTAATGTGACAAATATTGAAAATTAATATTTTATCTTTTTTACGATAAAATAATTCATTTAAATATATTATTTTAATAATATATTAACGGTGATATTTTTATAATGAATGTGGGATATATGAGTATATGAGGAGGAAGAGTATTTTGTGGCATTAAATGTTTAAATATATGTTTTTTGTGTGTCGGTGGACACAATTCTTGATAGAAAATTAATTATAATCGTAAAATCGCCCGTTTATGGATTTTGGTCAATTTACATTTTGGAATTTGGAAAAACTTTCTTTCTGCAAAGTTGTAGAGAATGGAATTTCCCATGGAAAGTCATGAGTTTTGAATTTTTCTCGATAACCGAGCTATTTTCTATGAATTGTTGAAATTTCGAGAAAATAAAATAATTTTTATTAAATTATGGGTGGGACCCACTTTTATTCTAACACATGTGGGTTGCTAATTTGAGTCGAGGATGGCTGGTGGCTGAATTGGTAGGTAAGCATGCGTAGGAAATGTGTTTAATAAATAATATTAATTTATTATTTAGTCTCCCTTTGGCGTTTAAGCATTTTCATATAAATAGAGGTTAAGTTAGAATTGAAAATCACACGAAACTAAGTTTTTCTCTTTCTCTCTATATTATCGAGCGTATTCTTGTGAGTATACTTTGAGTATTGCTATACTCGGATGCGAGTTTCATCAACACTATATCTAAATTCAATGTGAAATACGGTTATTTTGAGGTAAAGGATGTTATTTCTTTCATGAATGATATTATTTTCTTCAATATTATTATGCCAAAATATTGGTTGAACTTTTTATCAAATTTGGAACTTTTTCATTTGGAGTTCTTATTCATGAGTTCTTATTCACGAGTTATTATTCATGAGTTCTTATTCACGATTCTTATTCACGAAAGTACTATTCAAAGCGTGAAGATGTTTTTTGTGAAATTTCTATCTTTTGTGTTGGGTTCTTATTCACGTATACGGCCTTTATTCACGATATCTGACCTTATTCACGAATATTGAAGACTATTCAATAGAAAAATGATAATTTTTTTTTTGTCCAAGATGTCTATTTTGGCTACTATCTTTGATTGTATCCATGTTTTGATCATTATTTTTTGAGTTACGCTTCAAAATCGTTTATTATGAAGTATTATCGATCTTGGATAAAGCTGTATACGAATCCCTAATATTTGTCCTTCTCTCACTAGATTAGATTCTTAAAAATATTTTCATCATCCCGGTCCTTAATGGTGATACTTGATGAATATCTTTGGCCCGTAGTGCAAAGATGAACGATTAAGCGATGAATATCTTTGGCACGTAGTGCAAAGATGAGCAGTGTTGAGATGAACATGACCAATTGGTGATTTAAATGAATATCTTTCGCTTCAGAGTGCAAAGATGAATATTGATTGTTATTCTGAGGATAAAATATTGATGATGGACTTTTAAACCTTAGAAGGCGGTAGAATTCTTTTTCTACGTGACTCTTCAATGGATTGTTGTTTCAGTTGCATTTGTTGATCTAAAACTTGTTGTCTATTGTATTCTATTAGATTTTTGCTGTTGAAGACTAACAATAATTTGTTGTATATTATCTTAGTCATAATATTCTTTCTTTGGGCTAGTTGAGCTCACCCTTTTTTCCTTGTTGTTCCATTTTCTTCTCGGGAGGTGAGAACATAGCGAGGATCGAGTCGGGGTATGAAATGAAGGTTCTAGAGAGAGTTGTTTAGTAGTCCTCACCATTTTTGTAAAATAATGTATCAATAATTATGATGGGGATTTATTTGCGTGTGGATATTGTCTGCAGCGACAATATCTCGTATTTAAACTCACAATTATGTATTGTCGTATTTCACACGACATTTGTATTATTGAAGTTGTAGTTATTTACGTACCATGTATTTGGCGACTTCGAGAATGGGTTGGGTGGAATGGACCTATTTTGGGGGCGTCACAAATGACTTTATATAAGTATTCTGTTTTATTACATTAATAATATTAATAAAACAAAACTTCATCATCATTATTATAATTCACACTATTAATCGACTGTGTCGTTCTGGAAAGAGGGCTTTCAATAAGGATTTCTCCCTATCGACGCCGCAATTAGGTGACCAAACCTCTCATCGTTGGCGAACTTTTTAGACATCGTTAATATTGTAAATAATAATATTAATAACCGTCGTCTCAATTATTGATTTAATAATATATAAAATATCGACAATAATTGAATCAATTAACTCGAGATACTTATGCAACAAATTCTTTGAAGCAATAATTGAACAAAAGCTGAGTGACTTCTCGCGTAAGCATTAATAATCAATACCGTGTGTTACTATGCAACCACGCGTATTCCTGTACTTTTAACACCGGGTGTAAAATCCCAAATTTTACGAATAAATATTTAAATTTCTCGATTTTTTTTTAATATTATGGTGTGAATTTAATATAATATTATAGTTGTGGGTAATATTTATAAATTTTGCAAAAGTATGCAAGTTGTTATATTATATTCGATTGGTGGGGAATATTCTTTTGTGTCGGGGAATATTAAAGACGACGGCAATATATGTGACGCCCCAAAATAGGTCCATTCCATCCAACCCATTACGAGTCGCCAAATACATGGTACGTAAATAACTACAACTTTATTATTACAACATATAAAGCTGTGAGTTTAAATACGAGATATTGCCATCTAGACAATATCCATACGCAAATAAATCCCCACCATAATTATTTATACATTATTTTACAAAAATGGTGAGGACTACTAAACAACTCTCTAGAACCTTCATTCCATACCCGACTAAGTAATCGCTACATTCTCGTCTCACGAGAAGAAAAATGGAACAAAAAGGAAAAGGGTGAGCTCAACTAGCCCAAGAAGAATATTATGACTAAGATAATATACAACAAAATTATCGTTAGTCTTCAACAGGAAAAATATAATAGAATACAATAGACAACCGGTTTTAAATCAACAATGCGGTGAAACAACAATTCATTAGAAGAGTTAAGTAGAGAATGCAAACTACTATCTTCTATATATGAATTTAAAAGTTCATCGTCGATATTTTATCCCCTGTAACATCAATCAATATATATCGGGATCAAATATTCATCCTTGCACTACTGAGGCCGAGGACATTCGATTGATCATGTTCATCTAAACACTGTTCATCTTTGCACTACTACGGACCAAAGATATTCATCGAAATCATTCATCTTTGCACTATGAGCCAAAGATATTCATCATAAATCATTCATCTTTGCACTTACAGCCAAAGATATTCAATAATATCATCATTTAAGACCGAGGATGATGAAAATATTTTTAAAAAAGCGAATCCGGTGAAACAAAATGACAAGGATTAAGGATTAAGGATTCAGTATTTCGTTTTATCCACGTCAAAAATACCTCAAAAATAATCATAGTGGTGTAAAATTCAAGAATGATCAAAACATGGATACAATCAAAGCTAGTATCCACAATAGATATTTTAGATTTAAAAGGAAAATTTTTATTTTTTGATGAATAAGGCCGTATTCGTGAATAAGATCAGATATCGTGAATAAAGGTCTTGAAGTACACGTGAATAAGTAACTCATAATCGAAAGATAGAAATTTCACAAAAAATATCTTCACGCTTCGTGAATAGTACTCGTGAATAAGAACTCATGAATAAGTAACTCGTGAATAAGTAACTCATGAATAAGAACTCGTGAATAGTAACCCCGACATGAAAAAGTTCAATTTGATAAAAGTTCCAACCAATATTTCAAAGATAATGATATTGAAGAAATAATATCATTTGAGAAGAAAATAACATCCCTTACCTCAAAAACAAGATCTTCTAGTTGAAACATCGGATATAAAGGCTATGACTGAACTTGCACTTGAGTATAGCAATACTCAAAGTATACTCAAAATACTCACAAAAATAATTCGATAATATAGAGAGAAAACTTGATTTACGGTGTGATTTTCAATTCTAACCCAAGCACCTATTTATAGAAATTGCTTAGAACACCAAAAGTAGAAAATTTAATAAAATATTAATATTTATAAAAATATTATACGTATTCCTTGAAATCTGAATCTCAAGCAATTCACACATGCCAACCTTCTAGAAGAAAAAAAAAACGTTTTTCTAATTTAAAATAATTTAAATTCCAAAATTAATTATTTTGAACTTTGAACTTCAATAATTCACAATAAATAGCCCTTTTATCGAGAAAATTCGAATCTCATGAGTTTTTATAGGAAATTAAATTCTCTACAACTTTGCAGAAGAAAGTTTTTCTAAATTCCCAGAAATTGACCGAAATCTACAAATGGGCGATTTACTGTGCTATAACCAAATTTCAAATAATAAATGGGGTCCACCGAGCATGTTTAACATGTTTTAAACATTTTGGTAACAAAAATACTCCTCCTCCACATATACTCATATATCCCACATTCATCGTAAAAATATCATCGTTAATATATTATTAAAATAATATATTTAAATGAATTATTTGATCGAAAAAGATAAAATTTCAATTTTCAACAATTGTCACATTAAAATTTTCTCCATCTATATCCACATAAAATCAATATTTTCCTCATCATATGAATCAATAATTAATTATTCACAAATAATATTACGTAATCACAATATTGACAACTGTGCAGGTTCCAGGAAAGAGGGCTTCTAATAAGAATTTTTTCTTCTTGGCACGCGTGATTAGGTGACCAAACCTCTCCTTAGGCGTAACTTTCTAGACATTGCCAATAATGTTATCTAATAATATTATTCGGATAATATGAATTATTGGTTCGATAATGAAAAAAATTGTGTAATGACAATTATTGAAACAACAACAATATAAAATATCAACGCAAAGAATTATTGAATCAATAAAATAAAATAATTTGAAAGAATTATTCGTAACCATTATTGAGAAGTGCCTTTTTACGTAAGAATCAATAATTGGTGCAATACCAGTGTCTTCATTGTGCAATAACGCAGACATCGTGTTTTAACCACCACGGGTATTCCAACGGTGTAAATTGCAGAATAACTTATTCTAGTTATTTTTAAACAACTTATTTTTTGTCGTTTTTTCCTCCAATCGCTTTTTCGTTATGGGGCCCACACATGGGGTCGCTACTGTCGTCGCATACGAATATTCCCACAAGCGATTTAATATTCCACGACCAAACGAATATTCTCAAATAATAATGAATATTATATCACCACTTGCTTATTTAAAATATTTTAGCATTTTACCCATAACTAACCACATTAATCAAATCCACCCCTTACTATTTCAAAATAATAAATAAAGGAAATTCCTTTTATTTAAAAAATTTTGGGTCTTTACAAAGACAATCATTGGTGGACCTTAATAACGGAATTATTGTTGGATCGAGAAAACGACAAAAATATTTTTATAAAAATAACGGCGGAAGTTTACAGGTTAATATTGTTGAACTACTTTCGGTAAGTAGTAAAAAAAATAAAGAATATGCGTGGTTGCATAAGTAGTAATACGATATTGATTATTGATGCTTACGTTATAAGTCACTCAGTTTTGTTTTATTGATATTATTAATGTAATAAAAAAAAAGCTTTTATATAAAACAGAATACTTTTATAAAGTTATTCTATAAATAGAATATATTATATTCTATTATGCATAGTGTTTTGTATAGTAAAATCTTTTTATATAAAACAGAATACTTTTATAAAGTTATTCTATAAATAGACTATATTATATTTTATTATGCATAGTGTCTGTATAGTGTTTTGCATAGTAAAATCTTTTATATAAAACAGAATACTTTTATAAAGTTATTCGTTTTATTAGATTCTAAATGGAATATATTATATTTTATTTAAAAGTTTTGCTTTAAATCTGGACCGTTCGATTAAAAGTAAATCAATCTGGACCGTTCATGAATTAGTTACTATGCAATCTATTTTTTTATAAATAGAAGCTCATTCCTTCATTATTTCTTACGAATTCACTGAAACTCTAGAGAGAGAAACTATAGAGTGAAAGAAGAAAAGTATTATGCTACTTCACTACTCCTATATCCAGTTTCTTCTATAAGGTAAGGGATATTATTTGTTGTACTCGTAAGGGGTATTATTTCTTTCGTATTCATGAAGAGAACTTCTGTTATTCCATTATTTATTATTCTGTTGGAATAACTTGTATACGCTGATCTACCCTATACTTGATGAAATTCTTCATTATTCCATTCTTTATTATTCTATCGTAATTTTTCATTACGTGCATTTCTGTGGGACTGGTTACATCTTTTTATTATTCTTTTGGAATATCTCAGATGCGTATTTTTAATTTTGGACTCGGTTCCGTTATTTATTATTCTGTTGGAACTCTGTTTATATGGGCAATCTGCATACATGGTGATTTACATTGTTATTCCATTCTTTATTATTCGCCGGAACATCTTGTCGGTCTGCGAATTTTGCACGACCTAGTTCCGTTATTTATTATTCTGTTGGAATAACTGCATCATGCCAAGTCACCGTATGCATGGTGATTTCATTGTAATTCCATTCTTTATTATTACATTGAAATATCGCTTGCGGTGCGTATTACGTCGACGACTGGTTCCGTTATTTATTATTTCATTGGAATAACTCGTCATACAAGCACCGCATGCATCATTGTGCTTTCTTTTGTTATTCCATTCTTTATTATACTCGATTGATTAAAGTTTTGACTTTATACTTCATGAAATTAGTGGAATATCCTTCGATATTTGCGCTTTATCCAAAGATCTTTTCATGGAAATATTCTTCTGAGCATTCTTGAATTTTACTCTACAAAGAAGTATCATGTTGACAATTTGGACGTTATTAGTTCCTGAATAATTTAATTCTTGAACTTGTTTTATTGAATTCTTATATCATTGTCATCATCCTCATGTTTATATTTTGTTGAAAGTTATCTGTGGCCTGTAGTGCATAGATGGACTTGGTATGATTATGACCAGGGATTATTCGGTATAATCGTGACCGTAATGTTACAAATGATATGGAAAAAGTTCCCATTGGCCCGTAGTGCATTGATGAACAGTTTTTGGTATGATTATGGCTATGGATTCTCTTCTGCCAAGGAAGTAAAGATGAATTATTTTATAGCATGATCAGGATCGTTGATGAAAACACGATTATCTTTGGCCCGTAGTGCATGGATAATTCGTGGTCGTGATACTAAATAATATCCTTGGCCTGTAGTGCAAGGATGATTTGATGATGTAGATTATTTATTAAGCTGAGTCTCAGCGATAAAAGTGATGAAAAACTTTTTAAATCATAAAAGATAGTAGATTTTATCCTCTACTTGACTCTTTTAATGGATTGCTTGTTCACCGCAGATTAAACTTGATGTCTATTATATTTTATCGGTTTAACATTGTTGAAGACTAATGATAATTTATTACGCATTATCTTAGTCATAATATTTCTTCATTGGGCTAGTTGAGCTTACCACTTTCCTTCTTTGTTCTCTTGAAATGAGAATATTTGGGACGAGTCGGGAGCGGTTTGTGATCGGATGATAAGCATTAGTAGTCCTCACTATTTCGTTAAATAAAAGTGTGATAATAAATGTAATGAGGACTTATTTCGAGAGTGAATATTATCTGAAGACAATATTTGTATTAAAACTCATGAATTTCTCTTGTTGTATATTAAAGATTGTATTTGTATTTTGTACCATGTATCCATGACTCAAGATGGGTAATGTATACCTATTTTTGGGGCGCCACAAGATGTTTCAACAGATTAACGATAAAACTTCCGTCGTTATTTTCATAAAATATTTTTGTCGTTTTTCTCAATTCGACAATAATTCCGTTAATAGGGTCCACCAATGATTGTCTTGGTCGTCATTACGAATATTCCCCACCAATCGAATATTATATATAACTTCTTGCGTACTTTTGCAAAATTTATAACTATTACCCACAACTATAACATTATATTAAATTCATTCCATAAAATTCAAAAATGATAATTATAGAAAATTCATCTTTATTCATAAAAGTGGGGTCTTACATTTCTTACCTAAACTATAAGCCATATTCAGCCCGGTGATCACTTTTCAATTTTGTCGATCGGATGATTGAACTATTAATTTTTTATTTCATTTGATTGGGGCTCCACGTGGGAAATTCTTTGACGTGGCATCCAAAATATCTTTAAATGAGTCTTTATGTGTAAAAATAATATATATATTTTAATGAGATCGAAAGGACAAAAAGGTAAAATAACAAATAAAATAACTAAAAATTACACAAATAATATAAATTAGTTGTATAATTATTTATTTATAATTATATAAATAATATAAATTATTTATATAATTATTATATAAATAATATAATCATTTTTTATTAAAAAAAATGCGATTATTATTTTTTATTAAAAAAACTATGTTTAATATTAATGATAATAAAATAAAAATATTAATGATAATAAAAATTAAAAACAATGTAATTTTTTTGTAATAAAAAAAATGCAATTTTTGTAATAATAAAAAAAAGCGTTAGCTTTTTTTAATAAAAATAAAATAAAAAACAAACAATGCTCTCTTATTTTTTTAATAAGAATAATTATTTTTTTATTAAGAAAAAAAACAGCTTTTTTTAATAAAATGATTATTTTTAATTTTTATTAAAAAAGCGTTTTTTTATTTTTTATTAAAAACTATTTTTTATTATTACAAAAAATTTGTTTTTTATTACACAAAAAAGCTGAGTTTTATTTTTATTATTATTATTATTATTTTATTTTATTATCCTTAATATTAAACACATTTTTTTTAATAAAAAATATTAAAACACTGATTTTTTAATAAAAAATAATTATTATATTATTTATATAAATAATTTATATTATTTATATAACTATAAATAAATAATTATACAACTAATTTATATTATTTGTGTAATTTTTAGTTGTTTTATTTGTTATTTTATCTTTTTGTCCTTTGATCTCATTAAAAATATATATTATTTTTACACATAAGCACTCATTTAGCCTATTAGGATGTCACGTCAGTAATTTCTGCAATTTCTGATGTGGTAGGCCCAATTAAATGAAATCAAAAAAAATTAATAGTTCAATCATCTAATTGACAAAATTAAAAGATGGATCACCGAAGTGGAATATGGCCTATAGTTTAGGATAGTAAATCATATTTAAGCCTTTTAAGAAATATAAGGGAACGTTAAAAAGATTCAAGTATCAATATATTTATTATCTTCTATATTATAAATAAATAAACCTTCCTTAGGAGTTTTGGTGTTTTTTATTTTTCTCTCTCACCTTTACAACTTTAGCTATATTAATATTTTTTTTTCTTTATGTATTACTCCTTCCTGTCTTCAAAATAATAAGCAAAATACAATTTATATATATATTTAAAAAAAATAAAAATAGAGATAATTAAGTGAATTTTTTTTAAATTTATTCTTAGTGGCCCCATAAAATTATATAAAATGATGAGTACTTTTATTTTTTATACTATAGACTCACTAAATGACATATTTATCCTTCACTCTATGTACATATATCATTATTTTTTGATAAAAAAATTCGTACCTTTAGTCATTTCTTTGGGGACGGAGGGAGTAACTTTTTTTATTTAGTCATTTAAATTTTATAAAAATTTATTTTACACCCACAATAATTTACACACGTAATGTGTGTGTCACCGGGTTCTAATAATATATAAAGGGAGAAGGTTCAAAAATGCCCCTGACTTTTTTCTCGATGTTTATCGAGCACCTTATACTTTTTTTTTTCAAAAATACTCTTAACGTTATATTTTTTGGGTCGACCGTGCCCCTGCCGTTAACAGAAGACAAACGAGGTTAAAATTTTGCTGACGTGGCTGACACATGGAGGCTTAAATGAATAAGGTTCAAAAATGCCCCTGACACATGTAAACATGTCATGTAATCAAAACAAAAAAAAAACAAAAATTCAAAATAAGAAAAACATAACATATTTACATCATTTAATCAAAATACTAAAATTTAAATTATTTTGTTAACTAATCAAAACAACTAATTAAATAAAACAAGTTGTATAACATATTTACATCATTTAATCAAAATACTAAAATTCAAAACATAACATATTTACATCAAATACTAATTAAAAAAAACTAAAAACTAATTAAAAAAAAAATACTAAAATACTAAAAAATCAAATTAAAAAATAATAAAATACTAAAATTCAAATTATTTTGTTAATTAATCAAAACAACAAAAATTCAAATTACATCATTAAAATACTAAAATCATAATATTAAATTCTAATTGATATAGAATTTTTAAATTACTAAAATCATAATACTAAATAATATTTTTAAAATTCAAAATACTAAATAACGTTATACAACTAATTGATATAATATTTTTAACGTTAATATTTAAAATATTAAATAACGTTATCAATTTTTTTAATGCTAATATTTTTAATATTACTAATAATGTTATTGAAATTAATAATATTACAAAATTAACGTTAATATTTTTAGTATTTTGATGATTAACGTTAATATTAACGCCAAGATCTTCATCACATCCCAATCACGTAAGGCGTCACGATCCTGCGCATTAATTAAACGATCGACACCAAAAGCTTGGCGGCGGCCGACCGTCGGGGGATAGCTTCAGCGTGAAGTCGATATAAGCGATCACGAGGTTAACAATGGAGGATAAAATATCTAGTGTGTTGAGAGATAAAATTATCGATTACCTTTTGCTTGAAGACTTCCTTTATATGTTATACCCTTTAGCTTGGGTTCTCGTGCCACCCACCACTATCTCATACGGTCCCCGATCGATGGTTTCTACCGACTACATCAGTTCACCCTTTACCTCTCGGTCCTTTTTTTTACCATGGCCGTAGTCCGGATCTATCCACATTAATCGTGGGCGAACAACAATTAATCGGTTGTCATGCTTTTTCATCATTCTCGGCCAAAGATGGAGATATTAAAATATCTCATGGGTCGATCCAACGATCGATTCCGGTCTTATAAGGACTCAATAGAATAAGATGGTGAATAGGCCCGATAACTTTAGGACCCAATAGTGGAGACCCAATGGACTAACCAAACAAATAGACCCGATCCATTCGGACGATAGGTGAAATATCATGATGACATTGCCCCTAGTTTTTCATTAAATAGGATATTTAATAGAAAACTATAAATGGTCCGTGATATTATAGGATTTGATAGGGTTGAAATTGGCCCAAACTGAAACCCTCAAGGCCCAAATAGTGCGGAATTGGATTAACGAGGCAAATTAAATGGAAGCCCAAAGGAAAGACTGACTCGATAAATATTTGAAGCTTAACGGACGCTTCCCATTCAACTTCCCCATCATTGCTGAATTTAAATGTCTTATACGTAACTTTCGTTAACTCGTGGTAAATCGATTATAAAAGTAATTTTGCCCAATTGACATTTTACTGTCGATTTGAATTTTGAATTTTGAACTCTTCCGCCTCTTTCGAACTTCCTTCCTAGCTTTGCAAAATCTCAACAATGGTGGTCCTCAATTCGAACCAGAACTCTCCTCTTCGTGTGACCCCAATTAACACCGTCCCATCGAATCCAAGCCCCAGTAAAGAGGCATCAAGCTCAAACCTTAAGGCTGCAACCCCAAGTAAGAATCCAACAACAAAGCCCCTTCCCAACCCTTCTGCGTTTTAAAGGAGTAAGGAACGTTATGCTCACGCCAATACTCCATCGACTGTCACTGAAATCGATTTGAAGAGGATCTGAGCTCGCTGCCATATCCCGGATACCAACTTGGTGAGAGCTCCCAGGTCGGAGGAGCGAATGTACCAACGACGACGAGGATGGGCCGGTACCGTCCGGTGGTTCATCCTTGAAAAGGGGGTTTGATTCCCTCTCCATGCTTTCGTAGTAACCATCCTAGGGTTTCTTGGCATTGAGTTCGCCCAACTGATGCCAAATTCCTACATTCACATCTGGGCCTTCATCTTCTTCTGCCATGAATTAGGCGTGGAACCTACACTTGATTTTTTCTTCACCGTATACAAGATCGGCCAGTCCAGAGAGAAAGGATTCAAGGCCATAAACAAACAATCTCCGAAGACAGTAGAAAAATTCGAGAGACGGTCGTTGGTCTCTACTCCGTCTAGCAACAAAGATGGCACAAATGATGGTTCTTCGTTAAGGGACCAGAGATTGCCTCTTTGCCGAATTGGGCCACCGATGAGAAGATTTCTGCCGATTTCGGAGACATTCCTGAGGAGCGTGAGGCCGAAATGATAGAGCTCTTTGACAACTTCCTAAAGGAGGAATGAGACTATGGACTTCTATCCAAGCAGGCGTGGTTATACGACCACAAATGTAAGTATTAATTTGTCTTATATATACATAAATTTGGAATTTATATGATGTGAATTCTGACATAGGACTGTTCACTTTATGCAGTATCTTTGATCAGACCGAGCTCCTTGGAAATAAATGAATTCGAAGATTTTTTATCTGGAAAATCTTCGTAAGCTGCTGAAACTCCACTACTAGAAACTGTACCCGAAGATGATCCAACCCCTGAAGCACATACCACTGAACCTCAGATAGACGAGCTAGAAGCTGACGATCTTCCTCTACCCGAAGAAAACCTTCAACTTCGTCGGAAAAAGAGGGCCATCCGAAAACCCGGATCAACCCCCATTTCGACCTCTGCTGAGCCCATCCCAGATTTTGAACCAATCACTAACCCAGCCCCCCCTCGAGGAAGTTTACTCGATCTGCCTGTAGATGATCGAAAAATCTCCCCCCCTTTTCCACTCCGTCCCGAAGAGTAACTAGGACCAATTTAGTCACGTTTTCATGTTCCAATTGAACACTTTCCATTTTGGATTATTCTCAAACTCAAAGGAGAAGATTATTCTCTTTACCAAACATATGCGTATCCAATCACGATCTTATAATAAGAACAAGAGATCTTTCTCGATCAATCCCTTTGCCCCTCATTCTTCGAGAATGAGAAAGATCCTTTTCAAGTTTGAATCCCCCTTATCAGCAGATGAACTTAGAATACCTTCATCTTCAACCGATCCACCCCCTATAGTTCCCATCGAAATACAAGTTTCTGATGAGGAAGAACAAGTCAAACCTACCCCCTCTCTGTCACGAAAAAGAAAACATCCTTCGGATAGTCACCCCAGTTCAGCGTCTGCTCCATCGCCACCTCGAGAACCTATCCTAATTCGATCCCCAGCTCCTGAGAATGTATATATGGATCGTTCTCCAACTCGTGACCAACCTATGCCCTCTCCTCCAAGGCCTTCGTCATATGAGTTTCAGAATGATGCAACGGGATCACAGACCTTATGGCCACGGTTCAACGCCAATTTCCCATTTCAGCTCTTTGATACCTTTGTTCGAGAGACTGATGATCACCGATTCGGCAATAGTACGATCGGGGATTTGGTTGATGAGGGCATGAGCTACCTGGTGAAGGTAATTGACTGTTTTCTTAGTTTATACACTTCTATCCCTGTTTAAGTATCTGAAACTGATTGAATACTGTTTGAATATGCATGCAAATGCTATTTTCGAGCGTTTACGTCCCAGACACGTAAATGCTGAGGCCAAAGAGGAGGCTACGAGAAATGAAAACAACATGTTGAGGTCGACGTTGGCTAGGGAGAGAAGTCAACACGAAAGTGTTCTTCATACCAATGAAGATCTTAGGAAGGAATTGGCTCAAGTTAGGGAGGATCTGAAGGCTTCTAACGACGAACTGAAGTCGACTAAGGAGGAGCTGAAGGCGACAAAGACCAACCAACAAAATATGACGAGTATGAATGCCGACCTTGTTGAAAAAAATGAGGTTACGAAGACCGAGAATGAAGAACTTCGTCGCGTGCCCAAGCTTGGCGGTACTAAATCGATGAAGTTCAGACGAAGGCCCGGGATGATAAGGAAGCACATATGGCCAAACGTCAGAAGCTTCACGATAAGCTGAAGGCCTTGAAGGAGCTAGGTCCTCCTTTGACCGAAGAATTACGTAAACAGATTCAAACTGAGTACCAAGTCTCTGATGAATTGAATGTCGAAATTCTGAAGGTATACTCCGAAGGTTATGAAGTATGCCGAAGTCGAGGCAAAGAGAAATTAGTTGCGGCAAAGATAGATCCGGCTCTGCTTGATTCTGAAGATGAAGATAATGCATGAATTTGATGTAACTTCTGTTTGTTTAGTGTTAAGATTTTGTGAATTTTTTTTGTTTCTGTGTATGTAATTGTTTAACTATTAATGAAATTTTAATTTTCCTTCTCATGACTTCTGAGTAGTTCATTTCTTGTCAATAATTCAGCATCAATTAATCTGAATGAACTTAAATTAGATTATGAATCAGATAAGGCATATAACAGTTAAGTTAAGAAATGATATGAACTGAATTAAATGAACTGAACTGAATGAACCGAACTCAACACTTGAACAAAATAAAGTAATGTATACTTATCATTTATGAAGTATGAGACAGGGCATGTATATGGTGAATTCGACTGATCCTCTTTGCACCATCAAGATCTTGTTTACCACTCGGGGTAAAACAAGTATATAAGGACATTTGTTTACCACTCGGGGTAGAACAATTTTATAAGGACCATGGAATTTGTTTACCACTTGCGGTAAAACAAATTCATAAGGACACACCTAACAATAAGGCTACCATCGAATGGCCAGCAAGTCCCCCCGAACCTCCTTACTTCGGTGCATTTTGTTTACCACTCGCGGTAAAGCAAAATTAAAAGGACTATGGAATTTATTTACAACTCGCAATAGAACAAACCCATGAGGACACTCCTGCCGAAAAGGCTACCATCGAATGGTCAGCAAGTCCACCCTGTCCTCCTTACACCGATGAATTTTGCCTACCACGAAGGGCCTGACAAATTCATAAGGACCACCTGCCAAAAAGGCTACCATTGGATGGTCAGCGAGTCCCCCCATCCTCCTTACACCATTGTGAATTTAGGACCAATAGGAAGAAGATCAATTGTGAAAAAGTGAATCTTTTATTGATGATGAACCACCATTTATAGACTTCTGATAAACTGACTCGATCTCTACTGAAAATATTTCCGAAGTCTGCCAGCATGCCAAGTATTATTGATCTCTGATCCGTCCAATGCCTTCAACCGATAAGTTCCTGGCTTTGGTACTTCAATTACTTTATACGGCCCTTCCCAGTTTGGCATCAGCTTTCCCATATTACGAGGCGTGAAATGACGACTTTCTCCGAGGACGAAGTCCCCACTTCAAATCTACGAAGCTTAACCCCCTTGTTGTAATGCTTGGCTACTCTCCGTTGATAAGTTGCTAACTTGATCAAAGCCACCTCTCTGACTTCTTCCAATAGATCCAAGTTGACCTTCAGTCCTTCATCATTGTAGATCTCTTTGAACAGACTAACCCGAAGACTTGGAGATCCAATCTCAACTAGGACTAAGGCATCAGTGCCATAAGCCAATCTGAAATGTGAATCCCCTGTGGTAGTCCTCGGTGTAGTCCGATAAGCCCATAACACGCTGAGAAGCTCTTCAGGCCATCTCCCCTTAGCTTCATCCAATCTGCGCTTGATTCCATTTAGCAGCGTTCGGTTGGTCACCTCGACCTGTCCATTTGACTGTGGATGAGCCACCGAAGTCTTCTTGTGTTGAACTCCCAGCTCTTTCAGAAATCCTTCAAACTTCGATCCCACGAACTGGAGTTCGTTGTCCGATATCACCACTTTAGGAATTCCGAAATGAAACACTACGGACTCCTTCATGACCTTCAAGCATTCTTGTTCTGTTATCAACCGAAGTGGCTTCGCCTCTACCCATTTGGTCATATAATCGATGACAACTATAATAAAACTAACCTTACCTTTAGCTTTCGGCAATGGACCCAGTATATCTACCCCCCAAACAGCAAAGGGTATAGGAGATAAGATCGAATATAGCTCTTCTGGTGGCTGATGTGGGATCGGACTGTTAAGCTGACATTTTTCACACTTCTTTACATACTCCGTAGCTTCCTTGAAGATTGTAGGCCGATAGTACCCTATAGAAATACTTTGTAAGCTAATGACTTAATGTACCGTATGGTCGCCACAAATACCCTCGTGAACCTCCAAGAAAAGCATACTCGACCTCGAGATAGAACCAAACACTTCAACAATGGAGCGAAAATGCTCTTCGATAAAGGTCCCCATCGATAAAACGAAGTTGGCACTTTTGTACTTGATCTTCTTTGCAAAGACATCGATCCGGAAGGAAGGACGCCATCTGCCGGATATTCGATGTGGAGTCATCCAACAATTAGAGCGTTTGATGCACATCACCGCCCGTCTTTGGATACTCATTTCACATGAAAACCTCGAATAAACGGACACATCGAAAACGCTAGCATCCGTAGTGTCCAGCTTCGACAATGCATCGGCAATAGAATTGTTGTTGCGCTCTATACCCTGAAACTCATAGGAAGCGAAATACTGAAGCCGATCTTTCAATTCTGCCAAATACTTGATCATTCTCGCCCCACGAGTCTCATAATCTCTTGATACTTACTTGACGACTAGCTAAGAGTCACTGTAAATGACCAACTTCTGAACCTCCAGACTCTTCGCTAAACGGACCCCTGCCAGCACTGCTTCATATTTGGCCTCGTTGTTCGTTGTTCTGAACCCAAATCTGATGGCCTGCTGCACTTTGAATCCCTCCGGACTTGTCAAGATAATCCACCTTGCCTGACATCCGCGATGAAGACCCATCTGCATCTGGCGTCCATGAATTCTAAGCTGTCTTTGAAGAATTGCAAGCTGCTTTCGATTGGGACGTTTGACTTTTTAAGCATTTCAGCGTCTGCTTGAGAAACGAACATTCCACCATGAAATTGGCCAAGACTTGACCTTTGATAGCAGTTCGGGGATGATATTCAATAAAAAAATGAGATAATTCCATTGTCCATACTGCTAGTCTCCCCGAAACTTCTGGCTTTCTCATCACCTTCTTCAGCGGTTGATCCGTGTAGACGACCAGGAGTCGACCTTGAAAATATTGCCTGAGCTTTCGACTAGCAATTATCAAAACAAAGGCAAATTTTTAATGTTGAATTACTGGTTTGACATCTCTTAGGATATAAGCGGCGTAATAAAGCGGATCTCGCTTCCCTACTACTCGAACCGAGCATTCCACCGCCAATGAACTAATTTGCGGATATAAATATATAAAGTCTCGGTAGGGACGAGGTTTCACCGATAAAGGAGCAGAAGACAAATCGTCTTTATGCCTTGGAAGGTGTCTTCACGCTCCAGAAGTCCTTTGGAGCGTCTTCGCATTATTCGGTCCCTTCAACGTATCGAAAGAATGGCAAGCATCTCTCTCTGCCGATTTGGACATGAACCTCCTCGAAGCTGCAATCCTACCGGTCGAGATCTTTGAAGCGTCTTTGAATGACCGAGAGTCTTCGTATTTAGAATAGCTTTGGATCTTATCTGGATTGGCCTCGATGCCCCCTTTGGTGACCGAGATAACCCGGGAACTTCTCCATACCGAGCAGAATGTACACTTTGTAGGATTGAGCCTCAACTTGTGATGACGAAGCAAATGCCGAAAGCATTCCTCAGATCGTCCAAGTGTTTACGAACAATCATGCTCTTCACTATCATGTCATCAACATATACTTCCATATTCTTTCTGGCGCCTCACGGAAGACGAAGTTCATCATTCTCTGGTAAGTGGCTCCAACATTTATCAGGCCAAAGGTCATCTTCTTGTAGGAATACACCGAACGGTGTGTAATGAAAGCTGTCTTTGGGATATCTTCTTTGCATATAGATGATAATCTGAAAAAGCATCCATCAAGCTTAGTAATGCATACCCCGAAGAGGCATCAGTGAGTTGATCGATGTGGGGCAGGGGATAGAAGTCCTTCGGACAAGCTTTGTTCAGGTATGTATAATCTATGTACACTCGTCATTTCCCGTTCTGCTTCTGAACCAATACCACGTTCGCCATCCACTCCAGATAGTCGATCTCAAAGATGAAGTCAAGATTTATCGACCCATGATCTCTCATCAATGATCCTCTGTCGCTCAGGTGCAAAGATCCGCCTTTTCTGCCGAACTGGGTTCTTTGATGGATCCACATCTAGTCGGTGCTCGGCAATCTTTCGGCTGATTCCAGGCATGTCTTGTGGCTCCCATGTAAAGATGTCCGCATAGCAGCGAAGAAGTTCCATAAGGTTTGTCTGGAGAGGTTCCGGCAAACCCGAACCTATCTTCACTGTTTTGTCTTTCTTCCCAAGAACTAGCTCGATCTCCTCTGTCTCTCCTACAGGAATAACCAATGGCTCCGAACTACTTTCAGTAAAGGGCTCGATCTCAATTGCCATGGTTTGCTTCTGCTTGCTGACCACTACTCCTGAGGCAATCACATCATTCCTATAACATCGATGCGGCGGATCCAAGTCCCCATTTACCTCCCTGACCCCGTGAATTTGTGGGAAACTTGATTTTGAAATGAGGAATGGAAGTTTCTTACTTGGAGAAGCGGTCGAGGTAAAGTCGTCCCGATATGGCGTTATGGAAAGAGAATCTACATACACTGACATAAATTTACGTTATTTCTACTGTTGTGGAAGCGATCTGAGAAGATATTTGGTAGCTCGATAGTTCTACCACTTTGATCGGATCGTTCTTTGAAGCCGTATAAGGGGGCCTCTGCCCGACATCCATCTTTCGCCCATCAAGATGCATTCTTTGATAAGCGTGGGCATAAAGAATGTCAATAAAAGACCCGTTGTCGATCATCATCCGCTTCATATCCACCGAACCCACTTGTGTCGTGATCACCAGTGCCCCTTCATGAGGTTCGATGGGCTCCGAAGGATAATCTGTATCGGTGAAAAATATAACTGTCCCTGGAAACGGCTTGTCGGCTTCGGGGGAACACCCGCCACGGACATGACTGAATCCATATATCCCCTCCTCTTTTTCCCTACCAACTTCTCTGCTGTCCCACCGGTTATTACATCAACGACGTGCCTTGGTGGTTGATTTGGAAGCAGGTACTGCAGGCGAACCGTTTGAGCCGTCGAGCAAAGATGGTCGACATTCTCTGCGATCTTGTTGTTGATCCCTCCCGGCCACATATTGAACTAACAAACCGCTTTGAACTTTCCCCTCCACAAAGTCCTTCAAATTGCAACACTCATTAGTGTCATGACCTGCGGCTTGATGATAGCCACAATATTTTTGAGCATTGCCCTGTCCTGGCTTAAAATTATCACGAGGTGGTTTAAAGAACGACTGGTTCCTGATCTGATCCAAAATTACCGACCTATCCATTTTCAGTTTGGTGTAAACCTTATTCACCTTCGAGGTAGGAGCAGGTGGGCGATTACTTCCTTGTCGCTTCGTGTTGTTGTACTTCTTCGAACTGCCCTCTGGGCGATCATTATAACCTCCCACCTTCTTCTGATCGCGTTCAGCCTTAGAAGTGTCTGCCTCCTTCATCCTGTCCGAAGAAGGACGTCTCAGGCTATTCATAGCCTCCTCCACCACAATGTATCCTTCTGCTTTATCAAAGGCTTCGGCCAAATTCTTCGGATGGTGAACCATCAACTTCTTCACCAACTTCTCCGACTTCACTTCAGTCTCAAACCAGATTCGAAACAACCTACTGACTGAAGATCATTAAGGTCGGACACTTGGCGGCGGCTTCCACGAATCGCTTCACATACAGACCGGAGACTCATTTCGAGAAGCTGCTATGGACTGTGCGAAAAAGAGCGATGAAGCTTTCCCTCCTTGTTACTCCCAAAAGCGAAGCGTGGAACTTGACACACAGCTCGGTCCATGAAGATACTGAGTCTGCAGGTAAAGTTCCCATCCACTGCCTTGCATCCTTTCTTAATGTTATAACAAACGTATGGCATTTGGCAGCATCGGTGAAATCATAATAATTCATCAGCCAGTCGAACGCCTGGCTATGGTCATAAGGGTCTCCAGACCCATCGTAACTTTCTATATGAGGCAACTTTTCGGTGGTATATGCCTTCTCCTTGAGAATATCCGAGGAAAATGGGGACGCCTTCTTTCCCGGAGTATCATTCACCTGCTGAACCTCAGCTAACTATTTCTGGAGCTCCTTCAACTTCTTCACCAAGAAATCCACACCTTCTGGTTGCGAGGAGTCTTCTTTCTCCTGAATAATCTTCTGCTTCCGGGCAGATCGACCCATTCCACCAGAATCCACGACCCTTGATGGACTTGGGATCTACTTTGACGATGTGGCCATGTCATCGTGACGAGAATATTCTGTTGTTATTTCTCCTTCTTATTCTCGGTGCACTTTCTCTTGGCCGGCTTTTTATACGCCACCATCTCGACCTTGAGAACTAATGACAACAAGTGCTTTCTTTGATACCTCAGATTTCGCTTAGATCTCCTTCTCTCACGAGGTTGACCGAGACACACGCACGGAATGTTCCGGCTCCTTCCCTCCCGATGATGATGCACATCCTTATGCCTACTACGCCTTTCGAGATTTGAATATAGGTGGGCCTTTCGTCCTTGGATCGGCCATCGGAAGCATACACAATTTATATCCTCCTCGCTTTGCTTGGAAGAACTCAGAAAGCTTTATCTGCGCTTTTGCAATCCTCTTGACTTGGCGACTTTGTCATCTCGACCACTTTGGTGATGAGTTCTAGGTGGTGAACCCTCCACCTGCCTTAGATCTTGGTCACGGCCTCTATCATCAATGAAACACCAACCTCCGTCTGCTCCACCATGAGCTCTCGAGCGAGAACCCTTGGAAACACACTTGGAAGCAGTGCTCTCACTCTCATGAGCACTCTTTGAAGGACCCAGACGATCCTTAACAGAAATATGTTGGACAGATGAATTCACCGCCTTCGGTTGTCCTTCCGGTGTATCTGCTCTACTCCTCACCATCTTTTTCGACAAAGAACAAATGAAAGTTGTGATTGAAAATTGCAAGACACTAGAACACATCCCTCTTTCTAGCGCCAATGTTAACGCCAAGATCTTCTGTCACATCCCAATCACATAAGACGTCCTGATCCTGCACACTAAACACAGTCAACACCAAAAGCTTGACGGCTTCGACCGTCGGGGGATAGCTCAGGCGTGAGAGTTAGTACAGGCGATCACAAGGGTTAACAATGGAGGATAAAATATCTAGTGAGAGATAAAATTATCAGTTACCTTTTGCTTGAAGACTTCCTTGCTATGTTATACCCTTTTGCTTGGGTTTATCGTGCCACTCACTTCTTATCTATTACACATTCGATCGATGGTTTCTGTATTACATCTGATTCACCCACTATCTCGGTCCTGCATTTTTTATCGTCGGTAGTCCCGGATCCCATCCACATTAATGCATGGCAGAATCTGACGATCATAATCATGCTTTTTCATCATTATCGATTAAAGATGGAGATATTAAAATATCTAAGCCAATCGATCCACGATCAGGCCGATCTTATAAGGACTCAGCGGGGAATAAGATGGTGGATTAGGCCCGATAACTTTAGGACCCAATAGTGGAGACCCAATGGACTAACCAAACAAGTAGACCAAATCCATTCGACCCAATAGGTGAAATATCATGACCCAATAGTTAATATTTTTAAAATTCAAAATTTCAAAATAATTTGCGTTAATTCAACTAAAATCATCAAAAAATAATTAACGTTAATATTTTTTTACTAAATAACGTTAATTATTTTGAACTAGTTGAATTTTTGAATATTTTTAAAATTCAACTAAATAATATTTTTAAAATTCAACTAAGTACATCATCAAAAAAAATATAAGCGTTTTTTAATATAAAAATATATTAACAAAATATTAACGCGTTTTTTAATATAAAAAAAAAATATTAACGTTTTTTAATATAAAAAAATTAACGTTTTTACAAAAGTTTTTAAAATATTTTAATATTTTATATTAAAAATATTAACCTCATATCAAAAAAAATTTAATATTTTTAAAATATTAACGTTTTTAATATCAAAAATATTAATAAAATATTAAAAATATTAACGTTTTTAATATTAAAAAATATTAAAGTTTTTAATATTAGTTGATATGTTAAAAAGCGTTAATATTTTGATAACATTAAAATTAGTATTCCAACACTAGATATGCGATTATTTTGATACTAAGCGATAACGTTAAAAATCAATTATATATTAACGTTAAAAATTGATAACGTTATTTACTAATATTCAAAATTAGTATTTTTTAATTAATATTTGATGTAAATATGTTATGTTTTGAATTTTAGTATTTTGATTAAATGATGTAAATATGTTATACAACTTATTTTATTTAATTAGTTGTTTTGATTAGTTAACAAAATAATTTGAGTTTTAGTATTTTGATTAAATGATGTAAATATGTTATGTTTTTTGTATTTTGAATTTTAGTATTTTTTATTTTGATTAAATAACATATTCATTTTTGAACTTTCTCCCTTTAAGCCTCCATCTGTCAGTTAAGTCAGCAAAATTTTAACTCCGTTTGTCTTCAGTTAACAGCAAAGGCACGAACGACCCAAAAAATGAAACGTTAAAAGTATTTAAAAAAAAAAAAGAGTATAAAATATTCGATAGACATCGAGATAAAAATCAGGTTCTCCCAATATATAAATGTAGTAAAAAGTTATTCTCACAAAATAAATCATTCTCATAAACTTCGTTACTTTTAAACTTCTTATACCAATACACCAAAAAAAATTAATAAATAATAAAACATACCTAAACGTAATAAATTTCTTCCTTACCAATTTATCATTCCATAAGACGTAGAATCCAAAACAATTAAAAAAATTATTACATATAAATCAATGTACCATATTAGAATACGAATTAAAATGAGAGTATTAATATGTTTCCAAATATCTTAATCAAATACTAAAAATAAATCCAAATCCATCTATATTTCTATTTTTAATATTATGATTATATACCATAATATTAAAATACAAAATAACATAAGAATGTTAATATATTTTAAATATCTTAATCTAATATAAGAATCAAATCCAAATTCATGTATCTTTTTATAATTCAACTTAATATTAATGAGTAGAGATTTAATTCAGCTTAAAGTTAATAGTCATTCAGTAGGATTCAATTGAATATTTATAAATATCTATAACATCTTTAAAACAATATATTTATTCAATATTATACTAATTTTATGGTATTTCTCTTTATCTCTTTATATATATTTTACGAACAATAAGAGCTTTATAATTATTATTATTATTTTGTTTTTTGATTATTGAATTCCATCACACATAATTACTTTTCTACACATGACTATTAGAATATATTTACAGTTCACACAACCATTTAGGAAAAGTCTTGTAATCTCAAAATTAAAATCTATATATAAAAATTGGAACCAGTCAAAATAAGTATTTATTAATAACTGCAATATTTATAATATTATGTAGCAAAAATAAAATACTAAACATTGATAGTTATAACGAATGGAAAAAATAATTTAATATTGTGTTTAATAAAAATGACGTAATTTCAGTGAAACTACTATATAGTTTTAGATACATTAAATTCAATTTTTCACAAATATATATATATATATATATATAATTAGAAGTATGCACAAGTAATTTAAAATTTTTATTTTTCAAGAACTTTCATAAATTTCACAAAATCCAAGTAAATATTAACAATAATATCATGTATTTGAAAGTAATTTGAAGTAAAGAATCTTTATAAATAATAAGTAATGAAAATTTATTTAGTTGTAAGATATTAGTTTTATATTATTATTCTTTATATAAAAATACATATTAAAACAGCCCGGGAATTTGATTAGTATTCCTATGAAAATCTAATCTGAAATAAAGAACCAGTACAAAGAACTTTTTAAAAAAAACCAAAAGATAATAGGTGAATACTATAATTACAGGAAACATGATGGGCAAATATTGAAATAATGTTTCTAGGTTCGGTGCCGAAACGAAGTAGCAGTAGTCGAAGATGACAAGTAATTACACAGTAAATGTTGAAGAATTAATTAATACCTTTATGATTGAGCTCTACTTCTTCTAGGAGAGATGTGAGCGAGCAGGGGATTTTTCATGACAACAGTGAACCCTTCTTTCTCCGGAAGATCGACATGACCATCGGCACCGGCCTTCCATTCCAAGTACCAAATCAAATTGGCCACAAAATATTCCAAGTGAAGCAGAGCCAAACCAAAACCAGGGCATATCCTCCTCCCTGCACCGAAAGGCATCATCTTGATTTCCCTACTCCCTGTTATATCAAACTCAAACGCTTCTCCTCCATTCATATTCAAGAACCTCTCAGGCTTGAACTCCATTGAATCATTCCACACCTTAGGATCCCTCCCCATCTCCGCAACCATAAAATTGACAATCGCATTCTTTGGAACCACATACCCACCCAATTCAACATCCTCAGTCACCGAGTGGGGCAGCACAAAGTGTGCAGGCGGATGGAGCCTCAGACTTTCAAACACCACCGCTTTCAGATATGGCATTCGCTGTAAATCCTCCTCCTCTACCACCGCCATCTTCTCAGGCCCTCCTCCAGATAATGCCGATGGCTGCTTTCTAGGCCCCACAACCCCTACAATTTCTTCATAAAGCTTGGCCTGAATTTCAGAGTACTTCACCAAATTAGCCATAATCCATTCTAAGGCGCTTGAAGTTGTGTCGGTGCCTGCATTAAGAAATTCTCCGCACAGAGAAACCATCTCCTCATAAGTCAGCTTTCTATTTTCTTCATCCGGCATCTGCAAATTCAGCAGTGTTACCAAGATCTTTCTCCACGTTCCAATCACGTAAATTAAGCATGTCATATAACAGATAAAGTGATGTTAATTAACGAGGCATTCCGAACTCAACACTTCAATAAAATAAAGTACCACATACTCATCGGTTCCGAAGTGTGAGATCGGTCATTTGTTTACCACTCGGGGTGAAACAATTATATGAAAACCAAGATATAAGGACCAATTGTGACCATTGATTTACCACCACGGTAAAATCAATATAGGATCCTAAATCACCACTCGGGGTAGAAACGACAAATGAAATTTGCCATCGAATGGCCGACAAGTCCTACCATTCCTCCTTACATCATAGTGACCATAGGACAAAATAGGACCGAGGACCAATAGTGACCATTGATTTACCACCTGGTAAAATCAATATAGGATCCTTAAATCACCACCACTCGGGGTAGAACGACAAATAAAATTTCTTATCGAATGGCCAAACAAGTCCTACCATTCCTCCTACACACCATAGTGACCATAGGACAAAATAGGACCAAGACCAATAGTGAAAAAGTGTCTTTTATTGATAATGAACAATAATATATGAGACTTAGATGAGTTAACGATCTTTATTGAAAGTATTTAGAAGCTTCGCCAACGTGCAAGTGTTTTTGATTTGGAACCATCTAATGCCCCTTAAGGTAAGTGTCTGGTTGGGATATTTCGATCACCTCATATGGTCCTTCCCGTTTGGCATTAACTTTCCGGTGTTTTGAGGTGTAGAAGCTTAATTTACTCACGAGGGATCGAAGTCTCCCACTTGAATCTGAAGCTTGACTCCTTTGTTATAATGCTTAGCTACTCTTCGTTGATAAGCGACCCAATTTAAGTAAACTGACCTCTCTAACTTCTTCTTAGCAGATCCAAATTGGCCTTGAGTTCTTCGTCATTGTATATTTCTTTGTATTGGTGACGAAGACTTGGAGATCCGATTTCGACGAGGACTAAGGCATCGATTACCATAGGCCGATCGAAAAGGTGAATCCCCGATGGTAGTCCTTAGTGCGATCCGGTAAGCCCACAACACTGTTGACTCCTCCTGCTATCTTCCTTTAGCTTCATCTAGTCTGCAACTTGATCCGGATTTAGCGGCGTCTGTTGGTCACCTCAACTTGGCCATTTGATTGTGGATGAGCCCAAAGTCTTTTTATCTTTGAATCTGACTCCTTTAAAAATGCTTCAAATTTTGATCCCTTAATGGCGTCCTGGTTGTCCGATATTAATACTCAAGGGATCCCGGCGAAACACTACGGACTCTTTTATGAACTTCAAACATTCTTGCTCTTCAAGTAATTAGCAAGAAGTGGCCTTTCTACCCAACTTAGTCATGTAATCAATAAGAAACTATGATAATAAAGCTAAACGACCTTTAGCTTTAAGCAATGGACCTAATATATCTACCCCCAGACGGTGAAGGGTATAGGAGATAAAATCGAGTATAGCTCTTCCGGTGGGTCGATGTGGATCGGATTTATTGAGTTGGCACTTTTCACATTTTTTGACATCTCTGTAGCTTCCTTGAAAATTGTAGGCCAATAGTATCCTTGTCGAAGTACTTTGTAAGCAAAGATTTAGTGACCATATGATCACCGCAAATGCCCCGTGAACTTCCAAGAAGAGCATATTCCGCCTCGGATGGGACCGGGCACTTGATAATGGTGAAGAAAAGGCCAATCGATAAAGATCCCCATCAATAAGAACAAAGTTAAGCGCTCTTGTATTTGATCTTCTTTCTTTAACATCGATCAGAAGGAAGGACGCCATCGCCAAATACTCGATGTGCACGGGTCATCCAAATAGTTAAATCGCTTTCGATACACATCATCGCTTCATCTTTGAACACTTACCATTGCAGAACTTCCAAATAAATCGTGATCCGTTAAAAACATCTCGCATTCGTAGTAGCCAATTTCGATAATGCGTCGGCGATAGAATTGTCATTACGCTCTATGCTACTCAAATTAAATGCAAGCGAAATCATCAAGTCGATCCTTTAACTCCGCCAAATACTTGATCATCCGATTTCCACGAGCTTCATAGTCCCTCGATAGGCGCTTGACAACCAACCGAGAGTCATGTAGATGATAAGGTTAGGACCTCTAGACTCTTTGCCAATCGAACACCGTAAGATCGCTTCATACTAAACCCGTTGTTTGTCGCTTTAAATCCAAATCGATGGCTTATTGAACTTTGAACCCGTCGGACTTGTCAAGATAATTCACCTTACTAACCGAGTTAGGGTAGAGGAACCATCTGCATATAGAGTCCAAACATTCTCGCCTCTCATTGAAGCGCAATCGCTTTCGATCGGACGATTAAACTTCGAGTAACTTCAAAGATCTCGCTTTGGTGAACGAACATTCTATTTATGAAATCGGCCAAAGCTTGGCCTTTGATAGCGGTTCGTGGATGGTATTCGATGAAAAGCGTGACAACTCCATTGTCCACGCCGCTAACCTTCCGAAACTTGGCTTGCCCATCACCTCTTCTTCAATGGCCGATCCGTGTAGACAACCAGAGCCGAGCCTTGAAAATATCTTAGAAGCTTCCTACTAGCAATTATCAAGGCGAAGGCAAATTTCTCAACATTTGGATACGGTTTGAGATCTCGCGGGACGTGGTGACATAATAGGCCGGATCTCGTCTTCCATCGATCTCCGAACCAAAGATTTGCTCCAACCATTAACGAACTTGCCGCCAGATCTGATATAAGGTCTCTTTGGAATGGGTTTCACCAATAAAGGAGCCGAATAAAGATACGCCTTTATGCTTTCTGGGCGTCTTCACACTCTAAAGTCCTTTGGAACGTCTTCGCATTCTTGACGGCCCTTTCAATGTATCAAAGAAAGGAAGGCACCTCTCTGCAGATTTGGCGACGAACCTCCTTAATCTTGCCGATCCGCCCGGTTAGACGTTGGACGTCTTTTAATGACCGAGAGTCTTCATGTCAAGAATGGCTGAATCTTCTCCGGATTGGCCTCGATACCCTTTGACTAACAAGATAACCAAGAAACTTTCCGCACCGAGGAAAGTGCACTTGGGCGGATTAAGCCTTAGTTGATGATGACCAGACGATACCGAAAGCATTCCTTTAGATCGTCCAAATGACTCTGAACGTGCATGCTTTTCACGATCATGTCATCAATGTATACCTCCATGTTCCTTCCCAACTACCTATCGAAGATGAAGTTCATCATTCTCTGGTAAGTGGCTCCAGCATTTATAAGGCCAAAAGTCATCTTCTTGTGAGGCGTACCGAACGGTGTGTAATAAATGCGGTCTTTGGGATGTCTCTTTCACACATGGATATTTGGTGATAAACTGAAAAAGCATCCATAAAGCTTAGTAATGCATACCCCAAGTGGCATCGATAATTCGATCAATATGGGGTGAAGATAAAATCCTTCCTGACAAGCTTTATTGAGGGTTGGTGTAGTCGATCTGAACCCGCCATTTTCCATTCTCGCTTCGCACCAACACCACATTAGCCATCCATTCGGGATAATCAATCTCATATATAAAATCGGCGACCAACAACTTTCTTTTTTCGATCAATGATTTTACGTCGTTCGGCGCAAAGATCCGTCTTTTTCGCCAAGAAGCTTCTTGAGGATCTACATTCAAAGTATGCTATGCATTTATCTTCCGACTAACTCTGGCATGTCCCTTGGTTCCCATGCAAAATATCCGTGCATAGAAGCGTAAGAGTTCTATGAGATTTGTCAAGAAGAGGTTACGGTAGACTGAACCGATCTTCTGATCTTGTCAGGCTTTCAAGGATCAATTCGACCTCTTAGTTCCTCCGTGAGAATCACCATCGATTCGTAACTACTTTCGGTAAAAGGCTCGATCTCAATTGTCATCGCTTTGCTTTTGTTTACGAATTTCACCGGAGGAAATACAAGATTCCTAAGTAGCATCGTCGGGCTAGATCCAAGTCCCCGCCACCTCTCCTACTCCACGAAAGCGTGGGGAACTTGATTTTGAAATGAGGGATGGAGGTCACGGCTTGGAGAAGCGATTAAAGTAGAGTCTTCCCATTATAAGCGTTGTAGTGAATCAACGGCACAACATAGAATTTTACACTATTTTGACTTCTTTGGGGTCTTTGTCTTGCAGAAGATAACCGGAGTTGATAGTGCTGCTAACTTTGATGGGATCATTCTTTGAAGCCGTATAAAGGAGCTTCTCCCGACCTCCATTTTACGCCCATCAAGGTGCATCCTACGATGGTACGGGCATCTGAGATATCCATCGAAGATCCATTATCTATCATCATTAAACTTCATGTCCACCGTGCCCACTTCATACCTTTGTGATCACCAGAAGCCCCTCATGCGGCTCGATGGGCTCAGAAGGATAGTCGGCGTCAGTAAATGATACGATGATCCGGGGAATGGTCTATCACTTTCGAGGAACATCTGTCACGATCGTGGCCAATTCGGTAAGTTCTTCTCTTCCTCCCTATCAACTTCCTGCGGACCCACCGGTTATCACATCGATAACATGCCTTGGCGGCAGATCTTGGATCCTCGAACCGTCCCGAATAAAGACGCGGTTAACGTTTCTTGATTATTTACTGACCACATCTTCGCACTACCAAGCCGTCTTTAATCTTCCTCTCCACAAAGTCTTTCAAATTGCAACACTCGTTAGTGTCGTGGCGGTGACTGATGATAGCCACAATACTTACGTAGAGTTACCCCGCCTTGATTTTAATTATCACGGGGTGGCTCAAAGAAAGGTTGGTTTCGATTTGATCCAAAATTATCGATCTATCGATTGTTTAGTTTGGTGTAGATCTTATTCACCTTCGGGCGGAACGGAGAGGATGATCGCTTCTGCCGCCAGAATTATTATACTTTTTGAAGCGCCCTCCGTCCGATCATCATTATACCCCAGATTCTCCCTGCATTCAACTTGGGCCAGGAGCCACCGACTCTTTCCCCGACCCGAGAGAGGATGTTTCAGTCGCTCATAGCTTCTTCCACAACGATGTAGCCTTACGCTTTGTCAAAGGCTTCTACAAGCTCTTCTGGATGATTGAACATCAACTTCTTCACCAACTTTTCGGATTTTACCAGATCCAATCCATTCGGAACAAACCTACGACTGGAGATCATTAAGATCGGACACTGACCGCTTCGCTTCTCCGAACCTCTTTACATATCGCCCAAAGATTATTTGGTAAGCACGGATCTGTGCTAAAGAACCCGTAGCTTTCCTCTTCTTGGTTGTTCTCAAAGCAGGCATGGAACTTATCACAAAGTTCGGTCCACGAGGATATGGAATCAAGGCAAAGTTCCCAACCACCGTCTCGCGATCTTTTCTTAGCGTCAGAATAAAGTGTGTGGCACTTGGCAACGTCGGTGAAGTCGTAATAGTCCATTAAATCGAGCGCTTTAATTTATGGTCATAAGTGGTCCCCGGTTCCATCGTAACTTTCCGTGCGAGGCAATTTTTTAGTGATATCCGCCTTTTCCTTGAGAATATCGAGGAAAAAGGGATGCTTTCTTCCCGGGCGTCCTTCACTCGCTTTGGACCTCGGCCGATTGCTTCTCGAGCTCTTTAAGCTCCTTTACTAGAAAATCAACGCCTTCAGTCGTGGGAAACCTCTTTCTCATGAACAACATTATGTCTCCGAGAGGATCGACCTCCCCGCCGATCCCCATCGCCCCTGGAGGACTTCTCGATCCGCTTGGTACACAACTCTTTCCTTGTGGTGAGAATGATCACGTTGATAGTCCATTACCCGGACTTGGTGCACGACCTCCTTCGACCGCTCCTTTGTTGATAATCATCTCGATGTCGAGAGGTAATTACCATTATCGCCTTCTTGAGGCCATGGGAGTTCTCGCTTCTCGATCTCCTCCTACTTGAGAATGATCCCTTAAACACGCGTGAACGCAACCGGGCTCCTTACCCTTTCGTCGAGTCTCCTCCTTATGCCCACTTCGTCTTTTCAGATTGATCATGGCTAGATGCTTCATTCTGCAATTCCGCCACCACCAAGCATCTGTCGGCTATATCTTCTTCTTTTCTTTAACAGACCGCCGTGGCTCTATCTCGCTTCGTCGCCATCATCTTTGCCAACTTGGCATTTCTAACTCTCACGGCTACTTTATGATAAATCTTGGTTGGTGAGCCTTCCACATCTCGACCATGATCTCGCTCCTCATTCGCGATCGAAAACCAATCTTCGTCGCCCCGCCAGAATCTTGAGACGGAGATCCCCTCGAATTATGCTAAGCCGCTGCTCTCGTGAAGACTCTTGGAAGGACCAGACGATCCTTCCGAAACACGAGGCAAATGACGAAAGTAATGACCATCGCGCCGCCCTACGTGTACCATCCCTACTCCTCATCATCTTCCAAAGTAGGTTAAACGATTGTGATTGAAAATTTTAATGACACTTAGAACTCAAAACGCCTCCTTCTAAATAGCCGCCAATGTTAACGCCAGGGATCTTTCTCCACGTCCCAATCACGTAAGACGTCCCGATCCCCACGACAAGAAACACAAATAACATCAAAGCTTCGATTTACGGTTCACGGGGATAGCTTCGAGCGTGAGAATTAGAATGGGTTCACAAAGTTAACAATGGAGGAATGTATGGTACAGTGTATTGAGAGAGATAATAATTCTCGATTGTGTGTGTATGGGAGAATATGAATAATCAATATATGTGAGAACGCACCTCTATACGAGGGCTTCTTTGCTATGTTATACTATCCTCGCTTGGATTATCATACCACCCACTATCACCGACACCTCCTCCGACCGATGGGCTCTGCCGGGTGTATAAGGTTTATCCATCGCTTTTGGCCATTGTTTTCATCACGCGTATGGCCATGATCCCATCCACATTAATGCATGGCGAGAGAACCTCGTCAACCGTCATGCTTTTTTCATCATCACAAGTCAAAAGAATGAGATATTAAAATATCCAATGGGTTAATCCATTGGAATGAGCCACTTTTAAAGATTAAAACGGACAATAATCGGTGGTTGGGCCCAATGGTTTTAACGGAAAAAATAAAGGCCTAAATGGATTCTTTCATGTGAAGAGCCCAATGTCTACGTAAAAATAGGAAATATCACGCCCCAACAAGCAGCGTGTCCGCATAAGCTACCACAAACTCCTCTTCTTGTTCTTCTTGTTGCTGATTTGATTTTTCGACTCTACCTTTAATAAGGGGAACTAATACATCCACACGATTTTGGTGCATCTGGAAGAACTCCTTCCATCTCTTGCGAAATACAATCTTCCCCAGTTTAGGCCACAAATTGAGTATGTTAAAGCGGCTTAGGCTTAACATTATATCTCGCTGCACCTTTTCAATTTGTTTAATTTGATTCTCCTCTAGCTTGTCCCCAAAACACATGAGGACGAGCAGACAGAACATGGCGTATTGGAAATGATCCACCACTTTTATAGCATTAGGTTCTCCGGTTCCGGATTCAGTAATTAGGCGGTGGATGAGAATACCGAGGACCCAGTTCCGGGCGTGGGAGTATGACTTGACCCGGGAGGGGTGGAGGATCTCGGAGGTCAGATTGCGGCGGAGAAGTCGCCATTTAGGGCCGTAGCCGGCGGAGTTTATGTTGTGATGGTTGCTGGAAAGGATCCGATTGGTGGTAACGGATTTGGGACGGTCTGAGAAAACGGCACCCTTCTGAACTAACGCACGGTGGGCGATGGAGTGGCTGAAGACGAATATGGAAGTCCGAGAGGCCAGTCTGATGGTGAGGATTGGACCGTACTGGAGCTTGAGGTCCTTGAGGATAAATTCCATCTCGAAGAATGACTTGTGGAGCCATAAAAAGCGACCGATCACCGGAATCTGAGTTGGTCCCGGCGGGAGCTTCTTGCTGTTGTTAATGGAGGAGGGAAAGAGGAGAGAAAAGAAGGATTTGAGGAGGGCAGAGATGCAGAGCGTGAGGATGATGAACCAGGTGTCCATCTTTTTGCTCTGCCAAGCACGAAAAATCGCCTGAGTTTTAACCACAATCACGGGTTTAATTGGGTTTTAGGCAAAATCAACACGAACTAAAGGTTGAGATCAAAAGTAGATTGTAATTATGGCTAATAGTATACGCGCATAATTAAATATAAAAGGAGAGAAATAGAGATGGGAATGCAGTGAACTTGTCGTGATACCCAGATGAAGATGAACCCAGAAAGTACAAATTACCTTACTGTCTCTCTACACGAGAAAGAACACAAGCACAGTCGAACTTGGTAGAATTAATGAAGAAGATGCAAACAAATAATTCCAAGCCAAAATATTCTATTCGATCGGAAGTAATTAACTGCCGACAACAGATTTTTGGTACCACAAAAGGGTGCAGTGAGCATATATATGGGATCAACAACTTTGGGTTGCCCTACATTATTTATATAGTCAAGTCATATGATCATATCACTAGCTACACAACAAATGCATATAACAAAACCTGCCAATGCAATTTTTTTTTATAATTCAACATTTTTTTTAATATATAAACTACGTACCCATGGTTGAAATTTTATGTTATTTTCTTAATAGATTTTTTAGAGACAAGTTTTTACTTAATTTCTGCTTGAATTAGATTTTCTTATATATACCACATTAAAATTTTCATTGTATTTTCTACTTTTTTTTTTCTGATATATAACAAAAGAGAACGTAACTCTAAGATCGGATGAATCATGTAAACCTTGTGTTTTGTATGTTAATATATTTTTTAAATTTTTTTACTATTAATTACTTACATTGCTTAATCTATTACGTACTAACACTAGTCATGGATATTAGTGTGCATCAACTGTATATAAAAAGTTGTGCATCAATAGTAGGATCCGTGTATTGCTTATCAATAAAAATGTGTAAAATATTCAATTGTAAATACCACTCTATTTTTTCTCTTTTTTATATTATGTGCACACAACTTTTTATGTATAGGTGATGTCTCTAGTATACTATTTTGTTAATGCAGTTATATTATGATAGAATTGATATCTTACTTCCTTAGGTCATTCATGAAATTAAGAAGCCTAATTTGGTAAAATTTAATTAATTTCCTTTCCAAAATGTTTTCTTTAGATTTGATATAATTACTTATTTAGTTTTTGTGGTGATTTTTGTAATTAATGGAGTATATATCATGGTGAGTAAGAATATATATATAAGGTTAAACCTTAAAAGGAAATTAGATGATGCCTTCATGATGAGTTAATGCTCGATTCCTGTATACCCACCCATATATATATATATATAGAGAGAGAGAATCGTTCAAAAACAGACCTTCTCAACGGACCAAGAGACGGACCAAGTGAAAAAAGAAGAAAAGAATGCGCGTCTTAAACAAATTAGGGGAAGAACGCGGGTCATATACAGATTTCTTCCCTCCCTCCTAAAATTGCCGAAGTTCTTCCCTCTCTCACACTTCCAAACATATATATTCCTCTCTCACACCTTTCTTTGTAAATCTGTTTCCCCGATTCTCTCTCCATCTTTCATCTTCTCTTTCTCCGATTCTCTCTCCCTCACTCACAAAGGTTCTCTGATTTCTCGGTTTGCGTCAGAAAGGTTCTCTGATTTCGTACTAAATCCGGCGAGTTCTCTCCCATGAAGGTAAAACTGAACTTTTTCCATTTTAGTTGTATTTTCGAGCTTTCCATTCGAACCCAAGACTTGGAAAGAAAATATGGTTTAATTTATGGGTAGGAAAGAAAATATGGTTTAATTTATGGGTAGGATTTGACAAAAATGAGATATAATCGGTAGTTGATTTCTCCATTGAATGTCATTAATTTGTTGAAAATCAGTTTAATTTCTTCAATTTTCATTGATTCTTTCACAATCTGCGACTTTTATTTCAATTAGTAAGTATTGTTATGAGTAATTTTTGAACTACGTTTATAGTTTTGATTTGGTTGTTTAGAAAAATTTTATGGATTTATCATTTATTTATCATATATTTGGTTCGGTTCGCGTATAAAATTTAATAGATTTGCTCGATTATAACCAAAGTAATTTGAACCAAAGTAATGATGTCTCAAATCAAAGCGTAGTAGATATTGCAAGTTATTTCACAAGTCTAGGGTTCCCATGAATGTTGAACACAATGGTAAAAAGGGAAGAATTTCATCCCATTCCAAATCAATACTTAGTCTGTATCACATTGATTGTCATCTTGAAACCATGTTACAAATATGGAATATATGGGCAACATAGAGATATTAAAGTGTGGACCTAGTTAGCCCAGCTTGTGGATGGTTTATTGTCTTTTCTTGTTGATTTTCTTTGTTTATAACGTTTGATATTGTTGGTACGTGTGTTCATTATGGAATTGAGTTTTAATGGTTATTTAGAAAATTTATTTCAGAAGGCATTTTAACATGCATGAATGTTTAGTAGTAACATTGGATAGTCTCATGTTTGAACTGCTACATCATAAGAAACAAAGTTTTGGTAACAATTATAATTATTGCTTGGATCACTTGGGTGAAAATTAGTGGTGATTCACAGTATGCACATTGTCCTTTGATTTACCGAGTGTATGATTATAATACTTGATCAAAAAAGTCTGTTGATTATGTTTTTGTTTACATGGATGTTACAGGGCAACTCAGATTCCTTTGATAGATTAAGAAAGAGAATGCCAGGCAAGCATGGGGTGGTACCGCATTTGCAAAGTTGATTGTGAAATAGTGGAAGGACTGAATTTGCTCTCACAAACAAGGGAACATCAGAAGATGACTATGGATATGGTTATTAGCATCAAGCAGCAGAATGCAAAGAGACAGAAATAAGTTGTTTTTGGATTTTATATAGAGCTTAATTTGGAAGGGATAGCATGATAATGCAATTGTGATGGTAAATGTGAAGTATTGTCATTTTAGACCATCATTAACTCTGAATGAATGAACTTCAGTTAGTAGATTTGTTGCCTGAGGACCCAATTTTTTGTAGGGTTGGTGATCTGTGAACATCGCGTTTTTTTCTACTACGAGATGTGTGTATCGTTCTTGGCAAGTGTTTGGTTGTTTTATACCATTTCTTTATGTCAATTAATCAAACGAATCCAAAAGGAAGAAAAAGAAGTGGAGGTTTCATTTTTGTCATTCAATGCCTTCCATCTATATATTATTGCATCGACGACAAACATTTTTTGTGTGAGCAAAATCAAGAAAAGATACCAAAATAAAATTAAACAAAAAGGAAAATGTTATATTTTGCCTTCTAAAGCAAAATATTTTGTGATTGCTTTCATTGACTAAAATCAAGAAAATTTTCTGCATATTTCGCTTTCTAGCATAATCTTTAAAGAAATAAGCTTAGAAAATATCCTTTCATCTTTGTATTATAGCATGAAACAACCATGTAAATTACCAAGATCAAGAAAAGATAAAATTGGAACACCCACTTCTAATAAACATGATTGACACAATTTACATTTGCATTTCGCCTTTCTAGTTCTAGCAAATTGAAGTAAGAAAGAACCTGGTTTTACACATTAGCAATTCTAACTAGTGCTCCAATAGGAAGTATTTGCCAAATCTTGACCGAAAATCCACATGAGGAGAGGAATGATTCATTGAAAATCGTGGTGGATATCGTCTTCAACTATCCGATCATTCAAGGATGTGTGAAATGCAAGATAATTCCATTTACCCTTCCGATAATCTTCTAAACCTTTCCCACTTTTAAGCTTCAGTGATCATCGTTATCATCTTCTCGTAATGTATTCATTCCATTTTGAAGTTGCACCTTTCGATCGTTGTTGCCTTCTCACGCCACGGCGCTTTTTCTTGAAAGATTGTCATTATTATCATCGGACTCATCACTATCTTCTTGAGTTATATAATCTCTCCATTGGATGCCCCATGTCTTTTGAAGGTTGACCTCTCATTAGCACTTCTTCACCAACATGTACCATTGTAAAGTTAAGAACTTCGAGGAGGCCCCATATCTGAATACAATTACAAAACATGAGACAAACATGCAAAATTGAAAAATATGTACCATGTTATCCAAGCTAAGTAATAAGATGATTTCTAGTTCACATTTTCCTAGTTATCGATGCAAAATTGAAAAATATGTACTCTAGTTACCATGTACCAAGTTGAAAAATATGTACTAAGTTACCATGTTGAAATGTTCCTTTACTCATTATAACTATATATTGGACCATGTTCACATTTTCTTAGATATAGGTGACGTAGGTAATCAAATTGGAGAATGAAATCTAATTTTCTTCTAGTTATCACATTCTATACTTTTCAAGAGATCATTTCCAAATATGATATCAAACCATAAAGATACTTCCAGCTCACAAAGATACTTCCGGACTCACAAGCTTCAAGGTAAAATACCTACATATTTCACAAACATAATGCGAAAGGGTGTAAATTTCACAAATCGTCTGAACCGATGCAAGAATAAAAGGCACCACAAGACAAATGAATTACCAAGCTTTAATATGTTCCGTAAGATGCTTCTTTTTCAAGACATCTATTAGATCATCTCAGATAAATGTAAAGATATGTTGGCATCCCTGGATTAACATACATGACACAACCATTATCACTTGATTGTATTGGTACCACCCACCCATCATATAGCAAAAACCAAATTTCTCGGACTATTTAAATAAAGAACTTAACATACTATAAAAATATTAAGTTCATAGTTTCAATTGAATTTTGTCTCAACATTATTAATAATTGCAACAATGTAGTGCCCCCTAAATAACCATATTAGGCAAAGAAACCCAAAACCCACTTTTGCCTCGACTCGTAACACTACCGTATGATTTTTTACTTTTACATACTTTTGGTACAAATGACAAACTGGAATCTAGACATGATAATTGATTGACTAATTCTGGAATCAGATTAAGAAATCCATTCCCCACCAAAGCTAATAAGCCATTATTCTTCACCCAATATATGAATGACTATGATCTGTTAAGACATCTCTGGGATTCTGCAAGAATGGTCTAATTATTATGGGTGAAAAGATCAACTAACAAAACTTAATAAAGTTATCGATTTTTCAAGGAGCCACGACGAGCAACCGCCGGACAAAGAGGGATTTTTAAAGAACAAACCCTAGATTTTTAAATGCCTAAAAAAATATACAAACCAAGTTATGGAGCTTTACCTTTCGATGAGAATCGCGTTCTTTGTGAGTGAGGGAGAGAGAATCGGGGAAAGAGAAGATGGAAGACCCGTGACCCGCGTTTCTTCAAATGGGGAGAGAGAATCAGTATGCTTGAAAGAAATTTACTGATTAAAGTGAGAGAGGAATCAGATGCTTTCGGAAGTGTGAGAGGGGAAGAAATTCGGCAATTTTAGGAGAGAGAGAAAAAATTGTTCCTTTTACTCTCGGCCTCAGACATGACCCGCGTTCTTCCCTTTTTTATTTATGACTCGCGCGTTTTTTTTCCCTTCTTTTTTCACTTGGTCCGTCCTTATAGTCCGTCTGAGATCGTGCCTTATATATATATATATATATATATATATATATTCTCGTAAGAAGCGCCTTTTAATTTGAGTAACGTATAACTGATGATCACGGATTTTAATATAATTATTTTGCCATGTTGAAATAGTTATTTCGTTATTCATTTCCCATAAAATTGCTATTTAATTATCATTCATCCCTAAGGATGGGATGGGTATGGACTATCTATTCCACTCCATTCTAATTCAAAAATTAAATTATGATTTATTTATTTTCTATATTTTTTTCTTTCTCTATGTAACTAATTTATGTGTTTACCTTTTGTCCCTCTTCCTCTAATATTTTATCCCCATATATATATATATATATATATATATATATATATATATATATATATATATTTCAGTAGCAAAGGAAATAAAACCTAAATAAATGGTTTGGTTAATTTGAATTACTGTTTGACGCAATCTCCAATTAAGTGAGTGCATGTTAAACAACTATAATTAATTATCTGCAAACATTTTTTTCTATTCAAAGTTCAAACCATAAGAGAATGATTCAGATATTGCATGCATATATTATAATATATATATATATATATATATACAATATTATGTTTTTAAATAAAGCCCCCAAAAGAAAACAGGTCCTTCATCAGCTTCTTTGATTTTCCGATGTCTAGCCCCGTTGTGAAGAATCCCAAGGCTTGTGGGAATTTAGCTCCGCCACCGACCCCACAGCCTCCCTAAATATCTTAACATACTGCCCCAGGCTCTCATCTGATCTCTGCCTGACCTACATGAGGGATGTTGTGATCTTCCCCCATCTCTTACTACTCCCTTGACCGTGCATGAAACTTTTTCCGAAGGTCATTCCATGAAGTTATCGATCCGAAGCCAAGGTTCCCATCCATTCCGGACTTTTCTTCAAGGTAGTAGCGAACATGTGGCACTTGGTCGCATCAGAGAGTGGCTATAATATCGTCATCAACTGTCATACCCATCGAATGATCGTAGGGATCCCCCAGCCCGTTATAAGTCTCCATCGGGGCATCTTCCTTTTTGGTCCACTATCTCCGATTAATTTCCAATGAGAATGGCGACCTATATAGGTCGAGGCGTTCCGATTGGGCTCTTGACCAACAATGTTTTCTCCAATTCATTTACCCTTCGAGCGAGGGGGGGTTTGACTCTCTCCGCATTGAGGGGACGATTAGGGTCCGTCCTCTCACGCTCGGGAATCTCGTCTCCCTCCTCCGCCAAGACCGACCCGGGTGCTCGGAACGTCGTCCTGCCGATCGACTCTCCTCCCGCGGCGGCCATCCCTCGAACGACTTCGGTAGATCACTTCTCCCTATCGCCCTTCCTTCGGGGTGACCAGAGATCGGCTATGGTGCCCACGCCTCTTAAAGGATGCCTCTTCGCTTTCTCCAAAGACGTTGGCCATCTACGATTCGAGCTCCTCCTCTTTCAAGACGTAGGGTCATCATGGCATCTTTGTTTTCTTTGCATCTTTTCTCGCAAGATGAATTCTCTCGATCTCGACTACCCCTGCTACGACTCTTTTACGCTACGCGCCTCCGTGAATCGTGAATTTCCGTCCATCCGAGTGGCTCCGTTGTGATGTACTGGCTTTCATGGAAGAGCTTCGTCGGGGAGCCATTGGCTCCATCTCGATCATCCCGGATTCTGGAACCCGGTCTCATTTTTCACCGACCTCTCACCGAGTGGTGCGGTGCGTTTGGCCTTTTCACTATTTAAAGCGTGATACTCCACACTCGCCATAGTTTTTGTCGGGAAAAGAATTCGATTGTGATTGTTATTTAAGCACCTCCTTCTAGCGCCAATGTTAACGCTTGAAGTTTCATGGCGTCAATCATAGAATCCACGCGCTAGAAAGCGCAGATAAGAATGATCACATGAAGCTTCGACGGCTTGTGTCACTTGGGGATAGCTCCGGTGTGAGAATGAGTACAGCTGCTACAAGGTTTAACAAAGGAGGATAAGTATTTAGTGCTCAAAAGTAGGTATTACCTCATAATGATAACTCTAGGCCTTATATTTATAGTACTTCACCACCTTAGAATCCTTCTCCCAAATGGATTAGGACTTCTAGTGTATGGTAGTTACTATAACTTGGGTCCAACACAATCTCCTTAAAAGGTGCAAGAGAGTCCAATCTCATCACCACCTTTGGAGTTACCTTATATGCATATAATAGTAATGACCAGGACTCGCACGCAGAGAGTTTCAATCGTGTCTTGCAAACTGGCGGTCCTATAATCTAGTATGGGCTTTACCAAAGAACTCAAGACCCGGCCCTAACCATCACAAGACAAGGGTTGTTCCCTACCAGAGGGCTCTGGGATGTCAACCCAAGCACCTCCAATATCTTCATAGGCTTCTACTCGATCTCTCCAAGCCACGATATTAAGTTTTCTACCAAAGGAGGTTTTCAGAAACGCCCCGAACATTGCCCCCAGGTCTCTAATTATAACATATTTATGATTGGAGACTTGAAAAGGTTAGAACTTGAACGATCAGTATATGAAAGGTCACGACAATTTAATGATGAAATGGCTTGGTGGAGCCATACACTGATCGATTCGATATTTGAAACATCAGACGCGTCTTTTCACGCTTGGACCCACCTCAAGTATTTAATAGCCACCTTGGGGTTCCGTGCCGTACTCCTTATAAAAACTCCCCTTCCCCCCTCATTATCACTTTTACTGACTCCTTGCTTTCAAATTCTCCGGCAAGGCGATTTCCGGCAAGCTTGTTTCATACCCAATCTGCACCATTTTCCTCAACTATACTGAAATTTGAGTGCTATTTTTGTTTATTTCCTCTCCAAAACTTCTTACTTGCATCACCTTACCTCCAATTTCATATCCAAATGGCTGATTCCAGCATTATTCCAGCCACTGAGCCTGTCATCGCCTCCATATTACCACCATGACTGCTAGAGGTCGAATTGCGAAGTGGTCCCAATCGACACCACTTCCGAAGCACACTCGCTTACTCTAAAGAGACACGAGGTTAGGGTTCGAACGCCTATCACTCCTCGGAGGAGTTTTCTCATCTCCACACCCCTTCTACTCTCACCCCTTTCTCAAATCTCGATATCAGAACCCTCTTCAAAATACCCAAAGAATACAAACTCAGGATCCCTCGGCCCAATGAGAAGATGTTCTGGAGGCCCGAGGGTGAATGGGTGGCCGTTCCTGTTTGTCTTTGAAACACGGGTTCGGTTTCTCTTCACGACTTCATTTCTTCCTTCCTTCGGCCCGTGGGGATCGGGTTCGCCCCCGGTGGTGCCGAACTCATACATCCACCTAGTCTCCTTCATAGCCACTGTCAAGAGATGGGAATCACTCCCTACCGATTCTCTCTTTTGCCCTCTTCACCATGGGCGGGTCTAAAGAGCCCGCCCTTCTAAGAATTAAATAAACGCCCAATCGCCTCAGGCCGATCAAGACCCCTTCCAAGAATAAGGGATGGCACGAACAATGGTTCTTTCAAAAGAATCGACCTTTGCCTTTCTCCCTCCTGGCCCATCCGGTAGGCTCCTCGGCCAAAATTTTAAGATTCCCCACGGGTCGAGCCGATGCCTTCAAGGCATTCTACAAACGATGGAACAGATCCAGCTGGAGTTTGGGGCTTCTGATGGATGAAGCCTGGTGGTATAAACACGGTTGTAAGTACCCCTTTACTCGTTTTGTTTCTTAATTTTATTTTTCCGCTTCATCCCTTAACTTGTTTGCCTTTGTGCAGTGACAATCTTCAAACCCGAGGGCGTTGACGACCTCTTCATCCCTATCACCGTCACCCCCGGATTCATCTGACCCCCAGTGACCGACGACGCTCCCGAGGAGGATACTATTCCAATCACCGAAGTTGTCATTGCAGGGGTCGACTTGAGGGCCCGATCCCCGACCACACAAAGAGGGGGCCAAGATGAGCAGCAGCGGGAAGGAGGCTTTCTTGAAGAAGTCCAAAAGCCCTCAAGCCGACCATCAAAGCGGCCATGAAGTCCCTCCGCCTTTCCTACCTAAACCGACTCTCCCGTCCGTCCCTCCTCCGGCCGATCAAGTGGTCGAGGATTCGGAGGATACCAAGAGGTTCCTCTCGAACCCCAATCAAAAAGACTTCGATTGTCGGAAGGTTCTGGTCTGCCGATGGGTGAGATGGTGGTCCCCGGTCTGGATCGTTCCACCACTCCTTCTTCCGGTCCCAGCTCTTCCCGGGGATCACCGACTACCTGTTGGCCCAAGAGCTCGTCAGAGGTTTTCCCTTTTACCCTCTTGATCACTTCAAACTACGGTGACGACGAAGCGGTTTAAAGGATACTCTTCCGATCGATTCTTGGTGGCCTATGTTCGAGCTCAGACCTGTGTAATTCCTTTGTCAACTGATTCTTCGCTATTAACTTTGACTTTTACTTCAGATCTTGATGTATGTGTTTTCTGCAGCTAACACTATACTTCGCTTGAGCCATCCTCCTCGCCTTAGATCCACAAAGAAAGAAATTCATTTGGGGACGGATGTTGAAATGCTTGAGGCCGAGGTTCGGGTTTGCGATCGAATCGAAGAAGGAACGAAATTCTCACATTGAGACCCAAAATAAGGTGGCTTGACGGAGGACCGGATCAAGAAGCTGGAGCATAAGACAAAGACTTTCTTCTCGCCGAGAGAGGATCATCTGCTCAAGAGGTCAAGGATCGGGAAGATCTTTGTTGTGAGATTACGCTCAAATCTCTCCGAGATGCACGACAAGATGATGTTCTTGATCAAGGAGAACAACACTTTGACTGCTACCGTCAACGCCTTTCCCGAGAAGATAATCGAAGCCAGACAGCAAGCCATCGCCGAATACGAAGAATCTGAAGCCTTGAACGATAAGGTCATAGCCTAATTTGGTGAGGGGTATGAGACTCATCGGGAAAAGGCTAAAGCAAAGCTGATGGCTGCCGGGCTCGATGTCTCCATCCTTGACTCTTCGAATGACGAGTCCGACAACAAGATGACCCCGCTAGAGAGTAGATATGTAGGATTTATAATAAAGAAAATTTCCCTTTTTACTTCTGGGTAGAATCGTAGTTTAATAGGGTTTGTAAAGTAAAAATTTTCTAAGTATAAATGAGATATATTCTTTGCCCATGAATGTTTATTGTCAGTTTTACTTATGACTAATCTCGATCAGTTATGTTCACCCGAACCTTCTAATTGGATCGTCCTTAGAGTTTATCTAATTTTGAAGGGTCATTGATTATACTAGACTTATCTCGATCGGTGGTGTCTTTCCGAACCTTTTAATCGGATAGTGCAGAGATCCTCGTATTTTAAGAATTTATTGAACTCTCGGTCAGTTATGCTCGGGACTTATCTCAATCAGTGGTGTTTTTTTGAATCTCTTGATCGGATAGTGCCCGAAACGTGTCTGTTCAAATAGTAACGAAATATATGAATATAGATGAAGTTAAACACTGACAAAAATAGGAATTTTCATTTATATCATTTGAGTTGAAACGATTACATGGATAAAAACAAGAACGACATAACTATTACTGGTAAAATTTTCTAAGTCTTCCAGCATGTCATGTATTCTTTACCTCTGAACCATCCATTGCTCGAAGCCGGTAGGTTCCTGGTTTCGGCACTGCTACCACCTCATAAGGCCCCTCTCAGTTGGGCATTAGCTTGCCAAGGTGTTAGGGGGTTGATGCCTCAGACTCTCGGAGGACCAAATCTCTATTGCAAACCTCCTTGTCTTCACCTTTCCGATTATAGTGTGTGGTCATGTTCGGCTGGCGATAGATGGCCAACCTCATCATTCTTTGAATCCCGAACTTCATCTAACAAATCTAAATTGTTCTCAAACCCTCATCATTATATAGCTCTTTCAGATTGGATCGACTCGAAGAGTTGGAGATCCGATCTCAACAGAATGAGTGCATCGGCCCCCGTATACGCCAACCTCGAATGAGAGTCTCCGGTTGTAGTCCTTGGGGTAGTTCGATATGCCCACAAAAGCAGATAGCAGCTTCTTCGCCACCAAACCCTTTAATTCATCTAATCTGCGTTTAATTCCATTGAGTAGGGTTCGATTGGGTCACTTCCACTTGGCCGTTTGACGGAGGATGGGCAACCAAGTCTTGCAATGCTGGATCCTTAACTCTTTCAAAAAGCCTTCAAACTTAGACCCCACAAACTGTCTGCCATTGTCCGAGACCACTGCCATCGGGATACCGAACCGGTAGACGACCCCTTCTTTAAAAAACTTCAAACATTCCTGTTCGGTGATCTTTTGCAGTGGTTTTGCTTCGACCCACTTTGTCATGTAATCAATAGTCACGATCACAAAGCTAACTTGTCTCTTAGCTTTTGGCAGAGGCCCCAGAATGTCGATTCCCCACACAGCAATGGGGATCGGGGACAAGACGGAATATAGTTCCTCGGGGGGTTGATGTGGAATATTGCTGTTCAGCTGGCACTTGGGACACTTCTAATCTAATTTCTTTGCTTCAGTATAGATAGTTGGCCAATAATACCCCGCCTCAAAATCTTATGTGCAGTGACTTTGCTCAGTGTGATCCCCACAGATCCCCTCATACACCCTCCCGAAGTGTGTAGTCCGCCTCCCAAGGAGTCAAGCATTTGAAGAAATGGAGAGCTAAAGGCTCTGCAGATAGATCTCCATCTATGAGGGACGAAGTTCGAGCTTTGGTGTTTGACTTGCTGGCTAGGATTGGTCAGAAGGAGGTCCCATCAGCCAAGTATGAGATATAAGGTGTGAGCCAGCAGTCGAGTCGGTCCAAAGCTAGGATTTTTGTATTCGGGACACTGGATTTTTCGAGAACCTCCAAGTACACTGATCCATTGGAAGAGCTTGCTTCAGTAGTTGCTAGCCTTGCCAAGGCATCTGCTTTATCGTGATATCTCGATTGGTCCACCCGACACAAATCGTATGAAGTGAAGTACATAAGCTTATCTTTTACCTCTACCGGATATTTGGTCATCCGCTTCGAGCTTCGTCAGCTTACCGATAATCGCTCGACCACCAACCGTGTGAATCATGTAGATGATCAAACCTCTCGTACCTCTCAGCTTCGGGGCGGTCGTATCCCCATTAAGATGGCCTCATACTCTGCTTCGTTGTTTGTGGCCTTGAAACCAAACTGAATAGCTTGCTGTACCTTGAATCCCTCAGGACTTGTTAGGATGACTCCTTCTCCACTGACATCCATAGTTGACGATCCATCCACGTATAGAGTCCATGAGGTCTGGATTGGTTATGTTTCGGCCACTATACTCACATCTGGTTCGGTGAAAGAACACTCGACCACGAAGTCTGCCAACGCCTGCCCTTTGATTGCCGTTCGGGGGCGATACTCTATAACAAATTGTGTCAACTCCATTGCCCGTGCGCAACCAACCGAACACGATACTTGAGCTTGTGCAAAATCTTCTTCAAAGGTCGATCCGTGTAGACCACTATCAACCGACCCTAGAAATAGTGCTCGAAGTTTTCTCATTGGCAATTATGAGGCGTAGGCAAATTTTTCGAGGTTCGGGTATTTTCGTTTTGTCGTCCGGAGAACATGGTGACATAGTACTCGAGGGCGCACCTCCCTTATCCTCACCAAAGGCCGCCTTATCGCCTACTCCCATCAGACTTGCGTACCAAGTATAAGTATAAAGGTTCTAAGAGAATTGGTTTCATTAGTAATGGTGCCGAACCCAAATACCTCTTGATCTCTGAGCGCGTCTTGGCGATTCAAGTCCACTGGAAACTCTTGTCATTTTTCGGGCCCTTTAGAGTGTCAAAAAAGGATAGACATCTTTCAGCTGACCTTGACATGAATCTCCGAAGGGCAGCAATTCGGCCCGTCAGTCTCTGGACATCTTTGTATGTCTTTGGAGATTTCATATCTAAGATCGCCGAGATTTTTTTTGGGTTGGCTTCGATTCCCCTCTTACTGACCAGATACCCCAGAAATTTCCTTGAACCCAATCCAAGGTGCATTTGGTTGGGTTCGGTCTCGATTTTGTGTTGTCTCACCGTTTGAAGCGATCGCTAAATCCTCCAGATGATCCGGTGACATGCTCTTGACGATCATGTCGTCCACATACACTTCATACGCCGCCCCACCGCTTTCGAATCTGAAGTTCATCATTGGTTGGTAGGTTGCTCTGCGTTTAGCGATTCCGAAGGTCATCTTCCGATACGCGTATATAGCCCGATGAGTGATAAAGCTAGTCTTTGGGATATCCTCCTTGTGCATCGAGATTTGGTGATATCCCAAGAAAGCGTCCATGAAACTTAGCATTCTATACCCCGAAGTGGCATCAATCAGCTGGTCTATGTTGGGCAAGGGATAGAAGTCTTTAGGGCATGCCTTGTTCAGGTCCGTGTAGTCAATGCACATCCTCCACTTCCCATTTTTCTTCTGAACCAATACTACATTCTTGACCATTCGGGATAGTCGATTTCGAAGATGAACCCTGCCTCTAACAATTTAGTAACCTCGTCGTCAATAATCTTCTGTCTTTCCGGGGCAAAGATCCTTCTTTTCTGTATCACGGGCTTCCTCTTTGGGTCGGTATGAAGCCTATGTAATGCTATTGATTCGCTTACTCCGGGCATGTCGCTAGGTTCCCAATCGAAGATGTCGGCATACACCAAGTAATTCCACCAAAGCAGATTCGCAAATTGTTGTTGGATAATCCGCCCGATTTTGACCGGTTTATGCGGGTTTCCATTGCAAATTTCAACATCTTCGCTTTTCTTACCTTTGGTAGAGCCATGGGTTTAAGATTTTTTCTCGGTGAGCGGCTCTATCTCGATGGACAACGTCTGTTTCTGCTTACTAACCCCGACCCCTGAGGAAATCAAGGTATTCCGATAACACCTTCGGGCGATATCCAGATGCCCTTTTACCTCCCCTATCTCGTTCGGTGTCGGAAAATTGACTTTAAAGTGGGGTATAGATGTTACTGCCTGCAGCGCTGCTAATGTGGGCCTTCCCAAGATGGCGTTGTAGGCCGAATCCACTTGCACGACGAAAAATTTTACCATGATTTCCGTCTGCTGAGGAGGCGTCCCAAATCTGACCGGCAGTTCTACCGTGCCCGACACATGAACCGGGTCGCCGCTGAAGCCGTACAGCGGGCCCTCACCTCCCAATTCCATCTTCTTTCCTCCCAAATCCATCCGTTGGTATGCATGTGTGTAGAGTATGTCGACCGAAGACCCGTTGTCGATCATCATTCTCTTCATGTCCACTGGCCCGACCTGAGCCGTTATCACCAGTGCCCCGTCATGCGGTTCGATCTGTTCTGTAGGGTAGTCGTCGTCTGAGAAGGAGATGGTCGTGCCTGAATATGGCCTGTTCTTTCTGGGCGAGGAGCCAGCTAGTGACAGTACGGCTTCGAGATGCCCACTCCTCTTCTTGCCAGTTACACGCCCTACCGACCCGCCCGATATCACATCAATAACTCCTCGGGCTTGTGGGTTTGGTTGCGGCTGTGCTTCTCGGGGGAGCTCCCTGTTCTCCTCTCTTGGGGCTTCCAACCTTCTCTGCCAACTACGTCTTCGTGCTAATCGGCCGCTCAACATTCTTTTCTATTAAATCTTTCAAGTTAGTGCAATCTTCTGTCGTGTGACCCCGACTCTGGTGATACGCACAATACTTGTTCCGACCCCTCTTCCCTGGCTTCGGGATCGTTTGACATGGTTCGAAAAAGGGCTTGCTTCGCATCTCCTCCAAAGATCTTGCCTCGATCAGTATTGAGTGCGGTGTACCTTGTTGACACTTTTTTTTTGGGAAGGTGGCCTTCACGACCGCCCCGTTGTGGTTCTTCTTGTAGCTATCCGTCCTCCCCGATTGTCGGACTTCGATAGCTCTATTTGTCCCGATCTCTAGACTTCTCGTAGGATTGAGATTGTGGTTTGAAATTCCCCATCGCTTCCTCGATCGCTATGTGACCCTCGGTCCTATGGAAGGCTTCTGTCAGGTCGGCCGGGGGGTTAATTACCAGGTCCTTCATCAGCTTCTTTGATTTTCCGATGTCTAGCCCCGTTGTGAAGAATCCCAAGGCTTGTGGGAATTTAGCTCCGCCACCGACCCCACAGCCTCCCGAAATATCTTAACATACTGCCCCAGGCTCTCATCTGATCTCTGCCTGACCTACATGAGGGATGTTGTGATCTTCCCCCATCTCTTACTACTCCCGGACCGTGCATGAAACTTTTCCTGAAGGTCATTCCATGAAGTTATCGATCCCGAAGCCAAGGTTCCCATCCATTCCCGGACGCTCTTCTTCAAGGTAGTAGCGAACATGTGGCACTTGGCTGCATCAGAGTGGCCATAATACGTCATCAACCTGTCATACCCATCAGAATGATCGTAGGGATCCCCTAGCCCGTTATAAGTCTCCATCGGGGGCATCTTCCTTTTTTGGTCCACTATCTCCTGATTAATTTCCAGCGAGAATGGCGACCCTATATAGGTCGAGGGCGTTCCGATTGGGCTCTTGACCAACAACAGCTTCTCCAATTCAGCTACCCTTCGAGCGAGGGGGTCGGACTCTCCTGCATGAGGGGACGATTAGGGTCTGTCCCTCTCACGTTCGGGAATCTCGTCTCCCCTCCTCTGCCAAGACCGACCCGGGTGCTCAGAACGTCGTCCTGCTGATCGACTCCTCCTCCGGCTTCGGCCATCCCTCGAACGACTTCGGTATCTACTTCTCTCCCTATCAGCCCCTTCCCTTCGGGGTGACCGAGATCGGCTATGGTGCCTACGCCTCTTAAAGGATGCCTCTTGCTCTCCAAGCACGTTGGCCATCTACAGTTCGAGCTCCTCCTGCTGAAGACGTAGGGTCATCATGGCATCTTTGTTTTGCTGCATCTTTTTCTGCAAGATGAATTCTCTCTGATCTCGACTACCCTGGCTACGACTCTTTTTACGCGCCTCCAGCGCTCGTGAATTGGCTTCGTCCATCCGATCGGCTGGTTGAATGTACTGGCTTTCATGGAAGAGTTTTCGTTGGAGGGAGCCAATGGCTCCATCTCGATCATCCTGGATTCGGAACCCGGTCATCTTTTCACCGAACCCTCTCACCGAGTGGTGCAGTGCGTTTGGCCTTTTCACTACGGAAGCGCATACTCCACACTCGCCATAGTTTCTTGTTTAAAAGAATTTGATTGTGATTGTTATTTAAGCACCCTCCTTCTGGCGCGATAATGTTAACGCTTGAGTTTCACGGTAGCGTCAATCATAGAATCCACGCATTAGAAAGCGTGATAGTAATGATCACAGCAAGTTGACGGCCAGCTTGTCTTGGGGATATAACTCGGTGTGAGAATGAGAGCACAGTAGTTACAAGGTTTAACAAGGAGGATAAGTATTTAGTGCTCAAAAGTAGGTATTACCTCATAATGATAACCTAGGCCTTATATTTATAAGACTCACCACCTTAGAATCCTTCTCCCAGGTCGGATTAGGACTCCTAGTGTATGGTAGTTACCATAACTTGGGTCCAACACAATCTCCTTAAAAGGTGCAAGAGAGTCCAATCTCATCACCACCTTTGGAGTTACCTTATATGCATATGAATCAGTACTCCTGGACTGCACGCAGCAGGAGAGCCTTTGTCTTGAGCCCAAACGGTCCTATAATCTAGTATGGGGGAAACCCCAAAGAACTCAAGACCAGGCCCGAACCATCACAAGAGCCAAGGGTTCGGCTCGGCCTGGGAGGGCTCGGATGTCGACCCAAACACCTCCAATATCTTCATAGCAAACCCATTTAGATCTCTCCAAAATTTCTTTCGATATTAAGCCTTGACCAAAGGAGGGTCGGTAAAACGCTCCCGAACACCACATATATAGGAAAAAGAAAAAAAAAAGAAAAAAGAAGAGAGATTCATAAATGAAATATATATGTGTATGTATATAAGTTGTTTTACAGTTCAAAGCTAATTACCACTGTTTGTAAATTTTATTTTGAGGTATTAATAAAAGAGATCAAATTATAAGTCTTCCTTCTAAGAAACTTAATAAATTGATCTGATTGACCGTCAAAAAATTAGAAGGTGAAAGAAAGTTACTACTTTTCTTTCTCTTCTTAATTTTCCTCAAAAATAAACTCACATATGTTGACTGGCCTGTGCTTATTTAAATTAATTAATTCGTTTAAATAACCATTCACCCCTGAAAAAAAAACATGTATATATAGAAGATTGAGCCAGATGTTTTTAATGGAAGAGCATGCTATACATTATTGTCTTTATATTAATTTAAAATATACTTTAATCTGTAATATTTATTTTATTTAAATAATGGAGGCCGATATATGAAGAAATGGGGGGCTTGTACTAGGAGTGATCATTCGGTTATAACCAAATCGAATAAGTTATTTGGTTATAACTGAAAACCGAAATAATGTTAATTTTACTATCCGAACTAATAGCAAGAAATTTCAAAATAGCCGAATTACAAGAATACCGAATTACCGAATTGTAATTTCGGTATTCGAAAAAATCGAATCAATCAACATCCAAAGAATGTTACTCATTTCTTGTTTAACATCCAATCGTTACTGTTTAGCAAACACCGCCCATCGTCCATCAAATTAAATGTATAACATCGTCCAATGTCCAAAGAAGAAAGTAAAATTACAATGAAGAACAACTAACAAGCCCAAACACTTCTACAAAGATTACTTATAAAAATTACAAAGAAGAATAACTAAGAAACTACAATAAATAACTAAGTAACTAAGTAACTACAAAGAAGAACCAAAGAACCAAAGATTAGCATCATCATCATCATCGTGAGACAAAGATCAACAAGCTCCGGTCTTGTAGTCTCCCAATAAAGACTACAATCAACAATAATAATAATAAAAAAAAGCAATTTGTATCTTGAATTACATATAGCAGTAAACAAATACTTCTTGACTAGCTCTTTCTTGTTTTCTGTAGAATGAGAAAAAAAACCCAAAAACACAAGTATAAAAGCAAAAAGGAGATATCTTGAAGGGGTTCCTTTGTTCAAAGGCGAAAAAAATAAATATTATAGTGATTGAATTTGTGTTTAAAGAAAGAAAGATGATAATAATACTTGAGGAGTTGAGGTGAAGAAAACAAGAAAGTCTGCTTATGTTTCTTTCTTTTTTTTACCCAAATTGAAGTAGAAGACTTCTTTATGTGCTTAAAAGCATAGCTTACCCATGTAAAATCTCTAGTTTCTTTATATTTGTTGATTAAATGACCAAAGGTGATGAACAAAGTTAATATCGGCATTAAAAAGGTGCCCTCAAAGCATCTTTCTCATTATCGAACAAATACAAACAACAAATCCTAATGAAACAATTTGAATGAGAAAATAAGTTCATTCTATTTCTTTAAATCAAATGGAGAACAACTAAAACATGACACAAAGCAGTTGAACAATCGCAATGACAACAAAAATTAGATCAAAACCCCTAAGTCCTAACTAACAAAATCAGATCGAATAACCCGTAAAAGGGTTCAAATCAAACATAGATGTAAGTATGAAACAACTAAAAAAACAAACATACCATCAATTTCTGAAGTCTGAAGGCGTGGTTCAAGTTCAACCGTTCAACTGAAGTCGTAAGAAACAGAGAGTCAAAAGTCTTTGATCAGTCGTAACGTAAGGGAGTAGTCGACTGTTGAGTGTCGAGGCAAGCATGAAGCAAGAACAACTTAAGTCTGAAGCTGTGAAGCAAGATGAAGATTCTGAATTTCTCAGATCTGAAGACTGAAGCCGACTCGGTCACGTTACTCTTTAGGATGAAAGGATCTGGACTCTAGAGTTAGTAAGTTAGGCTTAGGACTTAGGAGTTATTAGATAATAATAATAATATTATAAAATTAATATTTTTAAGAATTAAGGTTCGATTATTTGGATACCCGAATAATCAGTTTTTTGAAAACCGAAACCGTAATCGAATACTGAAATATAATTCGGATATAACCGAAATTATAAAAAAAATCGAAAAAATTAAAATAATTCGGTTAAAAAATTTCGGTTCGGTTCGGTAGTTCGATTTTATCTATTTTTTGCTCACTCCTAACTTGTACCATGCATTTCGTGGATAAAGAATACGACAAACATGTTACTAGTGATCATAAAACAAGTCAACAATTATAGCCTCATAATAATAATTAACATAATAATTCGTCGGTCCAATTTTTTTTGGACTCCCAAAAAATTTATAATATTTATTTTAATTTAAATTTTTTTAAAATTTAATAATTTAAGTATAATTTAGATACATATAAAAAATATAATTGTACACCTAAATCACTAAATTTTGTATAAATTTGAGTTAAAATAAATATGCTAAATGTTTTGGGATTCAAAAGAAAAAAATGAACTGATCCCAAAATTAAAAATTAATGTCCGCGTAGACTTATTTATATATATATATATATATATATATATATATATATATATATATATATATATAGAGAGAGAGAGAGAGAGAGAGAGAGATAGATAGTATATTAGATATTAGTATATTTAAATTTCATTTATTTATATTTTTATCTATTATTGGGGGTCAAAATATAAATAAATAAAATTTAAATACACTCATATTTAATTTTCATGTCTAAATTTTATGTCCACATATAGTTTTTGATAATTATATAATGTTGGAGGAGGGAGTAACTAATTTTTTTTACAATTAGTGTGCAATAATAATATCTGAATTATCCAACTTGCTGTTCCAACATTCATCTCCGCAAATTCTCTTCCCACTTTTCATTTCATTATTTTTCATTTTATAAAACACTTGTTAATGCGTTCCGTTTAATTTTCTCTGCAAAACGGTATTCTTTCTTTCAAAATTCAAATAGAGGAAGTAAATTATTATATATTCTTTTTAGTTTCAAAATATAATATTAATATTGACTTTCTGAAATTAATTTGAGATATTTTTAAATTTAGAATTAATATAAATTAATCTATTTATAGACAATACAATTATATAAATAATAAACCTTCTAAATAGTACTACTAACTATATAAAGATTTTAAAAAAATAATAATCAATAAATCATATTAAATTTGATTGTGAAAAGTAAAACTTGATCATATATATATGATTCATAAAAGAAATTTTAAATTCATTTTTCCTCAATTAAAGCTAATAATGAATGTTTCTTAGGAAAGTGCGATGTTTGGCAGTAGTGTGGAACTGATGTACAGAAGTGATCGATGACAGAAATGTGGGCTTAGCGGACGTTTTAAAATTAGTGTTCAAGTATTGCAAGACCCATCTTGTTTCCATTATTAGGTGCGACTGATATATATATATATATATATATATATATGGACAATAAACTATAATATTTATTTGTTATGAATTAAAAATTAACAAATAACAAATTTACTTATTATTATAAAAATTAAAGGATGAAATTAAAAAACTGGACACCCCAACCGCTAGTTATTCTAACGAACTGGATTAAAAATATTTTTAGATCATAATACCCCATAGTATGAGCATACTGGATATTTGGTTCTTTCATCAATCAGGGAACCAAAGAAAAAATATTACCAGGAGAGTGAAATGCAACTCGAGATAACCTCATCAGTTGTAGCACCATTAAAAGGATGCAAATTAAGAAATTTAATGATTTCTCTCTGCGTGTTAGCACGATATTAATCAATTGACCAATTTATTATAAAATAAATTTCATGTAACCGGATTAATCTTGGTTACATGCTACACTAACAAGAGAGACGAGTTTCGAAAAAGGGAAACCTTGATCAACCAAACGGAGATGAAATTAATCAATTCATTCTGATTATTTTATTTATATAATATATATTATTAAGATGCCAATTTGTAATGACTAGACTCCACTAAATCTAAAGGAAAAAGAAACTTTTAAAAAATACTAATAAACTTCTCAAGCAGGAGATAATTTAGCAGATCTCAAAAAAGATATATAAATTTACAAGAAAATAAATTCACAAAAAATATAATCTGTGAAGAAACACTAGAAAATATATTTATAGTAATGAAAATTAAAACGTTACTAAAGTTTGACCAACAATAAGATAATTTAAAATAAGTTTTTTGTACGACTTATGTTAGCTTTGATTTGAAGATATATCACGGTGCAACTTTCGTCTCGTCCACGGTAAGCATCATGAAAATTTTAATACTCAATTAATCCATCACGTAAAGATTATTACTAAATACATTTAAGAAATTAATAGTTACTCTATCAATAAAGTTAATTAGAGTAATTATATATTAGAGAAAAAGATTATGCATCAACATATATACATTAATTTGTCTAAATATCTTAGAGAATAATGGATTAAAAATGTCCTCGACGTCTATAGAAAAAAAATATTATTTCATTTTAATTAATGAAGTGCGAAGGATGAAAAATAAAGTCCGTCACTAGCTAGAATTTAGAAGTACGTTTCATTCAATAAAATTTTGATCTAACAATACTTTAAAAACTATTTAATTACTCTCTCTCTCTCTCTCTCTCTCTCTCTATTAGGCCTGACAAAATATAGTTATGAGTTAGTTTTGATTTTTAAAATATAATTATGATTTCATTTAAGAACTAAAACTATATTAACTATTTTTAATATGAATAATGTGGGTTAGAACCATATGGTTATGGTTAAAAACCATATTAACCATATTAATCATTTTAATATTGTTATGGGTTTCATGAAGACCTGATTTGACACTAATATTACGTGATTATGTATATACCCCTTACCCCCACCCCACTCTACCCCCACCCCACCCCACTCCCCCACCCCCCCCCCACCTACACCTACCCACCCCCACTCCACCCGCCCCACCTACGTACCTACCCACCCCACTCTCACCTACCTACCCACCCCACCCCACCCCACCCCACCCCACCCCTTACCCCAACCCCACCACCGCCACTACCACTAAAAAAATAATATTATGTGATTATGTATATACCCTTACCCCCACCCCACCCCACCCCACCCCACCCCACCCCGTCACACTTCAACCAAAAATAATAATATTATGTGATTATGTATATACCCCTTATCCTTACCCCACCCCACCCACTCTCACTCCCACCCCCCCCCCCCCCCCCCACCCCCCCACCTACACCTACCCACCCCCACTCCACCCCACCCCACCTACCTACCTACCCACCCCACCTCACCTATCTACCCACCCCACCCCATCCACCTAACTCACGCACCCACCCACCCAATACTCCCTCTCAAAAAATGATATTAAGTGTAAGACCCCAAATTATTAATAAATGAAATTTTTTTTTCTATTTATTATTTTGAAATAGTAAGGGTTGATTTGATTAATGTGGATAGTTATGGGTAAAATACATAAATATTTTGAATAAACAAGTGGTTATAAAATATTCATTATTATTAGGAGAATATTCGTTTGGTCGTGGAATATTAGATCTTGTCGGGAAATATTAAATACTTACAGTAGCAGTCTTTTGTGGGCCCCGTAATGTAAAGCGATTGGATGAAGAAAGCGATAAATATAAGTTGTTTATAAATAACTGGCAGTAGTTATTACTGAATTAATATTGTTGAAATACCGGAAATTGGTTAAAACACGAGAATACGCGTTGTCAGACAAGAAGACACTTGCAGTATTGCACCAATTATTGATTCTTACGTAAGAAGGCACTACTCAATAATGGTTCTGATAATTCTTTATTCGGTATTTTATTTTATTGATTTAATAATTCTTTGCGTTGATATTTTATATTCTTTGTTGTTTCAATAATTGTCATTATACAAAGATTTTTCATTATCGAAGCAATAATTCATATTATCGAATAATATTATTAGATAATATTTGTAAGACCCCAACTTATTATAAATAAAATTGAATTTTTCTTTATTCATTATTCTAAATTAATAAGGGTTAATTTGATATAATTCTTTGGTTATGGGTGAAATGTGCAAAGTTTACAAAATAATAAAGTGGTGATAAAATATTCATTATTGTCTGGGAATATTCGTTTGGTCGTAGAATATTCTTTTTGTCGGGAATCTCCGCATTTATTTGCCATGCTAGATCATTGGTGGGCCCCATAACGGAAAAGCGGTTGGATGAAGGAAAACGACAAAGATTGAGTTTTATAAATAACGACGTAAATTATTACCGATTAACTTTGTTGGGTTACCTCGGTGGTTAAAATACAATAATCTGCGTGGTTGCACAAGAAGATGGCAGCGCGGTATGTGCCGCAGTATTGTTGAATTATTGATCCTTACGTGAAGGCCTTTACTCAATAATTGTTCTGAGAATTTATTGTTCATTATTTTATCTTATTGATTCAATAATTCTTTGCATTGATATTTATATTATTATTGTTTCAATAATTGTCATTACACAAGATTTTCCATTATCAAATCAATAATTCATATTATTTGAATAATATTATCGAGATAACATTATTGGCAATGTCTAGAAAGTTCGCCTAAGGAGAGGTTTGGTCACCTAATCAATGCGCTACCAAGAAGGAGAAATCCTTATTTGAAAGTTCCCCTCTCACAGGAGCTACACGGTTGTCGATCTTGTGATTACGTAATATTATTTTGAATAATTAATTATTGATTATTATGATAAAGAAAATATTTATTGTGGATATAGATGGAGAAAATTTTAATGTGACAATTGTTGAAAATTAATATTTTATCTTTTACGATAAAATAATACATTTAAATATATTATTTTAATAATATATTAACGGTGATATTTTTATAATGATTATGGGATATATGAGTATATGAGGAGGTAGAGTATTTTGTGGCATTAAATGTTTAACATATATTTTGTGTGTCGGTGGACACAATTCTTGAATTGAAAATTGATTATGTAATCGTAAAATCGTCCGTTTATGGATTTCGGTCAATTTCTGTTTGGAATTTGGAAAAATTTTCTTCTGCAAAGTTGTAGAGAATGGAATTTCCCATGGAAAGTCGCGAGTTTTGAATTTTTCTGATAAACGAGCTATTTTCTACGAATTATTGAAGTTTCGGAAGATAAAATAATTTTTATTAAATAATGGGTGGGACCCACTCTTGTTTGACAACATGTGGGCTGCTGGAAAATTATTTTCAAGAGTGGCATGCTGGTCTTTGATGGCTAGCATGCGTAGAAATTTGATTTTAATAATAATAATTTATTAATTTAGTCTCATTTGGCGTTCTAACATTTTCCTATAAATAGGGCTAAGTTAGAATTGAAAATCACACCGAAACTAAGTTTTCTCTTTCTCTCTCTAAATTATCGAAGCGTATTCTTGTGAGTATACTTTGAGTGTTGCTTTATAAAGTCTGCGGGTTTCACAAGACTATATCCGAAATTCAATCGAAAGACGATTATTTTGAGGTAAAAGGGTATTATTTTCTTCTTAAATGATATTTTTCCTTCAATATCATTATGTCAAGTATTGGTGAACTTTTTTATCAAATTTGAAACTTTTTGTGTGTGGGAGTTACTTATTCACGATAATCGACCATTATTCACGTATATTACTTTATTCACGAATACGGCCTTTATTCAATTTAGAAAAATAAAAAATTTTCTTTTTGTCCAAAATATCTATTCGGATACTAGCTTTGATTGTATCCATGTTTTGATCATTCTTGAATTTTACACCAATATGATTATTTTCAAGTATTTTTGGACATGGGTAAAACAAACACTAATCCTTAATCCTTAATCCTTGTCATTTTGTTTCCTTTGGATTCGTTTCTTTAAAAATATTTTCATCATCCTCGTCTTAAATGATGATATAAATGAATATCTTTGGCACGTAGTGCAAAGATGAGCGATTAATCGATGAATATCTTTTGGCTTTGTAGTCAAAAGATGAGCAGTGTTGAGATGAACATAACCAATTGGTGATTTAAATGAATATCTTTGGCTGCGGTGCAAAGATGAATATTGATTGTTATTCTGAGGATAAAATATTGATGATGGACTTTTAAACCTTAGAAGACGGTAGAATTCTTTTTCTACGTGACTCTTCTAATGGATTCTTTATTTCATTGCATTTGTTGATCTAAAACTTGTTGTCTATTGTATTCTATTAGATTTTTCCTGTTGAAGACTAACGATAATTTGTTGTATATTATCTTAGTCATAATATTCTTTCTTGGGCTAGTTGAGCTCACCCTTTTCTTTTTGTTCCATTTTTTCTTCTCGGGAGGTGAGAACATAGCGAGGATCGAGTCGGGGTATGGAGTGATGATTCTAGGAAGATGTTTTAAACATCCTCACTACTTCTATAAAATAGTGTATGAATAATTAATGAGGACTTATTTGGGTGTGTATATTATACAGAAGACAATATTTGTATTCAAACTCACAGTTGTATTGTCAGTATTCTACACGACATCGTATTGTCAAAGATGTAGTTTGCTTTCTATACCATGTATTTTGGCGACTCAGAATGGGTGTTGTATACCTATTTTGGGGGCGTCACAATATTATTGGCAATGTCTAGAAAGTTCTGTCTAAGGAGAGGTTTGGTCACCTAATTGCGGCAAGAAAAAGAGAAATTCTTATTGGAAAGCCCCTGCTTTCACAGAGGAACCGCCCAGTTGTCAATATTGTGATTACGTAATATTATTTGTGAATAATTAATTATTGATTCATATGATGAGGAAAATATTGATTTTATGTGGATATAGATGGAGAAAATTTTTAATGTGACAATTGTTGAAAATTGAAATTTTATCTTTTTACGATAAAATAATTCATTTAAATATATTATTATATTTTAATAATATAATAATGATGATATTTTTTACAATGAATGTGGGATATATGAGTATATGTGGAGGAGAGTATTTTGTTACCATAAATGTTTAAAACATGTTAAACATATCGGTGGACCCATTTATTATTTGAAATTTGATTATAGCTTTGTAAAATCGGTAGTTTGTGAATTTGGTCAATTTACATTTGGAATTTGGAAAAATTTTCTTTACGCAAAGTTGTAGAGAATTGAATTTCCTATAAAGGGTCGCGAGATTGAATTTTCGATAAAAGGCTATTTATTATGAATTATTGAAGTTCCAAGCTCAAAATAATTGATTTTGGAAGTTTAAAATATTTTTAATATGAAAAACGTTTTTGGTGATTTGAGTGTGGGTCTTGCATGTGTTTTAATTGCTGAAATCAGATTCTAGGTTGGCGTAGGAAGTTATAGAAATAATAATAATAAAATAATAATATTTAATAAATTTTCTACTTTGGTGTTCTAAGCATTTTCCTATAAATAGGGTCTTGGGTTAGAATTGAAAATCACACCGTAAGCTCAAGTTTTTCTCTATATATTATCGAGCGTATTCTTGTGAGTATTTTGAGTATACTTTGAGTATTAGTATACGGTGCAAGTTCAAGTCATAGCCTATATCCGGTGTTTCAACTAGAAGTACTGTCTTTCGAGGTAAAGAATGTTATTTTATTCGAAAATGATATTATTTCTTCAATATCATTATGCCAAAATATTGGTTGGAAATTTTTATCAAATTTGGAACTTTTTCATGTCGGAGTTACTATTCATGAGTTCTTATTCACGAGTTACTATTCACGAGAGTACTATTCACGAAGTGTGAAGATGTTTTTTGTGAAATTTCTATCGTTTGGTGTCGGAGTCTTATTCACATGATCGACATTATTCACGAAAAATTAAATTTTTCCTTTTCGTCCAAAATATCTATTATGGATACTAGCTTTGATTGTATTCATGTTTTGATCATTCTTGAATTTTACTTGATGATTATTTATGAAGTATTTTTGAACCTCGGATTGTTTAAAAGTACGAATCCATAATACTTGTTTTTTTGTTTCACTGGATTCGTTTTCTTTAAAATTATTTTCATCATCCTCAGTCCTAAATGATGTTGTTACTGAATATCTTTGGCCTGTAAAGAAGGTTGATTTTCTTATGAATATCTTTGGCCCGTAGTGCAAAGATGAACAGGTGTTGAGATGAACATGACCGACTGATGAATATCTTTGGCCTTTAGTGCAAAGATGAATAGGTGTTGAGATGAACATGACCGACTGATGAATATCTTTGGCCTGTAATGCAAAAATGAATATTTGATTTGAGATGAATATTGATTGATGTTACAGGGATAAAATATTGATGATGGACTGTTAAATTCATAGATTATAGTAGATTTCATTCTCTACGTAACTCTTCTATGAATTAATATTTTTCGCTGCGAATATTGATCTAAAACTTGTTGTTTAATGTATTCTCTCAGATTTTTCCCTGTTGAAGACTAACGATAATTTGTTGTATATTATCTTAGTCATAATATTCTTCTTGGGCTAGTTGAGCTCACCTTTTTCTTTTGTTCCATTTTTCTTCTCGGGAGGCGAGAATGTGGCGAAAGTCTTAGTGAGGTATGGAATGAAGGTTCTAGAGAGAGTTGTTTAGTAGTCCTCACCATTTTTGTAAAATAATGTATCAATAATTATGATGGGGATTTATTTGCGTGTGGATATTGTGCAGATGACAATATCGTATTTAAACTCACAGTAGAGATGTTATCGTATTTTTGCACGACAAATATATTAATAAAGTTGTAGTTATTTTTTTGTACCATGTATTTCATGGCACTTCGAGAATGGGTTGGATGGAATGGACCTATTTTGGGGGTGTCACATTAAGCGATTATGTATACCCCACCCACCCCCCACCACCCACAACCCCACCCCACCCACACCCACACCCACACCCACACCCACACCCACACCCACCCCTCCACCCACCCAACACTCCTTCTCAAAAAAATGATATTAAGCGATTATGTATACCCCACTCACCCTTACCCACAACCCCACCCCACCCACCCACCCACCCCCCCACCCCCAACACTCCTTCTCAAAAAAAATGATATTAGCGATTATGTATACCCCACCCACTCCACCCCCTACCCTACGCCCACCCCTACCCAAAAAAATAATGTGCACACCACCCATCCCATCCCACCCCAATTTCCCCCCCACCCCCACTCCCACTCAAAAAAAAATAATCGTGTTTGGTGCGGTTACTAAGAGAGGGAGGAGTACAATTGAATAAAATATGGGTTGAAAAATGGTTAACTAGTTAATTAACTATATTTGTTTTAAAAATATGGGTTCAAACTTTAACCAACCCGAATAAATAAAAATGGTTAGCAAACTCATTTGATTAGGAGTTAATATGGTTTGACCCAACAGATTAACTACTTATATTGTCGTGTCTATATATATATATATATATATATATATATATATATATATATATATTCAAGAATTAATAAAAAAAAATTCTTTAATTTCGTAATATATATATATTGAGGAGAGAATGTAAAGAAATATTTGTATCAAATACTTTAAAGGACAAAAATATATCAAAAATGTAATAAATAAATTATAAGGGTATAAATTAAGAAACTGATCGGGTAAATACTTGACAATTAATAAAGTAAAATAAATGAATCATGGCTACTGTTCAATAATTTAATCCAGGATCAGGATCAGGATCAGGATATCCAATTATTCATTCATTTCCTGATAATCAAAAGTATCCTGCCGATTGAAAATCAAAAGACCAAGATCAAATATGGCCCACTACGCGATGCATGGTTTTTACATATGTACGCAGAGAATAAGTATATAAGTAGGGTAGGACCAGCTGCCAATTCTATCTGTCGGTCATCAATTCTCAGGATTCCTTGCTCATAATTCACATACCAAGAACTAAATTGGTTATAAATTCATATACTATATATACTACGTACTATTTCTTTTCTTTTTTATCACATATATATATATATATATATATATATATATATATATAAGCTCATATTCAGACCGCATGATCTATCAAATAGAATGTTATAACAATAATATGATCGATGTTCCATATTTGCCTCAAACAATTTTTTTTATTTCTTGTTTCTTTAATTATTCCAAATTTCAAGATATATATTTCTTTAATCGAAGCCGTCAAGAGGTATATTTTTAGTAAATAACATGTTAGCGAGTAATTATTAACAGGCAGTATTCGCGATCTAATCTCGAGAGAACTTGGAGCAAAATATGTAATACCCATGCATGTAGTTTGACCGAGTCTATAGTGGACTAAAATAAATTAATAAAAATACTACTGACCCGGTGATTTAAATTTTTGTTTGAAATGAATTTGATTCGATTCGAACTCGAGATTTGACCTGAATTGTTACATATGATATCAGAACTTATGGATTTGTGTGATCAATTCTGAAGTTTTCAAAAAAAATATGCTATAAAGTCGGTGGTTGATTTCGAATTCACATTTTTTTCTTATCAATAAATAGATCTATTTACTTGTATGACTATGGTTACGTCAATAGTTTAAGAATGAGACTCAAAATTTGACCGAATTTAATTTAATTCGAATTTGAAATATAATCCAAATTATTATAGAAGAAGTCAAATTAAGATTTTTTTTTGTCCTAGGTAATTTCTAGGATTGGCCCGTGCTTAATTAGGTCACAAGAATGTGACACAACGATAATAGAATTGCTTAAAGTGACAACTCCCTTCTATGGTTATTAACTTTGTTTTCTCCTCCCTATTTATATTGTGGCGATACTAATTTGTTTTAAAATTAGAGATATATTTTGATTTTTTTAAATTTAAAATTTAAAATTTATATAATTTCGTTCAAATTTTAAAAACAACAAAGATGATAATTAATTAATAATATTTTATAATTAATCTATAATTATTATTTTATTCGTACTAAAATTAAATAGCTTTATATTAATTTTAAATTTAAAAAATTTTCAAATTAACTTTAAAAAATTAAAAGATATCTTTAATTTTTAAACATTTCAAAAGTAATTAATCACGAGTACCTTTCTTTTCCATGAGAAGAAAAGCACCACATGTCATGCTCTGATTGGTGATATAATGAATTACCTGGCCATATCAATAATAAAGAAAATAGCTGTCAACTCTAGAAGATGGTTCGTCAATTATTAATTTGCAATAACTATACATGAAGGAATCCTTCTATATAAAGTTTGACTATGAATATGTCACGTGGGCACCATACAATTTGTTCCCCTCACCCCAATTTAATAATAAATAAAAAAAGTAACAAAGAAAAAAAAAAGATGTAACCATTAATCCTAAAATTAATTACAATAATCCATATCTCGGTACTAAACTACTAATCAAATAAGATAGGTACAGTTACATGTATATCTAACTTATAATAAAATCAAGAATTTGTAAAAAAAAACCCAATTAATTTAGATATACATAGAGGACAAAAGGGAATTTAAGAAATGCCCGATCAAACTTATTTATACATCACTGTAAATAGTGACATTTTTAAAAAGCCTTCCTAAAAACTCAAAATAATAACATGAGAAAAAAATTAATATTTATTCTTTTAAAATTTTAAATAAAAGGATCTTACATTATTAATTTTTTTAAGAAATCGACAGACAGTATCTTATACTGTCTATCATATTTATAAACAATATTAAGTTTGATTAAAACAATGTTCTATTATATATATATATATATGCATGGTTGCATGCATATATATGTATCTTATAATCCTAATGGCAAGATATCACATGGATGGTATGAGATTTTGATATTGGTATTTATAAATTTTGAATTCTCCAACCTTAACGGCTATTGTTTAATTAAGGACCCTTCCCATGATTTGTAACAATTGATATATATTTATATATAAACTTGCTCACAGAAAGCTGACGTAGGCTAGAGTTATATATACAGATAGCTAACTTCTGAGTGTATCTCATCATCGATCACCTGAGTGACATATATCGATCTTTGTATATATATTTAGGGCTTGTGTGAGCAGTACTACTACTCCAGTTCAATATGAAAAGACAACTAGAAGTCTAGAACAACAACAGGAAATCTTAAGTCGATCTAGATTAATATAAAACACATCTATCCTTCAACTATATATATAATATATACGTACGTAATACCAAAACGAGTTTCGTGAGTTAATTAAGTCGTTTATTATGCGCAACTCGTTTAACTACGTAGAATGATTGTTTTTATTTGAATAATCTTTGCTGTTAGCAGTAGCATCTAGCAGTGAAAGCCTTGTATTTTATGTTTTTTTGATCTAGTTATATATACATGAATAAATTAATTAATCAAATAGTCTAGATTAGTACTGTCCAATGACTAATATAGTGATGCATCGCCCTTGGGCATCGACAAAGCAGTGAGGATAATATTGACAAAAATAATAGAGTACTTACAATAATTGTGTGTTACATAAGAAAACGTACGTAGAGGTAATGGCAATGCCACTCTTTAAAAAGAAAAGAGAATATTATACGAAAGACTAGGAAAAGAGAACAGAAAGCAACTTCAATAATGGCCCCATTACATCTCAACGTATTAGGTCCATGATGTGATTTTTCTCTTTTTTCTCCCTAGCTAGCTCCATTAATCCTATTAATTTCCACCTTCAATATTTATATTCTTTCCCTTATTTAAAAAACAAAATTATTCCATTTGTCTATAATTAATGGACAGAGGGAAAGAGTTGGCTGAGGGATCCGGTGATCCCCCGGCTACACCTAACCGCTACGAGTTGCAAAAGCGACGAGACTGGAACACTTTTGGCCAGTATTTGAGGAACCAGAGGCCTCCCGTTTCAGTCACACAGTGCAATAGCAACCACGTGATGGAGTTTCTTCGATATCTCGATCAGTTCGGGAAGACTAAAGTTCATATGCAAGGGTGCATATTTTATGGGGAGCCTGAGCCACCAGCTCCTTGTACTTGTTCACTTAGACAGGCTTGGGGCAGCCTGGATGCGCTCATCGGGAGGCTTCGAGCTGCCTACGAAGAGAACGGAGGCTCATCGGAGACCAATCCTTTTGCTAGCAGTGCAATTCGTGTGCATCTGAGGGAGGTGAAGGAGTGTCAAGCTAAGGCCAGGGGTATTCCTTATAAGAAGAAAAAGAAAAAGAGTGCTAGCAAGAGAGACGATGATTCGAGTTCGGGCACACACTCTTGATCATTCGTGAACTCTTTTCGATATGGTAATTTTTTCCAACTCTTCACAAGTCTATATATATGTGTTGGTTTTTATAGATGAATATTACTCAAGTCTTCAATTAGTTCTAATTAACAAGATTTGTCTGCATAAGAAAAATGGACAGGTGCTGATTAAATAAACATTGTGGGTGGTACAGATCCGATTATTTAATTAAAATCAGATATCTACAATTTCTATGACAATTCACATTGAAATTGTTCATTAATTCTATATAGGCAGATATCTCTTCTTAGTTTAATTAGTAATGGTAAACCCTAAAAATAATACCGAGGATTGCAAAAGATATATCTACTTGTATGTGATCACTTGTGACGATTGTATATGTACTAATGTAGTCCATCCAGCCATATGGATCGATGACGAATCTCTTTCCCTCTCTCTTTCTCGGCGTCTCTGATCAGACACACATCACTCATATTGATTTTGATGTCATGAAATTGTTCCTAACTTGATTACCATCTGTTAAGTCTCTCTCTCTCTCTAGATATATAGGAATAAGTTGAATTTTGTTTAGAAAGACAGTTACGTTGCAATTGTGTAGCAATGACAGGCCAACAAATGCAACTCTCTTACTATATTAATGCAACAAATTCCTATACAAGCTTGGCATATAGACATATAGTAAGTTGTGGGACAACTACATGGAATCCAAATCTCATGCAAAATAGTACCCAAATTTGTTTATTTTTCAAATTTCACATTTCCATGTCAGTTTTTGCTTTAATTAGTGCATGTATCTTTTAGGATTCTGCAGATTTTTCTGTACCCCATTTTTGGACTCAAATCCTTTTGCATGGTGGTATATATCTTAGACAAATTATATAATACTAATATAAGGTTTCTTTACATGAATGATAAATCAGTTATTATATATATTAGATGTTCATGTATTCTAATTTCTAGCTGCTCCTATGGCCTCTCACATTATTCTATTTTTAAATCAAAAGTACTCATATTTGCAAATCTTGCAGATGTAGGAGAACTACTTGCTAATCTGATGGAGTCGCATAATTTATCTATGTAAACAACAAATCCTATTCGTTTTCATGCCCCCACTTTCTCACTTCTTTAGTGCATAAAATCTTTGAATGGGCAGCTTAGATAAATGAATATCCCTGCGTTATTGTCCTTTGCAACTTTATTAGATTGTTCTCTGTCCGTATTAGATTTTGTGGGACATTTTTTATATTCCATTTTGTCTTAATGCTTTGGTCAAAAATGTAACTTGTACTCCATTCAGGGGGGAAACCCACATGAGTGCTGGCTCTTATGCACCATTTGCAAATATTGCACTTTATTGTTTTTAGTAAGTTCTTTAGGATCTTGACTGTTGGTTTCTCAATCAAGTCATTAACTTGGAAAAGAAAAAAAGGATTATAGGTTAGTAACACCTTATATAATTAAGACCAGATGTTTTTGTGGTTGAGCTAAGATAATCGATAAATTGAGAGGTCTTGGGGTTGAAATTTTTGATGTTTTAATTTGACTGAGATAATCATCTCTCTCTCTCTCTCTCTCTATCACACACACACACACACACACACACATATATATATATATATATATATATATATATATATATATATATATGTTTTAGACAAAAACTAAATTAGATTTCTATTGAAACATTCAACACAAAACGAAATGAAGTAAAAATGTTTTAGGGTATCATCAGACACTCTGCTTTTGCCATGAGATACTGACCATTGATGACCATTACATTACTGCTAAAATAAATCTCTTGCCACATGCAGACACGAATATTATTGTGTCTTATATATCAATTTTTTCCCTTTTCTATTCATGACAAATAAATTTCCAGTTGTAGAAAAAACTATCTAGAGTTACTAAAACATTCCATGAAAGAATTAGACTAGGTACCTCAAGTCATTAAGTACTCTTGTCCTTAATTGTGTGGAAAGAAAATGTTCGTATCTTAGCTCATATATATGTGTGTGTAAACCTAGAAGGCAAATATTATACGAGGGAAAGAGAAAGAGAGATAATTCTCTGTATTTAAGTGTGTGACCAGCTATATATACATACAACTACATATACTAGGCTTGGGGTAGGTAGATTAAGTTGTTAATTAGTTTGAGAAGGATAATATATATAGTACCTCATTCCCACACTGAATGTGTTTGATGAAATATATATATATATATATATATATATATATATATATATATATATATATATATCAACTCTATTTCAAAAATTAAAGTACTAATTAACTTGTCATGATACCATTTATCATTGAAGAAATGGTTAGGAGTTTCATTTAACCCACTTTGAGGTCATTTATAGGAGGAGACTATATATGTCGATCGAGTAATCAAATGACAACTTCAACCCTCAGTCTTCTATATATCTATCATCCGTCTCCTCTCACATGCAACATGATAAAGAAAGGCATTGCAATATTATTTCCTTTTTAAAATCTTCAGTTAATTTCTTTTGTACATTTGGTGCTATTGTTTCCAATATTTCTATATCTTCTGTTGATTTGTTTTGTACATATTGGTGCTTGGTGCATTTATTTATTTTTTCTTTCAGGTTTGATCAAGATAGAATATATAGAACGGTAATAAATTAGGGCAAAAGAAAAGTATATATCATATATATACCTTAATATACAATATATATCAGAATATTAATTAATTCTTAACCTAAACATATATATTATTGTAACAATATATATATATATAAGGGGAAAGTACAAGCTGGTAATTAAATGTATACATTAACACTATTCATGCAAAACTATATATATGCATATGATCGATCACTTGCTTATATATGTAAATTGACCTTAAATTTTGGAGAGGCCGGATTGGAGCTGGGGAGTATTTTGTTTAATCATGCCATACAAATTAATTCCTTATATAGATAGACAATAATTTTATTGTAATATCTGGCTGCATGCAGGATGATGCGTTAAGTCTGGAGAAGAGACAGTACGTAGAACTGCATGTTGAAATTGCAGTATGTGATTCGATCGACGCGCTACTGCCTTTTCAGTTTGCTGGTAGAATAATCCCAAGACTTTTATTTCAGTAACTCACCAAGTCTATATGCTGGTTTTCAAGAGTCCGCATTTCGTACCGAGGTTGAGATTAATTTGTAAGCTATAGAGATCATAAACCTATTTATGTAACTGATGCTCGATCTCTATATATTCATGCATATATACATGTTTCCTCTCGTTTTACGTATTTTAATAAAAATGGTTCGCATTATTTTATTTTTCTCCATATAAATTTTTTTCACTTTTCTATTTCTTCTCTGAAACTAGGTCAAAATTAGTAGCTAGTACAATTAGGATCGACTCGAGCTTAGGCAATTATATGTCTAATGGTATGGATGCATTAGTGAATTTTAGTTTTAATAGTAGTTCTTCGATGGATATATATGTTTAACTATCTTAATTAAGGGTGTAAACGAGTCGAACCGGAGCTAACAGGGAACTACTCGAATTCTATTCGAAATGATAAATTCGTATTCGAATTCGAATTATATTTGAAAAATTCTACTCAGATTCGATTCGACTCAAATATTTAGTACTCGAATTCGATCCGACTCGACTCGAATATTTATTCAAACTACTCTCGAGCTTCAAATTCAAGCTCGAATTCGAGTCTCGACATAATAAATAGTTTTATAATAAATATAATTATAAATTGAATTTTTATTTTACTTAAAAATGAGAAAATATATTTATTATTACACTTTACAAATATAAAATCACAATTAAAATAAAAAACACAACAAAATAATAACTAATTATCCTAATTTGATTTAAATTTGTATATATTATAAGAGAATGTATCGAACATCTAATCGAATATGTATTAACTTAGAGTATGTATCGAATTACAATAAAAAAAATCGAGTAGTTTGAATCTTAAGCGAAGTCGAGTATAACTTTCTTTCGATTCTACTCATATTTTTATTCAATTATTTTTAATGCTTTCGATTTGGATTATATTATTAACGAATCCGAGTCTCGCTCGTATTTTTTTGAGTCGAGCCCGAATCGAGCCCGAACTGTGTTGGCTCGTTTACGTACCTTTAATCTTAATTAGTTAGTGATCATATATATATATATATATATATATATATATATATATATATATATATATATGGTCAGGATCAAGAGCATTCTCCTTAAATAGCATTCCGCCTTAAATAACATTCTTTTATCAAAACGACGTAGTTTTGGAGGGACGTCTTAAATAATATATAATTGTATTATATATATATACAATTAATTATATATATATATAATTCGGTTACTATGAAGTTAACTCTATGGTAAATTAATTAATTGATCAACACAGTGCTGACACGCAGATAAATCAGCTTCCGCCAGCGTATCTACACTGTATTGATAAATTAACCAAAATTAACTTCATATTAACTACTCCTATATATATATTCTGCTTTGGTTCCTTCCTTCATCTTAATTAGCAGCATGCATGTGCATATTCAGTAATTAATTCAGGTGTAGTGATCGATTTGTTAGCTAGGTTTAAATTTTCCTTTATATATATATATATATTACTACAATTATAATATTAGTAGAGTGGAGCACGTGACATTTCAACCGCCACAATATTAAGTGGGTGCAAATTAAGTGACATTTTAATGGAGTATCACATTAATTATTATTAAAATACTGGTGAGTGAGTTAGAGGAGATGACATTTTAACCTTCTTCTTTTTTTTTGGCCAAGTTAGCTGATATTTTAACATTTATTATTGAGTCAAGAATGGCTTGGTATGACATTTCAACTCTGCTGGTCGCATAACTATTACTATCACCATTCCATAATATTTTAATTTCATACATATAAATTAAAAAAATTATTTAATACTATCGTTTATGAAATTTTATCATTATCCATAATAAAAAAATAAAAACTACTAATATAATAGAATTTTTTTTTTAAACAATGAGAGAAATTAGAAATAATAAAATAAATAAATAATTTATTTTCCTAAAAAATTATAGACAAATAAATTAAAACAATTTTTTTAAAAAATTCAATTATCATAGAATAGAGGTAGTATTACACATTATATCTTTATTTTTACTTCTTCCTTTTGTTTTAGGTTGATGAGGAAATGAAAAAACAAATATTTAAATAAACTTTTTTTCTTACAAGACTAGGTAAATACCCAGATAACGAACATCTCATATATACGACTGTTATTACATATTATTGTTACAATAAAAATAACTCGTACGTACAAATGACAATCTTTTATGGTTAAATTAAATCCCAAAAGGAAAGATAAAAATGAAAAAACAAATAATAACTTGCAACATGCCATACATACATACATACATCATTTCATAAACTTCTACGTACATTGTTGATGCTCAAAATACAACTATAAAGTCCTGTTGTAATTTGATCACTAAAATGAATCATATGTAGAAGGTTATTTTGGTTTCGACTCCAGTATATGGAATTCATGGGGGAATTTCATTCTGGTTTTACTACCATAAGTCCATACACCCCCCCCCCCCTTAAAACTCACCCATATCCAGCTCCACGCAGCACTACAACCAATTTCTTAAACAACATAACCAAAAGAAGTCGCATAATGAAAAGATTGGGGAAACTAGAGCAGAAAGGGTCCAAAAGAAGTCATCCATCAGGGTACTATTGTAGAATGAATCTTTATAGCAAAATAACAAACTTCGAATTTCCTGGGCTAGTTTGGAAGAATTTTATGCAAGTTTGAACATAGCAACAATAAATGGATCACTGCACATATATTAGAAAGATTACAGATTCTGGAGTTGAGACAAAAGACCATACAATATCCAGCCTTTGATCTTCATGCTTTTCAGTAGATTCGAGATGAAAAATATGGACATGAACCAAGAATCACAAACTAGGTCTGAAGCGGGTGCCTATAGCATATATGCATATAGCATATATGCTATAGCATTCAGTAATAACCAAGAGAACAATTTGACAAATATGCTTTGCAAGAAAGGAAATACTCTCATCCATTAATGTTCCACTCAAACCTGAAGCGGGTGCCTATAGCATATAGCATTTTCTTCCTCAAAAACTAGTCATACCTATATGTGTGTGTGCAGAGCTAAACTGAAGTCTATGTATAATCTCCCAAAAAGAACAGCCTATGGTTTGCTGAGGATCGGCCGCCATGGAAACTATGGTTTATCTTCTGTTACACAAACAAAATAGTGTTAGAAATCCACTTGTTTAGACGTTAGAAAAAGTATAAAAATCATAAAACCAGTCTCAAGAAGATCATATATTCTAAAACAATCGGTCCCAAAGATACATTTAGTCAACTGTGTAGTCTTTAACGCAATCCTGGAAACATGTCAGAAATTTATGTGTCGAGTCATTTGCAACACGAGTGTCAAAACTCGGAATTCAAAAAAACCATGTTCTTATAGCTCCAATAAATGAACAAACACTTCTATAAAATTCTTCAGTCAATTTTATTTCTTAATTTTCTCTGAACACAATTTACAATTTGCATAAAGCAAATATAGAATATTGGCTTTGGTACTGTTATAGTGAGGCATAAAAGAGTTTCTAACAAAACGAGAGTATATCAGAGTAGAATCAACTAAACCAATTTCAAAGTTAAATGATCGTGTACTGCGCTAGGCATATATGTCGTGCACCAGAAAGATAAAAGAACAATGAAATGAATAACCATCTTTCTCAATGTAAGCAACAAAGTAAAACAGAACCTTCAGAATAACAATTAGTCAATTAATAATCAAGCTTCGCCAATGTATAATACTACCAACCAGTAAGGATCTACCTATTTGCAGCCTAAAATGGTTGTAATCAAAATTCACTCCAGAGAAGGCCCTATGCTTCATGGTCAGCTATGCAAATCTATTTCCTCATTAAGATATCACAATTCGAGAAATTGGGCAGAAAACGAGGGTATTCCTCAGAAAAAGAGTGAACATGATAACATCAAAAACAATATGCAAGGTAGTCACGTGTGATAGTGGATTCCACAGTAACAATAGCGAGTGAAACCCTCTACCTGTAGAGTACGGTTACAAGGCCGAAACTCAAAGGAACTGATGGGCCACCAAATTCCATCCAGCCTGCTTAACGTTCACTACTTAGCCAGATTAGTGGGGGCTGAAACCCCCCAACTAGAGATGGGATTCAAGAACCTAAGCAATTCAATTGAGAGCTCCGTAACTGATTCAAGAGAAGGTCCACCAATAACTAATAGGCTATCCCACGTGCAACTCTCACCGCATACAGCTCGCACTAAGACTGTAATACGTCAAGGTGGCCTACCGATTCCCATCCATCAATTCACTTATTCTTAATAGCAAATAGAACAATCTCCAATGTGTCTTTCTACTTGATGTTCTTGGCACTATTTTTTCTTCAAATAGAGCCACCTTAATATTCCAAAGTCTAAACCATTCTAGCCTTTTAAGATCCTACATATACATGTTAAAAGTCAGTAAGACAAAATGGGCAACCTCGAATATTGAACCACCCTCAGCAAATTATAAACCATTTACTGATATGACCCCAGTTTCCCGCATTTTGATTTAGCAGTTATTTTATCAAATGTTCATATATTGTATTATTAAAGTAAACCATTAGGCCATTGATGGGATGTAACTTTCAAATATTAGCATATCCTACAATAGTTATCAACATCCCTTTAACTAAACAAGTAGAAATTGCATCATTAATTCTTTCTTGAAAAGCCATTAACGTCCACCTATCTACCATAAATACTTCATTGACAATTTTGACACTTTGTCAATTGTCTTTCCCATAATAAAAAAAAATCCAAATTGCTTGACCAGATTTATATGAATCATTTTATTTCATATGAAAATCTCACCCGCTTCTTGGGGACTTCATAAAAAGCTTTGCGCGCTTAATTCTTTCTAGCTGAACCTGTGAATCCGTGAAGAGCTTCATCCTTTGAATCTCCAAATCCTTGGCAAATCGCATCCTCTGTTTCTCCAACTCAATCATCTGCCTCTGCTTCTCACCCTCCACCCTCTGATATATCTCCCCAAACCTCCCTATCGCCTCCGCAAGCCGCCGGTACCCCTCCTCCGAAGCCGGCGGCGCGCTGTCCCGGTAACTGTTCCGGGAAGTATCAGACTCCGCCTTATCCGCTGCTGCTGCCGCCACCACCATTGCCGAAAATCTCCGCTTGGAGACCGTTTCATCGACCGTGAATGGTACCCTTTCCGGCACCGGCCGTTTCGATCGGGGACCGACGGGGACGGAGGACGGCGGGGGAAGTAGCGCCGGAGCCCTCCGACGAGTCACGACGACCGCCGGAGAGGATTTGAAGGAACCGCCTAGGAGAAAGTCGAGGCGAACGAAGAATGGCCACGGGGAGGTGTAATCTCCGGCGGAGTTAGAAACCCTAGATTTTTCGATCTTGTACTTCTTCTTTACGGTGTCCATGCGGTTCTTGCACTGGATGTCGGTGCGGCGAAGCTTCTTGGTGTAGCCGTGGAGGGAGTTGACGGCGGCGGCAACTTCTTGCCAGTGCTTTTGACGGAGGTTGCCGCGTTTAAGCTCGATGTAACGTTCGCCCCAGGCCTCGATGAGCGTGTAGGTGGCGTCCTCGGACCAGCAGTCCTCACGGGGAGGAAACGACGGCTTGTGAGTGGGTTTATGTGACGGGGAAGGGGTAGTGGTATTTTCGTCGTCGTCGTCGTCGTCGTCGGCCATGAGCGGCGATGTGGCGGTTAGGGGAGAAGTGGTGGAGGAATTTGCAGGGTCGGAGGAGTGAGAGGAATATTGGGAAGAGTGAGGAGGAGGAGTATGGCCGAAAGGTCGACGGGACATGGTCATCGTGCCGTCCGGATTTTACTCTGTGTGTGTGTGTCGGGCAGATGGATTGGAGGCAGGGCCAGAAAGAAATAATAGTAATAATAGCTTTTAGATTTTTATCTTAGTATTAGTATTTTCCATAATACTAATAATGTTAGAAAGAAACGTAGTATTTTATAATAAAAAATACTTAAATTTTAAATTTTTATTTTAAATTGTCTTCTCAATTTTTTAATTAGAGAATTAATTTTTTTCTACTTTAAAAATTGTGTTCTCAGTTTTTGTAGAGACCAAACTTTTAAAAAAAAAATCTATTTTAAGAATTGTCTTTTTAATTTTTTTCATTCGAATATTTAATTTTTAATTTTATTTAATTACGTCTAATTGATAGTGTCACATTAAAAAAATGATGATATAACGTGATTGTAGAAAATACTTATGTATAATATTAAGATTCATTTTAATATTTATTTAATTAATTTTTTGTACCAAAAAAGATAAATATAATATCATTATTAAATTTACTTTAAAAAATTAAATTTATCAAAAAAATAATAATTTACCAAAAATGATAAAATTATTATTAAAAAAAACGGTGTCGTTTTAACTGTGCTAGTAGGACATTTTTTATAGTGAACGCAGGTCCTACTAACACCCAACATGAAAAGGAATTAAAAATTGGGGGTTGTTTAATAAACTGATTTGCCACAAGAAATAGTTGCACTAGTCACTAGTAGGATCTACGGGCGGACCCCAACCTCATTCAATCTGTGCGCTTAAATCAATCAATGAACGGCCATATATCAATTTACTTGAATAATACTCTCAACTAATGTGTACTATGAAATAGGGGGTAAAGGTCTAAAAATACCCTTAACGTTTACTCCGATGACTCATTTTTATTTTGAACTATTTTTTTTCTTCAAAAGTACACTTAACGTTATAAATTTTAGGTCAATTGTGCCCTTTCCGTTAAAAAAAATCTAACTAGACAAACGGATGTGCTGGACAACTGACACGTGACAAAAATAAATTTTAATAAAAAAAATTAATCATTTATCTTCCTCCTCATTCTCTCTCTTTATTCCTTCTTCCTCATCATTCTCTCTCTTCCATCATCCTTATCAAATTTGTCAAAGATCGAGACTTAATCTAATCGGATCTGATGGATCTCTAGCCGACGACAATATCACCGAAGCTCATGCTCACCTTCCTCTCTTCTTCTCTCTCATTTTTCATATGTAGTATATGTATGTAATTCAAACCATACTTTATTATGCTATAAAAAATTAAATTTATTTTATGGTTTTTTCTTCTTTTTGTGCATATCAAGTAAGAGCATTGAATAGAGGATGATAGAGTTTTGGAACAGAGGTTGATGGAGAGATAAGAGTACATAAATCGGGGAGATGAGATTAGATATTGAACAGAGGATGATGGAGTTTTGATTGATAAACCCATTTTGGTTTTGAATTTTATTATTGATTTTCAATAAAATTTGTGAGGGATTTGATCTGGGTATTTCAAATTTGGTGAAGATGGCCTTGAATTAGGCCTAGATTTAGGGTTTCATTTGATGCTCAGTAAAGGTTTATTGGGCATACAAACCCTCTATTTTCTCTCTCTAAAATTCAACAAAATAAGAGCAAAAATTTGAAAATCACAAACTTTAATTAGTATTTATATTTTGTTTATGATGCCTCCTTCACATAGAAATCATGTTGCTTAATGCTCAGAGGCTGTTTATCCTTCTAATCTGTATTGGGCTATTAGCGGTTCAATCAACTAGAGTTTATGGCTTGAGAAGTAAAAAGCCTGCCATTAAATGGAGTAAAGAAGATCATTGAGTAGTGTCAATGAATCAGCGTATCCTTAAGGAAGTTGTTATGGAGGACCTAAATGCAAAGAAGAAGCCAGCTACTATAAACAAGAAATTGGATCCAAATCAATCAAGCAAAAGAAGAGTTCGAAGAATGACAAGGAAGAGGGAATAAAGAGAAAGAATGAGGAGGGAGAGGGCAGAAGGAGAGAGAAAAAGAAAGAGAAATGATTAATTTGTTTATTAAATTTTATTATTGCCACGTATCAGTTGCTCAGTACATTCGTTTGTCTAGTTAGGTTTTATTTTTAACGGGAGGGGTACAACTGACCCAAAAATTATAACGTTAATGTACTTTTGGAAAAAAAATTAGTGCAAGATAGAAATGGGACATCAGGATAAACGTCAGGGATATTTTTGAACCTTTGCCTTATGAAATAGGTTAAATAGAGAGAGAGGATAGACAGTGTAGGCCATAGTCTTTTGGGCCTCGTACCTCTTCGAAACTAAAAGAATATTGGATAAATTACATATACTAGTATATTTTTAAAAATAATTACAATAATGGTACATAGATAAAATAATTATAAAAATAATACACTTTTCCATATTTATTTATAATATTAGTGCAATTAGGATTCCTTAATTTAGGGGATCATTATCTGGTGGTTTTTTATTTGAAACGCGTGAATCTCTGTTAACTCTTCTTTTTCTCTCAACTCCCATAATTTTTGTACTGGTTTTTCTCTCTCTAAAATCTTCTTCTTCTTCTTCTCCATAACTTTTGTTCTCGTATTTCTCTCTCTTCTTCTTCTTCTTCATCACAGTTGTTAGACTAATTGGTGGCGTAAATTAATTGTTTTTTAATTTACTTTTGCTGCACTTGTTAATCAACAAATCACACAGTCGAATACGCGACTTTCTCTCTCCAATTCTCTCACAACTGAAAGGATTTTAGTTTATCTCTCTAAGGTCTGCTTCTAATTTATGTTAATTCTCATTCTACTAATTAATTGTCAATATGATCATATATATACTTTATGTTTCTAACAGAATGGAGTATTGATTGTTTGGATTTGTGTTGTTTTTATATTTTGTATAGAATGATTAATCTGAGGAAGAAGGATGGAAAGAGGAAAAGAATCGAGAGAGGGTGATTTTATTAAGGACTTGAAGAAATTTATTTGGGTTTGTGCAGTTGGATTCTGATTTTGATGTTCCTGTAGTTAAGACAGAAGCTCAAGTTCATAACCAAAAGATATTTCCAACCCAAAAAATTTTAAAGGTGTCTTTAATTTAAATTTTGTTATTATTCTTATCATATAACCTGTTTGGTTACTTCGCATTATGTTTTAGTTCTTTGTTATTTGTGATTCGGATACCATTTTTGTTACCTTGATTTGGTATTTTGGTTTTTTTTTTATGTTGTTATGGTTACCATGTATTTGCTTAGTATACATAGTTGATTAAAGCGATTTTTGGTGTACATGTTGTTTATGTATTGGTTACCATTAAAACATGTTTTGGTTACTATAATATAAATATTTGGTTATTTTTATAGTATGTTTTTGGTTATTGTTAGTTTCTGATTTGGATTCTATTTTTGTTTCCTTGCGTTGGGATTTTGGTTACTGTTTGTTGTTGTTCTGGTTACCATGTATTTGCTTAGTATATATGGGTTGACTAAACTATGTTTGGTCTATATGTTGTTTAAGTATTAGTTACCATTAATATATATTTTGGTTACTAACATATAACTGTTTGGTACTTCATTGGTATATTTTTTGTTGTTGTTGGCTTATGATTTGGATACCATTTTTTCCCCTCAATTGGGATTTTGGTTAATTTTATATGTTGTTTTGGTTCCAATGTATTTGCTTAGTATACATTGGTTGACTAAACTGGGTTTGGTATACATGTTGTTTATGTGTTAGTTACCATTAAAACATAGTTTCGTTCTTATCACGTATATCTGTTCATTACTTCTTTAGTATATTTTTTGGTATACATGTTTTTGTTTTGGTGACCTTTAAATTATATTTTGGTTAATATTATATATAACTGTTTGTTTACTACATAAAATGGTATGTACTACATATTGTTTATATTTTGGTCACCATTATTAGATTATATAATATAACTTTTTGGTTACTGCTTTATTATGGTATGGTTAATGTTATATTATGATATGATAACTATTATTGTGCAGTCAATGTGGGATGTTGATTATTTGTTATAGTCTGTTTTGACTACTGTGTAATTATTATATTATGTTTTGGTTAATATGCTGTTATTTGTTGGTCACTACGTAACTGTTTATGTTATAAATATTGTTTATAGCTGGTTACTAATGTATGTAAATCGATTTTATTTATTTGCGATTATGGGATCTTTACTTATGAGGAATGCAAATGAAAATTCAATTGAAAAAGTTATATATTGGTGTGACATGGAAGTCCCGAGCATTATTACCAAGAAATTGAACCCAAGTCAGTTGGAGAAGTTTAAGACATCATTAGTTTGTGGATGTATTATTTTTATAAATAATAAACCCAAGTCATAATAAACCATGTATTTGCTTAGTGTACATTGATGTATTATTTTTATAAATTCCTTCAAATATATTCTACAAGGGTTATGCTCTTCTAGAAAATTCATTGGAAAAGTTATGGTTAAATGTACATGTGAGAGTATACATGTGTTGCCTAAACTTGGTTGGATATCTGAGTTGTTCGCATTTTGGTTACCATTAAAACATATTCAGTTACTTTTATATAACTATTTGGTTACTTCTTTATTATGTTTTGATTCTTTGTTACCTTATGGTTTAGCTACTATTATTGTGTCTCGATGTGGGATTTTGAGATACTTTTATTTTTTATTCGGTTAATATGTAATTGTTTAGTATACATGGATTCTCTAAAGCGGGTTTCATTACATGATGTTTTATTTTGGTTACCCATAAAACACATTCAAGTTCTTATCATATAATTATGTGGTTACTTTTTTATTATGTTACATTATGGTTATTGTTATTAGTAACTCGAGATAATTCTGCTTAAATCGGGACAAACATCAATTGTTAAATGTACATGTCCGAAAGTGTCCTATTTATCTACAAGTTTGTTAGTAACTGAGATAATTATCATAGATAGTTACAAGCTTGTTAATAACCAGATAATTATAAACTTGTATCAAGACTGTTATAAAGTGTTAAAGGTATATGTTTTATTTATACCTTGTCATCATGATAGAATAAGAAACTCCAATTAAGAGTTCTCATTTATATATATATGATGGTCACTTATAGATCTCATATTAAAATAAAAATAGGTTAAGAGGTGCAGTTGGTAACCAAACCTGCATATAAGGGTAACCGTTTTAGTTTTTGTTAGTAACCAAATAATTAAAAACTTATATAAGAACAATTATCAAGTGCTTAATGTTCATGTGAGGGTTTCCATTTATCTAGCTGATGGATACTTTTAAATTACGTAGTTATAAAAGTTATTTAAAAATGGTCCATGCCAGTTGGTAACTAAATATAAATATAGAGGTAACCATTTTATTTTAGATGGATAACCAAATTTACATAAAAATATTTGTAAGCGAGTTACCAATTGTTCAATGTATATGTTTACTTTATATTGATAACTCATGATGGAATCAAAAATTAAAATATTAATCAACATCAATTTTGGTTCTCAGACACCATCAAAAATGTTACCAACCATGTGGTTAATAGTACTTAACGAGAAACAATTATATATTTCGTAAATAATTAAAATTTGTTATATTGGTTACTGTCAGTCTCCATAGTCTAACAACTGAATAAACATTGTAAAGTAACCAAATTAATATTAGACAGTAATCAAATTACATAATTTTAGTAACCATAACATAAATCAAATTTTTACATACAAATTTGAAGGCCTAAATGATGGAATTTGACCAAAAAATCATGCAGTTCACCAGTAAAGCTGGTGATTTTTGATCGTTGACCCATTTCCAATGAAGTTAGGCTCCAAAAACGCCAAAATCTGACACTCCAAACTTGACAGAAATTGCCAAATTATCACTGCAACCAAATAAACATTATACTGTAACCAATTAAATAGTATACAACAACCAATATATATAATCAGATTAACAGTTGTATGAAGGTAATCAATGTAGTCAATAAGTAACCACCAATATAAAAGAAATAATTATAAAACTCAATAACATTATAGAGTAACCAAATAAACACCTTACAGTATCTAAATATATATTATACAGTAACCAATGTATATGTAATTAGTAGCCAAAATTATAAAAAATATTTTTATATTCATTTTACAACCAAAACAATCAGTAATGACTTTGTTATTAATTAAAGACTAACAGGTGTATGAAGGTAACCAATGTAGTTAATCAGTAACCATCAATATAAATAAAATCAGTATAAAACACAGTAATCTTATGTAGTAACCATGATAATATTACACAGTAAATAAGTCAGCATTATATACTAACCAAATTCAGATTAGACAGTAACCAACATATATTTACTTAGTATCCATAACATAAAACATATTTGACATGCATTTTACAGCAAAAATAAACAATATAAAAAACATCAATATGTACTTAAAGATTCAACGATATAAGGAAGGTAACAATGTATTTAATAAATAACCATCAATATAAAAACATCAAGTAGAATATACATTTAAAGTATACAAAGAACCAAATAAACATTATATAGTAACCAAATCAATAATAAACAGCAACCAATTTCTATGTACTTAGTAACCAGAATATAAAACATATTTTTACATGCATTTTGCAATTAAAACAGTCAGTATACTGACTTTGTGACCAATTAAAGAGCAAAAAATTTAAGAAATGTAACCAATATACGAGTATATAGTACGCACGAGGTAACAATATGCATATAAACTTTAAACTCAAAGTTGTTACAGAGGTTGATTTCTGATCTTGAAGTTGTTGTTGATCTTATTGAAGTTGTTGTTGATCTTGAAGTTGTTGTTGATTTTAAAGTTACTGTTGATCTTGATGTTGCTGTTGATCTACTCCTCTATTATCCGATCTCAGAGTTCCATGTCGTCTTCTCCGATCGATCTGTCATTGCTCTGTTTTTTCTGATTTCTAAGTTGCCTTTTTCTTCATTAGCGTGAATTTAGGATCGGTCAGTTTAAAATATGAAAGTCGGTAACTGGCGTGTAGGGAGTTAATGACGCGTAATTTTAGCAAGGTAATATTGTGTTATTTTATTTTTGTAATTATGTTGTGTGTATTTTATTTTTATAATTATTTTCTAATTGTTATATATTAATATTAAGGACCCAAGAATATTCATCCTCACACCAATATGTGGGAATAATTATAACTCGTACCTCTTTGATGGGATCATGTATCTGGCCCAAACTAAGAAATGGTTAGAAGGTGGATTATATACGGGCTCAGTAAGCGAGCTTGCCACCGTGGTGTACTTGTTTATTTTTTTTACATGGGAGGGGGTTCTGACAGCTCACATCTACAAACTGGGCCCAATTGATATTTTGTAAGCTCACACCGTAAATCTACTCCTTTTTTATATTGGAATTTATTGCACATACCTACTATCTACTACTTACCTATACACAAACCAATACCATGTTTTATTCAAACAAACAATGTTACGACATCATGTCCCTAGCTACTAGGCCCATTCATTTTTAATTTCTTTTAATGGTTAAATAAGCAACAATGTTACTATAATATAAAAAAATAATCACATAATATTTACATACACATACATATATAATGTGGTCCCCTCCTAATATATAGGGCCCGTATTATACATGTACGTGTATGTAAGCATTATATGACTTTAGCATTATTTTTAAACAAAATGTAGCCATCCTTCCTTATATTTAGATGCTACCATATATTTATTTCAACTTTTAGTAAGTTGGTCTCAAATATTAGAAGAATAATGTTAGAAACATAAATTATTTTATAAATATTTTACAAACTGCTGATGTATACTCCATATCAGGTTTTTTATGTAGGGTCGAAGACTGCATTGAAGTAATTTGTTAATCAATATGTTGAGGTGGAGTATGTCATATTAGTTATTTGTAAAATATTTATAGAATAGTTTATGTCTGTAACATTACTCATATAAAAATTGAAACTAGCTACTTTGAAGAGTTTCCCCGTGGTTTACTATTTCTTTTTAAAATATAATTTTTTGTCAAATTTTTTATTTGAATAAAAAGAAGGCATGTTTTTTAGTAGTAATAATAATAATATTATGCATTGACATAATATTTTTGAATTTATTATTAAAAGATTATATTATTAAACTAACAATTTATTATATTTAAAAAATACATAATATGTGGAAGGTAAGTAATATTATTTTTGCATTATATATTCTTAAATTTCATAATTGAGATTTGAGGGGCTATTGAACCGAAGAAGTATTTTCATCGTACAAACGAGCAAAAGTGTAGGTAGGTGCCCTCTTGAACAGACAAGTGGCAATTCTTCTCTTGAAGAGGCACGTGGCATTCTTACGACCACATATAATGCCAACCACATGATGACTCGTTGTGTATGATGACTATGTGGTGGAGAGGGGAGGAGAGGGGAGGCGTAGGGTAAGAAAGGAGGTGGTGGAGAACATTATTGCAAAATTAGATGTGGCCACTTGATATTTATGTTAGTATTATAGTACCACGGCATTGTACATAGGGCCAAAAAAAGGTCTTGGATTACCCCAACGTAAATGTTTTTTATGAAAAGCAAAAGGAAGTAATATATATATATATATATATATATATATATATATATATATATATAATCTGTTTTTGTGTATATTCTTTTATTTTACATATTATGTTTATCATTTTTAACGATAAATAAATGATTTATATATTATAACGACCGTTTGATCAAATAAAGTGATTTGGATGTCATTTGAATACATATAAAAAATATATCTGTACAATCTGCACAAATATATTTTTTACATGTATCCAAATAATATTCAAATTATTTTATTCTGTTAAAATTCCAATTTCAATAAATCTTATAAATTATTTAAAAAATATTAAAATTAAAAAAAAAAAACGGTCGCTAGCAATGTCGCTGGGATTGGTCGCCCTAGAAGGACTGTAAAGGTAAAGGGGACGGCACGTGAGAGTTTGGCACATCGTTATCCAATATGACAATTGGGCATTATGAATGTCTTGGTCTTGGCAATGGCAATGGTATTTCTAAATTAAAATAATAATAATAATACAGAATTATCCGATATATTTCTTAATCAATCAATCAAGAACAACAACAAGTGTAAACCTTGTGGGACCAACCAAGTACATCAAAATCCAATCCGGAATCTTTGAGATAAGTTGGGACAAGAATGAGATATTAATACTCATTTAATTAATTAAAACAACATTTTTATTACCAAGTGTTTGTTTTTTTGTCTTCTATTTTAAAACTCTGGTCATTAGTAAATCTCTTACTCCCTCCTCCGTTTTTAATTATTTGATGTTTTAATAATGGACACAAAAATTAAAATAATAATTAAAAAATATTAAATATAATACCCAATTATCTATAATACCCTTAAATTTTTTGTTGGGATAAAGAGAATTTTGTTGGAATAAGAAGAGTTTTATTGAGATAAGGAAAGAGAAAGAGAAAGAGAGAAAGAGTTTAAAATATCAAAAAAATAGAAAGAGTAATGAGGGATAATTTTGAAAAAATTATCATTAATTCTTCTGAATTTGAACAAACGTTAAATAATTATGAACAAATGAAAAACTCTAAAACGTCAAATAATTAAAAAAGAAGGGAGTACAATAAAACCCTCTCTTTCTCGCTACTATTATTATTATTAATTAATTAATTAATTAATTAATTAATTAATACTCCCTCCTCTTCTTTTCATTATAATAATGTTATTTTTTTCTTCATAATATAAGACATTTTATATATATTTAAGACAAATTATTATTATTTTTTTTAATTATTTCTTATTTTACTTCTAAAAATTCTCATAATTGAGAGAGATTATTAATTAGTGCGAATTTCAAATCAATAATTTATACATCAAATTTTTCATGCCCCAAATGTCAAACTGACATCTCTTTTCCCTTCTCCCTCGTTCATTCATGTTCATGAATGTGTAATATCTACTCCCTATTTAAGTCTCCTGGAATCAAAACCAAACACGTCTCCAATCTCCACAAATTTCCATCTGCCATTCACGTGGTCACCACCCCCATCTGCCACCTCTATCTCCCCTCCCCTCCATATGCATATCCATTTCTTCAGTGTATACACCTACTTCCTCCCACTACAAACTTAACCTCAATGGCCGGAGATTGTTACACAACCACAGTCAACGACCTCCCCGATGTAATCCTCTCAAACATAATGGCCTCCATCACCGACGTCCGCAGCCGCAACTCCGCCGCCCTCGTCTGCCGTAAATGGCTCCTCCTCGAAAGATCAACCCGCACTTCCCTCACTCTCCGCGGCAACACCCGTGATCTCTTCATGGTCCCGTCTTGCTTCCGATCGGTAACCCACCTCGACCTCTCTCTCCTCTCTCCTTGGGGACACCCGCTCCTCTGTTCCTCCTCCGACCCCGCCCTCATCTCTCACCTCCTCCGGCAGGCCTTTCCTTCCCTCAATTCCCTTGCAGTCTACGCTCGAAACCCATTGACCCTTCAATTCCTAGTCCCTCACTGGCCGCAACTGAACCAAATTAAACTAGTCAGGTGGCACCAACGGCCTCTATTGCCATCTGGGTCCGATTTCACCCCTCTATTTGAAAACCTTAATTCCCTTTACCAGCTTGACTTGTCCAGCTTCTATTGCTATACTGAGGATCTTTTTCCCGCGCTTGAATCTTATCCACACATTGCAGTGAAGCTCACCTCCCTTAATTTGCTAAACCCTTCATTTTCCGAAGGGTTTAAAGCCCAGGAGCTGGAGGATGTTACAAAAGCTTGTCCCAATTTGAAAGAATTTCTTGTTGCTTGTATGTTTGATCCTAGGTACATTGGCTTTGTTGGGGATCAAACTTTATTAGCTATAGCTGCCAATTGTCCAAAACTGTCACGGCTACATCTTTTCGATACGTCGGCTTTGGTGAATGTCAGAGCTGATCCAAATGATGAGGGAATCACTCCCGACGATGCAAGGATTACTGTGGCGACTCTAATTGAGGTGTTTTCGGGTCTTCCTTTGCTCGAGGACTTTGCTCTAGATGTTTGTAATAATGTTACACATAGTAGTCCTGCATTTGAGATTCTTAAATCGAAATGTCCCAATTTGAGGAAGGTTAAATTGGGGCAGTTTCATGGAATTTGTATGCCGGTTGAATCGAAGCTGGATGGGATCGCACTTTGTCAAGGGCTTGAATGTTTGTCGATTAGGAACGTGGCTGACTTGACGGATTTGGGGTTAATTGCTATTGCTAGGGGGTGTTCGAGGTTGGTTAAGTTTGAAGTTCAGGGTTGTAAGAAGATTACTGTGAAGGAATGAGGACTTTAGCTGCTTGCTTGCTTCACCGTACATTGGTTGATGTCAAGATCTCTTGCTGCAAGAATCTGGGTGCCATGTCGATGTTAAAAGCATTGGAGCCAATCCAGGACCGAATTCTGCGACTTCACATTGATTGCGTTTGGGATAGTGTTGAACAATTTGAGAATCTTGATGGGGTTGAGTTCAACTTTGATCTCAACAAGTTGGATGAGGGTCCTGTTTCCAATAAGCCTGCAGAATTCACCAATTTCTTTGAAAATACAACGCACAAAGAGTCGTGCAACAAGAGGAAAAGGTGCAAATATTCTTATGGTCAGAATTCTAGTTATGATAAAGTCAATGGCATAACAAGTAGCAATGGGAATGATTTTTATGGTAGAACATGGGATAAGCTGCAACATCTGTCACTCTGGATATCTGTTGGTGAGCTTTTGGCTCCATTGGTAACAGCAGGTCTTGAAAATTGTCCCAATTTGGAGGAAATCCGTATAAAGGTTGAAGGAGATTCCAGAAACTGGTCCAAACCATCTCAGCGTGAATTTGGATTGAGCATCCTTGCTCGGTACCCGAGTTTAACAAAGATGCATTTGGATTGTGGAGACATGATAGGTTTTGCACATACTGCTCCATCCGGCCACATGGACTTGAGCCTCTGGGAACGATTCTATTTATTTGGAATTGGAGGTTTGAGTCTCTGTGAACTCGATTACTGGCCACCACAGGACAGGGATGTTAACCAAAGGAGTCTCTCCCTGCCAGCAGCTGGACTGCTTCAAGAATGCCTTATGCTAAGGAAACTATTTATCCATGGCACAGCCCATGAACATTTTATGAATTTCCTTCTCAGAATCCCAAACTTAAGGGATGTTCAATTGAGAGAAGATTACTATCCAGCCCCAGAAAATGATATGAGTACAGAGATGAGAGCAGATTCGTGCAGTCGTTTTGAAGATGCACTGAATGGACGTCAAATCATTGATTGACACCAAATGCCTGGTGAAAAACTGGCAGTGCAGATCAAATAAAATAACAGCTTGACTTTGAGTGTGAGTTTTGAGAGAGGTGGTCCCATTCCAATTTTGTAATAATTTTTTTAAATGTTATGTATTGCAAAGGGAGTGCATGAAGGAATCATCCATTGCTTCAAACAAGACTGGATTTTACGTTTGATTTTACAAAAAAGAGGATCATAGATTCTGCCGTTTAAAGAAGAAGATGAACCGGTACATGTTCTTTTATAAAACTGCAAAATCATACAAAAGGTTTAATACAATTTGAGCCAAGAACGTATTGTAAAAAGAAAACCTCTACTATTTTGTTTCTATATACAACAAACATATTGTTTGCATTAACCGAGTGAGTACTTGCAGTCTAGCAAGCGGCCGAGGATATCCTCGCAACTTGGTCGGTCCTGGGGTTCTGCCCAGCAATCTGCATCAAGGAAGTTTAAGGCATGAGTTTCTCCTAAACCGTCTAACAATTTCTTTTTGGTTTTATTTTTATGGACATTGCCTAACAGTAATCAGTTTCATAAATTTTGTTAAAATTTAATGTGGAAGACCTGCAATTAGTCTGCCCAATGGACCTTCAGGGATCTCCAATCGTGATCCCTCATTTGCAACAGCATAAACAACCTAAGTAGGAGAAACAAATGTTGGTCTGTCAAATTTTATTTAATTCTTAATACCAATGGCGAGCAGAGACGTAAACTAGCATCATACTGTACTAAACATAGAAATATGTCAACGTACCCTTTCTGGTGCTGTACCATACCATGGCCTACTCAGAGTGCACAGCTCCCACATTATCACACCCAGGCTGAAAATATCACACTTCTCAGTGAAGGGTTCCTTTTGGATAAGTTCAGGAGCCATCCACTCCAGTCCCGGCTGACGAGGAGTCATTTATGGGTGTGTCTATCATCATTCTTGAAAGTCCGAAATCACAGATCTTAACTGTCCAATGCTTATTCACAAGGCAAATGGCACTTTTTAGATCGTGATGAACTATCTTCAACCGGTGTATACACATCAGCCCTCTTAGTTGCCAGAGAAAGACGACAGTCAGTTTAGAGTTGCAATACCATTTTATCACAATTATTTTTTTTTATCAAAGAACATTTTATTATAGAGGAGAAGTGGAACTGCAATACACATGGACAACAAGAGTCCACTCCACCCAAAAAAAAAGAAAACAATAAGAAGCAAGAACACAAATGACAAAAACATCCTGGCAGAAATGAGTTGCATCTTGCCGGAATCTATTCAAATCTGACAAAGTTCCTCAAAAAGCTCGCATGGAAAAAAAACATACAGATGCATAAAAGGACACTAAGTCGCATTCGTCAACCAACCACAGCAGTGCTAAGATTCTTCTCGGTCCATACACCCACAAAATGGTAAAAAGAAGCATACCAACACAAAATCTGCCTAGCCTTTCTTCCACACTAGGAGGAGAAAACCAACATTGCCGACCACACTAAACAATAAGCGCCAAGCTGCCAAACCATCGGGCAATAAAATAAACTAACGAGAATGAGTCTCACTATCCTGCATACACCCTACACACATCCGGAGATAAACTTTTTTTTAGGGGCTAGATGCCTAATGCATGTCATTAGTATTGAGTAAACCAACAGTCGGACACAAAAGTTCTAATTTAGAGGGAACAAGGTGCGAGCCTTTGCTTTCTAAATAAAAAATGATCGGGAAAAGTGGAGATTTGGGAATGAGCCTTATCAAGCAGAGATTGGAGTTGATCAGGATTGATTTGTTAAGCAATCAGCATAAGATGATAGTTTAAGCTGGATTAATCCAACACCGAATGAGCTTCAACAAGTAATTTTGAAACTGAGATCTGAACAAATGCACAGGTAAACATCACAATGAAAACAACACCAGCCAAAGTTTGACCTTTGCAAGTGCATAAATAAATTTCATGTGCAGGACATTACTATTGTCTTAAGATTGATAAATTCAGCAACAATAAAAATACTAATTACTGAAAACATGAAGAAACTAACATAGGAAATATATAATATATTGCATTATTAGGCTAACCTGCATATATCACGCAACATTTTTAGCCTTCTCCTCCAGTTGAGTTTCTTCTTCTGACCACTCAAATGGATCAAGTAATATAATGATCCCATCTCCATGTATTCAGTAACCATTGATAATTGTGGAGGCTTCGTGCATGCTGCAAGAAATAATATAACTGAAATAAACAGCATCAATGGAATGTACAATACATAAGCAGTATAGAAGACAGTTCAGTAAAACATTAGCACTTTTTTTTTCTTTTATAAAGTTCAAATGCGAGTAACTATTTTTTCGTATTTACCCTTATAGGTAAAACGTACTTTACATGGAAATATCTACATGTTGAAATCTTCTTATATTAGTTTCTCTTACATTTGGTCTTACACATGCTGGCAGGATATGGTGTGGAAGTGCTTTTTTGCAAAACTCTAGATTTTCTTATTTGAAACCCTCTAGGCTAGCAATCTACGGAATGGACAAATCTGAGAAAAACAAACAAATTGAACAAAGATAGAGAAGATAAATACCATTTGGATATCGGAGTCGGCTGGAAAAAAACAAAAACAAGAGAAACATCACAAGAAAGATGGCCAAGTTAAAAAGATATATAACTATAAAAAAAATACTACCTTCACTTTATGCAAGATTAAATACCTCAGGATGGATATTTCATTGCAGAAATCTTCCATGTTTTCAGCATTAAGATCTTGCTCCAGGAAAACCTTAATTGCAACATCTGTTCCATTCCAAATGCCACGAAAAACTTCTCCAAAGAAACCTAGGAATTAACTGCCAAGAGATGAGTAATAACAACACAAGGATTATCAAAAAACATGAATATATATAAATATCTATGTATGAATAAGCACAGTATATGCATACTCCCTTTGGTGGCAGGCAACTGAATGATGTAAAAATCTACCTACTAACAACCTTAGTTTTATGTGGAATTCACTCAAAAACATTAGGTATAAATTTCAAAACAACTTGGGTGTAGTTCTTAAAAGTTTGGACCAGAATTTGCATACATCTTAAGGCCAAATGTATAGATATTATTTATCAGGACTTCTCTTCATATTTACCCGCATTAGGTTTAGCATTGTAGCTCGTACAAAATACATATATACGACAAAAATGCTCTTCTACACGCGCGCGTGCACACACTGACACGGTTCACAAAGGAAGAAAATCCAAGCCCAACAGGGGTTGACAGTGTTCCGTTTGGAGTCATGGGGCCCATGGCCCCATAATATATCAAATCTAACCATAATATATCAAATCGAAGCTTACGACGAGCCCTACAAGACGCATTGCCTTCGGCCATAATGAACACCATTTTAAGCCCAAAAAAGGCAGGGGGAGATGTGTTTAGGCCTTCCAAAGTTTTTACCAGTTTTGAACTAAATTGATTTTTTTCGTAATTTTGCTATTCATTTCGTAAATTAGGGTCTCCAGCTTATTGTTTAGTATTTAAAGGATGTTTTTGTGTGTTTTTAAGTTTAACTCTTATTATTCAGATTTTATCCAAATATTATGGCCACTTAGTCAATTTATCTATCTTTGTGAATTCGTGTGATTGCAAATTAACATAGATTCAATTTATGTGATTGTTTTTGTTCTTTTATTAGTCTTTCGTTGTGTTGCACTTGCACACACACATATATCACATAATGTTTTAAGACACAACAGAGAGAGATAGATATAGAATAGTTAAGTTTTCCTGCTTTTAGAATGTGTCATTGCTAATGGATATGTTAAGCGGATTCATTGCAAGGGTAAAGCACCAATCTTCTGTAACCCCTTTCTTTTATGAGCTATTTACTTGCTGTTAGACTGGTAATTGAGTCGAAACTTGGTTTGACATTCTTATTGATAAACTTCATGTTGTACAGAATTCAGTGCACCATCAGAAAATCCTACCAAACCTCTACTGTCAAAATGGCAACTGAGTTGTGTTACATGGACTCTTTTGTCAGATGCAACAATTTGGTAGAAAATGAGCCAAAATGTTTAAAAAATAGGCTTGCTCATGTCGTGTCATTTTAAGGATTCTAGAGGTTGTCGAGTCCATGTAACACAGCAACCGATTCAAAACTTAGTTTGACATCATATTAATAAACTTCAATTTTTACAAAATTTTATCACCCCATCACAAAATCCTACCACACCTCACCATACTCTCACATGACTGTGCTAAGTCAACAATCTATTTGTGTCTTAGCATCACTACTCCTAGTTATTTCCACTCATACAATTCTTACCCTTAAAAACTCAAAGTGAAACTACAACCATCCCAAGGTTAAGTTTTAGTGAACAAGCATTCTGAACATCGAGTTATTTAGCTAGAATCAAATCACAAATTTGTTGTCACACCGATGTCCACATCATTATTTCAGACCGATATAAAGAGTTAGTACCATCAATTTATCTTTCCTTTGCCTTCACATTCATTCAAACACCTATATCGACATCCCAAGAACATGCTGACAATATGACAATATCTGCCTTCATAACTGCTAATAGTTTAGTCATCAACACTCCCATTGCAACCCTTGTGAAAGTATTGCATCATCAATTATGCACCCCATTGTCATGCTCACCAAAAAGCCTAGTCCTTGGTTGTTGTCAATAGGAATAGGATTAATGACTATTGGGTAAAGTAAATATCAACCTAACCTTGGTAATTAGATTCAAACTGACAATTATTCTCATACATACTAAATGTCTTGAATCTTGACCTAGTCCACATAATTATAAAAAGCAAACTAACACATCAGATTGGCTTGTTGGAGCTCTTTTATATTTAATAGTCCTTTTAATAATACTGGACATAAGGATGGAACTATTACTTGAAATGTTGAGCATAAGGATTAGACTGTTACACCTACATTGCCAAAAGACCAAAGGAAATCCAATAGGCAATACTAGCAGTTACCCCATTATACTTGATCATTTTTGTGCAATAACTCACTCAGCTTTTAATTTATGCAATTGCCCCATTAAACTAATTAAAATTTTGTAATTTGGTCAATCTATTAAATTAAGTGGACGGAAGTTAACTTATTCCCTACCTGGTGGTCTAAACAAAATAAGAAATTAAAATAAGTGACTTGGACAAATAAATAAAGACAAATAAGACAAAATAAAAGGGAAAAATATGATTTTGTCCTATGTGCATTATTTAGTTGTCCAAGTCATTTATTTAATTTTTTATTTATTTTAAACTTCCCTGTAGGCAAAAAGTTAACTTCCGTCCAATTAATTGTACAGAATGACCCAGTTAAAAATTTTAATTAGTTGTCTGAGGCAATTGCATAAATTAAAAGTTGAGTAAGCTATTGCACAAAATTGGTCAAATACTGTGGTCAATTACAATGGGTTAACTTCTACTCTTGCCAAATCCAGTAAGATGTCCATGACCATAAGAAAATCATAAATCATATGCGGTATAGCCTAAGTAATAATCTAGTAATACTAAACCTTGAGAGTAAAATCTAAGCTTGTTTCCTCTTGAATATTTGAACAGTTTTGAATTTTCAGAAAATGCCTCTATAAATTTGTTTACTGGAGATCATTAGGAACAAACAAACTTCCACACTAGCCTGTAGAAATCCTCCAAGTTTCATAGAAAGCTTACTTACAGATGCCCCTGTACGTAAGGTCTTTGTACAGGACACAGTTAAATCACCAAATTCAAATTTGCACATTAAGTGTAAGGAAAATCTCCAACCACGCCATGAGTGAAGACCCTAGTTAGTAAAAAATAAAATACGTGCTAAAATTTCTCTAAAGCATAAATCCACTGTATTTTGACATATTGACTATTGCACAGAGAACAAATATATTGATTAAATGGGTGAAAATGCTACTAAATCTCTTCTCCTTATAAACACAGGACATGCTCAGTCTTAAGAGAAAAACCTGCAGCAATCAGTAAATGTTTTTTTTAGTGGGGGAGGGGGGATTGGGGGTGGAATTGAGGCATCCACTCATAGGGCATCAACAACTGAAAAGGCTGTTAATCAGTTCCACACGAACCGAATTATAGTTATAATATTCTCAAACTAAATTCACAGGAAGACCTTCAATATTAATAACTCTGTTACTCAGTTAACAGGATGCAAATTCGTAATTCTATATTTGCACACTTCAAAATCTGGGATGATTCACAAGGGACTCGTAGATGGAAATATCAGTTAAATGGTTGCAGCAATAACCTCAACCCTAGTTTCTAGATGATGGTTGGTCCACATGGGATCCACAAACATATAAAATTCCAGTGGCAGTTGTTTTACACCACCAGATATTATTCCACTATCGGAGTACTAATGACATTAAACATGATCCCAAAAGAAAGGCAACCACTACCAGTTACTTATTCTTCTGTGCTGTAAAGCAACCTACGATTATTCAAATAATCATATTTATGGAATTCACAGAAACCCATATCAGAGGGTTACTTTGACAAATAGTTCAATAAGTTCAGCTAATTTTTTCATATTATGCAGTCGAGCTGAAAAAATCTGAAGATAAAAGTACCTCAGAGAATAATATTAAGAATAATGCTCACCGATCCCAACACGAGTGCCAACAGTCATTTCTGAGAAGTCAATATTCCATTCATGGAAAGGAAACAGAGGCTTGTTTTGGAACATTGGTGATTCCAAAATTTTGGTCCATGTTGAGACCATTTCATCATTTGCCCCACTTCTCCCTGAAACCCAACTCCTATATTCATGAGGAGACGAAGGTAATGATATTGGCTTTTGGGAATTGAAATCCTCCTTGGGAAAAGCATACAAAGAAGACCTTCCACCAGATAATTCATCACGATCATAGAGGTGAATATCAGATACCTGAAGTAATGCACTAAAAATTACAATGATATAGAAACCAAATATGGTGAAACACCAAGTCTCCATGAAATGAACATGCTACAGTATTACAGATGTGAAACCAAAACCAAAACATGTTTCACAACTACAGTAATGGATTGACGGTAGTAATAGATAACAGAAATTTTAGTTGTGAGAATTAACACCTTCCTCTTAGAGAGTACATATAAAAGAATCAACACCATTAACCGCCACAATACCTAAGACTCCATCTAACACAACTATATTGAGCTGGTAGAAAAGTAAATAAACAGTCCTATTCTAAAGCATAAGTAAGACAACTAGAGGATTCAGAAGGCAAGGCGGTAGGAATTTCAGTTCATTGTGCATTCTATCTTTCAAATTAGTTCACTGTTCTGGGATGGATTTCTAATTTTATCCTGCCTTCTTCTATTCTTGTTCTTTTCTCAATCAAACTAGCCTCCTCCTGCCCCCTTGGGTGGTTATGGTAGATTAGCTGCAGGTTGAATTTACATCCTCCCCTGATTTGAGTGATCATTAAAGCCAAGTTATCAGAGCCATGTTGAGGCAGAAAGAAAATATGTTTACACATTTTCTGAGATATAATCAGCAATGGGTTGTACATTGTTTGAGATGGAAATCGTAATGATCAAAGTTATAAACACCATTAAGCCATAAACATACATCAAATAGATAAATTCATCACAAACAGTATTCTTGTCAGTGCTCAAGAAAATGGTGACAAGAAGTACTAGAGCCGTCCACAATAGCCAGAACAAGATAAGCATACATTTTTTTGAAGATCTTGACCCTTGTTCTTGTCATCTGAAGAGTGAGGATATGACCTATTATTCCCTTGTTCTCTCAAGAGGCTATTCTGCTTCAATGTTTCATTCATTGCTCGTACAGCCCTACAAAATCCATTACAATAAATTAATTAATTTCATTTTTGGTATGAAGAATGTGAAAATTCTTGGTGTATCAATCTAGTATTTTGAGAGGGTCCACAGCTTTCCTAATGCCTTTTCTTTTAATTACAATGTCACAGACTCGAGCAATAGTTAACAACTCATACATGGAAACACATATTGTGTTTGTTTGACGAAATTGTAACCTTTAGGTTTTATTGAATGGTTGCAAATATTGGTTTACCTATTCCGCAATTGGAGTTGCAGGCTGCAGCTGCTGCAGAATTAGATGTACATGACGAGGTGTGTATATACTTGCAATTATTTCATGTTTACTTACATATGCAATTTTTATCTTTAATACTGTAATATCTGTTCCTCATGGAGGGTTGTTTTAAATTAATCTACGCATTAAAGTTATGTTTTCCTTTTCTAATTTGCATGAGAGAGAGAGAGAGACTACCTTGCAAGGTAGCCTCACAAGATATGAGTTTAATCATAAAGTCCTGAATATTTCCAATTTTATGATCACAATCAAAAGGGTCAATTATTTTCTTATACAACTCTTTTTTGGGTGTTACTTGAAAGATACTGCAAGTATTGTGCAAGTGATATACAAAAAGACGACGTAATTAATCCATGATATGGAATTCAAAAATGAGATTTTATATAATCCAAAATAAATCTTTATTATACATATCAGATACTTATGGATCAGATTGTGCTAACTTGTTCTGAGTCTTCTACAAGCATTACTAAATAAAGGATCATACATGAGTCACAAAATTGGTCCAAGAATTTGAAATTCACTTCTTTTACTGGGTCCTAGTTTCAACATGCCTAAAGATCGCAGGGAGCTTCACTCTAAATTTAGACATTTGAAAGTGACTGACTGAATTTTATTATCAAATACAACACTTGCCACTGCCCTTATGACTGCCTATTTAATGTGAGCTAAAAGTAGATACATATGGTTTTTCCTGCACTAAACCAAGTTTGACATACAAAGACCATGGCAGACCTGCAATGGATAAATAGTCATCACAAATATCAATGTAATATCATATGATGTATTATGGAAGGGTTCCGGTGCATCACCAATTGTTAAAAAAGGAATCGTCATGAGAAAACAAACCTTTTTGGCGAGTGGCTTCAATCTAGCTAGATTGCTTTGATTCCCCTTGATACATCATTTCCCAAAAGGTTATATGAAAAACCAGACCACTAACTTCTATATCAAGGCAAGAGAAAGACATCAGATCTTAGTGGAAGACACGCGTCTCATCAACAAAGGTGAGGGGATATGAAGCCTTAAGAGTGAAAGAAGTGAGAACCATTGCCAGCCACAGGGGATGGAAGGTCAGGTCAGACTTTTGTAAGCATCATCTTTATCATCTCTGTCTCTCGAGGGTTTTCCTTTTAGTCACCCAGTATCCAATTTATCCATGAATTCAACCAATAACTTTCAAAGTTACAATTTTGTCCCATGACTTCAGTTTATTTTCAAGACTGGCAACTCATTTTGTCATTTACTCTATGAGGCTAATATGGTCCTTTAGAGTGAGAGTTACCAAATACTCTAATCGACCTAGAGAACCACGTATTGGTACTTGCATACCCAAACACAATACTCTAAATTTAGATTTATCGCACTAAAAAATTTCTTTGTTATTTTACCTATAATTGCACAAATATCAATATTTTAAGTTAGTATTAAACGTTCAAACATTAGTCCTAAATTATTTATAATTTATAAAACAACCAAATTGTTAATTCAACTAAAAAATCTTCTATAAAACTTAAGTCTATTTCATTTAGATTTTAAGAGAATTTCTAAAACTATAAGAACTTATATCCCGAAAAAAAAATCCGGTCCTTGATCCTAGCATATCTCCTTCCATGCCCGCATTTTAGCAATGTAGCGATTCAACGAGCCCTTACAGAACCCCAACTCTTTTAATCACATAACCCTTATTTGTATCCGCCACCATAGAAACCCCAACTTCAATTCCTAAATCAAAAAGCAAAAAAAATGTTTCCAAAAACAAAATTTCAAAAAATAAACCACATTTCAGGTAACAAAAGTTTAGACTAGTCATGATTTAATAACTCCATTTACTTATATTTGGTCTTTATCATCCCCTAGGCTCAATAGTTTCTACATATATTGAGCAAAAAATATCACAATTTGCACCCAAACTTTTTCTTAGCGTTAACAGTTGTTGCTTATGGATACACATACCATCATGTTCACTTTCAACTCTATAAAACAGTCTATTTCTCTAAGAGTTGTACAATATTGTATTTAATATTTTTCATGACTCCATTTACTTATTTTTGGTAATTTAGTACTTTTTTAACGATTTTCAAAGTGTATTAAATTTATCATTATAAATTATGAAGCGTATTTAATATTTTATAACCCAAATTGAAAAAACTGAATATACATATGCATTGATATTTTAACATTTTGTAAAGGAAATAGATTTGGAGCTATTCACTTGTTAACATATAGGTAAAATTTCTTCAATAAATCCCAAATTTTCATCATATAATTGAAAATTACAATGCATGACTAGAACCTACCATGACTTGGTTTCTGAAATTACACAATCCAATAAAGTAACTCTAATGATATTTTTTGAATCAGCTAGTAAGTATACTCAAGTTAAATCAGTTTATGAAGGGTTTCAAACTTACCAAAAGAATATATACAGTTTTTTTATCAGTAAATTGAAAAGAAATGATAACCATAAGACAGAATAGGGCTAGCATTAACCTTACGATGTCATCACCAATTTCTGGAGTAATACTAAGGCTTCTTCTTCTTAGTCTACGGGTTTCTGGAATCGATGCTCCTTCTGACCTGTAGCTAATTCGGAACAGAATTCAATAATCAGCAATTTAGCACCTTACTAACTTAGGCTGTACTAGAAAGTATTCTCCTTGAAATTCAGCATACCACCAAGAAAAGGAAACCACAAGTAATAACTATTATCAGTACAAAGAAAAGGAAAACACAAGTAATAAATATTATCAGTACCAATACAACCAAAAATAACTATTATCAGTAAAAACTCAACAACAAAACAAAAACAAGCTAACACCACAATATCTCTGGTACTAAATCAAACCACTATATCCATAATGAGAAACAGAGAGACTAGAAATCATGCTTTAGAGCCAACAGCAAGTCACTAATTCCTTCAAAAACTAAGACTATTAGAGAATGGGCCCCAACAAGGTATACCATGACTTTTTTCACATGAAAGCAGGTCACACATGGAGAGATAAACCGAGTGCATCATAATGAAAACCAGACAGAGTGCAATTGCAGAAATAACATAAATGGATGGAATCAAATGCAATCAGAAGACTCAAATACAAGACCACTCATAACTCTTTTATCATGTTTAAACATCCAACTCGAAACATATTCGTTATGAATGGAATAGCCGCATGATTTATATGTATAGGATATTGTCAACAATATCTTTTTTTCAAAGGAAAGTAAAATGAAAAATTACATACTTCAATAGAAAATGATGACTACAAGTTTTACTTATGAATATTATGAATAGGTTAAAACTATAAATATATTAATACCAAAACAAGAAAATATATTCCTAAACACCATTAATAGCAACTTATAAGCTAACAATCCAGATAAGCTAACAATCCAGATAACTAACAATGATGACTTGATGATTTTGTACACACCGTGCAGACATGGAATCATCATGTAAGCACAAAAAAGAAAGGGTAAGAAGTTGTAAGAAGCACCTTGATTTGGCAATATCATCAGAATACTCTCTAAATGATTTGCAATCACCACTAAGCATGGAGCGTCCTCGAAACGAAGGATGCTCCGGACTACAAAAGCCAAATGAAAAACAAAACTAAGAGTATAACAAAAACAAAAATACGATAGTAAGATAGAAAATAAACTTTTAGACATGGAGCAACTTCAACTTTGCATCGAAGTTCTCTCTTCTGGGTCAGAATATATTCATAATGTTTCATATCATATATTGAAGAAGTCTTTTTTTCATCTTTTTTTTCCTTTGATGATAGGTAATTTTGACCTTGAGTATGGGGATTGGAAACACTACCTTGAGGATATAATTCAAGAACTTTGCCATTTCTCCCACCACATAGGTTCTGGATAAAAGAATCTTATTAAGAAGATGAGACAATACAACTAACCAGGTCAAGATTTCCCACACAACTGAAGTAGAAAAATTACAATATCCTATATTAGAACAGCCACCAAGTCCCTATGGAGGTTTGAACAGAAACTCCTCTAAAAGCCCTCATAGCTGGATGCACAAATGGAAGCTACAGTAAAACCTAAACCATGGAACATTTAATCATAATTATAGTGCAAGGTTAAAACTAAAATATCACTTTCTTTTATTTATAATTGAACCTAAAAATTTATATTAGCATCGAGAAAAACCTTGGACTTGAAGTCCTCTGTTCAGCAATGACCTTTCCCCGGCATCTTCGCCAAAATGTAGTAGCAATATTGGGTTCCCTGTGTGATAAATTGAGACAGTGAAAAAAAGATCAAATAAGAGTCCATCCCACTTAAATGCTCCAAGAAAGTTATGAATCTTTTTGAAAAAGGATAAAAAGGCTACGGATAGGATAAAAGATCGTTTCACATTCCTTTTCAGGTCAAAGTTAGGGATTGTCAAAATGAGTAATTGAGCACTATTGTCACCTCAAATTTCTGTCTATAGAGGTTGAACGCAACATCATACTCCTCAAAGAAGGACATTTAAAGATGCTTCTAGTCTACGTTGATATTGTAGGCCGTCATCTTTGTCAGCACTGCAGAATACAGCACAGCAATAATAAACCCTTCAACTATGTGTTTAAAGAGCGCAACACCCAAAGTTGAAGCAAATTCTAAAAATCAATTACACGCAGAAAACTTTTCAGAAACACTTCAACTGAATATGTAACTCAAACTGGACATATATTATATCTGCTACTAACCTCTCAGGATCAACTTTATCTGAAAACCCATATAGAGGACTGTTTGGTTCAAGGGGCAAATCACAGGAATCATTTCCAGCAGAATCACTCTCCCTGGCTGCAGATATGTAGGTCATAAAAATTGCCTTGGTAGATCGGGGTATCAGTTGGCCAGGAAACTGCATAAGATCTACCAGTAGTTCTATAGAATTTAGTACAACTATTACAGACATATGCTTATATGAGTCTACGCACTCAGCTGCTCCTTCATTAGGAAATCCCTGTATGAAAAATTGTTCAAGAAAGGAGGAAACATAAAGGATTCAGAACAATCTTTATGATGAATAGCAATAAATATGACAACCCTACTTAGGTGGTGTTAGATTGCATCTTAATGCATCTTAACAGTTCATCTCTTAATGCATCTTAACAACCTACATCTTTGTATTAAGAGGTCCTCCGAATAGTTTAGACTCATATTTGTATTTGTATCTTAAATATTCAGAATACCTCTTAATACAAAGATGTGAACTATTAAAATGCATTAAGAGGTGAAATGTTCAGATGCATTAAGATACAATCAAACACCACCTTAAGCTCATTAGTTAGATCTGCCACAAAATATTTTGACAAATTAAATATATTGTATGAAAAAATATAAAAAAAGTAAATGATATTAATAAATAAAAAAACATTTTATAACAAAGGTAAAGCTTACCGCCATTAGGCTACTTTCAAGACCTACAGCATCTGCAAGAACTTTGAATAATATTGCTCGAGGACGGCATGAACCATTCTTTATTTGTCCCAACATCTGAACACCTCGACAGCCAGATGCATGAGAGGTTCCCTCAAGTGCAGCTTTTGAAGGACTTAAGTCCAAATTTGGTCGTTTATAGAAATCAGACACCTAAAGAAGAAATAACAAAAAAATTAACATGGAAGAGAATATTTTCTCCTAAAAACTATACAAGAGCATACTTAAGATGCAATAAGAACAGCTACTAACTAACTGACCATAGGAGGTTTACAGGTCGAGAATCTTCCTTCTTTATCCAATGACATCAAGATACTGATAACGAACCAATTAGAGTTTCAAATCTCTCACCTCTCTCTATCTGCCCAAAGCAATAACATTTTCCTTTCCATTACGAGTCAAAAAATGAATTTATAAATTACATGATGAAAAGACACCAAATTTAACCCAGGACCTCATCTAGGCTCTTCGAAATAATATTATTCATGTGAGGTGTAGAGGGTAGCACATCTGTGGCACCTTAATATATGAATACAAGGTGTGGGGCAACATATGTTTTTCTTCAATTGTTATAAAATGCGAACTACAAACTTGAATGAAAACATACACCGGCAGGCATGTTATCTATTTTAGTTTAAACTTTAGAATGAACATCTCAGATTTTGTTTAGCCACTGCTACACAATTCATCCCCATTGACAAGTTTGAGATATGAGAGGACTAAAAGCAACCCCCTACACAATTCCTCCCCTATCTCCAAAGCTCTTCCTCACTATTACCTTATAAAGAAATTGCAATTCACAAGGAACATAGAGAAGGTGAATTAAAATATTTAAGGAGTTTATGATATTCTAAAAACATTCAAGGAATATGGGAATAATTCACCCAAAACAGTAATAGATTGCCAAAAACAATAACCACGCACTACGTCGCTAACAAGTTTTCAACGGATTGATGATCAGATACTAGAAGTCCAAGATTTATAGAAAAATTCTCACCAAACCAGAAATCTTTTTTATCATGGCCGCAGGATTTGAGCTTAAACCTTTCACCAGTGTCACAATCAACTGCTTTAGCATAGAAAGCTTCTTATCTTTCTCTGCATATACAAGTATGATATCATCCTGTAATCCCTTAAGCTTTAGAGCAGAGAGCTCCTCCAAAGTAGGAATATAGTCAAAAAGATCTTTAAGCCTCTTCTCCTGAACAAGAAGTACATGTTCAATTGGAAAGTGACACACTAATTAAAACCCAACCAAAGAAGATATATCTGCAGCAACAGTAAATAATTCAACAAGTTATATCTTTCTGGCCTTTCAACAAAATCTGTGGTCTGAAAACAAGAACTGCAACTGCACAATTGCTATCTCGTTCTCTTCAAATTATATGTTATTTCTCTCCTTCCAAATAGTCTATCACAAACAACGAGGATAAAATTAATACAATGGGTAAAATGGGAACTTTATCGACAACAAACCTAATCCTGCGTATATATGCCTCAAACACACCACAGTTGTCAATCCAAACATTTTTCTCAAAAACCCTAATTCGTTAACCCTATGTTTATCATCTTGTTAGATTTATAAAATGGGCCAAAAGATTAATATATAAAAACATCAAGTTCTCTAACTCAAAACTAATTGGCAATGAGAAGAGTTGCCCCAGTTCATTATATACTAGACATAGTTTGTCAAGGTATTCGATTTAGAACAAGATATATACTCTAACACTCCCCCTCACGTGTAACCCAATGTATTGAGGGTTCTACGTGGACCTGATGAATATAAAGCAAGCCCAGAAGAAGCTAGTCAGAACACAAGCCATGAAGAAATCTAGTAAACCACGAGCAACTATTGGCCCAATTGATAAGTGGTACTAGTTAAGAAATGGGAAACTTTGACTCTTATGAAATGGACTGCAAGTGGGTAAGAATGAAGGCTAAGAAAGTGTTTAAACTCTGATACTATGTTAGATTTATAAAATGGGCCCAAAGTCTAGTATATAAAAACATCAAGCTCTCTAACTCAAAATAAATTGGCAATGAGAAGAGTTCACCCAACTCATTATATACTAGACATACTTTGTCAAGGTATTCAATGTGGAACAAGATATATACTCTAACACATCTCATTACAAAAACAAAAGCGGCATAACAAGCATACATAATTAATGTGACCATGCAGATAACCCTTTTTCCCATGGGGACTGTACTAACCACAGATGTAAATATGAATGCAGTATAATAACACTATAACAGAACCTACTGCTCCAAAGATAAATGCAAATCAAACTCATAAGTGAACATTTCTTTAAAAATATCACTCAATTCATATTTGATGCACATAATATCGGAGATATAATTAGAAGGACCCACTACGGCAACATAATTTAAAAGCAATAATAGCAAAGTGAGTGTTAGGTCTCACGGGAACGACAGAGTAAAAACCATCTGGAATAGGTTCAGAAAGCATTCCAGTGCTCCAGAGGATCTGCGACGCCATCTGATATGAATAATGAGCATAAGCATTATTGCCCATTGATTCTTTGACTTAAAACTTCTTCTTTAGAATCGAAAGAGATGGATCCAAACTTTTCAATGAAATCTGCAGGCCACCAAATAATATTAGAGTGCCTTTTCTGTGAGGGCCTGGATTCATCTCATAAGACTTCCATTTCCATGTATTTGTAAAAGTTACTACCATCTTGTCCTTAGTTATTACCCCATACAAGCCCTTTCCGGTCCATAAGTTATTTTAGAACAATTCATTAATTAACTAAAATCCTTAGTTTGCACTCCCATTAGATGGAGGCCAGGTGACCTGCAAAATGAAAAACCCAAGGGTTCAAACTCAAATCTCAGATTCACCTTCTTCATTGGCTTCAATACAATACCAGTGTGTGTGTGTGTGTGTATAATTTGGAATCAAAAGTTAACTATATATAACAACTGAAGACAGAACTATTGAAAGTTAACTATATATGCAATAGGCAATCAACAACTGAAGTCAGAACTATTGAAGACATGACATATGCAAAGAATATTTTGTGCAAGAGTTTCAGTATCACCAAAAGATGCAAAAACAGTCTCTCAACTAAAACAAGAAAGATATAGCCAACAGACTGAAAATCTGAAATAACTTTTTTTTTCTTTTCCCCTCCCTATAACAGATGAAGTGCTAAATCTAGTGTCATTATCGTATGAAAAAACAAATAAGAGTGAGAAAGAGCCTACAAACCTGAGCTCCCAGTATCCACATGATAAATTACAGTAAGATGTGTTCAATGTTGTAAAAGAGAAATATAAGAGCTTGGCGAATGAATGCTATGGTAATTTTATAGAATATATATATATATATATATGTACACACACGTACACATACATATATGCAAGATAACTATGAACTTGTACAGGAATAAACAATGAAAAATAAAAATGAAGGATTCAAATGGTGGAGTTCTAGGTAAGCTGGCTAGGCAGAGACCTTGGGCTTCAGAAAATTGACTGGAGTTCTAGGTAAGCTGAAACTCTCCCATGGGCCATGGCAGATAATATTTGTGCTTTAATTTCCAATATCAGATTCTTGAAGTCACTCTAACAGCCAGATGACCCAGATCCCATTCTGATTATCTATTACACTACTACTGAGCTCCAGCAAACATAGAACCTGTAAACATCTTGATTGAATTCTTTACCTCCAAAGAGGATGATATTTCAATATCAAATCTCAACTTCACAATCGCTGCGCGTCTTTAATTCCTATATCAGATAATATGTATGTTACCCACTCTAAAGATTGGTCCAGGGCCTTTTAAGCACCAACTTCTCATTAAAGTGGTTTCAAGCTTTCAGCACCTTATTCCAGCTAAGTAGTGAACTTAAAGGCTGTCTGATCAATAAAAAGCTATGCAGGATGTTCTAATCAGTCACGTAGGCTAATTTGGGATGCAAACATAGGCATTTGAGAATTCCACCAATGGTAACCATTGTTAACAATTTCGAGACAACTTAAATAAAAATAAAATCATGGAGCAGCTTCTTGCATGTTCATATTGATACTGAAATACATATATACTTCTATACTTATGATCCTTCTGCTCAAAAATTGGCTTTACCCCTCAATGTTGAGAGAGAATCCTAAAGGACTTTTACAAATTCTGTGTTGGATTAATATCGATAGTAGTGCCAACATTATTTTTATAGGAGATACAGATACCTAACAATAAGACTTGAGGTAACATGTGGAGCTGTTCCACTGCTATTTCAAGATGTATCAGCATTAACCTCTTAGCGTTTGATAGGTTTACCGAGCAGTAAAGAACATGGCACTAGATGGAGTATCAATTACCCCTTTCCACGATAAACTATGATCCATTTATATTAAAGACATGAGGCGATTCTACATGTCCACTTTCCCACTCCAAATAAAATAACATGGAAAATGAGAAAACCAAATTACAAAGTTCACCTCTTTGGAGCTCATCACAATAATTCTCAGAGATCGTTTGACAAGTAAAAGTTATGTAAGCATTGCAAATTAAATTTGACCCCCAACTGTTGCCCTTTCTCTGCCAAATCCTGAATCTCTTGGCACTAAACATCATATCAATCAAGTTGGACTACCAGGTGGGTTTAATACTCATTTGGATTGTCAAGTATTAATATTTCAAAAAAGAATCAAATAGCTTTCCACAACATGCAAAACCATGCATCTAATGAATTCCATATGTATACATCAGCATAAACAGCTGTGATGCCCAAATTCATAATCAGACAGTTTTCATGCAGAAAAAGAAATTTTCAAGTGTGCTCACATTCAGGGCATCCAACTTCTGAAGTTCATAAAGAAACTTAGTTCCCAGTTGCAATTAACTTTTCTGCAAACAGCAAGTACTCAACCAACACTCCTTTGAATTATAATGGCAGTCCATCATCACTCCCTCAAACAACTAATGCAACTGAAACCTAAAAATAAAATCAACTATAATAATACTCAATTCAATCCTACAGCCTTTAAACAACAATTTAATCATTCAAGTTTTAATTAAACCTTGCAATGACTGAATACGAATTCATGTCAAGTTATCAACTTTAAGCATTCTCTACCCAAGGTCATAATTCAATCAAATTCTTCTAACAAAAAGCAACATACATAGAATCCGCAACATACGCCAATACATATATAACACGCGTATGTTATTAAACTATGTATTAATACTAACAGATAAAGACAGAGAGAGGGATGAGCTTACCGGCTGTAGATACAAACACTTGAATCTTCATCTCTGTCTACGCCAGAACGTTGCATTAAATCCAAACTCTTCCGTAAAAAACAACATGCCTGAATCAAGCTTTTGGAGGTAGGGGAATTCAAAATAGACTGAAGACACACAGAGAGAGATACAGACTGTGTGTATACTGTATACGTGAGAATGAGATATATGTAGTAAAAGTGATGAGAGAGATGCAAACGAACAGAGGGTGGGGTTCGATTCAATATTTGGGTTTATATGTTAGGGCTTCCGTTTATAAGTCAGTTATGCATAAATATTAACGAAATAATTGTATAATATTAAATATATTATTAATTATTTATATTATTTTCAGATTGAAAAAAAAAGAATGTTATTTATTGAACAAAAAATAATAAAAAAATCAAAGTTATATTTATTACTAAGAATAATATTAAAATTAAGAATTAACGCTTTATTTAAAATTCTCAAATAATTTATATTTTAGAACAAAATATTTTTTTTTAAATTATTTATATTAAATAACGGACGGAGTAATGGTTAGTCTGTAAAGCGGATTGTTTTAGGGTTATTCCATTCCCAAAAAAAACAAAAACAAAAACAAATATTCATTTAATTATTTACAGAGTCAAGCATGTCAAAAAGACCCCCACTTTTCAAAATTTAAATGAGCCCGGGCTTGCTTAAAGGAAATTTCTGTCGGTCCAATAATAGAGGACCCAAATAAATTACACCGAACGAAACACTATCCTTCCTACTGTAACGATCCGAATACATTGGACTCGGGCTCAACAGTCTAAAAAGACCCCCACTTTGAGATTGGACCATATCAAGTAGAGTGGGACTAGTGGACCTATAAAAATAGGGTGGAGTATATAACATCACCAAAGAGAAAGTATACTTCTTTTTCAGGAATTTATTGCTCAAGTTTCTCATAAAAACAAGTACACTATCCATGCCTGGACAAGTTTATAAAATAATTAATAATTAATTTATTAATTCAAAAGTAATTCAGTTCTAAAGAAAGAGAGTGAGGAAATACAATTTTATTGAGAGATTACAAAAATATTTCTCTGATAAAACTTATTTTCAAAACTAAATACGAATGAGAGATACATGTCGTGGGAAGAGTTGGTGTATCGGCGGCTCATCACCAACAATAGCGTATTATCATCATCAAACGGTCGATCAGATGATTTTTACCACATTCCCTCTTTCAATCATTCTCTACATGTTTCAATCTCTCTCTCTCTCTATATATATATATATAATAAAACAGACAGAGTGGCTTCAACAAAGAACGGTCACGATTAAAGCTTCATCATCCAATGTCTCAGATTTAATCCAATGGCTCAGATGGCTCTGATTTCAAATATACGCTCAATTCAAAAATCCTCTGCCCCTCTCATTCCGCCATCTCCTTATCCCGCTTTCTTTTATTTTGAGGTTTAAATCCAATACAAAATTTCCCCCAAAATCAAGCCTTTTCGGATCACTATCGCAGGGGATTCTTCATTTTCGATCACTATCGCAGCAAGTATCAAGGTTCTTTTCTCTATCTGATTTTATTTTGAGAATTTCTTGTGGGTATTTGAAAAAGATAAGATTCTGTTTGTGAATGTTCTTATTTTCCTGTGTCATTTTGTTGTTGGGTTTTAACATTTGAGAATAACCCGTGAGAATTTCTTATGGGTATTTGTGTTCATAAGATTCTTGTGGGAATTTCCACTCAAGGGTTTTAACATTTGAGAATTTTTGGCCTTTTAGATCACTATCACAGGGGATTCTTCATTTTCGATCACTATCGCAGCAAGCATCAAGGTTCTTTTCTATCTCGATTTTATTTTGAGAATTTCTTGTGGGTATTTGAAAAGATAAGATTACATTTATGAATGTTCTTATTTTTCTGTTTCATTTTGTTGTTGGGTTTTAACATTTGAGAATAACCCTTGAGAATTTCTTGTGGGTATTTGTGTTCATAAGATTCTTGTGGGAATTTCCACTCAAGGGTTTTAACATTTGAGAATTTCTGGTGGATAATATATTTCTCGCTTCAATTTCTGGTGTGTTGTACAATATCTCATTTCTCTCTCCTCACTCAAAGCCAAAACCAAAAAGAAAGATGAAAAAAGAATTCTAATTGACCCTTTGGCCTGGTAAAGGAGGAGCTAAAAAAAGGTTTTGCTAAACTGAACTTTTATACAAAGAGTTTCATTTGGTCTGGTATAAAAAGAATTCTAATGGAGGAGCTAAAAAAAGTTTCATTTGGTGCTGGTGAGTCCTAATTTTCTATTTGGGCTTTTTTTTTTATTGTTTTGGGTGCTCTGTTTTGGGATTTATCAATTTTCTGGTAAAGTTTTTTTTAGTGTTTCTTGTTTTGGGTGTTATTTGGTGATATGGATTCAGTGACATTTTAGTAATTGCAATTTTTATTATAGTCGGTGACTATTTTATTTATATCTCACCACCACAATAGTGACCAACTGACTTCAGTGTATGACTATTTTATTTATATCTCACCACCACATTAGTTTATCAAGCCTCAGTAGTGGAGGCATTGTTATGTAGCCTATATGGCCTTAATTATGGAAAAGGTCAAGATAGGTAGTACACGAGATCTGGCACACGTGGTAATTATGTGGTTTTCTTATAATAACGAGGCCTTTGAATTATACTGTCAAGAATAGACATATTTTTAATTTCAATGGAGTTGGTGGAGTTAATTCCAGACATGTCTCCATCCTTGTATCTAAACTAATCTTTGATCATATTCCAGATAGCTCTTTACCTTCCTCTTCATTAATTTGTTGAGCTTTGTTGTTTAACCTGTTTCTGCAACTTGTCATACAAAATCTTTTGTTTTGCATGTGGCTAACTTGTCATACAAAACCTTTTATTAGTATTGCTATTATTATAGAATTTGGAGTATTGTCCTTATTAGTATTGCTATTATTATAGAATTTGAAGTATTTAATGTCATTTGCTTTGTAGCTCATCTGAAACATGAATTTGGAGTATTTAATGTCATTTTGCATGCTGAAATTCATGTGAAATTGGATTAAGTATTCTTATACTGTGTTGTATGGGTTAATTAAATATATTGCTTGAATTGTTTTTTTTTATTCATATGTTAGTTAACTTAGCTATTCAATTGATGTTTGCGTCTCAATACTGAGTCAATTTTAATCAAATAAAAAATCTTTTTGTTTTCGTCTTCTCACTCCCCATTTCTCTCCACTACCTCTCTATATTCACGACATTTTTACAATCCTAAACTCAAATTTTTCTCTTTACTGAAACCCCGACCTTATATCTTCCATGCGCTCAATTTTACGACCATCCCCTAAGATTTTGTTCTTCGTTCAACTATGTAATACGTATTTGTCTAGACTCTGAAGTTTTTTGAATAGCGAATGAGATTATAGGTTTGGGATAACAAAGCATCGACTAAATAAAATTAGAGAGACGAAGATTCTGCCAAAAATGAATCACAACAAACAATCACAAAGCTTGGTACAATTCTAAAATTGCGTTTTGGTTAGTATGCATCGAGTTAGCCTTCGTATCATCTCCATAGCGAAAGAAACAATCATATGATGACCCATTCTCTGTTTTTCTTTGCTGCAATTTCTGAGGAGTAAAATGGGGATTGAGTCGAAGATGAGTAAGTAATTTATGTCTTTCTATTATTTTACTTTGATGGGTATGTAAAATGGGGATTGAGTCGAAGATGAGTAAGTAATTCATTGGGGATTTATGTTGTTTGGGAATTTGGACAATAGCGTGAAATTAAATACAAAAATGTAGTTCAATTATATAAAGGCATATAAAAAAGTGTATTTCCTAACATTCTTTATAACATGTTTCTTATTAGCGAGTATCCATAATCAATCTTTGCTTTTTAATTTGATTTGTAAATTTGTCGTTATTTCTTCTTTGTTGTTAATTAGGTAGGGGACTATGTTTTTGTTTTAAGACTGTTTCTTTTGTTAAAATATTGTGAAACTTCAAAAGGTACTTAATTCTGAAATAGTGCAGTGACCATGTAATGTTGTGTGAATGTCCTCATTTGCTCTTCCAACTATTTAGTTTCAGAAGTTTGGTTCAATCTAAAGTGAATCTTTATTTTTCTGAAATAGTTAACTATTGTACATAGTTTGTGTCTTTGAGTTTATATGTTTTTATTCCTTCCTGTTTAATACTTCATCTGTTTGAGACGTTTTCAAATTCAAAATTGACATAGATTCATTTAGTTTTAATCATTGCAATGATGAAATATTGTAAACTATCTAAAAGACTAAAAGTACTACTAATTATAAGATTTACTATTTCGTATTAGTGAATCATAACAATTTTCAGTTTACTTATATCAATCTAAATCATTCCCCCCCTACATACACATACATGTGTGCTCATTTGTTTTTTAGATAATTCAGGGTAAAGTAAGGGGTCTTAAGTTTCGGATTTACAATTGTTTTATTTTGCCTCACATATTGCGATAATTTTTATATTTCAAATATTTTCAGGTATACATCGAAAGATACTTGGTGTAAGCTGTAAAGAATACGAAGTTGTTTCTCTATTTTTTGCATGTGTTTATTTTTTGTGTTTCGTCTTTTGTAAAGTTAACTAATTATACATTGTTATGATGATTTTAGGTATGGAATGATGGTTATTTTGATGGTTTGGATATTTATTGATGATTGTAATTTTTGTAGACAGGTTTAGATTTTTCTGGATGTCTATTTTTGAAGGAAATTATGCCGAAATTTTTTGAAATTAGTAGCGACTAGATTGATGTTTTGGTGGTTGGATATGTGTTGATGATTGAGTATGTATTAATTATTGTGGTGGTGTGGTGAATTATGATAATAGTTATGTCTGATAGTAAGTTATTTTAGGTTGAAAGAGTCTTTAGGTATTGTAGTACTTTTCGAATTTTAATCTAATTTTTTTAGTTTTACTTGCGTCTTCAAAAGACACAAGTTATCGCTATATATATATATATATATATATATATATATATATATATATATATATATGTTAGGACTTTGATAATTATGGTGGAAGAGTTTAGGGGAGCTAAAATGTATAGAAATTTGTATAGGGTATTTAGTGAAGGATGACTAAATTCAATTTAATTTATTTAACTCGATATTTACTCAGAAGAAGTTGGTCAAATTAAAAAATCATCTATTCAAGAAAGTATTGATACTGTTATAGTTAGGTGGAGTAAAATATTGATATTGATTGGTTGATGATTGTAACAGTTCAAGTCAGGCATGTCAAAATTCTGGACAACTCCTTCCAAGAAAGCGCCTTGTGAGCAATGACTGAATTATATTAATTAATGCCTCAACATTTTGAAGGAAGAAAGGGTTCCAAACTTTCATAAAGGTGGGAATTGGGATTGTTGTGAATTACCCTAATACAAAAATACAAAGGCTGTTAATAGGTGTGTATCTAATTCGATCACATACACAACTTGTTTGATAAAAAAATTTATATCTTAATCGGTAAGATTCAAAAAACAATGCTAAATTATTTAGAGCCACATCTGAGAGAGTTTATATTTTTTTTACTAAAATAACCTCAACAATATTACAAAATCATTTCTTTATCCCCAATACAATTTTAACCTACTGATTTCTATAGTTTCCGTATGCCACTCTTGTTTGTTGCTCCCTCTCAAATTTTTACTATTCCTTCGCCGGTAAATCTTATCTCATTTCTTTATCTATTGTTCATTATTGCTCTATTGGTGATTACTCTAAATTTTTTGTGATTTCAAACTTTTTTTTTTCAAATCTCCTTCAGTACTATTTTGGGTATTTTTTGTTGGCATCATATACATGTGTATGTAAATTAATATCGCTCACGAGGCTTTGTTTTCAACTATCGAAAGAAAAATACTGAAGAAGCTATCGATTTGTGACGTAGCTAATCGAATTTATTCTTGAAAAATGCTTTTAGTTTGGGCGTTTTTAATATATAACATACAACATATAGAAAAAGAGGAGGAAGGGGAGGGAGAAAAGATGTTTTTTTTTAAAAAAAAAAATGATTTTCCTTACTTGCCATTGTATGTATTTTCCTCTTAGGAAGCCCTTCTATAAATAATTTCAGAAATATATATTTCTTTTGTTTTTTTGCTTAGAATCAACCTATTAAGCAAACTTCATCCTTGAAATGTTATGCTCGAAATGTAAGCATGCATCTTCATTTCGAGATGAACGATTGTATGGGCTATGTAACTTGATTAAATATGAAACAAAATCCTTGTGTAGTGCAATGCCAATGAACAACTGTTGTAGAGGCTCTGTTTTCTAGTTGCAGTTTTATCAAATAACAATTTTGGATAAATGCTCTATACTCAGATTTTAACATTCAGCTTTTATCAAACAATAGCTAAGATTTACTTTCACAATAGTTATGGTTACTTGTGTGGCCAATGTATGAGTTTATAAGCTTACTTTGATCTATATGCATTAATTGTGCATTATCTGTTTGATATGTGATTATGTATCCCAACACATATTTCATGTATGACGTAATTTTGAGATTTAATAATAATTTTAATTCACAACTCTAAAGCGTCAAATAAAAAAAAGAGAAAAATTATTATTTTCAAAATTTAATCAAAATCACATCAATATTAAATTTTAAAATTTAGTTTTAAATACAAAAATAAGTTGTATTTTTTTAGAATGGTTAGACTAGAGAGTATGTGCAGTGCAGTCCCACCCTATAATAATTACTAATAAATTATGATTCGAAAGAAGCAAATCATGTAAAATCATTACAATATTGATAAGGGAGAACCTCAATCATTTTACAGATATACAATGTTAAAAGTGAGAAAAATGATGTACCTAATTAATTAGTAGCATTCGCCATATAGGCTAGCGCACCACCCAGTAGTACAGGTATCAAAAATATATTAATATTTTATTCGTTTCAAAATACTATAATTTAATTTTTTAGATTAAATGATGATATATTAAATTTTAAATTAATATAAATTTAATTGATATAATTATTATAATTGTATAGTATATGTAACGAGAAAGCATTTTTTCCTGTCCCCTTGTGTTCCTCCACTTAAATTTTGACATCTAGCTTTTTATTTAATTTTAGAATTAATTGGTGTTAAGTAAAAGATTGAGTGTCAACATTTAAGTGGGAGAACACAAGAAAGACATGGAAAATAGGGACAGAAGATCTGGTCTCATATAACGGGATCCGGTTAACATGAAGTTATTTTTTGATAAATTAGTTAATTGACCAATAGAATACTGATACACATACAATCTCACCTGCGTATCAATATTTTATTAATTAATTGATCAACTTACCCTAAAATAAATTTCATACTAACTACTTCCCTCCCATGCAAAGAGACTTTAAAAATCAAATTTACAAAAAGGTTGAGAGGCAACACACGGTGGAGATGTATTTATTGTCACAGATTTCAAACTCGGATGTTGAATGGTGGGTGTCTGGGGGCTCCCTTGACTATGACTTTTGGGCCCATGTTTTAAATAAATATCATCGCATGATCCCATACAAAGTGACCCAAAACCAAAAGTCCAATAAAACATCACTAAGAAAACTAATTAAGCCAGGCAACGTATTGATTCCCATAAATCTTTGAAAAATTACTACTCCTCCATTAAAATTATAGTATATATCTACACATATAGTAGAAGTTTCCATTGACAAGAGGTAAGCTCAAACTCAGAGCTAAAGGAAATTAGTAGTATAACACAATGGTTTATTCTTCACTTGTTGATATCTCTCTGGTTTATTCTTTGGTTTACAGCTCCTCCATGCTCAATCATTCAGCTTAACAGATTGTATCAGATAAACATTGTTTAAGGTACTATTTCTCACTCAGTTTCTCTCATCTTTATTTTGTATACTTAATTGATGTTTTGGCTATTTTTGAAGTTTTGCTTATGCTAGTTGATGGTTGTTGGGTTGTAAGTTTTATTCATAAATTTGAAGTTAAAATGTTCTTAGGTTCTGATATGAATGTTCATGGGAAAATTAGGGTTTTTGTAGTTGAATTTATTACCTGGTTTCATGTTCCATCCTAAATATTATTGGAGAAATTGTTGTCTCTGCTGCAAATTCTCTGTCCATTGATAATTGAAATTCAATAAGGATCAACATTTGGTGATGTGTGTAATTGGGTTTGATAAGGTTCTCAATTGGGAAACATAGGGAAGGTTATGTCTGTATATAAATACAGCAGGATGACGAATGTTGATTTGTGAAAAGGCAATTGGCAAGGCTTTTATAGGTTGTACTTAGTTACTTCAATCAGATTGTAGTGAAAAGTTGAATCCATTTTGTTTTAATTTAATATACTTGGCTCCTCGAGGGTCCTCTCTCCCAGTATTTGTCATGTCACTGCCAATGCAAATGCAGTGAGATATGTTTTGTTTGCTCTCAGCGTATGTTCTAGGACTCCAACTCTTATTTTCATGCTGGATGCGCCAACCTACTATATCTAGGGTCTAGGCACACTAAAACTTTCTTTGATTTCTCAATTCATATCAAGTTGCAACCGAAGCTATTTACTTTTGTTCTTTTCAATCTATCCTCTTCTTTTTTTTTTTTTTTTTTGGGGTGGTGGTGGTGAGATTGGGGTTCTGGGTTTGAAATTACAGAGCAGTAGACAAAGATTAGAGCCGGAAATTAGGCTATATGTACTTTACAGTTGTCATTTTCTGCACCACTTCATTTTTCTAAATGACGTTTACCGGAGCCATAGCTGGTTGTGTGCTATTTACAGAAGTCCTAAGAATCTGATGGAAGACAAACAATTAAATTTTTATCAACCACTTCTATCTGTGAGGCGCTCCTCACCAACAGTGCCCTCAGTCAAGGATGAAAAATGGAAAACTGATTATTCCCAATCCAAAATACCTCCTCTTCCTACTTATAAATCAGAGCTGAATTCAGGCCCATTAAGCAATGCAGGAACGGTTCCTTTCGTCTGGGAAAAGAGCCCAGGAAAACCCAAGGGTGAAAGCAGACCGCGAAACCATGCTGTTGAACGACCTCCAATTGCCCCAAAACTTCCTCCTGGGTGGATCTTGAAAACCACAAAACAAGATTCTGATAAAAGTTCTGAACATCCTAGTCTCAGTAAGCGCCATGGGGAAATTCCCTATTGTTCGCTGAGTGTTTCAGCTTCAAATCAAGATGTAACTAAACTAGAGAGCTCCAGAGATATAATGGATGTGGAAAGTTCTGATTCAGGGGAAGGTGATGAAACGTATTTGGATGCTCTTGATACACTTTCAAGGGCTGAATCAGTCTCTTTAAATTGTAGTGTAAGTGGTATAAGTGGATTGGACGATTCAGGTTTAAATACATCTGGAGCCTTCTTGGCAGATCTACAAACTCGGGAATTCATGATGGGTCGGTTCCTGCCAGCAGCTAAGGCAATGACTTCAGAAACACCTCAATATGCCCCCAGGAAGCAGCCTGTTGTTTGGGAGCAACCAAGACAGATAATGAATGTAGTAAGTGGAGATAAAAGGCCTTCACTTCGGTATGGGCCTAATGTTGGACCGCATTACACTCAGGAGAAAGATTTAGAAGAAAGTGAAGACGACTATGATGAACATGGACAATTTCCAGCTAAAGTTTGTGGTTTACTACCTCGATTTTGCTTAAAAAGTTCTCTTTGCCGATTAAACCCTGTCCCGGGAATGAGTGTGAGGACACGAGTACCCATGTCCCCAGGTAGTAGAACACATGGTAGCTCTTCTTCTGCTGGTTCTTCCTGTGAAGATGAGAATGAGGTACTACTTTAAAAAAAATCCAATCTGTATTTTTTTCTTTTCTCCTCGGTTTTTTTTGTTGATTAATTGAAACTTTAAATTTTCTATAGCACATCAGGACTACTGTTTATAAGCAAAGATCATTGGGTGAACTCCAAGCAACTGAGTTTCACGAAGATACGATTGGTTCAAATTATAAGTTAGACCAACTTAGTTGCCCGTTTAATCCTCATAAGTTAGAAGGATCAGACTTATACAAACGTTTGCAGGGTAATGGTATGCCAACCCACCATAATGAATTACCTCAATCTGCCTTTTCTGGACAAAAAGGATTTCGCAGCACTCCTGGGGAAGCAAAAAGTATTCGTTTCAGTTCACTTAGCAAAGGTTCTAGCACCTTTCAGGAACTATTGGCTGACAATGGGGAATTGGACACAGGGAGTCCTATGATTGAGAAAACTCTATACGTAGATATTGTACATAAGGTGGAATCTTCTAGTATAAATTCATATGATTCAGATATGAAGGGGGGGAATGTTTTCAAAAATCTTTCAAAATGGAAGCCGATAGAAGATACTCCCTTAGTAGAGTCTTCATTTAAGGATACTGAAAATTTGAACGTTGAAGGTGAGGAGGCAAATTTAAATGATATTTCCCAGAAACATGTTGATTTTAGTGTACCATCTTTAGCTGACAAATCAAATCAGGTATTAGCGACAAACACACTGAAGGGATTTGGACATTATGAAGGTCTTACCAATGATTTAACTACCTTTGTAAAATCAAAGGTGCCTCACAACGTAAACATGGATTTTGAAACTCAGCAGCCTCCAAAAGCAGAAGATTTAGAAATATCTAATGGAAACTACTTCAAGTTTCCTGTTCCCCCACCTTTACCAAAATCTCCATCAGATTCTTGGCTTTGGCGTACTCTGCCTTCCAAGTCTTCAAGGACTCCAACTTTACGTTCACATCCTGGAAACCATGCCTCCAAGACATCATCTGTTCATATCAATTGGGGGACAACTGTTAAAACTACCATGGGGCAACACCAAAATGTGCGATCTTCTGAGGTAACAAAATTTATTTTTCATTTCTTTTGCTTACTGATTTAAATTCTGAGCTGCACTCACACTTTCCTCTTTCTATCAGGAACTATTAACGCCTATACCAGAGACTTAGCAGAAGGCCTATTCTGAATTTCTTTAGCTTGTAAATATGCTTAGGCTGGAAGTCCATTGGTTAGAGAAATTTAAAGGTGTGATAAAGTAAATATTTTCCTCTTAATTGTCTACGCAGGTGCTTGCTATATTGGTTTACTGGGATAATAATGGATTGGTAAATGTAAATTTGGTGACCACATCCTATTCTGCAATTAAAATGTGCAATAATAGTTTCTTGTAAAGGCCATGAATTGATTGAACTTTATTTCCTTACCGAATAAAGGAGATAATACTCATATAGCCATGTAAATGTTCTCTTGTGCATGTTTCGGTTATCATGAATGAGTGTTCTTATAAAGATGCTGGAATTTTCATTTGGAGAGTTAATTGTTCATTTGCTGCCAGATCTGCCACAAGTAGGCCCCTTGATTGGATGCTTCAACCGCTGCCATGCTTACTTAAGTTATATGTTATTACTAATTTGATTAGCAAAGTATTATATGTTAGTTTCTCACAGTTGGTATTTGAGACATTCTAGTAGAAGAACTTCACACTGTGTTGTCTATGCAAATTGTAGGAAACTATATTTATACGAAACTCCTGCTTAGCAAACCACCTGGAGGCTAGGCAAGAAACATCCTAAGTTGTACTTTTAAAAATAAGTTAGGATCATCCACTCCCTTATTTGCTAATACCTTATTAAATACAGAGTTTGCTGGTCCAAAGCAAAAATGCAACTAACCCTCTATTTCTTCACCATCCATCCATCCATCCATCCAATATCAGGGAAAAAACGAAAGAATAACCTTGTAGACAGTCCTGGAACAGCACTCCATCCAATATTAGGGAAAAAACAAAAGAATAAGCTTGTAAACAGTCATGGAACAGCAATCTGAACTGAAGGAAAGGCTTATGACTTATGAGTGACAACTTTATTTAGGCATCCCCTGCACCGCACCCATTCCATGTCATTTCCCAAACTTTGAATTTTGTCATGAAGTGAAGTAAGGTAACATCAAGTTTTTTTATGGAGTGAGAAGATGAAATTTATGTAGAGCCTAAGGTGCTTCAGTTAAGCCTTAAAAATTTGAGTTCAATATATGCAGATGTGGGGAAATGTCAATTGAAGACGGGTCTTTCTACAGAACATTGATCATTTTCTTTAAAGTAATTTCCCTTTTTCTTTTGTTGTTTCAGTGGAGTAATTGTTTACTCCTTTGAAATTTGTTTCAGTGTAGTAATTGTCCAAATGTAAATGGTTTAATTTATTTAGTAGAATATGTTTAATTTCGTTAACGTTGTAGTATTAAATGATTTTTATGCCTAAGCAATATACACATACTAAAGTTAAAAAATATTTTATTTTTTAAATGTTTATTATGATTTTTTTATTAGATTGTTATTTCAATTAAATATTTTTTTCACATCCACTAGACCACCTGGAATTCGGAATTTAACATTTTCCCTTGAGATTGAAAAAGGAAATTTGATGTAAACCTTCTTTATCCAGCATGCATATAATTTTGGACAGATTTTGTAAAGTTTTTATTAGTTCATGAATCCAACGGTAATAAAATTAGTTTAGTTTACTAATATACTAGATACAAACCAGCGTTTTGCGGCGAAATTATTCATTTTGTTAATAATAAATTTATACATGTAATTAATAAATTAAAATATAATAAGAAGATGGTAGATTGTTGTGTGATTATCAAATTTTAATAACATATATTATATAGTGTTACATAAAAATTTTGTGCACAAATACATATCCAAGTATATAATTAATCTGATCACTAAACCCCAGAACATTACATTAACAGTTGTGTGTGTGTGTGTATATATATACATATATATATATATTAATGTCTTGATAAAAATATTTATAATGTAACCAATATGGTTAAAAATGGGTAACTCTTTCATTCTAAAGCACTAACAAATATTTAGAAAGTGTCATGCACAATGCCATCGAATTGTTATATTGATATGATTGCTAGTGGTATATTTGAAATCTGTTACACATTACACAAATCTCACCAAGCCTAAAATATCTGACACATGTACTTGATGCATTTTGAAGAGTCCATGTCTCGTACACGCTTACTTGCACCAAAATTCTAACATCCAAACGAAAGGAAAACAACAAAATAATGTCTCGGTTTGGTCCCTCGGATATGAAGGAAAGACACGTTATACGCGAAACCGAAAGGCACGAGAATTAATAATTATGTTAGATCTTCATGTCAAACAAACACCATGTCCAAAAACATAGCAAAGATATAGACCGTACATACATTACACAATGTTATAGTTAAAGAACGAATACATTTTCATTAGTTTTTTTTTTTTATCAATTTTTGACAATTGATAGCACTCACAAGATTACCATAATGCCAAAAAAATGTATTAATGATGATGAAAATGATTTACCGGATGCTAGTACTTAACAAATCATGCAAAGCCACAATCCATATAATAGAATGCAATAAATGAAGAAGCCATAAATATAAACACCGTGAAATATAGTCCACAAAATGAAGTCATTGCCCCTTTCATTGAATGCAAAGTTCCATAATCTGAAGGTCTTCATATAACTCCTTTGCACTTTCAACAGTATTTAAAATTGTAGGGCGCAAAATTTTGTTGTGCTAAACAGAATAAAATACTTGATGCACCTGAAATAATGCAAGAAGCATGACAACAAAAATTTAACTCTGCCAAGAACTACATACACCAAATTCATTGTCACATTACCATTGAACCATAGGTACCAGGATTATCACATTTAAGCTTCTTCCAGTTTAGGTCTTCAATCCAGTTATATTTATTGAATGTTCAATATATTCACACAAACAAAAATTAGAACTTAAATGATCTTTTTAACAGTCGTTGCAATCTTATAAATATTTACAACAGGAATCTGGACAATAGTGAGATATAAGAATTTAGACATACTTAATAGCTGATTTCAACATTGCATAAACTATCAACCAAATAAATAATTATCTTTCCACAACTCTTTTATAGGAAATAGTATTGTCCAAGATAAAAAAAGTCTCACACTTAGCTAAAAATTTATATGTTTGTCGGATTGAAAACTAACAGAATATAAAGGAATTTAGCTCATATATTAAATAAAAACGAAAAGAATTAGAGTAAAACACATATGAAATGGACTTACATAGAATTTCAAATTCGGTCATCCAAAAAGTAAAAGACAAACCTATTATACTCTTATTTAAAAGTTTTTCAATGGTTATACATGAATATATATACACAAACAAAAAAATGAATATACATAAACTCTACTCAGTACATGTATTAACAAAATTTCGAGTTGAAGGTATAATAAAAACTAAACAATTTTGTAGGGGGTAGTGTTGAAAGTTTACCGATTTATTTTTGTCTTTGCAACTGGAATTTGGCTCGATCGAGATAGCTTTATAAATGCAGATCATAGGTTTACCTAAAAAGATTCAAATAGATTATAGTAAAAATTTCATAAGATATAATAATAAAATAATTAGGGTTACACTAATAATAAGCAGCAAAAAGATAATACCCAGAAACAGTCAAACTTTTCTACATTAAATTATGAAAAACTTTCTGGAAAACTACATTCTTTGTAGTATTGTATGTTTGTCCATCTTTGTCATAAATTAGTATTTTTACTCCACTCTTGCTTGTAACTCTTGATACTGCTACATACAATTGGTCATGGCTAAAAACTGGACGTGACAGATACAGTCCAACATGTGAGAGAGATTTTCCCTAGCTCTTATTAATTGTCATGAAAAAGCAAACAACCAAAGAAAATTATCTTTGTTGGAATTTAAAAGGTAATCTAATGTTTGACGGTGTTAAGACCAAGCGAGGTATGAAAACTTTGTGTCCAAAATTACCGACTGAAATTACTTTTGCTTCTATCAGATGTTTTTCCAATCTAGTTACTATTAATCTCATGACATTGCACAAACCAGATCACTGATTTATATTTCGGAGCAACATTACAGGAACCCCAATCTTCAACGTTATCTTGTGGTTTGACGACATTTCAGAAGATGTAATGTTATTCAAAAATTATAGGGTGTAAATGCCTTCATAGCTGTTTGAGTTTTCATCAACCTTACATAGGACATATTAGATATGATACTTCATCGCCTGGCCATAAATACATCACATATTCGTTCACCTTATTTATAGCATCAAGTGTAGGAGCAAGGATGGCTTAGTCTTGGAAATAAAAGACATCATCAAAATTTTCCAATAAATTAGGATATGTGACATCAACAATTGCTGCAAGGGGATTGATCGGATATTTGATAAGAAAATTAGGATAAATAACGGGGAGTAATGATAATATAATAAAGTCGTGATTTTATGAGATAATAATTAAATTAGAAAGTATAATATCAGAACAAATTACATTACCAAAATAGTTTAGATTTGTAGTGATTTAGGGGATTATACATTTAAAATATTAATTTGGGATTAAAAAAGTAGTGATTTTAGTAGATAATAATTAATTTAGTAATGATAATATTAGAACAGTTAACATTATTAGAACAGTTTAGATGTGTAGTGATTTAAGGGATTATAAAATCAAAATAATAATGTAGGATTTAAAAGTAATGATTTTGGAAGATAATAATTACGTTACGATAATATAAAAATCGTTTAGATTGAAAAAGTAGTGATTTAGTGGATTATAAAATCAACATAGTAACTTATGATTTATATTATTTGTTATTTTAATTTTGTTTTAAATGTTTAAAATTGTATAATATTATTTTGTAATATAATTATAAATGGTATAATATTATGTTGTAATATAATTAAATTAGTAATGATAATATCTCGCAGCTTTAGATAGTAATGATTTTATTATATACGTGTATTATAATATTATACCATACATGTATGATATAATGTATGGTATAATTATGAATGTTATAATATTAGAAAAGTAATTATTTTAGGATATAATAATTATATTTTAACATAATTAAATTAGTAAATATTTAGAAAAGTAGTGGATTTTAGGGTTTATAAAATAAACATATTAGTGCATGATTATATATATATATGTATGATAATGTATGGTATAAGATTATAAATGGTATATAATACCGTAAAATTCTAAAAAATGGATTTATTAGGTTGTTACGGTTAGTAATGTTGGAACTTATATATATGCATGGTATAATATTATAAAAGTATAATATTATAAAATTCAAAAACTAGTGTAATTATGTAACAATTGACATTACAAAAATAGTTTAGATTTGTAGTGATTTAGTAGATTATAAATTCAAAATATTAATTTTGATTAAAAATAGTGATTTTATGAGATAATAATTAAATTAGAAATGATAATATCGTAAAAGTTGACATTATCAAAATAATTTAGATTTGTAGTGATTTGGGGGATTATAAAATAAAAATATTAATTTGGGATTAAAAATAGTAATTTTAGAAGATAATAATTAAATTAAAAGGATAATATCAGAACAATTGACATTACCAAAACAGTTTAGATTTATAGTGATTTAGTGGATTATAAATTTAAAATATTATTTTGAAATTAAAAAAGTAGTGATTTTAAAAGATAATAATTAATTTAGTAATGATAATATTAGAGCAGCTTAACATTATCGTAACATTTTAGATTTTGTAGTGATTTAGGGATTATAAAATCAAAATAATAATAATAATATAAAAACGGTTTAGATTTAGAAAATAGTTATTTATGAGATTATAAAATAAACATAGTAAGTTATGTGTAAGACCCTAATTTTATGAAATAAAAGTATTCAATTTTTTTATAATTATTATTTTATTTAGTAAATGGTTAAATTGATAAAAGGATTAAAGTTAAGGGTGATATATGAAAATTTTACAAAGTAAAACAAGTTGTTATAAAATATTCAGTTGGTAGGGGAATATTCGTGCATTTACTATTAACAATCATTGGTGGACCCCACAATGTAATTATCATTCGAAAGTTAGAAACAACAAAATTATCTTTTATGAAATAACGGTGGAAGTTTACTGTTAAGTGTTGAAATACCATGATAAAAGAAACAAGAATACGCATGGGTTGGGTCAGACAAGAAGACACCAGTATTGATTATCGATACTTATACGAGAAGTCACTCAGTTTTGTTCAATTATTGCTCACGAGAATTCTTGATAGTATCTCACGTTATTTGATTCAATTATTGTCGATATTTTATATATTATTAAATCAATAATTGAGACGATACGCTTATTCATATTATTATTTGAAATATCCATTCCACCCAACCCATTATCTAAGTCGCCAAATACAAAATGGTCCATTAAATAATTACAAAACTTCGTAAATAAACAACAAATGTCGTGGTGAAATATTTACAATATATACATGTGAGTTTAAATACGATATTGCCGCCTAGACAATATCCACACGCAAATAAATCCCCATCATAATTATTGATACATTATTTTACAAAATGGTGAGGACTACTAAACAACTCTCTCTAACCTTCATTCCATACCCGACTCGATCCTCGCATATTCTCACCTCCCGAGAAGAAAATGGAACAACAAGGAAAAGGGTGAGCTCAACTAGCCCAAGAAGAATATTATGACTAAGATAATATACAACAAATTATCGTTAGTCTTCAACAGGAAAAATCTAATAGAATACAATAGACAACAAGTTTTAGATCAACAAATGCAATGAAAACAAGAATCCATTGTAAGAGTCACGTAGAGAATGAATTCTACCGCCTTCTAAGATTTAAAAGTCCATCATCAATATTTTATCCCAGAATAACAATCAATATACATCTTTAATCATCTTTGCACTACACAGCCAAAGATATTCATTCAGTATCACCAACTGGTCATGTTCATCTCAACACTGCTCATCTTTGCACCACGGCCAAAGAGATTCATCGCTTAATCATTCATCTTTGCACTACAGCCAAAGATATTCATCAATTTAATCATTCATCTTTGCACTACAGCCAAAGATATTCATCAAGTATCACCATTAAGGACCCGAGGATGATGAAAACATTTTAAGAACGAATCCAAATGGAGATAGAAGGACAAATATTAGGGATTCGCATAACAGCTTTATCTAAGATCAATAATACTTCATAATAAACGATTTTGAAGCGTAACTCAAAATAACGATCAAAACATGGATCCAATCAAAGATAGAAATTAAATAGACATCTTGGACAAAAAGAAAAATTTTCATTTTTCTATGAATAAGGTCAGATTTGTGAATAAGGTCAGATACGTGAATAATACGTATGAATAATAACCCCGACACAAAAAGATAGAAATTTCACAAAAAACATCTTCACGCTTCGTGAATAAGAATAGTACTCGTGAATAAGAATCGTTAATAATAACTCGTGAATAGTAACTCATGAATAAGAACTCATGAATAGAACTCATGAATAGTAATCCCGACATGAAAAAGTTCCAAATTTGATAAAAAGTTCAACAAAGATTTTGGCATAATGATATTGAAGAAAATAATATCATTTGTGAAAGAAATAACATCCCTTACCTCAAAATAACCGTATTTCGATCGAATTTCTCAGATAAGGTCGATGTAAATTGCACCGATAAAGAACACTCAAAGTATACTCACAAGAATACGCCGATAATATAGAGAGAAAGAGAGAAAACTTAGTTTCGTGTGATTTTCAATTCTAACTTAACCTCTATTTATAGAAAAATGCTTAACGCCTAAAAAGAGACTAAATAATAAATTAATATTATTTATTAAACACATTTTCTATGCATGCTTACCTACCAATTCAGCCACCACCATCCTTGACTCAAATTAGCAGCCCACATGTGTTAGAATAAAAGTGGGTCCCACCTCTAATTTAATAAAAATTATTTTATTTTTCAAACTTCAACAATTCATAGAAAATAGCTCGGTTATCGTAAAAATTCAAAACTCGCGACTTTCCATGGGAAATTCCATTCTCTACAACTTTGCGTAAGAAAATTTTTCCAAATTCCAAATGTAAATTGACCAAAATCCATAAACGGACGATTTTACAGTCTATAATCAATTTTCGGTCAAGAATTGTGTCCACCGACACACAAAACATATGTTAAACATTTAATGCCACAAAAATACTCTTCCTCCTCATATACTCATATATCCCACATTCATTGTAAAAATATCACCGTTAATATATTATTAAAATAATATATTTAAATGAATTATTTTATCGTAAAAGATAAAATATTAATTTTCAACAATTGTCACATTAAAAATTTTCTCCATCTATATTCCACATAAAATCAATATCATATAAATCAATAATTAATTATTCACAAATAATATTATAGAATCACATTACTAACAACCAAGCAGCCTCAGAAAGAGGGCTTCCAATAAGGATTTCTCCTTACCTACAAGCAATTAGGTGACCAAACTCTCCCAGATGTAACTTTCTAGACATTGCCAATAATGTTATCTCGATAATATTATTCAAATAATATGAATTATTGATTTGATAATGGAAAATATCGTAATGACAATTATCAAACAACAAGTTGATACCAAATATCAACGCAAAGAATTATTGAATCAATATAATATTGAACAAGAATTCATCGTAATAATTATTGATTAGTGCCTTCACGTAAGGATCAATAATTCAACAATATGCGGTAAACCGCGGTAAGCCATCGCGTAAACCACGCCAGACATCAGATTTTAACCACGTGTAATCCAACAAAGTTGTTAATTCAGAATAACTACGCCGTTATTTATAAAACTCAATCTTTTTGTGCTTTTCTTTCATCCAACCGCTTTTCACATGGGGCCCACTAATGATCGCTATTGGCCGCACGGAGAGATTCTCGACAAAAAGAATATTCCAAACTAATATTCCCTATAATAATAATGAATATTTTATAACCACTTGCTTATTTTGTAAACTTTGCACATTTCACCCATAACCAAAAATTATATCAAATTACCACCTTATTAATCAAGAATAATAATTAGAGGAAATTGATTTTTATTTATAAAAATTTGGGGTCTTACAACCTCCCTCCTTATGAAATTTCGTCCTCGAAATTGACGACGACGCACTGTGTATCGAAAAGATGAAGATACCTCGCTTTCATTTCCGCTTTCCAACTCCCCTGTGTCATTTTTTCAATAAGATGGTTTCTCCACAAAACTTTAACTTGTGGTATGACCTTCAGACGTAACACATGCTTCTTCCTATCCAAAATCTTGACAGTACCTCCTCGTATGTTAAGTCTTCTATTATCTCGTCTCGGTTCTAACTCAATAATGTGGTTCGGTCGTCCCACATATTTACGTAACATCGATACGTGAAAAACGCGTTATGAACACGCCATACTTGGCGGTAAAACGAGTCTATAGGCCACGCTCCTACTCGATCGAGGATTTCAAATAAACTAATAAATCAAGGTTTGAGCTTTCCTCACATCGCCAATTCTCGCTTTTGAATAACAACTTCGTGATCTCCTTCTTCAAATTCATCACCCCGTGTAGTGTAGATTGAATAAATTTTAACTTTATTAATTAAAGTCGATTATACTCAGATATCATCACGTGGGTACCTAGAGTTTTCATCTCCATCTCTATTATTTGTAAGTTAAACGAAATGAGTCTTTGAAAATATTATACTCAGATCAGATACAATCTTCTACTCAACACGCCGCCTACCACGTCTCGCTTTTCCAGATGGTATGGTCGTAACATGTGTCAAATGAGTCTCCTATTGAATTCTTCAAGCTCTTTCCACATTCTTTGCTCCATTCAATTTTGTATCTCTACGAGTCGGTTGTGTTAATGGAATAGTGATTCGAGAATATCCTTCAACGAATCTCCGATAATAACCAACTAAGCCTAGAAAGCTACGATTTCGACATCGACTTAGGTTGTTCTCAATCGTGACTCTTATCCCAACCTTGGATAGAATGTTACAATAACACCTATCGCTTTACTACCGCATTTAATATGGCGCCCCCCTACGGAGAGTCCGCTTCGTGCATTCCACAAAGGAAGTCATAAGATGGAGGCTCGTATCAACCTCTATAGTTGGGTTTTTAACTCCTCAAGTTCAATAGAGCCATTCGATATGAGATTTTAGAAATGGGTTTTGTACCGGGTTCAAAGTCGATACAAAATTCAATATCACACTTTGGGAGTAAGCCAAGAAATTCTTCAGAAATACGCCAGAAAAATCAATAACAACAGAATATTATTCAAATCGACGTGTCTTTATTCAAATCCATAACATGGACTAAGAAAACTTGACATCCGTAATAAACGAATGACTTCATGGCTTGATATGAAAATGTTTGACTACAATGGTTTGATTGCTTGAATTCGAATAACAGGTTGCTTAGGAATATGAAAACTAACAACCTTACAAAAGCAATCAATTTGGTATGATGAGTAGTTAACCAATCAATCTCTAAAATCACATCAAAAGCAAGTATCTTTAAAGAGATAAGATCAACAGGTAATGTGATAGTGCCAACTTGAATCAAGCAAGATTTCTAAACAACGGATGTAATGAAAGTTTCTCCTAACGAAGTCTCCAATAATAGGTCAAAGTCTAATTTCTCCAGAGTCAAGTTCAAACGTTGAGCGCAAAAAGCAAAGAGAGATAAAAGAATGGGTAGAACCCAGATATCAAGTAAGGTATAAACTTCAAGAATTATAATTAACTAACCCTGCTAACTTCGTTCGGGTTCCTCGATTTTGACCTGGCCACGACATAAACGCTTCTTCCAGAACCGCTGACTTTGTTTTTTCAGATCCGCCTTTGGTGCCATTGCTCCAAATTGGACTTGATTTCGCACATGTGACAAAATCGAAGCTATGTGATCTTCTTTTCCATAACTAAAACATACTTTGAAGGTCAGTGAACAGTTTGGACTTATATGTCCCTCTCTCCACATTTGTAACATCTAACCAAGGTCGCTTTTCTCCCCTAGAATTTGTTCATTGGTGTTGATGTTGCCGACGCCTTCCCGCCATCGCTTAATCTTTTCTTCTTGAAATTTTCACTTGAATTATTTCTTCTATTATCTTGGCCATGATTACCACCAAGTGGTTACCATTTTGCTCGATATTTTTTTTCACGATGGTTATCATTGTCCCGATGGTCATTGCCACCAAAGATGATGATTTTTATCGTGTTGTTGGTCGCCCTATTGAATGACTCATTATCTCGCCTAATAATTGAGCCCTATTGACAACATATGAATACAGAGAAAACTTATGAGAGATAAAGTATCGATTTAATCTCGGTTTTAGACCTCTCGTAAACATACGCGCCATTCGCTCCTCATTCTCCACCAAATGAGGTGCAAAACCGATAACTTTCGCGAACTTTGCCTCGCATCGAGACACCGCCATGTTGTTCGCTCGAGTCTAATAAACTCTACCTCCTTCATATGATTTAATACTTTCCGGAAAGTACTTGTCATTGAACAGCTTCAAATCTTTCCCAAGACATGTTAAGTGCATCCGTCAGTACGCCTCACGATTCCCACCAAGAATCGCTTCACCATTTAAACATAAAGGTGGCGAATGGAACCTTCGCTCTCCGCATCCCAAGACATCAAATATCTTTGTAATTTGCTTGACCCACGCTTTCTTCCTTGATCGGATCCGCTTTCCATGGAAACTGTGGTCCCAACTCTTTGAATTGTTTCGTCGTGATAAACCGCAAGGCCGCCATCATTTCCACCTCAGATTTTGTACACCAGTCTCTCTCGTTTATTTTACATGAATCGCAAAATGTTCCTAAACATTCCATCATTCATCGCTTGCTTTCAGAACGTTGTTTATAGGAGGAATATTGCCTTCCGCTGCACGCTTTCTCCCCGGCCATTTGACTAAAGGTTGTTCCACGCCTCATAAACTCCATTGTTAAGGTTTCTTGCAGCCCATTCTTAAATATCGCCATATAAAACAAGGGTTAATTAAACAAATTAACATATCACATAATATCCTATATTACGACCGATCAACAAATAAGCTTAGGTAGACACACTAGTGAAGGATTTACTGCCTCTCCCTCCTAGTTCTATTCCCCGATCTCCGCCAGAGATCATATCCCTAAGCTCGATATCAACCGTGACGCCCCAAAATAGGTCCATTCCACCCAACCCATTCTCGAGTCGCCAAATACATGGTATGTAAATAACTACAACTTCAATAATACAAATGTCGTGGTGAAATACGACAATACATACCGTGAGTTTAAATACGAGATATTGCCGCCTCAGACAATATCCACACGCAAATAAATCCCCATCATAATTATTGATACATTATTTTACAAAAAAAATGGTGAGGACTACTAAACAACTCTCTCTAGAACCTTCATTCCATACCCCGACTCGATCCTCGCTATGTTCTCACCTCCCGAGAAGAAAATGGAACAACAAGGAAAAGGGTGAGCTCAACTAGCCCAATAAAGAATATTATGACTAAGATAATATACAACAAATTATCGTTAGTCTTCAACAGGAAAAATCTAATGTAATACAATAGACAACAAGTTTTAGATCAACAAATGCAAATGAAATAAAGAATCCATTAGAAGAGTCACGTAGAGAATGAATTCTACCTATCTTCTAAGATTTAAAAGTCCATCATCAATATTTTATCCTCAGAATAACAATCAATATACATCTTTAATCATCTTTGCACTATGTGCCAAAGATATTCATTTGTATCACCAGTTGGTCATGTTCATCTCAACACTGCTCATCTTTGCACTACGCCAAAGAGATTCATCGCTTTAATCATTCATCTTTGCACTACACAGCCAAAGATATTCATCAATTTAATCATTCATCTTTGCACTATGTGCCAAAGATATTCATCAAGTATCACCATTAAGGACCGAGGATGATGAAAACATTTTAAGAACTAATCCAAGTGAGATAGAAGGACAAATATTAGGGATTCGTATAACAGTTTATCCAAGATCAATAATACTTATAATAAACGATTTTGAAGCGTAACTCAAAAATAACGATCAAAAACATGGATCCAATCAAAAGATAGAATTAAATAGACATCTTGGACAAAAGAAAAATTTTCATTTTCTATGAATAGTGTCGATTTGTGAATAAGGTCAGATACGTGAATAGTAACCCCGACACAAAAAGATAGAAATTTCACAAAAAATAGATCAAAATTTCACAAAAAATATCTTCACGCTGAATGAATAAATCGTGAATCGTGAATAAGAACTCATGAATAAGAATCGTGAATAAGAACTCATGAATAGTAATCCCGACATGAAAAAGTTCCAAATTTGATAAAAGTTCAACAAATATTTTGGCATAATGATATTGAAGAAAATAATATCATTTCATGAAAGAAATAACATCCTTTACCTCAAAATAACCGCATTTTCGATCGAATTTCAGATAAGGTCGATGTAAATTGCACCAGATAAAGAACACTCAAAGTATACTCACAAGAATACGCCGATAATATAGAGAGAAAGAGAGAAAACTTAGTTTCGGTGTGATTTTCAATTCTAACTTAACCCTCTATTTATAGAAAAATGCTAGAACGCCAAAAGAGACTAAATAATAAATTAATATTATTTATTAAACACATTTTCTATGCATGCTTACCTACCAATTCAGCCACCAGCCATCCTTGACTCAAATTAGCACCCACATGTGTTAGAATAAAAGTGGGTCCCACCCATAATTTAATAAAAATTATTTTATTTTTCAAACTTCAACAATTCATAGAAAATAGCTCGGTTATCAGAAAAATTCAAAACTCGCGACTTTCCATGGGAAATTCCATTCTCTACAACTTTGCAGAAGAAAATTTTTCCAAATTCCAAACAAAATTGACCAAAATCCATAAACCGGACGATTTTACAGTCTATAATCAATTTTCTATTCAAGAATTGTGTCCACCGACACACAAAACATATGTTAAACATTTAATGCCACAAAAATACTCTTCCTCCTCATATACTCATATATCCCACATTCATTGTAAAAATATCATCGTTAATATATTATTAAAATAATATATTTAAATGAATTATTTTATCGTAAAAAGATAAAATATTAATTTTCAACAATTGTCACATTAAAAAATTTTCCATCTATATCCACATAAAATCAATATCATATAAATCAATAATTAATTATTCACAAATAATATTATGTAATCACATTACTAACAACTGTGCAGCTTCCTCAGAAAGAGGGGCTTTCCAATAAGGATTTCTCCTCATCAAGCAAGCAATTAGGTGACCAAACCTCTCCTTGATGTAACTTTCTAGACATTGCCAATAATGTTATCTCGATAATATTATTCAAATAATATGAATTATTGATTTGATAATGGAAAATATCGTAATGACAATTATCAAAAACAAAGTGATACCAAATATCAACGCAACAATTATTGAATCAATATAATATTGAACAAGAATTCATCGTGAATAATTATTGATTAAGGCTTCTTCACGTAAGGATCAATAATTCAACAATATTGTGCAATACCTGGTAAGCATCAGGCAACCACGCCAGACATCGTATTTTAACCACCGTGTAATCCAACAAAGTTGTTAATTCAGAATAACTACGCCGTTATTTATAAAACTCAATCTTTGTCGCTTTCTTTCATCCAACCGCTTTTCCATTATGGGGCCCACTAATGATCGCTACTGGTCGATTTGAGATTCTCGACAAAAAGAATATTCCCAAACTAATATTCCCTTAACAATAATGAATATTTTATAACCACTTGCTTATTTTGTAAACTTTGCACATTTCACCCATAACCAAAGCATTAAATCAAATTACCACCTAATTAATCAAGAATAATAATTAGAGAAAATTCGATTTTTATTTATAAAAATTTGGGGTCTTACAATTCTTATAGGAAAGCCCCCTCTTTCCTGGGAATGATCTGGTTGTAAAATATTGTGAGTTATAATATTAATGATGAATAATTGTTGAAAGATTAAATATGTGTTGATTGAAGATAAAATGATTTGTGACAATATTTATTCAATCTTTGATATAAATAAGAAGTTTGTTATGAGAAGTTTGTGATAAGTTTGGTTTATTCTATGGGGGCCCATATGTCATCATCTAAGAGCCACTTTTGCCAATAGTAATTGACTTTACCAGACGTCGAACCACTTGTCGTTTCACATTACAGGCGTCGAACCAATTGTCGTTTCACATTACAGGCGTCGAACTAATTGTTATTTCACATTACAGGCGTCGATCCAATTATCGTTTCACATTACAGGCGTCGAACCACTTGTTTCACATTACAGGCGTTAAACCACTTTTTTTCACATCACCAGTCGTCAAGCCACTTGCCTCTTCCCATTTCAAGGGCTAAGCTAGAAATCTTCTATAAATAGAAGTTTATTTCTTCTTTCATTCTCACCAATTCACTACGACTCACAAGAGAATTCTATAGAGAGAGAATCAGATAGAAAGAAGAAGAGTATTCTGTTACTACACTATTGCAGTATCAAATCTCCTACTAAGGTAAGGGATATTATTTATTGTATTCGTAAGGGATATTATTTGTTATATTCGTAAGGGGTATTATTTCTTTCGTATTCATGAAGAGAGTTATTTCTTTTAATACTCGTAAGGGGTATTATTTCTTTCGTATTTATGAAGAGAGTTAATTCTTTCAATACTCGTAAGGGTTGTTATTCCATTCTTTATTATTCTATTGGAATAACCTGTCTACGCGGACTACCGCATGTATGGTGAAATCCTTTTGTTATTCCATTCTTTATTATTCTGTGGGAATAACCTCGCTCACGCAGACTACCTCATGCACAGTGAATAACCCTTCGTATTCATTTGTTATTAAATTATGGAAATGATCGCTCACGCGACCACCGCATGACGCTTTGAAAATCCATTTTGCTTTCAGTATATTGTTCATTTCAGATTCCTAACTCTAAACTTACTATGGTAAGTATTGCTTCTATAATTACTGAAATGATCAGAAATTCTTTGATATTTGCGCTTCATCCAATATCTTTTCATAGAAATATTATTTTGAGCATTCTTGATAAGTTTTAACCTTTGTATGCCGGAGTACTATTCACGGGATACTATTCTCGAAGTAAACTATTCACGGGGTACTATTCACTCAGCTACTATTCATCCGGGGTACTATTCATGACAAAAATTGATTTCTTTTATGTCCAAATTATTTTTTATACAATATTATTCTTGAATTTTACTCCACAAAGCAGTATCATGTTGACAGTTTGGACATTATGGAATACTGGATAAATTGAATTATAAATCTTTAAAATTTATCCTTTGCTTTATTTTAATTGAATTCTTATATCATTGTCATCATCTTCATGCTTATATTATGATGAAAGTCATCTTTGGCTCACGTGCATAGATGGACTGTTGATTGGTATGATTATGACCAGGAATCATTCGGTATAATCATGACCTGTAATGTTACAAATGATGTGGTAAAGGTCCTCATTGGTCCGTAGTGCATTGATGGACGATTGTTGAGATGAACATGACTAATCGATGAATATCCTCGCCCGTAGTGCATGGATAATTCGGTGATGTGGATTATTTATTCTGTTACCGAGTCTCAAATGATAAAATTAGTGATAACTTTAAATCATAAAAGATAGTAAATATCATGCTCTTGACTCTTCTAATGGATTGCTTGTTCCGCTGCAGTTAAACTTGATGTCTATTGTATTTTATTAGTTTAACCCTGTTGAAGGCTAAAGATAATTTATTCTGCATTATCTTAGTTATAATATTTCTTACTGGGCTAGTTGAGCTCACCCTTTGCTTTCATTGTTCTCTTCAGGAAATGAGAATATAGCTGGGACTAGTCGGAGAACGGAGTGACGATCCAGATGTTTGCATTAGTAGTCCTCACTATTTTGTGAAATAGTGTGATAATAAATGTAATGAGGAGTGTGAATATTGTCTAGAAGATAATATTTGTATTAAAACTTACAACTCATGCTGTATATTTAAGTTTGTATTTGTATTCTGTACCATGTATTTGGCGACTCAGAATGGGTGATGTATACCTATTTTGGGAGCGTCACATTATGATTGATATTATTTGTTATTTTAATATTATTTTAAAATAAATGTTTTAAACTGTATAATATTATGTTATAATATAATTATAAATGGTATAATATTATGTTATAATATAATTAAATTAGTAATAATAACATCCGCATAGTTTAGATAGGTAGTTATTTTCTTTATATACATGTATTATACTATACATGTATGATATAATGTATGGTATAATTATGAATGGTATAATATTAAAAAGTAGTGATTTTAGGATATAATTGTTTTAAATATTTTAAATCTGTATAATATTATGTTGTAATATAATTATAAATGGTATAATATTATATTGTAATATAATTAAATTAATGTGGGATGCACATTAATTATATCGAACATGTGTTACAATGTGGAAAAGGCACATGTCATTCAATGATGCTATGTACTGCAATTTAGTATAGATAATAGATAATAAATAATAGATAATAGATAGATTCCATTCAAAATCTTACCACATTAGCACAACCTCATATGAGCTCACGTAAATTGTTCATTCCATTTTAATAAAATAATTAAACCAATTTCAAGTTTCACGACAAAATTAAATATACTTCTAGTATCCCATAAAAAAAAATCCAGTTTAGATTCTTTTACTAATCAATTAGTGAAAATTACAATTTCAATTCATGTAAATTAATTTGATAATGTAATAGTTGATTTCTTGAACTACTTTAAAAATATCAATTAATTACAAAATTATTATTTTAAAGATAAAAATAAATATTCACATGAATTATAAAATTTTAAAAATTAACTATAATGAAAGTTAAATAGACTCATTTTGTTAAACAGAAGAGTATATACGAAAGAAAAATGTTAATAAATTCTATATATGAAAAAATTATATACAACTTATGTGTAAGTTCCATTAGCTAGCTCAATTAATGCTTGAACCGCCAACCTCCGTCGCGCCACCACATCCGACACAACCATCTCCACCAGAGGCGGATTACCTGTCCAGATTTAGGGAAAAATTAGGGGATTGAATTTAGGTTTTTTACAATTTCAGATGTTATTTTAGATGGATATTTTTGTCAAGGGTATTTTTGTCAAGGGTAATAAGGAGCATTAATTAGGATGGACATGTGTTGATTTTATAGAATGACAGATGTCTATTTATTGTGTCATGTACTGTGATTTAGTATATATAATAGATAATAGATTTCTCAATCAAGACTCTAGGATATTGCATTGCATGGTCATATTTATGGAAGTGGTTAAATAATTATGAAATAAAGTAATTGGACTTTCAAAATTAATATGAAAATATAATGAAAAATCTGAACCTTAATGGTTCATAATATAGAATTATTTAATTGGTATATTAAATTAAATATGGAAATATCGAAATCTTAATTGAGCATAAGTTTACTTTCAAACTGCCCGATTCACTTTGCAATTGGTCTAATTAATTAATAAATCATATTTTATGATTTAAGAAGCGGTCAATGAAATAGTAATGAGTTGTCCATCTGAATTGTTAAAAGAGATTAATTTTTTATTCATTTCGTTCCATATTAAAAGTTCCTATTATTATTATTTAGTGAATTCTGTTTGAATCATTTCCTTAAGAAATACTCCCACTTTAATGGGTAAAAATACATTTAACTCTCTCTTGCAGAGTTAGCTCGTACTTTTTTTTGGATGATCCATATTCCATGCTGGGTGGGTTGTGATTTTTTCCCCATTAAATTATTAGAATCCTTACTATACATTGCGAAAGTTTTAAGTTGAATTATGATTGCTACATATGTACATACTGAGCATGGAATAAATAGAAATTAAGAAATGTCACACTTTAATTTATTTTATCTTATCACAAATATTTTCGTCAAATATTTGTCGACATATATATCATATTCCAAATTATTAAGAACATTTTTGCTGTTTTGCTATAAAAAACAAACCACCAAGCACAGGCAATGGCTGGCCCTTTTTCCTTATCCCATGTGCAGTGTAGACTTCTAGGCGGTTGCAGCATATCAAGAGAACCTTGCAGCTACCATGATCAAAATTCTTTAGGGCAGTGTGGCCAACTGAAAAAGTCTTGGAAATGAATGGGTTGGTTTTGAACATCTATAACTCAGAAACATTAATTTGGCTCGCAATCAAGAAAGGAAAACCAAGCTGGTGCTTGAGATGAGAAATAATTTCAGCGAGTAACCAGTGAAGCCTCATGCTAGTAAGGATACAGCTCCAAGGACCTCAATTTCCAACTTTCCCAAGGTTAATTTAATCTTCCTCCTGCTATCAAGGCAAGGAGTTGTGTGAGTCGCCCTAATCGAGCTCATGAATTTGCAAAAGAAACTTGACAGTAGTCACGAGAAAAAACACAAAGAAAGGGGCCTTCCACCTAATCTTAACATGGGCAATATCCAGCCTGACATCCCAACTATTACTCAGTGTTCCACTTGCTTAGGCGATGCCACTGGACAGTAAATGGAAGAATGTATATTAATATGTACAACTCAAATGATTACATTTCCAACAAAAATAATTAGTATTTCACAGCTGTTGAAACCCATTACTAGAGTTTAGATCAATACTGCCTAAATGAAGGCTTAAGTTCTTATAAATGCAAGGGAAGCTCTCCAAAAGAACCCTCATGCTTTAATAGCACGGCCCTTGTACTTGACTCTTCGAATCACAAAGTCATCAGGAGGTTGAAACTCTTCTAACCAAGTCACCTCAGGGACCGCCACACTGTCCACTTCAAGATTACCTTCAATGAGGGGAAAAAAACAAAACAAATGAACTATCAATCATGAAGAGTCATTTGGAAAGGATAGGAGTAATCTCAATATCAATACAATAATCAAATAGCAAAAATATGCTAATAAGATGATGATGATGATGGTGATCAAAACTGAGAGATAACAAAGATTAAGTTTGATTACCTGGTAGATCCCCTCTTGGAGACCTGCGAAAATAAGTGCAGTGCCGACCATCCTCTGATGAGTAAGGTGGAGACAAAATGTCAAAGATAGCGCAAGGAGTTAATGCTTTGAAACAATGTATGTTGCCTCCACTAGTTGGATACAAAACTGTTGTTCCACAAGGTGCAATCATCTCATCATCTCTAACAAGCTTCGCAGGTCTCTCCACTATTAAACCATTCACAACTTATCACTAATAGAATCTCAAAGTCCAACCCTATAGGAAAAATATTTCCTTTTCTTTGTTTTAGGTAATCTTTTTCATTGAAAAAATACCAAAAGCGGGAACCAAGAAAGTACATTGTTTTCCCTGATCAATTGGGGGTCAACAAAGCTCTCAAACCAAAGGCAGTCTAGAGAAACGCCACAAGGTTTCTGCTCCACCCACTAATGCGCACAACATTTTACATTTGAACAAGAGACAGCAACTAGAGGAGAGTTATATACTATAATGTGAACAATGTTGCACACGCATGTATCATGTTGCACCTCAAATCATCATCTCGATGTAGATAACTGTGTTACATTGAATCACACGGGTATACTATAAGATTACAAGAAATTATAACTGGCAGGAGGCAAACATCAGCTAATTTATAGAATGGATCATACAATCACTTTCTCCAGAAACATGAATGCACGCCAGTGAGATGATGCTTCTACAATTTTATGTAAGATCTTGTACACATGCAAAGTAATAATGATGAATTGATGATCCAATGAACTTTCCTACTCAAAACAATTACCACTAAACAATTCACCTCAACACTAAATATAATCATGAATTTATTTTTTATTTTTAAAAAGAAGAAAAAAAGAAAAGAATAATTCAAGTCCACTTTGTTCATAAATACGATGGGATATATTCACACTTTGTGAGTTGGAGTTCTCCCCAATTTGCTGGTTTTATGATTTGTGCAAATTCCAAAGGTTGACGGGTTCACTACAAATTCAATGAGTTATAACAACATATTCAAATGTGCATGATCAACTTGGATATTTGCCTACACAGAGCTCCAAAATGCCCCCTCAGAAGCATTAAGTCATGAATCTAGCACCAAGTCTGGGTTCAATTTAATTTGAGCTGTCAGCTTAATGTGGACAAGAAACTAAAAAAGAAGATGGGCACTTTTGTAAAATTATGAGAATGCTAGGAAGGATATCCAAACGACCACCAATTATATTCACATTAAGCGTTCAACAATGGATCACATTTGACTTATATATTACATTTATTTCTTCAGAAAAATAAATTTTAGTATTATGTACTACCTCCAACCCACAGCAGTTGGCACATTTGGTGATTTCATGGAAATTAAGAAAGTCAATCTTTGAAACTTAAAAGACTAATTTGTGAAAGAATTTCCTATATTACTCTTATTATCGATCCAGTATAAGCAAATGTGCTTATAATTGCAACGGTCCCCAATCAAAAAGTATAGTCCTATTTTTTCCTTGCCTTGCCTTTTTTTCCACTAATGTTGCCTAGACATTAGAAAATTACATCATTTTGAGATAAAATAAAACAAACTGTGAAAATATTTGTGAGAGGGAGTAATGTTTTATGCTTCATTTGTCTCAAAGAAAATGTATTACCAATTTTTTTTTTTTGGAAAATGACAGACTGTATGTCCTTTCTCAAAGCTCTATGATATACTCTCTTTATCAAAGCCTTGTAAATTGTTAGATAACTTATGAAATAATTTTGTAAATTGTTATATAAGTAGTTACAGTATTACATATATTAATTTAACAACAAAAGTGTTCAATTTATTATTTTCTAGCAGTGTCAAGAAAAAAGAAGCCTTTTTTAGCAAGCAGTTATTTACTCCAGTTATTATGAAATAATATTTGTGTCTAGTCTAGTATCAGACATCCCACAGTTTGAAATATGAAACCCATCGAAGATTGACTTCTATTTACAAATTACAACTACTGTCATTTCATGATGTGGAAAAATCTAAAATGTTCAAGACCAAAAGAAATGTAAAGGCTTCTTCTCCAAGGGAAAAAACAGAGATAAAAAATGACTTATAGAGGGATGCATTCATAGATATCTTAGAAACAAACTTAAGTCGAGTTCCTAAACTTGATTACCAACAATCTTGTTTCAGGACGGAAATGGAAGCTTCTACACAATGAACAAAACAGTGAAGAAAACATAACAGAGACAAGTAACTCTATGTTCTTATTAAAGTATCAAAGGCTGAAAAAACACACACCTAGTGATTGATCAGAAGGACCAGGTACGTCAATCCAATCATATGATTTTACTTGTAACGAACCATATAAGAGCTTGCTTAACACAGTCATTCCAGGATGATTATGAAGAGGAATGATAGAGGAAGGTGGCATGCAAAATATTCCCAGCTGCCAGAAAATTCAAATAAAAGGATCGCAGTCATTATACAGGATGCACCGAAATACAATATTACGAGCAAACAGATATACCATACGTGCTACACTTACAGTGAAGCTGTCGCCCTCATATAAATGAAGATATTTGATTGGTGGCAGTGATCGATGGCCCCCATATCGTTCATTCACGGAGTCTGTCCACCCACGAACTAATTGTGCTTCCTGCTCGAGACCAACATCAGAAGGCTTGATTTTATCTGAAACAAAACTGAAAGTCTCATAAATCTCTCATACAACAGGTAAAGCATGTATTGAATAAATGTCTGGATAGTACTTGACTAAGTAATAGAAGCCATTAACGAAAATATGAAGAATTAAGTCATAAAAAGATGGCGTAAAACCAGTTATTTCTAACAACTTAGAATCATGCTTACAAGTTGGTAACAAAAATTATTACATAAACTCCTGACTACATTTATAACAACAGTTAGAATCATACAATGTCTAGCAAATATGATGCTCCCTCCATTCCAAAATATATGATTAAGTTAGACTTTTTGAAGTCAATTTGAGATATTTTCAAAATCGAGACTGATATGAAATCATTTACTGTTTCTAAAAAGTAAATGAATAACATCAATTTTGAATTTGAAAATATCTCAAATTGACTTTAGAAGGTCTAACCTGATCTTATATTTTGGAACGGAGGGAGGAGTATATAGGAATACAGTTGGTGGCTACGTCAGAGGTGATAATTAGCTCATACTAATTGAACTGCCTTTCTTTATTGCAAGAAATAATTAAAGAAAAAAAGAAATCGGAAAACAGATATGGATGAAAAAAGAGCAAAAGAATGGGAAATCCTTTGAGGACTAGATGCGACTTAATATCATAGTAGGAAGACCAGAAGGGGGGGAACCAGACAAAAGCAAGAAAGAGACATTATTCTAGCTTTTGATACCATGGTTACTTTCACCATTCTGTTAAATGGTTTGTCTTATATATATACATATATGTATGTATAAAGCATATCTCTTAAATAGCATACCTCTCTTAAATAGCATAACTTTATTAAAACTACGTCGTTTTGGAGATTCTTTAGAAAAACAAAATAATATTAAAAGAGAGTGGTCCCACTTGCTTTCCTTTTATTTACAAAAATGTCACCCGCAACTCCACTTGTTTTTTAAAAGAATCACCAAAATGACGTAGTTTTAATAAAAGTATGTTATTTAAGAGGTATGCTTTAGATTTATCCTCTCTATATATATATATATATACATGTTCACCTTTTTTATAGAAGGTGTTAATAAGTTTACAAATTCTGGAAAATAGATGAAGCTTTCCTTTATGGGGATTAAACAATGTTACAACATAACTGCACATAATGATTGACAACGGTACCGTGGACAATCATGAATTTGATAGTTTACTGTGCCACATTCAGGCCATAGAATCGGAACAACACGGCAACAAATTTTGGATTGTACAATAATGATTGAATATTTTCAGTTACTTTCATCTGCGGTAGCAATTCATTAAACATGTTCAAGATGGGAATCATATGACAACACTGATGTAATAACAATAAGGATAAAAGTAATAGGTTCCAAGTATTGCAATTAATAGAGGAAAGATATCAGTGTAATTGCCAGAGGCGGACACATAATTAGAACAAGATTAGTACTCCACGTGGTTTTTCACATATCAATTCTACACTATTTCACATGTTCCCTATACATATAAAACTTGAACACAACTAATATGAATATCAAGCGTGCATTTCAAGAATATATTATATCAAATTGTGCTGCAAATCATCCAGCTTGATAATAAACTCGCAAGATATATATAAGAATAAGTGCATAACCATTCTAATTACATACTTACGTATGCTTTAGATACACATTCAAAATTGCAAGGCTGAACTTTTAGAAACAAAAAATGGAAGGCAAGGAAAGGAAAGGCGTCTGTCTTGCTACCTAACATGGAGCGAACTTTTTCAATAGCATCTTCTGATATGGGCCCATTGGTAGAAAGAGACACTTTACAAACATTATAAAGCTTCTGTATAGCTGGCATGATGTAAAACAATACCAGCAAACCTAACCCCAGGAAATAGATATCCTTAACGCCTTTCCAAAACACAAAATTGATGGCAAAGCTGAAATCCCAATCAGAAGGGTCCTCTACTTCTTAGAAGACCCTTCAATACAACTATAGATGTCGTGCAATGAATCAAGAACACAGTTGGTCAAAAACAGGATCTTAAAATTTGAACCAAATCAGCAAATCTACATGGCAGTAAATTCCTTCCGTTCCACATGCTTCCGCGAACACCTACCGTGTGAAGAGAATTAGAACAAAAGTAACACTAAATCTTGCCCTTCAATCAATTATTATATAACTATATGAGCTTAATAATCACGCAACGTTTCAAATTTAAATAATGCAATTAATGTGTGCTAGGTTGCAAGAAATCCATAGCATGGAATTCGAATTGGGGGCATGCTAGTAGAATCCCAATGTGCTAATTTACACATCAAAACACAGTGTAAATAATAAATAAAAATAATTCCAATGAACAAATATCATATCAAAAGTATCCACTTTCAACAATTACCATTCAATATCGATTGAAGATACCTATAATGATTCCGTAACAGCTAATCAAGCAATTGGAGAATCCCTCGGAAGTTCGCTACAATTAAAACATGGGCCCAGTAAATAAAAACAAAAACCCGAGTGTTTATTGATTAGGTGGTCGATTGAATTCAATTGTTACAATTCCGTGTAAATTTGAAGAATAAGAGACAGTAATATTCATACATATATGTGTATATATACTGAGAGATATAATGTTGGTTGAAGTATGCAAGACAAGGGAGAAGAACAGTAGTTTATGCCATACCTGATTTAGAGAGAGAGTGATTTAGAGAGAGAGAGAGATAGTGAAGGATCGTCCCAATTAATAACAATAATAATAATAATGAGAGAAGGAGGAGGAGGAAGATCTCGTAGTATATGTACCATATGTCTATTAAATTCAAGTTTCAATTGATTTGCAAATATCAATGAATTGAGTATTAAACATGTGTATGGTAGTCAATGTTCATGTTAAAAGAGAATTTGAGATGCGTAAATTATTCCCTTCGTTTTTTATAAAAAAAATAATTGAGAAAAGTATAATTTTTTTAGGGCAGTGGAGTGACAATTTTTCTTTAGGCGTTAAATTTAATAATAATTTAATAATTATAATACAGATAAATCATTATTATAATAAATTTTATTATTACATGGATTTTATTATTAATAAAATATATATATATTTTCCATTTTTTTTATAATTTTTTTTAAAAATATTATTCATTTTAAATTTTACTATTTTATAATTATTAATAAATTATCTCAATTTTAAATTTAAAAATATCTTAAACATATAATTTAGAACGAAGTATAATTTAGACTTGGGGTCTACCCCATTTTTACTACGTACATGATAAAAGATAAAATAGATGAACCATCAAGAGTTGGTTCTCACGTACAAGTCACAATAAAAAAGAGAACAGAGGAATTGTTTATTTTGTAAGTTTCAAACAATTATGGATGCTTACTTCAAATATATATCTAATTTTTAACTAAGTTTTATTTGGCAATATCTGTTAAGGGGAGTTAGGGATGCACAAAAGGCTCGAGGTTTGCGGTCTGGCCTTGGTTTGGTTTGGGTCCGATATGGTCAAAGCCCGATCTGGTCAAGGTTTGGTCCGGTCAGGCCTGGCCTGGAAGGCTTGAAAAGATCACTTTTTTGACAAAAAAATCGCTGACGACGACTCAAAAAAGGCGGCCTACACGACTCGAGACCTTACAAGATTTTTTATCTAATTATTTGTAATTTTGAACTTTAAATTTATAATTATTCATCAATAAAGTATAAATTTTTACTTATTCATTGTTGTAATTTATAAATTATAATACATTAGTTTTAATTAATACATCAATAAAATTTAAAATTTTAATTATTTATTCTTGATTTCTTGTTGATACATTTAATTACTATACATATTCAATGAATATAACTAGTTAGTATATTTAATATTAACAATAAGTTAGTTACTTAGTTGATTAAATATTAATAATAAGTTAATTTATTGTAAATACTAAAGTACTTAGTTGTTACTTTAATGTTAAATATTAACATTAATTAATACATCAATAAACTAATTTTTAATATTAAATATTAATAATAAGGTTGTTTCTTGTAAATACTCAAGTTCTTCATTAATTTGGATATGCTAAATTCTTGGGGGGATTTATGATTTTGGTTATGTTTTAGGTATTCTGTTGTACCAATTTAAATAAAAATTTCATAAAGTAATTTGAAAACTAACTGGAATTAATACTTGAGATATAACCATGTAAAAGTCTAATGATCATAAATGAAAAGATATATGTGTGTTTAAACTTTACAAAATATATGTCCAATAGATCCTAAAGACGTCTTATAAGAAAATAAAATCGAAACTAACTTTATATTCAAAAATAAAAGTGTAATCTCTGATGATTTAAGTAATCTACAATATTTTTCTGAAGTCATAGTATATTTAAGAAATCAATTTGTTTTATATTCAAGTTACATCTAAATTATATTTTTTTGTAATTTAAGATGAATATATTTATTTTTGTTCTAATCATTCAATTTATATTGGTGTGTAGTAGAATGTTAAAATAAAATAAATCTCAAAAATCTTGCATCATTTTTACAAAATTTATTAATTTATATTTTATTATTTATATTTTAATATTTAATATGTAACATTAAAAAAAGGGACCGAGACCAATGAGGCCTTGTGCAGTGCAGCTTTGACCGACCTTGGGCTGGGTGCAGCGACGACCAGCACCTTAGGTGCAGGCTGGCTGGCTCAACAGGCTGAGCCAAAGCTGTGAACCCTGCAGGAGACAAGGCTGGCTCGGCTGAAGGCCAAAAGTCAACTGTCTCGCCCGATTAAATTAAAACCAAGCTGCGAGGCAGGCCGAGGCCAAACCGAGACCAGACTGCACCTGTTGTGCATGCCTAAGGGGAGTACATTATACTTTTGGCCCAAAGGAAAATAAAAAAAAAGTTATTTAATATAAAATTATTAAATTCTTGTCAAGTTATGAAAAATACATAAAATATATATATATATATATATATATATATATATATTTGACTTCAAAATTATTATTTTGTAAAGATTATCAAAAATATTTAAAACTTTACTATATAAATTAACGTGTTTACTTATACATCAAATATATTTTGATATATTGTATATACTCTCTTCGTTTTAAAATTAAAAATATAATTTAATTTTCAAGATTAAGCGATAGCATGTTAAATTTTAAATTGATATAAATTTATTTAATTTTAATTAATATAATCATTATAATTGTATAATATATAACAAAAATATTAATTATAAATTTTATTTTATTCTACATTTTTATGAGATATATTAATTTTAAAATTTAATACATAATTATATATGTTAGTTAAGTTCCATTCCTTTGAGGCTTAAATACATACATACATCTATCTAGTTTCCTTCACTCCTTACCACCTTCTCCTGCAATGCATTGGTGATTAATAAAATGATTATATATAGTAGGGTTCATTTATATAAAAAACATAAAAGTACTCATTAATTTATAAAATCTTATGAGATTACTAAAAATAAATTTTAAAAATTATTTAAATATATATATATATTAATTTTACTGTATTCTGTAAAAAATTTAATTAAAGTAAATACTATATATTTTTTTTAGAAATTACCAAAAAAATAAAAAATAAAAAAGTCCAATAATCCGGTGCAGGGACAGAAGAACTGGTGCGCACTGCGCAGAGCATTTGCTGAATAATGAAATAGGTGAAAGTACGTTTTTGTCCTTTTATCTCTCTCTCTCTCTAATTAACACTGTAAGCACGTGCCACCCAGAAAAGGGTGCCTTCAAACTAATGCCCTTTCACTTCTTCTATATTTGCATTCATGACTACTAGTGTTTGCATTCCTTGACGCTTAGACCAGCAGATTCACTATTCTTAACAAAAAGCTACTGGCTATTTATGGACAAATGAATGTAATGTAACACATGCATGTTTTCCCCTCACCTTCTCTTCTCTTCTCTTTAAGCATCAACTAAAAGGGTATTCAATTATATATCATATCCAAACTTATTCATTAAATCAATCAAGATAATTAATTAGGTAACAAAAAGAGTTTATTCATCAACAGATGAAATTTAAATATAAAGCCAAAAAGATTATCAACACCTTTGAGAAAATTGGCAGATCAATGGCTGCCATAATATGGATTTTAATCATGATAAGATAATCTTTTACCGAGGATAAACCATATAAACTTCAAAAATATGAGGGCTTCCATACTAAATAAAAATCTACTGTTTCCCGCGCCATAAAACAAACACCTGAAAAATAAGGAGAGACGTGGTCTCTCTCTCTCTCTCTCTTTCTTTTCTTTTTTTTTCACTTCAAAACTCGAAAATTACTCTCTCTCTTCCATGGCTTCTTAATTTAGCTCTCACTCCAATTTCTAGGGTTTTTGGGTTTTTATCTATTTATATAACTAATTATCGAATGCAATGGAACCAGAAGAAGAAGAAGAGTACAAGAGAAAAGATCACCTAGCTCTGGTCATAATTCTCGTGCTCGCCTTTCTTGCCGTCGCTTCATTGTTCGTAGCCTTCAGTTACTATTGCTACATTCGTAACAAAGTCTCCAAGCGCTTGAGAGATGATAAAAAGAGTGAGTCTTTTTCTTTCACACGCACTTTACTATTTTTCAAAATTTCCCTGTTTTTGATATATACCCAATTCTCGTTGCTGGTTTTTATTAAGACCCAAGACTTTATTAAGTTTTTTTTTTTTTTTGGCTTGTTTGCCCTCTCTAAGATTCCTGAGAAAATGGGTAAGAGATGAAATTTGGATATTATATTTTTGGGTTCTATAATGTGGTTACGGGTCTAGAAATTTATTAGCAAAGTAATCTCTGCTCCAAATTATTTTATTTTAGTCTATGTTTTGGAAATTGAAGCATGTTAAAAATATATATAAAAGGTAAAAAAAAATAAAAAGCTAAAGATCCATTAAACTTGATTTTAGTATTAGACATGAGTTTTAGGTTTTCTGCAAGAATACATAATTTGATACGTGGTAATTGAAGGGCTTTACTGTACCTTTCAATTGTTTCCCCCCCAAGTGAATTGAATATGTGATTCCCCCCCTCACCATTTCCCTGTGTCGAACATGGTTCATTGTTTATTCTTCACCTATATAGCTTCTCATAAACCTGACAAATTACGGTGTTTTGATTTCTAAGTTTAAGATTGTTGATGTTGTTACCGTCTTTTAGTGGGTAGGAGAATGTTGCAGGAAGTGAAATTGGATTTTAGTAAAAGAGGAAAAAGAAGAGATTTTGGATCCTTGTCCTCCATAACTGATTGTAGTTGGCTAAAAAAAGTTGTTCTTATATCATTGTCTTATTAAAGGGATTGATTATGAAGATAAAGGCGGTACTTTTGCAAATATTCAAGTTGCTACTGAGAAAGGACTTCACCTGTTCACTTTCAAGCAGCTGCATTCTGCCACTGGTGGTTTTGGCAAATCTAACGTAATTGGACATGGTGGGTTTGGGTTAGTGTACCGAGGAGTGCTTCAAGACGGGAGAAAGGTTGCGGTCAAATTGATGGATACAGCTGGAAAGCAGGGAGAAGAGGAATTTCAAGTAGAGGTTATATCTCTATTAACTACTCATATATTGCATTTTTGACCTTTCCTACTTTGTGCTAGAACTTTTGATTTCACTTCATTTCTTACTCATTGATTGGTTGTCTGTGGATATTAGGTGGAATTGCTGAGTCGACTGCGCTCTCCATATTTGCTGACTTTGGTTGGTTACTGTTCTGAGAGTAATCACAAACTGTTGGTGTATGAGTTTATGGCAAATGGTGGTCTGCAGGAGCACCTGTATCCCATAAGTGGTAAGTGGATTTTATGTTGCTTAGACAATTTGCTTTTTGATTAGTCGTTAAATAGCACTTAAGCCTAAAGTATTTGTCATTTTTATTAAATCCCATGTCGATTTGAAAACTAAGACATTAAAATGTTGTGGGGATGGATTTCCAAAAACAATGTCAAGAGAAGAGAACTACACTGGTTTTCCATCAGTAAAGCTGTGAAGAAATAGGAATGTCCTGAATAAAGGGGCTGCAATCACTGAAGCAGGTTGTGGTCTAGCAGCAGAATGTAGAACAAGAACCAAGGAAAAGGAGTGTGGTAGATTTTTAGATGATGAAGGCTGACCTTCACCGACGCTGAGAGAGCTACACTAGCATCCATAAAGGCAATTACAGAGAGAAGAACCTGTAGGAAGACCAGCTTTTGCCCATACTCCAAAACTGTTCGTATTTGTTTTGATGTAATTATATTAACCAAAAAGAGGGGATCATAAATTTCAAGCTAATGCGTGTGTGTATAGAGTAAAATTCAAGTAAAGTTGAATGATAGATCCACATTTACTTTACTTTATTAGAATCTTGGATTGTTGAGACCTTTTCTGGTTAATGGCCTTGTATACACCTTTTCTGGATGCAATTGTAAGTAAGTTAATGGTGACGCAGTTCCCAATTTCACTAATCTTTAGCACTTGTTTTACCTTTCCCGTCCTTAGGTAGGGTTCGAGCTGACTCGAGTTTTGGTTTATGAGTAACAATAGAGCGAAGCGAGTGCTAAATGGATGAACAAGCATATGTTTTCATTTGTTGTATTTTTGATATGGGATTGACGAGCTGACTCTGAGTGGAGTTGTAACTATCCTGCCAAGCGGAAGGCTAACCACTGTAGTAGCGATAATAGATATTTTGTTAATAAATTTCTCTTAAATCTACAGGTTCTAAGGCTGTTTCTTCGTTGAACTGGGAGACCCGATTGAGAATAGCTTTGGAAGCAGCAAAAGGTTTGGAATATCTTCATGAGCATGTCAGTCCCCCAGTTATTCACAGGGATTTTAAGAGCAGCAACATCCTTTTGGACAGAAATTTACATGCCAGAGTGTCTGATTTTGGATTGGCCAAGCTTGGATCAGACAAAGCTGGTGGACATGTGTCCACTCGAGTGTTGGGTACCCAGGGATATGTTGCCCCGGAGTAAGGACATACTTTTTAGTATTTGTTGGATGTTTTTTCTTAAAGTTATAATTTGACAATGAATTTTGGTTGGTGTTATGCAGGTATGCATTAACTGGCCATTTGACAACAAAATCAGATGTTTATAGCTACGGGGTTGTCCTTCTTGAGTTGCTCACTGGTAGAGTTCCAGTTGATATGAAGAGAGCTCCTGGGGAAGGTGTTCTTGTATCGTGGGTAGGTTCTTCATTTAGTTTCCCCTGTGATATGAAGAGAGCTCCTGGTTTTGCGAATTTCATCATCCGTATTGTCATACTCTCTTTCTTTCTCCCATGAATTTCCTTTCCTGTTCCTTTTCCTCTTGAATTGTGACATATCTTCTCGTCTCTTGCTATTGGTTTACAATAGGCTTTACCCCGGCTCACCGACAGAGAGAAGGTTGTACCAATTATGGATCCAGCACTGGAGGGTCAGTACTCTATGAAGGAGGTTATCCAGGTTGCCGCCATTGCTACAATGTGTGTACAACCAGAGGCAGATTATAGGCCACTAATGGCAGATGTTGTGCAGTCACTGGTCCCCCTGGTGAAACATCACAAGCCAACTTCCAAGGTAAGCAACTGCTCTAGTGTCAGTGCTACTCAATCTCCTAAGACATAGGACTTTGGTAAAGCTAGTGGTCGAAGACAAATGGGAGTAAAATTAATATGTTTTCGTGGTCTCCATAATATGCAAACTGGAAGTGCACGTCTTGTAATATATTCAGGCATGCATCAGGTAGCTGTTGTATTTAGGTTTCTGGTGAAGAATGATTTATGTTAACATATCTAACTTGAATTTAATCAGCAACTTTATTTTTTTTACGAGTACTAAACACATGGTCGTATTACTATTAGATTTGATTTAAGAAAACTTTTTTATTGTTTCATTATTTATTTAAATTAATAGACTAGATGTTACTCTTTATGTTTTTATATTAAAATGAAATTTTGTAAATCCTTGCTTAAAAGGCTCTTGGCGCAAAGCATAATAATTTCCATATCCTTTTGGTATTAAACCTTTTGAGTTGTCAGTATAAAATTTCTCTTGTAGTTAGTAACGAAGTGTTAATAATATATGTTAGTAATGAAGCTTAAACACGACTCACGTAGCCACAAGGTAATGAAGTGTTAATAATATATGCTAGATTACCCCTAAGAAAATTTCTGGTTCATCACCTGTCAGCCATATTTTTATAAAAATTGTGCTAAAAATTCTTAGATAATAATTGTATCAATTTCTATTGCGGGCCATGGCATCTCTAAAGCATAATTATTCTAGTAATGGACTGGTAAGTTGGACTAGGGAGTTGTTAATCGGTTGGCTAGACCTTGACATTTAGATCAATTGACTCGCCCACTATAGTTTTTCACCGTCTATTATTATTATTATTATTATTATTATTATATATTATTATTTTTAATATATATATATATATATATATATATAAAAATCAACGAACCGATTATAACAAAGTTTTTTTTCGTTATTATAATATAAAAAGGCTTAAATATGAATTAGTACCCTAAACTATAGGCCATATTTCACTTCGGTGATCCACTTTTCAATTTATCAATTAGGTGATTAAACTATTAATTTTTTTCAATTACAACAAATTGAATACGCCACGTCAGAAATTGCTGACGTGGCTAATTGTGTGGGGTCTTAAGCAGTTTATGTGGTAAAAAAAAAAATTATTTTTTATTCATTTCATAAATAAATCTGTTTAAATAAAGGACAAAATCGTCAAAATCTAACTTAAAATCCCTAATTAAAATAAAATAAATATATCAGTAGAAAAAAATCAAATTCGTGGATCAAGACCGGCTCTTCCCCAATTCGACAGAGCAGGACAAATATTCCTCCATGCATGTATGCATATATATATGGTTTTGTACGTAATAGTATCCGATATTCATTTTGATTCATTGTTAATTTCAGGGTTGCGATGCATCCATACTGTTGGATGACACGTCAACTTTCACTGGGGAAAAGAACGCAAAGCCAAATCAAAACTCGGCAAGAGGTTTTGAAGTGATTGATACCATTAAAACTCGTGTTGAATCTATTTGTAATGCCACCGTATCTTGTGCCGACATCTTAGCAGTTGCACCAAGGCTAGGGATGGAGTTTCTCGGGTGAGCTAGCTAGTTAATGGGGAAAATCTTAGTTTGACAATAAAAGTAATAATTCAAATAGTTAAAATGAAATTAATTCATATCACATTTAGAACTTTGGGAATCAACTTCAAAATTAATACTGTCGATCAAATTAAATGTGAATCTTTTGGAAAAGTAGATAATGTTGATCATAAATGTATAGGGTATGATCGACCAAAAGGAATTCCAAACCTTTTGAGTTAAAAACCAAAAACTTTGTCAACTTGAATTAAGGAACACTTTTGTCTTTAAACCTATAATTAATTAGCTGATGATTACGAAACTACAGTCTCTTAAACAATTTTGTATAAATATATATATATAGTTGGGAGGAGCATCGTGGACGGTGGCACAGATCCAGCCACAAAATTTAGTGGGGTCAAATTTTAATTTTTTTTTTGTTAAGAATAAAAATTATAATATATATATATATATATATATATATATATATATATATATATATATATATACTTTTAAATTCAATATAATTTCTCAACACTTAAGTCCTTAAGTTTAATATATATATATATATATGTATATATTCATGATTTTTTTATAAGGAAAATATTAGAATGATTTTTTTTATCAACAAATTTTTTTTATTAAAAACCCAATATAATACAAATGTGACAAATCCAAAAGAGTTGAATAATGCCACAAGGGATAAAGAAAACTAAGCAAATAGTCTTGGAGTTTTAATACCTTGTCTTTGTCTTTGAGTTTTAATTTGGTGATAAAAGAAAAGGAAGTGAATGAAAACAAAAAGAGATAATGTCAATTTTGTAATAGAATAGAATTTTTTTAAAGAAAAATGGTGTTTTTGAGTTTTAATTAGAAAAAAATATTAAAAAAATAAATATATTTCGAGTCAAAAAAAATTTTCTCATTTTTTTTCTACAACTAAATTAAAAACTTTACAGGATGTTAGTTAAAAAAGAAAAGAAAATAGAGAGAAATACTTACTTTTTGGTAAAATATTATTACATGAAAAAGGAATAAAAGAAATAATACAAAATTATTATTATTTTAAAAAGCCATTTGTATAAAAAGAGGATAGTGATGAAAGTGTGTACTATTGACAAAGGGAAAGAGCCGAGGAGAAAAATTCAGTGGGGGCCCTAGGGTAGATCCGCCTATGGGCACTAGGGCGAAGAGATGCAAGAACAGCAAGTCAGAGTGCAGCCAACTCCCAAATCCCGGGCCCATCCTCTAGCCTTTCAACCCTCACCTCCATGTTTTCTGCCAAAGGTCTCACCGCCAACGAGATGGTGCATGGCGCTTTCTGGCGGCCACACTATAAGCCTAGCCCAATGCGTCAATTTTCGTGCACACATATAATGACACAAATATATATAGACCCTAATTTTAGATCTACTCGACAGGCGAATTGCCCAGCTACACCTCCAAATGGTGACAAACCAACTTGGCCCGGCTCGATATTCAGAACTCAAACCCTCGTTTTGGGAATTCATACTATCGGAACCTTGTGACCCAACGTGGGCTTCTCCATTCGGACCAGGAGCTCTTCAACGGTGGACCGGCAGATGCACTGGTTAGGACGTATGCGGGGAATAATACAGCTTTCCTTAGAGATTTTGCTGCAGCCATGGTCAAAATGGGGAATATAAGCCCGTTAACAGGAACAAATGGAGAGATTAGAAGGAACTGCAGGGTGCGTAACTGATTGATCTTTCAAGATTTCCATAGGCTCTCTTATATTCAATAAATGTCAAATTATGAATTTTAATTTTTTCCTGCCGTTTGTTTCTTGGGTGGTTGATTCTCTTTTATCATTTTTAAGTCAAATTAAAAGACTAATTACACTTATGTTACATGAAATACTATTAAATTCATAATCCGGCCCGGCCTACAAAATTTGGGCTTATAATTTACTACATCAAGTGCCTAATTTGATACAATTTATCCCCTAATTTCCGAATTTAACTAAAATTGGCCGAAATACCCGACTCACCCAAGAATCCGATCGAATTTTGTGTATTTAATATCAGTTGATCATATAAATATATTGTTTGACTTTATTTTAAAAAGGACTATTTAAAATTCCGTTACATTAAGTACCACCATATTCATGATTTGGTCCCCCTAAAAATTAAAATTATAAATATAATAATTTTTAGCTCTTTTAAAAAAGTAAATAATACCGTAGAAATACGGTATAAAATTATAAATATTTATAAATAAAATTATAAAAATTATAATACAATTTGTAAAATTAAATTTAAGTTGTGATATAATTTGTAAAATTTATAATTTATGATATAATTTATAATTTGTAAGATTTAAATTGTAAAATTTATACAATTTGTTAAATTATAGATACAATTTTAAAATTAATTTTTTATAAATACAATATATGTATTAATTACTGTTTGTTTGAAAAATAAAACGAAAAACGGACGAAAAGAAAGTGTTGTTGGATAAATAAATTAAATACTATTTGTTTGAAAAATCTTTTAAATAAATAAAAACAACTCACTTTTTAAATCCAAAATACATTACATATGTCATCTTATGTGTCTTTTTTCTTTGCAACTCACTTTTTGCACACCATCTCCTCTCTCCTCCTCCTTCAATGGCGATAATCAGCATTTTTCTAGTGTCCAATTATTAAAAGCGCGTCCAATTCTGCATAAAAACGAGTAAGCACCAAGAGCTTGACGGCTTAGGTCGCTAGGAAATAGCTCTCCCGGCTCCGGTGTGAGAATAAATACAGACTGAAATAAGGTTAACAATGGAGGTTTAGTCCTCTAGTGTTGGAAAGTAATTTGTATGTACCATAAACCAATGTATTGCTATGTGTTTGTAGTGATCTAACCGCCTTGTATGCAATCCTTATCAAAGTCAAATCAATGTTCCCCACTATTATAAGATTGTATTAAACCTCCTTTAATTAAGAATGTGGATCCATAACCCAATACTTCCTTTCATATATAAATGTAATAGAATATGTAATTATTATTAAAAATATAATAGAATATGTAATTCATCCTAAATAGAATCCAAATATAATTAAGAACCTCAGCCCATAAATCCCTCATACATTCAAACTACTTCTAGTCCAAGCCCAGATAACCCCACATAATTAACGGCCCAAAATATTCATGGCCTAACATTCTAGAGGCCCAAATAATTATGACCCAACAATATCTAATCAAATATACACTGATCTCCTTCTAAAAATGGGAACATATTATTGTTTTTATTTACTTTTTCATTGCCGAATATTAAAGTCGCTTAATTGGACATGTTTAGACTTCGATGAAATTTTAAAGAGGAAAATTAACTATTCAGTAAAACTGTAAAAGTATTCAAAAAATTATGTGTAAAAGTTAACCTAATTGTTGATCGATGTTAGAATTTACGGTTAAAGATCAATCTGCCTTAATATTCAATACCAAATGGAGGGGAAAAAATGTTGTACTATTCTTCTTTGATTGTTTAATTCCACAACATTAATTATATATATATATATATATATATATATATATATATATATATATATATATATATATATATAGTATAAAATGTGTCTTAGATCAACTTAATAAGTTATCTTAGATCACTTCCAATGTAACGTCATTTGATCGTCAACTTAATAATTTAATTGTACAGATATAATGAACATACAAAAATATGAGAGTATATAATATTTAGTTTGATTTAAGGCATTGGAATGTCATTTTTGAATAATATAAATAATATATATATATTTCAACATCTCAGATTTTAATAAATTCTCAAACAAAATTTTACACTCATATTTTTACACGTTTTTTAAATCCGTATGTTAAAATATTAAGTTAATGATCAAATAATATTGTATTAAAAATAACCTAGGATAATTTATCATAGGTCAATATATCTTTACCTATATAAATACATATATACATATATATATATATAATTAATTAAAAATAGATATCATTAATATAAGTTTAACATAATATAATAATAATTATATCAATAAATATTATATGTTACATCTAATAACATTAAACTATAAATAAAATTATAATTACAAAATAAAATAAGCATCAAATCTATATAAATTGAACAAACTCATCCTCACGGGACGATACTAGTTTAAAAAATTGTACATAAACAAATTAAACAAGGGGAAAAAGTAGGGGGCGGTGGCCCCCACTTGCAATCCCGTCCGTCCCTGAGCCTGCCCCTGCATAAAGTGGAATGCAAATTAAAATTAGTGATCAAGGTTCTTTCTCCTACCGTCAATTAAGGAAAAATGGCCTTCAAGGTGGGGTAAGTTAGATAGATGCATTAATGATAATGATCCTAATTCAAACAAATTAGAAAAGTCAATAAAAAATTAATAAATTGTGTGTATATATATATTAAGATTATTAATATATATATATATATATATATATATATATATATATATATATATATATATATATATATAGCTCACTTAATTATACTTGACTAAGTTTGAATTGAGAATGAAAGCTAGATGACATATTTTGTCCCTAACTAACTAATAATTCTTTAATAGAGAATGAAAGGATTAATATATATATATATATATATATATATATATATATATATATATAAGGATTTGCTCAAATCTTAATGTTGAAATTTAATTCATGCATGTGTTATGTTTTAAGTTATGTATTCTATATATAGGACTTTTAAGAATTTATTTAGTCATTTCAGATTAGATTTATCATCATAATAATAATAATATAATAATAATAATAATAATAATAATAATAATAATAATAATAATAATTGTTGGTCAAACATGAAGGTAAATTATATTTTGCTTCTATATACGTTGACTAGAATACAATATATAACAAACCAACCACAAATTAATCACATCGATATGTATAAATGATTAAAGAATTAATTAACCTTCTTTGTATCGACTTTACAATTTTTACATTTTTACTCCTACATGCTCGTCAGTTGTCATGATCTTGCTTATGACCTCTTCCGAAAAATAAAACTAAAAAAAATGATAAGAGAGGGGGAATTAAATAAAAGATATATTAAAATGACTGCATCTATATATATATATATATATATATAAATAAGAATCAGTCATATCCTTTATCTTATTACACATGCATCGTCTTTTACTTTTTAGCGACGGACGACGACGGTTTTCGATCATATACCATCGTCTATACTTTTAGCGACGGACAACATATAGCGTCACACTAAAAGTATAGGCGACGATTATATGACCGAAACCAATATTATCCAGTCGTCGCTAAAAAAGGTGAAATCTTCATGATAAGAATATAGGGTATGCTTGACGATCCTGACCATATATATATATATAATATGATCCATGCACTAGCATTATTTTAATTTTAGAAAGCACCATCTACATTCAATACCTAATCCCAGCCTAATCGAGTAGAAACATATATACTACCCCAAAGAATTTGTATTCAATATTTCCTTAGATTAATTAGCAGTTGAGTATGCATGAAGTCGAAGACAAATTATTCCTAACAACAAATTAATATTGGTGTTAAAGTTGATTTTAGAAAATATCAACAACAAAAAAACTAAAATATGTCCTAAAAATATCTTAATATACATTACTTTACGTATAGTCAATGCAATACCATTCACCAGCAACTTTTCCCAGCAACTTCATGAGCAAACATTTCCTAGCCTTTTCTCATTTTCAACTAAAAAGACAAGTAAATGCATAAAATGTCAATACATAAAATGTCTATAAGTTCCATGGATTGTGACACTTGCTATTACTTTAATTACCAGTTGAGTATAAAGCTATATAGCAGTCATCCCAACAGTAACTTGCTCCCTAAGTAGGTAATTCTTGATCATAAACTTTCTGCTGTCATTCCCGAGTTCTTCATCTTATTAATTTCTAAGAGTTCTGTTGTACATTGTGAAAGTTTTTAGGCGAATTATGATTGAGACGTATGTGCATATATACATGTGTTCTATCTTATTACATACTCTTTCACGTTTGTTATAATCCAACTTTGTCAAATATATATATATATATATATATCATTTTCCTATTATCAATACAAAGGCATGTATAATCATAAATATGAAAGTTATATTTCCTCAATCAAAAAGTTAGAATTCTACGATTCCGTAAAAATACTCATTAATTAGAAGTATATTTCTAAAACGACAGCTGATTTCTAAGGAATTTTTTCTTTTATCAAACATCTTCGTACCATTAATTAGAAGTATTATAGTGGTGCCATGATAATATACTGATCAAAAAATAAAAATAAAAGTAATAACATATTAGTTACAAGTTCATGTTAATTTACTCAAAAATTAAGTATAAATGTATATTTAATTTTGGAATAAATAAAAAAGAAAAATATATTTTTTAATTATGGAACATTGGGAGGTATATTCCCTAATAAATAGGATATACTTTTAATTTTTTTTCCAATAACATTTTTGCTAATTAAAGGCTTTAATTAGTCTTGCAAGTAAAATTAGGAGCTCCAATTCATGAGATCTCAAATAAGTGTGTTATTTACGTACAACATGACATGACATGAAAATATCTCCCGGTAAATTAATAGAGTGTACAGACATGTTTTGTTATATATATCCAAATCACACCCAAAACGCTGTATTATGTAAAAATTTCAGTTCTATAAAATATTAATATTTTTTTTAGTTGTTTTTTTTTTTAAAAAAGGGTCCAAATTTTAGTCGGTCAGAGTGGGACTGATCTTGATCTTATATATATATATATATATATATATATATATATATATATATATATATATATATATATATATATATATACTGATCGGATCAGATATACCCTTATCCAACTCACCGAGCTCACCCTCCTTTTAGCGATGGACCCGTGACGGTTCGGTCATATAACCGTCGTCTATACTTTTAGCGACGCTATATGTTGTCCGTCGCTAAAAGTATAGACGACGGTTGTATGACCGAACCATCGCCGGGTCCGACGCTAAAAATGGGTGAGCTCGGGTGAGTTAGATAAGGGGTAAGTTCTTGATCCTTGCTTTCTCTCTCTCTCTATATATATATATATAACTCCTATAGAAAAACTGTAGTGTAAACACATACTTTGTACGTAGCTTGAAATACTTGCGCAACAAACCGACCTAGTGAATCTTCTTTAATTTTCTAAAAATGTCCAAATCATCCATACATATATAGCTGCTTTTTCATTTGCATGCTATGTTGATTTTTGCCTCGGTCAAACTGCACTTCTAGTTGTATTGCTAGCTACCAATCCAATCACTAATGCATGCAAGCCCTTAAGACCAAAATCACCAAATCCTTAATTAATTACAGCAGAAAACTTTGAAATATCATACATAACATTACCTAATCGATCGCTCTATCCCTCTCATATGCATGCACAATACGTGTCTATAAATACAGACACCATTCATAGCTAAATAATCATCCAAAGCTTTAGGAATAAGTACCAGTACTATATTCAAGAAATTAAATGGCTTCCCTAAATATTAACATGAGTATCTTGTTTACAATACTACTTTCCATCCTTTCTCTCCTTTCTTGCTTTGCTAATGCTCAGCTCTCGGCAAACTTCTATTCTAGTTCTTGCCCTAATGTTCAATCCATTGTGCGCACGGCCATGACTCAGGCTGTCAATAATCAGCCACGACAGGCCGCTTCTGTTCTTCGCTTGTTCTTCCATGACTGCTTTGTCAATGTAAGTGAGATCCTAGCTGGTCCCATATATATATATATATATATATATATATATATATATATATATATATATATAGAAATGATCAAGTAAAGGATCACTTACTTTCTTAAAATGAGGGACTTTTTTTTTTTTTTTTTTTTAAAACAACTAAAAAAAAGTTTAATATTTTATGGGCTGAAATTTTTTCATAATACAATATTTTGGGCGTGTTTTGAATACATATACAAAAAAGTGGTAGTACAGTCTGCACTTGCATCAGTATATACATATTTTGTTATACGCACCCAAATCACACCCAAAACATCAGATTATGAAAAAATCAGTTCCATAAAATATTAAACTTTTTTTTAGTTGTTTAAAAAAAAAAAAAAAAAAAAAAAAAAGTCCTCATTTTAAGAAAGTAAAGGGATCCACTACTGATCCTCTGACCTATATATATATATATATATATATATATAAACTTAATTAATATCAGCAAACTAATTTTTGTTATTAATTAAGGTAGTGTTCCTAATATATATAGCTGATAATATTTTTCTTAATTTTCTTATGAGTGTTAATATATTTCAGGGTTGTGATGGATCCGTACTGTTGGATGACACATCAGGTTTCACAGGAGAAAAGAATGCAGTGCCAAATCGAAATTCAGCAAGAGGTTTTGAAGTGATTGACAACATTAAAACTCGTGTCGAAGCTGCTTGTAATGCCACTGTATCTTGTGCTGATATCCTCGCACTTGCTTCACGAGACGGAGTTGTTGCAGTAAGTGCCGCTACCCACCTTCCATAATTATAACCGTCTCTTGTTTTTTTTGTATAAATTTTAAGACGTGCAAAATATGTATAAATATGATATTTATTTATATATGTGTATATATGTCAACAATATTTTTAAGAAAATGTAAAATACACTTACAAAAAAATTATAAAAGTTTATACACGTAATAGTTATTGTCGACGTCATGCATGATTTCATGCATTTAGCATGGTTACAGTATATACCGGTATATATATTTTGTTGGTCTCTTTTTAAAAATTAAAGCTGATAGTTAATTAATATTATGTATATCAATTCACTCCTTGGTTCAACTACAAACTCTTTTAGCTCTTTTTTTTTTCTTTTTCCCTTTTAATAAATAGTTTTTGCAAAATTAATTAGTTGGATTTAATTATCAGATAATTAATTACTATTTTTATTGCTATATATAGTTGGGAGGACCAACGTGGACTGTGCCACTAGGACGACGAGATTCAAGAACAGCAAGCCAGAGTGCAGCCAACTCCCAAATCCCGGCCCCAACCTCAAATCTCGGAACTCTCATCTCCATGTTTTCTGCCAAAGGCCTTAACGCCCGAGATATGGTGGCACTGGCCGGTGGCCACACCATAGGCCAAGCCCAATGTCGCAACTTCCGAGCACACATTTATAATGAGAATAATATCAACGCCGCTTTTGCAACTACTCGCAAGGCAAATTGCCCGGCTACAGCTCCTAATGGCGATTCCAATTTGGCTCCGCTGGATATTCAGAGCCCAACCACGTTTGATAATAAATACTATCAGAACCTTGTGGCCCAACGCGGACTTCTCCATTCCGACCAAGAGCTATTCAATGGTGGATCTCAAGATGGACAAACTAGGACTTATAGTAGTAATAATGCGGCTTTTTTTAGTGATTTTGCAGCAGCCATGGTTAAAATGGGGAATATAAGCCCATTAACAGGATCAAATGGAGAGATTAGAAGGAACTGCAGGCTTCGTAACTGATCTTAATTAATTTCAAGCTTTTGAATAAGCAGCTTTGTTATGGTTTCCTATTTTGAATAAGTTGATGTTTGAAAGTTTACTTTCTATGTTGTATAATGATGGAATTAGAAATCGATCAGAAATATTGTAGTGGAAAGTTTCTTTGTTGAATTAAAGCCGTTCTCCAACGGACCAGTTTTTAGCGACGGACTGTCCGTCGCTAAAGCCCATAATATTGCATGTTATTAGCTTTAGCGATGGACAGTCCGTCATAAAAACCCTGGTTAGATCTAACAGATGGGGTCCGATTCTCGAAACTAGCTATATATATAAACTCCGCTTATATAATTTATGGACTAAAACGAATCGATTATAAGTACGATAATACTTAATCATAAAATCTTATGTACGTAGCTGCATGCACGTTCTTAATGTGTGGCATAAAGAAGAAAAATGCTTCAAGTATGTGGAACGAAGTTTGACGGGTGATACTAATACGTAGTCCTTAATCAAACAACTAAATGAAGATTAAATTAAAACATTACTTTAACATTTAAATATTTCATTAGGAAGTTATGTTAATTCAAATTCATATTACTATTATTCTTGCCGTATATAGTTCTTCTTAATTATCAACTCTACGGGAAAATAAAATTTAAAAAGAAGATGAAAGTTAACATGTTGATTTTGAAAATATATAAATACTTGGGCAGCTCTGACAACATATTTTTGATTTCTCAAATCAATTTTAGGCATTTTTAAATTTATAACTATTATATGTGTCATTCAGATATAAATTTTGTAAATAATAGTATTTATTTATAGATATTTTACATTATTTATAATTGAATCAATTGAATTAAATGATCAATTTTAATTAAATGTAGAAAGTTAACATGTCTCTTGTACCTTAAAACGGATGGAGCAACAAGTATATGTGAGAAATTAAAACAGTTTGGTTGCTATATATATATATATATATATATATATATATATATATATATATATATATATATATATATATATATACTTTTGACTAATAAAATAATAATATAATAATATTAAAAAAGAATAAAAGAACTATATATCATCAATAATATTTATATATGTGAATGATGCTGAATAATATTCCTCTAATTATATTATTTTTGTGTTAGTAATGGATGGATCAGTCTACGTACTAAAGTTATTATTTGACTAGTCCTGGCACTTGTCTTTGTTACTAACTGTTTAGAAAGCAACATCATCTCTGCCTAACTTAATAAATGGGAGTAGATATATATCCATATATCCACTATCCAGTACATGCGACATTTTGGTCGTTAATTTGAACAAGTTGTCTAATTGAATTGAAATATATATATATATATATATATATATATATATATATATATATATATATTGTTAACGTCAAGATTTACATCACGTCCTAATTACGTAAGACGTCACGATCTTCGCATAAATAAACACGATCAACACCAAAAAGTTTGATAGTTTGACTGGTGGGGGATAAATTTCAGCGTGAGAATCAAGTCTGACGATCACAAAGGTTAACAATGGAGGATAAAATATCTAGTGTGTTTAGAGATATAAAGTTATCAGTTACCTGTTTATGGACGACCTCCTTACTATGTTATACTCTCTAGCCCGATTCATCGTGTCACCCATCTTTGTCGAGACAGGTCCCCCCACTCTCGATGATCTCTCGCCGACTTCATGCAGTTGTCACCTTTTTTCAGACCTTTATTTATCCGTGGTAATTATAATCCCATCCACATTAATGATCTGCAGACTTTTTTCGATTCAATGACTCTTCTTTTTCATCATTGCAGGTCAAAGTAATAGAAATTTAAATGTATGATGGGTCGACCCACTGATCCGGCCCGATACAATAAGGACTTAACAAGAATTATAGAAAGACCAGGCCCAATAACTTTAGAATCCAATAATGATGGCCCTGTGGACTAACCGAATATATAGGCTCAATCTAGTTGGCCCAATAAGTGAAATATCATGACCCAACATTGCCCCCTAGATTTTTATTAAATAGGATATTTAATAGAAAACTATAAATGGTCCATGATATGAAAATTTTGATAGGATCAAAAGAGGCCCAAACTGAAGCATATTAAGGCCCAAATGATAAGGAGTTAAAATAAGAAGAGGAACTAAAACCGGTTTGAAATTTAGACGACTCTCAACCTTTCTTCTCCTTCGAGCTTTCTCATTCTCTGCAACCTAGCAACAATGGTGGTCCTGAATACCAATCAGAGCTCTCTTCTCCGAGTAACCCCACTCGTCTGATTACGCTTAACCTAAAGCCCAACAAAGAAGCTTCGAGTTCAAATCCCCAAGCTTCCACTCCAAGCAAAAATCCACATACAAAACCCCTTCCCAACCCTTCTGCATTCTTTAGAAGCAAATAACGTTATGCTCATGCCAACACTCCATCGACTGTCACTGAAATCGATCTGAAAAGGATTTGGAGTCGTTGTCACATTCTGGACACTCATCTAATGATAGCTCCCCGGTCCGAGGAACGAATGTATCAACGGCCAGAAGGATGGACGGCCGTTCTAGTGACTATTCTGGAAAAGGGTATCTGATTTCCTCTTCACGCTTTCGTAGTAACCCTCCTAGGGTTTATTAGTGTAGGATTTTCCCAATTGGTGCCGAACTCCTACATCCACATCCTAGCATTCATCGCTTTCTGCCACGAGCTGGGCGTTGAACCTACTCTGGACTTCTTTTTCACCATCTACAAGATCGGCCAGACCCGGGAGAAGGGTTTCAAGGCCATAAGCAAACAGTCCCTGAAGACAGGAGAAGTTCGAGAGACGTTCGTTGGTCTCCACCCCATCCAACAACAAAGGATGACACAAAGGATGGTTCTTCATCAAAGGACCAGAGATTGCTTCCCTGCCGAACTGGGCTACTGACGAGAACATCTCTGCCGACTTCGGAGACATTCCTGAAGAACGCGTGGCTAAAATGATCGAACTCTTCGACAACTTCCCAAGGGAGGAATGGAATTATGGACTCCTTTCCAAGCAAGCGTGGTTATATGACCACAAATGTCAGTTCCAAACAACTTTTCTGTACAATTTTTAGCTGAAATTGTTGATTACTTCCGAGTGATATAGACACTGATATATGAATGTTTACTCTATGCAGTATCTTTAATCAGACCGAACTCCTCAGAAATAAAAGAATTTGAAGATTTTCTATTTGGAAAATCAGTGGAAACCGCTGAAACTCCTCTGATAGAAGCTTCTCCTGAAGAAAACCCACCCCCTATTGAACCTCAAGTAAATGAACCAGAAGCAGATGATCTCATTCAACCAGAAGAAACCCTTCAGCCACGTCGAAAAAAGAAAGTTGTTCGCAAACCCCGATTAATCTCCACTCCAACTTCTCCTGAACCCACCCCAGAAATTGAGACCATCCCAAAACCTGAAACTATCCCAGAATCTGCACCAACTACCAACCCAACTTATGCCCTAGGGAGTCTACTCGATCTACCCGTAGACGATGAAAACGACTCCTTCGAGTCAAAAAATTAAGAACCAAAGTTACCCCTCTGACAACTGAAGAGCTCAGAGTGCCTCCTCCTTCATCTGATCTTCCTCCAACAATTCCCATTGAAATTCAAGTATCCGATGATGAAGAACCAGCTGAGCCCATCCCATCATTATCTCGAAAAAGAAAACAACCATCTGATAGCCAGCCAAGTTCAGCCTCCGTTCCATCACCAACACGTGAAACCATTCCGCCTCGGTCTCCATCACCTAAAAATATCTACACAGACCCTTTACCATCTCCTGAACAACCCATTCTAACTCCTGAATGATCAAAACCATCACCCTCAAGGCCTTCAGATTATGAATTTCAGAATGAAGCCATGGCATCACCAACCCTATGGCCTCGATACAATGCCAACTTCCCCTTCCATCTCTTCAACGCCTTCGTCCGGGATACAGATGATCATAAGTTTAGCAACAGCTCGATCGGGGACCTGCTCGATGAGGGCATGAGTTATATAGCACAAGTAAAGGACTTTCTCCATATTCATACTCCTTTTCCTGCTTGGATTAGATATCTGTGAAATTGATTAATGAATACTGAATGTATACAGGCTAATGCTATTTTTGGGCATTTACGCCCTAAACACCTTCAGAAATGAAAGTCGCAGGAAGAAGTCGCAAGGAAAGAAAATGCCATTCTGCAGTCTGCCTTGGCGAAGGAAAGGCATGAACGGGATGTGGCAAAATTCAATAATGAACATCTTCGGAAAGACTTGGCTCGGACTAAGGAAGAACTTAATGCCCTCAAGGAGGAGCTGAAAGTGACTAAGACCAGTCAACAAAACATGACGAGCATGAATGCCGACCTGGTTGAAAAGAATGAGGTTCTGAAGACCAAGAATGAAGAATTTGCTATATCCAACCAAAGTCTGGCAATACAAGTCGATAATCTCCAGGAAAAGGCCCGTGAAGATAAGGAAAGGCACTTGGCCAGACGTCGGAAGCTCCAAGATAAACTGAAAGCCCTTAAGGAGCTAGGTCCTCCCCTGACCGAAGAGCTTCGTAAGGAGATTCAAAAAGAGTATCGGGAGTCTGACGAGCTGAATGCAGAGATTTTGAAGGTCTACTGTGACGCCCCCAAAATAGGTATACATCACCCATCCTGAGTCGTCAATAACATGGTACAGAAACAACTACAACTTTATTAATACAACATATAAATTGTGAGTTTAAATACAAATATTGTCATCTAGACAATATCTATACCCAACTATGTCCTTAATACAATTATTGATACATTATTTTACAAAAATGGTGAGGACTACTAAAACAACTTCTAGAACCATTATTCCACACCCCGACTCGTACTCGCTACATTCTCGCCTCCTGAGAAGAAAAATGGAACAACAAGGAAAATGGTGAGCTCAACTAGCCCAGTCAAGAATATTATGACTAAGATAATATAGAACAAATTATCCTTAGTCTTCAACAGGGAAAAATCTGATAGAATATAATAGACAACAAGTTTCAGACCAATATTCGCAGCGGAAATAATAATTCATAGAAGAGTTACGTAGAGAATGAATTCTACTATTATCTATGAATTTAAAAGTCCATCATCAATATTTTATCCCTGTAACATCAATAAATATTCATCTTGAATCAAATATTCTTCTTTGCACTACAGGCCAAAGATATTCATCAGTCGGTCATGTTCATCTCAACACCTGTTCATCTTTGCACTACGGGCCAAAGATATTCATAATAAAATCATTTATCTTTGCACTATGGGCCAAAGATATTCAATAATATCATCATTTAGGGGGAGGATGATGAAAAATATTTTAAAGGAAAGCGAATCCGATTGAAACAAAAGAATAAATATCAAGGATTAGTATTTAAATTTATTTCATGTCCAGAAAAATACCTCATAAATAATCATAGTGAAGTAAAATTCAAGAATGATCAAAACATGGATACAATCAAAGCTAGTATCCATAATAGATATTTTGGACGAAAAGGAAAAATTTTATTTTTCGATGAATAGTGTCGTATTCGTGAATAGTGTCGTATACGTGAATAGTAACCCCGACACAAAAAGTTCCAAATTTAATTAAAAGTTAAAACCAATATTTCGGCATAATGATATTGAAGAAAATAATATCATTTAAAAAGAAAATAACATCCCTTACCTCGAAAAGATAGTACTTCTAGTTGAAACACCGGATATAGGCTATGACTTGAACTTGCACCGTATAGCAACACTCAAAGTATTAAAATACTCACAAGAATACGCTCAATATATCGAGAGAGAAAGAGAGAGAAGATTTCAGTTTCTGGTGTGATTTTCAATTCTAACCTAAGCACCCTATTTATAGGAAAATGCTTAGAACACCAAAGCAGAAAATTTAATATAATATTATTATATTTACAAAATTGTCAAGCCCACCTCTTGAATTTGAATTCAGCCACATTGCACATGTTTAATGCAGTCCACCAAGCAAAAAAAACATTTTTGTAATTAAAAATAATTAAAACTTTCAAAAATCAATTATTTCGGAACTACGGAACTTCAATAATTCATAATAAATAGCCCTTTTATCAGAAAAATTCAAATCACATATCTTTTTCATAGGAAATTTCATTCTCTACAACTTTGCAGAAGAAAATTTTTCCAAATTTCAAACAGAATTGACCGAAATCCACAAACGGGTGATTTTACAGGTTATAATCAAATTTCGGTCAAGAATTGGGGTCTACCGACACACAAAACATGTGTTAATCATTTAATACCACAAAAATACTCTTCCTCCTCATATACTCATATATCCCACATTCTTTGTAAAATATCACCATCAATATATTATTAAAATAATATATTTAAATGAATTATTTTATTAGAAAAAGATAAAATATTAATTTTCAACTATTGTCACATTAAAAAAAATTTCTCCATCTATATCCGCATAAAATCAATATTTTCCTCATCATATAAATAAATAATTAATTATTCACAAATAATATTACAGAATCACATTACTGATAACCAAACAGTTCCCAAGAAAGAGGGGACTTTCCAATAAGGATCTCTCCTTACTGGCGTGCAATTAGATGACCAAACATCTCCTTAGACAGAACTTTCTAGACATTACCAATAATGTTATCTAATAATATTATTCAGATAATATGAATTATTGCTCCGATAATAGAAAATACTATGCAATTAAAACAACAGTAATATAAAATATCAACGCAACAATTATTGAATCAATAAAATAAAATACTGAACAGTAATTACTGTAACAATTATTGAGTAGTGCCTTCTTACGTAAGAATCAATAATTGGTGTAATACCGTGTGCTACTGTGTTTTAACCACCGGGTATTCCAACAGTATTAACGGTAACAACTACGCCATTATTTAACCAACTTATTCTCTTCGTTTTCTTCATCCAATCGCTTTCCGTTATGGGGCCCACACAAGGCTGCGCCGTCGTATGAATATTCCCCGACAGTAAAAATATTCTACGACCAAACGAATATTCGCCATCAACAATGAATATTTTAAAACTGTGACGCCCCCAAAATTTCAGACACTCATATCTCGAATTTCGGTGCATCACGCTACTACTACGAATATCTTACAAAATCATTAACAACGGAAATAATAGAATAATTTACATTGATGTAATATAAATATTCACGTCCCAAGGCACCGTAACCATGACTACAACAATTACGTGATTAAAGCTTAACATAGCTTAATCATTCTTGAATACATCATAATAATCATAACAATAATAATAATATTCTAGTCTTAAGGACTAAGTTATTCTCGCCGCCTTGCCCTTTCCCTTGTCCTTTCCTCGGAATACCGCCTTGATCTCGCCTTTAACTGTAATGTTTTAGGAAGCAAGAATGAGCAACAAATTTGCCCAAAGAAGTAATATAGCTAGAAAAACAAAGCGGTTATAGCATTTGAATCTTTCATGGGTATAATAATAATTGATAGTTCAAGGATATTAAGAATACCAAGAGTATTCAATAAGTGTCATTATGGATAGAAGGATATCAACAAAATTTCGGGATTTACTCATTTCGAGGTTCAACATAATTGGTAATCTGAAAAATCACTAAGGACCAACAACTCTTACTAGAATTAGCGATATTACATGTCATCATCCAACATCCACGAAGTACATCGGTGATCAAACTTAAAGTACCCTATGTTATGCATAACATTTAATCATACTTTCATGTATGCACGCTTGGTTCCCGACAATATATAATTTCCCTTCTATGAGGTTGTTCATCTCAATAGATTTACGATAGTCCGCACCAAATCAATCGGTTTGGATAGCTCTTTAACACATAATAATAGTCTAGCCAAGAATCAAGGGTTTAGACAGTTTTTCATCATGCATTTAGGAATGATAAGTCCAATGCTTACAACAACGTCAAGGTATCCAAGTGATTTTCGAATAGAAGCAGATATTTGCTTGATAAAATATGATTGATATGACAACAATTCAACGTATAAAGTGGGTGAATTTAAGGAACTTGCAACACAATAATAATATGTTGTTCTGGACACTTGCTAAATGTAAATTTGAGTGAGGTTAGGGAACTTGCCCAACAATAACAATAAGTTAGGGATAGAAAACTTGCATGATATAAGTAACAAGTTTTTGGGGATAGGAACTTGCCTTTAGCGTTGATTACTACTAATAGCGAAAATCACCTCAACGAACTATGTACATCTATTCATGTAAGATGTGTATTTATTAGCCAAACACACTTGATATATATCAATAACATGTACACATAACACATCTTTCTTTCTATCTCATTGCACCCATCAAAACTCATAATCCAGACACTAACATGCTCATACTATTGACCACATTCGCTAGCTTATTCATAATCTTTCTTCCTCGAAAGTTCTAAGAGGTTCATTGCTTTAAGTAGACCATAACGCCTATTAATCCCACCGAACCTTCTTCTACGCATGTTTGCAAGTATTAGATTTATTTTCCCAAAGTTGGTACAACTCTCCACTTAGAACTTATTCGTACTAATAGTTTACAATAGTATAGAGTATTTATTAATCCATCCTCATATCAAGTTATGATCTTCGTCTCCGAGTCCCAGGACATCTCGCCATATTCGAAGATATTATGACTTGTTAGAAGACAACATCTTCGTCCAAGACATCGCGTTTTCGTCCAAGACATCACGCTTTGTCCGAAGACATTACGCCTCGTTCAAGACATCACGCTTTGTCCAGAAGACATCGTGTTTTGTCCAAGAAGACATTACGCTCTGTTCAAGACATCACATCCGCAGCTGTGTCCAGAAGACATCGTGCTTTGTCCGAAGACATTACGCTCGTCTCGAAGACATCACGCTTTGTCAAAGCAGCTCCTTGAGACTTGGTCCACACTACTTTGACAAAGTTTAAGTTCGTCGGGTTAATTTCATTAAGACTTCACTATATGCATACAACCTAAGGGAATTTCTTAATACATGGTCTAACATGACCGAACCCATCAGTTAGTTCCTAAGTACGGTGCAGCTGCACCCCATGGATTTCAGAAGCAGTGAACATGCTCTGTTTTTGTAGAGTAGTCACAACTTGATTCCAGACAATTTTTAACGTATTCATGCACGAAGGTACTTTCTAAACACCCTATATCGTGCTAATAAATCATACTTGGCCTATTAATCTGAAAAATGAGAATCAACAAGACTCAAGTTAAGAACGGAGTAGAAATTATACCTTCTCGAGCTTTAACCTTGATATCTCACACTCTGATTTGGTAATGCTTAGCAACTAAGAATTCTTTACTCAAATTTCTCCAACACTCTTGTCATTAAAAAGCAATCGCCTACGGTGACTTGTATTTAAAGAGAAAACATGGACCAGACACTTGCTTTTTACCCAATCTTTGGGATTCATGGTGCAATAGAAATGAACAACTGGTTATTTAAGGAGTTGTTCAATCACTCCATACCGTACCACTTAGCTAGCCATGCATGCCAGGATTAGCGAATTTGAAAATTTTGCGTAAAGAGAGTTTAGGCTCTTGTTCTTTTGTACTTGGTGACCCTAATTTGGAGGCAAGAGAGCATGATCTTAGAGACATAGACATGGGCTGATCGGCACAGCCTAATCGCCTCACGCCACATTTTAATTTAACCAATACTTGTACTCCCAGTTAATTATTTTGTTGGGTTCTGAATTGGATTCTAAATATCCCAAGTTTATTGGGCTAACTTAACAGTCCATCAATTATCTTATTGGGCTAGACTCCCAATTTATTATTTGGACTTTAAACATGCAAATACTTAATCATCCTTCACTAAGTCCATCCTTGTCTCACACAAGACATTTCATGAACCTATCATAATTCTCCACATCCTAGCAATCGTTAAGAGTTCAATTTTAATACAATTGAGTTACTCCCCTCATGCCACGTAAACATTTATAAAATAAATAATTCACCGGCTCTATTTAATAATAATATTAAATCATAAATTTTACGGGTATTACATCTTCTCCCCCTTATAAAAATTCTATCCTCGGAATTGATACAAGGTTATACGAAAAGATGGGTATAGTCTCTCCTCATCCTATCTTCTAATTCCCACGTGGCCTCTTCGACATCGTGGTTTCGCAAACAACCTTACTGTAAGATATAACTTTGTTTCTTAGCATTTGTTCTTTCTTATCTATTATCTGAACAGGAATTTCTTCATATGCCAGATTCTTCTCTACTTGAATGGGCTCATAGGAAATCACGTGCTTATAGTCAGACTTGTACGGTCGTAGTATGGAAATGTGAAACACGTTGTGGATGTGTTCCAGTTCGGATGGCAAAGCAACTTTGTATACCACTTCGCCCACTCGCTTCAATATCTCGAATGGCCCTATGAACCTCGGACTCAATTTTCCTTTCTTTCTGAATCTGATCTTTCCATTCTAAGGAGATACCTTCAAAAACACAAAACCACCGATTTCAAAGTCTCTTGTTACGGACGATGCAAAGTCTACAGACTTCTTTCAGCGATCTTGAGTTGCTACCAATTTGCCCTTATTATTCTTTGCTACCACGTTTACCGTTTTTGGACTAATTTCGGTCCCAAAAGTCGTCGTTCTCCGACTTCATCCCAACATAATGGCGCCCCGCACTTTCTCCCGTAAAGAGCTTCATATAGCGGCATACCGATACTCGCGTGATAGCTATTATTATTAGCGAATTCTACTAATGGTAAATGGTCGTCCCAATTCCCCTTGAAGTCCATCACGCAAGCTCTCAAAGATGTCCTCCAACGTTGTATGGTTGGTTCGTTCACTCGCGCGTCGGTTTGAGGGTGATAAGCGAGACTCAATCTCAATTGAGTTCCCATCCGTTCTCGCAAACTTTTCCGAATTTTGACGTGAAACGCGGATCTCGATCGGAGACAATCGACATTTGCAGTACTCCGTGTCGCGCACGATTTCCTTTACATACAAATTTGTTAAGCTGGTTCAAATTGAATCGAATCTTGATGGGTAGAAAATGTGTTGTCTTTGTTAGTCGATCCACAATAACCCAAATGGCATCGTAACTCTTCTGTGTAACCGAAAGTCCAACCACGAAATCCATCGTAATGTGCTCCTATTTCCATTACGGTATTTCCAATGGTTGAAGTAGTCCATTTAGCCTCGTGTTTCGCTTTTACTCTTTGACAAGTAAGACATCCGCTAACACACTGCAACCTCTCTTTTCAAATTAGGCCACCAAAATGGTGTCAAGATCCGGTACATTTTGTGCCTCCCGGATGTCTGAATACGTCATATTGTGTGCTTCGTGTAGGATTTCTCTCTTAGATTCGACATTTGGCACCCATACTCGACCTCGTGATCTCAATATACCATCCTTATCTACTTTGAACCTTTCTTCCTTATCTTCTACTATCTCTTCTTTATCTTCTTACATTCTTCATCTTTCTCTTGTGCCTCCTTTATTCTATCCAATAACATCGGGTGAGCTCTCATCATGAGAAATCTTCCTTCCGCTTCTCTTGGTTCCTCCACCTCTATTTCCAACCTTTCCATTTCTCTTATTAAATCCTCTTGAGTTGTCAATTTGAATAACTTCTCCTCCTTTTTTCTACTCAAAGCGTCATTTCACGACGTTTGCTTTTCCCGGTGATAAAGAATTTCACAATCGAAATCCTTGATCGGGCCCAACCATCTCCTTTGTCGCATGTTCAACTCCTTACGTGTGAAGATATATTCCGACTCTTATGATCCGTATATATCTCACATTTTTCTCCATACAAATAGTGCCTCCAAATCTTCAATGCAAAGACTACCGCTTAACTCCAAGTCATGGGTAGGTATCGCTTTTTCAAAATCTTTCAAGCTGTCAGTGAGGCATATGCAATGACCTTGCCATGTTGCATTAGCACACAACCAAGTCCTCCATGCGATGCATCACTATACACAACAAATCCTCCGTATCATCCGGTAATGATAATACTGAGCGCTTCACTCAACCTCCTCTTCAATTCTTGGAAACCTTCCTCGATTTGTCCCGTCCATACAAACTTCTCTGTCTTCTTCGTTAGATTGGTTCATGAGGTTCTTTATCTTAGAAAAATCTTGGATAAATCTTCGATAGATTCGCTAAACCTAAGAAACTCCTAACTTCACATGGCGTCTTCTGTTGTTCCCGCCATTTACCGCTTCCACCTTTGCGGGATCCATTTAAAATTCCATTTTGATCTATCACGTGTCCTGAAAGCTGGACCCTTTTCATCCAAAATTCACATTTTGAAAATTTAGCGTACATCTTTTCCCTTCTCAATGCTTCCAATACCATCTTCAGGTGTTCGGCGTGCTCTTCCTTCGTCTTTGAATAAATCAAAATGTCGTCGATAAATACTACTACGAACTTATCTAAGTATGGCCTGAAAACTCGGTTCATCAAGCCCATAAATGCTGCCGGAGCATTGGTTAACCCAAATGACATCACTAGAAATTCATAATGTCCGTAGCGAGTTCGAAACGTCGTCTTTGGTACGTCCTCCTCTCGCACTTTCAACTGATGATAACCCGTTTGTAAATCTATCTTGAAAAAACACTTTGCTCCTTTCAGTTGATCGAAAAGGTCGTCTATCCTTGGCAATGGATATTTATTCTTAATTGTCACTCGGTTCAATTCCTGATAATCGATACAGAGCCTCATCGATCCATCCCTTTTCTTTACAAACAACACTGGTGCTCCCCATGGAGACACACTTGGCCGAATGTAACCCTTATCTAGTAATTCTTGCAATTGAATCATCAATTCCTTCATTTCTACTGGCGCCATACGATAGGGCTTTTGAAATTGGTGTGCGGTTCGGTCTTAAGTCTATTATGAATTCGGATTTCCTGTCAGCGGAAGGCCAGCGATTCGTTGGAAACACGTCTTGGAAATCTTTTACCACTAATATATCTTTCATTTTATTCTCTTTTGATGAATGTCCACTATATAGGCTAAATAACCTACACATCCTTTCTTTAACAATTTCTTGGCTCAGATCATCGTAGCGTGCAACACAACACAATTCTTGGCGATGAAAGCTACTTAGTAAACACTTACTACTTAGACCGATTTGAGGTCCGAAGGTTCACATTCTTCTTCGACAATCGATTATCGCGCGGCGTGGTCGGATAACCAATCCATTCCTAATATCACATCAAACTCTCCCGGTTTAATCGGAATTAAGTCTACGTTTAGTTCGTGACCTCTAATGTTTGCACAACAGTTTCGGTAAACAAATTCTATGGGAATTACTTCCTTATTCGCAATTTCTACGTTCAATGAGTTTTCTAAACGTTCAGGAGGTATGTTTAGTCGATTAGCAAATTCTTCAAACACAAAGGAATAGGTAGCACCCGAATCAAATAATACATAGGCATTTATATTATTGATTGGGAGAATACCTTACACCACGTCCCTTTCATTCACTGCGTCTCGGACAGTCATGTTAAATGTTCGGGCAGTCGGTCGGTTGGATTGCGTTGGTCCGCCGATCATCAGCTTGCTTCCTGCCCCTCCCGGTTGGCCGCTTCCTCCGTTGCTCCCTTTCTTTTTGGGCAATCCTTGATTTGATGCTCGGTTGAGCCACACGCGAAACATCCTCGCTTTCCTTTTCGAATTGGGGCGATTAGGTGAAATGTGCCCCTTCAGCATGATTCAGTAGCAGAGTATGTGCGCCCTTCCAAAGATTCCCTCGATGGTTTGTCCCACATTTCGAGCAAGCTTCGCGCTTTTCTTAAATCCTCCTTGATAATTTTTCATTGTTGACGCTTGGTGGTTGGTGTTGTTGTCGTTGTTGCGGTTATCCCATTTCCTCTTTCCCAAATAACTTTCACCACCGCTACTCCTCCACGAGTCTCTCCTCCGGATTCTTTGTTCTTCTTCTCCTTGTTGTATTGGCTCAATGCCTCGCTACCTCCTTCAAGAATTATCGCCTTCTCCAATAATGTGGCGAAAAGAGTCGATTGAAGGACTGACACCTTGTTGAACAACCAAGGTTTTAGTCCAAGTTTGAAGCGTCGAGATTTCCTTTCTTTGATGTTCACTTAATGTGTTGCGTAAATCGTATGCGAGTTCATTGAACTTGGCCGTGACATCTTGTGCCACTGTCATCTCTCCTTGTTTTAGTTCTAGAAACTTTACCTCTATCCTATTCTTCATACTCTTCGGGAAGTAATTCTCGAAGAACAAAGTCTTAAACCTTTCCCAGGTTATAGTCCCTTCTCCCGCTCTCTGTTGATTTGTTTTCCACCGGTAGTTTGCTTTCACCCTCATCATATACGCAATGAACACGGTTTTTCGGTCTTCGCCACACGAGCAATGGCGAAGGCTTTCTCCATTTCCTTGATCCACGTTTGCGCTTACGACAGGATCGGTAGTACTATGAATTAGGAGGTCCTACACTCTTGAAGTCCTTGAAGTTTGCGAATCGAGCTACTTGGGAACGGGTGGTACTTGTTCATTTCTTCCCCAAGAGCCTCTCCCTAACAAATCTACAAGCCTCCGAATGTGATCTACTTGTCTCTCTCATCATTAACCGACTCTTTCCGGAGGCGGTTAATCTACGTCTGGGGCGGCATTTTCCTACATTATAACACTCCCATTTTATTATCTAATTATATTACTTAAACAATTCTCCATAAAAGGAATAAGATTTGAATACATTTCGTAACAAGATCATTTATATTCATATGCCAAATTGTTACATTACATGATTATCTCCAAAGATACTTCTATGAATGACACAACTTATCCCCTAATATCATAAAAGATGGGGACAACCATTAACATACTACCCCCTCTAACATAACTCAAAAGTTTGGGGTTTACAACATCTCATATTCTACATAAAGATTACAACAACAGATAATACACTACACAAAACTAACTACAACTAATAACTTTTAACGCCTAGACTTAATCTATCATTCCAAGGCTCCACAAGCGCTCTGGTACTTCTTCTTCGTGAAATGTGCACCACCACATCTCGAACTTTATGGTGTGCCGGGTCCGTCCCCCGCCTCTGTCGGGTAAGTGGTTTACCCCATCAATCGGATCCTTCCATGGCAAATGCATGATGCATAGCTCATCCTATTCATCTTCCTCCTTTGCACCTCACTTCATTTTCTAGATCGTTAGCCCTACCATTGGCCCCCTTTCCACTTTTCTTTGAAATGGATCATATCCATTACTTCCATCCTTAATCGAAGTACGGATAGCTTCCTTCTCCGTCCCTCGCATTTCAACTCCCTCTACTCCATCTCTTCCAACTTCCTCGCCAGGTTCTACATTCCTAGCCACCGCCTTGTGAAACAAAGCCCCATCCGGATTCCCGCCTCCTTACGGTGAGCAATCTCTACTTCCATCTCTGCGATCACTAACTTTCTCTCGGTGGTCTTCGCCCTTCAACTTTTGGAATTCGGACTCTCTGTCTTTGGCCTCACCTCTAACTTCTCAACTCTGCACCCTAACTCTAAAATCGCTCCTCATACTCCCCCAACATCCTATCCTCAAAAGTAGCCTCGTTGAGTCCCCCATGGGCTCATCCGCCATCTGTTTCCTCCTCCGGATCGACTCTTGGCTATCGGGCTCTATCTCCTCTTCCTTGTCATCAACATCGATAGAACTACAGTTGATATAGGCTCTGCTTATCAATGGTGCCTCATATACCACGTGTATGTCACACGCGGCTCTTCTTCTACTACTCGGCTAGGTCCTCCCATGTCAGTCATCCTACAATCATCGACACAAGATAAAACAACCAACAACTCCATTAGAATCATAAGTTCATTGTATAAAATGAAGTTATATTCTGTAACACGCTAAGTCCATCTCTATGAAAACTCTATATGAGTTTCATTCCTTTCTATCTTCTCGAGTTCTCCTAAGTTATAATCTAAAGGCTCGCCCTAAGGTTTATAACTATGGCTTTGATACTAACCCCGTGGCGGCCCCCAAAATTTGAGACACTTTCATATCTCGAATTTGATTGCATCACGCTACTACTACTTAATATCTTACAAAATCATTAACAACGAAAATAATAGAATAATTTACATTGATGTAATATAAATATTCACGCCCCAAGGTACAGTAACCATTACTACAACAATTACGTGATTAAAGCTTAACATAGCTTAATCATTCTTGAATACATCATAATAATCATAATAATAATAATAATACTTCTAGTCTTAAGGACTAAGTTATTCTCGCCTTGCCGCTTTCTTTCCTTGTCCTTCCTCGGAATACCGCTTGATCGCTTTTTAACTGTAATATTTTAGGAAGCAAGAATGAGCAACAAATTTGCCCAAATAAGTAATATAGCTAGAAGAACAATGCTAGTTATAACATTTAAATCTTTCATGGGTATAATAATAATTGATAGTTCAAGGATATCAAGAATACCAAGAGTATTCAATAAGTGTCATTATGGACCGAAGGATATCAACAAAATTTTAGGATTTACTCATTTCGAGGTTCAACATAATTGGAGTCTTGAAGCGATCACTAAGGACCAACAACTCTTACTAGAATTAGCGATATTACACTTGTCATCCAACATCCACGAGTACATCGGTGATCACTTAAAGTACCCTATGTTATGCATAACATTTAATCATACTCGTATGCACGCGTCGGTTCCTGACAATATATAATTTCCCTTCTATGAGGGTTGTTCATCTCGAGAGATTTACGATAGTCCGCACCAAATCAATCGGTTTGGATAGCTCTTTAACTCATAATAATAGTCTAAGCCGAATCGAGGGCTTAGGCGCTTTTTCATCATGCACTTAGGAATGATAAGTCCAATGCTTACAACAACGCCAAGGTATCCAAGTGATTTTCGAATAGAAGCAGATATTTACTTGATAAAATATGATTGATATGACAACAATTCAACGTATAAAGTGGGTGAATTTAAGGAACTTGCAACACAATAATAACAGTGTTCGGATACTTGCTAAATGTAAATTTGAGTGAGGTTAGGGAACTTGCCCAACAATAACAATAAGTTAGGGATGAAAACTTGCATGATATAAGTAACAAGTTTTGGGGATAGGAACTTGCCTTTAGCGTTGATTACTACTAATAAAGCGAAAATCACCTCAACGAACTATGTATCATTCTATTCATGTAAGTCATGTGTATTTATTAGCCAAACACACTTGATATATATCAATAACATGTACACATAACACATCTTTCTTTCTATCTCATTGCACTCCATCAAAACTCATAACCAGACACTAACATGCTCATACTATTGACCTTCTTAGCTTATTCATAATCTTTCTTCCTCAAGTTCTAAGAGGTTCATTGCTTTAAGTAGACCATAACGCCTATTAATCCCATCGCCTTCTTCTACGCATGTTTGCAAGTATTAGATTTATTTTCCCAAAGTTGGTACAACTCTCCACTTAGAACTTATTCGTGTACTAATAGTTTACAATAGTATAGGAGTATTTATTAATCCATCCTCATATCAAGTTATGATGTCGTCTCGAGTCCGCAGCATCTCGCCATGTCCCGAAGATATTATGACTTGTTCGAAGACAACATGCTTCGTCCGAAGACATCGCGTTTCGTCCGAAGACATCACGCTTTGTCCGAACACATTACGCTCTGTCCGAAGACATCACACTTTGTCCGAAGACATCACGCTTTGTCCGAAGACATTACGCTCTGTCCGAACACATCACGCTTTGTCCGAAGACATCGTGCTTTGTCCGAAGACATTACGCTCTGTCCGAAGACATTACGCTGTGTCCGAAGACATCGTGCTTTGTCCAAAGACATTACGCTCGCTCGAAGACATCACGCTTTGTCCGGCAGCCTCCTTCGAGACTTGGTCCCACTACTTTGACAAAGTTTAAGTTCGTCGGGTTAATTTCATTAAGACTTCACTATATGCATACAACCTAAGGGAATTTCTTAATACATGGTCTAACATGACCGAACCCATCAGTTGGTTCCTAAGTACAGTGCATCTGCACCCCATGGATTTCAGAAGCAGTGAACATGCTTTGTTTTGTAGAGTAGTCACAACTTGATTCCAGACAATTTTTAACGTATTCATGCACGAATGTACTTTCTAAACACCCTATATCGTGCTAATTCATCATATATTAATCTGAAAAACGAGAATCAACAAGACTCAAGTTAAGAACGGAGTAGAAATTATACCTTCTCGAGCTTTAACCTTGATATCTCACACTCTGATTTGGTAATGCTTAGCAACTAAGAATTCTTTACTCAGATTTCTCCAACACTCTTGTCGCTAAAACAGAGCCACGGTGGCTTGTATTTAAGAGAAAACATGGACCGGACACTTGATTTACCCAATGCCGGGATTCATGGTGCAATAGAAATGAACAACGGTTATTTAAGGAGTTGTTCAATCACTCCATACTGACCACTTAGCTAGCCATGCATGCCAGGATTAGCGACTTGAAAATTTGCGTAAAGAGAGTTTGAGCTCTTGTTCTTTTGTACTTGGTGACCCTAATTTGGAGACAAGAGAGCGGATCTCGAGACATAAACAAGGGCTAGTCGGTGTGCCCCTTGCGCTTCACGCCACATTTTAATTTAAACGATACTTGTACTCCCGGTTAATTATTTTGTTGGGTTCGAATTGGATTCTAAATATCCCAAGTTTATTGGGCTAACTTAATGATCCATCAATTATCTTATTGGGCTAGACTCCCAATTTATTATTTGGACTTTAAACATGAAAATACTTATTCATCCTTCACTAAGTCCATCCTTGTCTCACACAAGACATTTTCATGAACCTATCATAATTCTCCACATCTAGTGAATCGTTAAGAGTTCAATTTTAATACAATTGAGTTACTCCCTCTTGCCACGTAAGCATTTATAAAATAAATAATTCACCGACTCTATTTAATAATAATATTAAATCATAAATTTTACGGGTATTACAAAAACCACTTGCATGTTTGAAATAATTGCGCATTTTACCCATAACTTACCACATTAATTAAATCAACCCTTACTATTTCAAGATAATAAATAGAGTATGACACCCCCAAAATAGGTATACATCACCCATTCTGAGTTGTCAATACATGGTACAGAAACAACTACAACTTTATTATTACAACAGTAAAACTGTGAGTTTAAATACAGATATTGCCATCTAAACAATATCCAAATATAAATAAATCCTCATCATAATTATTGATACATTATTTTACAAAAATGGTGAGGACTACTAAACAACTCTCTAAAACCATCATTCCATTTACCCGACTGCATTTCGCTACATTCTCGCCTCCGAGAACAAAAATGGAACAAAAAAGGAAAAGGGTGAGCTCAACTAGCTCAAGTAAAGAATATTATGACTAAGATAATATACAACAAAATTATCGTTAGTCTTCAACAGAAAAATCTAATAGAATACAATGTATACAAACAAGTTTTAAATCAATACTCTAGTAATGAAAATATTAATTAATCATAGAAGAGTTACGTAGAGGATGAAATCTACTAATATCTATGAATTTAACAAATCCATCATCAATATTTTATCCTGTAACATCAATCAATATATATCCGAAATCATATATTCATCCTCAGACTATGAAAGCGAGAACATTCACCGGTTGGTCATGTTCATCTAAACACTGATTCATCTTTTGCACTACGGGCCAAAGATATTCATCGAAATCATTCATCTTTGCACTCTGAGCCAAAGATATTCAATAATATCATCATTTAAGACCGAGGATGATGAAAAATAATTTTTTTTTTTAAAGAAACGAATCCGGTGAAACAAAATGACAAGGATTAAGGATTAAGTACTTTGTTTTATCCACGCCCAAAAATACCTCAAAAATAATCATAGTGGTGTAAAATTCAAGAATGATCAAAACATGGATACAATTAAAGCTAGTATTCGAGAATAGATATTTTGGACGAAAAGAAAAATTTTCATTTTTCGATGAATAAGGCTTCGTGATTCGTGAATAAGATCAGTATCGTGAATAAGAACCCAGACACTAAAAGTTCCAAATTTGATAAAAACTTCAAATTAATATTTCAAAGATAATGATATTGAAGAAATAATATCATTCTGAAAAAAATAATATCCTTACCTCGGAAAGCGAAGATTTAACTGGAATACTAGATATAAAGCTATAACTTGAACTTTCACCGTATAGCAATACTCAAAGTATACTCAAAATACTCACAAGAATACGCTCGATAATATAGAGAGAGAAAACTTCAGTTTCTGGTGTGATTTTCAATTCTAACCCAAGACCCTATTTATAGGAAAATGCTTAGAACACCAAAGCAGAAAATTTAATAAAATATTAATATAATTTTTTTTTTCAAAGTCATACACGCCCTACCAAACCCACAACATCACCACACATGCCAAAACATTAGAAAAACGCTTTTTTTAATTAAAATATTTTAAACTTCCAAAATTAATTATTTTGAGCTTTGAAACTTCAATAATTCATAATAAATAGCCCTTTTATCGGAAAATTGAATCTCATGTGTTTTATAGAAAATTCAATTCTCTACAACTTTACTGGAAGAAAGTTTTTCCAAATTCCAAGTAAATTGGACCGAAATCCACAAAGCAGACGATTTTAGAGGCTATAATCAAATTTCATCAATAAATGGGGTCCAATTGACATGTTTAACATGTTTTAAACATTTATTGCAACAAAAAATACTCTTCCTCCTCAGTATACTCATATATCCCACATTCGTTGTAAAAAGATCATCATTATTATATTATTAAAAAATATATATTTAAATGAATTATTTTATCAGAAAAAGATAAAATTTCAATTTTCAACAATTGTCACATTAAAAATTTTCTGCACTATATCCACATAAAATTAATATTTTCCTCATTATATGAATCAATAATTAATTATTCACAAATAATATTACAGAATCACAATATTGACAACCAGGCGGTTCAAAGAAAGAGGGCTTTCCAATAAGAATTTCTCTTACCTGCTTGCCGCAATTAGGTGACCAAACCTCTCCTTAGAGCGTAACTTTCTAGACATTGCCAATAATGTTATATAATAATATTATTCAGGATAATATGAATTATTGCTTCGATAATAAAAAATAATCGTGTAATGACAATTATTGAAACAACAGCAATATAAAATATCAACGCAACAATTATTGAACCAATAAAATACTGAACAATAATTACTGTAACCATTTTTGAGTAGTGCCTTCTTACGTAAGAGTCAATAATTGGTGCAATACTGGTGCTTCTTGTCAGCAACAACGCCAGTATTATTATTTTTTAACCAACGGGTATTCCAATTAAGGTAAATTCAGAATAACTACGCCTGTTATTTTTAAACAACTTATATTTGTCGCTTTCCTCCTCCAATCGCTTTCCAGTTATGGGGCCCACACATGGTCATTACTGGCGTGCATTTAATATTCCCCACACAACAATGAATATTTTATAACCACTGCTTTTATTTTGAAATATTTGCGTATTTTACCCATAACTATCCACATTAATCACATCAACCCTTACTATTTCAAAATAATAATTAGAGGAAATTAAATTTTATTTATTAATTATTTGGGGTCTTATATAGAGGAAATTTAATTTCATTAAATAATAAGTTGGGGTCTTACATAAGCCCAATAACTTTATGATCCAATAATGATGGCCCTGTGGACTAACCTAATATATAGGCTCAGTCTAATTGGCCCAATAAGTGAAATATCATGACCCAACATATATATATATATATATATATATATATATATATATATCAAATGATGCATATATACTTTTCCTTTTTAGGAATTATTCTCTCTCGTCTTCTTAAGGTGAATTAATCAAAACTGAGCGCATTGAACATTTCTAGCTATTAATTATAAATTAATTAATGATTTTCTACTATAAATTGTAGGAGGCGATATCTATTATATATACTAAATCACAGTACATGGCACAATAAATTGACATATGTTGTTCTATAAAATTGACACATGTCCATCCTAATTAATGCTTCTTATTGCCCTTGACAAAAATACCCTTAACAATTACTTTGATATATATACCGATCACCTTATTTTATGGATATTATCAACAACCACGTTATTTTAGGATCCATTAATATTATACCATACGTTATATCATACATGTATGGTATAATATATATTATAATACACGTATATAACAAAATAACTACCTATCTAAACTGTGCGGATATTGTCATTACTAATTTAATTATATTACAAACATAATATTATATCATTTATAATTATATTACAACATAATATTATACTGATTTTAAAATATTTAAAACAATATTAAAATAACAAATAATATCAATCATAACGCATTTATGTTTATTTTATAATCTCATAAATCACTATTTTCTCAATCTAAACGGTTTTATATTGTTATTATTATTTTGATTTTATAATCCCTAAATCACTACAAAATCTAAACTGCTTTTAGATAATGTTAACTAATCTAATATTATCATTACTAAATTAATTATTAACTTTTAAAATCATTACTTTTTTAATTCCAAAATAATATTTTAAATATATAATCTACTAAATCACTACAAATCTAAATTATTTTGGTAATATCAACTGTTCTGATATTATCATTTCTAATTTAATGTCAACTTTTTAATCCTACATTATTATTTTGATTTTATAATCCCCTCAATCACTATACATCTAAATTGTTCTAATAATGTTAACTGTTCTAATATTATCATTACTAAATTAATTATTATCTACTAAAATCATAACTTTTTTTAATCCCAAATTAATATTTTAAATAGGTCCATTCCATCCAACCCATTCTAGGTCGTCAAATACATAGTACAGAAAGGAAACTACAACTTCAATAATACAATTGTCGTGCAAATTACGACAACACATACTGTGAGTTTAAATACAAATATTATCTTCTAGACAATATCAACACTCAAATAAGTCCTCATTATAATTATTCATACACTATTTTATAGAAATAATGAGGACTGCTAAAACATCTTTCTAGAACCATCACTCCATACCCGACTCGATCCTGCTATGTTCTCACCTCCTGAGAAGAAAAATGGAACAAAAAGGAAAAGAGTGAGCTCAACTAGGCCAGTAAAAAATATTATGACTAAGATAATATACAACAAATTATCATTAGTCTTCAACAGGGAAAAATCTGATAGAATATAATAGACAACAAGTTTTAGATCAACAAATGCGTGAATAAAAGAATCCATTAGAAGAGTCACGTAGAGAATGAATTCTACTATCTTCTAAGATTAAAAGTTCATCATCAATATTTTATCCCTGCAACATCAATCAATATACATCTTTAATCAAATATTCATCTTTGCACTACAGGCCAAAGATATTCATTTATATCACCAGTCAGTTATGTTCATCTCAACACATGTTCATCTTTACACTACGGGCCAAAGATATTCATCAGTTAATCATTCATCTTTGCACTACAGGCCAACGATATTCAATAATATCATCATTTAAGACTGAGGATGATGAAAAATATTTTAAAAAAAATGAATCCAGTGAGACAGAAGGACAAATATTAGGATTCGTATATTATCCAAGATCAATAATACTTCATAATAACCAATTGTGAAGCAGAATTCAAAAATAAAGATCAAAACATGGATACAATCAAAGATAGTAACCATAATAACCATTTTGGACAAAAACGAAAAATTTTATTTTTCGATAAATAATCTTCAGTATTCATGAATAATAGTATACACCGAATAGTAACCCGACATAAAAAGTTCCAAATTTGATTAAAAGTTCAAACCAATATTTTGAAGATAATGATATCAAGAAAATAATATCATTTAAGAAGAAAATAACATCCCTTACCTCAAAGAAATAAGACTTGAATGAAATGTGGAAGTAATTTCGAATGAAACTCATCTTTGAACAAAGAACTCTTAAAGTATCTAAATACTCACAAAATAAGCTCGATAATATATAGAGAAAAAGAAAGCTTATGTTTCGGTGTGATTTTCAATTCTAACTTAGCCTCTATTTATAGGAAAATGTTAGCCTTATTTGAAGCAGACTTGACCATCTTCCACCGATGGTTTTACCTGCTACTATTGTCTCCCACTACATTTAAAATAAAATTCAGCACATTTCTTCACCAACCACAAGTGGGGCCCACTCAATTCTAGAATTTTCTACCAAAATCATTTATAAACCTAATTTCTGAATTAGTCACCTCTTAAAATTCATAACAAATCATTCGTTCATTTTTAACGGTTCAAAATTTGTGGACATATACTCAACTTATATATGTATAACATATCCAAAAATTACAACGATCCAACGATCGGATTAAAAATTATAACTCATAATATATCGTAAAAATACTGATTTGATTTTTAATACCTCCATTCTGACAAAATACTGATAAAACACCTCAACAATAATTCTTTCAATTATAACCACATAAAATAAATAAATCCATCATTTATATCTGCATCAAATAAATATTTTCTTATCATATAAATCAATAATTAATTATTCACAAATAATATTACAGAATCACAATTATGACAACATGGCCGTTCTCAGGAAAGAGGGGGCTTTCCGATAAGGATTTTTCCTTCATCGGCAGCGCAATTAGGTGACCAAACCTCACCTCGATGTAACTTTCTAGACATTGCCAATAATGCTATCTAATAATATTATTCAAATAATATAAATTATTGATCCGATAATGGGAAACAACGTGCGTTGACAATTATGAAACAACAATAATATAAAATATCAACGCAAAGAATTATTGAATCAATAAAATAAAATATTAAACAAGAATTCACTCGTAATAATTATTGAGTAAAGGCCTTCTTACATTTAATTAATAATTCAACAATCTTCATCATGTAATACTGGTGTCATCTTTATGAACCACGCCAGACATCGTATTTTAACCACTGTGTATTCCAACGTTGTTATTAATCGGTAATAATTACGCCAAGTTATTTATAAAACTCAAACTTTGTCATTTTCTTCATCCGACAGGTTATTCCAAGTTATGGGCTCCCTAAATGGTCATGGCTGTCGTATTTAATATTCCAAACAACAAAGAATATTCCACGACCAAACGAATATTCACCAAACAACAATAAGTATTTTATAAGAACTTGCTTATTTTGTAAAATTTTCACATTTCACCCATAACCAAAGCATTATATTAAATTAACACCTTATTAATTTAGAATAATGAATAGAGAAAATTCAATTTTATTTATAAAAAGTCGGGTCTTATATGTATAACCCTCTAAATCACTACAAATCTAAACTATTTTATTAATGTAAACTCATTCGATATTATACTTTCTAATTTAATTATTATCTCCTAAAAATCAAGACTTTATGATATTATCAATATTGAAGTCAATTATCATTACTCTCGTTATTTATTCAAATTTTCTTATCAAATATCCGATCAATCCCTTGCAGAAATTGTTGATATCACATATCTTAATTTATTGAAAAAATTTGACAATGGCTTTTATTTCCAAGACCAAGCCATCCTTGCTCCTACACTTGATGGTGAACGAATATGTGATGTATTTATGGCGCAGTTATGAAATACCATATCTAAGATGTCTATGTAAGGTTGATGAAAACTCAAACAATGCATATGAAGGCATTTACACCCTATAATTTTTTTAATAGCATTACATCTTTCGGAATGTCAAACCACAAGATAACGTTGAAGATTGGGATTCCTGTAATGTTGCTCCGAAATATAGATCAGTGATTTGGTTTGTGCAATGTCACGAGATTAATAGTCACTCAATTGGGAAAACATCTGATATAAGCAAAAGTAATTTCAGTCAGCAATTTTGGACACAAAGTTTCATACCTCGCTTGGTCTTAACACCATCAAACATTAGATTACCTTTTAAATTCCAACAAAGACAATTTCATTTGGTTGTTTGCTTTTTTATGACAATTAATAAGAGTCAGTGGCAATCTCTCTCACATGTTGATTTGTGATCATCACGCCCGCTTTTAGCATGACCAATTGTATGTAGCGAGATCAAGAGTTACAAACAAGAGTGGAGTAAAAATACTAATTTGTGACAAAGATGAACAAACATACAATACTACAAAGAATGTAGTTTTCCAGAAAGTTTTTCACAATTTAATGTATAAAGGTTTGACTGTTTCTGGCTATTATCTTTTTGGTGTTCATTATTAGTGTAAACCCTAATTATTTTATTATTATATCTCATGAAATTTTTACTATAATCTATTTGAATCTTTTTAGGTAAATCTATGATTTGCATTTACAAAGCTATCTCGATCGAGCCAAATTCCAGTTGTAAAGACAAAAATAAACCGACAAACTCTCAACACTACCCCCAACAAAATTATTTAGTTTTTATGTATATTCATTTTTTGTCTCAGATATATATATTCATGTATAACCATTGAAAAACTTTTAAATAAGAGTATAATAGGTTTGTCTTTTACTTTTTGGATAATGATATTTGAAATTCTATGTAAGTCCATTTCATATGTGTTTTACTCTAATTCTTTTCATTTTATTTAATATAGGAGCTAAATTCCTTTATGTTACGTTAGTTTTCAATCCACAAACACATGAATTTTAGCTAAGTGTGAGACTTTTTTTATCTCGGGCAATACTATTTCCTATAAAAGAGTTGTGGAAAGATAATTATTTATTTGGTTGATAGTTTATGCAATGTTGAAATCAACTATTAATTATGTCTAAATTCTTATATTTCACTATTGTCCAAATTTCTATTGTAAATATTTATAAGATTGCAACGACTGTTAAAAAGATCATTTAAGTGCTAATTTTTTTGTGTGTGAATATATTGCACATTCAATAAATATAACCTGGATGAAGACCTAAACCGGAAGAAGCTTAAATGTGATAATCCGGTACCTATGGTTCAATGGTAATGTGACAATGAATTTGGTGTATGCGCTTTCTTGGCGAGTTAAATTTTTTTTGTTGCTTGCTTTGCATTATTTCAGTGCATCATGGATTTTATTCTGCTTAAAGACAACAAAATTTTTGCGCCTACAATTCTAAATCTTGTTGAAAGTGCAAAGGAGTTATATGAAGACCTTCAGATTATGGGACAGTGCATTCAATTGGAGGGGATATGGTTTCATTTTGTGGACTATATCCCACGGTGTTTATATTTATAACATATTCATTTATTGCATTGTATTACATGGATTGTGGCTTTGCACGATTTGTTAAGTACTAGCATCCGGTAAATTATTTTCATCATCATTAATATTTTTTTTGTATTATGGTAATACTGTGAGTGCATATACAATTGTCAAAAATTGATAAAAAAAAACTAATGAGGTATGTATTCGTTCTTTAACTATAACATTGTGTTATGTATGACACGGTGTTATACTGCTATGTTTTTGGACATGGTGTTTGTTTGACATGAAGATCCAATATAATTATTAATTCTCGTGCTTTTCAGTTTTCGCATGTAACATGTGTTTTCCCTTCATGTTTGAGGACCGAAACTGAGACATTCTTTCGTTGTTTTTCCTTTCGTTTGGATGTTAGAATTCGGGTGCAAGTAATTAGCGTATACGAGACATGGACTCTTCAAAATGCATCAAGTACATGTGTCCGATATTTAAGGTTTGGTGAGATTTGTGTAATGTGTAACAGACTTCAAATATACCACTAGCAATCATACCGATATAACAATTCGATGGCATTGTGCATGACACTTTCTAAATATTTGTTAGTGCTTTAGAATGAAAGAGTTACCCCGTTTTAACCATATTGGTTACATTATAAACATTTTTATCAAGACATTAATATATATATATATATATATATACACACACACACACACACACACACAACTGTTATGTAATGTTCTGGGGTTTAGTGATCAGATTAATTATATACTTGGATATGTATTTGCACATAAAATTTTTATGCAACACTATATAACATATGCTATTAAAATTTGATAATCACACAACAATCTACCATTTTCTTATTATATTTTAATTTATTAATTGCATGTATAAATTTATTATTAACAAAATGATTAATCCCGCCGCAAAGCGCGGATTTGTATCTAGTTATTTATTAATTTTTTCCAATTGAGAAAGGGTCTAAATTGCGACCATTCTCTCTCTCTCTCTCCTCCCTATGCTAGCTCATTTAGCATTTTGATATAAATTTATAAATATAGGTATGTAGTTGGGGCAAAAAATATATATGGGGATAGAAAATTTATAATAACAAATTAATGTGCCCTTGCCATTTAAATAGGATTAGGATGAGAAACCACAATATGAATATGAATAAGAATAATTATTTAAAAATACTACTACTACTAAATATAAAATTTAACATTGTATGAATTGAGTAAAAAACATAAAAGAGTGTGGGTTTGGATATTGCTCTTTGTTTGGGCGATATCTGCCTCTAAGCCTATTCAAATTAGTGAGTTGAGTTCGAATTTGGATCTGATGATTCTCATCTCATCTCATCTCATCTCATCTCATCTCGACATCTACTGTTCAGTTCTGTTCTGTTCTGTTTTGTTTTTTTAATTTTAATGCAAGACTATTTTATTGGTTATTGCTATCCAAATATACTACTCTACTCCACGAGAGAAAAACAGAACAGAACATTGAATTGTCGCGTGCCCGTACACTCTCTCTTCTCGCGTGGGTCTAACTTCCCCCCACACCTCTTGTCCGTCTATCTAGTTCCTCGCCAACAGTAACTTGATACACCACTCACCCCTATATTCCCACTCCTATAACAAAATCTAGAGTAACACACACAGTCAAGTATTATTGTATAGAGAGAGAAAGACGGGCACATGGCCTCGTTGCCGCTGGGACCTCAGCATCCGCCAGACAATCATAACCCTTTGAAGCTCGCCGCTCCTCACAGGACGGAGATGGACTCCGATAAGGTAAACTTTCTCTTTCTTCTTCAACTTTCAGGCGATCTCCCACTCCGTCGTTTATTTCTTGTAATCATCCCAAGCTTTTTAAATACAGAAATTTGCACTTTTTCGTATTATTCGTTGATCTAGCTCGGAGACCTTTAATTTACTTGATCTATCTGTTAATTTTATTTTTGAGCTGTTTGTAGACGTGGGTTTGGAGTTTTCCAATCTAGATTCTAGAGAGAGGGGTTTGAGTTGCATATCTTATTTTGGTGCGTTCTCTTATCAATTGTGATTTTTGAAACAACTTGTTTATTCTTTTTTTTCTTCTTTTTTTTGGCTTTGTTATGCTTTGGTGAGGTGGTAGTGAGACTGAAAGGAAAAATAAATTAAATTAGAAGCAAAGTAATAGAAATCACTTTAATATTTAAAATTATATAATATATCTACAACCTGATAAGTGCCAAAATCAAGTTTAGTTAGTATGCAGTTCGTGATTTGTTTTTCCAGAAATTTTAGTATTGATGTGGGTTTTGTATTTCTGTTCGTGTAGCTTGATTTTTGGTATGGTGTCCTTGTGCCCTAATGTATTTTCTTTTAAGCTATCTTATGTTTTGGGATTTCCTACAGTCTAGGTCCCTGTTCAAACCTTTTTGGCCCCTTTTCTTTCTATTTAGGTTGATTGTGCTTCAATCTGTTTGGTTTGCTTCTTGCAGTTAATGACATTTGATTCTCTAATAGTTTTTTACTTCAAATGCAAGCCTTTCGGCATGTGATACTTGCTTGACAGTTATGGTTATGTCATTATTATATTTTCTAATGCTTATATTTTAAGATTTTTAACACTATGCCTTCCTGTTACCTTGACATTGTAAGGGTTATCGGTCATTCTTCATGTGTGGTATTCAGCTGTGTAGTTACATAGGATTTTTGAAGCTACCTAAACTATGGTATTTTGTTATTATGTTTCATGTGGATGATGTTTGTGATTATATTTATCCTTTGATCTGGCTTGTATTGTAGGAGATGTCAGCTGCTGTTATTGAGGGGAATGATCAAGTTACTGGTCACATCATTTCTACAACAATAGGTGGCAAAAATGGAGAACCGAAAAGGGTTAGAAATGGTTTAATTTTATTTATTCTGCTCTACTGGCTTATATGCTGTATTTATGGATTTATGGATTTATGCAATGCGGAGTTATATACTCACAATCCTCGTTAAAGGTTTAAAGTGCTAAGAATCTATCTCACTTATTATGGGATGGTTTTTTCTATAATGATTTTTCTTCTTTGTTCTTAAATGTGACGCTATTTATATTTTTTCTTTAAAAATAATTTTTTTTTATTATCAAGGTGGGTGAGGGGGACATAGAACCTAATCTCTCAACCCTACAAGAAGTATGCCAATAGGTTATTGGAGATATCTTCAACAGTATTATATAAGTCCTAATGAGATTTGATCCCTACACCTCCCCGTTAGAGGATGGGAGGTACCACTAGAGTTAGAGTTCATTGGTCACTATTTATAGCTTTTTAGTGCAACTTTATTACTGAATTAAAGAATACCATTGTTAAGTAAATTATGAATAATTCAGAGTAAATATTTCTGCTTCGAATTTAGAAAGCTTAAATGCATCTTATAACGTTTTACAGACTATTAGTTACATGGCAGAGCGTGTCGTGGGTACTGGATCATTCGGAATCGTTTTTCAGGTACTTTAACCTTACTTTTGTTACAACTTTTGCGGTCTCGCCATTGACTTCTTCTGTTGATAATGTGATGTCACTAATTCAGGCAAAGTGCTTGGAAACCGGAGAAACCATTGCTATAAAGAAGGTTTTGCAGGACAGGCGGTACAAAAATCGTGAGCTACAATTAATGCGCTTAATGGATCACCCCAATGTGGTTTGTCTGAAGCATTGTTTTTTTTCCACAACTACTAAAGATGAACTTTTCCTCAATCTGGTAATGGAATATGTCCCTGAGACTATGTACCGGGTTCTGAAGCACTACAGCAATGTAAATCAAAGAATGCTGCTTATTTATGTCAAACTTTACACCTACCAGGTTTGAAGTATTCTATTTATCTCTTTTAGCTATGCTATATGATTGTATCTCTAATCCACACTGATAAAAGCTAAAATACTTGTCAGATATTTAGGGGGCTGGCTTATATCCATACTGTTCCAGGTGTTTGCCATAGGGATGTGAAGCCTCAAAATCTTCTAGTACGAGTTAAACATCTTTGTTTCTTAAACTTTAGGTTGATCGGTAATCTGAACCTACATTATGTTCAATGTGCAGGTTGATCCTCTCACCCACCAAGTTAAGCTTTGTGACTTTGGAAGTGCAAAAAATTTGGTATGCTTGCCTTGTTAATTATGCCCACATCTTAGTTCCTCGAGTTATGTAAAGTCATACATTGGCATCTCATTGAAATCTTGTATTGTTGTGTTATTTTGAACTTTGATGTTACTAGTTATCTTTACATTTGCGAGTTTGATACTTTATAGACCTACAGAATGGGCTATTAAAATTATTTCATTCCTGTGGCTTTATAGTTTTTTGGCCAAAACTCACCCTGATGTCTTGATAGTTAATAAATTTGGCATTCTGGAAAAGAAACCTAGTTAGAGATCAAACAGATTTCTCTATATGTTGGAAGAGTTTGAGAATATTAAAGAAAACATTTAGTATTCTCAAACTCTCTGTTCTAAAAATCGGCCTCGGCAGCCGCCTAGGCGCTAGGCGGGGGCCTGGCGCCATGCCTAAGGCCAAATCGGTGAAAAAAGCGGTCTAGGCGGCGCCTAGGCGGGCTAGGCGAGGCTTAGGCGGGGCTAGGCGGAGTTTTTTTTTTTTATTAAATTACTACCAAAACCAAATCTTGATATATTTATTTTTCTAATGATTTACCATATTCTTAATGCAAGTTGTAGCATATCAAATCATAACAAGAAGTGAACAAGATCAAGTCAAAATGAATAATTTTATTATAGTTTTAATTTTTTGAACTTGTATCAACTTGAAATTCTATAAATGATGATACATTTGTAATATTTAGTTTAATTCAATATAATTCTTAAATTTATGCTTAGTTTCTTTAGTTTTAATATTGAATTGAATTCTTAAAATTTTAAATTTTATTATTTAATACCAATTTTGTTTATGAATAAAACTAATACGTCAAAGATATGTTAATCATACTTAGTATATGGTATTTGTCATTTTTTAAGTCAATTTTGAAAATTATACAAATTAAAATAATTTCATAATTAATAGTATCAAATGTCTCATTCAATAAACTTGAGACTAATTTTTAAAAATAACATTTATTTAAATTTTTGGGAGAGAAGTATGTATATAATTATATATATGAAGATATCAAGATACTTCTTACTAGTTACTACTTACTAGTAACATTAATTCTATAATTTAATTATTTCAAGCAATGGATATATATCTTACTACTTAAGTGCAATTACTACTAATTCTATAATTTAATTATTATCTTTATTATAGATTATTTTGTTTTATATTATTGTTTTGTTAGATTAATGTAAGATAAAATATTAAAATTGTCTTAAAATAAAAAATCTCGTCTAGGCCCTGCCTAGGCCCCCCAGGCGCTAGGCCTCCCGCCTTTTAGAACATTGCTCAAACTCTTCCAACATTTAGAGAAACCTAGGGGGGCAAGGGGTGAGGAGAAGGTGTTATTATTTGTAAAGTGACCTAGTATTTGATGTCATTTATTTTAATGTTGTATTTAATGCTACGTGAGTTTTGTTCACATTTCCTGATCTACTTCTCCAAGAATTTTGCTAGTTAATGTTTCCTTACATGGGGCACTCTAGCCCTTCCAGACAGGCAAAAAAATTTCATGCTCAACTCTGATGAACATAGTTATACTTGCGATTTTATTTATAAGACTTTAATAGGTAAGCCTCCTTAACTTCATTGTTCTCTACAAATTTCCCTGTTAAATACTGGTCCACTTCAAAATATAAATGCAATTTGACTTATTTGAAGTCAATTTAACATATTTTAGAATTAAAATTAATGTGACTCCTTTAAATTCTGAAAAGGATAAATCTTGTAATTAGTATTTTTTTAATAAATAATTTACAGTATATGTAATTGTATCAACTTAAATTATAGAACTCATATAGATTTGAATTTGAAATTCTCTGTTTGACTTTAAAAAGTCAAAATAGCTCTTATATTTTGGAACATGGGAAGTACATAATTACCTCTCCTATAATATTACCTTGTGAAAAACTCTAAAATTTGTTCTAATTTAGAATTACTTGGTTATAATTATGATACCACATGCCCAATTGTGCAGCCCAATTTCTGGCGGTGAACTCAATTGTTTCTCGTCTAACTAAATATCAAATACATTGGCCATCTCAAAAGTAGTTGCCATTGCTTCCATGTGGTTGATATTTTAGGCTGAGTTTTTATCTTACTCTGCTTGTTTTAGTTGTTTGTCTCTTTTAATATTTTTTGGATTTTTTTCTTTTCCTTTTGGGGGTTGGGGGAGGTGCCTGAATTGTTTGTTTTTATTTGGTTCTCTTTGTTTTGTGTTCACTTTCTCTTTTGAAGTCTTTCTATAGGGTTGCGTAATGTCTTTAACATTTTTTCTAATAAATTACGCAAATTCTCAGCTTGTTAGAAGTCAGGACTTATTACGCAAGCAAGTAATTTTTCCCTGTACAATCTTCAATATTTCACCAATAAATTTTATCTAATCAGGTCAAGGGTGAGGCTAATATATCATACATATGCTCTCGTTATTACCGAGCCCCAGAACTAATATTTGGTGCAACGGAATATACTACCTCGATTGATATTTGGTCTGCTGGTTGTGTCCTTGCTGAGCTTCTTTTGGGGCAGGTTCGCAATTTTCGTCGCATTACTGATTCTATTGGTTATTGCCAGTTTCCTGAATGGTATATAGATATAATTTTAGTTCTATCGCGAACTTTACATTGTTTCAAATTTATCACAGCCATTGTTTCCTGGCGAAAATGCAGTGGACCAACTTGTAGAGATTATCAAGGTGTTGCGTTGTTATCCCTGTTTACGTGTAGGTTTTGTAATCACATGATCGCTTGTACTCAAGTTTAGGATCTTTGTACAGGTTCTTGGTACTCCAACTCGAGAAGAAATACGATGTATGAATCCAAGTTACACTGATTTTAGATTCCCTCAGATAAAAGCTCATCCTTGGCACAAGGTATGTGTCTCCGCATTCAGTTCTGATATTTCAGTTTCTTTGTGTTTCATCATAAACTGGATTATGTTGAAAGGTGGATGACATGGTCCTCTGGTTCAGGTTTTCCACAAAAGGATGCCTCCTGAAGCAATTGATCTTGCTTCACGCCTCCTACAGTACTCACCAAGTCTTCGCTGTACTGCTGTGAGTTCAATTTCTTTTCTCAATCTGTTCATTTCTACCATCTGTATCTTTGAACTCAGTCTTTATGAAGTTTTAAACCATGTCTCACTTAATGGGTTAAATGATTTTTACATCATTGTACTTTAGGTCAACTTACTAATGACCAACTATTTTTTTTCTTACAATCAATTAACTAAATTTGTTTTCTTACAAAAATTTGAATTTCTGTCATTGGCGTTAAATTTTTTTTAACAGAAGTTTGACATGGCAGTGCCACATACATATTGAATCCTAGTTGGAATGTTCTTTTAATAGTTTTTAAAAAAAACAAATTTACCCAAAAAAACAAATTTATCCACCCAAATCCATGAACATTTGACTCGACCCAACTACTAATCATAATAAATAATATATTTGAAATTAAAAGGTGTTACATTTTTGAATTTTTTTTTTCATCTTCTTCCTCTAATCAAACCAAACAAAGTTGAAACTACAATGATATGCAGGTTTTATAGGAAGAGAGAACATTCACATATAAAAAAAGCACTCTTAGATCGAAGAAAGAAAGAATATTCAAAGATAGATTAATGAATGGCGAATTAATTTACCTGTGTGACTGCCCCAAATTAGGTGAAAATTATGCCTTGAATTGAAGAAGAAACCAGAATCCTCCGTCAATTGGGTATTCTGTGCGGTAATTAGTTTCTCGATTATGGACGCCTTTTGGCATTTCTGGGGGTGTCTCTGTAGCTATTGACACCAAGATCTATGAATTTTGGGGCTATGAATTGGGTTTACTCTTGGTTGTCGATTGCTAGTGCTTTTTGTAGATGAGTTCTTCTGCTAAATTGGATGAAGAAGAAGATGAATAGAGTCAGGGTTGATAGGTTAAAGAGAGAATGAGATTGAGAAATATTATTATTATCATATGACTTTGGCCAATTAAAAATTGATTGGCTATTTTGTTATTGATTGTGATTCTTAATTCATCACCCATGTTGGTGGCAACGACGTGGTATCGGTGGTAGAGGCGGATAATGCGGTGGTACTGGAAGAAGATTGAAGATGGGTTTGTTATTTTGCTTAAGTATAAATATATGAGTTTGTTATTTTGCTCAAGTATAATATATTTATATATTGTTATATATGATAATATTTGCTTTCTATAATTGATAATTATTTGTCCAATATATATAAATATGAATGTATATAAAGTCTATAAGAATTTAAAAAGAATTTAATTTTTTATTTTAATTTTTATAATTTCCATAATTATATTTGTTATAATTACATAAAAACTCATTTTGTTATTAAATACAAAAATAACTAAATTATCTTTTTTTATTTTTAAAATTCTTCTATGTATTTTTTGTTTAATTTTCTATTTTATTTATTTATTTTAAGATTTCCATATCATCTTTCTCTCTTATGTGGAATCACATGGCAAACCGTTTAAAGTCAAAATGATTTAACGGATTTTGTAACGTTTTGTAAGAAAATAAAAGTTTTGTTAGTTGGTTGTATGAAAAAAAAGTATTGTTAGTTATTTGTAAGTTGACATAAAGTATAGTGATGCAAAAACATTTAACCCCTCACTTAATTGATTTGATAGTAGAACTATTATGCTTATAATTTTCTTGTGGATCCTACATTTGTGCAGTCATTTGATGATATTTTAGATAATTTCTATCGTACATACATTTCCTCAAAAAGTTTTGGATACTACAATCTTTTCAAATTGACTCGTCTTTTTTTGCTGCAGCTAGAAGCGTGTGCCCATTCATTCTTTGATGAGCTAAGGGATCCCAATGCCCGCCTTCCCAATGGTCGCCCTTTACCCCCTCTTTTCAACTTCAAGCAGGAAGTATGCCTCAAAACTATTGCCTTTTGTTAATATGGCACTTGGGAAAACTGTGATCTCCTAATATCATTTCCATCCTTGTGGATTTCTGCCTAATTAATCTACCGTTAGCTTGATTCAAATACTTGTTTGATCTGACTAGACACGAACAAACTATCATGAATCTTCTCCAATTATATGGGCCTTTTGAACAAATAGCTTGAAGTTATAATTCCTGGAAATGAGAGATAAACTTAACACATTTAACATTGACGAGATCCTGTCTGACAAAAAGAGAATAAAAAAGAAGGGAGGAGAGCTGGGTCATTTCTTAGCTACTTGTTTTCTTTTTTGATTCTTTGTAACATGGACCATCTTTTTAATCTTTCAATTAAATTAAAATCTGCTTCTTTGTTTTTTTGTTTCTTTTTTCTTTTTTCTTTTTAATTTATTGATCACTGCACCAGTGAAATATGCAATTGATTTGCCTGTAATAAGTAAACTGCAAAATACTTTAGAAAGAAAGAATGGAGTGGTGAAATCAGCATCTTTAATTGTTTCAGAAAGGGTTTCTCATATATGTTTTTTAGTCTTCATAATTCCGATTTTCATCTTTATCTAAAAACAAAAAGGTGAGCAAAATATTGGAAGGATTGTGTTGTAAACTTGTAATGGACAGCCATTGCTTGTACGATATTGTTCTTTTATTTCTTAAAAGATACTCCTTTTCTTTGTTGGTATAGAAATTTTGTTCCAAGAGAAGTACATATTCACATATTATTCTAATGTTTAATGTTTGTACTAGGATGATAGATTATCAAAACACTTGCATTGTCATACATTCTTCCCCTGGACATTGGTAACACCTTGGAATCATAAATAAATAACTTACAGTTATAGGTGGTGTATGAATTGATCCTAATTTGTTTTTGGATCATAATGCATAAGTTGATACATATTCATAGAGTTACTTAATTTCTAACTTCCTAACTTTCATTTACTCGAATTCCATGTGGTTGCAGTTAACTGGGGCTTCGCCTGAGCTGATCAACAGGCTTATTCCAGAACACATCCGGAGGCAGAGTGGTCTAAGCTTCCCACATCCAGCTGGGACGTAATCAAGTTGATCAACTGTTGTGCTAGTTGATGGAAGGTGAACATAAGGGGTCTCTTTGTTTGTTTATATCACCAGTCTTTTTGCCCTAACCAGTGATTTTCTTTCTCAAGAGAGATGTATGCGTGAACTGGTTGTTTTGGCTTAGCTGAAGGTGAAAGAACTTCCCCTACTTCTGTAAAATTGTTTTTGATCGCAAAAGATTTCAGAACGCTAGAGGCATACAAAATCTGGCAATTCTAGTCAAGGCTAGCTAGGCAGATGCTCTAAAGAAACAGGAAGAACGCTAGGGGCTTGTAGTTTCCCTTGTTTATTGTATGGTGTTATTCCTAGTGCTGCACTCAAAATTTTCATTATTGATGAAAATTACTGTTTCTACCTGTCTGCTTCATCCCGATTTTCTGATAATTTTTAGTTTTTGTTTATACCCGTCACTTTCTTTGGGATTTTGGTGTTATGTGCAGTAGAAGTGTGTTCCAGTTTACTGTGGGTTGGGATGGTTACAAGTGCTGTAGGGTGCTTGTATTAGCATAGTGTGGTGTGGAAATTATGTAAAAATATAGAGAAGTGCACTTTCCTTTGTTCCAAAGGCTACTTTTCAAAGGATGAGGATGGGGGTGGGGGGTCACTTCTTACGACAAACGATCTCCTTTACAATATAAAGCCGGTGGCTTCTGCTCTCAAGCGTCTGTCTTTTGTCCATCCATATAACATATGCCCCGGAGGGTTTGACCAACGTCCAAACCAAAGAATGCTTCTTGTTGCCTGTTTTGTCAATCTTGGCTGCCTCTATTTTCCAACTATAAAAACCCGAATCCTAATTATAGAATCTCATGATCCCTCCCTCCGCTTTTATAATGGAGTTTTATCCCTCCCTACTAAAACAAATCAAATTCGACACCTTCAACGTGGCCAGCATTCCTTATGACCACTAGCGCCTTTATTATATTCTTTCCAAAGTTCCAAAATTATATATATATATATATATATATATATATATATAGCATCCTCTTAAATAATACCTCTTATTTTGATGATTCTTTTTAAAAGCCGTGGATGGTATTTTTATAAATAAAAAGAAAGTAAGTTACATAACTCTTTTAATATTATTTTATTTTTAAAAGAATCATCAAAAAACGTACGTAATTTTAATAAAGGTATGTTAGTTAAGAGAGATATATTATTTAAGAGATATGCTTTAAATCCGTCCTCAATAATATATATATATATTGATTAGGATCAAGTAAGTCTACTTTATCTTCTTTATTACGTTATTACCACTTTGACAACGGTTTGATTAAATACGATAAATCGCCTATACTTTTAGCGACAATATATATGTTGTCCGTCGCTAAAAAGTATATGGCTGACGGTTGTAAACCAAAAAGTCGCCTAAGGGGGTAAAAGCTAATAGTAAAGATAAAGATATGATGATATATATATATATATATATATATATATATATATATATATATATATATATATATATGGCATCATTAATTATACCAAAATCGATGTATGCTACTATTAGTAAGCGGATGGTTAAAAACACTTATGAAATAAGTGTTGGTTAATTAACCCTAAATGAAACAAACCGGGTCAAATTCGACTCTCAAAAGATACTATTGGTAACAACTTATTTTATAGAGACAAATTTTTTAGAGAGTCGGCTATGATACAATATGAAACAACCGGGTCAAATCGAACAAAGCCTTAAATCTCATCGATATATCTTCATTGACTTAAATTAAAAAGGTGGTATTAACTTATTTTTCACAAAAAAAATAATTTTATTTTTCAAAAATTTGGGGTGCTACACTAAATCTTGCTTAATAAACCCTAAACGGTTAATAACAGTGAAATTTTAGTTAATAAACACTAACATTTATTGGTTAAGCCAAACTTTATTACGATTAACTAAACCCTAAACATATATTTGTCAAGTCAAAATCATTATTCTTTTAGCCTCGCTATTATTATTAAATGATATGTGTTTTTTTTAATAGTGTTGCTAATAACAGTTGGGCTTGGATTTTAGTTTCTAATATTGATTGATTCTTTGTTTTCAATGATATGATAATGTACGCCTAATCAAAATACATAATAAATACATGATATCTCTCTCTATATATAAATAATATATTCTTGTATGGTGTAGTTACGGACAATTAGCCTTAATTACAACCCAATAACACCGCTCACGTCGAGATCGTATGACTTAAATTAGGAAACTGAAAAATACACAATAAAAAATAATTTTCATATTAAAGGTGTCTATAAAGTTTATCTTTATAAACGGTTTTCAAAATATCATTTAAACCATCATTCATCAAATATCTTAAAAATATCAATTTCCTCAATCGTCTCATGCAACAACTTGAACCCATTACATCTCCAACTTGGTACCAATTACATATAGCCAAGCTGAAGGCTAGTAGTTGACAAAGCCAAAGGAATCAAGTTCCATTCTTAAACAATCATTTATACAGCAGTATATTTTTCCAAAATTCAAATCTTGGAGTTCCCCACGACAATATGTTATTTCTATTTTCTTTGAAATTAGGAAAGAAAGAAAATATAATGGGCTTATTAGCATTGATCATTCTCAGTTGAAGAGAGAACAGAAAAATAAAAAAATAAAAAAGAAAAAAAAAAGAGAGTAAAAATCTCGCCATATAACCTCAGTAAATTTCAATGGCCGCCCGCCTGTTACATTATTCTCTATAGTTGATGTTTCTGCAACAAGAAACTAGTTAGATTTTGTGACCTCATGGATAGCATTCGCCAAGTATCCAACATTGCCTGTAGTAATCCCTGTCATACTGCACATATTGTTTGGGTATTAGCAATATTCCAAATCTCCGAAGTAAAAGGACAGAGAATGAGAGAAGGAAAATATATAACCGTATACATAATGTAATTAAAATTATAATTTTTGATTGGGTATATTACCTAATCCGACCGTTACGAGTCATGTAAATATGAAATTCATTTGTCAAGCGATCAACTTGTTCAGGTGTCATCCCACTATAGCAAAACATGCCAATCTGCTTGCAATACCCAGCATGGTTGTAACGACATATAAGAATTCCAAACTAGTCGAAAAAGTCAAAAGACAAATATAAAAAAGATTGATGAATTTCAATACCTGATTAGTTATATGTTCCCATGAAAGTGGGGAGTCCAATTTTTCAAGATTTTCTCGAAGAGTAGTTCGCATCCCAATGATGCGGTCAGCCATGTCCTGGAAAGAGGAATATCACTGTTAGTGTTGACATTTGGAGAGTGATATAAGATAATTCCTTGTTATTTATAGTTTAATTTCTGTTTCAAAATGATTTGCATATTTGTATTAAAATAATTGTATATTGTAAACCTGTGCGTAACAAACATCTAATCATTTTGCATAGGAAAAAGTATTCATTTCCTTGCAGGAAGGAGGGAGGAGGTACAATAAGCAAAATTGGTTAACCTAGTACGTAAGCTAAGACATATAGAACTTCTCTTTCAAAATATAAGATTAGTTGCCTTAGTATTTTATAAACTTAGTATTAAACACCTGGCAACAAGATGTATGTACCGTGTCTAATCCCAGGTTAGACACTTACTAATCTCAATCCTTTACTCGGGTCAGAAGCATGTTTTCCATGTTTATATACGACCAGTGAAGTTTTTTCTATCATTAAAAGTTAAAACCCGATAAACCATCAAACTAATATTGCCACTAGTTTTTCTTATAATGTTATAGTAACTCACCTTAACTTCCTTGAGCCACAATTTCTTCAAGTCTGGATCACCAAGGATAGTTGAAATAATTAGAGCAGCACCATGAACCGGTGGATTACTGTACATTGGTCTGGCAAGCTGCTGCAACTGACTTTTCACTGCCAGGGCTTGTTTTTCATCTTCGCAAACCACACTGCAGTTAATAGAGAAAGTCATTAGAAGAAGGGATAACAGAATTCTGCACTTCCTAAATTTCTCAACAAAGAGATAGAGAAGTCTACATAAATCTATATGTTTCATTGTTAGACTCCAATAATATATTAAAAGCAGCAAATACACTAGCAATGGTGTGTGGTTTCCCATGCCATAGTTTCTAAAACTAGAAAGAGCCTTTTCTTTCTTTTCTTCTTTTCTCCCTAGACAATGATCCACCATTTTCCAAGAACCCCGTCATCCTAGCTTTAAAAATATATATATATAATATACATAAGAATTTCAGAACTCAGAAATGGAAGATAATTGCGGTTAGGGATCCGGTTGTGGAAATGCTGAACAAAGACTTGCAGGTTGTGAGCAAGAGTACTTGTCTAAAGGTAGCTCCTTAGCAAATTATGAGCCATTATAGTATGTACATTTTCATACATGACCATATTACAACCCCCCCCCCCCAAAATAAATAAATAAATATTAGTGATAAAATGATAATAATAATAAAGAACCCCAACACCTTCAGTAGCGGTTATCGGAAGAAACACCAAACCTTTTTGTGTGCCTTTAACTAGATAACTAAGGATTGACTACAATTTTAGCTAATATGCAAACCAATACATTATTTTATTAATTCAGGTCCCTATAGTTTACTATGATGATCTTTTGAGGTCTTTTCTAATAAATATTTACGGTGTATATAGCACAATCCACTTGAAGGCCTGATTGATCTCAACAACTAGTAAATTTGGCTTTGATCATCATGTACTTAATATCTTCTACTTAATCTAGGAAACCTCCTCAGTCAAAGTCACAGTTCAGTTCTTTTTGTCTCCTAGAAACTACAGCATCACAGTTTGCCAGAAATCAATAATCTATACCCTCCTCATATGGCCTCACTTATACAGCTCTCTTTTCTATGGTTCCCCTATGCACTCCCTCACAACAGGATGCCTTCATTCCTGCATACCCCTAATAAATCCATGGCTACCAGTTTTTGGAGTGATGAGCCTCTGTTAAATTCTGCATATGGGGTAACCACAAAGCCACATTGGACAATTTGACACTGGTTAATTGTCAAAGCCCATAATACGTGGCCTCACACTCACACTCACACTGATGGAACTCAGTTCCTTTTTAATATGCACAAGGTTTTTCATAATACACTTTTCTCCAGGATCGGGCTCTGGCTCTTGGATCTGCACCAATTTTAGGGTGATCCAATAAGGCACCTATTATCAAACCAGGATGGAGGCGCGAAGTTTTATCATGTATTCTAGACAAAATAAATACGAAATCATGCAGCTAGAGTAATCTTGTACAAAAAAAGGAAGCTATTTCCTGTTTCAGATGAAGGCTTTAAATGGCTATCACCTGAGGCAGCCGACTCTCTGGCCATAAAGTCCCATATTTTTTGCGTAAGATTGGGAGCATCCAATTAGATGGCCATCCTCAAGAAAAATCCTGATAGACTTCGCATCCTTCTCTGGATCACCACTAGCAAAACCTTGATATGCCATATCGAAGAAAGCAAAATGTCCTTTGACCTGAAATTTAATAATTACATTTTAATAAATGAAGTAGAGAGGGAAGGATGAAACAAAAACAATCCATGAGATGTCTACCTTGAATCGGTAAGATATCTCTTTCCATTGTTCCTCTGTAGGATCAACCCCTGTAGGATTATGTGCGCAAGCATGAAGCAGAAAGAATGATCCATTTGGTGCATTCTGCACAAAATAACATACAATCGGTTGAAAAAAATAGAGAAGATCACAGAAAGCAATAGCAACAGAGAAAAATGAAAAAAGAAAAGAAGGCCACTATATATATGGCCAACTCAATTTAAGCCATTAAATGTGCTCTGGCTACCTTTACGTCATCCATCAGGGAAGCAAAATCCAACCCTTTGGTTTCTGGATGATAATAATGGAATGTCCTTTGTGGGACGCGGGCATCTCTCCATATGTTATGATGACTGTTAAAATTTCCAAGTTAGTATCTCAAAGCACCATATATGATAATAGAATGTACATGAAGGAACTTCTTCTAATTGGCTAGCCTTTAAAGTATGAGAACCCCTACAAGGAGTTAAGGAGAATTCTGCAAACAATACTAACTTGGACCAGGTAGGGACTGGAATGTAGATTTGGGAATCAGGGCAAAAGCGCTTCTGAAAGTCTGCAAAAAGTCGGTTCCAGAGAGAAAATTTATCTTTGATTAAATCAGAATTCTCCCCATAAAGCTTCAGTGGCAACCATCTTCAAGCTTCCTCCCATTGGGAGATACTCCCTGAAAAATTAAACCTTGTTCAATAGAGCTTAGATTCTGTTTTTTAACAGAGAGCTTGAACCGCTGCTATCTGTTTATCTTTGATTAAATCAGAATTCTCCCCATAGGCAAGCTTCAGTGTTTCGTCAACCATCTTCAAGCTTCCTCCCATTGGGAGATACTCCCTGAAAAATTAAACCTTGTTCAATAGAGCTTAGATTCTGTTTTTTAACATAGAAATATATCACTCAAAGTGGAATGGTATAGGCAAGATCAACATGAGCTGATATCTTAACTGTTTATCAAACAAAACATTTAGTATTAAATAAATTATGCATTGAGAATACAAGTGAAACATACACAAGATACAGATCAAAACCTCTTACGAGTCCTTATCTTCATAAAACTCATCCAGTTCTCAGTTCTCACCCGAATCATTTTGGAATTAAGGTTTTTCTAGAAAAGGAAATTGATATCAATCAAAATTTCAATTTCCAGTTATCATGTTCTAAATAAAATCTAATGCCAAAATGTATTGTTTAGCTTTACTTGGTCAGTTATGGCTTCCTTTAGCTAATTAGCTCATTACATCTATTTGACAGCAAACTAGCAAAGTATATCAGAGTTGCTCCTTATATTTGCATGTTTTATATTCCTTTTGTATCTGACTTTATCATCAGCACTAACTAAGAATAAGGCAGATATATCTCTTGGGTCAGAAAAATTCAAGGTGCCATTAGTTTAAAGAGATACTTTCTTTTGGAGTTTCTTCTCTACGGAAACTTGAAGATCATTAGTATAGTAATTATTATTTGGTTAATATTGTCTGGCTATATTTTCAATTTAGACTCTCACACGTGAAGTAAATTACGAATTGGAAAACCCAATGTTTCCCAAATTTCAAAAGCCAAAGTTCCTATTACATACTGGGATCTTTTCGACTTTTAGGTACATTTATCTAGTGTAATTCTGATTACCGAGAAATTAAAGTGATTTTATCATGCATCTTCATCGCCATGATATTGGACTTTTGCACCACATTTTGTTCACCAGGACATTTTCCAGAGGACCAAAACAGCACCTTGTAACATCCTATAAATAATTGCTCTGCCAAAAAAAATCAATTGAATATTTTCCCAACTAAACAAAGCTTGTGAAACTGAACTGAATTAGAAATTTTGCATCTTTCTCACTTAGTATCTAGACTCACAAGCCAAATACTGAAATAAAGATACTTAAAACCAGGAAAAGTGTCCATAATCCCACTATCATACTGTTCTGAATAGTTGACGAATCTTTTAGTATATAAGAATCAAACGCGTGCAAGTAAGGGATAAAAAAGTAGAGAGATATGGACCAGAACATGAAAGCAACGTCTGCCTGCAAAAAAAGCGCAATTGGTCACATTTGCATAGAAAGTAACGCCACTAACTAAATACTCCTACCACCTGTTAGTTTTTTTGGTCACCGAAAAAAGATTATTATTAGTAGTAGTATTTTTTTTAATAGAGAGAGTTAATTACTACTACTACATACTCCACTTACTTGATACTACTACTACTACAGTACAGTAGTAATAAATGAACCCTCCTCACTAAAAGCAGGTAGTAATTAAATTTACTTAATGTAAGCTTAACGATTGATTTAATACGATTAAAAATTAAATGCTCTGTTTTCATTTATTTTTGCGAATATTAAAAAGGAAAAAGAAGAGAAGAAGTAAAATCACTCACATATTCAGATTTCCGGCGATTCTCCGTTCAGCTTCTCTGACACACTCGAGAACAACCGGCTTTCCATTATCGTCACGGTAAGCTCCCTTCAAAAATTAAAATTCGCATCAATAAAAGAGATAAATTTGGAGAATAAATACGAATAAAGGAAAGAAGTGCCGATCAAATGAGGAAACAAATGCTAGACTTACAACTCCGACATTGACTTTATCCGGGCTGGGATCTGCAAGAAAAGCTTCGGTGACACCGAGAATTGGGTCTTTCGGGGAGGGGTTCACGCTTCGCCACCATGAGGACATCGATCGCGCTCCGTAGGCCGAGCTCGGACTGAGGAATCGTTTGGAAATTGCAGTTGGGAGCGCCATCTGTATGGTGTGAAATCGAGGTAGAGAAGAAGCCTCTTGACTGTTATGGAAGAGAGAGAGAAATGGAAGAGTGTTTCTCGTGTATGCGTGTGTTTATATATTTATACTAGTAAATGCGAAAGAGGCGTGAGGTTGCAAATTGTTACAACTGACATTGAAATGCGTAAGACTGCTGTAAAAACAAACACACACCATTTACATTCACCACGAGAGTAGTAATTAGCATGATGTGAAATTCATAAAAAAAAAAAAATTACTCCAGTGGAGTAATTTATATCAGATGTAATACTACATTATTGATACGAAGACAGATAGAGAGACATGTATTAATACATTATTGATATACAGACTCAGAGATTATTTATGTATACTCTCTTTATTCTTAAATAAGTGTAAGTAGGGTTTAAGATTTTTGTATATGAATTAAGAAAGTCATTTAATATTAGTAGTATTATTTAATAACTAAAATTTATATGAAATTCTATCACTACCTCTTTATGAGAAGTTGAAAATTATTACCTTAAATAATTTTTTCTCTTAAAAATTTATAAACAACAGATAAATTAAAATAATTTTTTTTCTAAAATATCACTTATTTAAAAATAAAGAGAGTATATCAGTACTTTATTAAGTGCTAACTAGACTGTAGCAACATACTATTAAGGCCTGTGGTAGGGCCATGATATAAGAAATTTGGATTATGAAATTATAACTTTTTAAATCAGGGAAAATGTGGTTGTTTTGACTTCTACCATGGCCATAACTTTTTTTCTTCTTTTCAAAACACAATGTTGCTTCTTGTGGGTTGAACACAAGACTTGTAAGTAAATAAATAAGAGTTCAAACCAATTGAGCTACAACAATTGTTTATTTTTAATGCAATTTTAATATATTGTTTCTTTATTTTTGTTCTAATTTTACTATTCTTAAAAAGTAAAACTTGGAAACAAGTAAATGTGAAATTGAATGCATAAGTTGAATTATTGAATATTTCATTAATTGAATAATTTGAATTACAAAGAAAGAAAATAAATATGAAATTTGTATTCTAAATAAAACTTGGAAAAGTAATAAAATTGTGTAATAACAAAAAATGAATACATGTGTAAATGTAGTTAGTATAATAAATAAAAATATGAAATTAGAATGGTAAGAATGAAATCAAATATATAATTAAAAATACAATCTTGATTCTACATAATTATGATTGTTAATAATATTAATAATGACATATTGTGGTTAATTGCAGTTGCAATTGCCTGGAGTTGATGCTTACAGCACACCGGACCGCTCCGCACTCTCCCCTAATATGATAAGATTTTGCCTACACATACTACGTACAAAGGGAGTAAAAAAATTATTAACTGATCAGAATGTTCTGCTTTCTTGTTTGTGACACCCATCACCCATGCATGCAATACTAAAAAAGTTTACAAACTCGAGATGATTTTGTCACTCTCTCATCCCATCGATCAAAAAGCATAAAATTATATATAATACATTCTTGTTGATAATATATATATCTGATATTCATGAACGTAAATAGAATCAGTTTGTTATTTTTTAATATTTATTAATATTACTAATTTTGGTGTAAGAAAATTTTATAAAAAAAAAAGAAAAGAAAGAAGTCTCTTGGTAAGGCGGGTTTAATTCAACCCGGACCATACATTCATACATTCTAAGCCCACCAAAATTCGGATCATTTTGACCTGATCCGACCCGCTTGGCCCATTTGCCAGGTGTAGTGCTAACCATATTTTCAACTTGGTTTCTTCCCCAGGGTAATATTTTGAGGAAATAATTAAAGAATACAGTACTCCACTCTTTAGTTCCAATTACCAACTTCCAACTTCCAACTTCCAACTTGAGATATCGCCGTACATTTTTAACTTTTATATTAGTAGTTTAAAATTATTATAAATTTATTTTAATTTTCAGTGTTTACCACTGATTTTTATAAAAAAAAATCATATCTAAATCGGATAAATTTTTAATTTTGAAACAAATGAATTATATAATTCAAAGAGTTATAACTAAATATAAAAGAAATAGTTTTTTCTTCTAACTATATGTAAAAGAAGGAAGTACTAGTATTATGTTAGTCCTAATTCAATTTTGTCATGAAATTTATTGAGATGTACCATATTACTAGTAGTATTTATCAATCATAAATATGTCTTTCTCTCTCCTCATGCTAGGTGACTATTGGGCTTCATGGCCAATGTAATTACCCCTACTAACTTTTACGGGCCACTTGGATTTGGGCTTAGTCTGGCTCGAGCCTACAAAAAATAATAGTCCAACATATTACCGACCGAAATTGGACAATTTCTAACCATGGTTCCACCGATCATCATCTTATTGTTCTTTCCCTATACAAATATATAACTAAAACGAGTAATTGATGGTAAGAAAATAAAATTAATTTTTTGTTAATAAATTCAACTGATGAGAAATTTGATACAGCCATAAAGACAAAGTAGATTATTATTATTATTATTCTACTTCAAATATCATACTAATTTGTGTGATTGAATCATAAGGAGATTAATTCAATCACTCCCCTAAATTTTATTAATTGCGGCTAATATTAAAAGCGAAAAAAGAGATCATAATACCATGAATTTAAATGGGCTAGAAATTTAGTGGACTATTCCACAGGATCTAATATCTTCAGGAATAATGTATTGGGCTGAAAAGTATGCCGCATAGATGGCCTGATTCGCTAAGCACATAACCAAAACCCTATTTATACTTCCACTTAGGGTTTCTCCCTTCCCATTTTCCCACCCCTTGCAGCTGCCAACTTTACCATCCGGGAAATCGCCATGGTATCTCTCTCCCTATCCTATCTATCACATAGAATCATTCTCTGTATATATATATATATTATTTGTAATTGTTTTGGAATGATGGATGCAGGCTTCAGAGAAAAAACTATTGAACCCGATGAGAGAGATCAAGGTCCAGAAACTCGTACTCAACATTTCTGTGGGGGAGAGTGGAGATCGACTCACTAGAGCCTCTAAGGTACGCCCCATTCTTATCTTATTTGATGCAAATTTACCCACATTAATTTTTGCAATTTATAGTGTCTTTTGGTCTTATTTCCACTTGTGTTCTCGGCAGGTCCTGGAACAACTCAGTGGTCAGACCCCTGTTTTCTCCAAAGGTAACCTTTTCGATTGATTAGAATAAAATGGTTATTGCCATAAAGTTTGTGGTTATAATGTATTAGCTGAATTCATATATAGGTTTGAATCAGATTAGTCATTAGAGTGTTTTTTTACTTGGTTTTCTAAGCAGACAAACGGTTGCTAATGTTATTTGAGTGATATCATGTAATAAGCTGCTGAGAAATGGAATGTCAGTCTTAAATGACTTGAATATTAAAATGGATAATTTTAGGGTTGGAAAATTTATCTATACACCTTAAAACGGCTATCCACTCGTTGAGTTTGGTGCTTTTATTATTTGAAAGATTATATGTCTAAATGGTTCAATCAGTTCAAAGGAACATGTTTAGATTTATGTAAACAAATCAAAATCTATTAATCCACATTATTTAAATTTTCAAATCTTGATTTGTTCTGCTTGACAGCAAGGTATACTGTGAGGTCTTTTGGGATCAGGCGTAATGAGAAGATTGCCTGCTACGTCACAGTGAGGGGAGACAAGGCAATGCAACTTCTGGAGAGCGGGTTGAAGGTGAAGGAATACGAATTGCTGAGGAGGAACTTCAGTGATACTGGCTGCTTTGGTTTCGGTATCCAGGAGCACATTGATCTCGGAATTAAGTAAGCTGGTGTTTTGTATTCATCTGTTATCCTTCATTGACTATATACTGCTCTGCTTTAATTCTTGTTCATAATTGAATTAATTAAGGTGATAAAAGGTGAAAAGTGACTGTAAATTCAGTATGGCCATATTAAGTAGAGGATAATCGCATGTAATGTCCAATGTGATTGGTTCTTTGTTGGATTGTTGTTATACTGTATAAATGTTCTGATTGATTGCACTGTATATTATACTAACTCCATTCCAAAGTATAATATCATTACTGACTTTTTGAAGTCAATTTAGGATATTTTTTGAACTTGACATTAATTTATTTAATTTTAGTCATACAATTATACATATTTGTAAACTATTTAAAATGTTTATTGTTTCATAATTTTTAGTGAATCATCTCAATTTTGAATTTGAAAATGTCTGAAACTATTGTCTAAAGTCAATTATGATCTTATAATTTGGAACGGAGGGAGCATTATTTACATAACAAAGTAGGTTCATGTTTTCATCTGGTTTCCTTTGTGTAGAATTTAGAAAATTACTCATTACATGTAAAGTATATGATTAATTCTCTCAAGTTAGGAAATTGCTTCTGAGGGGAAATTGAACGCAGTTTGTAGATGCTTTTGTCATGTGGACTATATAATCTGGAAATTTTTGTGTAGGACAGATGGAGATTCACTGATTATTAAGGTTTAGTTTTGCTAAATGCCAAGTGTCGATTAAGTATATTCAATTATTGTCAGTGAAACCTAGTAAATGCCGCCTGTTCCCTGAATGATTTGATGAGGATGTTTTTCTCCAAATTTGGTTGTTTTTGGTATGATCTTCTCTGTAGTGAATCAAATCTTTTCATCTTTTGATCAAGAAATAATCCCTTTGTTCATGTAGAGTAACTATTTGTTTGAAATTTGGTAAAACTGGTGTAGTTTCATTATTTGAACTCTAGTTTTGAATATTTAGAATTCCCTGGCAGTTTTATACACTTTGTTTTTTCTTCTCGCAAGGAAGGTGAGATGGGGGTTAGAGTTTTGGGGTGCATTTAGGTTTCTACTTTCACATGATTTGTAAGAACATTTGTATCAATTTCTTGGGTTTTCAGTTATGCTGGTATCTATTTCAAGCTTATATTATTAGGTGTTAATTGCTGTTGTATGGACACAAATTGTCAATGTTTGTTTTCATGTCTTGGTGTCTTGAAGGCTTTCTCAGCACACAGGGTGCCTAGTCCTTACATGCAGAATACTGCCTTGCAAAATATATTGCTCTTTTCTTTAACACCAACTATGAATCAGTTGCACTTTTTAAGTATTATTTGTTTATTAGTTTGTGTATTCTAAGTTCTTCAATTAAACTTTATTCCCCTTGTGGAATCAGACTTTGCCAATCATACTGTTTACTATACATTGAAGTAGACCTTTTTTTTTCTTCTCTACCCTTTGTTTTTTATTTTATTAATATGTTATATTTGTTTCCCAGGTATGACCCTTCAACTGGCATTTATGGTATGGATTTCTTTGTTGTACTTGAACGTCCTGGTTACCGTGTGGGACGTCGTCGTAGATGCAAATCTCGTGTTGGAATCCAGCACAGGGTCACAAAGGAGGATGCAATGAAGTGGTTCCAAGTCAAATACGAGGGCGTGATCCTTAACAAGTCCCAGAATATTGGGGGTTAATTGAATGCTGTGGGATCAGATTGGATAATTACAAGCCTAGTTTTGTGCTTTTTAGACCAGCAATGCATATTTAGTCATGTTTTGAATTTTTGCAGTCATGTTTTCTCTAGAGGCGGATGTTTTTTTCACAGCTATTTTCGGATAATTTCTGCTTTACTATGTACTGGCTTGCTTATTAATTGTGTTTGGCATTCTATGGTGGTTTTAGAATACAGTTCAGGCTTTGAGCACTTGCCTATACATCTTGAAAACAACAAATAAATAAAATTTCATAGAACTATCAACTATGGGGGTCAAGCAATTAGTTTTTTTTGTGGTCATTTACTACACAAAATACAAGAAGAACAAGTACTAGTACTTGATAAAAACTTACTAAATCATTAGGTTACATGGTATCCGAAATATTACAATGAGCAAGTTTACCTACCAGCCAAAATCATTGTTGTCAGAACTAATAAAAGTAATTCAATTTTCATCAATATACTAGATGTAATAATGTAATTATAGAAAGTGCTCTCTAGACTCTTATCTAAGAAAGATGAGAAGAAAAAAAACTATGGTTCTGTTATTTGGGAGACAATACTTGAACCTCAGCTGGTAATTGAGCACAAAATTTTGGGGCAGATTTGACTCGGGACAGAGGTTAGTAGTACAAAATTTGGGGCCTTGTTTTCGAAAAATGTTTCTTCTTCAAAGTGTTCATATCATTCTCCCCTTATATGAAGGCAAAAACCCCACTATCATGATATGAGCGCAGCTATGCAGCTATAGATAATCTCCTGTAGTCCACCCAAAACTTTACCTTTCTAACTTTTTACGCATCATCCAACATTGGCCCAAGCTCAATACATTCTCTTATCCCTCCTCTAATAGACTTGATACAAATGCTACTCTCAGAAGCCAGAGCAATTGTACTAGATGGCTTATCAAAAACAATAAATTGATTAGGCGAACAGCTATGTTCCTGAATACAAAAAGTGAGTGAGGTGATTGATTTGAATATCCTAAGGAAGGAGGCATCTCTGACTGGGGTTTGTTCTGTTTATATGTTTACACCTCATTGACTGGGGTTTGATGCTCCAACAATTGTATTAAAGTATCAAACATAGCAATCCAAACATCATTACAAACAACCTGACAAGACAGCATAGGTTATTACAAAAACCATTGAACAATAATAACATAACAAGAAGCATTATCATACTCACTTTGAAGTCTCATACATCAACATTACAAACTGAACGGCTCCTTTTTCATCACCCAAAGACCATAATCCAGAAAACACTAATATCAAAAAAGTCCCATCTCTGGATGACATCGGTCACAGTTTTTCCTTTTCCTCGGAGAGAACTAAGATAGCTACAATCTATCCTTACTTTAAAGTTTTGGCCTCCTTCAAAATTCAGTGTTGAGATGACGAATCCATGAAAAATCAACACTTACAAGACCAGCTGCTTCCCACATGCATAACCACCGAAAGTAAAAACACAAACAGAGATCACGTCAGGGAATAATAAGCTTCTTGCCAGCATAAATTGTGTCCCCAGTCAGCCCATTAGCCTCCTTAATTGCCTCAATCGAAACCTACAACCCAATCCCAAAAATCAAAGGTACAGATTTTAATCAGTACCCAATAACAACCATTAAAAATGACAAATTTTCATTTTAAAAACAAATGCAATAAAGTAAAAAAGATACTAATGTCTACCCCATATTCCTTAGAGAGACCCCAAAGTGTATCTCCCCTTACAATATCTACAGTCCTTGGCATCAACTTTGGCTCATTTTTCTCCACACAAGTACTGGGTTTCTATAAAATAAAACAAGTAAATCAACTTAAACAAATTTCAACTTCTCTCTACAGAACCACAAATTAATGGAGTACTGAAATGAGGTAAGAGGAATTACCTTAATAATGGGTTCTTCAGGGGAGAGAAAAGTTGGCTCTTTGATTTCGTTGCTGTTGTTATTGTCGGGGAGGTTGGCGTTGTTGAAAGGGTTGAGGGCTTTGAGAATGCTCATGGCGATACCTGAGAATACTACGAAACCGGCGGTTTTTGCCACGGTGGCGTCCTTGCCATGGTCTTTGCCGTCGCCGGGGTTTTCGTTTGACATTGGATCGGAAGGGCTGGGTTCAAAGAAATAAGGGGTTTTAGGGTTTTGGACCACAAATGTCTGAATTGAGCTGGTCGTCGTTTGTAAGGAGAACAGATAGTCTTCTTTTGAAATTCAAGCGTTCAGCCGCTTATTCTTGATATCTTAGCTGTGTGAATTTTTATTTTTTATTTTTTAATTTTTTTAAATGCAAGAACCAAGAAGTGTGCACGTGAGGACACGTGACATGTTCCAGTCAGTCATACGCACAAACCTCAAATTCACGCTCTCTCTATATATTCTTTGGCCCTGATTCTGCCATCTCAGCATCAGCACATTATTTGACGCCAGCGTATCAATTAATAAATTACAAAACCCAACGCGGACTCTCTGTTCAAGAAGCAGATATAATTTTCCAGAAATACTAGTCTAGTTGGAACCCAATGGCAATGGGTCATGGCGGAAAAAGAAGAGGGTTTGGGAAGCTCCGGGTCGCAGTGCGTTTGCTGATGATTATTATGCGGTTTTGGGTCTGGTAATACTGCTTCGATTTTGATTTTTATATGTTTTTTGGGAATAGATTTGTGTTTTTTTTTTGTCGATTCATTCACTTGTGACTGGAATGCCTGATTAATCAAAATATTAAACAGTTTTTATTGAGTATTGAGGTAATGGGTATTTTAATATTGATGCAATGGCATGTGCATAGTAATACAAAAAAGGCTTAGTTTGACTTTTATTTTGGTCAAACGGACCAATTTTAGAATTAAAATGTAAACATATTTATTTATATTTTACAAACCTATGAAAATTCACCTATATTTACAAGAAAAGCATATAAAATTTAATTAGACAATTTGACTGAAATTTTACAAGATGGAGGGAGTATTATTCAGTCTGGTAAGAATACCTTCACGCATATACTTCGTTTTTCCTTTCCATAAAGAGGGAGTCCTCATGTGAAATTTAACCTTTTTGAGAAAAACTTAAGCTTGGATTCATCATCTATCAATTAAAAGTGTGATAAACTATTTCAAGAGTTAATGTAATTTCCAAAATTCACCAAACTAGGATTTCCTACAAACTGATTTATGACCAGATAGAACTACCTGAAAAGAGTTAAGAACAAGGAAAGTGTATAATGTTTTTTTGAAATTAACGATGTAATTCTATTAACATGTGTTGCATGTTGTTGTATTGATATGTTTTGGACAATTCATCATCCACTCTCTTTTCTTCATTCTATTATTCTATACTTGTCCTCTATTTTCTTTCTTTTTTCCTTTTTTTTGGTACAAGGCATAATGCTAAATACTTTGGTTATTTCTTGCCCCATGTAACCAGCTTCCAGATGCCACACCAGAGCAGATCAAGAAATCATATTACAATTGCGTGAAATCTTGTCATACAGACCTGAGTGGCAATGATCCAGAGACCACTAGTTTCTGCATGTTTATCAATGAAGTTTATGCGGTGGGTTTTCACCTTGAAATGTAACTCCTCCGTATTGAGTACTCAGTTTGAATATTTTGCTTTTGTTTCTACTATATTTGGATTATTGCAGTGTAGGTTCTGAGTGACCCTCTTGAGGCTTAATGGTTTATGATGAAATTCATGGGTGTACTTTGACTGCAATCAACCCATTCCTGGATGATTCCTACCCAAAGGAGCATGTATTTGTTGATGAGTTTAGGTGCATAGGTACGTTGAGTTTCTACTCAGCTCTTACTTTTATTTGTCATGTGATTAACCTTCAAAGATTTATGATATATGGATCGACACAGAAATCTGAAAATATTGATCCTTGGATTTATGGTTTAATAATTAAACAATCATTTTGGATCTAAAATTTGGGGAAGCATTTAACATTCTTGTGACAATCTACTCCTATTATCGGGTATATATTCCCATGCATATTTTAGTATTTGTTTTCAAGACTTTTTCCTCTAATTAAAATTGAATTTGAAATACATTAATGCATATGAATAAAATACAATTACAGTGGTATTATGTCTGCCAATTTCTGAGTAATGATTAAATTTGACCTAGAAAATATCTAATGTTTTTTCTTCTTCTTCACAGGCTGTAAAAACTGTGCCAATGTTTCCCCAGATGTGTTTAGCATAGAGGAAGATTTTGGGAGAGCCAGAGCATGTAGCCATTCTGGAACCCCTAACTTGGTTCAACAAGCTATTGAAAGTTGGTCAGTCATGAATTAACTGACATGCCATGGCTTGAATAACTCTAGAAGTATATTTATCATCTGTTTAGTCTCCAAAAAATCAACAAACATATTAGAGCATCAATAACAACAAATTTCTCAGTTTTTTTTTCGAGATTTCATTATGTGTGTTTTTACAATCAATATATAATTCTGTCAAGTGGATACATAAACTGCAGTTGATTCCCTCTTATATTTGTCGGCATGCTTGCTTTTTTCTTCACGCGAAAATGAGGTAGCAAGTGACTAAAGTGCCAAAAAATGACGATATATTTTAATTTTATGCATCCTCTAACTGCTTATGCTTTTAGAGACATGCCTAATAATTTATATCATGCTTTACCACTTCCTCTCAGGGTAAATCTCCAGTTGCATTAAGTAGGAAGTGCTAAAACTTGATCTGCATTGTTTGTCCCATTCTCTAATGGATTAAGCTTTTTAGAACATTTTGTAACCTGAAATATACGAGCCAACTTGAGATTGGCTTTCATTTGATTTTCAGCTCCAGTAAAGAAGTCTCCATAATTTTCCAATGTCCTAACAATAAAAAAAAATTGTCTGGAGAAGATTTTCGTGCTTTCGTTGCTGTTTACTTTTACATTTATGGTCTGATGATATATTTTTCTTTCTATACAAGTATCACTAGATGAGTTATCAAACATACAAAAGTTAGTGTAAATTTATTTTTTAAATGTTAATGCTATAAAATTGTTCTTTTTAGACAGTTAGGTAATTTAATGCTTCTTCTTCACTCTTCAGCCCAGTTGATTGTATTCATTGGACTTCTGCTGCTCAATTGTCTTTGCTAGAAGATGAAATGCATAGGGTAGAAAGAGTTAATGCAAGTCTTTTTTTCTGCAGTTTCTCTCTTTCATCTGTTTAATAGTAATATTCATCTTAATCAGATATCAATATTTTTGTAATTAGTTGTCCACTTTCAAGTTTATACACCAACTTGTGTATACTAAAAATATAAATGGCGTGCACCACTTGTATGGATTGCCTAGCCAATCTTTTTCCCTCCTTTTGTTTGCAATGTTTTGTGTGAAGAAACAAACCCGCATACTAACTTTAAAAGTCTGGAGTTCTAATACAGATGTTAGTGAAAATAAAAAATTTAATGTTATCCCAATAATTAGGCCATGCTAGACTCTGGTCATATCACCTATTCAGCAGTACAGAGGGATGCTGGGTAAGATCTACCTTTTAGAAAATTCTTATTAGTATTTTAAATGCATGCAAAACCATACAAAATTCAAAATTAATAAAAACTCATAACATATAATTATATTATTTGAGAGAATGCATTTTAAAATTACTTTTATTTTATAAATTCAAACTATGTACAAAAATTATTTTGTTTTGTTGATAACAGGTACTGATGCTTCAGGAATGGGACAATGTTTTCTATGATCAATCAAAATAAAAGCATTTGTTCTTTGAAATGAAATAAAATGATCAATTGATCATCCAAGTGAAAATTGCTGGAGTGTTCGTAAGTTGATTGGTTGGTTATATTGGTCTTAAAAATGAAGTCAACTTTTGACATCAATAGTTGATTGTCTGGAAGAGTCTGATGGGATTACAGATATTCTCTATTACTGTTTTATGTCTATTACAAGTTAGCAAAATACAACTATTGGATGCTGAGGTAAAAGGAGTGGAATTAATCAGTGAATAAGCTCTGTCTTGACAAATTGATAAGGATATATATGTTTTGCACTTGAAATAACTTGGTACCCACAACACAAAAAAGCACAAAAAGTAAACTGAACTTGAAACTGTCATTTGTAGGTCTCCTTTTCTTACCTCATCCCGAATTGAATGTAGTAGCATCTAGGAAGAGCTCTTAGATACAGATGTTTGAATGGTGGCAAACCTTTAGTCAGACTATAATTATATAAGAAGTGTAATACATGCACATCTTCACCTTTACATTTTCTTCTTTGTTTTTGTTTCCTGAAGTGAAGTTCCAAGTTTGTTGAATCGAAAGCTAAGAATTAGCGATAAAATATTGTACATGTTTTTATTTTATATATATTTATATATATACATGCCAAAAATATGAAAATACAGGTAACTAGAAGGATTCAGTTAAAGGAAATTACAAATCAAAAATAATGTTTGTAAAATATCATGGCAGAATCTCCATTTGTTATACTATATATATATCTTTTTTGGTTAAAGTAGTCAATGTCAAGCTGAAACAAATTGGTTCTTAGAATTGACACATTTTTCAATGGCTTAAGCTTATGATTCCAGCGGTTGTCATCTTAACCTTAAGCTTCTCACCACATGTTATGGACATATTGTGGTCTTGTGACATTTATAAAATAAATACGTAAAACGAACACTTCCCAACCAATGGTATGATTGATGAAATTCTATCATGATTTTCAAATTTCCGACAACGACTTTGTGGTGTGTGTTACTGAAATTCCTGTAAAAGCAATAAATTTGTTGATAATCCCAGAGGCAATTTCCAACAAGGAAAATTGTAATCTCTTGTACCCTTTTATCTTTAGAATCATGTATACTACTAACTGTATCTAAAGGTTGTTAGTTTAAGACATCTGTTAAAATAATCAGGCAGCTCAGAAATTAAGATGGATGTAGGTGCAATGTTGCTAATAAGTGAGAAAATATTAAATTTGCAATTAAACACAATTTTCTCTATGATCGCAAAAATTCAGTTTTGATCTTCAGTACTTTGGTACTGAGTGGAAGTTTTAGTAATGGTGACAATATATTAGTCGCTGCCAAAAAGGCAAAAGGGTATATATATATGACGTCCCTAGCAATTTTGATCAAGTTCTTGTCATGCATGACATTTTGACTTGCAAATTACTTGGTTCAATATGTGAAAAAATGCGTATAGAACGGAAAGTGATTGATTCATAATCCCCATATCTACAATTTCAAAAGCAAAACCTAAAAAACAAACCTCAGTTACAGAAATACAGACAAATACTGTTCATTTTACAGTAGATGCAACGCTGCGAGCCCACACTCTAAGATGATTTTTCATGTCGATTCCTCCTCCTCCACCACCACGAGGATCCGGAAATCTCCATTTTATGAGTGGGTTAGTTACCTTTGTTCGATTCGAAACACCCCATGCTTCTGAAAGATAAGGTCTTGAAACTTTATGTTGATGAGTATCATCACTTACTACTTCTTCCCCACCTTTTCTTCCATATCTTTGCAATCCTGGAAGGATTGAAACCAAGCTTGAATCTTTATCTTCTTTGCAGAACACAAAACCCAAGTCCATAAACCCTTTAAGCTCCTCAAATTCGAGGTTGGACAAGCTCCTACTACCTTTCTTGTTTCGCCTCTGCTTTTCACCCTTTTTTCTCCTCATGGCCATGGGAGACGTTTCTTCTTTCCCAGAGAGTGCAGCTTGTAGTTTGGGTGGGACTATAACAGAGTTTGGAGAAGCTGGACTAAAACTTGTCTCGGAGCACAAACAGTGAAGACTTTGAGATCGAAAATCAAGAGAACGTATCCGAGAGAGATTTAATTCTTGGGACTGGCCAACAACTGGAAGTGATTTTGTTTGTTTATTGGTGAAGATTTGAAGTTCAAACCAACAAGAGTCAGAGCTGTAGGACTTGTTCAGCTGCCATAAGAATTTACCTTGCACCTGCAGTTGCAGTAGAAGATGAGAGGAATGGAAAACACACGCACAAATAAAGCAAAAACTTTACTGCATTAGATTAGATGATGGTCCATTCCCTTGGTTTTATGGGAATCTTGTTGGTGAATGGTGATAGATAAGATAATATGTGTAAAATAGTTGTTTGGAAAATATTGTAGCAGAGACGCATATTTTCCTTTCATGGACGTTATTCTATTTTGCCAACCAAAATCTATCTTTTTACGTTTAATGCTTTGTGATTGTAATTTTAAGTTTTAATTAATAGTACAATTTCTAATTATGGTCAAAAAATCAAATTCATCATTTGGGTTATAATTAATCATGCCTATATTTCTTTCTTTGTCGATGGCTTCATCATGTTCATGTATGTATTAACAATTTTTGCCATCATAATTTACAATATTATTAGTAAATTTTAAAAATTATTTTACTTTTGAGTCTTGTTATATATTACAAAAAAAATAAATAAAAAAATTATCCAACTATAACATATAAATATATGAAAATTATCATAATAAAAGAATCTGCATAAACCTCTTTCTTTTCTTTTTCCACGTCCTTGTGTCTGATCACATTCTATTTGGAATGAATTGGATTCTTTATCCCTGGCCCAGCTTATCATGATCAACCTTTTGCTTTACAAAAGGCAATCAATCCTTTAATTAGCCGCTGTTTGTCCCAATAATATCCAAATCTCAAACATTATAGGCAAATTAAATAATTAATACTCCAAGTTGTCCAAAATAAATCTTATTAACAAGATTTATAGATATTAAAAAGAATGTATTTTTATATCATATCCATCCCTAAAAATAATAAGTTGTTTGTTTGGTAGTCTAAATTAAATTAATTTCTTCATTTACTCTTTTCATTTTGCTTGATCGTAAATTTTGTTTTGTTAGATTTATAGTTTAGTTTTGATTATCATCATTGTTAATAGTAGGTGCATTACGTTATTGCCCTTAAAGCAATGCACATATTATGGTCAATACTTGCAAGTAGCTGGTAATACTAACATAATAATAAGTGTAATAAAGATTTTTTTCTCACTATTGTTTGCAGTGTTGGAAAATGGAAATATCAATTTCTTAAATACAGTGGAATCTCAATTTAATAGATAGGATAATGAGGTGATTCAACACAGTGTTTGCATCGCTAAAGTAAATTGACATAGCTAGTGTTTTAAAGGACACTAAGAACATTCACAACTGTTTTCTTATCTCTATTCTTATACTGCAGTGTTATTAGGTCATTCTGTAGGATAGGGATTCAATTTTTTCACTATCTACCCAACAGGTTCCTAATATTGATTCCTTAAATATTAAAATTTAAAAGTTAAAATTTGAAAGTTTCAACAGTCAAATCATGTTTTGAACGTTGTAACTATTTTTTATATAAAAGTAATTGTTGTTTGAATTTAAAATTTGTAATTATTTTAATTTAAAAATAGATATTGCTAGAAATCAAAATGTGCAACGATCATTATGTGTTTATGAGAACTAAAACAACATTATTTTAATTATAAAATAATAAAATTTATAATTAGTAGTAATATTTTTTACAAAAATGATCAAAATCAAATTTTGACTGATTTTTAATTTTTTTTTATAGTTCTCTTTCTTCTCTAAATCCTCTGTTTAAAAAATAAAAATGAGTGAATTTGATAGGTATACCCAAATTAGCAATTAAGTGAGATAAGATCCTTTAACCAACATAAAATCGCAATAAATAAGGTGTGAAATGTCATTTTACATAAATAGGGAACACTCTTTTGATTCCCTCACCCTGAGGAGTCAAATCATATATAGGGATTAAAATAGAGAATTATATAAGGATAAGGAAACTATTGGATACTGATTTATTGATATATTCTTCAAATATAGGGATAAAGAGTCTATTGGAAAAATTGCTGTGAATGCTCTAAGTAGCTAGGAGTAACAGTAGGATAAGGAGTATGAACTCCTCTAACTATAAGGGCCAAGCCCAAGGGTAATGAACTCCTCTGGTAATTAGAAAATGGCTTCTGGAATCTTTGGTATGGTCGGAATTAAAATTCTGGAATTTTTGATTAGTAAAGGTAAGATGAGGACTAACTAAACCCCACTAGTGACCCACCAGATGGTTTATTCATTGCATTGCATTGCATTCCCACCACAATTTCCCCTAAACCACTTTATTTTCCACCTTATTTCAGATCAGATAAGACTAGAAAGGGCATCATTTATCTGTGGAACAATTTGATATCAAATCCATGTTGCCCGGCAGGCGTAGGGAGGGGAGTATCATTTACTAATGCCCACATTAAATATTTGTTTGAAATGTCTATATATACGTACATAATTTACTAAAAACAGAGCATTCATGTGTGATGCAATTATATATATATATATATATATATATATATATATATATATATATATATATATATTACGAATAGTTATGTCGACAGGCTTTGCAATTATAATTCAGAAAAAGGGGTATTATTGCGCATGATTATGATTCCCTTTTTGCTGACCTTGAATGTTGAATAACTTTCCAGCCAAGAGACAATCTCCTTGTAAGAAAAATACTACTACATGATAGTAAAATTTTGTTACAAGGGAGGGGGTATAACAAGCTTTTTAGCAATTTTTCAGAACACACGTTTCTATAGTTAGATCAATCCACACAGCTACACCAAACCACATTCTGCCTATTTAAACAGTGTTTCTGCAGACAACAAAAAAATATATCCTTTCTATATTCTCACACATACTAAACCATAAATGAAAAACGTAACCTACGGAGGAACAATTCTGATGCAGCTATTTTGGAATCAAAGCCTAGCTTGAACAGCAGCTGAATCTCTTGAGAACAGACGAATCGTCTTCGACATTAATCGTCTCTCCTTTGGATGGGAGAGAAGAAGCAGCAACTCCTTCGTCCCCAGCTTCCACCGACTTCTTGCTGACAATATGATATATCTGAGTGAGAACTTCCTTAAAAGCATTTTCGACATTGGTTGATTCGAGTGCAGAAGTCTCCATGAAGTAAAGAGACTCCCTCTCCGCTAAAGCTTTTGCATCCTCAGTTGAAACAGCAACTAGGTGCCGAAGGATCTGATTTGTTGCCAATAAGCATGACTACAATGTTGGGATCCGTGTGATCTCTTAACTCTTTCAACCACCTCTCAATATTCTCAAAGGTAATATGTCGAGTGACATCATACACAAGTAAAGCACCAACCGCTCCCCGGTAGTAAGCACTAGTAATGGAACGGTATCTATCAAAAACAGAAAAGGCCCCGCCACCAATGGTTTCAGAAACGCAATATTAATTATATCCAATCTCAACAACATAAAAGACTCTGCATGTGGCGTCAAAAAAGGGGTATTTGCTCATAATTTGAGAATTAACTGTCCGTGGACCCTCAGTCCTCTTTAAGCTATTGTGTAGAGATTTTTATTCTATTATGCTTCTAAACATTGCTACCTTTCCTATTTCTTTTTCTATTTTGCTAACTATATGCACAAACACGCATATAAGGTGAAGAAACCTTTTATTAGAGACGTTCCATACTTCCATTTGCAAAGATTGATATTAAGTTTGAAGTTCCACTTTCAAAACTTCAAACTGAAACCAATTAGTAACTGTAGCATTACATTCTAGATCACAGCAATAATAGTGTAAAAACAACAGTAATCACAAAATTAATTTAATACAATCATATTGTGCAGCGTGCCCAAATATAGTTGCAGAAATATAAATCAAAAGGAGTATCTTAAAAATGATCAGTGTTAGGCCAAGTAAGAGACAATGAACACCATATAGTTGCAGAGATACAATTTGACTTTTGAGATTTAACGACGGCTTATTAAACTTCAAAATTAGTATCTTTAAAAAAAAAATAGAACGAAATAAATTTTGTGATTAATAGTTTCGTTATATATTATACAATTATAATAATTGTATCAACTAAAATTAAATAAATTTACATCAATTTAAAATTTAATATGCCATCGTTTGACCTCAAAAGTCAAATTGTATCTCTAATTTTGGAACGAAGGGAGTATCTTACGAGTTACGACTGATATCTATGCTCTATTGTCATTTGATTGATTTTCCCAAACAACCAAAAGGCCTATCTTTTCAATTTGTGGCACCAATCAGATTAGGCATGTTCATCGATAATTAACCGGTCCGTACTGGACCGGATCGGACCGGATCAAACAAGTTATCGAATCTTCCCAAAATTGGGTACCGGTACCGGTTGAACTGGTATACCGAACCGGTTAGCCGGTCCGGTACCGGTTTTATCTAATTTTGTACCGATTGGATTTGTCTCTCATTTATGATTCTAATGGTAATATTATACCAATTCCTGCAAAAACATAAACTGCCACACCTAAACCATAGAAGAAAATAGAGAATCCTCCAAATGCTTGCAAAACAAGGCTTTTCCCTCTTGAGGCATCCCAAAATGGGAATTCACCTTCAAAATCAATATACATAATTTCATTATCTTTAGAAACAATCTTTAGAGTAATTTTTTAATTAAAACAGACTTCAGGTTGAAGCAGTTGCTTAAGCACAACAAATGGCATTCTCATGTGGTTCTTTTATCAAACAGATGGAATGAATTTTGTGAATCTACATAAAATGCCAGCAGACTTAAAAAAAAAACAAAAAATTCGCAATTAATAAAAATAAAAAATACACAACAAAAGGAACAACCCCATATATGCTCAGAGGGGCTAAATTGGTCAATGTTAGAATTGCGTTCCCAATTGGAAAGGAAAACAACCCCATATGCTATATGAACTGATTTACCTGAAAACCCCAAGATTTTGGGGTTGGGATTATTAATTGAGAAATTAAAAATATTTGTTTGGGTAGTAGCTATGAAGATGATGTAGCTAACGCAAAACACAGCTTGGGATAAGACAATCATGGCGCCGACGGCCAGACGTCGAAGATTAGACCGCCGAACGAGTTGATTTTGGAGGAGCCACTGAGGGATTCGAGGCGACGGCGCATGTGGACCAGTCATGCAATAGTAGAATCGGAGGTTTGGCCGGTGGGAGAGGATGGATCGGTGAATTCGAGAAGGAGAGGAAGGTTCGAGAATGGTCTGAAATAGAGAGGAAGGTATGGGATGGAGATGGAGAGATGGAGAGAAAGTGAGACTATGAAAGGAGAATAAAACTGAAACCTTATTAATGTAACCGGTACAACTGGCTCGGTTCGGTATATACCGAACGAGCCAAACCCCTTCCTGTTTCCGGTACCAAAAATTCGGTATTTACCAGTTCAATTTGCCGAAACCGTACCATTCCCTATTTGTTCCAAACCGGCTGGTTCGGTTTGACAAAAAAAACACGAAAAAACCAAAATTTTTGGTCACCCCTAAATCAGATCACTACTGAACGTCTGAACCTTTTATTGAAACCATTCTTTATTGGAATCATGAATTTATTAAACTACTAATAGATATATTATAAAACTTTAAAAAAAACAAAGACTTTATAAAGCCTGACAAGCTGACACCCAAATCCAGATTCTAATTAGAACACCAGATGACAAACATTGGACATTACTGCAAAATAGTAATGAATGGAATTGCTTGGCCTCACAAACCAATAAATTTATAACAGCAGGTGGTAATGAGATCTTTTCTGTGAATATAAACAGAAAAAATCCTGAGGTCCCATAAATAACCAGCAATATAACTAATAGCCATAGAAAATGATCACAAAATTCAAGTTCCAATTTACTGTAATATATATTTCAGATGGAAAAAACAAAGATTATCCGACTTTAACAATTAGATATGTTAAAATTCTAATCAGAAACTAGTACACGCAATGGATCAATTTCAGACATTAAAAAAATTATGGAGCAACCTTCACCCCAAACATCAATAAAAAATTTATCTTATTTAATTCAGTAACGCTTGATCGGTAAAAAACAAAAGCAAAAAATTACACATCAAAAACCTTTCTTTCTTTCTTTTAATAGTTCACAAAGTTAATAAAGTCGGATAGAAAAAAATAATAATAATAATCAACAATTGAGCCAGCAGATCCATGAAACCAGATAATAAAATCACAAATTAGAAGGTATAACCTCGCAAAACCCACATAGCACAGATGAATATATATACACACGTACGTTTATGTATCTAAAATGAAATAATAATATTTGGAGGGAAGAAAAGAAACTACCTTTCTTGACCAGCAGTATCCCAGATTTGAGCTTTGATGACCTTGCCATCGAGGGTGAGACTCTTGGTAGCAAATTCGACCCCAATAGTAGACTTGGATTCAAGATTAAACTCGTTCCTGGTAAACCTGGATAGGAGATTTGATTTACCAACACCAGAATCACCAATTAGAACCAACTTGAATAAGTAATCGTATTCATCTTCAGCTCTATACCCACCCATCTCTCTCTCCTCTTTTTTGAATACTCAATTTGAAAACAATGGAAAGGAAATGGTGGCGACTGTTGTTGGCAGGTTGGCTACATTCTTGGGAAGATCAAAGAGGATTTGGTTCATAATTCCTAAGCTACCCTTACCCTGTCTTGGGGTTTTTTATTGGAGACAAGAAAAGAAAAGAAAGTAGGTAAAAAATAAGGTGAGAATGTCTGTCTTGTAATTTTCAATAGAAGAGGAAAAAAAAATATTCATCCTTTTATATAATTTTATGAATTAGAAATTTAATTTTTTTTATCTTATAGTTTTTTTTTTAATATATATATAAATTATATTTAATTTAATTTTTTAAAGACTTAAAAATAAAGGTCGAATTCAGTCTAAGATAACCTTACTCAAATTATATTTGAAAGCTTTTTAAGGTACAGAGATTCTAATAAAATTTTGCAATATTTGCTCAGATTTAAATTCAACACATTTTATTTCTTTAATTTTTTAATGGTAAAAGTACATTTAATTCCAATAAATAAAACAGCTGGAGTAACACGTAATAACTCCAAATGTGTTATTATTGGGCTTTTCACGAGCGGCTAAGGCCTCCATGGGTGGGCGAGCTAGATTACACGGAGACGAGGTTGTTGTGGATCAAATATTTTGATATTGGGTCAAAAAAGATCTCCTTTTCAATACGTCAGTATTTCATAGATTCTGACTCATACGACTTCAATGGGTTAGGAGAACAGTGAATTTGTTACGTATATATGGGGTTTATTCATGACAATCGGTTACTGTGAACAATTTTTTTTTAATTTATTGAAATTTTGGCTGGAAAAAAAAAAAAAACAATCGACCAAAAAAGTGCTTGTTCCACAGCAACCGATTGCTGTGGATGGAACTCCTATATATATAGTCAGATCAGGTAAGGACTCCCTTACTTTGTTAAAATACGGACTTTTTTTTTTGGGTTTTTTTGGTTTTTTTTTTTAAATAACTAAAAAAAAAGTTTAATATTTTATGGAATTGAAATTTTTTCATAATACAATATTTTGGATGTGATTTGGATCATTATAACAAAAGCAGTGCATGCGATGCATGCAGATTTGTATTCACCATTTTTTGGTATAGGTATTCAAATCACGCCCAAAATATTATATTATGGAAAAATATCAGTTCCATAAAATATTAAATATATTTTTAGTTGTTTAAAAAAAAAAAAAAATCCGCATTTTAACAAAGTAAAGAGAGTCATCACTATATATATATATATATATATATATATATATATATATATATATATATATATATATATATATATATATATATTAGGTGTTCATTTACAATATTACTTTAAGTATTTTGAACCATAAAACTTAACTTGTTTCCAAATAATAATAAAATCATTAAAATGTAAAAATTATTTACAAAAGAAAATATTATCATCTCTCCAATGAATTAGTTACATTTTCAACATTATCAAAATGGATAGTACTAATAGTCGCAAAAAGATTAGGAAGGAGTGAGACTAATTATAAAGAGAAGATGAAATAATTAGGGTTAACTTATCAGTGAATATTAAATAGTATTAATTAGGGGGATTAGGGTTGACTTATTACGAGTTGAGTTTAAATATATCAGTCAAAAAATCCCGTTTGCCAATTTATTATCTATTATATATACTAAATTACAATATATAATACAATAATTTAACATTTATCCTTCTATAAATTTAACACCTGTACATCCTATTAAATACTCCTTTTGGCCCTTGACAAAAATACCTTTGACATACTCCTGCGTCTAAAAAACAACTGAGGTTGTAAAAAACCTAAAAAAACAACTGAGGTTGTAAACACCACAATCCGCCTGTGGTGTTGGTGGGGCTCGATTATCCAGTTCTCTAATCTCGTCGTGGTGTGGATCTTCCAGCATTCAGGGTCTGATGAGCTCATTGGAGCCCTGCAATGAGTATTACTGTTCCAAAGGGCTTTCCCCCTCTGATTTTTTCTTCGGTGGTGACAAAGCTTTTGCTTCGTTTTTTGGATCGATCTCTGTTCCGGTGGGCCGCAGGCGGATTCATCCACCTGCCCATTCGGGTAAATTTGCTTACTTGCTCTGTTTCGCCCCTTTTTCTATTTTGACTGTTTGGTAATTTATTTGTGATTGTTATAGAACTGGGGGTGTTGTTCAGGGGCTCAAAATTAGCTAAAACGACAGCATTTCCAGGTTTCTTGAAAAGAAAATGTAGAAATGGAGCAGCTGCATTATCCGCCACTGTCAAGGACAATGAAACATTAACTGCAGCTTCTTCTAAGTAAGAAAAATAAACCCATCTGTCTTTTTTGATTGATTTGCTGGATTTATGTTTTAATAGTTTGTAGATGATGTTTTGGATATAATGTATTTTTTTTCAATTTGTGTGAAAAATGTAGTCTTTAGACTTCTGTTATCATATACTTTCATGCCGTTTTAGAAATCAAAGTTTTCTTTCTTCAAATTTGACTACTCTGATGTTTGTCTCGAGGAAAAGGTTTTGTGGGAAGTATTTTTTGGTGAAATCATTTGTATTGTACCCTAGAAACAGTAACTGAGAGTAAATGTGCATTGACTGCTAAAATAGTTTTTGTTAGCTACTTTTCATTGTTAAGCCAATAGTCCAAAAAGGTAAAAATTGTTGGTTACTCCAAAAAGGTAAAAATTGTTGGTTTTGTGGGAAGTATTTTTTGGTGAAATCGCTTGTATTGTACCCTGGAAACAGTAACTGAGAGTAAATGTGCATTGACTGCTAAAATAGTTTTTGTTAGCTACTTTTCATTGTTAAGCCAATAGTCCAAAAAGGTATATATATGCTAATTGTGATTAAGGATGTGCACTACTCTGTCTGTCTCTCTCTCTTTCTTTCATCCCATTTTTGCATATCAGAATTTGGTGTCCTTTTGATCTACTATTACTTATGTGATAGTACAAATCTCTTTGGCAAATCGAAAAAGGTATGGTTTGACAACCATAATATGCCTTTGATACTTTTTCTTCCCGGTTTGCTGTCCTTATTGAAGTGTGTTGAAGACCAATTTTATAATTCAAATGGGAAGACCTAACATGCATCTGTGATGTTTTTCTTTATCAGCTTTCACTTGTCTTATTACAGTGAGTGCTGCTGAGTGCTGAGTGAGTAATGACTAATGAGTTGCTTACTTGCTTGACCTTGAATCCTTGAGTCTTGACTGCTGAGTGATGAAAATTTTCAAGTTAGTAAAGTGGTGTTCGGGTATTTGGTTTAACCGAATAACCCAAAAATGATACCCATACAACCTAACCGAAAACCGTAAAAAGATTCGGATATAACCGAAATATTAAAAATAACCGAATTATCAGAAAATTTTGGTTAGTTTATTTCGGTTCGGTTCGGTAATTCGGTTATACCCGTTTTTTGCTCAGTCCTACATATTAGTTCAAAAAAGTGAAAACCTTAAATCATTTATTTGTTGCCAAATATGGGCACTGTTAGAGTTTTATTTTTTAGGAGGAAAATGAACTATTAAGTACATAATAACATACTAATGGGACATTTATCTAAAATAAAATAGGATCTATCAATGTCCCTGTATATAATTTTATGGAAGGATTATATTTTCAATTCATAACTTAGTCAATTAAACTTAATCATGAATGGTTTATTGGGTATTTTTGACAAAATTGATATCTGTCTTTCTACAAATTCAACACTTGTCCATCCTATTTAATGCTCTATATTTCCCTTGACAAAAATACCCTTTACAAACTCAGACGTCTAAAATAACAACTGAGCCCTAAATACAATCCCCTAATATTCCCCTAAATCTGTAATCATACATTCAAATGTAAAAACTAAATTCATTCCGTATTGGTTCAAATTCGTCAGCCCCATGATGATGAACATCATGAATCGGACCCTATGAACAAATTCGTTCAAACGACGAAGAAGAATTAGTCCCAAATGATGAATCGGGCCCAGGGAAGAAGCATACCACGACAAGAATTGGGGCTTTGCGAAGGAAATTCATCAACAAAAAGACGAAACAGGAGTAAGAAAGGGGGAAATCTTTTTGTATTGAGTCACGGATTTTGTTGAAGGGCTGTTGTTCGGATTTAGTTGGAGACATGTAATTTATGTTTCCAATCCTTTCAATTTTAATTTCTCCTAATGTTTCCGTAATTGAGCACTTCATTTTTCTGTAATTAATTTTGTTATTTGCACAGTTATTATTATTGGGATTTTTAAAAATTGTGGATGGATAACTTGGTGGTTTTTCTTATAAGTTATCATGCTTAGGATCTTTAGGTCCTTTAGGTGGCATCATATTTTTTTTTCTATGTAATCTGAGACATGGTTTTGTAAATGAATTTGGCTAATGCTTTTGGACATTGTAATTGATGTTGTTTGGTTTGCTTTCAGATCACTCCGGTTTTGAGTGGTAGTGTCGAATCTGAGGACAATTAATGAAATAGACTACGGCGATCAATTGAATAAGGTGAGATTATAGGGTAATCAATTGTTGTTCTTATTGCTATTTTAGCTTACTATTAGTATTGATCTGAAGTTTAATTTTAAAATTAATTGTCCACTCATGAATCTTAGATGACAGAGTACACCATAGTAAGAAATTCCTTTTATTCAATTGAATCAATTTTAGAACCAATCAAGTGTATTTCAAATCAGTTTTAGTTCTGAGTCCATGTGTTTATCCAATAAATGGTTGTCAAACAAGAATTTCATAAAACTAAATCATTGGATTTACTTCTTAATATATGTTCCTCTTGTGACGCCCCCAAAATAGGTATACATCACCTATTCTGAATCGCCAAATACATGGTACGTAATACAAATACAATCTTTAATATATCTGAGAGAGGCATGAGTTTTAATACAAATATTGTCTTCAGACAATATCCACTCTCATAATAAGTCCTCATTACATTTATTGTCACACTATTTAATGAATAGTGAGGACTACTAATACTATCATCCGACCGTCACTCCGCTCCCCGACTAGTCCTTTGCCACGTTCTCATTTTCCTCAAGAAAAGCGGTGAAAGAAAGGGTGAGCTCAACTAGCCCAAAGAAGAAATATTATGACTAAGATAATGCGAGAATAAACTATCATTAGTCTTCAACAATATTAAAGCGATAAAATATAATGACATCAAGTTTAAGCTATAGGTGAACAAGCAATCCATTAAAAGAGTCAAGTAGAGAATAAAATCTACTATTTTTATGATTTAAAAGGTTTTTCATCACTTTTATCATTTGAGACTCGATTTTAATAAATAATCCACATCATCTCTCGCACTACGGCCGAGGATATTCATTAGTATCACAACCACAAATCATCCATGCACTCACACTGGTCGAGGATATTCGTGTATTCATCAATGGTCATGATCATGCCAACAATCATCCATCAATGCACTACTACGGCCAATGATGACTTTTACCACATCATTTGTAACATTACTACCATGATTATAATCAGAATAATTCTCGGTTATAATCATACCAAGTCCATCTACGCACTACTGTGCCCGCAGGGCGACTTTCAACAAAATATAAACATGAGGATGATAACAATGATATAAGAATTCAATAAAACAAGTTCAAGAATTAATTTATCCAGGAACTAATAATGTCCAAATTGTCAACATGATACTTTTTTGTAGAGTAAAATTCAAGAATGCTCAGAAGAATATTTTCATGAAAAGATACTGGATGAAGCGCAAATATCAAGGATATTCCACTAATTTCATGGAGTATAGAAAGTCAAAACTTTAACCAATTTGAGTATAATAAAGAATGGAATAACAAAAGAAATCACCAGCATGCGATAATCGCATGCAGAAAGTTATTCCAAGCAGAATAATAAATAATGGAACCGGTCGTGCCAGAACGCACGCATATGATATTCTAACAGAATAATAAATAACGGAACCAGTCGAGGCAAAATTGCACGCAAGCAGGATGTTCCAACAGAATAATAAATAACGGAATCAGTCACGTGCGTAACGCAGCGCAGACAGGATGTTCCAATAGAATAATAAAGAATGGAATAACCGAAAAATTTCACCATGTATGTGGTACTTCGCATAGACAGGTTATTCCAACATAATGATAAAGAATGGAATAACATAAGAATTTCACCAAGTATAGGTAGATCACAGCGTATCAAAGTTATTCCAACAGAATAAAAAAAATGGAATAACAGAAGTTCTCTTCATGAATACGAAAGAAATAATACCCATTACCTTAGGGTACGTACCTGGTATATCGAAGAGGTAAGGATACCTTGATTTCATTTCAGATTCTAACTCCCAGATCATTTCCTCAACATCGTGGTTCCTCCATAAAACTTTGATTTGAGGTATAACCTTGGATCGTAGAATATGTTCCTTCTTATCCAAGATTTGAACATGAACCTCTTCATACGTTAAATCTTCCGCTATTTCGTTCGGTTCTAACTCAATAATGTGGTTCGGGTCTTTCACATATTTACGTAACATGGATATATAAAAAATGTTATGAACACGAGACATACTTGGCGGAAAGCGAGTCTATAAAGGCTACGATCCTACTCGATCGAGGATTAAAATGGGCCAATGAATCGAGGATTGAGCTTTCCTCTCATTCCAAATCTCGTAAGTCCTTTCCATGGAGCAACACGTAACAACACACGATCTCCAATATCGAATTCCACGTCCTTTCGATGAAGATCAGCATAACTCTTTTGTCGGTCTTGTGAGGTTTTTATACGTTGTCATACGTACCAACTTTGATCCCAATAACGTTGCTTCACCCACCTTATCCCAGTATACTGGAGAACGACACTTTCTTCCATACAACGCTTCGAATGGAGCCATGCTTATACTTAGCTTGATAGTCATTGTTGTTGTCGGAAAACTCCACGATGGTAAGAACTTGTCCCAACTTCCTGAAGTCGAGGACACGAGTCTTAATAAATTTTCAAGAGTTTGAATAGTCCTCTCGATTGTCTCGTCCGTCTGCGAGGATGATACGCCGAACTAAATCGTAAACCGTGCCATAGCTTTTTGCAAACTAACCCAAAATCGTGAAGTGAATCTTGGGTCTCGATCAGAAACTATGGATACTGGCATACCATGCAATCTTATAACCTCGTTTATGTACATACGAGCAAGACGTTCAAGTGTATAAGTTTCTCGTATAGGTAAAAAATGAGCAGACTTGGTCAATCTATCAATAATGACCCAAATTTCATCTATGCCGAGAAACCTTGGGAAGACCGATGCTTGAAATCCATGGCAATGTGCTCCCACTTCCATTCTGGAATTTCAAGTGGTTGCAATGGACCTTTTGGTACTTGATGTTCCGCTTTGACTCGTTGACAAGTTAAACACCTTGAGATAAACAGCGTTATCTCCCTCTTCATATTACCCCACCAAAATGTATGTCGAAGATCATGATACATTTTAGTACTCCCAGGATGGATTGCAAAGCGGTGTGTTGTGCGCCTCCATCATGATTTTATACTTTAACTTCGAGGTCGTTAGAACACAAAGTGCGGAGTTGACTCGAAGTATTCCTTCTTCATCAATTCTTACTTCCCAGATAAGACCTTCTTGTACTTTCTTCTTTATACGCATCACCTGTCGAAGTGCGTAGCTTGAAGCGGCTTTAACTTTATCGATTAAAGTCGGTTCTACTCGTATATTCGCCATCATCACATGGGTCCACGAGTTTTTATCTCTATCTCCATCCTTTGCAAGTCATACAAAATGGGCTCTGCGTTGATAATATCGTATTTCGTACCACATATGATCTTCTACTTTCAATGCGTCGGCTACCACGCTTGCTTTTTCGGGATGGTATTTGATGGTATGATCATAATTTTTCTACAGTTCAAGTCAACGTCGCTGTCGCATGTTGAGTTCCTTTTGAGTGAAGAAATATTTGAGGTTTTTATGATCCGTAAAGATCTCCACTTTCTCCCCATACAAGTAATGCCTCCAAATCTTTAGTGTAAAAACGACTGTTGCCAACTCTAGATCATGAGTAGGATAATTCTTCTCATATTCTTTGAGTTGTCGAGAGGCATAGGCTATGACTTTTCCATGTTGCATGAGAACACAGACCCTTTGCCCGAAGCATCACTGTAGATGACAAATCCCTCCGAGCCAGATGGTATTGTCAGAACAAGTGCTGAAATGAGTCTCCTCTTGAGTTCTTGAAAGCTCTTCTCGCATTTCTCACTCCAACCGAATTTTGTATCTTTTCGAGTCAGCTGAGTTAAGGGAGTAGCGATTCGAGAGAGCCTTTCTACGAATATCCGATAATAACCAGCTAAGCCGAGAAAGCTACGTGACTTGATCATCGATTTAGCTTGCTCCGACTCACGAATAGCTTCGATTTTTCTTTGGTCAACAGATATTCCATGACTTGATACCACGTGTCCAAGGAATGCTACATCCTCAAGCCAGAACTCGCATTTCTTCAACTTGACATAAAGCTTATATTCACGAAGCTTTTGAAGTATCAGCCTCAAGTGTTGTTCATGATCTTCACGGCTTTTGGAATAAATAAGGATGTCATCAATAAAGACGACCACAAAGTGATCCAAATATTCTTTGAATACTCGGTTCATCATATCCATGAAGGCAGCAGAAGCATTAGTCAATCCTAAAGATATGACTAGGAATTCATAATTCCCATACCGAGTTTTGAAAGCCGTCTTTGGAATGTCATCGGTTCTAATCTTTAATTGGTGATATCCGGAACGAAGATCAATCTTTGAAAAGAATTTGACGCCTTGCAACTGGTCAAATAGGTCATCAATGCGAGACAATGGATATCTATTTTTGATAGTGACATGGTTCAACTCCCGATAATCATAAAAAGTCGATACTCCCATCTTTCTTCTTCACGAATAGAGCGGGGAGCATCGAGGAGACGTATTTAGGAAGAATGAAACCGATGTCTAACAATTCCTGTGATTGGGTCTTTAACTCTCAAGTTGATAGGAGTTATTCGATATGGGGCTTTGGAAATGGGTTTTATCTTAGGGTTGAGGTCGATACAAAATTCAATTTCACGTTCGGGGTAGGCAGGGAAGTTCTTCGAGGGAATACGTTAGGAAATTTATTAACAATAGAAATATCATTCAAAATTGACGTATTTTTGTTTAGATCCGTGACATGAGCTAAGAAAGCTTGACATCCATTTGTCAATAAACAAATAGCTTTATGGCTTGAGATGACAGTGATTGATTTTAATGGTTTGGTTGCTTGAATTCGCATAAAGGTTGGTTAGGAATATGAAAGCTAACATCCTTACGAAAACAATCAATTTTTGCATGATGAGTGGTTAACCAATCAATCCCTAGAATTATGTCAAATGCAAGTATTTTCAATAAAATAAGACTGACAGGTAATGTGAGGGTACCGATTTGAACCAAACAAGACTTATAACAAAGTGGATGTAATGAAGGTTTCTCCCAATCGGAGTTTCAATGAGATAAGTCAAAGTCTAATTTCTCCGAGTCAAATTTAAGCGTTAAGCGCAAGTAGGAGAAATAAAAGAATGGGTAGAAGCAGGTGATCAAATAAGGTATAAACTTATTTAGAGTTTATGATAAGCTTACCGTGATGACCTCGTTCGGGTTCCTTACTTTTTGGGAGGTCACGACAAACGCTCTCCTCAGACCACTCGGGCTTTAACTTTTCTGGGACGTCCTTTGGTACCTCCATCCTAGCTGAACTTGTCTTCGGTGAACGACAAAATCGAGCTAGGTGACCTTCTCTTCCACAATTATAACATGCTTTGGACGACATCACACAGTTTGGACTGATGTGTCTTGATCCTCTGAATTTGAAGTATATGATAGGTGGTCGTTCTCCTTCCTTAACCACGGGTGCTGGTGCTGACGTCTTTCCATTATTGTTGAATCTCCTCTTCTTGAAATGTTCATTCCTATTGTTTTGGCCATGATTACCACCGAAGTGGTTACCATTTCAGCATATTGATTCCTCCACGCTTATTATCACCGCTTCACGATCAATTTATTATCCGGTATTATCATTTTGTTGTTTTGCTCTCTTTTGGTTGGGTTGACTCATTATCGCTCCAATAATCGAGCCCTATTAACAACATCCGAATACAAATATGGTTTATAAGAGATAAGATATTGGACGTATCTCGGGTTTCAAACCTCTTAGAAACATTCGCGTCATTCTCTCCTCATTATCAACCAAATGGGACGCAAACCGGGATAACTCGGTAAACTTGGCTTCGTACTGCGACACGATCATGTTGTTTTGCTCCAGCTTAATGAACTCTACCTCTTTCATGTGACGAATACTTTCGGGAAAGTACTTGTTGTTGAACAATTCTTGGAACTTCTCCCAAGCCATCTTCAGTGTGGCAGGTTGAGTACGTTTTACAGATTTCGACCAGTAATTTGCCTCTGCACGCAACATGAAGGTGGAAAAGGGAACCTTTTGCTCCTCGGAGCATCCCAAGACATCAAATATCTTGTAGATTTGCTTTATCCACGTCTCTGCCTTAAGTGATTTTGGATCTCCAAAAAACTCCGGTGGTCCCAATTCCTTGAACTGTTTAGCGGTGATCATCCGAGAGTTGCTAGTGTTTCCACCTGCATTTCGGACATGAGTCTTTCTTGCCTGATGCTGCATGAATTGTAGAAAGCCTCTGAACATTCCATCGTTCATCATTTGGTCAGTGTTGTTGTTTGCATGAGGATTGTCGCCTTCCTGATGCACATTGTCCTGATTATTGATCTGTGGAGACTCAGCGGTCTCTGTGCTCCATTGATGTTCTCAACATTCTCGGATGCCATTTTCAAATCGCCACAAAACAAGGGTTAATTAACATATCACATATTATCCCTATATACTACGTGAGCCAATTAAATACCAAATAAACTTAGGTAGGTCATCTATATATCGAAAAGAATTCCCGTCTCTCTCCTCCTAGTTCTTGTCTCACATCTCACTAGGGATAATATCCTAAGCTTTGATACTAACTATGACGCCCCAAAATAGGTATACATCACCTATTTACGAGTCGCCAAATACATAGTACAGTAATACAAATACAATCTTTTAATATACAACAAGAGAGTTTGTGAGTTTTAATACAAATATTGTCTTACAGACAATATCCACTCTTAGAATAAGTCCTCATTACATTTATTATCACACTATTTAATGAATAGTGAGGACTACTAATACTATCATCCGGACCGTCACTCCGGTTCCCGACTAGTCCCGCCACGTTCTCATTTTTTACAAGAGAACGGTGAAAAGAAAGGGTGAGCTCAACTAGCCCAAGAAGAAATATTATGACTAAGATAATGCGAGAATAAATTATCATTAGTCTTCAACAATGTTAAACCGATAAAATATAATAGACATCAAGTTTAAGCTGCAGTGAACAAGCAATCCCTTAAAAGAGTCAGTAGAGAATAAAATCTACTATCTTTTATGATTTAAAAGGTTTTCATCACTTTTTATTTGGGACTCGACAATAAATAATCCACATCATCCCCCGCACTATGACCGATGATATTCATTTAGTATCACAACCACAAATCATCCATGCTTTCTACGGCCGAGGATATTCGTGTATTCATCGAATGGTCATGATTATGTCAACAATCGTCCATCGAATGCACTACAGCCAATGATGACTTTTACCACATCATTTGTAACATTACGATTAATGATTACAATAGAATAATCCTTGGTCATAATCATACCAAGTCCATCTACATACTACTGAGCCATGAGGCGACTTTCAACAAAATATAAACATGAGGATGATGACAATGATATAAGAATTCAATAAAACAAGTTCAAGAATTAATTTATCAAGGGAACTAATAACGTCAAATTGTCAACATGATACTTCTTTGTAGAGTAAAATTCAAGAATGCTCAGAAGAATATTTTCATGAAAAGATTTGGATGAAGCGCAAATATCAAGGATATTCCACTAATTTCATGGAGAATAGAAAGTCAAAACTTTAACCAACTGAGTATAATAAAGAATGGAACAACAAAAGAAATCACCGGGCATGCGATAGATCAAGATGATGCAGATTATTCCAATGGAATAATAAATAACGGAATCGGTAAATGCGTAATGTGACGCCCCCCAAAATAGGTATCAACACCCATTACGAGTAAATCGATAACATGGTATGGAAACAACTATAACTTTATTAATACAACATAAAAGCGTGAGTTTAAATACAAATATTGTCTTACAGACAATATCAACATTCAAATAAGTCCTCATTACAATTATTGATATATTATTTTATAAAAATGGTAAGGACTACTAAAATAACTTTCTAAAACCTTCATTCCATACCCCCAACTAGTACTACTACATTCTTTCTTGCCTCACGAGAAGAAAAATGGAACAAAAAGGAAAAGGATGAGCTCAACTAGCCCGATAAAGAATATTATGACTAAGATAATATAGATAAAATTATCGTTAGTCTTGACGAGGAAAAATCGATAGAATATAATAGACAACAAGTTTCGGATCAATATTCGCAGCGAAAATAATAATTCATAGAAGAGTTACGTAGAGAATGAAATCTACTATAATCTATGAATTTAAAAGTCCATCATCATTATTTATCCCTGTAACATCAATCAATATTCATCTTGAATCAAATATTCATCTTTGCACTACAGGCCAAAGATATTCATCAGTTGATCATGTTCATCTCAACACAGAACATCTTTGCACTACGGGCCAAAGATATTCATCAGAAAATCATTAATCTTTGCACTAAAATCATCATTTAGGACTGAGGATGATGAAAAATATTTTAAAGAAAATGAATCCAGTGAAACAAAAGAACAAATATTAAGGATTCGTATTTTAAACAATCCGAGTTCAAAAATACTTCATAAATAATCATAGTGGAGCAAAATTCAAGAATGATCAAAACATAGATACAATCAAAGCTAGTATCCATAATAGATATTTTGGACAAAAAACAAAAATTTAATTTTTCTGTGAATAGTGCCGTATTCGTGAATAGTACCGTATACGTGAATAGTGTCGTATATGTGAATAGTAACCCCGACACTAAAAGACAAGAATTTCACAAGAAAAATACTATCAATATTCCGCATAATGATATTAGAAGAAATAATATCATTTTAAAAAAATAACATCTCTTACCTCCAAAAAGACAAGTACCATTTGGAATCTTGAATATAGTCTTTGAAGGAACTTGCATCAGTATAGTCAACACTCAAAGTATCAAAATGCTCACAAGAATACGCTCGATAATATATTTAAATGAATTATTTATTAGAAAAGATAAAATATCAATTTTTCAACAATTGTCACTTTAAAATTTTCTCCATCTATATCCACATAAAATAAATATTTTCCTTATCATATAAATCGATAATTAATTATTCACAAATAATATTACGAGAATCACAAATCTTGTGACGGTAGTTCCTGAGGAAGAGGGGCTTTCAATAAGGATTTCTCTTTCTTTGGTACATGATTAGGTGACCAAACCTCTCCTTGATGAACTTTCTAGACATTGCCAATAATGTTATCTAATAATATTATTCAAATAATATAAATTATTGATCGATAATGAAAATCTTGTGTAGTGACAATTATTGAAAAACAACAACAATATAAAATATCAACGTAGCAATTATTGAATCGATAAAATAAAATATTGAGCAGTAATTACGTAACAATTATTGAGTAGTGCCTTCTTACGTAAGAATCAATAATCGGTGCAATACTGTGTGCTATTGTGTTTTAACCACCGGGTATTCCAACAGTATTAACGGTAATAACTACGCCGTTATTTATAAACAACTTATATTTGTCGTTTTATTCATCCAATCGCTTTCCGTTATGGGACCCACACAAGGCTGCGCCGTCGTACGAATATTCCTCGACAGTAAGAATATTCCACGATCAAACGAATATTTTATAACCACTTGCTTATTTGAAATATTTGCGCATTTACCCATAACTAACCACATTAATCAAATCAACCCTTACTATTTCAAAATAATTAATAGAGGAAATTCAATTTCATTAATAATAAGTTGGGGTCTTCTTAACGTAAGCATACAGACGGGATATTCTAATGAATAATAAATAACGGAACCGGTCAAAGGTGAAATTAATTGCACCGACAAGATGTTCCAACGAATAATAAATATGAGAACCGGTCATGCGTAAGCGCATGGAGACATGATGTTCTAATGATAATAATAAAGAATGGAATAACATAAGAATTTCACCATGTATACGGTGATTGTGATAAATAAAAGTTATTCCAACATAATGATGAAGAATGGAATAACAGAAGAATTTCACCAAATATAGGGTAGACCGCGTATATAAGTTATTCTAACAGAATAAAAAAATGGAATAACAGAAGTTCTTTTCATGAATACGAAAGAAATAATACCCCTTACCTTATAAAGAAGAGTACTCCGACGGTAGGGCGGGGATATACTTGAAGAAACTTGCACTACGCTCAAAATTATTGATTTAATAATATATAAAATATTGAAAATAATTGAATCAAATAACGTGAGATACTATGCAGCAACTACTGAAGCAATAATTGAACAAAACTGAGTGACTTCTCACGTAAGCATCAATAATCAATATCGTGTGCTACTATGTAACCACGCGTATTTCTGTACTTTTAACACTGAGTGTTTCAACAGTTAACGGTAAAACTTCCGCCGTTATTTTCATAAAATATTTTTTGTCATTTTTTCAATCCGACAATAATTCCGTTGTGGGGTCCACCAATGATTGTGCCGTTGTACGAATATTCCCTGTTAAAATGAATATTCCCCGACCAATCGAATATTATAAACAACTTGCGTACTTTGTAAAATTTCTAAATATTACCCACAACTATAACATTATATCAAATTCATTCAAAAATAATAATTATAGAAAATTCATCTTTATTCATAAAAGTTGGGGTCTTACACCTCTTTATCATTTCTATTTGCAAATGTAATATTCTTTTACTTGATTCTAATCTATAGATTAATAGCATCAAACTTCTTATTTTGACAATGAATACATAAACAAAGTGAATGCAGATTAAACCAATGTTATTTGCACTATTTTAATTCTTTTTACTTTAATGATTTTCTTATTTAGCCGCATTATTGTATATTTGTCTTGCAAACATAAGACATTATGTATATGTATTGCCAGATACATGTTTGTGTTTATGCCAAAAATGGGTTCATACCTTTTAAGTGGTTTATTGATAAAAAATTGTTCATTTTGGGGGGCCATATGTAGGGTTCAGTGTTACATATGGTTGTTTCAGTTATATTTAGGGTCATATGGGGCATCTTTTCATGGGTAATTTTTTTTTATGTAAGAAAATTTTGAACATATAGGATTCCTTTATGTTTTGTCATCTCACTTTATCTTTATACAATTTCCTCTCACGTAATTCTGATTTATTGCTTAAATTTTGGGGCAACTGAATTCAGAATTGGAATAATGCCAATAGGAAATAATGATGTGTTGTTTTGTAAATATATGCTTAAAATTGATTCTTGCTGAATGTTATGATCTATTGCAGAATGTCATCAAAAGTATGTACAAAGGTTCAAAATAAGCAATCTTAATACTTTGAAGCCCTCTAGAAAAATTATTGATCAGTTTATCTTATAATGGTCACCATGCCATATACAGTTGCTGTATTATTTCCTCAGGAGTGGCTATTTATGTATTATGACACATTAAAGCTGAAAATTCATATTATATTTCTTTGCAATTAATATATTTACATTCTTATGGATCACATGCTTGAGTGTTGGATAATCCTTTTTTATCTATTAAGACATTGTAACTTCATGATCTCAAAATAAATTAATCCTCACATTTGCCTGATTTAGTAATTGATTTTGTTGATATATGATTGCATAAAATTTTCCTCTATCAATTTAACAGAAGAATTTACAGTAAGTGCTCTTGGAAAGATGATAATATCGGTGTGGCTTTTCTTGCGGTTGGTGATCATTTCTAGCTATACAGCAAGCTTTACATCAATCCTTACAGTCCAGCAGCTTCCATCATTTATTACTGGGATAGACTGCTTAATCGCAAGTAGGTTCATTTGCATTTTCATATATGTTTCTGTGTGTGTGTATAAATATGAGATCATGAAATTGGATTGATATTGCTGATATAAATAGGTAGTAAATAAAACTTCAATTTGTGAGAAAATGGGTAAAAAATTCTGATTTGTATAATTAATTGTCATTCAAGCTTAGATTAGGTCCTTGAGTCCCACTTTAACAGTCAGCCTTGGAATAAATATCACGAAATAAATTTTATACATGGCAGGGCATCTCGTCAGAATAATGATTTTTGACATATGTGCTTCTACAATACATGGCATAATATATTGACATATGTCCTTCTACAAATTCAACTCATGTCCTTCTATACTCCTAATTGACCTTGACAAAAATACCCTTAATAACAACTAAGGTTGTAAACAATACCCTAATTTCCCTAAATCTGTAATCATACATTCAACTGTAGAAAATAAATTCATTCCCCTTCACAAACCGTGGCACAAATTCACGAAATGAATATATACTAATTCACAATACATGGCACAATATATTGACATATGTCCTTTTACAAACTCAACACCTGTCTATCCAATTTAATACTCTTAATTGACCTTGACAAAAATACCCTTAATAACAACTAAGGTTGTAAACAATACCCTAATTCCCCTAAATCTGTAATCATACATTCAACTGTAGAAAATAAATTCATTCCCCTTCATACACCGTTTCTCTAAGATACTATATGGTAACACTCCCTATCATATACTATTTCTGTTAGATATTATTGTGTTTTCCTATTTTCTATCTTTTTGTTTCGTGAGCTTAGCGCCTTCAAACAGTAAATAATGTTTGGTTTCTCTTTGTATAGATGTGAAGGAGCTCATTTCTGATAGGAGAATGTTTGATGATTGTTAGTTACAATTAAAGATTTTCAAGTAAATTTTCCTTTTGAAATTCATCTATTTTGATTACTGCTGTTATTCGGGTCATTTCGTGTTTTGTTTTTGGCTGCAATCTTTTGCTTATTGATGAAATCAAGCAGTGGTAGATATTTCATGTTTTGATCCGATGAAGTACTCAGTTAGTTATTGAAATATGATAATATGGAATATTTTCAGCTAGACTTGAGATAAAGTAGATGCCTTTGTTATCTAAATTTTTAATTATCCTTTGTAATTTAAATAAATTGTTTTGATATTATCCTTAGTAATTTTGATATTATCTTTAATTTATTGATTATAATCCCCTAAGTCACTACTATAAATCCAAACAGTTTTTAGATTTATATCAACTATTTTGATATTATCATTTGTAATTTAATTATGATATTATCCTTAATAATTTAATTATGATATTATCCTTTGGTTTTAATATATTTATGCTAAATCTCTGAATGTACCTTCTATTGGTTTTAACAGAGGGTCATCCTTTGCTTTTAATATATTGATGCCAAATCTCTGAATGTACCTTCTATTGATTTTATGTGTTTGCAGGCTGTAAGAATTGAGCACTGTGAACAAGTTCATGTGATTACGACTACTAAAAGAATCTGTATTGCTAATTGTCCTGACTGTGTTTTCTTCTTGGGGATAAACCAACAACCTCTTATTGTTGGTGATAACCATAAACCGCAAGTATGTTCTTTGCTTTTTTATGTTGGTCCATGAAGTTAAGTATTTATATGTTTTGTAGCGATTATTTATAGCATGAATTGGATTTAGTATGGGTTGGTTAGTGAAACACTTCCATCCATGGACCTCTAATGATTTGATGCGTGACTATTTCTTATGTCTTTTCAAGGGTTTGCATGATATATTAGGCAGTTTAGAATATTAGTATTTTCACATAAATACTATTTATTAAGTTAATGGTATTATTTTATGACCAACTAACTCACTCTTAAAATACAAGAACAGACAAAATGTAATCACAAGTCCATGTTTCAAGCAGTTTTTTGTCTAAATTGTTATTGGATAGAGGTTTATGCGTGTCAACAGGGTTTCACACAGCACATCATGATTTTATTCCTTAACTAAAACTTTATTGATGTATGGTTTTTTGTGAGTTAGCAACAATTTTATTTGTGCTCCATAAAACATAATATATAAAAGTACACATTGAGTAAAAAGAGTATAAGATCACAATAAAATCTTATTTTATGCTTTTACTATATTTAGAAAATGTATATTCAAGATTCACCTCCCCAATTACTATAAACCAATTTAACTGGCATGATTTCTAATCATTTCCAATTTCTTTGAGTAAAATCTAAAAGAACCTGTTTTTCATTCTAATTAGGAAGGTTGGAAGATTACGCCTTAAAATGTATGGTGAGGTTTTTTCGTGAATGGGACAAAGTCTACGCCTACCATACGGGTCCTATGTAAGTTCTAAACATGCCACATGTTTGTTGTCATCATATGAATATCTATTTATGTTATTTTTTTTATGTGATTTCCATTTGGGCTTTTCCATGTTAGTCGATGTAGATTTTTCCTGAAGCAATGTTTGGCCAGGAAATTCCAACCCTTGAAATTGGAATTGATTGCCAAATTTTAACTAAATTTTAATTCTAGGGAATTGTATTTGTATGGAACTGTGTGTTCCTATAATGAAATTAATATGTTTCCAATTTTTACCTAATAAAATAATATCGTACGTGTCTCAATAAATTGAGTTGTTTTCTAACATCATAATACAATTATGTGTACCAAGGATTGCTTACATAGTGTTTCATTTCCACAAAATTATCGCCAAACAGTTAGGGATTGAGCCTCTCCAGGCATTGGATTAATCATGTGCAAACCTAGCAAATTAGTTGCATGACCAACCCCTTGCATCTCATAATTCTGGTTCTGTGGAGACTTTGAATTTATGAGGCATCCCTATGTAACATAGAAAGAAAGTACTACAAATTTTTGCTTTAAAAAAATAAATTGAGGAAAGGAAACAATAACAATTGCTCTTAATACTCTTGATACTAAATCTGTGTAGGAATTATTAAATACCTAAAAAAAACCCTGATAATAAATATACTAACAAAATAATAATTGTGGGTTACTACTACCTCCCATGTCAAGCAAACATTGATATATGAAAATGCCCTAAACTATTAACCATAAAATGTTTGAATAAAACAGAGGTATCATACAAATCTATGCATAACTAATCTATATATTACTCTAATAGGAATCTAATAATCAGAGGACTTGATTAATTAAAGGCCCACCACGCAAGTAGGTCTGGATATAAGGAAAGACCAAATCTTTGATATTCTCTCTTCTTTAAGTTTGCTTTTTTTTCCCGAGGTTTTAATATATTGCAGCATCCAAAAGAAGTTGTGGTATATTCAAAAAATTCTTTACACTGTTAACTTATGGGTTATTATTATTATTATTATTATTATTATTATTATTATTATTATTATTATTTTAGGATTGATAAGTCGCATTTTACTTATTTTAATTTCTGGATGGAAGATTGTGCTCGACACCCAGCACTTGGTCTTCACATTGGGGATGCAGTTTGTTGATTTAATGGTTATTAGAGTATTATTTTGTGGATTACAAAATTGACATTGTATTCTCTTGAAACTTCGCAAGGATTTGTTGAAAGGAAACCCACACTTATTGACTCCCTAACTGTGCGCGAGTTCCTTTACTACTCAGCATTGCTTCAGCTTCCTGGCTTCTTTTAGTGAGTTCAATTGTTTAGTGAACTTGCATCCTAATACAGTTATTAGGTAATGGCTAATATATCTAATCCTAATTGTTGGAATATACGTTCTTCTTTATACCCTAAGGTTTTCATGTACCTTCCTTTCAATTGATGGTTCACTCATGTTTTTGGTTTAAATTCCAAGGTTTAGACGCTTATGTTTGTTTGTAAGTCTTATTGGGGTTTGGACTATTTACTCTATAATGTGTTTAATACTAAGTAAGAGGAACTTGCAATCGCACGGGAAAATGATGAAATTGAGCTCGATATTTAGAAATGCGACCTTTGGACCACGAGACTCTTTTGGGAGCTCGATAGATTCGTGACAAATTTGAAGAAGTTGGTAAGCAAAACAAAAGACAAGCTCTTATGGGGAATAATTCAAAGAACTCCCTACCTACCACAACCGATTAATCGATGAGGTATTGTTAGTCGCTTATTCTTTAAATTGGCTACATTTATAGGTACTAGATTGTTTGCTAATTATGATTTTGGAATTGCTACTCATGCTCTAGTTAATGACAGAAATGATGAGGTGAAGAAAATTAAGAAAGGAAATGGGGATGAAGATGTTGATGTGACGCCCCCAAAATAGTTATACATTACCCATTCTGAGTTGTCAATACATCGTACAGAAATTACTACAACTTTATTATTACAATAGTAAAACTGTGAGTTTGAATTCAAATATTATCTTCTAGACAATATCTATACTCAAATAAATCCTCATCACATTTATTGATACATTATTTTATAAAAATGGTGAGGACTACTAAACAACTCTCTCTAGAACCTTCATTCCATACTACGACTCGTCTTCGCTTATATTCTCGCCTCCCGAGAAGAAAAATGGAACAAAAAGTAAAAGTGTGAGCTCAACTAGCCCAAAGAAGAATATTATGACTAAGATAATATACAACAAATTATCGTTAGTCTTGATAGAAAAAAATCTAATAGAATACAATAGACAACAAGTTTTAAATCAATATTCAGCAATGAAATAATAATTCATTAGAAGAGTTAAGTAGAGAATGCAAACTACTATCTTACATGTATGAATTTAAAAGTTCATCGCTCATCTTTTATCTGTGTAACATCAATCAATATATATCTGGAATCAAATATTCATCTTTGCACTACAGGCCAAAAATATTCATCAGTTGGTCGTGTTCATCTAAACACCTATTCATCTTTGCACTACGGGCCAAAGATATTCATCAAAAATCATTCATCTTTGCCACTGAGGCCAAATATATTCAATAATATCATCATTTAAGATCGAGGATGATAAAAATATTTTAAAGAAGCGAATCCAAATTGAAACAAAATGACAAGGATTAAGGATTAAGGATTAGTACTTTTGTTTTATTCATGTCCAAAAATACCTCAAAAATAATCATAGTGGTGTAAAATTCAAGAATGATCAAAACATGGATACAATCAAAGCTAGTATCCACAATAGATATTTTAGACGAAAAGGAAAAATTTTCATTTTTAGATGAATAGTCTTTGTGATTCGTGAATAAGTGTCAGATATCGTGAATAGTGTATCGATATCGTGAAAAGTGACTCAACACCAAAAGTTCCAAATTTGATAAAATTTCGGATCAATATTTCAAAGATAATGATATTGAAGAAATAATATCATTACGAAAAAAAAATATCCCTTACCTCGAAAGATCAAGTCTTTCTAAATTAAAAACAGGATATAAAGCTATGACTTGAACTTGCACCAGATATAGCAATACTCAAAATATATTCAAAATACTCACAAGAATATAAACGATAATATAGAGAGAAAACTTGATTTTCTGGTGTGATTTTCAATTCTAACATAAGTACCCTATTTATAGGAAAATGCTTAGAACACCAAAGTAGAAAATTTATTAAATATTATTATATTTTTCCAAAATCTCATACGCACACTTCTTCCAACTGATTTTAGCCTCTATCACATGTTACATAAGGGCCACAAAATGAAAAATACGTTTTTGTAATTAAAAATATTTTAAACTTTCAAAAATTAATTATTTCGGAGCTTCAGAACTTCAATAATTCACAATAAATAGCTTTTTTGTCAGAAAATTCGAATCTCGCGACTTTTTATAGGAAATTTCATTATCTACAACTTTGCAGAAGGAAGTTTTTCCAAATTTCAAACAGAAATTGACCGAAATCCACAAACGGACGATTTTACAGGCTATAATTAAATTTCAGTCAAGAAATGGGGTCCACCGACACATAAAACATGCTTTAAATATTTTTGGTAACAAAAATACTCCTCCTTCACATATACTCATATATCCCACATTCATCGTAAAAATATCATTATTATATTATTAAAATATAATAATATATTAAATGAATTATTTTATCGTAAAAAGATAAAATTTCAATTTTCAACAATTGTCACATTAAAAATTTTCTCCATCTATATTCACATAAAATCAATATTTTTCTCATCATATGAATCAATAATTAATTATTCACAAATAATATTATGAGAATCACAATATTGATGACAACTGCATTCTCCAGGAAAGAGGGGCTTTTCAATAAGAATTTCTCTCTTCTTCTTGGGCCTTGATTAGGTGACCAAACCTCTCCTTGAGCAGAACTTTCTAGACATTGCTAATAATGTTATCTAATAATATTATTCAGATAATATGAATTATTGCTTCGATAATGAAAAATCTTTGTGTAATGACAATTATGAAACAAAGAATATAAAATATCAACGCAACAATTATTAAATCAATAAAATAAAATATCGAATAAGTAATTCTTTGTAACCATTATTGAGTAAGTAAAGGCCTTCACGTAAGAATCAATAATTGGTGCAATGCCGTCAAGTGTCTTCTCGTGTTTTAACCACCGAGTATTTTAACAAGATTAGCGGTAACAATTACAATAACCATTATTTTTAAACAACTTATGTTTGTCGCTTTCTTCATCCAATCGCTTTTCAGTTATGGGGCCCCAAAAGGCTCTGTCAGTGCATTTAATATTTCCGACAATGAAGAATATTCCACGATCAAACGAATATTCCCCGACAACAATGAATATTTTATAACCACTTGCTTATTTTGAAATATTTGCGTATTTTACCCATAACTATCCACATTAATCAAATCAACCCTTACTATTTCAAAATAATAAATAGAGAAAATTAAATTTCATTAATAATAAGTTGGGGTCTTACAACCTCCCCTCCGAAATTTCATCCTCGAAATTGACATACGTACCTGGTGTTTCGAAAAGGTGAGGATACCTCGATTTCATTTCCGTTTCCAATTCCCAGGTCATTTCCTCTATAGCATGATTCCTCCACAAAACTTTAACTTGTGGTATGACCTTTGTGCGTAAGACATGTTCCTTCCTATCCAAGATCTTGACAGGTACCTCTTCGTACGTTAAGTCTTCGACTATCTCGTCCGGTTCTAACTCTATAACGTGGTTTGGGTCTTTCACATATTTACGAAGTACAGATATGTGAAACACATTATGAACACGAGGCATACTCAGAGGTAACGCGAGTCTATAGGCTATATTTCCTACTCGGTCAAGAATTTGAAATGGACCAATAAATCGTGGATTGAGCTTTCCTCTCTTCCCAAACCTTGTAACTCCCTTCCATGGAGCAACTCGCAACAATACATGATCCCCTATACTAAATTTCACGTCCTTTCGATGAAGATCCGCATAATTCTTTTGTCGATCTTGTGCCGTTTGTATACATTGTCAAATCATTTGGATCTTTTCGGTGATATAAATACGTCTTAACTTCGGGTCCCAACAATGTTGCTTCACCCACCTCATCCCAACATATTGGAAGCGACACTTTCGTCCATATAATGCTTCAAATGGAGCCACACCTATACTTGTCGATAAGCTGTTGTTGTAGGAGAATTCCACCAATGGTAAATACTTATCCTAACCGCCGCTTGAAGTCTCAGGACACATAGTCTTAATAGATCTTCAAGAGTTTGAATACCTCTCTCGATTGTTAGTCCATTTAAGGATGGTATGCCGAATCGAATCGTAAATCCGTGCCCATAGCTTTTTGCAAGCTAACCCAAAATCTTGAAGTGAATCTTGGGTCACGATCCAAAACTATGGATATTGGCATGCCATGCAACCTCACAATCTCATTTATATATATCTTAAGAAGACGTTCGAGGGAATAAGTCTCCGTATCGGCAAGAAATTAGCAGAGACTTGGTTAATCTATCAACAATAACCCAAATGACATTGATGCCTTGAAAGCCGTAGGAAGACCCGTGAACGAAATCCATGGTAATGTGTTCCCACTTCCATTTCGGAATCTCAAGTGGTTGCAATGGACCCTTAGAGTACTAGATGCTCCGCCTTTACACGTTGACAAGTTAAACACATCGAGATAAACTTTGCAATCTCTCTTCATATTGTTCCACCAAAATGTATGTCGAAGATCACGATACATTTTAGTACTTCCAAGATAGATTGCAAATGGTGTATTGTGTGCCTCCATCATAATCTTGACTTCAAATCAGTCGTTAGAACATAAAGTCCTGGAGTGGACTCAAGTATTCCTTCTTCATCAATTCTCGCCTTAGGAATAGCACCTTCAGACTTTTTCTTCTTCATACGATCACCCGATTGGTGGCTCGAAAGAACCTTAACTTTTTCTATTAAAGTTGGCTTTCTGTCGTATACTTGACATCATCGCACTCATTCCTGCATATGATCTTCTACTCAACGCGTCAGCTACCACGTTCGCTTTTCAGGATGGTATTGAATAGTGTGGTCGTAATCTTTCAACAACTCAAGCCAACGTCGTTGCCGCATGTTGAGTTCCTTTTGCGTGAAGAAATATTTGAGGCTTTTATGGTCTGAATATATCTCCACTTTCTCCCCATATAGATAGTGCCTCCAGATCTTTAAGCGTGAAAGCGATTATCATCGCTAACTCTAGATCATGAGTAGGATAATTCCTCTCATACTCTTCAAGTTGTCGCGAGGCATAAGCTATGACTTTCCCACGTTGCATAAGAACACATCCTAACCCTTTTCCTGAAGCATCGCTGTAGATAACAAATCCATCCGTACCAGATGGTATTGTTAGAACAGGTGCCGAAATGAGTCTCCTTTTGAGCTCTTAGAAACTCTTCTCGCATTCCTCGCTCCATACGAATTTTATATCTTTCCGAGTCAGCTGAGTTAATGAAGTAGCGATTTGAAAAAATCCTTCCACGAATCTCCGATAATAACCAACTAAGCCCAGAAAGCTACGTACTTCGGTCACCGACTTCGATTGCTCCTAACTTTGTATTGCTTCAATCTTCGCTGGGTCCACCGATACTCTATGTTTTGACACCACGTGCCTAAGAAATGCTACTTCCTCAAGCCAGAACTCGCATTTCTTCAATTTGGCATATAGTTTGTTTTCACGAAGCCTTTGGAGTACCAGCTTCAAATGGTGTTCATGATCTTCACGACTTTTGGAATATATGAGGATGTCATCAATAAAGATAACAATGAACTGATCCAAATATTCCTTGAATACTCGGTTCATAATATCCATGAAAGTCGCAGGAGCATTAGCCAATCTGAAAGACATGACTAAGAATACGTAATGCCGCATCGAAGTTCAAGGCGTCTTTGGAATATCCTCGATTCTAATCTTCAATTGATGATATCCGGAAGCTAAGATCGATTTTTGAAAAAGAATTGTGTTCTCTTAATTGGTCAAACAAGTCATCAATACGAGGTGAGGATACCTATTCTTGATGGTGACATGGTTCAATTCAGATGGTCAATACAAAGTCGCGATACTACCGTCTTTCTTCTTTACTGAATAAAATAGGAGCACCCCGAGGAGATGTCTTGGGGCGAATGAAACCGATGTCCAACAACTCCTATAGTTGGACCTTTAACTCCCCGAAGTTCAATAGAGCCATTCGATATGGGGTTTTAGAAATGGACTTTGTACCGGAGTTCAAGATCAATAAAGAATTCAACTTCACGCTCGGGGTGGCAAGGGAAGTTCTTTCAGAAATACGTCAGGAAAGTCAATAACAACAGGAATATTATTCAAATTTGACGTGTCTTTATTCAAATCCATAACATGGGCTAAGAAAGCTTGACATCCGTTTTTCAATAAACGAATAGCTTTATGATTAGATATGACAGTGATTGATTTTAATGGTTTAGTTGCTTGAATTCGTACAACAGGTTGGTTAGGAATATGAAAACTAACAACCTTACAAAAACAATCAATTTTGGCATGATGAGTAGTTAACCAATCAATCCTAAAATCACATCAAAAGCAAGTATCTTTAAAGATATAAGGTCAACGAGGTAAGGTGATGTTTGCCAACTTGAATCAAACAAGATTTATAAGCAATGAATGTGATGAAAGTTTCTCCTAACTGAGTTTCCACGAGATAGTGAAAGTCTAATTTCTCCGTAGTCAAGTTTAAACGCGTTGAGCCTGGCGGGAGAGATAAATGAATGGGTAGACCCCAGATCAAGTAAGTTATAAACTTCGTAAGAATTTATAAATAAACTTACCGTGATCACCTCGTTTGGGTTCCTCGCATTTTGACCGACCACAACAAACGCTTCTTCTAGGCAGATTGACTTTGACTTTTCGGGACGATCTGATTGACCGCCGTCTCATTGAACTAGGTTTCATTCTGCGTCTAATCTCGAGCGATATGTCCTTCCTTTCCACAATTATAAGATACCTTGAATCTGTTGTGGGCGGTTTGATCGATATGTCTCTCTTTCCGTATTTATAAGATACGACCGGTGGTCGTTCTCCTCCCCCTTAGAACCGATTCTTCGCGTAAGATCGCTGCTTCAGCATGGTCGTTGTTAAATCTCCTCTTTTTAAAATCTCCTCCGACTCGCTTCTTCTATTTTCATGGCCATGATTACCACGGAGTGGTTACCATTTTTGTCCGTCTTTTTCTTTCTCCATTTGGTTATCGTTGTTTTGTTGATCGCTATATCCAGGTATGATCCTCGATTGTGGTCCTCGGTTGACCGCATACTCGTTATCTCGCCTAATAATTGAGCCCTCATTTACAACATCCGAATAGAGTGAAAATTTATGAGAAATGAGATATTGTCGTACGGGTTTCAAACCTCTCGTAAACATCCGCGTCATCGTTCCTCATTCTCCACCAAATGAGGTGCAAACCGGATAACTCTACAAACTTTGCCTCGTCATTGAGACACCGCCATGTTGTTTTTTGTTCTAATCGATGAACTCTACTTTCTTATATATAATGAACACTTTCAAGAAAGTATTTGTCATTAAATAGTTTTCAAACGTCTCCCAAGACATCTTTGAGTCTTGCGAATTTGGATGGAGTGGTACGCTTCCTGATCTCACCAAGTGATGATCTGCGCTTCGCCCGGAACATAAAAGTGGCGAATGGAACCTTCATTCTCTGCATCCCAAGGCATCGAATATCTTGGTAATTTGCTTGACCCATGTTTCCGCCATGATCGGATCGGCTTTCCCTTAAATTCTGGTGGTCCCAACTCTTTGAAGCTGCTTGGTGTGAAAACCCATGAATTGCTATCATTTCTCCTCCGTATTTTGAACACGAGTCTCCTCGTCGATTTTGCATGAAGCGCAAAAGCTTCTAAACATCCCTCGTTCATCATCTCGCTTCGGGTGGTGTTGTTCGGGAGGAACATTGCCACTGTTGTTGACGTTCTCCTCGTTGGTGAGTACAGCATCTCCACGGCCTCATTTCCATCATTAATATTCTCGGTCGACATTCTCAAATCCGCGTCATAAAACAAGGGTTAATTAAGGAAATCAATATATCACATAATATCCCTATATCTTGACCAACTAACAAATAAGCTTAGGTAGGACACACTAGCGAAGGATTTACTCGCCTCTCCCTCCTAGATTCTATTCCCCGATCTCCGCATGGAGATCATATCCTAAGCTCGATACCATTGTGGCGCCCCCAAAATAGGTATACATCACCCATTACGAGTTGTCAATACATAGTGCGTAAACAACTACAACTTTATTATTATTATATAAGAAGCGTGAGTTTGAATACAAATATTATCTTCAGACAATATCTATATTCAAATAAATCCTCATCACATTTATTGATACATTATTTTATAAAAATGGTGAGGACTACTAAACAACTCTCTCTAGAACCTTCATTCCATACCCCAGGCTTCGTGCATCATTTATATTCTCGCCTCACGAGAAGAAAGATGGAACAAAAAGGAAAAAGGGTGAGCTCAACTAGCCCAAAAAAGAATATTATGACTAAGATAATATACAACAAATTATCGTTAGTCTTTAATTGAGGAAAAATCTAATAGAATACAATAGACAACAAATTTTAAATCAATATTCGCAATAAAATAATAATTCATTAGAAGAGTTAAGTAGAGAATGCAAACTACTATCTTCTATGTATGAATTTAAAAGTTCATCGTCTATCTTTTATCCCCGTAACATCAATCAATATATATCCGAAATCAAATATTCATCTTTTGCACTACAGCCAAAGATATTCATCGATTAGTCATGTTCATCTAAACACATGTTCATCTTTTGACTACGGCCAAAGATATTCATCGAAATCATTCATATTTGCACTACACAAGTGCCAAAGATATTCAATAATATCATCATTTAAGATCGAGGATGATAAAAATATTTTTAAAGAAAACGAATCCGGTGAAACAAAATGACAAGGATTAAGGATTAAGGATTCGTACTTTGTTTTATCCATGTCCAAAAATACTTCAAAAATAATCATAGTGGTGTAAAATTCAAGAATGATCAAAACATAGATACAATCAAAGCTAGTATCCACAATAGATATTTTAGACAAAAAGGGAAAATTTTTATTTTTCGATGAATAGTGCCATATTCGTGAATAATGTCGTATACGTGAATAGTGACTCCGACACCAAAAGTTCCAAATTTGATAAAAATTTCAAATCAATATTTCAACATAATGATATTGAAGAAATAATATCATTACGAGGAAAAAAAAAATATCCCTTACCTCGAAAGATCAAGATTTCTTTAATTTGAAACAGGATATAAAGCTATGACTTGAACTTGCAATCAGATATAGCAATACCCAAAATATATTCAAAATACTCGATAATATATAGAGAGAAAACTTGAGTTTACGGTGTGATTTTCAATTTAACCCAAGATCCTATTTATGTAAAAATGCTTAGAACACCAAAGTAGAAAATTTATTAAATATTATTATATTTTCCAAAATCTCATACTCACACTTCTTCCAAGTGATTTCAAACCTCTATCACATGTTAGATAAGGAATACAAAATGAAAAACACGTTTTTGTAATTAAAATATTTTAAACTTCCAAAATTAATTATTTTGAACTCTAACTTCAATAATTCACAATAAATAGCCCTTTATCAAAAAAATTGAATCTCGCAACTTTTTATAGGAAATTCCATTATCTACAACTTTGCGGTAAGAATTTTTCCAAATTCCAAAAAGAAATTGAAAGAAATCCACAAGCGGACAATTTTATGTGCTATAATCAAATTTCAGTCAAGAAATGGGGTCCACCGACACATAAAACATGCTTTAAATATTTTTGGTAACTAAAATACTCCTCCACATATACTCATATATCCCACATTCATCGTAAAAATATCATCATTATTATATTATCAAAATATAATAATATATTTAAATGAATTATTTTATCAGAAAAAGATAAAATTTCAATTTTCAACAATTGTCATATTAAAAATTTTCTCCATCTATATTCACATAAAATCAATATTTTCCTCATCATATGAATTAATAATTAATTATTCACAAATAATATTCTGTAATCACAATATTGACAACCAAATGCGGTTCACAGGAAAGGGGCTTTCAATAAGAATTTCTCCTTACTAAAAGCAAGCAATTAGGTGACCAAACCTCTCCTTAGACATTGCCTAATAATGTTATCTAATAATATTATTAGGATAATATGAATTATTGCTTCGATAATGAAAATATTGTGTAATGACAATTATTGAAACAACAATGAATATAAAATATCAACGCAAACAATTATTAAATCAATAAAATAAAAATCTTTGAAAGAATAATTCATTGTAACCATTATCGAAAGTAAAGCCTTCTTACGTAAGAATCAATAATTGGTGCAATACCCGTATCTTCTTCTTGTGTTTTAACCAATTAGTATTTTAACGAAATTATTGGTAAATAACTACGCCTAGTTATTTTTAAACAACTTATGTTTGTCGTTTTCTTCATCCAATCGCTTTCCGTTATGGGGCCCATAAAATCGCTCGCAGATCATGCATTTAATATTCCCCGACAATGAAGAATATTCCACGACCAAACGAATATTCCCACGACAACAATGAATATTTTATAACCACTTGCTTATTTTGAAATATTTTGCGTATTTTACCCATAACTATCCACATTAATCAAATCAACCCTTACTATTTCAAAATAATAAATAGAGAAAATTAAATTTCATTAATAATAAGTTGGGGTCTTACAGTTGACATTGGTGATGAGATGCCAGAGAGTACCTTCCCACCTGTTGAAATTGAGAAAGATGATGGTGGGCATGGTCGTGATAATGGGACTAAGAATGGTATCGCCAGTATTTCTTTGAGCAGCTTGAGGGTGTGTTAGTGACATTGATTGGTGCTTTAAAGGCGATGGCTATGATTTTTTTTCCTGAATTCAGTTGTGTTATCTTTTTATTCTCAAATGAAAAATATTTGTATGATTTTAAGTGAGGTGGTGGTTATCTTTGAGTGTTATTTTTATAATTTTTATGGATACAAAAATTGATTAAAATCTCATATGAATACGATATCGGGCTTGTGTGGGTTATTATGTTTTTCAGCTTTTTTTACTCTATTTGTGTTAATGTTTGACAAGGCTTAGCAATTACTGGCGACGTCCTTTGGACGGAATCCACATTGGTACATCACGATGGTTATGTAGATTTCAATTGACTTAAGATATTTGCCTACCACAATCCGGTATCTTTGTAAATATTAGTGTGTTCAATCAATCCAACCAAGTACTTGATCTCAAAAGATCCCCATTTCCTGCACCTATTGACTTCATGATCTCTATTGATCTGAACTGGAAAGTTCGACAAAAGCTGCATAAAAACAAGAAAATTAACTTGAATATAAATAAAAATTAAAAAATATAATAAAAAAGTTTCAAATTTATTCTTAGCGGCCCCATAAGATAATATAAAACAATGAGTATTTATATTTTTTTATAGTAATAGACCCTATTAAATGACATATTTATCATTGGTTTATATACTTATTTCATTATTTAAAAAAAATGTACCTTATTCACCTTTTTAAAAACGGAGGGAGTCTTTTAATAATTAAATATTACAAATAGGTATGGGGAGTTGAAAGTGACCTAACAACATTGAAGAACACACCATCCACAATCAAAGCGATCCTTTTGGGACGCAGGAGAAAAAACAAATAATAATCATGAGGTGAGAGATTGGTTAGAAAAACTTAAGGATGTCCTTTATGACATTGATGATGTCCTAGATGATTTTCATGCTGAAACTTTGTGATGGAAATTTGAAGTTCGTGGGAAGATGTTAAACCAAGTCAGTAATTTATTTTCCTTCTCAACCCCTGTTGTATATCGCCTTAAGATGGGCCATAAGATTAAAGATACTAGGCATAGACTAGATGAGATTGCAATGGATAAGAGAAACTTTCACTTTACTGAGATTTGTGTTCAAGTTGAGGTCACTTACTTTGCCACTAGCCTAAAAACAATAGTCACATATGTAATGCATAGAGCAGTAAACTCTCACCACTACCCCCTACAATGTATATTCATTTATTTTTTTTGTGTAAAATTTGATCATCGCACAACAATCTACCATCTTTTTATTATATTTTAATTTATTAATTGTACGTACACATTTATTATTAAAAAAATGAATAATCTCGCCGCAACGCGCGGGTTTGTATCTAGTGTTATATATCTATTTTCTTCATTATTTAATGTTAGATGTAGTTATTTATTTAAGTGGTGTTTGATAAAATTGAGTAATTAAGATATAAATAGTTAATGCATCTTAATAAAATAGTCATCTGAATGAAATAGAATCTGAATCTAAAAAATTGTTTGATAACTAAAAAATGTAAAATATATGAATGATAATATTTTACTATTTTAACCCTCTGAGATATTTAAATTTTTATTTGAATTATCTTTAATTTTGAAATTAAAAGAATACAATATTTATTGATGTTATTTTTGTCCATAAATTTTAAATAAATATTAAGAGACATCTCTTTATAGTTAAAATTTGAGTTGTTGTTTTCAAGATTAAAAAAAATTACCAAATAAAAATTGCCTTTGAACGAATCAGACTAGCTCTAAGGTAAAAGTTGTACGCATGAAAAAAAAGTTAAAATTCCAAAAAAGACTAGAAACATAGAAACTGCATCAATAAGTCTTGGCAGACAATTTTTTTGAACAGAAAAATATTAGATATTTTTCATAAAAAAAATTACATACATGTGTCTCTTAAAAATATATAATATTTATATTAATCTAAATTTTTATAAAATATACTTTGTTTTAGGTATAATTTGAATATATATATAATAATTAAGGGTGTATTACAACTATATTTTGTATATATATCAAAATTACACTAAAAAATCTTATATTTTATAAAAAATTAATTAAAATAAATACTATATATTTTTTAGAATTCACAAGAAAAAAATATTGAAAATGTCAAATATTCGGTCATAAAAAAAAATCCTCTGTGTAGAACGACTCTTGCATTGCCCACGCGTCATGAGGTTCCAATAAAGCCAACTGGCAATCCTAGTCAGCACTCATCCCAATCCACTACTTTCAACTTCCCTATACGCGTTATGAAATTTTGCCCTTAAAAAAAACACTTGTCAAAGTCCCAGAGGGATGTGTGACTGCGTATTTATGACAGAACTTATTGGAAGACGGCTGCTAAAACCTTATCCTCTTTGATTCGGCAAAGGTGATAACGGTACCGTCACCCGCATCCTCACACGTGCTCGCTAGTTAAATTACCCTTTAGAAATGTAACAAAGTGCTCATAACTTTAATTATAGACAAAAATAATAAATTTTTAAAACGATAATCTTTAAACTATAATATTTCTAATACAAATTAATATTATAATAGTAATAATCTGATACTAAATTTTTAAATAAAAATCATGACAAATTGAAAATATTATGTAATATACAAATTGTAAAAAAATATATGGTTATACAAATTGATATCCAAGTGAAGAATTCAAGAGAGTTTGTCTTTTCCTTATAAATACAAGTATATATAACAAGTCAAGAAAATATTTTATTTAAATTAATTTAGTTAATTATTTTAAGAATAATTTGAATATCAATTTATAATTTTTAAATAAAAATTATATAATTTTAATAACAAAAAGTCTAAACAAACAAGAATATAGGACATAAATATTAGACAGGAGTGTATTTAACTTTCCTCTATTTATGTTTTGAGGATAAAAATATAAATAGATGAAAGTCAAATACACCTCCTCTCCAATATCTCTCTTCCATATTCATGTCTGTATAAAAGAACTTTTTTAATAATATATGTTTAAATATAATAAATATAATTATAATTTGATATATATATATATATATGCATGAATCTCAAAAAAAAAAACCATAAAAAATATTAATATCACATGTATATATATATATATATATATTAATCTAAAAAACACTTACAATTGAATTATTTTAATAAATAAAAAATATATAAAAAATTACTAGCTTGTATTGTACGTACCTCTTACTGTCCAAAGCATCTTCCGGTTAAGGTTAGCGTTCTAGATGTTTGTTACCGCGTTTGGTTTCGGATAAAAGATTATCCGTTTTATCTGATCTAATTAAAAGAACTAGTTATACTGGAGTATTATACTATTCTCTGAATATTCATATCCATGACTTTACTTGTACATATTAAGCGATCACTACATATATAAATAAAATATAGATATGTTCTGGCAAAGAACAAGCCCTAGATCTTTTGTTTAGTTGCATACTTGTATCTACCAATACAATCCCTAGAAACTATTTCCTATTCAACTCTAAAGATCGAGCCATCACATATAAAGATTCAAAATTTCCTTGATTACGACTCACAGGTTAGTTTCAGCATTCATTTCCTCGACTTATTTGTTTCTTTTGTGCCAAATTTGGGATCTGATCTCTTGTTTTCAACATTTTTTGGGTTTAGTCTCAATCAATTTGGTTATATGATAAATGGGTATCTGTTACTGAAACCTTGTTTGATTTTCACTGCATGTAATGATCATTTATTCTTGGTCGGTTCTTGAATCTGATTGTGATAGCTCCTACAGTGTGTTTTGATGTTTGGTTAATTATGTAAAATTGATATCTTGTTTATATACAGATAACTGGAAATCAGTCATTTCAAAGAAAAATTAACTATCGAAGGTTTCTGGGTTTTGCGTTGTGTGCCTCTTAGTGTGTTTTTTCAAGGGAGTTGAGAAAAAATTGAGGAACGATGATGTCCAGATCGTATACCAATCTTTTAGATTTGGCATCTGGGAATTTCCCGATAATGGGTCGGGAGCGGGAGCAGGAGCAGGAGCGGAGGCGACTCCCCAGGGTAATGACAGTGCCAGGAAGTATTTCTGAGTTTGATGATGATCAGGCCCATAGTATTTGCTCCGATAATCCTTCTTCACTTGCTTCAGATAGGATGATTATTGTGGCAAATCAGTTGCCCTTAAAAGCAAAGCGAAGACCAGATAATAAAGGATGGAGTTTTAGTTGGGACGAGGATTCATTGCTTTTGCAACTCAAGGATGGTTTGCCTGAAGATATGGAGGTACTGTATGTTGGGTCATTGAGTGTTGATGTTCACCCAATTGAGCAGGATGACGTTGCCCAACTTCTGCTGGAGAGATTTAAATGTGTTGCTACTTTCCTTCCGCCAAATCTTTTGGAGAAGTTCTATGATAGTTTTTGCAAGAAGCAGCTATGGCCTCTTTTTCACTATATGCTGCCATTTTCCGCTGATCGTGGGAATCGGTTTGACCGTTCAACTTGGGAAGCTTATGTGGCAGCAAATAAGTTGTTTTCACAAAAAGTGATTGAGGTGCTAAATCCAGAGGATGATTTTGTATGGATTCATGATTATCATTTAATGGTGCTGCTGACCTTCTTAAGGCGGCGCTTTAACCGATTGAGAATGGGGTTTTTCCTTCACAGTCTGTTTCCTTCTTCTGAGATTTACAGGACCCTTCCTGTCAGAGAAGAAATTTTGAAAGCTCTACTCAACTCCGATCTTATTGGTTTTCATACTTTCGATTATGCTAGACATTTCCTTTCTTGTTGTAGTCGGATGTTAGGTTTGGAGTATCAATCAAAGAGGGGCTACATAGGGTTGGATTATTTTGGAAGGACTGTTGGGATAAAGATTATGCCAGTGGGGATTCACATGGGTCAGATTGAGTCGGTGATGAAACTAGCTGATAAAGAGTGGAGGGTTGGGGAGCTCAAGCAGAAATTTGAAGGGAAGTCGGTGTTACTTGGAGTTGATGACATGGATGTGTTTTAAAGGTATCAATTTGAAACTTTTAGCAATGGAACAAATGCTCAAGCAGCACCCAACGTGGCAAGGAAGAGCTGTGCTGGTCCAAATTGCAAATCCTGCCAGAGGTAAAGGGATAGATTTGGAGGAAACACAGGCTGAAATACAGGAAAGCTGCAAGAGGATCAATGAGAAATTTGGTAAGCCTGGGTATGAACCCATAGTTTTCATTGACAAGCCCTTGTCAATCAGTGAAAGAATTGCCTTTTACAGCATTGCCGAGTGTGTCGTTGTCACAGCTGTTCGGGATGGGATGAATTTGACTCCATATGAATACGTTGTGTGTAGACAGGGAATATCTGGGGCAGAAACAGGTTCAGATTTGAGTGGACCCAAGAAGAGCATGTTGGTTGTGTCAGAATTTATCGGGTGTTCTCCTTCCCTGAGTGGAGCAATTCGTGTGAACCCATGGAATGTTGAAGCAACTGCAGAGGCAATGAATGAGGCTATATCGATGGCTGAACCAGAGAAACAGTTGCGACATGAAAAGCATTATCGTTATGTTAGCACTCATGATGTAGCTTATTGGTCACGTAGCTTCTTGCAAGATATGGAGAGAACCTGTGCTGATCATTTCAGGAAAAGATGTTGGGGAATTGGTTTAGGCTTTGGGTTTAGGGTTGTGGCACTTGATCCTAATTTTAGAAAGCTTTCTATAGATGATATTGTGTCAGCTTACATTAGGGCTAAGAGAAGGGCCATTCTGTTGGACTATGATGGCACTGTGATACCCCAGAATTCCATTATAAAGACTCCAAGTAGAAAGGTTACCTCAATCCTGAACAGACTTTTTATGGGATCCAAATAATACAGTTTTTATAGTCAGTGGACGAGGGAGGGACAGCTTAAGCAAGATTTTTCTTCGTGCAAGAATCTTGGAATTGCGGCAGAACATGGCTATTTCATGAGGTAAGTTTCATCCTTACCCTACTAATATAGAGAGGCGTTTTATGTTTTACTGGTAAAGTATGCTGTTTTTAAATGTGTGGATGTGGATAGTTAAGCCACCCCCCAAAAAAAAAAAAAAAAAAAAAAAAGAAAGAAAGTAAAAAACACTAAGAATCAATTCATCCGTCAGTTTTGCAAAAAGTTTTTGGGAATGTGTTTTTGGCAGGCTTGATCAAATTTTAATGGTGATGGTGACAACCATAAAGAAATAAAATTGAATTTGATGGTGACGGTGGTGGAGTTCCTTGAGGAAAACTAAATATTTTGATAAGTTATTCCATTTAATTCTCGTCCTAGGATAACATTATGCCTCCCTCATGGTGTAGAAAATCCTTATCTTAGGGACTATTTCATTAAATCGTCTTGTATGTAAAAGAACCCAAATTCAAGATGATGTGGGACTTGACTAAAGTCTAATCCCTCATCCCTCAGTTCACACACCAACGATTTTTTTTTTTTTTTTTTTGCATTTATCCAGAAAAAAGGTAAGGAATTTAACCACTTACATAGCTGAGGGGTTACAATGAAAAATAGAAGCTCAAGTTATTGCTTTCTTATTAGAAGAAACATCCCTATCTATCTCATCACTTGCATTGAAGTTTTTATTAAATGTGATAGATGCCACTGAAGCACATTTTTATACAAATTGTGAAGTAAAAAACTTGCCAAGACATAAGAAACACGAAGACTTCCAAGTGGCAGTCAATGTTACTCGCTGGCACTGGACATGTGTCAAACACTTTCTTGACGTGTCCACTGTTCTAGTGAAAGATTGGGCTTTTAGAATACTTGTATCATACTATCATGCCATTTTTTAAAAAAAGTACTTTGTTTTTTAATCTATGTAATGAGTTTATAATGTATAGATTGAAGGCGCATTGTGAAATGTTTGCCATGTCTCACCTTGAGCTAGAGGCAATGATCGGAGTAGATATGCAATACAATGGAGTTTGGGGTGTGCATGAGTCATTTTCTAAAATTGGATGATTTCATTTTCTAATATATGTAATGGGTTTAAAATATATTGAGCAAGTTGACAGGAGGCAGTGCTTTGAATATTAATTTGTCTAGTCTTTAATCGGAGGCAACTGCCCCCCACCCCCTTGTTTTTTTTGTTCACTCATTCTATTTTCTTAAACAAGTTATTTGATTGTCATTTGTGAATCATATCAGGCGGTCGCATGATGATGAATGGGAAGTCTGTGGTCAAAGTACTGAATTTGGTTGGATGGAGATGGCTAAACCTGTGATGAAATTGTATGCAGGCGACAGATGGTTCTTCTATCGAAACAAAAGAAAGTGCTCTAGTCTGGCAGTACAGGGATGCAGACCCAGGCTTTGGATTTTCTCAGGCAAAGGAATTGTTAGATCATCTAGAAAGTGTTTTAGCAAATGAACCTGTTGCAGTGAAGAGTGGTCAGTTCATTGTAGAAGTCAAACCTCAGGCAAGTTATTATGATCTCAGTTCCCACTTTTCAAGTCCAATGTTGCATTCTGTTTTGCTGTTTGTGGTTATGTTTCTTTAATTTGGACTTTCGAGACATGGAATGAAGGGAAAAATATGGCCTGCCATGATGTTATATACTTTCAATCAACTGTTCTTAAAAACACAAGTTGACTAAACTGTCACTGATGGTCGAAGCATGCTCTAGATTGTTTTTGAGACGTTTTTGATAAGTTTTGTGTTCCGCACCCAAAAATATGTAAGCAAACCTTATAGAATTTTAGTCATGTAGATTCAGCAGAAATATTTTTGAAATTCTGGAGTTCTGAAATTACAAGGTTACTTTTGGTAATGATATCATGTTGCCAGCATAATTGTCTTGCATGGGAAACTTTTGGATCCCAAAATTTTCACTGCTATTATGACACCTAGCGTATGTGTACATATTAGTAACTTCCTGTATGCTGCTTTACCTATCCTGCAAGTGCTTCATATATTCAGCAACTTTTTTCCATAAATAATGTTATTTACTTATTTGGAGATCCAATCTTTTGTTCTGCATTAGCTACTGGAGACCTGAAATGCTTTAATGATATGTTTTCCCAGGAAGTCAGCAAAGGCCTAGTTGCAGAAAAAATCTTCACTTCAATGGCTGAAAATGGTCAACAGGCTGATTTTGTGCTTTGTATTGGTGATGATAGATCTGATGAGGACATGTTCGAAATAATTGGTAGTGCAATTTCAGGAAATATTCTTTCTTCCGACACTTCAGTGTTTGCCTGCACAGTTGGACAAAAGCCGAGCAAAGCCAAATATTATCTGGATGACACAAATGAAGTTATATTAATGCTTGAAAATCTTGCTGAAGCCACTGATTCTCCAGCCTCATCTGAAGCAGAAAATGACATCTCTCCTTGAAATCTTTACTCTGGTTTGTTCTTTTAATCAACTTTGGTTCCTTTCTTCACAGGAACATATTTCAGATCTGCTGGTGCCATGTTTCTTGTGTTGGGTGTTAGTTTGCCTTCGGTTTGTTCTCCCCCACCCCTCTCTCTCCCGTCTCTATTTCTTTCTTTATACTTGGTCCTCTTCTGTGCAAACTTGGTTTCTGATCGGAGAACGTAAGTTTAAATGTTACTGATTCCTCCTTGAGCAAATCTTGAAAAGAAGGGATTCTTGATGCCCAAGATTTGGTGATCATCAGTAAGAATCTGCATTACCCTGGATTATTGGGCGAGAATGACATTGAGCTTGAGAGATTATATCCAGGCCAAATCTAAGGAGGCATCATCTTCTAAAGGTGTTCTTTTTTCCGTTTCATAGCAAAATATGTAAATTCTGATAGGAAAGATGTATTAAGATGGTTCCATTCCAGAAGTCAAAAACTGAAGCTGGATGTCTCAAATTTAGTCAAATTCAAGAAGCATGCAATCTGGATAATATGCCCCTGGAGGAAAACCTCATGTTCTGTTGCCTGTTTAAGAAGGAACTCTAGTACTTGTACATGGAAGAGGGGGGCGACTTAGAATTAAAAAAGTGGCACATTCCATCTGCAACAGACAATAAATTGTTAGTTCACTGGTGGGCATTGGTAGTGTACAGGGGCTAGATAAAAAAATGGTTGATGAAGGGCTGGCTGGCATTAATTTTCTTTTTGTTTGTCCCGACAAGAGCATTGTGGATATGAGAAGCTTTGGAAATAATTTCAACATGCATCTTTGGTTGTATCAATGTGTATTACAGCTGATAATGCTGCTGCTAGCCTTTTCTGTCTTGTGATTGTTGTTGTTTTTGTTTGTAATATGATATGATAATATAGGTGGTAAAATGTTTTGGAGATATTTTATATATTTCTGTCTCTCCATTTTACCGTATTTAAAATTGCAAGAGAGTTTGAGGTATGGAAGTATATTAACATGGCGATTGTATTGTATTGTAGTATCATACCTGGATAATTCAAATCAGAGACTTCGGCATTGAATTTTTTTGTCCAATAGAATGTTTTGTGGCTTGATATTTGAGATGAATAATTTGTTCGGTCCAGAATTTTACCCAATATTATTTATTTCCCTTCCGTTTGGTAACAATTACTACAAGAAAAAGCTCTCTAGGTTTAATGCCTACTTTGTCCCTGACAAATATTCTTTCTTCCTAGCCCTGGCCAGATGGACAACTGCACTGAATTCATAAGCATAGCTGAAAGTTCAACAAATTTACTGGTAACAAATATAACCTTCAAACTAGTCATAACCTGATTACATCCAAATGCACTTCTTACCGAAATAATATATATATATAGCGACAGAGCGTTGCTAAAAGTATTTCTCTAAGACTCAGGATTTAACTTGATCCGGGACCAGATATATATATATATATATACTGGTCAGGAGCTGGAATCTCCTTTAGCGGCCGGACGCCGACGAATTAAGAAGTGACGATATATGTTGTCCATCGCTAAAAGTATATAACGGACGATTTTTTTTTCCATTGCTTCGGGTGAACATAAAGAAAATCGATTTTTATTTATAGCGCTTATAAAAAAAAAATTTAAAAAACCGTCACTATTTTGCTCCTCAATTCTATGGATGGAATCCCATATATATATATATAAGATCAAGAGCCTCTTTAAATAGTATTCTTTTATTAAAGCTATATATAGAGAGAGCGGTGGCATTTTTAAATATAATGTTCGGACTCACCGCGTTCCTCCAAAATGGCGTAGTTTTAATAACAAAATTAAGGGAATTATTTAAAAGAATCTTTTTTTCTTATATATATATATATAGAGAGGATTGATTTTTAAAAATTAGGTAACAATCATATAATTTTTCAATAAATTAAGGGCCCAGATTAAAAAGGATTCTTCCTTATCAGACGCCAATACGCTAGTTCAACTAGCGTAAAGTTTAAACATTTCCATTACCCACTTTACCCCAAACAAAGCAAGCCACTTCTTCTATAATGGAATACGCCAGCCAACAGTAGAAAAAATCAGATACTTCTCTATTGAGAAAACATGGGATCCGAGATCCTTTACAATATATCCTTTCTTCGCTCTCTCTTTTCTCTCTAAAAATCATCATGTCGTTTGACGGATTTTCCTCTGGCGCCAGTGGCGGTGGCGGTCAAGGCGTCGTCGCCCCACAACAATATTTCTGCTACCAATGCAACCGTACGGTCTCCATAACTCTCTCATAACCGTACGGTCAAGGCGTATTATCAAGGTTGGAGATTGAATTTTGTAAATGTGGTGATGGTCCCAACTCCCAGCATTCATTCATGCTGCACCATTTGAGTACTAATTGGGGATCACGGGAGATTCTCAACAAAGGAAAGGATGGGGAGAAGCATTCATTTTGTAAATTGTTCACTTTCTTTTGTTACACTTACGGGTGCATGGAAGTAGGGTGTTGGGATGGATTAACATATCGTCAGTTTTGTATCCTTTAAATTTCTTTTGAAATTTTCGATTCTCTTTTCTTTAGGTCTCTCTCCTTCACAAGTCTATTAATTATTTCTTGACGTGTTTATTAAATAATTCATTTGCATTAATTTCTAATTAAGACTAAAATTTGGTGGAAGATGCTTATAATTATTTATTATATAAAGATCATGGGACGGTGGTCTGGTCTGCCTTAATTTCTTAGGAAATTGAAATTCTTCTCCTTCCACTCATTTGATTCCAAAATTCCTAGCTTCTCTTTTGTCCCCACCTTTTTCTTCGCGTTCTCATCGGACAACCTCTCTCCTTTCCCGTCGTTCCCCTCTGGATTTGGTGGTTCTCCTTTGTCTTCTCGACCTTCGGCGCTGGCGATGATACTATATATGCTAGTTGAATATATGGGATATATTATACGCCAATGCGTCTGCGTGTAAGGAAGAGTCCTCTTTAATCTGGGCCCTTGATTTATTGCTGCTATGATGAGCTATTATGGATCAATCCCATATATATATATATATATATATATATTTCACCTCTCATTTTTGGCGTGGATTGAATGTCAAAACATTATATTATGAAAAAATATCGGCCCATAAAATATTAAATATTTTTTACCGGCAATTAACGTTAATATTTTAACAAAGAAGCAGTCACGATCTATATCTATATATATATATATATATATATATATATATTGTACTTTTTGTGCTGAAGAGCTACTCCAACATTCTCTTATTTTTAACGTTAATAGTTGCACTCTTCATCTCGCAACTTAAAAATCTTTTATGGTTTCATTACTTGCTAGTCTTACACTGGTGGTCGTGAATTTGGAGAGAGAAGAGAAGAAATGAATTTAAAATTAATAAGAAAGGAGATTGAGGGAAAGGAAATCATTTAATTTTCTTGTGTTTGCTAATTGTGAGAGGAAAATTTAAGTTAAAAGAGTATATTATTATTTTATTCTTACAAGATTACATTTGAAAAAAATATTAGAAGGATAATTTTGACATTTTAATGTCATCTAAGTCTAATCAATTCCCTTCAAATCTTTTCAAGCTTGGGATGAAATTTTTAAGAAATCTCTCTTTTCTTTTCTCTCAAAAACTCAAATAAAACTTTTAACAAAAAGAGACTCATTTAATCTTCTTCTTTTTTAAAACTCATAAACAGTGTTTTTTTATTGTCAGTTATAATTGAACAATCTCATTATTCTATTCAAAAAATATACTAGGAGTTTTACACCTAGGGAAACATGTCAAGAATAGTATCTCTATACTTCTTTTCATTTGTGAAATAATATGTTTTTCAGTGAGAACGAAAAACGATTAAATTAAAAATTAGAAAACAAAATATAATTTTTCAGTAATTAGAACGAGGTGGACACAAAAAAGATAATAATTGGAAAAATTAAAAATACCCAAGTCTATAAACAAATCTTTTGTTGTGATAAGAGACAAGAAAATTAAAGTATCAAAAAAAATACAGTAATGTAAATTTTTAAAACCAATGTACCTAGACCCTCACCAGTAATCTCCACAAGAACACTGCCCATTTTTGAAATGATGGAACCTGCTACTGTCTCGAACAATAATTTCCCGGTTTCTGATCTCAGATATGTACTTAATGGCAACATGGCAGTCGTTGCATACCCGCAAATTCTTCATCACCCTAATTGGAATACCATGTGGTGTGTTCATTAGAGCAAAAGAAATTGCCAACTTTTCACTATGGTGTGCCAAGTTTTCTTCCTTTTCCTCAGGATCCATATCATGCAACACACAGCCCATATCAGGCAGATAACCCCTTAACTTCATTTCTGATGTAAGTTCTTCCAAGTATTTATTAATCTCCATCAACTGCGGATGGGATTTATCACCCATACGAAACTGGTGAACCTGATTCTTGAACTCAAACCAACTTATACCAGGTTCTTTCTTCACCCTCCTATCTCTCATTGCTTTCCTGACATCTGACACATCCTGCCATCTCTTAGCAGAGGCTTGAATATTTGAAAGCAACACATAAGAAGCCGAATCATGAGGATCAAGCCTGAGTACTTCTTTAGCGATCCTTTTAGCCATATCTGCATTTTTATGTATTTTACAGGCAGATAACAGAGTTTTCCATATAATTGCATCTGCCTTTACAGGCATGGATCTAAGAAAAGATTCTGATTCCTCCAAACGGCCAGACCTCCCAAGGAGATCAACCACACATGTGTAGTGCTCTAGTTGAGGCTTTAACTTGTACTTATCTATCATCATATGAAAAAATTCAACCCCATTATCCTTCAACCCACAATGGCTACAAGCATAAAGCAAGCTTAAGAAAGTTACATCATTTGCTTCTAATCCTTCCAGCTGCATCTGATTAAATAATTCGATTGCTTCCTTTCCTCTACCATGAAAACCATAAGAAGCAATCATCGAACTCGACAAAACAACATCAGCAACTCGACTTTCTGAGAATGCTTTTACAGAGTCATCCAAACACCCGCATCTAGAGTACATACTAATTAATGAACTAATCACAGAAACACTGGAACTAGCCCCAGCTTTTAATGCATCTGCATGAATCTGTTGCCCTTGTCCAAGAGTAGCTAATTCAGAACACGAACTTAATACACTAACAAATGTAATTTTATCCGGTCTAAAACCAGCCATTTTCATTATATTATACTGATCCAAAGCAGCCTCAGATAACCCATGCTGAGCTCTCCCCGCAATAATCGTATTGCAAGCAACCACACTATGAACAGGCATCCCTTTGATCACTCTTTCTCCTTCTCCTAAATTTCCAGATTTCATATACATATGAGCCAAAGAAGTCCCAACAACCAAATTTAACTCAAGTCCATATTTCACTACAGACCCATGAACCTGCCTGCCCATATTTAAGTCCTTCAACCCTGCACAACCTCTAAGAACACTACCAAAAATGAACTCATCCGGAAAAAACCCAGACTCAAGCATTTTAGAATACAAACTCAAACCCTCCTCATTGAATTCAAATTGGGTTAGACCAGCAACCATCGCGTTCCAAGTCGCATTATTTCTCTTAGTCATTTCATCGAACAAGTTACGTGCGCTATCCAAATCGCCAATTTGGACGTACCCGCCAATCAAAATATTACAAGTCATGATATTTTTCCTGGGCATTACGTCGAACAATGCAACGGCGGTCTTTAATTCTCCGAATTTGGAGTACACATTTAGGAGGTGATTGGAAACGAACTTGTCTGAGGAACACCCGGATGTGATGATTAAAGAATGAAGCTGTTTGGCCAGTGGGAAAGAGTGGGTTTGTATACATCCTTGAAGGAGGAGAGAGAAGAGATTTGGGTCTGACCATATGTCAGCTTTGAAGGTCTCGAACGCTTCTTTGAGTCGGCCTTTCGAGCATAAGTAGGTGAATTCATCCCTGTTACTTGAGACTGTTCTACAAGTTTTGGTTGAAAGAGCGAGAAGTCAAAAGGCGAAGTGAAAAGAAAGAGAGAGTCCTAAGGCAAGACTTGCCCATAATTTAGTTCTACATGTCCTAAAATTATTCATATATATTCAAAGAATCAAAGAAAATATCTTTATTTTAAGAGTAAAATACACTCACATTCACAGGCCTCTAGAAAATTATAATAATACCCAACTCTAGTCTAATTTTTTAGGTAACAGTTGGTAGCCAAATTTTTAGGGAGAATTAAATAGATAAAATTATATATTTATTTTTGTATGTTATCAAATTTTAATTTTTAAATAATATATATATTTAATTATCCTTTTTTAACACGATATATTTTAATTATAATTTTATTTATAATTAAGATTATCTCATTCAAATAATATAATTTAATAAACATGTATTTTTTTTATTAGTGATACAAATATTAAGAATTTTAAATTAGATTATTAATGGAGGTATGTTTTCTAATTAAAGTGATTTGAGTGTTGATAATTTATTTATTTTTTTGTATTTAACAATAAAAATTATTATTTGAATTTTAGTTTCATATTATAATTTTTATATGTTAAATTATTATTATATCAAAATTTGGGATGTTTATAATTTTAATTACATTTTTAATATACAGTTGGTGTTGTTTTTATATAATATTGAATAAAAGAAAATATAATAATATTAATTGCTACTTCTATCTTATTAAAATAAGTTTTTTAATGTATTTTTTTTTGTTTTTTTACTAATAACATTTGTCATTTTATTGTAAATAATTATGCTTAAAAGTTACTTATGCTTAGTTTAATATTTGAGAAAAATAATTAATATAATTTTTAATACTTTTTATATGAATAATAAAATTAAAGTTATGTAATAATAAGTTTGTTTTATGTAAATTTTAATATTTGGGAAAAACAATTATATTTGCGTTAATTTATACTTTTATGCTTATTAAAATTTTACTTTTTAAATTATAAAAAATATATTTGAATGTATATTACGTAAATATTAATATTTAAGATATTTAATTAGCAAAAAAGTGTATGAATTTAATTTCTTGATAAAATAAATATTTATTATTATTTGAGAAATATGTTATTTATTAATGCACAAATTTCATAATTTAATTAATTAGATCAAATTAAGTAAAAATTACAATATACAAATTTATATTTAATGGATATATTAAACATTATAACTTGAATGATATATTAGATATTATATTAAAAATATTTTTAATATTAGTTGGTCAACCACACTTTATGGATAATGAATATTATATTATATTATATTAGTTGAAAAACTAGAATGTGTTATTATGATTATCTATGATGTGGTATTTTACTCTTATATTAATAAAATGTCGCAGTCTTGTAGTTGTTTGTTTAAAATTTTATCACACCAATAGTAATATACTCATCTAATTTTTGGAACATATTTAATAATTTAGTTTAAAAATCTCTAATGATGTGCATGTATAGCCTATAGGATGCATGCCCCAATATAATTAATTAAACATAAAGTAGTTAATGATATTACCAAATTTTGCCATAGGAAAACCTGGATTCAAATCCCCTTTCCCCGTGTGATTGTAATGAATTAAATAGTACCCGACCAAAATCTAATTAAACACAGAGATGAGACTAAATGTAAAACAACTTTAATTACCCAGATGAGACTATGTAAAACAACTTTAATTATACGCGGATAATGGACTACATGCCAAGCCGGCATATGAAATTTCCATAGTGTAAAGTGTAAAAAACGCACGAGAACCCAAATAGCTTTAAAATCATAGAAAGAAAAACGACAAGGATGAGCACCAAGTTAACAAACTCGCAATTGATTGTCATAAGACTAGAGAAATATTACAAAAACACGTGTATTTTCTGGTAAACCCCATTCAAGTTAGCCAAGTATTCTGACGTATATAAGGCCGAAATATTACAAGGATACACATTTAATCTATGAAAAATGTGTCCGAGAGTAAATTACATGTTGCAGGAAATATAAGCTATTATCCAGCAACTGGAATTGGAATTGGTACTGAAGGTGTGACACGATTTTCAACAGGAATTTCGGTAAACTCAGAAAGGATTGCTCGGAATTCATCCCCAGTCATTGTCTCCTTCTCTAGAAGAACTTCCACTATCTTATCCATTGCTTCACGATTGTTCCGTATATGGCTCAATGCAATTTCATATGCACTGTCGGAAAGCCTCTTGACAGCGCTATCAATGTCTTCAGCAAGCCTTTCTGACATTGAATTCCTAGCCATCATTCTCATGATAACATCACTCTGAGCAGACGAGTCCATGAGTGACCACGGACCAATTTCAGACATGCCGAATGTGGTTACCATCTGCAAACAAATTGATTAAACTCATACTGTTCAGTAACATCATCAAATGAATTGATGGAGGAAAAAGAGGACTTCCCAGAGCCAAACGACCTCAATAATTCATTGGATTCCAACAAGGCTATACTGCCCATACAGCACCATTCGAAATCTCAACACGACATTAATATGTTTGAATAGTTGTCCATTTTAAATTTCTTAGATATTGAAAATTTTGACGGCTTGCTACACGAGTAGAACACCTGGAAAGAAACTTCATTACAAAGTCGATCTTATCTCAATATTATTATAAGGATTTCAGTCTAGCCAGGCGTCAAACTAATTCAATAACAATTCAAAAAACTCAAATAGTTACCTGTTTGGCCAATCCAGTGATCTGCTGTAGATCACCAACTGCACCAGTGGTCACCTCAGACTCACCAAATATCACTTCCTCCGCAGCTCTTCCACCAAGTCCACCAACAATTCTTGCAAAGAGTTGCTGCTTGGAGATCAGGGTCGGGTCATCTGAAGGAATGAACCAGGTCAGACCCCTTGCTTGACCACGTGGTACTAGGGTGACCTTTTGAACCGCATCATGCCCAGGAGTAAGAGTTCTGCATCACAGATAACACCAGGAGACCATATTAGTGCAAGTGTCCGCTTATGAACTGATTACTTTGCCATGTGAAGGCAGATTAAAGAATGAACTCAGAAACTAATAATCCAGCCCAGACGCACCCTTGTAACTCAGAAGCTCTTAAGCATACATAAAAGTTTCAGGAGTCGAGAGATCCATTTTTACAATTATTTAAACCTTGTTTTATCATTATTAAATAAACTAATTTGCAACAAATGTTATGTGAAACTTTATTACTTTTCAAACTTGGGAGTTCACATAAAATAAAATTTTGAACTCGTCTTACATATATAATGGTTATTATCAATAAGTTAACAATCTCTGTTATAGTGATTTAAATTTTTTTCATGAAACCACTCCGTTCCAAGTTGGAATATTACTAATTCTATCACTGAATAATTAATAGTTTTCTAAAAAAATTCATGTGTTGTTTGTTAATCACCAGAATAAAATATTGTTTGTTAATAATAAAGAAATGTTGATACTAATTTAGTTGAAAAGGTTACGACTGAATGTTTGTTTGAGATGTAACAACCCAAGGCCTCAGAAGGTGTAATGGCAATAGAATAAAACTTCATTTGGTATGCTACCAGCTTTTTGCTTTTCCGTCTGTCATAACTGCATCACCAAGAAGAAATCTGAAATAAAGAACCCTTCCATTCCAGCCACTATCCTATCAATTGAATCATCAATCTCTTTGGATGAGATTGCTGTTTTCCCACGTCGACCAGCCAATATAGCAGCCTCATTTAAGAGGTTTGCAAGATCTGCTCCACTAAAACCAGGTGTTCTCATAGCTACCACGTCAAGAGATACATCTGCATCAAACTTCTTATTGCTACCATGAACCTTTAAGATTTCTGTTCTTCCTCGAACATCTGGAACATCAACAGATACCTAACACCATACTTCAAGTTTAGTATGTTCCCACGTGTAGTAAAACCAACACATAAAATGATTCATAATTACCTGTCTGTCAAATCGCCCTGGTCTCAACAGGGCAGAGTCAAGAATGTCTGCACGATTGGTTGCTGCAATTACGATAACACCAGTGTTTCCTTCGAAACCATCCATTTCTGTCAAAAGCTGGTTCAGGGTCTGTTCTCTTTCATCATTCCCTCCTCCTATTCCAGTACCTCTTTGCCTACCAACAGCATCAATTTCATCAACAAATACTATGCAGGGAGCATTTTCCTTGGCCTTCTTGAAAAGGTCACGCACTCGAGATGCACCAACACCAACAAACATTTCAACAAACTCCGAACCAGAAATTGAGAAAAATGGAACGCCTGCCTCACCAGCAATTGCCTTGGCTAGAAGGGTTTTCCCAGTTCCAGGTGGACCAACAAGAAGAACCCCCTTAGGAATACGAGCACCTACAGCTGTGAACCTCTCAGGTTTCTTCAGAAACTCCACAACCTCCATGAAATCCTGCTTAGCTTCATCTACTCCAGCAACATCATTGAATGTTACACCAGTGTTTGGTTCCATTTGGAACTTAGCTTTTGATTGACCAAATTGAAGGGGAAAGCCAGGCCCACCAGGCCCCCCTATTCCTCCAGAGGATCGCCTTGAGAGGAGAAAAAGACCCCCAATCAAGATTAGTGGGAAAGCCAGATTCCCAATCAAGTTAAATAAAAGAGAACCAGAGTCCTCTTGGGCATTATGTGCAGCAAAGTCAATATTCTTTTCCCTAAATTTCTGAAGGAGTTCTTGGCTGAGTCCAGGGAGTTGCACACGAACTCGCTGCACCCGATTACCCAACTCTGGAGAAACAGCCTCGACAATAGCAATTGTGCCATTCTCAAACAAATCAACTTTGTTTACCTTGTCCTTATCCAAATACTCCAGAAACCTAGAATAAGACATCCGTGAGTTAGAAACCCCTTGCTCATCAGCAAAAGCATTTTCAGTACCTATTAATGTAGGTATGGCAAGTCCCGCATTTCCAATTAACAATTTTAAAAAGCCTCTTCTTCCTTCATGTTGCCTTTGGTCCAAAGATGATTTTACAGCTTTTGATGCCTTAACCAGTGATGGACGATTTGAGGAAGCAAAAAGATGCCTAACATATAATTCTTTGTTCATATTTGTTTTAGTACTACGGGTAGATAGCCCACTTCCGATGACGCATGCAGATGATGCCGCCATCTTGCAGTCAACAGTAACAAACACTGTACGTAGTAAACATATAACTAAGGTCGAAAACAAAATGTTTAAAGAATATTATTTCCCACAACATTCAAACAACCACCATAAACAATAGCAAACATAAAGACCATAAAAGGGCACCAAAATCGTTATAAGATCCATTATTTTTTAAAAAGATCATCATATGCTCCTAGTACTTGTTATTTTATCCATGTTTTCCCACTACATTAATAAATCCTCTTTTCACTAGTAGCGACCTTGACTTTATTCCTCAAGGCCTCAGCCTCTACTTTAACCATGCATCTCTCTCTCTCTCTCTCTCTCTCTCACAGTGGGAGGTCTGAAACATGATATACTCACCACTCTCACACGTAGAAGGAATATTTAAATATACAATGGGCGACAAAAATCCGGATTTAATTAATACATGCAATTTGTGGGGTTAGCCTCACACAGACAAGAAGTAGGGATTAAACATACTCAGTCTATCACCAGCGACCTAAAAGAAAAATATACTATAATTGGGACTGAATTGACTATGCAAAGTAGAAACTTAAGATATGGCAAAGATTAATCTCTTACACAAAGTTGTTTGATTTGATTGTCCTTCCTATAATTTACCTAATACTTGATTGCCTAGGGAATAGAGAATAAAACAAAAATCATAAGCTATTGTTATGTAGAGAGCTCCAATTGAAATCCAAAGCCTAATTTACCATGGGTAAATAGTTGTATCGAGCTCAACTGAGTAAAGGTTTTTGCTTCATTAGTTCCAGAAAGAAATTAAAATTAAAAAATAACATTAGTTACATTTTCCTAAATTTTTTATTGAAGCTCAGGTAAACTTTCATATCAAAGTTGACACTTCCAAATATTTTAGCCTTCACATACACACAACAAAATCATGATTCAAGACTTGTGATATTATGCATTTATGTGTGTTTTATATTTAGCATTTATACATATTACATGCATAAACAAATCTTAGGGAATAAACACGAACAGTTAAAAGGCATAATTTCAGCTCGGATGACCTCTGACTTTCACTCTATAGCAATAATAGAAACACATGAAAAACTGAACAGGGAAAAGATGGAGAAATTAAGCATATGCTGTTACGTAACTTCCATTGAAATGCAATGAAATTGTCTGATTTGAACCTACTAAAAAATTTATAAACATAAAATTGAACAATCACAGCATAAAGTAACAAGAAGAAGAATACCTTGACCGAGATGAAATTGAAGAGCTGGTGGGAAAGAAGGAGAGGGAAGAGTTATTTAGAGGGAGTGGATGTGGCTTGCAAACGATTACGTGTCTTTCTCTCAATGCCTAAATCCTAAATTCTTTTTCTACTCTCTATTTTATTTTTTTTATTTTTCTTGTTGAATATTTGTGTCAATGGCTTCCTTTTATTTACTAGTTAGGTTTTGAAATTTTCTGCAGCATTTATATATGGTCAAATATCTTCCAAGTATTTTGACTTCGTTTTCTGAACTAACCAATAATATTACAAATAAAATACATTTTTTAGGACCATAAAAATCGTCTGGAGTTTAGAGAAAAAAGGCCAACTTGTAATAGTGTACATTAAAAAAATATCTTTATTCGCATAAGATTTTTCCTTATTTTTTATTAAATTTTAATGTTTGTAAATTACTGCGGATATTAAGAAGTATGAAAAATTACTTAAATTTAAGTTAAAGCTTAAAAATATATTTGAAGGTGTTAAGCAATCTAAATGCTCAAATATATAATGATATCTCATTAAGTATTTAATTATTTGCTGATATGTATATATTATACTGTATTGGAATATAAAGACACCAAATTCTAAATAAAAAAAATCGTGAGTAAACATAACCCACTAATGCCAAATTGTCACTTGTTATATTTTGAACATTAACCTAGGTAATGTAATAATTTCTAAGTATATTAAATACAATAAATGATAGAATTCTCAAAAAGTTTAACCAACTAAGAATTGACAATCTTAAAATTTTGTAAAGTCAATTAATATTCTAATTCCCAATTCTCGTGAAGGAAAGAACTTTCATGCTACAAATAAAAGATATTTCAACACATTCAAGATACATTATTTTACTACAATAATAATTCTCTCCCCTAATATCAGTTTCTAACTTAAGCATCAGAGGAGAGTCCTCTCCTTCTTGGGATTTCTAATTTAAGCAATGGAGGAGAGTCCCCTCAACTCCGGTGGACTTTTTATAGGTTTTTTTGACAAAGTCAAGGCAATTAAGTTGTAACACCTCAGTCTCACATCGAAAGATATGAGAAAAATTTATCTGTGTATAAAAAATTAAGTTGCTACCAATAATACCTTTAAGTCATGACCTTTTGGGGGTGGGCTAAGATGACTCAAGAAAATACTATTGGGTCAGTAGTTTAAGGCTTTATTTGGATGGATTTGATTCGATTCGAACTTGGGATTTGACCCGAGATATGTTTCGGACTCGGGATTTGACCCGGGTTGTTTCATATGGTATCAGAAACAATTCTTGAAAGTTCGGGTCGAGTCATTCGATCGGGTTGTCGGAGGTGGGGACACGAAGGTTGGTGGTATTATCCCACAATGGAGGTCCGGAGACGGGGACACGAAGCCAACCGGTATTATCCCACAATGGCTAGAGAGGCAAATTAAGATTTGTGGACCGTGTGTGTGATCGGTTTTGACGGGGACGTCAAAAATTAAGTTGCTACTAATAGTACTTTCAAGTATGATCGTTTGGGTGAGTCTGTGGTGGAAAGATGACCCAAAAAGATACTATTGGGCCAGTAATTTAAAGCTTTATTTGGATGAATTTGATTCGATTCGGACTTGAAATTTGACCCGAGATATGTTTCGGACTCAGGATTTGACCTAAGTTGTTTCATAAGCGGTGACAAAAGTCAAAATTCATGGGTTGACCAAAATCCTAATTTGAAAATTATTGATTGACACATCAGATTGACGTTATTTGTGGAAAACGAACAAAAAGCCATCTCCATCTCATAATCCAGAAAATCAATATGGTAAATACTCATACTTCAGTATGAGGTCACAAGCCTCCACCTCCACTATTCGCTCGGGATATTGTCAATGAGTTTCTCCCCGATGGCTTCAAAATGCCAAAGATCGATAAGTAAAATGGAATAGACAACTTGGGGTGGGGGTAGGGGGGGGGGGGTGGGGTGGGTAGGGGTAGAGGTAGAGGTAGAGGTGGGGGTTAAGGGTGGGGTAAGATGTGGGGTAGGGGTGTGGGTGTATACATAATCAGTAAATATTATTTTTTTGGGAGGGTGGTGCGGGAGAGTGAGGGGTCGGGGGGTGGGTGGGTGGGGTGGGGTGGGAGTGTATACGTAATCAAGAAATATTATTTTTGGGGTTGGAGGTGGAGGTGGAGGTGGAGGTGGAGGTGGAGGTGAAGGTGGAGGTGGGGGTGGGGGTGGGGGTGAGGGTGAGGTGAGGGGGTGGGAGAGTATACTTAATCAAAAAATATTATTTTTTTGGGGTGGAGGTGGGGGTGAGGGTGCGTGGGGGTGGGGGTTTTTTTGGGAGTTGGGAGTGGGGGTGGGGGTGGATGGTGTATATATAATGAGTAAATATTTTTTTTTTATGTATAAATAAGTTTAAAATATGTTATTATTGGTAAGGATACAATAGTCCAAATGATATTTTTTAATCCAATACCTTAATTAATTTTGAAAAAAATAAACATAAAGAATAACATGAGATTGTGTTTAGTTCTTTGAAAGAGAGAGAATATATAAAATAACTCATTCCAACTAGAATGAAGTAAATCATTTCATTCTTTCAATCCAAACGTAACATAAAGTATGCTGTGATTATCGGGGTAAGTAATTAATGACAGATGATGCCTTAAAATTGGTTTAGATGGCTATCGTTTGGTTTTAACGAGGAAAAATACCCAATCTTGTGGTACCACAAGCCTTGTGCAAAGCCAGAGATCTAGGTTCAACCCCCACCCCTTGAATTATCAATTTTTTTTTTAAAAAAAATACCCAATCTGTGTTTGTTTTATCGCAGATTGGTAATTACGCATTTATTTGGAATAATTGTAATTAGGGAACACTTTTAGTAATAGAAATTTAGTTAGACATATATTCATTGCATTGATTGTCATCTCTAACTAAGAAAGACTCTTCTCCATTATTATTGCAATTACAATCCTTCCCGACTGTTCATCACTTCACCTACCTGGAGCAGTATATCTTACAAAGTTTAGTTTTTCTTCATAATAGAGCCTTTCCTCGATATTTCTTAGCATTGCAGCTTAAAGATATTCTTTGAGAATTGGCATTATCAAAGGCTACTTGTGAAGTTTGAACCGCAACTCTAAATAGCAACGGTGCTGCATCTTTTGGTTTAGGGCATTTCTCTATTCTAATTTTCACCAGTTCCGTGCTGCGCCCCTAACGTTCCTCCAGGCAACAGCTTCCTCCATGGCTCTCATAACTGCCATTAGCTCACCTGCAATTGGATCATTGGCGGTTACATTTGCCTGGTTATTGTTCGTGTCTAGTACTGCACCGTCTCTAATTCTATCACATATTGCAAATCGACAAACCGGGCATTGGCCATAGCACTTCACCCAAGGCACAATGCACTCCTCATGGAACATATGAGAGCATGGAGTGAGCATCACCACCTGTCTAGGCTCAAAGTCTTCTAAGCAGATGGCACAATTCTTATCATCTTCATCTCCCTCTTTATTTTTCTCAGTTGAACTGTTTCTGGCATTATCTCTATAATACAGGCTTAGTCTCTGTATTATCTTCTTTGGTGTCGGATTGTAGATTTCTTTCTTCATCTTTTCCAGGACCGTCTTTTGCTCATCTTTGGTCAATCTGGACTCATCGTCTGTAGGGATTGACATATTTTGTTGTGTGGTGAAACTTGGAGAGGACTCAGGGATCAATTGTCTGGACCTCGAGTTCATGTCTCTGGCCAGAACATTGTTGATTAGAATTCGCGCAGGTGAATGTAATGTGGCTGGAGTTGTGAAACATATCCACATGGATAGAGTTCTTAATGGAACACTGGAATTTGGAGTGCAAATATAATTTCTTATACCCTTTTATTGTTGCACATTCTTAATTGAATAATGCTAGAACAAATATTTTACAAACTGATGTAGCATACTCCACCTCAACATATTGTGTAGAGCCGAAAATTACATTCAAGCAAATTGTTGATCAATATGTATGCTGAGGTAGAGTGTCATATCAACAGTTTGTAAAATGTTTGTAGAATAGTTTGTGTGTGTAGCATTACTCCTCTTAATTATCATCTCGACGGTTGGATCTTGAAGAAAATGAATATTCCCTTCAACATACATACTTGTTAATATCAATAATTACCTGGACGTCAACCAATGATCAGCTGCACTTCTAGCACTCTGATACACATAAAAAGTTATTGTGATGTATATATACTTTTGGACAAGATGATTTCAGGTCTGGTTTATCATAATTTATGAATCAAAAATACTTTGTTTGTGGCGGATATATACTAACCGGATTTGGCAGGCCTGGAAACAAGTTGTTGTGTTCATAGTTGTTAGGAGCATATATCTGTCCAGGCTGCCTCCTATACCTTGTGGAATTGTAGGTGCCACTGCTGCTGCTGCTCATGTTCGAGTTTGCGTTCTTGCTTACTGTTGAATGAACTTAATTGTCCTCCGTGTAGAAACTGTGTCTCTGGTATGGAGAGTGGGGCTGGGGGTGAGTATTATTGATAAGAAAACATTTAGTAGCTTTCAAGAAAGGAATCGTATTACTTTGCATATGTTCTTCCTGCAAGTGCAGAATATGTACTGATGAGCTGTTCTTCCACCGGAGTTATCCTTTATTCTACAAAACAAAAGCAACAAGACTTGGTGTGATACTACTAATATAAAATACATAGATTTATTTTGAAGAATTCCAAGTTCCATATTTAGTGAATAAGCAACAGACGCCGTAAAACTTGGTTATTACTATAATATAACCCATGATGCCCAATTTCTATTGCTAATAGCCATTCTCCACAGGCAGAACTCTTGCAGTTGAAAACAAAACAAAGCTCTTACTTTTTTAATCTCTGTTTTTTATTTTTAATTTAGTCACTTGACCATGCAATTAGTATTAAGACATTTTTTTTCCTTATCCAAATTTTATGGGAAGTTTTTTGCCGCACTTAATTGAATGTTTACAGAGAAAATAAAGGTTGGGAAAGTGTCATTTTCACCAAGTTGAGCTTGTTTCACAAAATAAAAATGAAAAATGATTTTTTTTTTGTTTTTTTATCTAATTTTTTTTTTGAAGCGTGCATAAATTATATATAATAAAATAATTTTTTATAAAATATAGAAATTTAAAAATTTAATATAAATAAACAAAATATAAATTATCTTAAAAATTGAAGGACTCAACAAATTTCAAAATTTATTTTCATCACAGCAAACTCTCCGGCACGTTATATAGAAAATAGATAGACAACTAATTTATATTTTGAAACATAGATAATATTAATTACTATATTAAATTGATGTCGAAAAGTTAAAAATCTATTAAATATACTAAAACGCAGTACATGACACCATAGCTTGACATTTGTCATCCTCAAAATTCAACACATGTTCTACCAAATTAATGATCCTTATATAAGACCCTTAACAAAACACCTGTCCTACCTAATTAATGTGCTCATCCATTACTCCAATTTTTATATTATCGCTGCTTAATTATTATCTCCTAAAATCACTATTTTTAAATCCCACATTAATATTTTGATTTTATGATCCCATAAATCACTACAAATCTAAATTGTTATGATAATGTTAACTGTTTTAATATTATCATTACTAATTTAATTATTATCTCCTTAAATCCCTACTTTTTTAATCCCAAATTAATATTTTGAATTTATAATCCCCTAAATCACTACAAATCTAAACTGTTTTGGTAATGTCAACTGTTATGAAATTATCATTTCTAATTTAATTATTATCTCTTGAAATTACTACTTTATGATATTATCATTACTGAGCTATTATCATTACTCTCTATTATTTAAGCTAATTTTCTCCCTATAAATACAGCATAATAGTATACCACTAGATACAAACCCGCGCTTTGCGGCGAGATTAATCATTTTGTTAATAATAAATTTATACATGCAATTAATAAATTAAAATATAATAAGAAGATGGTAGATTGTTGTGTGATTATCAAATTTTAATAGCATATGTTATATAGTGTTGCATAAAAATTTTATGTGCAAATACATATCCAAGTATATAATTAATCTGATCACTAAACCCCAGAACATTACATACTTGATTGTGTGTGTGTGTGTGTATATATATATTAATGTCATGATAAAATGTTTATAATGTAACCAATATGGTTAAAATAGGTAACTCTTTCATTAAAAAGCACTAACAAATATTTAGAAAGTGTCAGTACACAATGCCATCAAATTGTTATATTGATATGATTCTTTAGTGGTATATTTAAAAGTCTGTTACACATTACACAAATCTCACCAAGCCTCGAATATCGACACATGTGTCTTGATGCATTTTGAAGAGTCCATGTCTCGTATATACGCTTCATTACTTGTACCGTAATTCTAACATCCAAACGAAAGGAAAAACAACGAAAGAATGTCTCGGTTTGGTCCTCGAGACATGAAGGAAAGCACGTATTACATGCAAAAACCGAAAAGACGAGAATTAATAATTATATTGGATCTTCATGTCAAACAAACACCATGTCTAAAAACATAGAAAGATATAGACCGTGTCATACATAATACAATGTTATAGTTAAAGAACGAATACATACCTCATTAGTTTTTTTTTTATCAATTTTGACAATTGTAGAAGTACTCACAAAGATACCATAATACAAAAAAATATATTAATGATGATGAAAATGATTTCTGGGATGCTAGTACTTAACAAATCGTGCAAAGCCACAATCCATATAATAGGATGCAATAAATGAAGAAGCCATAAATATAAACAAGTGGGATATAGTCCACAAAATGAAGTTATATCCCTCTCATCAATGAATCTGTTGTCCCATAATCACGAAGGTCTTCATATAACTCCGTTGCACTTTCAACAAGATTTAAAATTGTAGAGGCGCAAAAATTTTGTTGTGTTAAGCGAGAATAAAATCCATGATGCACTTTGAAATAATCTGAAAGAAGCATGCCAACAAAATTTAACTCTACAAGAGCTTGTATACACCAAATTCATTGTCATATTACCATTAAACCATAGGTACCAGGATTATCATAATTAAGCTTCTTCCAGTTTAGGTTTTCAATCCAGTTATATTTATTGAATGTGCAATATATTCACACAAACAAAAATTAGCACTTAAATGATCTTTTTAACAGTCGTTGCAATCTTATAAATATTTGCGATAGGAATCTGGACAATAGTGAAATATAAGAATTTAGACATACTTAATAGTTGATTTCAACATTGCATAAACTATCAACCAAATAAATAATTATCTTTCCACAACTCTTTTATAGGAAATAGTATTGCCCGAGATAAAAAAAGTCTCACACTTAGCTAAAAATTTATGTGTTTGTCGGATTGAAAACTAACAGAACATAAAGGAATTTAGCTCCTATATTAAATAAAAATGAAAAGAATTAGAGTAAAACACATATGAAATGGACTTACATAGAATTTTAAATCATTGTCATCCAAAAGTAAAAAGACAAACATATTATACTCTTATTTAAAAGTTTTTCAATGGTTATACATGAATATATATATATATATATATATAGACAAAAAAATGAATATACATAAAAATTAAACAATTTTGTTGGGGGTAGTGTTGAGAGTTTGTCGGTTTATTTTTGTCTTTACAACTGGAATTTGGCTCGATCGAGATAGCTTTGTAAATGCAAATCATAGATTTACCTAAAAAGATTCAAATAGATTATAGTAAAAATTTCATGAGATATAATAATAAAATAATCAGGGTTTACACTAATAATGAGCAGCAAAAAGATAATAGCCAAAAACAGTCAAACCTTTATACATTAAATTGTGAAAAACTTTCTGAAAAATTACATTCTTTGTAGTATTGTATGTTTGTCCATCTTTGTCACAAATTAGTATTTTTACTCCACTCTTGCTTGTAACTCTTGATATTGCTACATACAATTGGTCATGGCTAAAATTGGACGTGACAGATACAGTCCAACATGTGAGAGAGATTGCCCCTGACTCTTATTAATTGTCATGAAAAAGCAAACAACCAAAAGAAATTGTCTTTGTTGGAATTTAAAAGGTAATCTAATATTTGACGGTGTTAAGACCAAGTGAAGTATGAAAACTTTGTGTCCAAAATTGTTGACTGAAATTACTTTTGCTTCTATCAGATGTTTTTCCAATTGAGTTACTATTAATCTCGTGACATTGTACAAACCAAATCACTGATCTATATTTCGGAGCAACATTACAAGAATCCCAATCTTCAACGTTATCTTGTGGTTTGACATTCCAGAAGATGTAATGCTATTAAAAAAATTATATGGTGTAAATGCCTTCATAGCTGTTTTAGTTTTCATCAACCTTGCATAGGACATCTTAGATATGGTATTTCATAACCTGGCCATAAATACATCACATATTCGTTCACCTTATTTATAGCATCAAGTGTAGGAGCAAGGATGGCTTGGTCTTGGAAATAAAAGTCATTGTCAAATTTTTTCAATAAATTAAGATATGTGATATCAACAATTTCTGCAAGGGGATTGATCGGATATTTGATAAGAAAATTTGAATAAATAACGGAGAGTAATGATAATAGCTCAGTAATGCTAATATCATAAAGTAGTAATTTTAGGAGATAATAATTAAATTAGAAAGTATAATATCAGAACAGTTTACATTAACAAAATAGTTTAGATTTGTAGTGATTTAGAGGGTTATACATTTAAAATATTAATTTGGGATTAAAAAAAGTTATGATTTTAGTAGATAATAATTAATTTAGTAATGATAATATTAGGACAGTTAACATTATTAGAACAATTTCGATGTATAGTGATTGAGGGGATTATAAAATCAAAATAATAATGTAGGATTAAAAAGTATATATTTTAGAAGATAATAATTACGTTATGATAATATAAAAATCGTTTAGATTAAAAAGTTGTGATTTAATGGATTATAAAATCAACATAGTAACTTATGATTTATATTATTTGTTATTTTAATTTTATTTTAAATATTTTAATTGTATAATATTATTTTGTAATATTATTATAAATGGTATAATATTATGTTGTAATATAATTAAATTAGTAATGATAATATATCACACAGTTTAGATAGAGTCTTGATTTTATTATATACGTGTATTATAATATTATACCATATATATGTATGATATAATGTATGGTATAATTATGAATGTTATAATATTATAAAAGAAATTATTTTAGGATACAATAATTATGTTTTAACATAATTAAATTAATAATGATTTAGAAAAAGTAGTGGATTTTAGGGATTATAAAATAAAAATATTAATTTGGAATTAAAAAAATAGTAATTTTAGGATATAGTAATTAAATTAAAAAGGATAATATTAGAACAATTGACATTACTAAAACAATTTAGATTTGTAGTAATTTAGTGGATTATAAATTCAAAATATTAATTTGGGATTAAAAAAGTAGCGATTTTAGAAGATAATAATTAATTTAGTAATGCTAATATTAGTGTGACGCCACCAAAATAGGTCCAATTTATCCAACCTATTCTGAGTCGTCAAATACATGGTACAGAAAATAACTACAACTTTATTACTACAACAACACATATGTTGTGAGTTTTGATACAAATATATACCAATTTGTATGACTCATGTCCCAAGTGGACATCACCTCACGATGATACCTTACATAAAAATACGATCGATAAGCATTTTAGAAATTAAAATCTTTGGAAAATGCTCAAGGAAACATTCGTACATAGGAGGCCATGAATCTAAGTTATGATAGATATCATATGTCCATAGAATTATCCTTGGTTAATCCAATAGACCCCAAAGAAAAACGAGAAGATTACTATCATATTCCTTCCAATGATGAGTCCTCTCTTGACATATAGTTATCTCCACCGTCTGCAATTGAGAATTATATTTTAAGCAAACTCCAAGATCATATAGGTAGTGCTCGTAGATATACAATTATATATTGTATGTCATGCCATTTTATAATGTGTTGAGAAACTTTGATAGTCACGAACCATCACTTTATTCCACTTATTATCCCATTTCGACCCAATTTTACACTCTTATTACAGAAAGGAATTGTGAAGCAAAGGGTGAAAGCACAACTAACTTCGATAAAGAATATCATGACTAAAGATAATTAAATTATCAATAGCCTTCATCGATAATAAATCGGAGATTTAGAACATATGGTAGATGATAAAAGTTTTCAACCATAGTTGTAGCGAACGAAAGCGATCCATTAGAAGAGTCAAATAGACCATAATGTAATTTTCTATTTATTATTAATGAAATTTAATTTTCTCTATTTATTATTTTGAAATAGTAAAGGTTGATTTGATTAATGTGGATAGTTATGGGTAAAATCATAAATATTTCAAAATAATGAGTGGTTATAAAATATTCATTATTGTTGGGGAATATTCGTTTGGTCGTGGAATATTAAATCTTTGTCGGGGAATATTAAATGCACAGTATGAAAATGTGTGGGCCCCATGTGAAAGCGATTGGAGAAAAAAATGACAAGAATAAGTTGTTTAAAAATAATTGGCGTAGTTATTCACAGATTAATCTTGTTAAAATACTCGGAGGTTAAAACACGATGAATTGCGGTATTGCACCAATTATTGATTCTTACGTAAGAAGGCACTACTCAATAATGGTTACGATAATTCTTTATTAAGTATTTTATTGATTTAATAATTAATTGCGTTGATATTTTATATTGTTGTTGTTTGATAATTGTCATTACTACAGTATTTTTCATTATCGAAGCAATAATTCATATTATCTGAATAATATTATTAGATAACATTATTGTCAATGTCTAGAAAGTTCTATCTAAGAAGAGGTTTGGTCACCTAATTGCAGCGCCGATGAGGAGAAATTCTTATTGGAAAGCCCCTGCTCACAGGAGCGCACTGGTTGTCGATATTGTGATTTTGTTATATTATTAAGTGAATAATTAATTATTGATTTATATGATGAGGAAAATATTGATTTTATTTGGATATAGATGGAGAAAATTTTTAATGTGACAATTATTGAAAATTAAAATTTTATCTTTTTACGATAAAATAATTCATTTAAATATATTATTATATTTTTAATAATATAATAATGGTGATATTTTTACAATGAATGTGTGATATATGAGTATCTGAGGGAAAGAGTATTTTGTTGCAATAAATGTTTAAAACATGTTAAACATGTCGGTGGACCCCATTTCTGAATTGAAATTTGATTATAGCACGTAAAATCGCTTGGTTTATGGATTGGTCAATTTACATTTGGAATTTGGAAAAACTTTCTTCGCAAAAGTTGTAGAGAATTGAATTTCCTATAAAAAAATTGCGAGATTTGAATTTTTCGACAAAAGGGCTATTTATTTGTGAATTATTGAAGTTCCGAAGCTCCGAAATAATTGATTTTTGGAAGTTTAAATTATTTTAAATTAGGAAAACGTTTTTGGAATGTTTGGGGACATCATTAACATGTGCTTGGTGGCTGAAATCAGATGGTCAAGAGGTGCGTAGGAAATTTTGATATATATATTAATATTATATTAAATTTTCTGTTTTGGTGTTCTAAGCATTTTCTATAAATAGGGTGCTTAGGTTAGAATTGAAAATCACACCAGAAACTGAAGTTTTCTCTCTCTATATTATCGAGCGTATTCATGTGAGTATTTTGAGTATATTTTGAGTATTCTTTATCTGATTGCAAGTTCAAGTCATGCTTTATATCCAGGTGTTTCAAATTTAGAAATCTTGATCTTTCGAGGTAAGGAATATTTTTTTTTCGTAATGATATTATTTCTTCAATATCATTATCTTTGAAATATTGATCCGAAGTTTTATCAAATTTGGAACTTTTAGTGTCGGAGTTCTTATTCACGTATACGGCCTTTATTCACGATATCTGATATTATTTATTCACGAATCTGGTCTTATTCATCGAAAAATGAAAATTTTTCTTTTTAAGTCAAAATATCTATACGGATACTAGCTTTGATTGTATCCATGTTTTGATCATTCTTGAATTTTACACCACTATGATTATTTTTGAGAGTATTTTTGGATATGGATAAAACAAAGTACGAATCCTTAATCCTTAATCCTTGTCATTTTGTTTCATTGGATTCGTTTCTTTAAAAATATTTGTCATCATTCTCGGTCTTAAATGATGATATTATTGAATATCTTTGGCTGTAATTGCAAAGATGAATGATTTCGATGAATATCTTTTTGGCCGTAGTGCAAAGATGAGCAGTGTTTAGATGAACATGACGGTGATGAATATCTTTGGCTGTAGTGCAAAGATGAATATTTGACTCGGATATATATTGATTGATGTTACGGGGGATAAAAGATGAGCGATGAACTTTAAATTCATATATAGAAGATAGTAGTTTGCATTCTCTACTTAACTCTTCTAATGAATTATTATTTCCGCATGAATATTGATTTAAAACTTGTTGTCTATTGTATTCTATTAGATTTTCCTGTTGAAGACTAACGATAATTTGTTGTATATTATCTTAGTCATAATATTCTTTCTTTGGGCTAGTTGAGCTCACCCTTTTCCTTTTTGTTCCATTTTTCTTCTCGGGAGGCGAGAATATAAGCGAATGCAGTGAAGTGGGGTATAGAATGAAGGTTCTAGAGAGAGTTGTTTAGTAGTCCTCACCATTTTTATAAAATAATGTACCAATAAATGTGATGAGGATTTATTTGAGTATAGATATTGTCAGAAGATAATATTTGTATTCAAACTCACGATTTTTCTTGTTGTAATAATAAAGTTGTAGTTATTTCTGTACCATGTATTGATAACTCAGAATGGGTGATGTATACCTAATTTGGGGGCGTCACAATAATGTCTATTATCTTCTCTATGTTAAAAATTCACCAACAATGTTTTATTCCTGTAACATCAATCAACAGTTCTTGTCCACAATCATGTGAATAACTCATATTCATAATTATAGTTCTAAATTCCTCTTCCCATCCAGGACGAAGATAATTTTCATCACATGTCTTCACCTGAAACATCAAAGATCATGGTTATACAAAATCATAGTTCCTGTTCATAATCATACTAATAAATTTATCTTTGCACTACGGGCTAAAGATATTCATTATCATTTCATCTTTGTACTACAGGCCAAAGATATTCAACAACATGTCATCTTTGCACAGAAGGCCAAAGATATTCAACAACAGGTCATCTTTGCACTACGGACCAAAGATATTCATCAATAATTCATCTTTGCACTACATGCCAAAGATATTAATATCTCAAAGAAATACATAATCATTTCAGAATTTATATAAACAATAATTATAACTATGTCGATCAATTCACCTTTGCACTTAAGCTAAAGATATTCAATTATAAATTCAATGGTCATGATCATACCAGTCAACGATTCAACTTTGCACTACTGACGGCCAAAGAGAACTCATAGTCACGATCATAAGAATACTGTGCAATACCGTGTGCTACTGTGCAACCACGTATATTACTGTATTTTAACCACCAGGTATTCTAACAGTGTTAACGGTAACTACTACGCAGTTATTTATAAAAACTCAAACTTGTAATTTTCTTTATCCGACAGTTATTCTGTTATGGGGCCCACAAATGGTTGTGCCGTTGTACGAATAGTCCCGACAAAAATAAATATTTTATAACCACTTGCGTATTTTGAAAATTTTACATATATCACCCTTAACTTTTTATCAATTTAACCATTTACTAAATAGGAAAATTGAATAATTTTAATTAATAAAATTCAGGGTCTTACAATTAGAACAATTAACATTACCAGAACAATTTATATTTGTAGTGATTTAGGGGATTATAAAATCAAAATATTAATTTGGGATTAAAAAATAGTGCTTTTAAGAGATAATAATTAAATTAGAAATAATAATATCAGAACAGTTGACATTACCAAAATAATTTAGATTTGTAGTGATTTAGTGGATTATAAATTTAAAATATTATTTTTGAATTAAAAAAGTAATGATTTTAAAAGTTAATAATTAATTTAGTAATGATAATATTAGAACAGTTAACATTATCAAAAACAGTTTAGATTTTGTAGTGATTTAGGGGATTATAAAATCAAAATAATAATAATATAAAAACCGTTTAAATTGAGAAAATAGTGATTTATGAGATTATAAAATAAACATAGTAAGTTATGATTGATATTATTTGTTATTTTAATATTGTTTTAAATATTTTAAAGCGTATAATATTATGTTGTAATATAATTATAAATGGTATAATATTATGCTATAATATAATTAAATTAGTAATGATAATATCCGCATGATTTAGATATAGTAGTTATTTTGTTATATACGTAGTATTATAATATTATACCATACATGTATGATATAACGTATGGTATAATTGTGAATGGTATAATATTAGAAAAGTAGTAATTTTAGGATATAATTTTTTTAATGTTTTAAACATAATAATATTATGTTATAATATAATTATAAATGATATAATATTATGTTGTAATATAATTAAATTAGTGTGGGATGCACATTAATTATATAGAACATGTGTTACAGTGTGGGAAAAGAACATGTCATTCAATGGTGCTATGTAGATAACATATAATAGATAATAAATATTAGATAGATTCCATTCAAAATCTTACTACATCAGCACAACCTCATATGAACTCACGTAAATTGTTCATTCCATTTTAATAAAATAATTAAACTAATTTCAAGTTTTATACTTCCAGTATCCCATAAAAAAAACCCAGTTTAGATTCTTTTACTAATCAATTAGTGAAAATTACAATTTAAATTCATGTAAATTAATTTGATAATGTAATAGTTGATTTCTTGAACTACTTTAAAAATATCGATTCTTACAAAATTATTATTTTAAAGATAAAAATAAATATTCACATGAATATTAAATTGATTGAGTTTTCCATAAATTGGTTAAGCAAATAAATTTTCATATCTTTAGAATCAATTAGCGTGGTTTAAATAATTAGAAGAATTTTTGGAAGCTAATAGATTGAAGTTTTAAAATGAATATGGAAATAATTTTTAATTGCATGGAACTATGAAAAGTAGGTAAAATAAATAAAAGTCTAATATTCAAGGAAATTTACTTTTCAAATAATTAAAACTAATTTTTCATAAAAAGCAAGTTGGCCCTATCGTGTTTAAATTGATCCAATCTGGTTGTTGTCTAAGAGAGTTATCTAATTAATGGATCCTAAAATAACGTAGTTGTTGATAATATCCATAAAATAATGTGATCGGTATATATATCAAAGTAATTGTTAAGGGTATTTTTGTCAAGGACAATAAGAAGTATTAATTAGGATGGATATGTGTCAATTTTATAGAACGACATATGTCAATTTATTGTGCCATGTACTATGATTTAGTATATACAATAGATTTATAATTATATTACAACATAATATTATATAATTTAAAACATTTAAAATAAAATTAAAATAATAAATAATATCAATCATAACTTACTATGTTAATTTTATAATCCCCAAAATTCACTATTTTTTAAACATAATTATTATATTCTAAAATCACTATTTTTTAATATTATATCATTCATAATTATAACATACGTTATGTAAAATCCCAAATTTTTACTGAATAAAGATTTAAATTTCTCAAAATATTTTTTTAATGTTATGGTGTGTATTTGATATAATGTTATAGTTGTAGGTAATATTTATAAATTTTGCAAAGTATGCAAGTTGTTATATTATATTCGATTGGTCGGGGGAATATTCTTTGTGTAGAGAAATATTAAATGACGACAGTACAATCATTAGTGAACCCCAGCAGCGGAATTATTATCGGATTGAAAAGCGACAAAAATATTTTATGAAAATAACGGCGGAAGTTTTCACTGAATTATCTTTGTTGAAACACTTTCGGTGTTAAAAAAATACGATGAATGGCGTGGTTGTATATAAAGACTTGCGGTATTGATTATTGATCTTTACGTGATAAGTCACTCGGTTATACTCAATTATTGCTATAGTAATTGTTGCATCATATCTCTCGTATTATTGATTCGATTATTGTCACAATATCATACGCATTATATGATATATTATTAAATCAATAATTGAGGCGACAAAGTTATTCATATTATTAAATTACAATATTTACAATGTCTAGAAGTTACGCGAGGAGAGGTTTGGTCTTAATTAATTGCAAGGCATGATGTGAGAAATCCTTATTGGAAAGCCCCTCTCACGAAAGCGACACGGTTGTTAAATATTGTGAGTTATAATATTAATGATGAATAAGTTCGTGTTGATTAAAGGTGAATTTGATAGTTCCATTGTGTTAGGATGATTGGTGTTAGTTGAAATCGATATCTATTCCGATGATAATTGATGTCTGGGGGTTATATTGATAAATCGGATAATTTATCGGATAAATGAGCAATTAATTGCTACTAATTCATATGCTTATATAACTATTTGTTCATATATGTGTACTATTGAATCACATTCTTATACTATTACGGGAGTTGGTGCAAGATTGATAATACTTGCATGACTAAGTTAAAAATGGTGGTATAGATGGAGGTACTATACTGTAATTCATATTTTCACATGATTATAACTATTGATTCACATGATTTACTATTAGGGGAGGTGGTGCAAGTTTGATAATACTTGCAGGACTAAATTAAAAATGAAGAAAAAGTTGGAGGTATTGTACTGTAATTTTTTGAGCCCCAAAACGTGCAATTATCGAAACTATGTTTTCCTATAAATAGAAGTTCATTCTTCCTTCATTTATCACCAATTCACTAAAGCTTTAGAGTCATTATTATAGAGAGAAATCTATAGAGAAAAAGAAGAAGAGGCTGTTACCTCATTTATTCCGAGATCCGATCTTTCTTTTAAGGTAAGGGGTATTATTTTTTCATATTCATGAAGAGAACTTACATTATTCCATTCTTTATTATTACATTGGAATAACTTTGTATCTGTGATCTACCCTATACTTGGTGAAATTCTTACGTTATTCCATTATCTATTATTACATTGGAATAACTTATCATCGCAATACCACATACGTGGTGAAATTCATTGTTATTCCATTCTTTATTATTACATTGGAATATCACATGCACATGCGTTTCTGTGGGACTGAATTAAAATCTTTATTATTACATTGGAATATTTTATGCATGCGTTTTCTGACTGGACACAGTTCATTATTTATTATTACATTGGAATAATATGTATACATCACAATCACCGCGTGCGTGGTAATTTCATTGTTATTCCATTCTTTATTATTACATTTGGAATATCCTATCGGTGCGTATTACTTTGACTGGTTCCGATTATTTATTATTACTGTTGGGATAACACATATGTCAAGCAATCGCATGCTCGATGATTTCTTTTGTTATTCTATTCTTTATTATACTCGGTTGGTTAAAGTTTTGACTTATTATACTCGCCATGAAATATCATTTTATTTGGTATTTTACATTTATGAGTTCTTATTCACCCGATTATTATTCACTCTAGTATTATTCACTAGAGTATTCGGGGTACTTTTCATGCAGAATACTATTCACGAGTTCTTATTCACGGAGTTACTATTCACCGAATATTATTCATTCGGGTATTTGGAGTACTTTTCATGTGTGAAGTCTTATTCACGAGATACTATTCAAGTACTATTCACGGGGTACTATTCACGATGAAAAATTGATTCTTTTACATCCAAATTATTTTTTTGTACATGAATATTATTCTTGAATTTTTTACTATACAAAAAAGTATCGTGTTGACAATTTGGATGTTATTAGTTCTGGATAATTTAATTCTTGAACTTGTTTTATTGAATTCTTATATCATTGTCATCATCCTTATGTTTATATTATGTTGAAAGTCATCGTGTCGGTATTGCATAGATGGACTTGGTATGATTATGACCGAGGATTATTCGGTATAATCATGGTAGTAATGTTACAAATGATGTGGAAAAAGTCCTCGTTGGCACTGTAGTGCATTGATGGATGAGCTTTTTGGTATGATTATGGCTATGGATTCTCTTGACGAGGAGCAAAGATGAATTGTTTTATGGCATGATCAGGACCGTTGATGAAAACACGATTATCTTTGGCCTGTAGTGCATGGATAATTTGTGGTCGTGATACTTAATAATATCCTTGGCTTGTAGTGCAGGGATGATTTAATGATGTGGATTATTTATTAAGCTGAGTCTCAGCGATTAAGTTGATGAAAAACTTTTTAAATCATAAAAGATAGTAGATTTTATTCTCTACTTGACTCTTTTAATGGATTATTTGTTCCGCTGCAGTTAAACTTGATGTCTATTGTATTTTATCGGTTTAACATTGTTGAAGACTAATGATAATTTATTCGCATTATCTTAGTCATAATATTTCTTCTTGGGCTAGTCGAGCTCACCTTTCCTTCTTTATTCTTCGTGAAATGAGAATATAAATTTGGGACGAGTCGGGAGCAGAGTGGCGGTCGAGATGATAGCATTAGTAGTCCTCACTATTACATTAAATAGTGTGACAATAAATGTAATGAGAATGAATTTGAGTTTGTATATTGTTTATGAGGACTCCATTGAGAGTGGATATTGTCTAGAAGACAATATTCTTGTTTAAACTCTCAGTTTATGTTTTCTCGTATTTTACATGACAGTTGTATATTTAAATTTGTATTTGAATTTTGTACCATGTATTTGGCGACTCAAGATGGGTAATGTATACCTGTTTTGGGGGCGTCACACGTTATATCATACATGTATGGTATAATATTATAATACACGTATGATATAATATTATAATACACGTATATAACAAAATAACAAAATTACTACCTATTTAAACTATGCGGATATTATCATTACTAATTAAATTATATTATAACATAATATTATACCATTTATAATTATATTACAATATAATATTATCTGATTTAAAACATTTAAAAGAAAATTAAAATAGCAAATAATATCATTCATAACTTACTATGTTGATTTTATAATCCTCTAAATTACCACTTTTTCAATGTAAATGGTTTTTATATTATCGTTACTTAATTATTATCTCCTAAAATCACTACTTTTGAATCCCACATTAATATTTTTATTTTATAATTCCATAAATCACTAAAAATCTAAACTATTCTGATAATGTTAACTGTTCTAATATTATCATTTCTAATTTAATTAAAATCACTACTTTTTAAATCCTAAATTAATATTTTGAATTTATAATCCCCTAAATCACTACAAATCTAAATTATTTTGGTAATGTCAACTGTTCTGATATTATCTTTTCTAATTTAATTATTATCTACTAAAATCACTACTTTGTTATATTATCATTACTGAACTATTATCATTACTCTCCGTTATTTAACCTAATTTTATTTCTATAAATACAACATAATATTATATTATTTATAATTATATTACAACATAATATTATACGAGTTTAAAATATTTAAAATAAATTTAAAAGAACAAATAATATCAATCATAACTTATTATGTTGATTTTATAATCCACAAAATTTATTACTTTTCTAAACATAATTATTATATCATAAAATCACTATTTTTCTAATATTATACCATTCATAATTATATCATACATTATATTATACATGTATTGTATAATATTATAGTACACATATATAACAAAATCACCACCTATCTAAACTTTGTGGATATTATCATTACTAATTAAATTATATTACAACATAATATTATACCATTTATAATTATATTACAACATAATATTATACAGTTTAAAAAATTTAAAACAAAATTAAAATAATAAATAATATTAATCATGACTTACTATGTTGATTTTATAATACCCTAAATCACTACATTTTCAATCTAACCAGTTTTTATATTATTGTTACTTAATTATTACTGTGACGCCCCCAAAATAGGTCCAATCCATCCAACTTATTATGAGTCACCAAATACATGGTACGGAAAACAACTACAACTTTATTACTACAATTGTCGTGCAAAATACAACAACACATATACTGTGAGTTTTAATACCAACTATGACTCATGTCCAAACTATGGACATCACCTCACAGTGATACCTTACATAAAGGTACAATCTAGAACTGTTTTATAAATTAAAATCTTTGGAAAATGCTCAAGAAAACCTTTGTACTTAGGAGGCCATGAATCTAAGTTATGATAGATATCATATGTCCAAAGAATTATCCTTGGTTGATCCAATAGACCCCAAAGAAAAACGAGAAGATTACTATCATGTTCCTTCTAATGATGAGTCCTCTCTTGACATATAGTTATCTCTATTGTCTGCAATTGAGAATTATATTTTAAGCAAACTCCAAGATCATATAGGTAGTACTCGTAGATATACTCAGCAAGTGGATTTGCACAACCCTGTCTTATGATAACACGAGGTTGTATGACATTAGACATCTTGTATGATAGTGGCAAAATACCCTTCCAACGTTGGGTTCGCCCCACCCTATTGTTGTTCACCAAAATCAATTATTAAGTGACGTATAATATATGACACACACATCTTAGGTCCTTAATACAATTATATATTGTATGTCATGTCGTTTTATAATGTATTAAGAAACTTTGACAGTCCTGACCATCACACTATTCCCCTATTATCCCCGCTCGACCCAGCTACACTCTTATTACTTGAAAAGAATTGTGAAGCAAAAAAGGGTGGCCTTAACTAGCTTCGATAAAAATATCATAACTAAAGATAATTAAATTATCAATAGCCTTCATCAAGAATAAATCGGAGATTTAGAACATATGGTAGATGATAAAACTTTTCAACCATAGTTGCGGTGAACAAGCAATCCATTAGAAGAGTCAAATAGACCATAATGTCTATTATCTTCTCTATGTTAAAAATCCACCAACAATATTTTATCCCTGTAACATCAATCAACAGTTCTTGTCCACAATCATGTGAATAACTCATATTCATAATTATAGTTCTAAATTCCTCTTCTCATCCAGGACGAAGATAATTTTCATCACATGTCTTTACCTGAAACATCAAAGATCATAGTTATACCAAATCACAGTTCCTGTTCATAATCATACTAATAAATTCATCTTTGCACTATGGGCCAAAGATATTCATTATCATTTCATCTTTGCACTACAGGCCAAAGATATTCAATAACAGGTCATCTTTGCACTACAGGCAAAAGATATTCAATAACAGGTCATCTTTGCACTACGGGCCAAAGATATTCATCAATAATTCATCTTTACACTACATGCCAAAGATATTAATATCTCAAAGAAATACATAATCATTTCAGAATTTATATAAACAATAATTATAACCATGTCGATCAATTCACCTTTGCACTTAAGCTAAAGATATTCAATTATAAATTCAATGGTCATGATCATACCAGTCAACGATTCAACTTTGCACTACTGGCCAAAGAGAACTCATAGTCACGATCATACCAATAATCTACCCATCTTTACACTTAAGTCAAAGAGAAATTTCATCACCAGGATTATAAAAATGTTATATATGATAATAAAAACAATATGATCAAAACATGAATTTAATTTCAAGAGTAAGATTCATAAATCAACGATAATTTGGTCAGAAAAAGAAACCAATCTTGTCGTGAATAGTAACTTAGCTCGTGAATAGTAACTCATGAATAGTAACCCCGACATAAAAAAGGTAGAAATTCCACAATAAAATTCATACCAATATTTCGGTATAATGATATTGGAAGAATATTATTTCTAAAACTTATAAACAATTTATTTAAATTGTTTACACTTTATTAATTAATACATTTAATCATCCTAAAATGCCAAACTCATAAGATTTCATCACCAATAACCAAATACCTCATCACAAATCTGCATATACCTCATATAGGATTCTCAAACAATAAAATCCTATTTTTCAATTTTGTTACTTCACATAACATATTTAATTCATTTACTCATAACTAGTTCATTTTCATGAAAAATACCAAATCAGTCCCAAAAATATTTCTTTTCAGGGATTTAGCAGAATATAGTCCCATATTGAACATATATTTTTCCCAGAATTTTTAAAATTCATTTACTATTTTCATATGGCCAAAACTGCCGAATATTTAGACATTTATCATAAATTATACTTTTATCCAAAAATTCCATAATTTATAGGATATACTAATTTTATATAGACGTACTCCCAATAAAATTTTTATCAATTTTGGAGTTAACCACAAGGAGTTATAAGGGTTTACTTTTAAAATAGTTTTTTCTCATAAAATCCATAACTCCTGATCTATACCTCCAAAAATCGCCATTTTTGGATACAATCAATAAAACTCATCAAATTATTATTTTAAATTTTTCCAGAATTTTTAAAGGTCGGAAAAATTACGAAACATGAAAAACATAACAACCCTTACAATCCCTTACCTCAAAAGAGCAGTATTTCTGACCGGAATGTAAAGCCGAAGGAACCTTGCACTGAATAGCAACTCTTAAAGTATCTAAATACTCGCAAAAATATGCTCGATAATATAGAGAGAGAAAGAGAGAAAGCTTATGTTTCTGGTGTAATTTTCAATTTTAACATAAGCACATATTTATAGGAAAATGCTAGAACGCTAAAGGAGACTAAATTAATAATAATAATATTATTATTTTCTTCTTCTATGCATGCCATTCTTGAATCAAAACTTCACCACCACGGTAGGGCCCACGTAAATCACCACCTTCCCAACAACCAAAAGTGGGTCCCACCTGATTTTAATAAAAATTATTTTATTTTCTGAAACTTCAATAATTCATAGGAAATAGCCCGTTTATCAGAAAAATACGAATTTTATGTCCATTTTATACGAAATTGAATTCTCTACAACTTTGCAGAAGAGAGTTTTTCCAAATTTCAGACAGAAAATATCCAAAATTCACAAACGGATGATTTTCAACACCTCTTAAAATTCATAGCAAATCATATGTTAATTTTTAACAGTTCAAAATTTGTGGACTTATACTCAACTTATATATGTATAACATATCCAAAAATCACCACGATCCAACGGTCGGATTAAAATTACAACTCACGCAATAAAGCTTTAAGAACACCGATTTGAGTTTTTAATACCTTTAATCCGACAAAATACTGATAAAATACCTCAACATTAATTTCTTCATTTATAACCACACAAATAAATTCATCATTTATATCCACATCAAATAAATATTTCCTTATCATATAAATTAATAATTAATTATTCATAAATAATATTACAGAATCACAATTATGACAACCAGGCAGTTCTCAGGAAAGAGAGGACTTTCCGATAAGGATTTCTCCTTATTGGCGCGCAATTAGGTGACAAAACTTCTCTTTGACAAAACTTTCTAAACATTGCCAATAATGTTATCTAATAATATTATTCAAAATAATATGAATTATTGATCTGATAATGGAAAATAATGTGCCGTGACAATTATTGAAATAACAATAATATAAAATATCAACGCAGCAATTATTGAATCAATAAAATAAAATATTGAACAGTAATTACTGTAACAATTATTGAGTAGTGCTTTCTTACGTAAGAATCAATAATTTAAAAATCTTTGTCACAATACCGAAAAGTCTTCTTCATGCGACCACGCGTAGACATCGTATTTTAACCACTAGTGTATTCAACCAATGATGTTAACAGTAAAAATTACTGTAGATTATTTATAAAAACTCAAACTTGTCATTTTCTTCATCCAAGCAGTTATTACATTATGGGGCCCACAATTTGGTTGCGTATTTTGAAAAAAATTCATATTTCACCCTTAACTTTAGTTTTTTATCAATTTAACCATTTATTGAATATGAAAATTGAATAATTTTATTTCATAAAATTCGGGGTCTTACAATTATTTACTAAAATCACTATTTTTTAATCCCACATTAATATTTTAATTTTATAATCTTATAAATCACTACAAATCTAAACTGTTCTGATAATGTTAACTATTTTAATATTATCATTACTAATTTTATTTTTATCTCCTAAAATCACTACTTTTTTAATTCTAAATTAATATTTTGAATTTATAATCCCCTGAATTACTACAAATCTAAACTGTTTTGGTAATGTCAACTGTTCTGATATTATCCTTTTTAATTTAATTATTATCTTCTAAAATCACTACTTTATGATATTATCATTACGGTTGAATGACACTTTTATCCTTCAAAGTTGCCACCCATTTTCAAAGTCTTCTCTAAAGTTCAATTATTGTCAGTTAGGTTCTTAAAGTGACATTTTATTGGCGTTTCCATTCCTTCAGTCTAATTTAACCTCAACCCGATTCATTTTGACCAATTTTGACTCAACCCGATCCAGTTTGTCCTTACCCAAATTTTTAATATTTTAAAATATAAAATTATTTTTAAAACAAGTTTAAAATAATAATTATATTTAACAATTAAAATATATATATTTAATATTTTAAAATAAAATATCTTACGAAAATAATAATTATTATATTTAATATTTTAAAATAATATTTATTTTTATATTTAAAATAAAATATTATTTTAAAAAAGTTACAAAGATAATTATTATACGAAAAAAATATTAGAAATTTTTATTTTTTTCAAAAATGAGTAAAGTTTCATAAAATATAGATTCAAAAGAATTACATAAGAAAATTAAATATAATTATTGTTTTAAACTTATTTTAAAAATAATTTTATATTTTAAAATAGGATTAAGTTCAGATGACCCCCTGGGGTTTGAGCGGTTTTCCATTTGACCACCTGTAGTCACTAAAACATTTAAACTTCCGACTTTTTGAGTTAAAATGAAAAAGTCACCTTTTTCGTCCAACTTAATTGTGTATGTCACACGCCAAAAAGCACCTGAGAAGGAGGTGTAACTGTCAAAAACAACTGTTAAATGTCCAAAATAACCCTTCTTCTTCCTCTTTGTTTAGCCATGAAGAAAATGAAGAGGTTTCATCAAAGTTAAACAAATCTCCGGTTTTTTACGGCGGCGATGTTGACGGAGACGGTGGTGGGATTCGCCGGAAAAGTGTGGAATTCGCCGGAAAAGCGTGACGCTTTGGAGCCTCGTATCGATCGCTAAATTTCTTAAAGTTCATTCTATGTTTTTTTGGTAGATACTTGAAAAGTAAGGTTAATATTACTGCAAAAATGTCCGTGGAGAGATCATTTGAAGCCTGGGAAGAAGTTCAACGACACGACTTGGATTTTGCAAACCATCTAGCTCAAGGATTCACGGGTTTGATTCAATCTCACATCACTCCTCCATCGTTTTCATGGCCTAATCCTCAGCCGCCAAAGTTTTTCGACGTTGAATTTCCTACGCAAAATTTTGTAAAGAAGGATTTTGGTATTGCTACTGATTACTATTCTGGAATTAATGGGGTTTTGGGAATTTTTGACATTGGGAATAGATTAGGGCAAGCTGGGGCAGACTTTGGGGCGTCTTTGAATGATGTGGTACAGCAGGTTTTTAGGGTGTTGCATCTGCCGTTTAAGAAGGATGACAGTGCAGGGGCTTCATTGCGGGCAGATGTGAATACTCAAAGACCGAATTTGGGTATTACGATGGATGTTCAAGAGGATTTGGGTTCGCTGGCAAAGCGGTTTCGGGATTTCGGGTTTACTGAAAATGATGCAAATTCAGATGGAACGCTGGAGGAGGAGATTTCAGTGTTTAATTTGAAAACTTCTGGAAATTTTGGGAGACCATCACAGGTATATTGCCTGATTCTATGCATTATTGGCTAACTGAACTTAATTATATTAGTTAGTGACAGTTATAAAATTATGTACAATATTTAAGTTTACGAGTTTGGGAGACCATCACAGGTAATTTATGTTTACATTTTGATATAAATTGTGAGCTGGGGCTTGATTTTGAATGTGTGCTGGAGAGAGGTTTTGAAGGGGATCGAATTAATTGAGATGTGGATCTAATCAATTGGGATGAGGAGTACTGTGAAGAGGGAGAGATTGAGATGGGTCTAATGAAATTGAATTTACTTTCTTCTTACTTAACTCCTAACAGATCTTCACAGCCGTAGTTCTTAGTGAAGCTTAGAACAGAGATTGATTTGGTAGGCCATGCCCGTTGACGTGACGAGCTTGGGGGATGAAAGATTTTGCTGCTAAACCATTTAAGATTTTTGCTGCTAAACCATGCCTTTCGCCAACTATTTGGTCTCCTTGCCCGTGATGTTTGTGCCGGATTTTATGGTGATGTTTGTGCCTGTTCTTTTTTCCTTGCAAATTTTCTGTTTACCATGGTGAGGGTAATTAAGTCTTTAGTCAAATAAAGTAACGGAGTTAATACGAAAAGAACTTTTTCATTTTAACTCAAAAAGTCGGGAGTTTAAATGTAACTTTACTGACTACAGGTGGTCAAGTGGGAAACTGCTCAAACCCCAGGTGGTCATCTGAACTTAACCCTTTAAAATATTAAAATTTTTGGTTGGGTCAAACTGGGCCTGGTTTGGTTAAAATGGGTCGTGTTGATGCCAAATTGGGCTGGCGGAACAGAAACGTCAACAGAATGCCACTTTAAGGACCTAACTGACGAAAATTGAACTTTAGGGACAACTTTAAAAGTGGGTGGCAACTTGAATGGACAGAAGTGTCATTCAGTCGAAATTGAGCTATTATCATTATTCTCCGTTATTTAACCTAATTTCTCCCTATAAATACATATCAACTATTACGCAACAACTCATGCTATAAACAATTCTAAATACTGTTGAAAATACAAAGGAGTTATATGAAGACCTTCATATTATGGTGACAATGCATTCAATGGGAGCAGCTATGACTTCATTTTGTGGACTATATCTCACGGTATTTATATTTATGCCTTTTTCATATATTGTATTCTATTATCTGGATTGTAGTTTTGCATGATTTGTTAAGTACTAGTATCCAGTAAATTATTTTCATCATCATTAATAGTTTTTTTGGCATTATGGTAATACTGTGAGTGCCTCTACAATTGCCAAAAATAAATTAAAATCCTAATGAGACAATGTATTTGTTTTTTAACTATAACATTGTGTTATGTATGACATTGTGAATTACACTTTCTAAATATTTATTAGTGCTTTAGAATGAAAGAGGTATCCATTTTTAACTCTATTGGTTACATTATAAACATTTTTATTAAGAAATTAATATATATATATATATATATATATATATATATATATATATATATATATATATATATATATCGATACACACAATCTGTTATATAATTTCACGAGGTTTAGTGATTAGATTAATTCTATACTTGGATATGTATTTACGCACAAAACTTTTACTCAACTCTATATAACATATGCTATCAAAATTTAATCATCTCACAATAATTTATCATCTTCCTATTATATTTTAATTTATTAATTACACGTATAAATTTATTATTAAGAAAATGAATAATCCCGCCGGAAGGTGCTGTTTATATCTAGTAATCTACTAATACGTATTTTTGGAACGGGTAGTTTAGGACTTTGAATTTTACGCGTTTCAAAAAAAAAATAATAATAAAAAAAATCGACAGAACTTTAGCAATTAGCTTTGGCTCATCGGACTCGCATCATCGGAATCATCGTCGATATAGTTATGGTCTTACCCTAATCAAATAGCAGATAATTATTCACTGTCACTCGCTGCTGCCTATTTCTTCAAACAAACAGAAGTTGATATATATATATATATATATATATATATATATATATATATATATATATATATATATATAAGTGAGTGGATGATGGAGTTAAATACCTTGAATTATGGGGCATATACATCATATATTGATAGAGACAGAGAGATGGATCCGGAGCAGACGTTTATTGGGGTACAAGAGCGGTTCACACAGATGTTGAAACCAAGAATACGAGCTTTTCTCGAGTATATTTATCTCAATATTGCCATCACTTTGTTATGTATACTCGTTGTTATGCACGCCAATTACGTTCAACAGGTACTAATTTCATATCCTCAAAACCTAAACCTCCTTTATTTTTTGGTTTAAATCACTTTTTTTCCCTTATGTTACCCTATCTGTATATATGTACATTTTCACTAGTGGTATGCAGTGTGGTTTTTGGGATAAGTACTGGGCACATTACGTTCTTCACATTTATAGTTTATGCATAGTTGTTGTTATTATTATTTTATTGGAAACTCGTAAATAAATTGTAGTTGCATTTTATTTGAAGCCTGGTTGTTCAAGTGAGCTCACTGGAGTTGAAACAATGGAAGCCCAACTTATCCAGATCAAGGTTTGTGATCTTCATGGTAAAACTTTTGTTTGTACAGCTTTCTATGATTGTTTCCATACTTTTATTTCACACCCAAATGAATGTTGCAGCCAAACATGTATCTCTTTTTGACCACCGATATGAATCCTTTATCATTGACTATGAGTGTATTTTGTGATTGAGATTGTTCTTTGTTAATCTGTGGACTTGACAAGCTCAAATCTTCATAGTTGCTGAGCAGAAAAGCAAATTTTTGTAATTAATGTTTGCAAAGTATGATAGCTATATTGGTTTAAAGGGCTTTATAAAATCCTTGGGGGTTAATTGATGTTTTGGTCGCTGTACTAGGAGTTGATTTTCATTGTGGTTACCGATTTATTTTGTTACAAACACATTACTATACTCGGAAAAAATTACAAAATGGTCATTACTTAACATTTCGTCCAAAAAAGTGAACGGAAGTGCTTAGACTAACGGTTAACCGTTGTTAATTACGTGGCAGATGGGATCCTCTCCTACGTGGATCAGGAGGGAAATTTCTCCCTAATTACACTGGCTCCATCAATTAACTTCCTTACACAGAACATTTAACTCTTCCAAATTTGATTGTACTGGGTGGCTTTTCCCAATATAATCAAAACCAACAAAGTACAATCATTGAAGAGGAACAAACACATAAAATTTGAAACTTTAGCCGAATAATGAACAAAAGAATTACTATAAGGTATCGGGTGAACCAATAATTGTGACACTCCATTCGAACAGGTTGCTTTCATCTACCAAACCCACTGAAAATCCATCTACATGGTTCTTACAAAGATTCGAAAGAGAACAGAATTTGATCAACAATAGAACCTAAAAGTTAAAAAATAAAACCCTAAATTTGAACCGATCGTGGATTAAATTTGGTGCGTAGGAAGATTATAGGTGATGAACTACCTTTGAGCTGTTTCTGAAGGAGGAGACTGGCTTGTGATGGGGAAGCCATTGATGACAGAGCAAAGTTGTTTTAGTCCGTCATAACAATTCCTCTTCCATATATTCTCTAAGCCAAGCAGAATCGCACCAAAGGAGCAGCAGAATCCTGCCATAATTTGTTTCCCCAATTTGTGAATTCGTGTTGCTGCGTTTGGGTATATACAGGGTAAGTGTCATGTGCTCTGCACATGAAGATACACATGGCAAAACTAACCCACATATCAGCAATTACGTGATATGCACGGTAATGAATTCCGATTTGGACGGAATGTTAAGTAATGACCATTTTGTAATTTTTTTCGAGTATAGTAATGCGTTTGTAACAAAAAAAGATTCGGTAACCACAATAAAATCCGACCCCTAGTACAGTGACCAAAATATCAATTAACCCAATCCTTGGGTATTCAAAGTGCTCAAACCCCTTCATATACCTGTGTTGGCTTGTGTTCACAGACTGAATCTGATTGTTGGTATTGTTATTTATGGCACTTTCATCTGATATTGTTGCAGATTATCAGTGCTGGCTTGTGGTCACAAACTGAATATGAAAATAATGTGATGAATACTCCTGTCATGGAAACTGCAGCTGTAAATGTGAAAGTGGCAGACGTGAATGAAGACGGACTGAATTTTTTGGATGCAAAGTTTTGGTTCAACTGGATTAGCTCTGCCCCTAGGAGGGGCAAATCAGCATTAAGGTTTTGGAAATCTGATATGGATTTCGAATCTCAACCAGATATATATACTAGCAGTGAAGGTTTTAAGCCAGCAGTTGATGATGCAGTTCTTAAAATCAATAAAGACGAATCTCGTAGTAGATTCCCTGAATCAGTCAAGGAATCATTTAGAGAAGCAATAATTCACCTAAGCAGAAAGTGGTATGGGCGTCTATCTTTTTTCTGGAGACATGCAAAGAGAATTATTGGAAGTTTGTGGGTGAGTATATCTGGAAAAGTCCTTCAGAACTCTAAATCACGATGTCACAAGAATCATATCATGTGCAATACAAGGCCAACAGATACTCGAGATGAATCTTATGGAACTTTATAGCATTGATTTGCTGTTCTTCTAGGGTCCATTTTCTGAATCAGTTGGTCTTTTGAAGGAGCTAATATATGTACATGATATGGGTCTTGCATCCGTTTCACTTTTCTATATAGTACATCAGAAATTAATGAAATTAGGAGTCTGAAGTTGAACAAGTTATAGTGGATGCATGTGGTATATTCCTGGTGGCATTTCTTCTAAGCAGCCTATGTATGGCTATTTTACCCATGGAACCTTTCAAAACCCCATTGCAAGCATATACTTTAAAAGTCTTTAGCTTTTCGGTAGCGGAACTACTGTAATTAATTGTTAGAGGATCAATGATGATTATCATCTCTCTCTCTCTCTCCCTTTTATTTCTTCTTCTTCTTCTTCAATTTTTCTTTATAAATTCTTGAAGAAGTTGTGGATCAACCTGATCTGTTGACTTGATTTTCTGAGTCAAATTGAAGTTCTTTTTGCTTATAGTGGATTTCAAATTCCAGGATATTTCTGGTATACATTTAAACCTTGATATTCCAAAGTGGTTACGGATACTTCACCTGGACCGGCTGAACTCATTTGCAGGTAAAATTCTATGCTTAAAAGTGCTATTGCTTAGTAGTAATATATAGAAAGTGCACTGTTTCATTGTAATTTGGAATCTTTGAATATTTTCTATGTGGGATATAAGTTACCAAAATTTGAATTATGAAAGCCCCTCCATCGGTTGTATATTGCTTCAAACTGCTGAACTTCATCATTCTTGTCAGAAAATATAGATAACTTTATGTCATGCCCAAATTGGGCCTTCTCGAAGCCTTGCTTAATTATCTGTTATCAAAATTTCAGGTGGAATTAATTGAGAAGCCCTCCATCAGTTTTTACTTTATTCTTTGCTTCATAAAGAAATTAAACTAAAGCTTCATGTAAATAAATGAAGAACTTATATCATTCTTGTCCTGGCAAAGAAATGGGCAGAAAATATAGATGTAGCTTAATTGTATTTATGTCATGCCCAAATTGTAGTCTTTTCATGGGTCACTGATTGTGGAGTGAAGCCTTGCTTTACTTAGAAAATCTGTTAAAATATACACTTCATTGGACATGTCATTCACATCAAGACATGTGAGTTATTCAAGTTGAGATACATTATGTGCTAGTGGTTACTGTACACCTGTTGGTATATAATTGAACACTGGTTGACATTTTGTAAACTATTTCTTGCGAGATTTAGAAAGCATGGATTTATTGCATATTCAGGAAATTACAAATTCTCAAAAAGAGTGCAAATGTGGTCTATTTTTGATTGACTTATTTAGCAAAAAAATAAAATAAAATTCTTACTCAAAGTCTTGAACTTTTTTATTTTTAAATCTTCATTAATTTCTTAGGTTCTATATTTTACCGACCACATATCTTCTAATAAGTAAGTATTCAGGTTCGCGATCTGGGGATTTGGCGGTTTGGCGAATGTCCAAAAATGAGACTTCAAGTTTGGTCGGACACATATTTAAATATCAAATAAACTTGTTTATATACATATCACAATATGGGCATATATATATATATATATATGCACACACATCCATTAAAGTTTAAATACCAATAAATAATAATTGCATTTGATATTTCAGTGCATTGGCTTGAAAAGAGAAGCAAAGCATTCGAACCAACTTTTTTGTACACTATGGAAAAGGTGAGGTTAATCTTGTTTGTTCATGGCAGCAGTGACTTTCTCCAAAATTGGCTTATCATTTCTTCTTATTTCTAACTTTTTGAAAAAGCATGTGTTATGTAGGGTTATTTCTTACTGCCCGAAGGAGCCAAGTTACGGCATAACATTCGTACTACAAATATTAGCATTTCAGCTCGGCATTCCTGCTTTGGTAACAGGTCAAGTTCATTCAGTTCTTGAAAGATCCCGAGTAAAAAATCATTAGTTCTTCTAATATTTGAATCAAGACAATATTGCCTGTTAAAATTTGTTAATTTTTTTTTATAACAACTAAGAGAAAAAGTTGGTTGTTCCAGAAACATTCTAGGGGCTCAAAATCGATAGTAATTAGAAAGCAGCAAAATATCAAAGTTTTGTAGAATTGTAAAACTATGCTTGTATGAGATTTTGTGGAAATGGAATATACTAACATATTTCATATGAATATCTTTTTCTGTGCAGGTGGCAACAACTTCTGATAAACAGACTTGTAGGTTATGATACTATTTTGATGAATAGTTTGTTGAATGCTCCTGGTCAAGGTATTATATATTTGACCCATCACGTATTGGTTAATTGTAGAGCGATTTAGATCACATATAAGATAGAACAAAAACTGCAGTCTCTAATCTACATCTTAATTCTTTCAATAACTCTGCTGGTTGGTAGTAACTTTATATTGTTAATGTTTCTTATTTTAGGATGTGTTTGTTAGTGAACTCCTCTTTTATCAAACGGTATTCTGTAAGAGCAGTTCTTCAAGTACATCAAAATTTTACATCTTTCTCACTAGCTCTATGTTAATTCTCTTGTGGCCCTTTCCTTTTATAATCCTGAATGTACCATTGCCCTACATGTTGCTTCTGCCTGTGGCATTTTATTTTAGCTGGGTAATGTATGATTGTAGATTGTCTGCATATTTATTTGATGTCTTGATCTCTACTTTGTGTTTCCGATTTTACCAAAATTTTCAAGCAATAATTGTCAAAAAATTTAAGTTCGACTTTGAACCAGTCCTTTATTGAGGTTGAAATGATGCATTGGGATCAAAACTTGATGTGCTTCTACTTTTACTCGAAAAAAGTTGTGACAATATAATTGCAGCGGGGTTGTTCTAGTCCAGAGTTTTCGTCTCTGAGTTTTTGAATTCATGTGCAGGTTATCTCTATAATTACCAAACAAAGGAGTTCTATAATCTTACATATGCGCATGAGCAACCTGAAGTTTCTGTTAGATTTGGAGGTTTGTAAGTTATATCATGTATCTGCATCCTTCCCATTAATTTTCATGCAGTATGATATACTTAACTGGTGTGGTTCAATGCCAATAATGAAATTAGCTAAACCAGTGGTTTGGCATAATTTTCATATGAAGACCTGAAAGTGAGTTATAGTGAACCTAGGTATTCAACAAATAGCCTTGAAATTGGTTGATATGGATATATACATATGGGACGAAACCTTGAAGCTGATAAGCTGAAGCAGTGACCTGGTTTTGCTGCAAAGTATCTGTTTTTGTGAAGGAGATAAAACAGGCTAACTGTAAGTCAAATTGTTCATCTTGAGATCTTTTGCAATTGGTTTTAGTTAAGAACCTGAATTAGATACAAATCATTGGTATAAAACTTATTTAAAGATGTATTGGCTTTGAAAATGACTTTTATCGTAGGAATCCCCTTTCGAGTAGCCAGATCTCCCACCCACTTCAAGTATCTATGTTTCCTGAACTTCATACTCGAACACCATTGGTGAACTCTTTTATTGTAGGAATCCCCTTCAACTTTTTTAAAGCCTTCAACTTCACACTCAAACACTGTTGGTGAGATTATGTCAACTAGCATCCAACTTAACATATATCCACTTCATAAATGAATCCTAACATCTCCAAACTGCTCCTCTCAAAGAGTGAACATATACCCTTAATATGCTACACGCTAGGGCTTGCATGTTACTTGAGAAATCTCATCAGTCAACATGTTGAGGTCTGCTCATAACTTGAGAGTCTCCCAGATCCTTGATGGTAGCTTTGATACTTATTTGTTGGAGAAACTGTAGAGTCTATAACGAATGCACTAATACAACTGTTGAATCCAACTTGTGCTTAAAGTTTAAATTGATTGATGGGCTCAACCTTATACATTAAGCCTTTGACTTTACGCTCGAAAACTTATATGGGACTAATTCAGTTCACATGTTACCTTAGCATAAGATCTAACAAGAAACTCCTTGAAAAGCTCCCAATGCATGAGCCCAAAGAGAAGGAAAAAATAAATAAAAAGATACTGTTTTCCAAAGTAAATCGATTTTCATTTTCCAACTATAAAAATTCTAGCATTCCTCTTGATCCAAATTCCGGACAAAATGGTGAAACAAACACATCTCCAAAGAATTCTGCTATCCTTACCCTGAATCTGCATAGGATATCTTCCATCGAGGCGGGACAAATCCAACGCACTCCCAGCACCCAAACAAAAAGCATCACAAATTTTGAATTAATTAGAATGAGATTTAGTCTCCTGCATACACATAACACACACATATGGTATTGAACTGCAAATCTTTTTAGATCATTATCTTGCTAGTACTCTCAGTCATCCTCGTTGTCCACCCCATGAAATCTAAGACTGAACCTTTAAGTTTCCTATTGTTTGTGGTTGTATTACTTTGTTCTCGTTTGGATTTATCGTACTTCATCAGCTGTTTGAGTCTGTGTTTATACTTGCCGACAAAATAGGCCTAATCCAAGATGGTTGCATTTCTAATTATTGGTACTCTTGAAACTTAGAAATTATTTGTATATATTTTTTTAATTGCTTAGTATATAAATTTAGATGTAGATTTATACTTTTTCGTACATGTATCTATTAAATGTCTTTTTTGGTCATTGTCTTGTATTTATTAAATATTATCCTTCTTCATGGAAAGCTTGTTATTTTTCAATCAATTGTGTGTTTGTACTCTGAAGCTCGTTTCTCTTTTTTTATGATTATTATAAATTTCACTTTAGAGAAAGTATACTATAATACTAAACATGTTTTATTTCATGAAATGCATGTTTTGTTTCTTACAGACTACTTTGCGACCAAGTGTGGTGTGCTTATGATGTCGATGTTTGTTTTCTTCACAACCACAATGTCTGTTTCATTTACTTTGAGAGAGACCCAAACTCGCATGCTGAAGTTCACAGGTTTGTTATGTTTCATTACTTTTATTTTCACTTATCGATGTCATTGGTGTGAAAAAACCAGACATCATGTGAGTTTTTGATAATTGTGGTCCTGCCGTGAACTGATTAACTTTTCCCATCCAATCAATGGACATGATTGAATTGTAACTAGATGATCTCTCAGCTTTTACATGTCACAGGAGACCTTTACCCTCATAAACTTTGATAGGGCTGTCTAAGAAGTAGTTTTTGATTTGAGATTCCATAGTCCAGTGAGAATGTTCTCAATTTATTTGTTGGTGAACCAGAGAAGCCATTACATCTGTTGGTACTCCTCTCAATACATGACATGTTAATTTATGCCTCCTTTTCTCAAATTATTGCAGTGTAGCTTCAGCACCATGCTCGTCATCGGCTTCCGACATTTCAATTGATATTTGTGCATGTGATTGAATCTCTTGTCTTTGTACCAGTAAGCATGCAGTTCATATTCTCAATTTGATGTTAAGTTGGCCAAGGGAATTAGTCAGAAAGTCCTTGTGGTTTTATTTTTACTTGATTTCCATCATTGTCTAAATTTCATGTTAGTGTTTTTTTTTTCTTTCTATTTTAACATTAGGTCAGTTCTTTTCTGAATCAATTTTATGTTCGGGTCTGCAGATTATGATTGGTATTCTGTTTTTTCTGTTTGAGTTTTACGACGATCAGCTGTTGGCTTTCATGGAGTTGATTCTTGTCTGGCTATGCGAACTGTTTACACTAATAAGGTCTCCTTACTCTCTCTTCCTCTTAAAGTTCAGGTGAGCAGGGTTGGGAGTCATTTAACCAAATGGTAGATCTGTGCTGCTCCTAATGATATGGTTTGGAAGGTGTTAATCAGAATAATGGAGTTTAGGCGGTTAATGATCCCATAAGTGGTAATAATCCCCTTACCTGGAAACTATTTTGTGCAAGGATTACTTACAATATGGACATTCTTTTGTTGTCCTACACTGTTGGAGGTAAATTGACAGCAGGGGGGGACTCTTGTCTTCTTCACTACACCAGTATACCCTGCATCAGGCCCAGGAATGGGTGGCAGTCCATATAATTAACATACATTTATGCAGTCAATTCTGCACTAGATATTAAATCCATGTATCAGAATCAACATTATAAATTAATGATAAGAAAGGCAGGGTACTTTCCATAGCATCTCCAAATTTCTAAAATTTATTGAAAGAGGCCAGTGCTAAGAACAACAGACAATGAACAATTAGCATCTTTGTTGTAGTCAGAATAAGAAATGTCATTCTCCCAAGTATTTGCCATCATGTAAGCATAAGAAATGCCTCTTAGCATCACCAACAAGGGGAAAGGTGTTTTTTATATAGAGAGAGAGGTGAGTAAGGGGGGCGTTGCATTTGAACAAATTTATGACTTCATCTCCATCTGCAATCTCTCTCCAGGTCCAGCTTCATGTGCAGTAACATGGGAATTATTATTTTTTAATAGAATCTTCCAAATTGGTCTTAAAATTTTGCTCAGCTTGATTATGAAATCTCATTTTCTGGTAGGTGTACATCATCCCAGAAGGTCTTGTGAAGTCTTCACTGTCCTTTTCTAGTCCGTACTTGATGGTATACGAATGTTCTAAAATAAAATCTCTGATTTTGATCTTGTTGACAATATTATACAAGCTAGACTAGTAACTTGTGAGCTGAACCATACTGATTCTATCAGCTTCATTCTCCATGCATAGCACAAAGATTTGTTCATTCTCCATACAGCTTTTGATTCTTCCAATTATTTTTATTAGTCAGCTCCTCACAATCTTCAGGTTTATTTTGATTAATCCAAGTAGTCACCTACTTATGACTGCTAAAATTTAATTGGCCTTACCGACTATGTTGGGAGAGTAATTTTGCCTTGTTTAGCTATAGGACCATAAGACTATGAGTGAACCATTGATATAGTGCATGCAAACAAGACTACTCGCCAGATGTTAGATGATGGGTCATAGAGATGTCACTTTTGTTTGATAATATTATTTATAGTCAAAGTTATGTATCTATTAAACATATGCCTACTTTTCTACTGATATTTGTTGTTCCATCTAATAAATCTGTGCTTATTTTTGACTCGCAGTGTTCGAACTCCAATATCAATGAAGTTCTTTCCTCGCTTCTTTTTACTCTATTTTCTGGTGTTCCATATCTATTTCTTTTCGTATACTTATGGTATGGGCCTATCACCCTTCCTTCTTGATGTTTAAATCTTATTTTATTTTTTATTGTAATCATGCTGTAATAATTTTATCAGGTTTTTCCTATCTGGCTCTCTCTACAACTGCAGCATTTATGCAACACCTCATTCTCTACTTTTGGAACCGGTTTGAGGTAAGATATCAATATTCTTTCTGCTATTTCTGGACTTCAATATGCTTATTTGTACATATAAAGCATTGAGGTGTGAATAATGTGTTTATGAGCAGAACAATACCTACTTTTGTCTCGGCAGCAAGATGAAAGGAGACATCTCAATTTTGAAAAAGCACATGGACATGATTCAAATTGTACACATAAAAAAAAAAAAAAAAAAAAAAGACTGACAAAAAGGGAAAATGAAAGGACACCCTCTCCCTTTCTTTCCATTTTTCAATATAGTAAACATGGTAAAAGCAATTTCTAAGTAAGTTGTACATATTATCTTCATTCAAGTTGGGTTGATGCAGTGAAAAATCACAATGAAGATTAGGATTTCCTTATATTTTATTATTTATGGAGTTTTAGTTTATTTGATGTATTTTTATTTATTATTTAGGAAAATTCAGTAGTTTAATTTACATTTTGCCCATTTATATTTTGGGCTTTAGTTTTAATAATTTTATTTAGTTTTAGGATTTAATTATTTTTCTTTTCCAATTAGTCGTAAGAAAGTAGTTTAGTATAATAAATATGTTATCTTAAGGTTTTATTTGATAATCTTTGACAATTATATGAGTTTCTCCTTGAAAGTTTTTATCTTTCTTGTGAATTCAAGGTTTTTATCTTGTTCGTGTTAGTACAATAACTAACCATTCACGTTTGTGTTAGAGCTTGATACAGTACCATTATTTTGTTGCGTCGGGGGGGTGGGGGGGGATCTTACATTCATCAAATAAATAGTTGATACTCAATAGTACAACCACCTAAAATCTATTACATGAACACTAAAATTCTAATCAATTATATTATTCCATTGCTCAACTTAATTTTCATCATTAGATTTCAGATTTGTAGATTAATATACAGTACTGCATGTAGATAGATATATTTACATAAAATGAGATAGATTACAAATGTTCTATGTTGGCAGTCAAAAATCCCCAGAATTTTCCATAATTTAATTCAACTTCATAAAATATTTTTTATTTTTGTATTGCCACTGGAACAAATTAGTCTCATTACTACTTTAATCTGTCCTTCAAAATGGGGAGGGAATTCCCTCCAAGATCGGTGTTGGCTACCATTGCTATTTGCTTCTTTTATTTTTCTCTTTTATGCAAGTCAAATACCAAATTTAGTAAATCCATATAATTGAATTAGGTGTATTGGTTTTCTTGTTCCTTGGATGGAGAGATGTTCTCCAGTAGCCATTACAATTTCTCAATCATTTAAGATGGTGAAATTATTTGAAGAAAAGGGTATAACTGCAATATTTTTATTTTTTATTTTCTTTAAAAAAAAAGGTTCTGTAATCTTATTGTATATATGTTCCTGATGTTAGCATTTTTGTGCGTCAATGATTTCAGGTTCCAGCTTTGCAGAGATTTATGCTAAACCGGCGTTCAAACTTTCAGCAACATCCAGACTTTCACATCACCTCCTCAACTATCCTTGCCTCGACTTTGCACATCACAAGAGTAAACAATAGGAACTCAGGCCCTGCAAATGCCAATCTGTCTTCTGGACCTGGACTGGGACCGGGAACGAGAGGGGGACCTGATCTCGTAATGCCAACTAATGGTACATCAGTCCTTTCTGAACTGCATCAGCGTCTTGAGAATCAGAACTTGGATGGTTTAGTTCATCCACCCGAAATTGAGGGGCAACCTGACCTCTGTCAAGAAGAAAATGGTGGCAACCCAGGGGCTATTAGCTCATTTAGTTCCATGTTATTATGGCTCTTAGGTGGGGTTTATTCAGAAAGTTTTATCTCAATTCTTTCCATATTCAGAGATGGAAGAGTCCAAGGCCAAGTTTATGCAGAATCCCCTCCTGGTCAAGATAATCCTGCAGCACAGGGTGGTCGATAGAGGGGAAACATGAGATTTGGGAATTGGGTTACTTGACAGCTCACCTGGTTTATAGTTGCACCCTTGCTACATTGTGAAACCCATACACACACACATACAGAGAGCAGCTTGAAGGATGTAGGAGCATTTCTGTGACAATGGAAGTGTGACAAAATCACTAGGAACACACATAACATGTTAACAATGCGTATTAGTTTCTGCAAATTCATGTTTTTGTTGTCATCACAGGTCTCATGTATTAGATTCTTTATCATGTGATAGTGAAGCTTCAGATTTTTAGATGATTACTAAATGTGATTTTGGTTATTGAATGGTCTTCAAACATTTTTTTTTTTGTTATTTTTGGGTCTTTAAACATTTTTTTCTTCCTTTGGTTGATTCATCTAACTGTTTCTTGGTAAATATGTTCTGTTGAAAACCTTCTTGAAAGTTCATTGAAGTTCTGTAGAAGAAAGAAGACAGGGCAAGTAGTGCAACATCCAACTTTCCTTTAATTTCCTATGGTAAACGAAATGATTTATTTGTTATTTGATGTTATACAACCGACATTTAAAGCACAAAAGCGTATTATTATTATCTAATTTTTTTTCTACGAAACAATACATTCAACTGAAATATATTTAATGCAAATCATATATACTCGTTTTCTTAATTTTTAAATTTAGAAAAAGGATCATGGAAAGTTGAGATAATAAATAAACAATGTTACCGAATAAAATGCATCGTTTTGCTTAAACAGAAATTTAGCAAATACTCCTCCGTATTTTGGACAAACCGTGAAAAAAATGTCATGCGCATCTGCACGGCGAGTCGTCAACAGCAGCCGAAGTTGCTTAGCGGACCCCTGCGATTACCTACAACTTATCCAAGATTGCATAGCCTCTAAATCACTGACGCTCGGCAAGTTAATTCATCAGCATTTTCTCAAAAGCAACTTCGTACAAAATTCTATTATATTAGACAAACTCACCCGTTTGTACATCACTTGTAATCAAAATACACTCGCCCGTCACTTATTTAATACGATTCCAGAACCAGAAAAGAAAGAAAATGTCATATTGTGGAATCATATGATTAGAGGGTATGCTTGGAACGGGCCATTTGATGAAGCCATTGATTTGTATAAACAGATGATTGAGTCTGGGGTTACACCCACTAATTACACTTTCCCATTTGTTCTTAAAGCCTGTTCTGGTTTACAAGCCATTGAGGATGGTAAGGAGATTCATGATCATGCAAAAAGACTGGGTCTTGATTCGGACGTGTATGTTTGCACTGCTTTGATTGATTGTTATATTAAATGTGGTTGTTTAGTTGAGGCGCGGAATCTGTTTGATAATATGTCTAGTAGAGATGTTGTGGCGTGGAATGCGATGATTGCGGGGTTTTCTCTTCACGGGTTGTATTGTGAGATGATAGAATTGGTTAAGCAAATGCAGGAAGTGGGATTGAATCCCAATGCTTCAACTGTTGTGTCGATTCTTCCTGCAATTGGTGAATCAAATGCACCGAGTGATGGGAGGGCTGTGCATGGGTACTGTGTGAGGAGGAATTTTCATAGTGATGTAGTGGTTGGAACTGGTCTTTTGGATATGTATGCTAAATGTGGGTCCTTATGTTATGCAAGGAGGATTTTTGACGGAATGGGTGCCAAGAATGAGGTAAGTTGGAGTGCTATGATAGGCGCTTGTGTTACATGTGATTCTACAAGAGAGGCACTGGAGCTATATGATCAGATGATGGTTGAGGATGCTGTGAGTCCGTCGCCTGTCACCCTAGGTACTGTTCTACGTGCCTGTGCTAAACTGATTGATTTGAGCAGAGGGAGACAGGTTCATGGTTACACAATCAAAGCAGGGTCTCTTATGGATATTATGGTGGGCAATACACTTGTATCAATGTATGCAAAGTGTGGGGTTCTAGACGATGCGACGAGGTTCTTTGACGAAATGGATTGGAAGGATACAGTTTCTTTCAGTGCTATCATATCGGGGTGTGTGCAGAATGGTTATGCGGAGGTGGCTTTGCAATTTTTTCACAGGATGCAGATATCTAGGATAAAACCGGATTTAGCAACCATGATAGCTTTCCTCCCTGCGTGTTCACATTTGGCTGTTCTACAGCATGGAGCTTGTGGCCACAGTTATTCCATTGTGCGGGATTTACAACAGATACATCGATATGTAATGCTCTCACTGATATGTACTGTAAGTGTGGAAAGGTTGATTTAGCTAGACTGGTTTTTGATAGGATGCGTAAAAGGGATATTGTGTCATGGAATGCTATGATTGTCGGTTATGGAGTTCATGGGCTTGGGACTGAAGCAGTTTCCATGTTCGATGAGATGCTGATTGCAGGTTTAAAGCCAGACGATGTGAGTTTCATCGGTTTGTTATCTGCTTGCAGCCATTCTGGACTTGTTGCTGAAGGAAAACGTTTTTTTATTTCCATGACTCAAGAATTCAACATTTCCCCAAGGATGGAACACTACTTGTGCATGGTGGATCTTTTGGGCCGTGCAGGACTTCTGAGCGAGGCCAAAAATTTCATCAAAACAATGCCAATTGAACCTGATGTTTCTATTTGGAGTGCTCTGCTTGCTGCTTGTAGAGTCCATAAGAATGTTGAATTAGGGGAAGAAGTGTCAAAGCATATCCAGAGTCTGGGCCCCGAAGGTACGGGAAACTTTGTTCTCTTATCTAATATATACAGTGCTGCTGGGAGATGGGATGATGCAGCAGATATTAGAATCTTACAGAGGGATTATGGCTATAAGAAAAGCCCTGGGTGCAGTTGGGTGGAGATAGATGGGGTAATCCATGCATTTAGTGGTGGCGATAGGTCACACCAGCATTGGCAAAAAATAATTGAGAAATTAGATGAATTGCTAGTGGAGATGAAAAAGTTGGGATATAGTGTAGAATCTAGTTTTGTTCTTCATGATGTTGAAGAGGAGGAGAAGGAGAGGATTCTCCTTTACCACAGCGAGAAGTTGGCTATTGCCTTTGCCATTCTTAGTCTGAGTCCCAGCAAGCCCATTCTTGTGACTAAGAATTTACGGGTTTGTGGTGACTGTCATGCAGCCCTGTCATATATCTCCATCATAGCAAAGAGAGAGATAATTGTAAGGGATGCCAGTCGATTTCATCATTTTAAGGATGGGACTTGCAACTGTAAAGATTTCTGGTAAGATGATTTTTGAGAGAAATTCAGGAGAATCAGGACTCTGTGGTGCTTGAATTGGAATATCTTCTGTAATCAGACTCATCACCCTTTTTATCTCCTTGAAGCTATGTAGTTGCACCTTTGAGCCAGGTACTTTTTTGTTTTATAAAATTTTATATAGTAACTTGGTTTGCACATTCTGTTTCTTGTTGAAGCAGGTTGTGAAACTTTTTCTTTCTCAAAAACTTGAAATTATATGTTTACCAGAAAAGGCCTGTTTAGCATTCTATCACGTTTCATGGCTCGTGATGAAGCCTGAACCAAAAATTTCAGCAATCATCAAAATCACCTCGTCTTTAGAATAGTTAAAAAAAATAAAAATGGGAAAATAACATTGTATTATGATTTATTGTCATGGTATGCCCAAGGTGGAGTAATTGGCTATTTGAAGTAAATTGTTATTTGTTTGCAGCTATTCAGGACTTTGAAAGGGTTCGACTGCTCAGTTACCCTAAATCAAGATGGAAGTAAAGCTGATCCTCCTTTACTTTAAAATTCGCCTGGATTAAATGAACAATTGTTTAGTCTCAATAAATAGTACACACAACATCATTCCAAGGATAGAACACTAAATGTGCATGTTTGCCCTTTCGCACCTGCCTTGACGTTTTTGGATGGCCCCAGCTCAGCTAAAACATGCCATTAAACGTTGATATTTGTATCTGGAGTTCTGTTTCTGCTTGTAGGATTCTTAAGAATATTAAATGGGGAAGTTCTATAAAGAGCTGCTACAAGATTGGATGACACAAACCGTACTAGACTTGTGCAGAGGTGCAGGGGCTTTATAGAAAGCCCAGGCTGGAGTTGGGTGGAGTCAAATGGGTTGCACATGCAGTTTCTAGTGCCTGAGGGAGATTGATCACACCTACAATCAGTTTTAATAAACTCTAAAGTAGTGAAACTTTTAGTGAGGATGAGAGCTTTATATTATCATGAAAAATCTACTTCGTGTTGAAGATGGTGAAGAGGAGAAAGGCACTTAATCAACTTTAACTGCGCAAGAAGCTAGCGATTGTGTTTGGAATTCTTCGTCTCAGCTCATAAAGGCCGTTCTCGTTAATAAGCATTTTTTGGATTGTGGCAACTGACAGGCTATCCTGGAATTCTATGTACAATGATAAGAGTAACTGTGGGAGATGGAAGTGATGAACGTTGCTGTTATCAATTTAAGCATGGAACCTGCAAATGGAAAAAGTTTGGTGAAGAGGAAGATGTTGTAGAAATCAAAAGACTTAATGGAGTTTGTAGCAACTCTTTGTATTTTGTTTCTCCTCCAAGCTATAGGATTCGAGCACGGTATCTTTGAAGACTTTGTGACAACTCCCAGAGAAGTAATATGCAGTGATAACAGCAGACAGAATGGACCAGGTTGGAGTAAAATGGCAACAACATGAATTTGTTGGATGTTAATTCAAACTACCAGATTTTCTATTCCAGTTTTCAGCTGTTAGTTAGTTTTGAATAAAATCCTTCTATCTTGAACGAGAGAATTAAATCAGTTTAGTTTTTAATTTTTGAATTAGCCTTATCATGAGGCTTATCTTTGATTCCATTGCCTATAAAGGTCATCTTGCTGTCATATGAATTGCACCACAGATAAATAAAAAGTTCAGTTCTTCTCTTTCCTTTAAATATTTATTGTTCTATTTTTTCTTTATTTTGGCTGCTGCATTAACAAAGTTTGGTATCAGACCAGTTTGTGAAATAACTAGGCAGAAAATTACAACTCCATCGGAGGCAAGGTCAAAGCAAGTATGGCTGTAATAGGTAACAACTCTCAACCACATTTTTCTTTCTTTAAAGGTGTAGAGTATCAGTTTTGGAGTATAAAGATGAAAACTATGTTTGTTTCTCTTGACTTATGAGAACTTGTTGAGAATGGTTATACAGTGTACGAAGGAGATGGAAATCACTATTGCCCAAACGAAAGAGATGATGGAAAATAACAAGAAAGATGTGAAAGTATTGTCTTATATACAATCTTTCCTAGCATCATGGGTGCAAAAACATCAAAGGAAGCATGGGAGTTGTTGTACTCTTAAATTGCAAACTCTTTTGTCGAGACTTTGACACGTTGTTAAATTTTGAGACAAATTTTCCATAAGAGTTACTTCTATTGTTGCAAAAGGTTATTTTGATCAAAAAGATTGTTGAAATTTTTGAGGAGTTAACGTATAATTTTGTTGTGGCTGCAATTGAGGAATCGAAAGATTTGTCTACTTTATCATTTACTCAATTAATAGGTTCATTGAAAACGCATGAGGAAAGATTGAGCAGGGTTGTTGAAAATCAAGTTGAACAAGTATTACAGTCAAAGATCCCATGGATGGAAGAATCAATAAACATGAAGGTGCTCAGGGTGGAGGAAAGAGTTAGAACCAGACTCAGAAAAATTACAACAGAGGTAATGGTGACAAAAACTGGAGTAATAACGATAAGCACTTTAACAAAGGTAGTACTCATAAGCATTTAAACGGTCGCAATTGTGAGAAACACAACTCAGGTAATTATGAACTTCTCACCTGTTAAAGAAATATTGTTGGTATAAAAATAAGGATCCAAATATTTCTATTTGCTCTATTTGTGAAAAATATGGACAAACTCAAGATATTTGTTAGTATAACAAGAAAAATGAAGCAAATTAAGTTTCATGAAGAAAAATGTAATAATAATAAAGAGTCCTTGTTTCTTTGTTGTTTAACTAAAATTGTAAAGCATGTTTGGTATTTTGATAGTGGCTGCAGTAATCGCATGTCTGGTGATAAGTCTATCTTTGTTGAAATTGATGAATTCGTAAAGTCACTGGTCAGCCTGGGGAATAATGAGCATGTTCAGGTTTATGGAAAATGAGTTGTATCCATTGATACCAAGTTTGATAAGAAACTTATCTCAGATGTAATGTATGTTCCACGATTGGGACAAAATCTTATTAGTGTGGGTTAACTACTTGAGAAAGGATACCACGTTGTTTTTGATGATGATTATTGCATGATGTTAACACCAAGATCTTTCCACGCGCCTCAATCACGTAACACGCATCTATATCCTGCACAGTAAACACGACAACACCAAAAGCTTGGCCCGGCCCGACCGGTCTGGGATAACTCCGTGAAAGTCATCTGAGCGATCACAAGGTTAACAATGGAGGATAAAATCTCTAGTGTATTGAGAGAGAGAATTATCAGTCGTGAGTGTGTACCTTTTTCTTGAAGACTTCACTTTGTTATGTTATGCTTTAGCTCGGTTTCTGCGTACCACCCACTACCTTTGACATGACCCCACGATCGATGGTTTCTGGCATTTGAGTGCAGTCCACCACTTACTGTGTGTGGTCTTTATTTCTTCTGGTCATACCGTCAGTCAAGAATCCCATCCACATTAATGCATGACAGATATAATAGTCAACTGTCATGCTTTTTCATCATTACCGGTCAAAGATGGAGATATTTAATATTTAATGGATCCACCCACTAACCCGATCCAATACTATAGAGGTTAATCAAGGATAGCACAAAGACTGGGCCCAATAACCTTAAGACCCAATAGTGGAGATCCAATGGACTAACTAAATAAGTGGGCCCAATCCATTCGGTCCAATATAGGAAATATCATGACCCAACATTTCCCCCTAGTTTTTTGTTAAACAGAATGTTTAATAAGAAACTATAAGTAGTTCATGATATGAAGGGTTTTAATAAAATCAAAAGAGGCCCAACTTAAACTTTATCAAGGCCCAAGTGGTAAGGAATTGGACTAATGAGGTAAATTAAAACTCGAAGCCCAAAGGAAAGACCCAAGCTGATAAATATCTGAAGCTTAACACGGACGCTTCCCATTCAACTTCCCCATCATTGCGGACATTAAATGTGCCGCCCGTAACTCGTCGTAACCGTAAAGTATAAAAGTAATTTTACCCAAATTGACATTTTACTGTCGATTTGAATTTTGAACCTCGAGCTCTTCCCTCTCTTTCGAACTTTCTTCCTCATTGCAAATTGATAACAATGGCTTCCCAAGATTGAGCAAGGTTCACCTCTTCTAAGTAACACCGATTAATGTTGTTCCACCAAATCCAAGCCCCAACAAAGAAGCCTCAAGCTCCAATCCCAAAGGTGCGAAACCAAAGAAGAACCCACTTTAAAAACCCCCAACTCCTTCCTCAATTCTATAGAATGCTGAGCGCTTTTCTCATGCCAACACCCTTCTACCGTCATTTGAAATTGATCGAAAAGGATTCAAGTCGATATCATATTCGGATACTCATATGGAATGAGCCCTAGATCCGGTGAGAGAATGTATCAGCGGCCGGAAGGTTGGGACGGTAGTTCCTGTGACCATCCTTGAGAAGGGGGTTCGATTCCCTCTTCATATCTTTTTGGTAACCCTTTTAGGGTTCATCGGTGTTGGGTTCGCCCAGTTGGTACCGAATTCCTATATTCACATCCTCGCTTTCATTGCATTCTGCCATGAAGTAGGCGTCGAACCAACCCTTGACTTCTTCTATACCATTTACAAAATAGGCAAATATAGGGAGAAAGGGTTCAAAGCTTTGAGCAAGCAACCACCGAAAACAGGTGAAAAATTCGATAGGCGTGCTTTAGTAAATACCCCTTCAAGTAACAGGGGATGACACGAAAAATGGTTTTTCGTTAAGGGACCAGAAATTGCATCCTTGCCGAACTGGGTTACTCATGAAAAAGTGTCTGCTGACTTCGGAGACATCTCAGAAGAAAGAGAAAACGAGATGGTAGAGCTCTTCGAGAATTTTCCATCGAAGGAATGGAATTATTTACTTCTTACCAAGCAGGCGTGGTTGTACGACCATAAATGTAAGTATTAATCTGTCTTATATATACATAAATCTGGAAATCTATGTGATGTGAATTCTGACATAGAACTGTTTACTTTATGCAATATCTTTGATTAGACCGAATTCCTCAGAAATAAAGGAATTTGAAGAATTTCTATCTGGAAAATCTTCGGAAGCTACTGAAACTCCTCTGATAGAAGCTTCCCCGGAAGAAAACCCTACCAATGCTGAACCTCAAACAAATGAACCAGAATTCGATGAACCTCCCCTACCAGAAGAGACTCTTCAACCTCGTCGGAAGAAGAGGGCCATCCGAAAACCCCGATCCATCCCCACTCCAAATTCTCCTGAACCCTTCCCAGAAATGGAAACTGTGCCCGAACCTGCACAAACTAGGAACCCAGTCCCCCCCCCCCCCCGAGGAGGTTTGCTTGATCTGCCTACTCATGATCGAAAAAATCTCCTTCGAGTTAAGAAATTAAGAAGCAAAGTCACACCATTATCAGCAGACGAACTTAGAGTGCCTTCGTCTTCTGCCGATCAAACTCCTGTAATCCCCGTGGAGATACAAGTTTCTGAGGGTGAAGAGCAAATCGAACCTGTCCCCGCCCTATCTCAAAAAAGGAAATAACCTTCTGATAGCCAAACGAGCCCAATAATCATTCCTTCACCAGTTCGTGAGCCCATTCCTTCTCGATCTCCAAAGAACATATATATGGACCCTTCACCAACTCGTGACCAACCCATGCCCTCTCCCCCTAGGCCCTCGTCGAATGAATTTCAGAATGATGTAATGGGGTCGCCGACCTTATGGCCTCGATTCAATGCCAATTTACCCTTCCAACTCTTTGATACCTTTATTCGAGGGACTGACGATCACCGATTCGGCAATAGTACGATCGGGAATTTGGTTGACGAGGGCATGAGCTACCTCGCTAAGGTAATTGACTGTTTTCTTTGCTTATACATTTCTATCTCTGCTTAAGTGTCTGAAATTGATTGAATAATGTTTGAATACGCAGACAAATGCTATTTTCGGGCGTTTACGTCCCAGACATGTCAATGCTGAGGCCGAAGAGGAGGCCATGAGAAATGAGAACAACATGTCGAAGTCGACGTTGGCTCGAGAGAAAAGTCAATATGAAAGTCTTCTGCATACTAACGAGGGTCTTCGGAGAGAGTTGGCTCAAGTTAAAGAGGGCCTGAAGGCGTCCGATGACGAATTAAAGGCGACTAAAGAAGAACTGGAGGCGACCAAGGTTAGTCAGCAATCTCTAACTGATATGAATGTCGGCCTTGGCGAAGAGAATTTGGTTCTGAAGACCAAAAATGAAGAGCTCGTCACGGCCAATCGAAGCTTGGCGATACAACTTGATGAAGTCCAAACGAAAGCTCGGGATGATAAGGAAGCACATAGGGCCAAACGTCGGAAGCTTCACGATAAGATAAAAGCGCTTAAGGAGTTGGGTCCTCCACTGACTGAAGAGCTGCGTAAGCAGATACAGATTGAATATCGATCCTTCGATGAGCTGAACGCAGAAATTTTGAAAGTATACTCTGAAGGGTACTGAAGTCTGCCGAGATCGAGGTAAGGAAAAGCTGGTTGCAGCTCAACTAGACCCGACCCTTCTTGACTCCGAAGACGAGGGTGGTGCCTGAATATGTTTTTTCTGCTTTTTAATGTTAGGATTTATGTAAAGAACTTTTGTTTTCTGGTTATGTAAACTCGTAAGAATGTTTGTTATTATGAATGAAATTTTAACTTTCTTTATCATGACTTCTGCTTAATTGGTTTCTTGTCAATAATTCAGCATTAATGGACTTGAATATACTTAACTTAGATTATGAATCAGGCAAGTCATATAAATGATTAAGTTATGAAATGATATGAAGCAATTTAATGAATGAAGCTGAAGATAAACGAACTCAACACTTGAACAAAATAAAGTAATGCATACTTATCGTTTCCGAAGTGTGAGACAGACCATGTGTAAGGTGAATTCGGTTGATCCTCTTTGCACCATTAAGATCTTGTTTACCACTCGGGGTGAAACAAGTATATAAGGACCATAAAATTTGTTTACCACTCGTGGTAAATCAAATTCATAAGGACACACCTGACAATAAGGCTGCCATCGAATGGCCAGCGAGTCCGACCGAACCTCCTTACTTCGGTGCATTTTGTTTACCACTCGCGGTAAAGTAAAATTAAAAGGACCATGGAATTTGTTTACCACTCGCGGTAAATCAATTTCATAAGGACACACCTGACAATAAGGCTGTCATCGAATGGCCAGCGAGTCCGACCGAACCTCCTTACTTTGGTGCATTTTGTTTACCACTCGCGGTAAAGCAAAATTAAAAGGACCATGGAATTTGTTTACCACTCGCGATAAATTAAACCCATGAGGACACTCCTGCCGAAAAGGCTACCATCGAATGGTCAGCGAGTCTACACCACTGTGAATTTAGGACCAATAGGAAGAAGATCAATTGTGAAAAAGTGAATCTTTTATTGATGATGAACCACCATTTACAGACTTTCGATAAACTGACTCGATCTCTCTCGAAAATATTTACGAAGCACGCCAAATGACGCCAACCTGTTTCTTGATCTCGGATCCGTCCAATGCTTTTAACCGATAAGTCCCGGGCTTTGGTACTTCAATTACTTCATACGGTCCTTCCCAGTTCGGCATCAGCTTTCCCATATTCTGAGGCGTAGATGCTTCGACTTCTCTGAGGACGAAGTCCCCCACTTCAAATCTACGGAGCTTAACCCCTTTGTTGTAATGCTTGGCTACTCTCTGTTGATAAGCTGCTAACTTGATCAAAACCACCTCTCTGACTTCTTCCAACAGATCTAAGTTGACCTTCAGTCCTTCATCGTTGTAGATTTCTTTGAACTGACTAACCCGAAGACTTGGAGATCCAATCTCAATTGGGACTAAGGCATCAGTACCATAGGACAATCTGAAAGGTGAATTCCCTGTGGTAGTCCTCGGTGTAGTCCGATAAGCCCATAACATGCTGAGAAGGTCCTCTGGCCATCTTTCTTTTGCTTCGTCCAGTCTGCGCTTGATCCCATTCAGCAGTGTTCTATTGGTCACTTCAACTTGCCCATTCGACTGTGGATGAGCCACTGAAGTCTTCTTGTGCTGAACTCCAAGCTCTTTCAGAAATCCTTCAAATTTTGATCCCACGAACTGGCGTCCGTTGTCCGATATCACCACTTTAGGAATTCTGAAACGAAACACTACGGACTCCTTCATGAACTTCAAGCACTCTTGCTCCGTTATCAACCGAAGTGGCTTCGCTTCTACCCATTTGGTCATATAATCGATAAGAACTATGACAAGCCCGACCGGCCTTTAGCTTTTCGACAGCGGACCCGAGATATCTACCCCTCGAATGACAAAGGGTATATGAGATAAGATCTAGTATAGCTCTTCTGGTGGCTGATGTGGGATCGGACTGTTGAGCTAGCATTTTTCACACTTCTTTACATACTCCGTAGCTTCCTTAAAGATTATAGGCCAGTAGTACCCTTGCCGAAGTACTTTATAAGCTAATGACTTAGCAGCCATATGGTCGCCATAAATACCCTCGTGAAGCTCCCGAAGAGCATACTCAGCCTCAGACGGAACCAAACACTTCAACAATGGTGACGAAAATGCCCTTCGATAAAGATCCCCATCAATAAAAATGAAGTTGACACTCTTGTACTTGATCTTCTTTGCCAGCATCTGATCCGAAGGAAGGACGCCATCTACTAGATATTCGATGTAGGGAGTCATCCAATAGTTAGAACGTTCAATGCACATCACTGCTTCATGCTGGATACTCGGCTGCTGCAAAACTTCAAAATAAATTGACCCATTGAAAACATCAGCATCCGTAGTGGCCAGCTTCGACAATGCATCGGTAATAGAATTATCGTTACGCTCTATGCCCTGAAACTCATAAAAGACGAAATATTGAAGTCGGTCTTTCAACTCTGCCAAATACTTGATCATCCTCGCCCCCCGAGCCTCATAATCTCCTGACACTTGCTTGACGACCAGCTGAGAGTCACTATAAATGATCAACTTTTGAACTTTTAGACTCTTTGCCAAACGAACTCCTGCTAGCACTGCTTCGTACTCGGCCTCGTTGTTCGTTGCTCTGAACCCAAATCAGATGGCCTGCTGCACTTTGAATCCCTCCGGACCTGTTAAGATAATCCCTGCTCCACTGACATCCGTAGTAGAAGACCCATCTGCATACAACGTCCATGAACTCGATGTCTTTGAAGAAGCGCAATCGCTTTCGATCGAGCGTCTCGACACAGCACCTCAAAGATCGCGCTTGGAGAACGAGCATTCCACCATGAAATCGGCCAAGGCCTGACCTTTGATAGCAGTTCGGGGATGATATTCAATTAAAAATTGAGATAATTCCATGGTCCATGCTGCTAACCTCCCCGAAACCTCTGGTTTGTTCATCACCTTCTTCAACGGTTGATCCGTGTAGACGACCAGGAACCGACCTTAAAAATATTGCCAAAGCTTTCGACTAGAAATTATCAAAGCAAAGGCAAATTTTTTAATATTTGGGTACTTGGTTTCATCATCTCTCAAAACATGGCTGACATAATAAATGGGATCTTGCTTCCCCGCGCTCTCCCCAACCAAGCGGCTCCCACCGCCAAATCGAACTACCGCCGGATATAAATACAAAGTCTCAGATGGAGCAGGCTTCACTAATAAGGGAGCTGAATATAGATATGTCTTTATGCCTTGGAAGGCGTCTTCACACTCCGAAGTCCACTGGAACGTCTTCGCATTCTTCGGTCCCTTCAATGTATCAAAGAATGACAAGCACCTCTCTGCTGACTTGGACATGAACCTCCTCAAAGCTGCAATCCTACCAGTCAAACGTTAAACGTCTTTGAATGACGGAGGAGTCTTCATGTTTAGGATAGCTTGGATCTTCTCCGGGTTGGTCTCAATGCCCCTTTGACTGACCAGAAAACCCAGGAACTTCCCTGTACCGAGACCGAAGGTACACTTTGCAGGATTGAGCCTCAACTTATGATGACGGACAGTCTGAAAGCATTCCTCCAGATCATCCAAGTGCTTCTGAACACTCATGCTCTTTACGATCATGTCATCTTTGGTCTGTTTTTGTGTTTGTTTTTATGCATTTTTTATGTTACTGTTGATGGGTTTTTTGTTTAATGTAGGAAAAGCAGAGGCGTCTTGCGTTTGGAAGCATTTGAGATTGTGTGATCAGTTAATGAAGTTTCTTGATGGTGTGTATTTGTCACGCATTGAGTGGGGAGAGCGATTGAGTCGCTTAGAATTGTCTTTAGCATCACATTCTTCTGTTGCTACCGATCTTATCATTGTGTACCGATCACACGGGTCTATTACCTTCTTCATTCGCTCTATGTTACGGTGACGTTCTTGGAAGGCCATTATAATATTATGACTGCTTATTGGGGTGATGAATTGGTTTTTAAAGAGGAGTTAGATGGCAGTAGTTGGAGAGAATTAGAATTGTTTTAAGTTGTTTTGGATAGGAAGTGGAGGCAAGCTAGGAGAGTATCTAGAGAAGAGATGGTCTACAAGTAAAAGGAAGGGGGGAATCAAGGGACATACACAACTTTGCAAAAGAACGACATTGAAGATCAAGCTTGGAGGTCTAGAGAAGAAGGAATAACTTCACGAAAATTGTAGGAATTGAATTCAGAGAAGGGTGGTGTTTTATTATTCTTCCTTAATTTTTATTATCTGTAATTGGGATGATGTCTCCTTTTATTTATTCAGTAGTTAATTTATTTATTATGAATTAATTATCTTTTTAGGCGATTGATGGATCTTTGAGCGGAACAATGGTTTATTAGCTTTAATTCTCAGTTTAATAAAATATTCAATGGTTTATTTATATTGATTTGAGCTTGAATTTGTGAATTGCCTGATCAACGATTCTTTGTGGATTTGAATAGATTCGAGAGAAGATGTTTAAATCTAGACTTAATTGATATAACATGTGTTCATGAATTTTGTGAATAGCAGAATTATGATGAATGTTAAGGTAGAGATACGCTTAACATCGTATGTAATCGTTAGAGAACTTAATCTTAAACTTCTTTTGATTTAATTGCATAGAGATATTGTGAGTTAATTGATTGAAGTGTTTGGCTTAATTCTATCTTAATTGTGGATTTGAGTTAATTTGGTATTGGTGCACTGAGAGGTGGTTAATGCTACAATCGTGTTCTTGATTAATAAACTGGAATATTGAATTGAACTGAGATAAAAGTGAATTAATCTGAGTAAAGCTTAGACTGAAATCATGAGCCTAATTCTCCAAGTATTGTTTAAAAATTGAGTTTTATCTTTGTGGGTTATTAGTGATAGTTAGAGTATTAGTTGTTAAGATTTTCTCTCATTTATTCAAGTTAGTTTAATAAATTCGGATTAGTTAAAATTGATAGTTGTAAGCTTGAGTTCTTCTTTAATTGTCTCTGTAGGAAGCGATACTCAACTTATCACTTTATTACTTATTGACCACGTATATCTTGCGTGTTATGCGTAATTAGATTTTACCCAACAAGTTTTTTAGCGTGAATTCTTAAAGGACATATTAGCCTAGATCTTAATTTATTACAATATCGATTAAATTAATTCAATTTTACTTAAACAATTTTTTTATTTTGTTTGTTATCTTATTTCAGGTGATTGAAGCAGTTTATGCAAACTCGGTCCAAAAATCCTGACCTGCTTCCTTTTGAGGACGACATCGAGAAAAGATTTCAAAGATTGAGTAAGTGGATTAAGGAAACAAGATAGGAATTTGAGACACCTGAAAAAGAAGAGGAAATGGCAACCGAAGATTATAAAGCACTAAGGGACTTCGCCACACCAAAGGTGGTGAGCTGCGATCAAGCATCACGAGGCCCATAATAGCTACAAATCGTTTGAAATTATCTGGGAACAATTCAAATGATTGAATTCGGTTCGATTTGGGGGTTGGCGAATGGCGATCCAAATGAGCATCCTGGTCGATTTCTTGAGATATCGACACTTTTCGGTATAATGGAGTGTCGAATGATGTAGTACGACTTTCTTGTTCCCATTCACCTTACGGGACAAAGCGAAGAGTTGGCTACACTCCCTACCATCCGGATCTATAACTACATTGGGAAGACCTAGCTCGAAATTCCTCGCCAAATTTTTCCCACATGCAAAAAGCAAGAAAAATGAGGAGCGAGATAACGATGTTTGAACAACAACACGGGGAGTCATTGTATGAGGCATGGGAGCGATATAAAGAATTACTTGAAAATGTCCACATCATGGGTTTGCGAAATGGTTGCAATTGAACACATTTTATAATGGATTGAATGGAATCGTAAGCGGCATTGATGCGAACTTCGGTGGAGCATTTATGGCAAAAGAGTTATGAGAAGCGTATGAGTTGATAGAGACTATGGCGACTAATAATTACCGATTGGTTGTGGCGAGAATGAATCAAACAAAGGTCGCAGGAGTGTTAGAAGTTGATGGAATGGCGACAATCTACAAGACACAAATTTCAAAGACTCTCAAAGAAATTTGGTTCTATAGAGGGGGTATAATTGCAACAAGCCCAACAGATACAACAAGTGGCAAGTATTTGTGAGTTGTGCACGGGAGAACATTCTATGGACCAATGTGCAATTAATCCGACCTCTGTGCGATTTGTGGGTAGCTGATAGAATTCGCAAAACACCTATCGAATCACGCACAACCAAGGGAATAGAAACCATCCAAATCTATCGTGGAGTAATAACCAGCAACAACAAGCTCCAAGGCCATCTTATCCCCCAGGATTTCAGACACATCAACAACCAACCCAATACCAAGAAAGGAAATCAGATCTGGATGAGTTGGTGACAAAGTACATAACCAGCAATGAAGCAGCCATGAAAAATCAAGCAATGGCTATGAATGTGACGCCCCCAAAATAGGTCCATTCCATCCAACCCATTCTGAGTCGCCAAATACATGGTACGTAAATAACTACAACTTTATTATTACAACATATAAAGCGTGAGTTTAAATACGAGATATTGCCATCTGACAATATCCACACGCAAATAAATCCCCATCATAATTATTGATACATTATTTTACAACAATGGTGAGGACTACTAAACAACTCTCCCTAGAACTTTCATTCCATACCCCGACTAATTACTCGCTATATATTCGCCTCCCCGAGAAGAAAAATAGAACAAAAAGGAAAAGGGTGAGCTCGACTAGCCCAGTAAAGAATATTATGACTAAGATAATATACAACAAATTATCGTTAGTCTTCAACAGGGAAAAATATAATAGAATACAATAGACAACAAGTTTTAAATCAATATTCGCAGAGGAAATAATAATTCATTAGAAGAGTTAAGTAGAGAATGCAAACTACTATCTTCTATGTATGAATTTTAAAGTTCATCTTCTATTTTATCCTCGTAACATCAATCAATATATATCCGGGATAAAATATTCATCCTTGCACTATGTGCCAAGGACATCCACCAGATTGGTCATGTTCATCTAACACACTTCATCTTTGCACTACGGGCCAAAGATATTCATCAGAAATCATTCATCTTTGCACTACGGGCCAAAGATATTCATCAGAAATCATTCATCTTTGCACTACTGGCCAAAGATATTCATCATAAATCATTCATCTTTGCACTACAGGCCAAAGATATTCCATAATATCATCATTTAAGACTGAGGATGATGAAAAATATTTTTAAAGAAACGAATCCAAAGGAAACAAAATGACAAGGATTAAGGATTAAGGATTCGTACTTTGTTTTATCCACATCCAAAAATACCTCAAAAATAATCATAGTGGTGTAAAATTCAAGAATGATCAAAACATGGATACAATCAAAGCTAGTATCCATAATAGATATTTTGGACAAAAAGAAGAAATTTGGTTTTTGGATGAATAGTGCAGATTCGTGAATAGTGCTTGTAGATACGTGAATAAATGATCAATAATAAAGACACCAAAAGATAGAAATTTCAAAAAAAAACATCTTCACGCTTCGTGAATAAGATTTCGTGAATAAGTAACTCATGAATAAGAACTCATGAATAAGAACTCATGAATAAGTAATCCCGACATGAAAAAGTTCCAAATTTGATAAAAAGTTCCAACCAATATTTCAAAGATAATGATATTGAAGAAATAATATCATTTGAGAAGAAAATAACATCCCTTACCTCGAAAAGACAAGATTTTTAGTAAAAACAGGATATAGGCTATGACTTGAACTTTCACCGTATAGCAATACTCAAAGTATACTCAAAATACTCACAAGAATACGCTCGATAATATAGAGAGAGAAAACTTCATTTCGGTGTGATTTTCAATTCTAACCCAAGACCTATTTATAGGAAATCGCTTAGAACACTAAAGCGTAAATTTTAATATAATATTATTATTTATAATAATAATTCCTACGCACACCTTGAATCTGAATTTCAGCAACTTGTCATGTGTTAAATGAGGGAACCAAATGAAAAAACGTTTTGTAAATAAAAATATTTTAAACTTCCAAAAATCAATTATTTTGAGCTTGAACTTTAATAATTCACAATAAATAGCCCTTTTGCCGTAAAAATTCAAATCTCATGAGTTTTTATAGGAAATTCAATTCTCTACAACTTTACAGAAGAAAGTTTTTCCAAATTCTAAACAGAAATTGACGAAATCCACAAATGGGCGATTTACACTGTGCTATAATCAAATTTCAAATCAATAAATGGGGTCCACCGACATGTTTAATATGTTTTAAACATTTATGGTAACAAAAATACTCCTCCTCCATATATACTCATATATCCCACATTCATCGTAAAAATATCATCGTTAATATATTATTAAAATAATATATTTAAATGAATTATTTTATAAAATATTAATTTTCAACAATTGTCACTATAAAAATTTTCTCCATCTATATCCACATAAAATCAATATTTTTCTCATCATATGAATCAATAATTAATTATTCACAAATAATATTACGTAATCACAATATTGACAAATGAAAAGTAGGTTCAGGAAGAGGGGCTTTCCAATAAGAATTTCTCTTCTTCTGCTACGCGCAATTAGGTGACCAAACCTCCTTGAGATGTAACTTTCTAGACATTGCCAATAATGTTATCTAATAATATTATTCAGATAATATGAATTATTGTTCCGATAATGAAAAATACTGTGTAATGACAATTATTGAAACAACAGTAATATAAAATATCAATGCAGCAATTATTGAATCAATAAAATAAAATCATTGAATAAGAATTATCGTAACCATTATTGAGTAGTGCCTTCTTCACGTAAGAATCAATAATTGGTGCAATACTGGTGTCTTCATCGTGCAATAACGCGACATCGTGTTTTAACCACGGGTATTCCAACAAAGGTAAATCTGCAGAATAACTACGCCTGTTATTTTTAAACAACTTATTTTTGTCGTTTTCTTCCTCCAATCGCTTTCCGTTATGGGGACCACACATGGTCGTTCTTGCCATTGCATTTAATATTTCCCGACAAAGATTTAATATTCCACGACCAAACTAATATTCTCCACAATAATGAATATTATATCACCACTTGCTTATTTAAAATATTTGCATGATTTTACCCATAACTAACCACATTAATCAAATCCACCCTTACTATTTCAAAATAATAAATAAAGGAAATTCCTTTTTATTTAAAAAAATTTCGGTCTTACAACCTCCCTCCTTATGAAATTTCGTCTCGAAATTGGACGACGACTGTGTGTTTCAAAAGATGAAAATACCTCGCTTTCATTTTCATTTCCAACTCCTGTGTTATTTCCTCAATAAGCATGGTTTCTCCACAAAACTTTAACTTGTGGTATAACCTCAGACATAGGACATGTTCTTTCTATCCAAGATCTTGACAGTGTACTCTCCTCGTGACGTTAAGTCTTGGCTATCTTGTCCGGTTTCTAACTCAATGACGCGTGGTTGGTCGTCCACATATTTACGTAACATCGATACGTGAAAAACGTTATGAACACGCGTCATACTTGGCGGTAAAACGAGTCTATAGGCCACAGTTCCTATTCGATCGAGAATTTCAAATTGATTAATAAATCGAAGGTTTGAGCTTTTCTCACTTCACCGATTCTCGCTTTTGAAATAACAACTTCTTGTACCTCCTTCTTCAAATTCATCAGCTCCGGTGTGTAGCTTGAACAGCTTTAACTTTATCGATTAAAGTCGATTATACTCGTATATCATCACGTGGGTACCTAGAGTTTTCATCTCCATCTCTATTATTTGTAAATTATACGAAATTAGTTTTTGACAATATCGTACTCAGATTTGTATACGATCTTCTACTCAACACGCCACTACCACGTTAGCTTTTCCGAGGATGGCATGGTCGTAACATGTCTTTGAAATGAGTCTCCTCTTGAGTTCTTCAAGCTCTTCCCACATTCTTTGCTCCATTCGAATTTTATATCTCTACGAGTCATTGCGTTAATGGAATAGCGATTCGAGAATATCCTTCAACGAATCTCCGATAATAACCAACTAAGCTAGAAAGCTACATATTTCGACACCGACTTAGGTTGTTCTCAATCGTGACTCATATCCCAACCTTGGATAAGATGTCACAATGATGACACCTATCGCTTTACTTATCGCATTTAATATGGTGTCCCCTATGGAGAGTCTGGCTTCGGTGCATTCCACAAAGGAAGTCACCAGATAGAGGCTCTGGTATCAACTTCTACAGTTGGGTTTTTAACTCCTGAAGTTCAATAGAGCCATTCGATATGAGATTTTAGAAATGGGTTTTGTACCGGATTTAAAGTCGATACAAATTCAATATCACGCCTGGAGGAGCCAAGAAATTCTTCAGAAATACGCTGGGAAAAATCAATAACAACAGAATATTATTCAAATCGACGTGTCTTTATTCAAATCCATAACATGGACTAAGAAAGCTTGACATTCATTTTTCAATAAACAAATGGCTTTATAATTTAATATTAAAGAGTTTGACTTCAATGGTTTGGTTGCTTGAATTCAATAACAAAGTTGCTTAAGAATATGAAAACTAACAACCTTACGTAAAGCAATCAATTTTGGCATGATGAGTAGTTAACCTTAAAATCACATCAAAAACAAATATCTCTATAGAAATAAGGTTACTGTGTAATGTGATAGTGCCAACTGAATCAAGCAAGATTTCTAAACAACGGATGTAATGAAAGTTTTTCTAACTGAGTCTCCATAAATAAAGTCAAAGTCTAATTTCTCCGTAGTCAAGTTCAAACGTTGAGCGCAAGCAAGAGAGATAAAAGAATGGGTAGAACCCAGATCTAGTAAGGTATAAACTTCGCAAGAATTTATAATTAACTAACCCGTGCTAAACTCGTTCGGGTTCCTCATTTTTGACCGTCACGACAAACGCCTCTTCAGGAACCTTTGACTTTGACTTTTCTAGGACATCCTTTTGAGTCACCATCCTCATTGGACTTGGTTTCGCTTACCATACACTCTCGAGCTATATGTCCTTCCTTTCCACAATTATAGCATATACCGAACTGTTGGGGGGTTTGATTGATATGTCCCTCTTTCCGCATTTATATAAGATAATGACCGGTGGTCGTTCTCCTCCTTGGAACCGATTGTTCTTGGCATTAACGCCTTCGGATGGTTATTGTTGAACCTTCTTCTTGAAATGTCCACTTGAGTCACCTCTCCTATTATCATGGCCACGATTACCACCCGAGTGGTTACCGTCTTTGTCCGTATTCTTTCCTCCCCATTGGTTATCATCGTTTTGATGATCGCATCGCCACCGATATGACCTCGTTGTGGTCCTCGGTTGAACATACTCGTTATCACGCCTAATAATTGAGCCCCATTTACAACATCCGAATATAAAGAAAATTTATGAGAGATAAGATATTGTCGAATCTCGGGTTTTAGACCCTCGTAAACATAGCGCGTCATTCGCTCCTCATTTTCAACCAAATGAGGTGCAAACCTCGACAACTCGCAAACTTCGCCTCATCGAGACGAGACACCGCCATGTTGTTCTCGCTCGAGTCTAATAAACTCCACTTCCTTCATATGATTTAACACTTTCGTGAAAGTATTTGTCATTAAATAGTTTCAAACGTCTCCCAAGACATCTTTGAAATAAGCAATTTGGATGGGTACGCTTCACGCACTCCCACCAAGAGTCTCGCTTCGCCACGGAACATAAAGGTGGCGAATGGAACCTTCTGTTCTCCGCATCCCAAGACATCGAATATCTTGGTAATTTGCTTGACCCATGTTTCCGCCATGATCGGATCCGCTTCCCTTAAATTTCGTGGTCCCAACTTTGAACTGCTTTGGTTGTGACAACCCGTGAATTGCTATCATTTCTCCTATGTTTTGAACACGAAGTCTCCTCGTCGATTTTTGCATGAATCGCAAAAAGCTTCTAAACATCCCGTCTGTTTATCGTCTGCTTTCGGTGGCATTGTTTACAGGAGGTACATTGCCACTGTTGCAGACGTTCTCCTCGTTAGTAAAGACAGCATCTCCACGGCCTCATTCACTCCATTGTTAATATTCTCAGTCGACATTCTCAAATACTGTCATAAAACAAGGGTTAATTAAGGAAATCAATATATCACATAATATCCCTATATACTAACCAACTAACAAATAAGCTTAGGTAGGACACACTAGCAAGGATTTACTGCTCTCCCTCCTAGTTCTATTCCCGATCTCCGCCAGATATCATATCCCTAAGCTCGATACCAACCGTGACGCCCCAAAATAGGTCCATTCCATCCAACCCATTCTCGAGTCGCCAAATACATGGTATGTAAATAACTACAACTTTATTATTACAACATATAAACTGTGAGTTTAAATACGTATATTGCCATCTAGACAATATCCACATACAAATAAATCCTCATCATAATTATTGATACATTATTTTACAACAATGGTGAGGACTACTAAACAACTCTCCCTAGAACTTTCATTCCATACCCCGACTCAGATTTCGCTATATTCTCGCCTCCCGAGAAGAAAAATGGAACAAAAAGGAAAAGGGTGAGCTCGACTAGCCCAAGAAGAATATTATGACTAAGATAATATACAACAAATTATCGTTAGTCTTCAACAGGGAAAATATAATAGAATACAATAGACAACAAGTTTTAAATCAATATTCGCAATGGAAATAATAATTCATTAGAAGAGTTAAGTAGAGAATGCAAACTACTATCTTCTATGTATGAATTTTAAAGTTCATCTTCTATATTTTATCCTCGTAACATCAATCAATATATATCCGAGATCAAATATTCATCCTTGCACTACAAAGCCAAGGACATTCACCACTTGGTCATGTTCATCTAAACACTGCTCATCTTCAGACCACGCGCCAAAGATATTCATCGAAATCATTCATCTTGCACTACGGCCAAAGATATTCATCGAAATCATTCATCTTTGCACCATGTGCCAAAGATATTCATCATAAATCATTCATCTTTGCACACTACAGCCAAAGATATTCCATAATATCATCATTTAAGACCGAGGATGATGAAAAATATTTTTAAAGAAACGAATCCAAGTGAAACAAAATGACAAGGATTAAGGATTAAGGATTCAGATTTTGTTTTATCCACATCCAAAAATACCTCAAAAATAATCATAAGTGGTGTAAAATTCAAGAACGATCAAAACATGGATACAATCAAAGCTAGTATCCATAATAGATATTTTGGACAAAAAGAAGAAATTTCATTTTTGGATGAATAAAGGCCGATTCGTGAATAGTGTGAATGAATAAGGCCAGACACGTGAATAGAATCTCGACACCAAAAGATAGAAATTTCACAAAAACATCTTCACGCTTCGTGAATAAGACTTCGTGAATAAGAACTCGCTGAATAAGAACTCATGAATAAGAAACTCATGAATAGTAACCCATACATGAAAAAGTTCCAAATTTGATAAAAGTTCCAACTAATATTTCAAAGATAATGATATTGAAGAAATAATATCATTCGAGAAGAAAATAACATCCCTTACCTCGAAAGACAAGATTTCTAAATAAACACCTGATATAAAGCTATGACTTGAACTTTTCACCAGATAGCAATACTCAAAGTATACTCAAAATACTCACAAGAATACGCCGATAATATAGAGAGAGAAAACTTCAGATTTCTCGTGTGATTTTCAATTCTAACCCAAGACCTATTTATAGGAAATTCTTAGAACACCAAAGCGTAAATTTTATATATAATATTATTATTTATAATAATAATTCCTACGCACACCTTGAATCTGAATTTCAGCAACTTGTCATGTGTTAAATGAGGGAACCAAATGAAAAAAAACGTTTTTGTAAATAAAAATATTTTAAACTTCCAAAATCAATTATTTTGAGCTTCTAACTTCAATAATTCACAATAAATAGCCCTTTTGCCAGAAAATTCAAATCTCATGAGTTTTTATAGGAAATTCAATTTCTACAACTTTACAGAAGAAAGTTTTTCCAAATTCCAAAATGTAAATTGGACCAAATCCACAAATGGGCGATTTTATTGTGCTATAATCAAATTTCAAATAATAAATGGGGTCCACCGACATGTTTAATATGTTTTAAACATTTATGGTAACAAAAATACTCCTCCTCCACATATACTCATATATCCCACATTCATCGTAAAAATATCATCGTTAATATATTATTAAAATAATATATTTAAATGAATTATTTTTTAAAAAGATAAAATATTAATTTTCAACAATTGTCACTATAAAATTTTCTCCATCTATATCCACATAAAATCAATATTTTTCTCATCATATGAATCAATAATTAATTATTCACAAATAATATTACGTAATCACAATATTGACAACCGTGCAGCTCCTGAGAAGCAGGGCTTCAATAAGAATTTCTCTTTCTGGCGCCGCAATTAGGTGACCAAACCTCTCCTGTAGATGTAACTTTCTAGACATTGCCAATAATGTTATCTAATAATATTATTCAGATAATATGAATTATTGTTCGATAATGAAAAAAATCGTGTAATGACAATTATCAAACAACAAAGAATATAAAATATCAACGCAAAGAATTATTGAATCAATAAAATAAAATATCGAATAAAGAATTATCGTAACCATTATTGAGTAAAGGCCTTCACGTAAGAATCAATAATTGGTGCAATACCGTGTGCCATCTTGTGCAATAACGCAGACATCGTGTGTTTTAACCACAGGGTATTCCAACAAAGGTAACCAGAATAACTACGCCAAGTTATATTTTTAAACAACTTATTTTTGTCGCTTTTCCTCCAATCGCTTCCGTTATGGGCCCACACATGGTCGCTACTGTCCGCATTTAATATTCTCGACAAAGCATTTAATATTCCACGCACCAAACTAATATTCTCAAACAATAATGAATATTATATCACCACTGCTTATTTAAAATATTTTATGATTTTACCCATAACTAACCACATTAATCAAATCCACCTTACTATTTCAAAATAATAAATAAAGGAAATTCCTTTTTATTTAAAAAATTTTGGTCTTACAACCTCCCCTCCTTATGAAATTTTCGTCCTCGAAATTGACGTGACGATCTGTGTGTTTCAAAAGATGAAAATACCTCGCTTTCATTTTCATTTCCAACTCCTGTGTTATTTCCTCAATAGCATGGTTTCTCCACAAAACTTTAACTTGTGGTATAACCCTCAGACATAGGACATGTTCTTTCCTATCCAAGATCTTGACAGTACCTCCTCGCGACGTTAAGTCTTCTATTATCTTGTCCGGTTCTAACTCAATGACGTGGTTCGGGTCGTCCACATATTTACGTAACATCGATACGTGAAAAACGTTATGAACACGCGTCATACTTGGCGGTAAAACGAGTCTATAGGCCACAGTTCCTATTCGATCGAGAATTTCAAATTGATTAATAAATCGAAGGTTTGAGCTTTCCTCACTTCACCGATTCTCGCTTTTGAAATAACAACTTCAGACCTCCTTCTTCAAATTCATCAGCTCCGGTGTGTAGCTTGAACAATTTTAACTTTATCGATTAAAGTCGATTATACTCGTATATCATCACGTGGGTACCTAGAGTTTTCATCTCCATCTCTATTATTTGTAAATTATACGAAATTAGTTTTTTGACAATATCGCACTTCAGATTTGTATACGATCTTCACTCAACACGTCACTACCACGTTAGCTTTTTTCCAGATGGCATGGTCGAACATGTCTTTGAAATGAGTCTCCTCTTGAGTTCTTCAAGCTCTTCCCACATTCTTTGCTCCATTCAATTTTATATCTCTACGAGTCAATTTGCGTTAATGGAATAGCGATTCGAGAATATCCTTCAACGAATCTCCGATAATAACCAACTAAGCCTGAAAGCTACGTATTTCGATTACCGACTTAGGTTGTTCTCAATCGTGACTCATATCCCAACCTTGGATAAGATGTCACAATGACACCTATCGCTTTACTATCGCATCTAATATGGTGTCCCCTACGAGAGAGTTCGGGCTTTGCATTCCACAAAGGAAGTCACCGAGATAGAGGCTCTGTATCAACTTCTACAATTGGGTTTTTAACTCAAGTTCAATAGAGCCATTCGATATGAGATTTTAGAAATGGGTTTTGTACCGGATTTAAAGTCGATACAAATTCAATATCACGCTACGGGAGTAAGCCAAGAAATTCTTCAGAAATGCGTCAGAAAAATCAATAACAATGTGAATATTACTCAAATCGACGTGTCTTTATTCAAATCCATAACATGGACTAAGAAAGCTTGACATTCATTTTCAATAAACAAATGGCTTTATAATTTAATATTAAAGAGTTTGACTTCAATGGTTTGGTTGCTTGAATTGAATAACAAAGTTGCTTAAGAATATGAAAACTAACAACCTTATTTAAAGCAATCAATTTTGGCATGATGAGTAGTTAACCTTAAAATCACATCAAAAACAAATATCTCTATAGAAATAAGGTTAATGGTAATGTGATAAGTGCCAACTGAATCAAGCAAGATTTCTAAACAACGGATGTAATGAAAGCTTTTCTAACTGAGTCTCCATAAATAAGGTCAAAGTCTAATTTCTCCGTAGTCAAGTTCAAACGTTGAGCGCAAAGCAAAGAGAGATAAAAGAATGGGTAGAACCCAGATTCTAGTAAGGTATAAACTTCGCAAGAATTTATAATTAACTAACCCCGTGCTAAACTCGTTCGGTTTCTCGATTTTGATTCTGGCCACGACAAACGCTTCTTAGGAACCTTTGACTTTGACTTTTCTAGGACATCCTTTTGAGTCACCATCCTCATTGGACTTGGTTTTTCGCTACCATACACTCTCGAGCTATATGTCCTTCCTTTCCACAATTATAGCATACCGAACTGTAGGCGTTTGACCGATATGTCCCTCTTTCCCAGATTTATTTATATATATGACCGGTGGTCGTTCTCCTCCCTCGAACCATTCTTCTTCTTTGGCGCTAACGTCTTCAGATGGTTATTGTTGAACCCTCTTCTTGAAATGTCCACTTGAGTCACCTCTCCTATTATCATGGCCACGATTACCACCCGAGTGGTTACCGTCTTTGTCCGTATTCTTTCCTCCCCATTGGTTATCATCGTTTTGATGATCGGCCATCACCGATATGACCACGGTTGTGGTCCCTCGGTTGAACATACTCGTTATCACGCCTAATAATTGAGCCTCATTTACAACATCTGAATATAAAGAAAATTTATGAGAGATAAGATATTGTCGAATCTCGGGTTTTAGACCCTCGTAAACATATCTGCGTCATTCGTTCCTCATTTTCAACCAAATGAGGTGCAAACTCGACAACTCGCAAACTTCGCTTTCATACCGAGACACCGTCATGTTGTTTCGCTCCAGTCTAATAAACTCCACTTCCTTCATATACGACGAACACTTTCGGGAAAGTATTTGTCATTAAATAGTTTCAAACGCTCTCCAAGACATGCCGAAATAAGCAATGGATGGGTACGCTTCATGAGACTCCACCAAGAGATCGCCTCGCCACGCCACGGAACATAAAGGTGGCGAATGGAACCTTCTCGTTTCTCCCGCATCCCAAGACATCGAATATCTTGGTAATTTGCTTGACCCATGTTTACGCCATGATCGGATCGCTTTCCTTAAATTCGTGGTCCCAACTCTTTGAATCTTGGTTGTGACAACCCGTGAATTGCTATCATTTCTCCTATGTTTTGAACACGAAGTCTCCTAAATCTCGATTTTGCATGAATCGCAAAAAGCTTCTAAACATCCCGCTGCTTATCGTCTCGCTTTCGGTGGCATTGTTTACAGGAGGTACATTGCCACTGTCAGACGTTTCTCCTCGTTGGTAAAGACAGCATCTCCACGGCCTCATTCACTCCACTTTGTTAATATTCTCGATTCGACATTCTCAAAACATCATAAAACAAGGGTTAATTAAGGAAATCAATATATCACATAATATCCCTATATACTAACCAACTAACAAATAAGCTTAGGTAGGACACACTTAGCGAAGGATTTTACTCTCTCTCCCTCCTAGTTCTATTCCCGATCTCCATGGGATATCATATCCCTAAGCTCGATACCAAGTGTGACGCCCCCAAAATAGGTCCATTCCATCCAACCCATTCTCGAGTCGCCAAATACATGGTACGTAAATAACTACAACTTTATTATTACAACATATAAAGCTGTGAGTTTAAATACGAGATATTGCCATCTAGACAATATCCACACGCAAATAAATCCCCATCATAATTATTGATACATTATTTTACAACAATGGTGAGGACTACTAAACAACTCTCCCTAGAACTTTCATTCCATACCCCGACTAAGACTCGCTTATATTCTCGCCTCCGAGAAGAAAAATAGAACAAAAAGGAAAAGGGTGAGCTCGATTAGCCCAAAGAAGAATATTATGACTAAGATAATATACAACAAATTATCGTTAGTCTTCAACAGGAAAAATATAATAGAATACAATAGACAACAAGTTTTAAATCAATATTCGCAATGAAATAATAATTCATTAGAAGAGTTAAGTAGAGAATGCAAACTACTATCTTCTATGTATGAATTTTAAAGTTCATCTTCTATTTTTATCCCTGTAACATCAATCAATATATATCTGGGATAAAATATTCATCCTTGCACTACAGGCCAAGGACATCCACCAGTTGGTCATGTTCATCTAGACACCTGTTCATCTTTGCACTACGGGCCAAAGATATTCATCAGAAATCATTCATCTTTGCACTACGGGCCAAAGATATTCATCAGAAATCATTCATCTTTGCACTACAGGCCAAAGATATTCATCATAAATCATTCATCTTTGCACTACAGGCCAAAGATATTCCATAATATCATCATTTAAGACTGAGGATGATGAAAAATATTTTTAAAAAACGAATCGGTGAAACAAAATGACAAGGATTAAGGATTAAGGATTCGTACTTTGTTTTATCCACATCCAAAAATACCTCAAAAATAATCATAGTGGTGTAAAATTCAAGAATGATCAAAACATGGATACAATCAAAGCTAGTATCCATAATAGATATTTTGGACAAAAAGAAGAAATTTGGTTTTTGGATGAATAGTGCCGTATACGTGAATAGTGTGAATAATACGTGAATGAATAAGTAATCTGACACCAAAAGATAGAAATTTCACAAAAAAACATCTTCACGCTTCGTGAATAAGATTTCGTGAATAGTAACTCATGAATAGTAACTCATGAATAGTAACTCATGAATAGTAATCCCATACATGAAAAAGTTCCAAATTTGATAAAAAGTTCCAACCAATATTTCAAAGATAATGATATTGAAGAAATAATATCATTTGAGAAGAAAATAACATCCCTTACCTCGAAAGACAAGATTTTAAAAAAACACTGGATATATAGGCTATGACTTGAACTTTCACCAGATAGCAATACTCAAAGTATACTCAAAATACTCACAAGAATACGCCGATAATATAGAGAGAAACTTGATTTACGGTGTGATTTTCAATTCTAACCTAAGACCTATTTATAGGAAATCGCTAGAACACTAAAGCAGTAAATTTTAATATAATATTATTATTTATAATAATAATTCCTACGCACACCTTGAATCTGAATTTCAGCAACTTGTCATGTGTTAAATGAGGGAACCAAATGAAAAAAACGTTTTTGTAAATAAAAATATTTTAAACTTCCAAAAATCAATTATTTCGGAGCTTCGGAACTTTAATAATTCACAATAAATAGCCCTTTTGCCAGAAAATTCAAATCTCGCGAGTTTTTATAGGAAATTCAATTCTCTACAACTTTACAGAAGAAAGTTTTTCCAAATTCTAAACAGAAATTGACCGAAATCCACAAATGGGCGATTTTACAGGCTATAATCAAATTTCAGTCAATAAATGGGGTCCACCGACATGTTTAACATGTTTTAAACATTTATGGTAACAAAAATACTCCTCCTCCACATATACTCATATATCCCACATTCATCGTAAAAATATCATCGTTAATATATTATTAAAATAATATATTTAAATGAATTATTTTATAAAATATTAATTTTCAACAATTGTCACTATAAAAATTTTCTCCATCTATATCCACATAAAATCAATATTTTTCTCATCATATGAATCAATAATTAATTATTCACAAATAATATTATGTAATCACAATATTGACAACCTGTGCGGTTCCTGGAAAGAGGGCTTTCCAATAAGAATTTCTCCTTCTTGGCCAAGCAATTAGGTGACCAAACCTCTCCTTAGATGTAACTTTCTAGACATTGCCAATAATGTTATCTAATAATATTATTAGGATAATATGAATTATTGTTAGATAATGAAAAAAATCTTTGTGTAATGACAATTATGAAACAACAAAGAATATAAAATATCAATGCAAAGAATTATTGAATCAATAAAATAAAATATTGAATAAAGAATTATTGTAACCATTATTGAGTAGTGCTTCTTCACGTAAGAATCAATAATTGGTGCAATACTGTAAGTGTCTTCTTGTCTAATAACAGCAGACATCGTGTGTTTTAACCAACGGGTATTCCAACAAAGGTAAATCTGGTAATAACTACGCCAATTTATTTTTAAACAACTTATTTTTGTCGTTTTCTTCCTCCAATCGCTTTCAGTTATGGGGACCACACATGGCGCTGCCAATCGCATTTAATATTCCGACAAAGACGAATATTCCACGACCAAACGAATATTCTCCAAATAATAATGAATATTATATCACCACTTGCTTATTTAAAATATTTCATGATTTTACCCATAACTAACCACATTAATCAAATCCACCCTTACTATTTCAAAATAATAAATAAAGGAAATTCCTTTTTTATAAAAAAAAATTTTGGTCTTACAATGAAAGCACAAGAAATAGCCATGAAATCACAAGCTGCAATCAAGAATTTGGTGAATCAAATAGACATATTCAGACTAGCATTGAATAATAGACCATGAGGAACACTACCAGGTGATACCGAAAGAAACCCGAAGGTAATCACGAGCAATGTCAAGCTATTATGTTGAGGAGTGGAAGACATCTTGAGGGCAAGAAACAAAAAGCAATGGGTGTAAAGGAAGTTGAGATGAATCGAGAAAATGCGGAGATTGAGGCGGAACAAAGATAAACCCGGTGAAAATGAGCATCCCAAATGAAAGCGAACCGGTTAGCTATCCTCCCCACCATTTCAAAGACAGACTTAGCGAGAAAGTAGACAAACAATTCATAAAATTTTTGGAAGTTTTAGAAACTACAAATCAATATCCCGTTTGCGAAGCCTGGGGCAGATGCCTAGTTATGCCAAATTCATGAAAGGATTCTATCGAGAAAGAAGAAGTTGGGAGACTATGAGCGAAGAGCTTTAAGAAGAAGAGTGTAGTGCGATGTTTACAAAATGAAAATTGCCACCAAAGTTGAAAGACCCAAGTAGCTTCACCATTCCATGCACAATTGGGAATACGACGTTGTGACTTGGGAGCAAGTGTGAATCTTATGCCGTTATCGGTCTACACAGAGTTGGGGTTTCCTGCACCCAAGCCTACAAACATTTCTTTGCAATTGGCGAGATAGGTCAAGAATATATCCAAGAGGCATTGTGGAAGACATCCTAGTGAAGGTGGATAAATTCATATTCCTTGAGACTTCATCATCTTAGACTATGAGGAAGATAAAATATCCCAATCATTCTAGGGAGGCCTTTCTTGGCGCTCTGGTAGGGATATTTCATCGATGTCTGAAAAAGGAACTGATTGTGAGGGTTCAAGACCGGAAATTAAATTCAATGTGTTTAAGGCCATGAAATTCCCGACGGATGGCGAAGAATGTTTTAGAATGGATCTTATTGACCACATAGTTGGCGAAGACATGAACAAGAGCTTGGAGAGCGATCCATTGGTGACAACATTATTGGGAGGTGAAGGACTTGACGATCCAGAAATTGGAGAATATTTGCAAGTATTGGACTCTCTGCCACGAGTAAGCAGATTTAAAGCACCATTCGAAACATTGCACATGGAAGAGCGGACAACGACAAGAATGAAATTGTCATTGGAGGAACCATCAATTCTTGAGTTGAAACCACTCCCTAAACACCTCGGTATTATCGTATGTTATTTAGGATACCAAATTCTTTACTGTTATTATTACCAACAAGACTAAGCGAATTGCGGGGAAGAAAAGGCATTCATGCGAAAGTCTTGGGAACATAAATCGGCGATATGATGGACAATAGCGGACATCAAAGGAATCAGTCCATCCTTTTGCATGCACAAAATTTTGACGGAGGATGATGCTAAACCGGTCGTGGAACAACAAAGACGGCTCAATCCGATCATGAAAGAAGTAGTCAAGAAGGAAATTCTGAAGTGGTTAGACGCATGTATCATCTACCCAATTTCGAGATAAGCAAGTGGGTTAGCCAGTGCAATGTGTCTTTGAAAAAAAGGAGGTATGATTGTGGTTCAAAGCGAAAAAACAATGGTGATTCAACAAAACGGTGATTGGATGGAGAGTTTGCATGGACTACAGAAAATTGAATAAAGCAACTCACAAGGATCATTTCCTTTTGCCCTTCATCGATCAAATGCTAGACAGACTGGCGGGTCATGCATACTATTATTTATTGGATGGATACTCAGGGTATAATCAAATTGTCATCGCTCCGGAGGATCAAGAAAAGACAACATTTACGTGTAATAAAATGCAGATGACGTTCACATTCGAGGAGAATGTCATTCGGACTGTGTAACGCACCTGCCACTTTCCAACGGTGCATGATGGCCATCTTCTCAGATATGGTGGAAAAGAATGTGGAAATCTTCATGGACGATTTCTCTGTCTATGGGGATAATTTTGATGTGTGCTTAGAAAATCTAGTAATGGTCTTACAGAGATGCACTGACACAAATCTGGTACTTAATTGGGAGAAATGCCACTTTATGGTGGAAGAAGGCATAATTTTGGGACACAAAGTCTCGATGCAAGGATTGGAGGTCGATAAAGCCAAGCTGGAAACAATTGAGAAATTGCCTCCGCCAAGTTCAATCAAGGGTATTAGAAGCTTTCTAGGACACGCATGGTTCTATAGGAGGTTCATTCAGGATTTTTCAAAAATAGCAAAACCATTGTGTAGCCTCCTGGAGAAGGATTCAGTATTCAAGTTCGATGAGGAGTGTAAGTTGGCCTTCGAGTTGTTGAAGAAAAAGCTAACTACAGCCCCCGTTATTGTCGCTCCGGATTGGAGCATGTCGTTTGAATTAATGTGTGATGCAAGTGATTATGCAATCGGGGCTGTGTTGGGCCAACGCCGAAACAAGATATTCCATGCTATTTACTATGCAAATAAAACACTCACAGAGACTCAATTGAACTATACAACAACAGAAAAAGAATTACTTGCAGTGGTGTACGCGTTTGATAAATTTCGGGCCTACTTGATAGGAACAAGGGTAATAGTTTACTACGGATCATGCGGCCATTCGGTATTTGATAGCAAAAAGAAAGACGCAAAACCACGTCTTATCCGATGGATCCTCCTCCTACAAGAATTTGACTTAGAGATCAAGGACGAAAGGGACGAGAGAACCAAGTTCTTCGATCATCCGTCGAAAGGTGAAAAATTTTGACAAAAGAAAGAGGATAAGTGTGTCATCAACGAAACCTTCCCGGATGAGCAATTATTGGGATTCAAACAAAAGTACCATGGTACGCAGACTTCGTCAATTATCTCGTCAAGAATATACTACTCCTCGATCTTACATGGCGAGAAAAAGAAGTTTACGCACGATGTCAAATGGTATATATGGGATGAGCCGTACTTGTTCAAACAAATTGTCTTAAACAAGATGATCCAGAAGATGTGTGCCTTACAAAAGTGAAGAACATCTTGCACGAATATCACTCATCCGCATATGGCGAGCATTATGGTAGTACAAGAACAAACAACAAAGGTGCTTCAATCGTGGTTTTATTCACAACCCTATTTAAAGGTGCTCACTAATTTGTCAAAATATGTGATCACCACAAAAAGAGTGTAACATATCAAAAAGAAATGAGATCTGAATTACAAGTAATATTAGAGGTTGAAATCTTGACGTATGGGGCATTGACTTCATGGGACCATTCCCTGCCTCTCAAAGAATCAATATATTTTTACTTACGGTGGACTACGTCTCAAAATGGGTAGAAGCCGCAAAGACTACCATCGAACGATGCCAAAGTGGTCCTAAGATTTTTATAGAAAAATATCTTTACAAGGTTTGGAACACGAGGGCCATAATAAGTGATGAGGAAGTCATTTTTTGCAACAAAGCATTTCTGATCTGTTGGCAAAATATGGGGTCAACCACAAAATAAGCGACGACTTATCATCCCCAAACTAATGGAATGACAGAGGTGTCAAAACAGGAGGTCAAGAAAATATTGGAGAAAGTAGTCAACCCAAATCGTAAGGATTGGTCGCCGATTAGATGATGCACTTTGGGCATATCGGATACCGCATACAAGACTCAATTGGCATGTCACCTTACCGGTTATTGTATGGAAAGGCATGTCATCTTAGGTTGAGCTACAACACAAGGCGTCTTTGGGCTATTCAAAAGCGAACTTCGATCAAGCGGCGGTGGGGAAAAGAGATTACTACTGACTAAATGAGCTTGCGAATTGATTACAAGCTTACGAGAATGCACAATTATATAAGGAAAAGGTGAAAAATGGCACGATCAGAAAATCAATCACCGAACGTTCATGCCAGGGCAAACTATGCTGCTGTTCAATTCAAAACTAAGGTTGTTCCCAGGGAAACTTAAATTACGGTGGTCAGGACCATTCACCATAAAAACGGTTTTCCCACATGGTGCCGTGGAGCTGTATAGTAGAAACCCATTAGAAACCTTCAAGGTCAACGGTCAAAGATTGAAGCATTACTGGGGCGAGGATGCAAATGTGGACACCATCAACATTACCCTCACAGACACGCAATAAAACATGAGGGACTGTCGGGCTAGCAACATTAAACCAAGCACTACTTGGGAGGCAACCCAAGTTCTAAACTCCATCTTTTATTTACTTTTAAATTTTTAGTTATAGCTTAGTCAGTAGAATGTATACTTGGAGAGTAACAAAAATCTCTATAATTGCAGGAACCCCAAGCAAGTGCAGTCAGGCAATAACATTATAGAGCGTGAAGAATAAAAGACCACACGATCAAGGCCAGACGTATGCCACTATGATCAAGGCTTACCGATTAGCTCAGATTAATGGCATACCGACAGCCTACATAACAAAACAGGCAGCACAAGAAGTTTGAAACCAGTCTTGTCACGCCATGCCATACAGTTGTTGACCAGAAATAACACATCTGCATACCTATTTGTTGATTGCGTCGGTAAGTATGATCGCACTATAGGATCGAGAACTATTAGACCATCAGAAGCGAGCCTACAATGATCGCATGAAACGAGCACTCGATGCATGTTGCATGGAAATTCAAAGAACTAAAGAGGCATGATTGAATTGAATAACTCCACCTCTCTATTTCATCAATACCACTTCTCCACTTCTCCTAATTCTATTGCACTTCCTCTTCCCCATAACTCCACATTAATTTTTCTTTACACTCCTTCTCCTTTCCAAATTCCAAAACCACTAACCCTTTCAAGTCCCAACTCCCACCCACATTAGTTTTCTATTGTTTATATATGAAGTTCCTTCATTCTAAACATCTTAACACTACAACACTCAAGAATCACAACCCAATCCTAAATCTAACACTAGCCTTGCACAAAGTGATACAAATTGGGACTTCTCTTCAAAGAGGTAAACCCAACTTATAAAAGGTGTGATAATTCTCGTCATCCCTCAAAAAAAAAAATTCTTGTTGTGACATCCAATATTGAGTGGTAAAGCTGAGAATTGTGAAATCAAGAAGAAGGTGTGCAATTTTGAGTTGTTTGGGTAAAGAAAGCTTCATCAACAAAACAAGTTTGGGGAATCACACACCGCCCACCACCCTGGTTTGAGAAAAATACAGAACCAGATTCTTGAGTCAACAAATTAGAAGCAACATGTCGTCGCACAAAAGACAAAGGGCATCAACCTCTTCGACTCGCTCAACATATGACCATACAAAATTTGTGAGCGAGAGGGCCGCAGAGTGATTCCACACATCAATTGGCAAGAAAAATTTGGTACTAGAATGAGGATTGAAACCAAATGCGAATTTGGATGGTGATATGGCGTTGCAAATTATAGAACACAATTGGTTTCAACTAGTAGAGCAACCACTTCCAGCGGCAATCCACATAGTTAAGGAGTTTTACGCGAATGCAACTGAACATGTCAATCATGTTGTCATGGTTCGGGGAAAACCGGTAGCGTTTTATGCTGAAGCTATCAATGAATATTTTGGGTTGGAAACGCCACAAGAAGACCGGTATGAAGATGGATTTCTCGAGCTAAATGAGTTGATTGCCCGATTATGTAAACCAGGAACAAAATGGACGATTAAAGCTGGAACGAACGAAAAGATAAGTTTTCCTCACGCAGCACTGAGTCGATATGGAAAGGCATGGCATGCATTCATTTGTGCTAGATTAATGCCCACAAGCCATCTAACTGAGGTTACTAAAAGACGGTAGCCGATTATTGTATGGAATCGTTCACCACCACTATCTTGTGAATAATTCAATTGCTTTTATAATGTTGATGTGGGGAATGTATTCAAGAATCCATTGATCGAAACTACGGGGGGAGCACTACACAAAGTGCTATTAGACGGGTTTTAATTACCGATTTATGCCGAAAAGGTGGGGTGCGATGCAACCTAATGAACCAATTCAACAACCATTGTCCATAATTAACCATGCAACTATTCAAAGGTATATAGCTTTGGATGGAACCGCGATCCCCCACGTGGTGAGTAGGTTACATCATGATCCGCCAACCATCATCCCTCGGCCAGTGAAGAACCGACGCAAAGAAGAACGGTTTGTGAGGAACATTTCATGAGAACAAGCACGGGTCCCAAGAAATCAATTCATGTGGTTGGCTGAGAGGCAAAATTTAATACATCAGTACAATGCAAACGCATTCAACATGATTGCTGAGGCATTTGCTCGTTGTAATCCAAATGCTCAGCCACTCGTTATGCCTACTCCTCCTATCCTCGCTAACATATCCTCCTTGGACGATGACGCTGCTTGATAATGCTGTTTCGTGGAAGTCCTCAAATTTTCTATTTTTGAGCATAGATGAAGTAATGAGGGCATTCCTTAATTTAAGTTTGGGGGATTTGTTTTATTTGTTTTATTTGCATTTGCATGATAGTTTATAGTTTTCATTTGCATAGTAGTTTTAAATTAGTTTTTATATATATATATATATATATATATATATATATAAATTTTTATTTACACGAATTCAGTGGATAGTTGAGATATGTTGCCGTTTTTCAGGGCCAATGATGAGGTTGGAATTTGGTGAAATTGTGCGATACTTAGTAAGGGAACTTTGAAATAATTTTGTGTTATAAGTTGAATCTTTCTACTGTTTGAAACTATTATAAAAGGATTGCACGAACATACCAACTGGTAGAATTGATGCGTTAAATTGATTCATAATAAAGCTCTAAAAGGCATCACTAGTTTAAATATAAGAATGATAAGAATAAGTAGTGATGACTAGTGTTAGACAAGAACTTAAGTTTGGGAGAATATGTGGGGTATATAAGCTTGTTTATGAAAAAAAAAAATATCGTGGCTAGTTTTGTTTCGGGGCCTTTGTTACTTGAGTAAGTATGCCCGAAGGGGTATCTTAAAACCTAGCGCCCTAAGGTCTTATATGGTCTGGGAGTCGTTGGTCGAAAGCTCGCTAAGGGGTATCATTGTTAGCGTAATGGAATGAGACATTGCACAGTCATGGTTAAAGAATAAAATGAAAAATAAGAGCAAAATGCCCCCGTGAATGTTAAGTGAGGTATAAATACCCCAAGTTGACCCTTTATGATGGTTTGTGTCTAGCTTTGGTTGGATCGAGCTTATTGTTGGATTTCTTATATTTATTCTGTTTAAGCCTTAGAAGAGGTGTGTTATGTTTTAAATTTGATAGTATGTTAATTTATGTTGTTGGTACACACACACTTGTACTATTATAGTAGTGATATCGTTTGAGATTCAATGGTTGGCTAGAAATTGTGGATTGGTTTCGTTATAAGGTATTGCTAAATTTACATGTTTTCTCTGAGGCCTTGTCAGTGATTTGGTATTACTAATTTGATACTGGATTCAACATTTTAAGATTATTTGCATTGCATTGCATGACATTGTGTTTGCTTAAGGACAAACAACGTTTAAGTTTGGGGGATTTTGATGAGTAGGTTTTTAAACCATGAATTGTGTTCAGTTGATCTGTTTTTGTGTTTGTTTTTATGCATTTTTTATGTTACTATTGATGGATTTTTCGTTTAATGTAGGAAAAACAGAGGCGTCTTGCGTTTGGAAGCATTTGCGATTGTGTGATCAGTTAATGAAGTGCTTGATGGTGTAGTATTGTGTCATTGTAAGAGAAATATTGAGTCTTGTTGATTTGTGCTTTCTTCTTCATTCTACTGCCACGATTTATTATTTCAATTTTGATCGCTACTGGGTCTATTACGCCCATGTTCTTTATTACCGATCACACATGGGAAGGCCACTACTATAATACTGACTTGTTAGAAGGCGATGAATTGGTTTTAAAGAGGAGTTAGATGGCGATAGTTGGAGAGAATTAGAATTGTTTTAAGTTGTTTTGGATAGGAAGTAGAGGCAAGTTAGAGAGTATCTAGAGAAGAGATGGTCTACAAGTAAAAGGAAGGGGGGAATCAAGGGATATACACAACTTTGCAAAAGAACGACATTGGAGATCAAGCTTGGAGGTCTAGAGAAGAAGGAATAACTTCACGAAAATTGTAGGAATTGAATTCAGAGAAGGGTGGTGTTTATTATTCTTCCTTAATTTTTATTATCTGTAATTGGGATGATGTCTCCTTTTATTTATTCAGTAGTTAATTTATTTATTATGAATTAATTATCTTTTTAGGCGATTGATGGATCTTTGAGTGGAACAATGGTTTATTAGCTTTAATTCTCAGTTTAATAAAATATTCAATGGTTTATCTATATTGATTTGAGCTTGAATTTGTGAATTGCCTGATCAACGATTCTTTGTGGATTTGAATAGATTCGAGATAAGATGTTTAAATCTAGACTTAATTGATATAGCATGTGTTCATGAATTTTGTGAATAGCAGAATTGTGATGAATGTTAAGGTAGAGATACGCTTAACATCGTATGTAATTGTTAGAGAACTTAATCTTAAACTTCTTTTGATTTAATTTGTATAGAGATATTGTGAGTTAATTGATTGAAGTGTTTGGCTTAATTCTATCTTAATTGTGGATTTGAGTTAATTTGGTATTGGTACACTGAGAGGTGGTTAATGCTACAATCGTGTTCTTGATTAATAAACTGGAATATTGAATTGAACTGAGATAAAAGTGAATTAATCTGAGTAAAGCTTAGAGTGAAATCATGAGCCTAATTTTCCAAGTATTGTTTGAAAATTGAGTTTTATCTTTGTGGGTTATTAGTGATAGTTAGAGTATTAGTTGTTAAGATTTTCTCCTCATTTATTCAAGTTAGTTTAATAAAATTCGGATTAGTTAAAAATTGATAGTTGTAAGCTTGAGTTCTTGCTAATTGTCTCTATGAGAACGATACTCAACTTATCACTTTATTACTTGTTGACTACGTATACTTGCGTGTTGTGCGTAATTAGATTTTACCCAACATCATCCACATATAACTCCATGTTCTTTCCTAGCTACTTTTGGAAGACAAAGTTCATCATTCTCTGGTAGGTGGCTCCGGCATTAATCAAGCCAAAGGTCATCTTTTTATAGGCATACACCGAACGGTGTGTGATGAATGTTGTCTTCGAAATGTCTTCCTTGCACATGGAAATTTGATGATAACCTGAAAAAGCATCCATAAAGCTTAGTAATGCATACCCCGAAGTGGCATCGATGAGCTGATCAATATGGGGTAAAGGATAGAAGTCCTTAGGACAGGCTTTGTTCAGGTCCGTGTAGTCGATGCTAACCCGCCATTTTCCATTCTGCTTTTGCACCAACACTACATTAGTCATCCACTTCGGGTAGTCGATCTCAAAGATGAAGTCAGCAGCTATCAGCTTGGCAATCTCTTCATCAATGATCCTCTGACGCAGGTGCAAAGATCCGCCTTTTCTGCCGAACTGGCTTTTTTGATGGATCCACATCTAGTCGGTGCTCGGCAATCTTTCGGCTGATTCCAGGCATGTCTTGTGGCTCCCATGCAAAAATGTCCGCATAGCAGCGAAGAAGTTCCATAAGGTTTGTTCGGAGAGGTTCCGGCAAACCCGAACCAATCTTCAATGTTTTGTCTTTCTTTCCAAGGACCAGCTCGATCTCCTCTGTCTCTCCTGCAGGAATAACCAATGGCTCCGAACTGCTTTCAGTGAAGGGCTCGATCTCAATTGCCATGGTTTATTTTTGGTTGCCGACCCCTACTCCCGAGGCGATCACAGAATTCCTATAATATCGTTTGGCCATGTCCAAGTCCCCTGCTACCTCTCCAACTCCATAGGCGGTGGGGAACTTAATTTTAAAATGAGGGATGGAAGGCACTGCTTGGAGAGCCGTCAAGGTAGGTCGTCCCAATATGGCATTGTAGGCCGAATCTATATGCACAACATAAAATTTACACGTTATTTCTACCTGTTGTGTAGCAGTATCGAAGATGACTGGTAGCTCAATAGTTCCTGTCACTTTGACCGAATCATTTCTGAAGCCATATAAGGGGGCCTCCTGCCCGACCTCCATCTTTCGCCCATCAAGATGCATCCTCTGATAAGCGTGGGCATATAAAATATCCATAGAAGACCCGTTGTCTATCATTATACGCTTCATATCCACCGAACCCACTTGTGTTGTGATCACCAAGGCTCCTTCATGGGGTTCGATGGGCTCCGAAGGATAATCTGCATCACTGAAAGATATAACTGTCCCTGGAAACGGTCTGTCTGTCTTCGGGAGAACACCCGCCACGGACATGACTGAATCCAGATACCCTCTCCTCTTCTTCCTTACCAACTTTCCTGTTGTCCCACCGGTTATTACATCAACGACGTGCCTTGGTGGCTAATTTGGAACAGGCTGCATGGGGGAACCGTCTGAACAGTACGGTTAATATTCTGCTGATCTTGTTGGTCTCTCCCGACCACATATTGACCCAACAAACCGCTTTGAACCTTCCTCTCCATAAAATCTTTCAAATTGCAACACTCATTAGTGTCGTGACCTGCAGCTTGATGATAGCCACAATATTTTCGAGCATTGCCCTGTCCCGACTTGAGAACGTCACGAGGCGGTTCAAAGAACGGTTGGCCCCTGATATGATCTAAAATCATCGACCTATCCGTATTCAGTTTGGTGTAAACCTTGTTCACATTCAGGGTAGGAGCAGGTGGGCGATTACTTCCCTGTCGCCATGAGTTGTTATACTTCTTCGAGCTACCCTCGGACCGATCATTATACCCTCCCCCTTTTTTCTGATCGCCTTCAGCCTTAGGAGTATCTGCCTCATTCATTCGATCCGAAGAAGGACGTTTCAGGCTATTCATAGCCTCCTCCACCACAATGTAGCCTTCCGCTTTGTTAAAAGCTTCAGCCAAGCTCTTCGGATGGTGAAACATCAGCTTCTTCACCAACTTTTTGGACTTCACCAGATCTAGCCCGTTCTGAAACAACCCTACAGCCTGAAGATCATTTAGGTCGGACACTTGGCCAACGGCTTCTCTGAACCTCTTCACATACTGGCCCAAGGACTCATTGGTAAACTGTCGGACTTGTGCTAAAGAACCCGTAGGTTTCCCTCTTCTTCGATTGCTCCCAAAACGAGTATGGAATTTGTCACATAGCTCGGACCATGACGAGACCGAGTCCGCAGGTAAAGTTCTCATCCACTGTCTTGCATCCTTCCTAAACGTTGTAACAAACGTATGGCACTTGGCAGCATCGGTAAAATCATAATAATCCATCAGCCGATCGAACGCCTGGCTATGGTTATAAGGGTCTTCATACCCATCGTAACTCTCCATATGAGGCAACTTCTTGGTGGTGTCTGCCTTCTCCTTAAGAATGTCCGAGGAAAAAGGGGACGCCTTCTTTCCCGGAGTATCTTTCACCTGTTGAACCTCAGCCAACTACTTCCGGAGCTCCTTCAACTCCTTCACCAAGAAGTCCACACCTTCTGGCTGCGAGGAGATCTCTTTCTCCTGAATAACCTTCTGCTTCTGAGTGGATCGACCTTCTCTGTCTGATCCCACTGCCTTTGATGGGCTTCTGGACTTACTTCGGCGAGTGGCCCTGTCATCGCAGTGAGAGTGTTCATGACGCTGCTCTCCCCCTCTACTCCCTGGCACGATCTCCCTCGATCTACTCCTATGTCTGCCACCATCTCGACCTCGAGAACCAACGACAATAAGTGCCCTCTTCGATGCCTCAGGAGTTCTGCTCCTCGATCTCCTTCGGTCATGAGAACGGCCTTGAGACACATGCACGGAATGTTCTAGCTCCTTCCCCTCTCGCCGTTGTACCTCCTTATGCCTGCTACGCCTCTCGGACTAGACATAAGTAGACGCCTCGTCTTTCAGATCGGCCATCCGAAGCATCTCAGACAAATTTATATCTTCCTCCGCTTCGAAGGACCTCTAAAGCTTTATCCGCCTCCTGCCGCCATCTTCGCCAACTTGCGCTTTTGTCATCTCGACCACTTTGGTGGTGAGTTTTAGGTGGAGAACCCTCCACCGCCTCCGATCCCGATCACGGTCTTTATCATCAAGAACACCGACCTCCGTCGGTTCGCCATGAGCTCTCGGGACGAGAACCCTTGAATCACGTTTGAAGCAAAGTGCTTTCACTCACGAAGCACTCTTTGAAGGACCTGCACGATCCTTAATGTAAATGTGTTGGGACGGATGAGCTTACGACCCTTCTACCGTCTCTTCCGGTATCTCGCTTCTACTCCTCACCATCTTCCAAGTAGAATAAATGGAAACTTATGATTGAAAAACTCAATGACACTGTAAGACGCCCTCCTTCTCAGGCTAGTGCAATGTTAACGCCAAGATCTTTCCACGCGCCTCAATCACGTAACACACGCCTATATCCCGCACAAGTAAACACGACAACACCAAAAGCTTGGCGGCCCGACCATCGGGGATAGCCCCGTGAGAGTCAAGACAAAGCGATCACAAGGTTAACAATGGAGGATAAAATCTCTACAGTGTATTGAGAGAGAGAATTATCGATCGTGAGTGTGTACCTTTTTCTTGAAGACTTCCTTGCATGTTATGTTATGCTTTCTGGCAGCCATCGTACACCCACTACCGGCGACATACCGATTCGATGGTTTCACGACTGGGTATACCCACCCACCACCTTGTGGGTCCTTTATTTGCTTCTGCCGGCCGTCCAAGAATCCCATCCACATTAATTCATGGCAGATACAATAATCAATTGTCATGCTTTTTCATTATTACCGGTCAAAGATGGAGATATTTAATATTTAATGGATCCACCCACTAACCCGATCCAATACTATAGAGGTTAATCAAGGATAACACAAAGACTGGATCCAATAACCTTAAAATCCAATAGTGGAGATCCAATGGACTAACTAAATAAGTGGGCCCAATCCATTCGGTCCAATATAAGAAATATCACGACCCAACACATGATTTACAATAAGGAGTATAAGAAGTTATTATTATTTTTGAAAATGAGATGTTTCCCTTTCAATTTTTCGAGCTTAATTGTAATGCATTTAGTGTTATTGATGACTCGTGGCTATGGCACAAAAGATATGTGCATTTGAATTTTGATGGCCTAAGTTTGATGCATAGAAAGGCAATGGTGAATGGGATGCATGTAGTTGCTAAAGATAGGAAGTATGTGAAGCTTGAATTTATGGTAAACACTAAACAATATCATGTTTCATTTCTAGTGGGGAAGTCTTGAAGAGCAAAACCATTGTTGATGCTAGTACATGCTGATTTATGTGGCCCTATGCCTACAGGCTACAACAACCTCGTTAATTGGGAATAAGTACGTTTTGATATTTGTAGATGATTTTTCTCAAACAGAAATCTGAACCTTGCATTTTTAAGATTCCTGGAATTCAAAGCATATGCCGAGAATGCGGACATTCTTTGAAAACACTGAGAACAGATGTTGGAGTAATACGGCAACAACATGAATTTGATGGATGTTAATTCAAACTCCACCACCAGAGTTTTCAGCTGTTAATTAGTTTTGAATAAAATCCTTCTTTCTTAAAGGAAGTTTAGTTTTTAATTTTTGAATTGGCCTTATCATGTTATGTTATGTTGTTAGGCTTATCTTTGATTCCATTGCCTGGTCATCTTGTTGTCACCACACATAAATAAAAAGTTGAGTTCTTCTCATTCCATTAAATATTCTCTGTTATGTTTTTAACTTATTTTGAATTCAATTCATCCTGGAAAACACATTGTGACAATTGACAAACAGTAGTACCATAAATCCCAGATCAACGGCGGCAATTTGTAACTATCTGCCTCCTGCCGGCTATATCACTAGAATTCTTGAATCATCATCATCATATAATGATGTAACTGAGTTTATTTCAAATGATACCCATTGCAGATGTTAAAACTGTTCCGATCACTTATTGTCAACTTCTGCTTCTGCTAATTTTAGTTCTTAGTGGATTCAGCTGTGTGGAAGCCTCTTCCAAGTTATCCATTCAAACCCATGGGGTTGGCTCAGTGGTTGGGCACTCAGTCCCAAAGTGGCTGTCTCGAGTGGAGGTGAAACATCTGAGTTCGAGCCCCCAGCACTTCTTTGGGAAAAAAATCCTGGGCTAGCAATTTACCTTTGCCCACCCGTTGCTACAGTGATTAGTCCCTTGGTTGACAGCTTTGGGGGGATACACTGGGTTTAGAAAGAAATAAAAAATAAAAAGTTATCCATTCAAAAAACCATTAATTTCATGCTGCAGCAGCATTATTGTTCCTTTATATATACAGCGGAAATGGAGCTGCTTGCATTTCACCAACTTCTTCTTTTTTGTTTATTATTCTACTTATACATAGAAAAACACGTGTTTGCCACACCTACTTGGATGTGGCCAGCAGCAACTAAAATCAACGTAATTTTAATTAATAAAATAATTAAATGAATACTTTTTTTTATTATTGAAATTTCTATCGCAGAATTGGTTTTTTCCTATTAAATAGGGTTGCAATTAAGCCGAGCAAGACTTGGGTCAATCAGGTGTTAATAGACCGAATACTGTATTAGACTTAACCCTCCTAATTCAGGCCCTTGATACTTGAGATCGGGCTGGACACTGGGCAGAAGGACTTGATCGGGTTGAGCCTAAATACAAATAATACTACAAAAAGCTATAACTCATGCCCTTCAATTCAGCCTTCACCCAAGCCCAATTGAACCCACCGCTTGGACCGTTTACCAGGAACCGCTCGGGTTTGTCTATAGGTACCGATAACCAGTTTTCCCAGATTTTAAAACTAATAATCTAGAACTTAAAAAATCTAATAGAAAACCCCTATTTTTCTCGTATCTTTTCTCAAGATTCAAGAACAGAGTTGAGTTCAAATAATACAACCGTTCTCTGCCGTAGCCACTAATTGGGTATGCGTAATTCATTTTTCTAGTTTTTGCTGCTTTTCTGAATCTTTAATCGTGATTAGATAATACGGATTTGTATTATCATTTCAATGTTCATTCCTGTAATTTTGAAAAACCCTAAGTTTATACTGTCATGTTTATTACAGGTTGTGAAGTTATTCGTGGCAAAATGTAATTTGGGTATATGGGTGTTTTGCTACTTAATTTTAAAGGGGTTGGTTTTGATATTCACTGTTAATTTCTATTATCACTAAATTATCTAATGTTCTCTTTCTATTTTCTCACCTAAACTCTCCTCACAGCTGAAATGATAGTAGTGGCTGGAGTTAAAGGTTAATTTTGTCTAACAATTTTTAATCCCAAATGGTAGGGATTATAATAGCAGGTAGAACATGGTATTAAATAATCTCACATCTTAAGTTATTTTATAATTCCAGGACTAATAGTTCCAAACTCAAATTTAAAAATAAACAAGACACTTGGGATTAGTGTAATCCTTGCAAACAAACATAGCCTTAGGGGTTGAATTCATGCTCTATTGCTTATGTTCAGAGTAGCATGTGTACGCTCTTACCATGAGCATGTTCTCCATACCACAGATAAACCAATAACAGGACCATCTTTTCCGGCCGGTGGGAGTGTATATCATGTTTAATTTTCCTTGGATCACTAATCGTTTGCTTGAATCTACTTCAATGTCCATAGTCCATGTCTAATTTGTAGATAGAATCGATAATGTTTATGCATTTCCGAATGGTAGGAAAACGTGATAGTGATTGTATTAGGCAGATTATGAAATGTGTGTCTATGGTGAATCCAACTCTGACATTTGCGGTAGTTTACTCTAGCCATAACTGAAACTTTCTCTTGTATCAGTTCTTCTTGTCTAATCTGACTCATAGTCACAAAGTGTGAGGTATTTGATGAAGTGATTATCTTATGAAGATGGGCTATATTAATCTTTATAAATTTGTAATTTCAGCAGTGCTTGTGATGACATTTTTGGTCCTTTGTCAACAATCCATTTACAGAATATAGTTAGCAGTTTTGCTGAAATTCTCTCATCTGATAGCTATCCTTTCTATTTGTGATTATAGTAAAGCTGTGTGGTATTGTTCTTATAAATAATGCAATGCAGGGGATTTTTGTGTCATGGAAAGTTCTGATGATGAAAAGGATGGTGTTTCTGAGAATTATATACCCAAAGAATTGAATCATACTTTATCTTCTAATGGCATGAAATTTGTAGATGAAGTTCTCAATGGTCAAGGTGAACGTTGTTTGGACAATTTTCGCATGGACAAGCATGTATTTTACAAGTTATGTGACATTCTACAGTCCAGGGGTCTATTGCATCACACAAACCGAATCAAGATTGAAGAGCAATTGGCAATATTTATGTTCATAATAGGCCATAATCTTCGAACTTGAGCAGTTCAAGAGCTATTCAAGTACTCGGGGGAAACCATTAGTCGCCATTTTAACAATGTTCTGAATGCAATCATGGCCATATCAATAGATTTCTTTCAGCCTCCTGGGTCTGATGTTCCACAAGAAATCCGAGAAGATCCTAGATTTTATCCTTATTTTACGGTAATCCAGTACTGATGGATGCTGATCAGTTTTCTCTGAGTTTGAATTTAAATACTTACATTTGTTGATTTTCGACTAGGACTGTGTCGGAGCTGTTGATGGCATACATTTCCCAGTGATGGTGGGTGTAGATGAGCAAGGACCATTCCGTAATAAGAACGGTGTTCTTTCGCAAAGTGTTCTTATTGCCTGCTCATTTGATATGAAGTTCTATTATGTTCTAGCTGGTTGGGAAGGGTCAGCAGCTGATTTACGAGTTCTAACTTCTGCTCTTACTAGGCGCAATAAATTGGAAGTCCCTGAAGGTACTATTCGTCTTCTACAAGATAGTGATAATGCACCATATGTAGATGATTGGACACTGTACTGAAGGGACAGTTTGTTCCATTTTATCGTACAGAGCTTAGCTTCAGTATCCCCCTCCTAGTCCTTGCTCTTTTCCTTTATTAGGCTGCTTTTTTTTTAGTTTATCTCTTGGATTGGGGGCCCTTTCTTGAGGCAGTATCTTGTTACGAATGTCATAAGAAGTATTGATTGGGAGTAGAAAACAGGTTTATTATCATGCTATCAACTCCACTTTTGTTTTTCTTTCATATATGAATAAAAGTTCAACTTGGGTGCAGGTAAATACTACCTCGTGGATTCTAAATATGCGAACGTTCCCGGGTTTATTTCTCCATATCCTGATGTTCCTTGTGGCTTAGTTGAATATGGTGGTGCTTACCATCCACAAGATGCCAAGGGGCTATTTAATCATCGGCAGTCATTGTTGCACAGTACTAGTGATCGCATTTTTGGTGCTCTGAAGGCACGTTTCCCTATTCTGACATCAGCCCCTCCTTACCCATTACCAACACAGGTTAAGTTAGTTGTGGCAGCATGTGCCATACACAATTACATCCGCAGGGAGAAACCAGAGGATTGGATATTCAAAATGTACGAACTAGACTATTCCCTGCCGTCAGAAGATCCTATGCCGCCTTTAGAAGTTGAACAGCCTCTAATGCATGTTGAGATGCAAGTTTTAGACCTTCCTTTTGAAAAGGAACAGCTAGAAAATGCTGCACAGGTGCGTGACTCCATTGCAGATGAGATATGGAGTGATTATATCCGGGATTTTTCAACTAGTTAGTTTGTTGGATAGATAGTTTATAGCGAGGAGGGTAGGTTGGGAACTATTTAGGGGTCAGACATATTGTAGTTTGCCATTATTGTCCATAAAAATGAAATTCACAGATGGGGATTCAATTGTATACACTGATGATGTTTTTAGAGGGACTTTGCTTAGTTTCTTGTATGATTTCCCTCATGGCCCATTTGATGTCAACCCACCTAATTTTTTTTTTAATTTTCTTTGAAACGAAGGGAGTATATGCATGCGAAAGAAGACAGAATTCAGCATCCAACTGAGCTGATCACACAGAATGTAGATTTGTTTAATACACAAATCTAGAAGAAATTTAGGTTTAAATAACAAAATATGGGCATCCGCAAAAAAAGTAGACAAATCTAAAACGTGTTAAACAAGCACGGTAATTGAAAGGAATCCACGTAACATAAGTCACCAGCAAAACAACAAATTTCTACATAAATGTAGTATAATGGAGGAGTCATATTTATCTTTTGATGACTGGCTGGCTGGCTGACTGCCTGCATATATATATATATAAGGTTCTTTACATAAATATACAACAAATAAAAAGTAATTACAAAAAAAATATATCAATCAAATAATTACAAAAAGAGAACTCATATTACAAAAATAATACAATTCACATTAATAAGGAAACCTAAAATCAAGGACAAATAACTGTCATAATTAATAATTCAAATTCAAATATTTGGATCTAATAACAAAAACAAATCCAAATTCAAAATAATAATTCAAATTTAAATATTCAAATTCAAATCTTCATCTCCCTCACATACACTTTGAAATAATAGTCCACCGCTACACCGCCGCTACACCTCACATACTCCGCCGCGAATCTCCGTTGTTCAAAACGCCAATGAGAATAAAAAGAAGATTCGCTCAACAAAAAATTTAAAAATAAATAGATGTAACTATTAATGTTCTGAATTTTTTTTTATAACTATTTTGTTACTCATAAATAATAAAATGGTTACCTTTGAATGAATGGTTGGCTACCAACTGCATCACATTCAAACGAAAATTGGTAACTTAATAAAATTGAATTGATTACCATGGTCTGAAGGTTTGATTACCAACTGCACTATGAAAAAACTACAAATGTGGATGTGAATTAGTTACTTTGGTATGAAGGTTTTGTTACATTGGTACGAAGTTTTGCTTACCTTGATCTGAAGGTTTGGTAACCAACTGTACTAAGAAAAAATTTAAAGTATGAAGGTTGATTGGTTACTTTGATATGACAGTTTGGTTACCTAGGTATGAAAGTTTGGTTACCATCATCTAGTATTCAAATTCTCCGCCATCATCCAGTATTCATATCCACCGCCATCACCGCCTGAATCTTCATACCCACCTCCATTTTGACCCTTCATTTTGCACCCTTCATTTTGAGAAGTTTCTTTGGAGATATCTCTTCATTTCAAGCGGTGGTTGGAGATGGAGATGGTGATGATGGAGTGGTGTTTGAGCTGGTGCGGGGAGGAGTGGTATTTGGAGGAAGGTCTTAGAGAAGGTGTGGCGGAAGGTGATGGGGAAAGACCAGGAGAATTTCTTTGGTGTAGGAGTGGCTGACAGGTGAAGGGTGATTCTCTGGGTGGAGGAGTAGATCATTGTTCTTAGATGGAGAGAGTGGCGGAGGTGAAGGTGTAGGGCCAGGAGGAGGAGTAGGTCTTGGCGGTGGGTGGAGGAGTGAATCTGACATACCTTGTTTTGTCAGACTGATATCTATGAATACGTTGAATGAAGAAGAAGGGTGATGACTAACTGCAGTTGTTATAGATGAAAAGAGAGAAGAAGTCATGGGTATAACTAATCCCTAAATTAAGGAATTCTAATTGAAAACTAATTCCCTAAATTAAGGAATCCTAATTGCACTAGTATTATAAATAAATATGGAAGTGTATTAGTTGTGTAAAGATTTTATGAGGGCACTATTGTTGTAATTATTTTTAAAAATGTAATAGAATATGTAAATCATCCTATATATAATATATTAAGGGGTTTACTTTATAAATCTTTTATGATGAATTAGTACCTTAAAAAGTATATGTCATATTTCACTTCGGTGATTCACCTTTTAATTTTATCAATTAGATAATTAAACTATTAATTTTTTTTAATTCCAACAAATTGAGCCAAATTGCTGATATGGCTATTCGTGTGGGGCCATAAGAACCTGATGTGGCTAAAATAAAATAGTTTTTTAATTATGGATTAAACAAAACTGATATAATAGAGGGTAAAATGGTCCAACAACAATTCAAACAAATTAAACATTAACTTAAAATCTTCAAAACATATAGAATCGATTTAGACCTCCACCACAGTCGATCTAAAAAACCTTAACTCAAGATCTGCAAATCAATGATATATCTCGTAGAGGGTACACGTATATATAAGGACCGAACGCCTATTCACCATTTTATTTCTTCACTTTACTGCTACAAGTTCCTCTCTCTTCAGGTTTTTATAGCGGTTTAATGGCGAAGCACGACGAGTACCCAGAGGCGCAAAGCGAGTCATTGATGGAGTAGTTAGCTGATAAGATTCACGGCGATTATTCGTTGTCGTCTGCCAACTACGACTTCGAAAAAAAACGGAGAAAAAATCGCCGGAGAAGAAGTCGTCGGTGTCATCTCTTTCCTCCCCGCCGGCGCTCTCGACGAAATCGAATATCTATCGGTTGTTCGGGAGGGAGAAACCAGTTCACAGTGTATTCGGTGGTGGCAAACGTAATCTCTCTCACTCTATGAAATTTTTGTTTTGAAATAGTTGTTTTACGATTAAATCTAAGGCTAAAATTGTGACTGGGAAACACATGTTGAAAGTATTGATGTTTTGAGATATATAAAGTTAAGCGGGACTTTCATTTTGGGTTGGAGAGATTCTTTTTTGTTTAGTTTAACTTTCACTTGAATTAGGACTGTGATTGAGTAGATTAGGGTATTAAAAATCCTTTCTTTAGATCGTTGAGCTCAATCACATTCAAGTGCATGCTTATGTTTATATATTTAATGATTTGGACAGTGTGTCTGTCTGAATGTCTGACTGATATGTAGTTCTTTGCCGGAATCATTGATTTGTAGTTCTTGAGCTAGGGTTTTTTCGACTGAGTTGGGGCTTGTTTTAGATTGATTGTGGTGGAGATTGTATATGTTATGTAGATTTTAAGTTAATGTTTATTTTGTCTGAATTGTTGTTGGATCATTTTACCCTCCATTATATCAGATTTGTTTAATCTATAATTAAAATATTATTTTTTTAGCCATGCCAGCTTCCTATCACCCCACACAAATAGTCACGTCAGTAATTTCTGACGTGGCAGGCTCAATTTGTTGCAATTGGAAAAATTTAATAGTTCAATCATCTAATTGACAAAATTAAAAAATGGATCACCGAAATAAAATATAACCTATAGTTTAGGGTACTAATTCTCAATCTTTTACGGTGCTTATAAATCTATTGTATAAACAATTTTTTTCAACCGCGTGGCGTCTATAATCAAATATTGTAAGCTACTTCAAAATATTGCTTGGTATTTACTTATTATTTAAAAAAATAAATTTACTTTACATCACAATTTAAGTTTAAATTTTCACAAATTAATTCAGATAAAAGTAAAAGATTGAATCAGTCAAATTATAATTACCACGTAATAGTCACAATATATTATTTTACTTTTTAACTTTGTCATATATTATCTTCCAAAGTAAAAATGGGCTCTTGTTCTGTTTTTAACAGAGACGTAATCTCACAGACACAGACGGACGGACGGACATAATTCCCTGCAAGAATTAGAGTCAAAAGCATTTCCAAATTCCAAGTTAGAAAAGAATCTTGAATTTTCACCTTTCTATACAAGTCAAACCAACCAACAAACAAACAAACAAACATCAAAATTTCTAACCACCAGAGTCCCATCTTCAACTATGGCTCCATAATTCTTCCCAAGTCTTCTTATCACTTCTAGAATGTGGACGCCCCCACTGCTCGATTCAATTCAGTACCAAAAAAATAATAATTCAAAAAGTTACATATATTTTTTTATCCACCAAAGAATTGGTCAAATCATATTGCACCACCCAAAGACCTATATATATATATATATATATTATATATATATATATATATATATATATAATATGAATCCTCAAGTTACAATTGTCAAGACAGCTATCAATTTTGGGGAGGGGATAAATATTTTGGTATTGTGAGGCATAATAATATTGCTTCCTATCTTTTGTACTTGTCAAAAGTAAACCACATTATCTATCATGACTAAGCTCCGACGATCTTTGAGGTGCATTGGTCTTTCTAATAAGATTCCACTTTAAATTTAGCCTCTCTTTTTTTCAGTAATCAACTAAACTACTTCAACAACAAACAACAAAATGTAGTCAGTGCGATTCCAATTCAGTTCACCCATATGTACATAACAGGAAAACGAAAAATGATGCTCGACAGGATTCTAAGATGGTCAAAAAAAACTAAAATAAAAAAGATTTCTCTGTTCTGAATTAACGAGAGTAATATTTCTTGATTATAGAATGATTTATTATTCAGAGGCGAAGCAAGTAAATTCAGTAAGTTGATATGAACCTCGAGACTCGAGTAAAAATACCTTCACAGTTCAAAACATTAAAAATGCACAAGTATAAACATGGATCCTAAAAGTAGTTGTACACTTGGAAACCAAAATTTAGATGGCATCATAGATTTTTCGAGATACCGGACTGTAATCAGTAATCACATAAGAAGAATTCTTCCTCATATTGATTCAACCACAAAAAACATCCCAGCTTTTCTACCCAAGAGAAACAGCTATGCAGGGAAGAGATTTTCTATATAAGAGTTCTATTTTCTGCCTTTGGCTGAAGAAAGGTAAATTTATTCATTATCCAGTAACTCAACTAATACCGGAAAAGTATACAGAAATGCACCAATGCCATTAAGAGTTACAGCAAGGAGATTAAGATGGTTTATCTTTTAAAAAAACTTTTAAGTTAAAATCCTACAAGAGAGAACTTAACCATTGCAATATTGTACTCCTAACATGCATCATGTACCGGAATGAGTTGTTACTTTTAGAGGAAAATTAAAGAAAAGAAAGACGATGCACCAGAAATATGTACACTACAGTGATCTCAAAAAGTGGAATGAACATCTATATACTATGATCAAACAACCCATAACTCAAATTTATTTTTTTATACAACAAACAAGTAGCCAAGGAGATATTAATGCGGAAAGAAAAAACCAACCGACATTAAGTTCTTTCAGCTGGAGTGAGATGCCCCAACTGTTTTGTAAGGTTATCTACATTATCCATATTCCACCAAAATCTATGTGGACCTTCCAGCTTAATTTCACTATTTGTTCCACCTGTCTCTCTTCTCTCTGACTGGACTTCTCGAGTGCCAAAGGAACCTGGAGTCTCCGTCAGAAATTGTTCCCAGAAGACATCATTAACCCCAACCGGTTGAGCTGCAGCTGCAGTCCCCTCTTCCATATTATTTGATACAACTATATCAGGAACATTAGCAGGCTTCGTATTCACATCGATTCCTGAGGATTTGGGCCTAGAATCTAAATTGAGATAGATAGATGAGATGGCAGGGCTGTCTGCGTGATCTGAAGAAGCATCCAACTCAGGGGATGAGTGAATATCCCTCGAACAAGTGGATGACATATGTATATTAGGCGAGTGTTGTTGGACATTTACACCTGAATCTCCAGATGATGCATTCATTTCTGTAAAAACAACCGGTGAAGGCTGCAGATGTACACCAAAATCATAAATTTCTTCACCCGAAGTTTGCCCAACCCCATGCAGAAAACTCTCCCAAAACCTCAAAGATGAGTGCAATTTCTCTATTAGCTCCAAACTTAGCACAGGAATGGATGAAGTATCCTGATTCTCTTTTTGGAAAGTCAAAACTTGGTTCCCTCCTGTATTGGCTTCATCATATAAATAAGTGGATACTGCCAACCTTCTCTTTTTACTACCATTTTCAGACAGTTGCGCAACAGCAGATAAAGAACTGGGTTTCTGAAGGAGTTGGGCCAAGAAGGTGATTGTTTGTCTCTGTCGTCGTTCTATGTTCTTCAAACGCTGCCCCAGTGATCGTACTTGTATTTCAAATCCTTGACTCTCCTGTTTATGCCTCTCTAACTCTGATTGAAGCAAACTCTTATCATGTTTCAGCTTCTCTATTTCTTTCTCAAACTCCCGTCTTTCTGAATCAGTTAATGGATTAGAAGTGTTCACTTGATGCTGCACAGAATGGCTATGAATTGGCTTGCGACGGTGAATTCTCGGTAGAAGATGTTTCTGACCTCTTATAAATTCCTCATTTGCAAACTCCCATTGATCAGGATCGATCTTTCTAAAACCCTGTATAAAACGACAAAAATTGTTAAATTTCAAAAAAATCATGGAAAGAACAAAATTAGAAACAAATCAAAACCAATCAGAACAAACATTAGTTCACTTTCAAGAACTTCCATGTTTGAGAAAAAATTTCAACTTCAAAAGTAATCATCAAAGTTCAGAATTGTATCTCCTTAATTTTTTTTCCCCATGATTTCAAAGCAACCAAATAAATATTTGAATTCTCTCCCCCCACCAACCCCCCTCCCACCTTTCTATCTATCTCACACACACATGCACAGATATAGTTTAGCGAGAAGAAGAATAAAATTGAGGAAGAAAACATTGCAGTGATGTACTCACATATGTATTGAGTTGTCTGACGAAGCTGGAGAAATTATTGTGCTTAAAGTATGTTGGGAGCAAATCTCTAGCAAACTCCGGAGGATCCCAGACAATGAAGCTATGTCCACTATGACTCCAAGAGACAATAGAGTCTGTCACCGGGTCCTCCACCATCTCATATGTCTTTGTGAGGAAAGGCGCGGGTGCATTAGAACCACCTTGAGATCCATCCATCATAAAATTATACCAAATATACACCAAAACCTCCAAGATCCAAATCCCAAAAACTAGATGCCGCCTCAAATCGTTCCCAATTCCCACTTAGACAAATGAATTCAATTTCCAGTTTGAGCCTTTCTTTAAATTGTTATGGTCACGCGTATTCCAAGTTGCCAATTACATCCAAACAGAAATCCATCTCCTTATTTTCTCATAATTTTTTTTTGCTACTTCTATTGCACCAAATCCTGAACAAACTGCGAATTGTTGTCGGTTACTACTTATTAAGCAAATAATCTATTTAATTGAAGTCCCAAACATAATAACTAACAAAATCCCAAAGCTCAAACTCAAAAAGGAATAAAATTGCTCACGCGAGGAGGATGTATCTTTGAAGTAAATCTCCAATTCTGACAGCAAACGCGTAATTTCACCAGAAACCCTTCAAATTTGAAGAATTATAAAACCCGATTGGAGAATAAAACAATAGCAAAGTTAAAGAAATAGAATGGATTCTTAGAGTCGATCCGAGAGAAGTGATGTATTTATACAGGGAAAATACCTTGACGAGGAAGGGAGAGTCAGAGTGAAGAATTGACTAGGTCTATGAATGGGAGTTTTTGTTGGTTATTGATTCCATTCACAATTTGAGTCGTCGTCTGTCTTTATTTCCGAGTTTGAATATAGTGTGGGCTGGGGCAGTAGAGAGAGATAGCAGACTGAGTCGTTGAAATCGTCCTGCCGAATAAGACTGAACAGTGGAGAGAGAAAGAGGACCTACTAATTGACCTTTCTTTTTATTTACACACACAAAAACATACTCCGTATAGTAAGAGCAGCAGCAGCCATATGTCGTCGACCGCCAGACACCATTAAATGAGTTCACTGAGTTTGAAGGGAATTCATCATTCACATAAATAATTTCAACTTTACTAGTACTACAATTTGTTTAATTTAAGTGGAAGTTAAAGGAGTGTGTAGCATTATTTAATTTGGCATTGGGAAGTTAACTTTACATTCCCTTTATAAGATTCATTTCATTTCATTTTATTTTATTTCATAAAAAAAATATTTTACAAATTATTATTTCACGGATTATCAACTAATTAATACTTACAATGAGGGGATGACAATTTAAGTCTGAGATAAATAATTTCCGGTGCACATAATCATCAAACTTTCCTCTTATATTCATGTGACGAGCTGTAGGAACATTGCCTAAATTTTTGAGATAATTAAAATCAATTTGCCAAATTATAAAATTTATAATTGAAATGAAATTATTTAATTTTAATATAAACAATATTACAATTGTAAATTAATTATAAAGTACGATTAAATATTGTTGTTGAGTTTTAAAATTCGATGAATTGACTCCAAAAGTTCAAAATATATATATAATTTTAAAACGTATGTATTGTATTTGAGTAAGTACGAAAGACGACGTAATAAATCAACCATGTAATTTTTCAGTTTCCTGACGGACAGAGAAAATGAAACTGAATGAATTTATAATTTCTGTACAGATAATGATTCTGTATGGTAAACATTAAATATTGGTGCCGGGCCGACTTGTTTAGGAGCAAAACGGGCTTTTAAAAGCTGGGCAACCAATCAGTCTAAGTGGACTGGACTGGACTGGACTGAAGGATAGCCGATGTTGTTTAGCTGGAGTTCCTGACATTTGGAACCAACTCATCATCCTTTACTCAATTCTCCTTCAAAATTAATCAATCAATAATGTAATATCTATTATATAAAATCATCACAAAACATTTTTGTCATTACTTTAACCGTCATGAAAGTCGTCTTTTAACGGTGAATTTCTTTTTACGAACAATCTAAGTAAAATATTTTTGATTATTTTTCACGGTGATTTTTACGGTAATTTTAACCGTCATGAAGATCGTCTTTATTTTTTGTATTTCTTTTTACGGTGTTTTTTGATTATTTTTTTATTAAAATATTAGTGATAGTTTAAATACAATTAAGACATAAGTGATGTCTTAGTGCGTGACAAAAAATTTTTTATTTTGCGTAAAAATTTAGTGATTGAAATTGTCATCACAATTATAATACATTGATGACAAAATTAGCCATCACTAAGAGTTGTCATATATACAATTATTTTGTGATTGTTCAAACAAATTATTATCTTTTGTGATTATTTTTAAAAATTATAACAAAATTTTGTCATGTATTCTTATTTTTTTAATTATAAATTTATGAATACTTAAATGTAAATTATTATTTTTAATGAACGTCACTTTCTACCAAAATATTACAGTATTGACTTAAAATAAACTCACATGTACTATGATGATGCGAATTAAATTACTCGAATATTTATACCAAATATATTACTACTATACTACTATATTGGAATGGACTGTTTATGCATGATTGCATGGGATTAACTTAACTGTACATGCGTGTTGTCTTATATCTTTATATATACAGACACCACCAATGCCTAACGCGTTTCCTTTTCCCCCATATAATGACATAAATGTGGCTCCTCCTCCGCCAGTTTACAGTATCCGCTGGACCGCTAGCACATCAGTCAAGAAAATATAGTCCAAAAATATTACTACTGTACTTTTCAACTTGCATTTATTTACTGCATGCTTAATTGTACCTTGTTCCTACTTGACATGTTTTTCAACTTTCTTTTATTTTATTACATTCTTTGAACTTTAGTTTTCTTTTCCGGTTATTTTTTCTTAGAACTTTAGTTATATCACTTGTAATGCCGCCAGTTTTACGACTAAGATTATGGGATGTTTGTTTAGGATTAAAAATATATTTGAATAGTTGAATGGTTAAACCGGTCAGTTATTAAATGAGTTTGTTTTGGAAAAAAATCATTTGAATGGTTGAATCGGTCATGATTGAGTTGAATTGTTAAGTCAGATTTTTTTGGCTGAATAAAGTAAAAAAAAAAATTAAAAAAATAATTATTATATTAAATAAATTTACAACAACTTTGAATTTTTTCAGATGAGAAAAATAATAAAATTCTGTCATTCAGATGTTTCAGACATGTTAATTATCAAATAATTTTTTTCATTCAGATTCAGATTTTATCAAACACTCCCTATGTTTGTTTGCAAAAAATATGCTTGTAATTAAACTATTTATTTTAATTTAACATAATTTCAAACTATTTTATCTCATGATAAGAGATTAATAGTCGTTTAAATAGTCATATGGACTATTTTTTTTTATCATTTCTAAAACTATTTATAATGAACTATATAGTCCCATGATAAATGTGAGATTAATAATCCCCTAATAGGCAATAGGTATCAAATAGTTTTATGAGACTAATAGTCATTCTTCAAATGATTAAATAGTTCGAAGTAATGTTAAATTAAGATAAATAGTTCAATTTTAAAATATTTTTTTTCAAAAAAATATTACCAAAGTGTTTGTTTCTAGCGTCATAATGTGGAATTCAAACAACTTTAAAATTTTTATGGCAAAAAATAATTTTTCACCACTGTGGTTGTAGGGTTTTAAGCAATTAGCCATTTGTCTTTTAAAATATTCAATTATTAATTGTCTTTTTAAAAATATTCAATCAAATTTCATTCAAGTCGATTTCTTGAATGAGGCGTTAAAAATTGCACTGCGTGGCATTGAAAAAATAATTAAAAAATCATTATTTCCTATGTGGCAATCTAGTCAGCCAAATTCTTAATACTATTAGAGAACGAATCAATTGAGACAGAAGGACAAATATTAGAGACTCGTATTACAGTTTATCCAAGATCACTAATACTTCATAATAACAAATTTTGAAGCAGAATTCAAAAATAACGATCAAAACATGGATACAATCAAAGATAGTAGCCAAAATAGACATCTTGGACAAAAAAAAATTTATTTTTTTTAGGTGAATAATGTAAATATTCGTGAATAGTCTTAAGTATCGTGAATAAGTAACCAGGACACAAAAAGTTTCAAATTTGATTAAAAAGTTCACCAATATTTGGCATAATGATATTGAAGAAAATAATATCATTTAAGAAGAAAATAACATCTCTTACCTCAAAATAATAGCAGTCTTACAATGAATATCGGATAGAAAGTCGAAGAAAATTTGACCAAAACAATGACTCTCAAAGTATCAAAATACTCACAAAAATACTTCGATAATCTAGAGAGAAAGAAAACTTGTTTCTAGTGTGATTTTCAATTATAACCTAAGCGTCTATTTATAGGAAAATGCTAGAACGCCAAAGGAGACTAAAATAATAAAATATTATTATTTCATTTCTTTCCTTCTACGCACACTTTGTTGAAAATCAAGGCCAACCATCTTTGAACCAAATTGGCAGCCCACATGTTGTAAAATAAAAGTGGGTCCCACCCATAATTTTAATAAAAATTATTTTATTTTTCGAAACTTCAACAATTCATAGAAAATAGCCCGTTTATCAGAATAATACGAATTTTATGTCCATTCCACACGAAATCGAATTCTCTACAACTTTATAGCTTTGAGTTTTTCCAAATTCAAAACCAAAAATATCCAAAATCCACAAACGGATGATTTTTAATTCCTCCATTCTGACAAAATACTGATAAAACATCTCAGCATTAATTCCTTCATTTATAACCACATAAATAAATTCATCATTTATATCCACATCAAATAAATATTTTCTTATCATATAAATCAATAATTAATTATTCACAAATAATATTCTGTAATTACAATTATAATGACCAGTAGTTTCGGGAAGAGGGCTTTCAATAAGGATTTCTCTTCATTGCGGCGCATGATTAGGTGACCAAACCTCTCATTGACTGAACTTTCTAGACATTGCCAATAATATTTATCTAATAATATTACTCAAATAATATGAATTATTGATCTAATAATGGGAAACACTGTGCAGTGACAATTATTGAAACAACAATAATATTAAATATTAACGCAACAATTATTAAATCAATAAAATAAAATATTGAGCGAATAACTCTTTGTAACAATTATTGAGTAGTGCTTTCTTTACGCACGAATCAATAATTCAATAATCTTGTCTTAAATCTTGTGTCTTTCTCTTGTGCTGACCACGCCAGACTTCGTATTTTAACCACGGTATTCCAACAAAGTGTTATTACGGTAATAACTACTGTAGAATTATTTATACAAACTCATACTTTGTCGTTTTCTTCATCCAAGCGGTTATTACGTTATCTGACCCTTACGGTCAAGTTACTTGTGAGTAAATGCGAATATTCCCAAACAAAAAGAATATTCCACGACCAAAAAGAATATTCCCGACAAAAATAAATATTTTATAACCACTTGCTTATTTTGTAAAATTTGCACATTTCACCCATAACCAAAGCATTATATCAATTTAATTTAGAATAATGAATAGAGAAAATTCAATTTTATTTATAATAAGTTGGGGTCTTACTGACTCCCTCCTTATAAAATTTCGTCCTTGAAATTGGACGTACGTACTGTGTGTTTTGAGCGGTGAAATACCTCGCTTTCATTTTCGATTCAACTCCCGGTCATTTCCTCAATAGCATGGTTCCTCCACAAAACCTTAACTTATGGTATAACCTTGGTGCGTAGGACATGCTCTCTTCCTATCCAAGATCTTAGCAGGTACCTCTCGTGACGTTAAATTTTAATTTATCTAAATGGGTTCTAACGCAATAATGTGGTTGGTCTTTCACATATTCTGAAGCATAGATATGTGGAAAACATTGTGAACACGAGACACATACTTGGAGTAATGTAGCGAGTCTATAGGCCACATTTCCTATTCGGTCAAGAATCTCAAATGGACCAACAAACCTTGGATTAAGCTTTCCTATCTTTCCAAATCTTGTAACTCCCTTCCATGGAGCAATACGTAATAATACATGATCCCCGATATTAAATTCCACGTCCTTTCGATGAAGATCAAAGATAACTCTTTTATCGATGTTGTGAGGTTTGAATCGTTGTCGAATCATTTGGATCTTTTACGTAGTCATGCGCGTCTAATTACGGTCCCAACAACGTTCTTCTCCCACTTTGTCCCAAAGATCTTTGGAGAAGCGACACTTTAAATCCATACAACACCTCGAATGGAGCCATGCCTATATGCTTGATAATCTTTGTTATTGTAGGAGAATTCCATAATTGGCAAATACTTATCCCAACTTCCTTTGAAATCTAGGACATGAGTCTTAATAGATCTTGAGGGTTTGAATAGTCCTTTTCAGATTGCCCATCCGTTTGAGGATGGTATCTTTGGCCAGAATCAATAAATCTGTGCCCATAGCTTTCTGTAGGCTAACCCAAAATCTTGAAGTGAATCTTGGGTCACGATCCGAAACTATGGATACTGGCATGCCATGCAATCTCACAATCTCATTCACGTACATATGAGCAAGTCGTTCAAGGGAATAAGTCTCACGTATAGGCAAGAAATGAGCAGACTTGGTTAATCTATCAACAATAACCCAAATCGCATCTATGCCTTGAGAAACCTTGGAAAGACCCGTAACGAAATCCATAGTAATGTGTTCCCACTTCCATTCCGGAATCTCAAGTGGTTGCAATAGACCTTTTGGTACTTGATGCTCCGCCTTTACACGTTGACAAGTTAAACACCTCGAGATAAACTCTACGATCTCTCTCTTCATATTGTTCCACCAAAATGTATGTCGAATATCATGATACATTTTGGTACTCCCATGATGGATTGCAAACGGGGTGTTGTGTGCCTCCATCATGATTCTATGCTTCAAGTTAGAATCGTTAGCAACGCAAAGTCTAGAGTTGAATCGAAGTATTCCTTCTTCATCGATTCTTGCTTCTGGAATAACACCTTCTTGCACTTTCTTGTTCATACGATCGACCTCGGTTAAAGTAGCTTGAAGCGACTTTAACTTTATCGATTAAAGTTGGTTCTACTCGTATATTCGCCATCATCACGTGGGTCCTTGGAGTCTTTAATTCTATCTCCATCCTTTGCAAGTCATACAAAATGGGCCTTTGCGTTGACAATATCGCTTTTCGTCTTTCGCGATATGATCTTACACTCAATGCATCACTACTACGTTCGCTTTTCCAAGATGATATTGAATAGTGTGGTCGTAATCTTTCAATGACTCAAGCAAGCGTCGTTCTGCGCATATTGAGTTCTTTTTGGGTGAAGAAATATTTGAGGCTTTTATGGTCAAGTATAAATCTCCACTTTCTCCCCATACGTGTATTGTCTCCAAATTTTCAACGCTGAATCGATTGCTTCTTAACTCCGGATCATGAGTAGGATAATTCCTCTCATATTCTTTGAGTTGTCATGAGGCATAAGGCTATGACTTTCCCATGTTGCATGAGAACACATCCTAACCCTTTGCACTGAAGCTTATTTGTAGATAACAAATCCATCAAGAACGGATGGTATTGCGAGCAGTTAGAAATGAGTCTCTCTTGAGCTCTTGGAAAGTCTTCTCGCATTCCTTGCTTCCATACGAATTTTGTATCTTTCCGAGTAATGGCGGAGTTAATCTGAGTTTGAGAAAATCCTTCCACGAATCTCCGATAATAACCAGCTAAGCCCGTAAAGCTGCGTCTTGATCACCGACTTCGGTTGCTCCCAACTTTGTATTGCTTCAATCTTCGCCAGGTCAACAGATACTCCATGTTTTGACACCACGTTCCCAAGGAATGCTACTTCCTCAAGCTAGAACTCGCTTTTCTTCAGCTTGGCATAAAGCTTGTTTTCACGAAGCCTTTCAAGTATCAGCTTCAAATGGTGCTCATGATCTTCACGGCTTTTGGAATAGATGAGGATGTCATCAATAAAGACAACAACGAACCCGATCTAAATATTCTTCAAATACTCGGTTCATCATATCCATGAAAGTAGTAGGAGCATTAGTCGATCCAAAAGACATGACTAATAATTCATAATGCCCATCTTAGGAGTTACGAAGGCGGTCTTTGGAATATCCTCGGTTTTAATCTTGGTGATGGTATCCGAGCGAAGGTCGATCTTTGAAAAGAATTATGCTCCTTAGCTGGTCAAACAGGTCATCAATGCGAGGTGGCGGATACCTATTCTTGATGGTGACATGGTTTAATTCTCGATGAAGTCAATACAAAAGTCGCATACTCCCGTCTTTCTTCTTTACTGAATAAAAGCAGGGAGCACCCCGAGGAGATATCTTGCTTACGAATGAAGTTGATGTCTAATAATTCTTGTAGTTGGACTTTTAACTCCTGAAGTTCAATAGGAGCCATTCGATATGGGGTTTTAGAAATGGGCTTTGTACCTGGTTCAAGGTCAATAAAGAATTCAACATCACGTTCTGGGGGGTAGACCGGGAAGTTCTTCAGGAAATACATCATGAAATTCTCTAACAACAGAAATATTATTCAAATCTGACTTGTCTTTATTCAAATCCATAACATGGGCTAAGAAAGCTTGACATCCGTTTTTCAATAAACGAATAACTTTGTGACTTGATATGACAGTGACTGATTTTAGTGGTTTAGTTGTTTGAATTTAGATGACAATTTGGTTAGGAATATGAAAACTAACAACCTTACGAAAACAATCAATTTTGGCATGATGAGTGGTTAACCAATCAATTCCTAAAATCACATCAAAAACAAGTATCTTTAAAGAGATAAGATCAATAGGTAATGTGATAGTGCCAACTTGGATTAAACAAGATTTATAAGCGTAGATGTGTGAAGGTTTCACCCAACTGAGTTTCATGAGATAAGTCAAAGTCCAATTTCTCGAGTCGAGTTTAAACATTGAGACACCTGGCGGAGAGATAAAAGAATGGGTAGAAGCGGTATCTAGTAAGGTATAAACTTCGCAAGAATTCAAGATTAGTTTACGTGATTATCTCGTTCGGGTTCCTCACGTTTTGGCCAGTCACGACAAACGCTCTTCCAAGAACCGTTGATTTCGACTTATCCTAACGACTTTTGGAGTCACCATCCCCGCTTAAACTTGGTTTTTCTATGAACACTCTCGGGCTATATGACCCTCCTTTCCACATGATTATAACATACCTTGGATTGTTGTGGGATGAGTTTGGTGATATCCCTCTTTCCGCGTTTTTGTAATACACGATCGGTGGTCGATTCTCCTCCCCAACAGCAGTTGATGCTAGTGTTGTTGTTGATATCTTCCGTCATTGTTGAATCTCCTATTTTGAAATTTCCACTAGACTCACCTCTTATTATCATGGCCACGATTACCACGAGTGGTTCTTTGCCTTTGTCAAGTATTTTTCCTCCTCATTTGGTTATCATCGCTCGATGAGTTGTTGTTGTCATCAGTATGACCACTGGTTGTGGTCTCTCGGTTGAGTATACTCATTATCTCTCTCTAATAATTGAGCCACATTGACAACATCCGAATCTGGAGAAAATTTATGAGAGATAAGGTTTTGACGAATCTCGGGTTTTAGACCTCTCAGAAACAACCGCGTCATACGTTCCTCATTCTCCACCAAATGAGGTGCAAACCTGGATAACTCTGCAAACTTTGCCTCTCTTTGTGACCGTCATGTTTATTCTGTTCAGGTCTAATAAACTCTACCTCCTTCGTATAGCGAATACTTTACGGAAAGTACTTGTCATTGAGCGATGCTTGAAATCTTTCCCAAGACATGTTAAGCGGCGGGTGGTGGAGTGCGCTTCACGCATTCCCACCGATGTCTGCCTCTCCACGGAACATAAAGGTGGTGAATGGAACCTTCTGTTCCTCCGTGCATCCCAAGACATTGAATATCTTGGTAATTTGCTCGACCCACGTTTCCGCCTTAATCGGATCGGGTTTTCCCCAGAAATCTGGTGGTCCCAACTCCTTGAACTGCTTGGCTGTGACAGACGACGCGTTGCCATCACTTCCACCCGTATTTTGTACACGAGTCTGCCCCGTCTGATTTTGCATGAACTGCAAAAAGCTCCTAAACATTCCATCATTCATCGTTTGCTCGGTAGTATTGTTTACAGGAGGAATATTGCCTTCATGTTGCACGTTCTCTTGGTTTGTGACTAAAGGTTGTTCCACAGTCTCATACACTCTATTGTTAACGTTCTCAGCAGTCATTCTTAAATACTGCCATAAAACAAGGGTTAATTAAATAAATTAACATATCACATAATATCCCTATATTATGACCAACAAACAAATAAGCTTAGATAGGACACACTAGCGAAGGATTTACTCATCTCTCCCCTCCTAGTTCTATTCCCCGATCTCATGGAGACCATATCCCTAAGCTTTGATACAGTGTGGCGCCCCCAAAATAGGTATACAACACCCATTCTAAGTCGCTAAATACATGGTACAGGAAGCAAACTACAACTTGATTATACAATTGTCGTGTAAAATCTGACGACAACACATCTTTGTGAGTTTAAATACAAATATTATCTTCTAGACAATATGCACACTCAAATAAGTCCTCATTATAATTATTCAAACACTATTTTACAGAAATAGTGAGGATGCTAAAATATCTTTCTAAAACCATCACTCCATACCCCGACTATATCATGTTATGTTCTCACCTCCTAGGAAGAAAAATGGAACAAAAAAAAAAGGGTGAGCTCAACTAGCCCAATAAAGAATATTATGACTAAGATAATATACAACAAATTATCATTAGTCCTCAACAGGGAAAAATCTGATAGAATATAATAGACAACAAGTATTAGATCAATATTCTACAGCAGAAACAGCAATCCATTAGAAGAGTCAAGTAGAGAATGAGTTCTACTATCTTCTAAGATTTTAAAGTCCATCATCAATATTTTATCTCTGTAACAAAAATCAATATACATCTTTAATCGAATATTCATCTTTTGCACTTCTGGCCAAAGAAGATATTCATTTATATCACCAGTTGGTCATATTCATCTCAACACATGTTCATCTTTGCACTACGGGCCAAAGATATTCATCAGTTAATATATCATTCATCTTTGCACTACAGGCCAAAGATATTTAATAATATCATCATTAAGGACTGAGGATGATGAAAAATATTTTAGAGAACGAATCCAGTGAGACAGAAAGACAAATATTAGGGATTCGTATTACAGTTTATCCAAGATCACTAATACTTCATAATAACAAATTTTGAAGCAGAATTCAAAAATAACGATCAAAACATGGATACAATCAAAGATAGTAGCCAAAATAGATATCTTGGATAAAAAAAAAAAAATTATTTTTTGGTGAATAGTGTCGTATTCATGAATAGTGACGTATACGTGAATAGTGTCGTATACGTGAATAGTAACACCGATACAAAAGGTTCCAAATTTGATTAAAAAGTTCGCCAATATTTTGGCATAATGATATTAAAGAAAATAATATCATTTAAGAAGAAAATAACATCTCTTACCTCAAAATAGCGAGTCTTACGATCGGAATATCGGATAGAAAGTCGAAGGAAACTTACTTAAGCAATGAACTCTCAAAGTATCAAAATACTAATAAAAATATGCTCGATAATCTAGAGAGAAAGAAAACTTATTTACGGTGTGATTTTCAATTCTAACCTAAAAGCGTTTATTTATAGAAAAATCTTTAGAAGCATGAAAGGAGACTAAAATAATAAAATATTATTATTTCATTTCTTTCATTCTACTATACACTTTGTTGAAAATCAAGGCCGACCATCTTTGAACCAAATTGGCATTACGTATTTGTAAAAACAAAGTGGGTCCCACCCATAATTTTAATAAAAATTATTTTATTTTCTGAAACTTCAACAATTCATAGAAAATAGCCCGTTTATCAGAAAAATACGAATTTTATGCTATTCCACATGAAATCGAATTCTCTACAACTTTGTAGCTTTTAGTTTTTCCAAATTCCAAACCAAAAATATCTGAAATCCACAAACGGATGATTTTTAATTCCTCCATTCTAACAAAATACTGATAAAATACCTCAGCATTAATTCCTTCATTTATAACCACATAAATAAATCCATCATTTATATCCACATCAAATAAATATTTTCTTATTATATAAATCAATAATTAATTATTCTTTAATAATATTATTCTGAGAATCACAATTATAATAATCGGTAGTTAAGGAAAGGGGCTTTTTAATAAGAATTTCTCTCTTCTTGGTAGCAGTGATTAGGTGATCAAACCTCTCCTTGACTGAACTTTCTTGACAATGCCAATAATGGTTATCTAATAATATTACTCAAATAATATGAATTATTGATTTGATAATGGGAAATACTGTGCAGTGACAATTATTGAAACAACAATAATATTAAATATCAACGCAACAATTATTAAATCAATAAAATAAAATATTAAAAGCGATAACTCTTTGTAACAATTATTAATCTCTTGCATTCTTACGTGCGAATCAATAATTCAATAATATTATGCAATACTGTAGTGTCTTCTTTTTAACGAATGCAGCGTATTCTTGTATTTTAACCACCGGGTATTCCAACGATTGTTAATGTAACAACTACATGAATTATTTATAAAAACTCATACTTTGTCATTTTTTCATCCAAGCGGTTATTACATTATGAGCCCCCACGAATGGTGCTGTAGGTAAATACGAATATTCTCCGACAAAAAGAATATTCCACGACCAAAAGAATATTTCCCGACAAAAATGAATATTTTATAACCACTTGTTTATTTTATAAAATTTGCATATTTCACCCATAACCAAAGCATTATATCAATTTAATTTAGAATAATGAATAGAGAAAATTCAATTTTATTTATAATAAGTTGGGGTCTTGCAAAAACGATGGCGCTTTGGGAGATCTCTGTAGTGTGGTGAGTACATAGAGTGTGAGAGAAATGAACAATAGGGTTATTTATTCATTTTATTAATATTATACATATTATAAATATTTAGGTAAAGAGAAAAGAAAGAAAATAAAATATAAAAAAAATTTTATTTTTAAAAATTTTATAAGTATTTCAAAACATAAAAGTATTTTTATTTTTATTTTATTTTTAAAAAAACATACATATTATAAATATTATAATATTAATTTTTATTAATATTATACATATTATAAATATTTAGGTAAAGAAAAAGAAAGAAAATAAAAAAATAAAAAATTTATTTTAAAAATTTTATAAGTATTTTAAAACATAAAAGTATTTTTATTTTATTTTTAAAATAAAACATACATATTATAATATTAATTTTTATTAATATTATACATATTATAAATATTTAGGTAAAGAAAAAGAAAAAAAATAAAAATAAAATTTTTAAAACCACGATTGTGTGACACCCCCAAAATAGGTATACATCACCCATTCGAGTTGTCAATACGATGATGAAATAACTACAAATTTATTATTACAATAGTAAAGCTGAGAGTTTAAATACGAGATATTGCCATCTGCACAATATCCACATACAAATAAATCCTCATCATAATTATTGATACATTATTTTACAACAATGGTGAGGACTACTAAACAACTCTCCCTAAAACCTTCATTCCATACCCCGACTACGTCTTTCTTTATATTCTCGCCTCACGAGAAGAAAAATGGAACAAAAAGGAAAAGGGTGAGCTCATTGTAGCCGATAAAGAATATTATGACTAAGATAATATACAATTGTCTTCCTTACTGTTGGTCAAACAAGTCATCAATACGAGGTAGAGGATACCTATTCTTGATGGTGACATGGTTCGATTCCAGATGGTCAATACAAAGTCGCATACTCCGTCTTTCTTCTTTCTACGAATAAAAGCAGGAGCACCCCGAGGAGATGTCTTGGGACGAATGAAACCGATGTCCAACAATTCTCGTAGTTGGACCTTTAACTCTCACGAAGTTCAATAGGAGCCATTCGATATGGGGTTTTAGAAATGGGCTTTGTACGGAGTTCAAGGTCGATAAAGAATTCAACTTCACGTTACGGGGGTGAGGCAGGAAGTTCTTTGAAATCGTCGGAAAGTCGATAACAACGGGAATATTATTCAAATTTGGCGTGTCTTTATTCAAATCCATAACATGGGCTAAGAAAGCTTGACATCCGTTTTTAATAAGCGAATAGCTTTATGATTAGATATGGCGATGATTGATTTTAATGGTTTAGTTGCTTGAATTAAATACAACGGGTTGTTTAGGAATATGAAAAGCTAACAACCCTTACGAAACAATCAATTTTGGCATGATGAGTAGTTAACCAATCAATCCCTAAAATCACATCAAAAGCAAGTATCTTTAAAGAGATAAGGTCAACAGGTAAGGTGATGGTGCCAACTTGAATCAAACAAGATTTATAAGCGAGTGGATGTGATGAAAGTTTCTCTAACGGAGTTTCCACAAATAGGTCAAAGTCTAATTTCTCTAGGATTCAAGTTTAAGCGTTGAGCACAAGTAGAGAGATAAATGAATGGGTATGACCCAGATCTAGTAAAGTATAAACTTCACAAGAATTTATAAATAGCTTACCCGTTATCACCTCGTTTGGGTTCCTCGCATTTTGACCGATCACAACAAACGCTTCTTCAAAAACCGATTGACTTTGACTTTTTAGAGACGATCTTTTGAGATTACCGTCCCCATTGAACTAGGTTTATTCTACTGCAATGCGATCTCGGCGATATGTCCCTCCTTTCCACAATTATAGCATACCTTGAATTTGTTGTGGGCGGTTTGGGTGATATGTGTCTCTTTCCGTATTTATAGCATATATGACCCGGTGGTCGATTCTCCTCCCTTGGAACCGATTCTTTCTTTAGAAGACTGTCGTCTTCACATGGTCGTTGTTGAATCTCCTCTTTTTAAAATCTCTCCTCGACTCGCTTCTTCTATTTTCATGGCCATGATTACCGCTTGAGTGGTTACCATTTTTGTTCGTCTTTTTCTTTCTCCACTAGTTATTGTTGTTTTGTTGACTGCTATCTCCGGTATGATCCCGATTGTGGTACCTCGGTTGACCGTACTCGTTATCTCGCTCTAACAATTGAGCCCTATTAACAACATCTGAATAAAGAGAAAATTTATGAGATGATGAGATCTTGGCGTATGTCGGGTTTCAAAACCTCTCGAAACATCCGTCATCGTTCCTCATTCTCCACCAAATGAGGTGGAAACACGGATAACTCGCAAACTTTGCCTCGTCATTAAAGACACCGTCGTGTTGTTTCTGCTCAATCTAATAAACTCCACTTCCTTCATATAGCGAACACTTTCGGAAAGTATTTGTCATTAAACGATTTCAAACGTCTCCCAAGACATCTTTGAGTGTCGGTTTGGATGGAGTGCGCTTCATGACTCCCACCGATGATACGCTTCGCCACGCGAATATAAAGATGGCGAATGGAACCTTCTGTTCTCTGTGCATCCCAAGACATCGAATATCTTGGTAATTTGTTTGACCCATGTTTACGCCATGATCGGATCGGCTTTCCCTTAAATTCGGTGGTCCCAACTCTTTGGCTCGCTTTTGTGACAACCCGGTAATTGCTTATCATTTCTCCTATGTTTTGAACACGAGTCTCCTCGTCTAATTTTGCATGAATCGCAAAAAGCTTCTAAACATTGCGTCGTTCATCGTCGATCGGTGGTGTTGTTCACGGGAGGAACATTGCCAAACTGTTGCACGCGTTCTCCTCGTTGGTGAGTCTGAGCGTCTCCACGGTCTCATTTCCATTGTTAATATTCTCGATCGACATTCTCAAATCATGTCATAAAAAACAAGGGTTAATTAAGGAAATTAATATATCACATAATATCCCTATATCTTGACCAATTATCAAATAAGCTTAGGTAGGACACACTAGCGAAGATTTTTACTCGTCTCTCCCTCCTAGTTACATTCCCCGATCTCGCTTGGAGATCATATCTCTAAGCTCGATACCAACTGTGACACCCCCAAAATAGGTATACATCACCCATTCGAGTTGTCGATACACTGCGATGCGAAATAACTACAACTTTATTATTACAATAGTAAGCTGTGAGTTTAAATACGAGATATTGCCATATCAGACAATATCCACATACAAATAAATCCTCATCATAATTATTGATACATTATTTTACAACAATGGTGAGGACTACTAAACAACTCTCCCTAGAACCTTCATTCCATACCCAGGCTTCGTCTTTCGCTTATATTCTCGCCTCCACGAGAAGAAAAATGGAACAAAAGGAAAAGGGTGAGCTCGATTAGCCGATAAAAGAATATTATGACTAAGATAATATACAACAAAATTATCGTTAGTCTTTAATGAGGAAAAATATAATAGAATACAATAGACAACAAGTTTTAAATCAATATTCGTAGCGGAAATAATAATTCATTAGAAGAGTTAAGTAGAGAATGCAAACTCTTATCTTCTTACATGTGAATTTTAAAGTTCATCGTCTATTTTTTTTATCCTGTAACATAAATCAATATATATACGGAATCATATATTCATCCTTGCTACTTCTGGCCGAGGAAATTCACCGATTGGTCGTGTTCATCTAAACACTTGTTCATCTTTTGACTACGGCCAAAGATATTCATCGAAATCATTCATCTTTGCACTTCTGAGCCAAAGATATTCATCGAAATCATTCATCTTTTGACTTCTACGGGCCAAAGATATTCAATAATATCATCATTTAAGGCATCGAGGATGATGAAAAAATATTTTTAAAAAAAGCGAATCTAGTGAAACAAAATGACAAGGATTAAGGATTAAAGATTAAGTACTTTGTTTTATCCACGTCAAAAATACCTCAAAAAAAATAATCATAGTGGTGTAAAATTCAAGAATGATCAAAACATGGATACAATCAAAGCTAATATCCATAATAGATATTTTGAATGAAAAGAAAAAATTTTATTTTTCGATGAATAGTCAAAGTATTTCGTGAATAATCATCAGATATCGTGAATAGTCTTGTAGTATCGTGAATAGTAACTCAGACACCAAAAGTTCCAAATTTGATAAAACTTCAGATCAATATTTGACATAATGATATTGAAGAAATAATATCATTCTGAAAAAAATAATATCCCTTACCTCGAAAGATCGGTCTTACAATTTGGAATCTTTGGATATAGGCTATAACGAACTTTCATAGTATAGCAATACTCAAAGTATACTCAAAATACTCACAAGAATACGCTCGATAATATATAGAGAGAAAACTTGATTTACGGTGTGATTTTCAATTCGAACCTAAGCACCTATTTATAGGAAAATGCTTAGAACACCAAAGCGAGAAAATTTAATATAATAATATTATATATATTACAATTTCCTACGCACACTTTGAATCATCTGAATTGACCACTAGCATGTGTTTCATGAGGCTAATCAACACAAAAACGTTTTTCTATATTAAATATTTTAAACTTCCAAAAATCAATTATTTTGGTTCTTGAACTTCAATAATTCATAATAAATAGCTCTTTTGTCGGAAAAATCGAATCTTGCGTGTTTTTATAGGAAATTCAATTCTCTACAACTTTGCGGAAGAAAGTTTTTCCAAATTCCCAACGAGAAAATGGCCAGAAATCCATAAGCGAAGCGATTTTTGTTATAATCAAATTTCGGTCGATAAATGGGTCCATGAGACATGTTTAACATGTTTTAAACATTTATTGCAACAAAAATACTCTTTCTCCTCGTATATACTCAGTATATCACACATTCATTATAAAAATATCACCATTATTATATTATTAAAAATATAATAATATTTTTAAATGAATTATTTTATCGAGAAAAGATAAAATTTTAATTTTCAACAATTGTCACATTAAAAATTTTCTCCATCTATATCCATATAAAATCAATATTTTCCTCATCATATGAATCAATAATTAATCATTCATAAATAATATTACGAGAATCACAATATTGACAATGAGCAGCGGTTCACAGGAAAGAGGGCTTTCAATAAGAATTTTCTCTTCTTGGCGCACAATTAGGTGACCAAACCTCTCCTTATGCAGAACTTTCTAGACATTGCCAATAATGTTATCTAATAATATTATTGAGATAATATGAATTATTGTTTCGATAATAAAAAATCTTGTGTAATGACAATTATTAAAACAATAGCAATATAAAATATCAATATGACAATTATTGAATCGATAAAATAAAATCTTGAGCGATAATTCTTTGTAACCATTATGGAGTAGTGCCTTCTACGTAAAAGTCAATAATTGGTGCAATCTGATTGTCTTCTTTAACAACGCCAGCGTATTCTTGTGTTTTAACCACCGGGTATTCCAACGATTGTAAGCAGTAACAACTACTGTAGATTATTTTTAAACAACTTATATTTATCGTTTTCTTCCTCCAATCGCTTTCAAGTTATGGGGCCCACACATGGCATTGCTGTCGTCGCATTGCGAATATTCCCGAAGCGAAGACAAATATTCCACGACCAAACGATATTCCCCGACAACAATGAATATTTTATAACCACTTATTTATTTTGAAATATTTGCGTATTTTCCCATAACTATCCACATTAATCACATCAACCCTTACTATTTCAAAATAATAATTAGAGGAAATTAAATTTCATTTATTAATTATTTGGGGTCTTACAGAAAACTTCAGTTTCTGGTGTGATTTTCAATTCTAACCTAAACACCCTATTTATAGGAAAATGCTTAGAACACCAAAGTAGAAAATTTATTAAATATTATTATATTTTCCAAAATCTCATACGCACACTTCTTCCATTTGATTTGACCTCTCATCACGTGGTACTAAGGGCCACAAAATGAAAAACACGTTCTTGTAATTAAAAATATTTTAAACTTCCAAAAATCAATTATTTTGGAGCTTCGGAACTTCAATAATTCACAATAAATAGCCCTTTTGTCAAAAAATTCGATTATCTACAACTTTGGAGAAGGAAGTCTTTCCAAATTCCAAACAAAAATTGATGAAATCCACAAACTACGGTAGATTTTCTGTGCTATAATCAAATTTCGGTCGAGAAATGGGGTCCAAACAAACACATAAAACATGTTTTAAATATTTTTGGTAACAAAAAATACTCCTCCTCCACATATACTCATATATCCCACATTCATCGTAAAAATATCATCATTATTATATTATTAAAATATAATAATATATTTAAATGAATTATTTTATCGGAAAAAGATAAAATTTCAATTTTCAACAATTGTCACATTAAAAATGTTCTCCATCTATATCCACATAAAATTAATATTTTCCTCATCATATGAATCAATAATTAATTATTCACAAATAATATTCTGAGAATCACAATATTGATGACGAGCGAGGTTCCAGGAAGAGGGCTTTCAATAAAATTTCTCCTCACTTGGCGGAATTAGGTGACCAAACCTCTTCTTAGGCGAGAACTTTCTAGACATTGCCAATAATGTTATCTAATAATATTATTGAGGATAATATGAATTATTGCTTTGATAATGAAAAATCTTGTGTAATGACAATTATTGAAACAATGAATAATATAAAATATCAACGCCTTGACAATTATTAAATCAATAAAATAAAATCTTTGAGCAGTAATTACTGTAACCATTATTGAGTAGTGCCTTCTTACGTAAGAATCAATAATTGGTGCAATACCGTCTATCTTCTTGTGTTTTAACCCATAGAGTATTTTAACAATTATTACTTGGTAATAACTACGCCATTATTTTTAAACAACTTATATTTGTCGTTTTCTTCATCCAATCGCTTTTCCGTTATGGGGCCCATAAAAGATCTGGTCGTAAATGCGAATATTCTCTCGGCAATGCAAAGAATATTCCACGACCAAACGAATATTCCAAACAACAATGAATATTTTATAACCACTGCTTATTTTGAAATATTTGCGTATTTTACCCATAACTATCCACATTAATCAAATCAACCCTTCTTATTTCAAAATAATAAATAGAAAATTAAATTTCATTAATAATAAGTTGGGGTCTTCTGACCTCCCTCCTTATGAAATTTCGTCCTCGAAATTGACGTACGTACACAGTGTTTGAAAAGGTGAGAATACCTCGCTTTCATTTTCGTTTCCAATTCCGGTCATTTCCTCTATAGCATGATTCCTCCACAAAACTTTAACTTGTGGTATGACCTTTTTCGTGGGGACATGCTCCTTCCTATCCAAGATCTTGATAGGTACCTCTTACGATACGTTAAGTCTTAATTTATCTCGTCCGGTTTAACTTCAATAACGTGGTTCGGGTCTTTCACATATTCTGAAATACGGATATATGAAACACATTATGAACACGAGACATACTCGAGAGGTAAGCGAGTTACATAGGCTACATTTCTACTCGGTCAAGAATTTGAAATGAACCAATAAATCGTGGATTAAGCTTTCCTCTCTTCCCAAATCTTGTAACTCCCCTTCCGTGGAAGCAACTCGAAACAATACATGACCCCTATACTAAATTCCACGTCCTTTCGATGAAGATCCGCATAACTCTTTTTGTCGATCTTGTCTTGGTTTGTATCGTTGTCGAATCATTTGGATCTTTTTCGGTAGTCATACGTCTTAACTTCGAGTCCCAACAATGTTGCTTCACCCACCTCATCCCAACATATTGGAAGCGACACTTTTGTCCGTATAATGCTTCAAATGGAGCCACACCTATACTTTCACGATAAGCTGTTGTTGTAGGAGAATTCCACGATGGTAAATACTTATCCTAGCGCCTTGAAGTCTAAGACACATAGTCTTAATAGATCTTCAAGAGTTTGAATAATCCTCTACGATTGTCCGTCTGGTTTGAGGATGGTATCTGAATCAATCAGAAATCCGTGCCCATAGCTTTTTGCAAGCTAACCCAAAATCTTGAAGTGAATCTTGGATCACGATCCAAAACTATGGATCTTGGCATGCCATGCAACTTCACAATCTCATTTACATATATAATAGCAAGGCGTTCGAGGAATAAGTCTCCGATCGGCAAGAAATGAAAGCGGAGACTTGGTTAATCTATCAACAATAACCCAAATGGCATTGATGCCTTGAAAGCCGTGGGAAGACCCGTGCTTGAAATCCATGGTAATGTGTTCCCACTTCCATTTCGGAATCTCAAGTGGTTGCAAGCGGACCCTTAGGTACTAGATGCTTCGCCTTTACACGTTGACAAGTTAAACACATCGAGATAAACTTTGCAATCTCTCTCTTCGTATTGTTCCACCAAAATGTATGTCGAAGATCACGATACATTTTAGTACTTCGAGATTGATTGCAAATGGTGTATTGTGTGCCTCCATCATAATCTTGTACTTCAAATCAGTCGTTAGAAACACAAAGTCTGGAGTAGACTCGAAGTATTCCTTCTTCATCGATTCTCGCTTCAGGAATAGCACCTTCTTGTACTTTCTTCTTCATACGCATCATTTCGAATTGGGTGGAAAGCTGACTTAACTTTTTCTATTAAAGTTGGCTTTATCGTATACTTGACATCATCGCACTCATTCCTCGCATATGATCTTCTACTCAACGCGTCAAATTTACCACGTTCACTTTTCGGGATGGTATTGAATAGTGTGGTCGTAATCTTTCAACAACTTAAGCCAGCGTCGTTCTTGGCGTGTTGAGTTCCTTTTGCGTGAAGAAATATTTGAGGCTTTTATGGTGCGAATATATCTCCACTTTCTCCCCATATAGATAGTGCCTCCGGATCTTTAAGCAAAAAGCATTGCCAACTCTAGATCATTAGTAGGATAATTCCTCTCATACTCTTTAAGTTGTCGAGGCATAAAGGCTATGACTTTCACGTTGCATGAGAACACATCCAACCCTTTGCTCGAAGCATCATTTGTGAGATAACAAATCCATCCGTACGGATGGTATTGTTAGAAACAGTCTTAGAAATGAGTCTCTCTTGAGCTCTTGGAAACTCTTCTCGCATTCCTCGCTCCATCTGAATTTTATATCTTTCCCAATCGGTGAGTTAATGGAGTAGCGATTCGAGAAAATCCTTCCACGAATCTCGATAATAACCCATTAAGCCCGTAAAGCTACGTCTTGATCACAAAACTTGGTTGCTCAACTTTGTATTGCTTCAATCTTCACTAGTCCACGGATACTCCATGTTTTGACACCACGTGCCCAAAAAATGCTACTTCCTCAAGCCAGAACTCGCATTTCTTCAATTTGGCATATAGTTTGTTTTCACGAAGCCTTTGGAGTACCAGCTTCAAATGGTGCTCATGATCTTCACGACTTTTAGAATATATGAGGATGTCATCAAAAAAGACAACAACGAACTGATCTAAATATTCCTTGAATACTCGGTTCATCATATCCATGAAAGTCGTAGGAGCATTAGTCAATCCGAAAGACATGACTAAGAATTCGTAATGCCCGTACCGTGTTCTGAAGGCAGTCTTTGGAATATCTTCAGTTCTAATCTTCAGCTGATGATATCCATAATGAAGATCTATTTTTGAAAAGAATTGTCTTACTCTTAATGTTGGTCAAACAAGTCATCAATCTGAGGTAGATGATACTATTCTTGATGGTGACATGGTTCGATTCAGATAGTTAATACAAAGTCGCATACTACCGCTTTCTTCTTTCTGAATAAAGCAGGAGCACCCCGAGGAGATGTCTTGGGCCGAATGAAACCGATGTCCAACAACTCACGTAGTTGGACCTTTAACTCTGAAGTTCAATAAGAGCCATTTGATATGGGGTTTTAGAAATGGGCTTTGTATGCGGGTTCAAGGTCGATAAAGAATTCAACTTCACGTTCGGGGTAGGCCAGGAAGTTCTTTGAAATATCGTCGGAAAGTCAATAACAACGGGAATATTATTCAAATTTGGCGTGTATTTATTCAAATCCATAACATGGGCTAAAAAAGCTTGACATTCGTTTTTAATAAGCGAATAGCTTTATGATTAGATATAGCGGTGATTGATTTTAATGGTTTAGTTGCTTGAATTAAATTACAACGGGTTGGTTAGGAATATGAAAACTAACAACCTTACGAAAACAATCAATTTTGGCATGATGAGTAGTTAACTAATCAATCCTAAAATCACATCAAAAGCAAGTATCTTTAAAGAGATAAGGTCGGCGGTGGTGATGGTGCCAACTTGAATCAAACAAGATTTATAAGCGAGTGGATGTGATGAAAGTTTTCTCTAGCGGAGTTTTCACGAGATAGGTCAAAGTCTAATTTCTCCGAGTCAAGTTTAAGCGTTGAGCACAAGTAGGGAGAGATAAATGAATGGGTAAGACTTAGGTATCAAGTAAGGTATAAACTTCGTAAGAATTTATAAATAGCTTACCGTGATCACCTCGTTTGGGTTCTCGCATTTTGACCGATCACAACAAACTCTCTTCTTACAAGGAACCGTTGACTTTGACTTTTTAGGGACGGTCTTTTGAGTCAAATCCCCATTGAACTAGGTTTATTCTGCGTCTACAATCTCGGCGATATGTCATTCCTTTCCACAATTATAGCATACCTTGAAGCTGTTGTGGGCGGTTTGAATGATATGTCCCTCTTTCCGCATTTATAGCATATGACCGGTGGTCGTTCTCCTCCCTTAGAACCGATTCTTTGCCGCAGACTGTCGTCTTCAGCGTATGGTCGTTGTTAAATCTCCTCTTTTTAAAATCTCCTCTGATTTCGCTTCTTCTATTTTCATGGCCATGATTACCACAGTGGTTACCATTTTTGTCCATCTTTTTCTTTCTCCATTGGTTATCGTTGTTTTGTTGACCGCTATATCTCGGTATGATCCTGATTGTGGTCCCTCGGTTGGCCGTACTCGTTATCTCATTTCTAATAATTGAGCCTATTTACAACAACATCGAATAGAGAAAATTTATGAGAAATGAGATATTGTCGTATCTTGGGTTTCAAACCTCTCGAAACATCCAGCGTCATCGTTCCTCATTCTTCACCAAATGAGGTGCAAACTGGATAACTCTGCAAACTTTGCCTCGTCTTTGAGACACGTCAAAAAGTTGTTTTGTTCTAATCGATGAAGTCCACTTCCTTCCATATAGACCGAACACTTTCGGGAAAGTATTTGTCATTAAATAGTTTTGAAACATCTCCCGAAGACATCTTTGAGTCTGGAGAATTTGGATGGAGTGCACGCTTCCAGAGACTCCCACCGGTGAGATACGCTTCGCCACTGGAACATAAAGGTGGCGAATGGAACCTTCTATTCTCCGTGCATCCCAAGACATCGAATATCTTGGTAATTTACTTGACCCATGTTTCCGCCGTGATCGGATCGGCTTTCCCTTAAATTCTAGTGGTCCCGACTCTTTGAACTTCTTGTGATGACTTGGTGAATTGCTATCATTTCTCCTGTATTTTGAACACGAGTCTCCTAAATGCGATTTTGCATGAGCCGCAAAAAGCTTCTAAACATCCCTCGTTCATCATCTCGCTTTCGGTGGTGTTGTTCACGGGAGGAACATTGCCCGACTGTTTACGTTCTCTCGTTGGTGAAGTCTGAGCGTCTCCACGGTCTCATTTCCTTTATTAATATTCTCGGTCGACATTCTCAAAATCTTTGTCATAAAACAAGGGTTAATTAAGGAAATCAATATATCACATAATATCCCTATATCTTGACCAACTAACAAATAAGCTTAGGTAGGACACTTAGCGAAGGATTTACTCGTCTCTCCCCTCCTAGTTCTATTCCTAGATCTCCGCATGGGAGATCATATCCCTAAGCTTCGATACCAAATTTGTGATGCCCCCAAAATAGGTATACATCACTCATTCAGAGTTGTTAATACATGGATGCGAAACAACTACAACTTTATTATTACAACAAGAAAGCGTGAGTTTGAATACAAATATTATCTTCAGATAATATCTATACTCAAATAAATCCTCATCACATTTATTGATACATTATTTTATAAAAATGGTGAGGACTACTAAACAACTCTCTCTAGAACCTTCATTCCATTACCCAGAGCTTGCGTACTTTCCATTTATATTCTCGCCTCAGGAAGAAAAATGGAACAAAAAAGGAAAAGGGTGAGCTCAACTAGCCCGATAAAGAATATTATGACTAAGATAATATACAACAAATTATCGTTAGTCTTGACGAGGAAAAATCTAATAGAATACAATAGGCAACAAGTTTTAAATCAATATCGCAATGGAAATAATAATTCATTATAAGAGTTAAGTAGAGAATGCAAACTACTATCTTACATGTATGAATTTAAAAGTTCATAAATCTATCTTTTATCCACTGTAACATCAATCGATATATATCTCGAATCAAATATTCATCTTTGCACTTCTGGCCAAAGATATTCATCGATTAGTCGTGTTCATCTAAACACTGTTTATCTTTGCACTCTGGGCCAAAGATATTCATCGAAATCATTCATCTTGCCTACTGAGCCAAAGATATTCAATAATATCATCATTTAAGGCGAGGATGATGAAAAATATTTTAAAGAAACAAATCCGGTGAAACAAAATGATGAGGATTAAGGATTAAGGATTAGTACTTTGTTTTATCCATGTTCAAAATACCTCAAAAATAATCATAGTGGTGTAAAATTCAAGAATGATCAAAACATGGATACAATCAAAGCTAGTATCCACAATAGATATTTTAGGCGAAAAGAGAAATTTTATTTTTCGATGAATAGTCTTAAGTATTCGTGAATAGTGTAGATATCGTGAATAATGTCGTATCGTGAATAGTAACTCAGAGCACCAAAAGTTCCAAATTTGATAAAACTTTCGGATCAATATTTGACATAATGATATTGAAGAAATAATATCATTCTGAAAAAAAAAATAATAACCACTTACCTCGAAAGATCAGTACTTATAAATTAAAAACAGGATATAAAGGCTATGACTTGAACTTTTAGTATAGCAATACTCAAAATATATTCAAAATACTCACAAGAATCGCTCGATAATATAGAGAGAAAACTTGATTTACGGTGTAATTTTCAATTCTAACCTAAGCACCCTATTTATAGGAAAATGCTTAGAACACCGAAAGTAGAAAATTTATTAAATATTATTATATTTTTCAAAATCTCATACGTACACTTCTTCCAACAGATTTCAGCCTCTATCACATGTTACATAAGGACCACAAAATGAAAAATACGTTTTTGTAATTAAAAATATTTTAAACTTCTAAAAATCAATTATTTCGGAGCTTCGGAACTTTAATAATTCACAATAAATAGCCCTTTTCTCAGAAAATTCGAATCTCGCGATTTTATATAGAAAATTCCATTATCTAAAACTTTACAGAAGGAAGTTTTTTCAAATTCCAAACAGAAATTGACCGAAATCTATAAACGGGTGATTTTACAGGCTATAATCAAATTTCAATCAAGAAATGGGGTCCACCGACACATAAAACATGCTTTAAATATTTTTGGTAACAAAAATACTCCTCCTCCACATATACTCCTCCTCCACATATCCCACATTCATCGTAAAAATATCATCATTATTATATTATTAAAATATAATAATATATTTAAATGAATTATTTTATCAGAAAAAGATAAAATTTCAATTTTCAACAATTGTCACATTAAAAATTTTCTCCATCTATATCCACATAAAATCAATATTTTCCTCATCATATGAATCAATAATTAATTATTCACAAATAATATTACTGAGAATCACAATATTGATGACAGACGGTTCCAAGAAAAGAGGGGCTTTCAATAAGAATTTCTTCTTCTACAAGTGGCATGATTAGGGTGACCAAACCTCTCCTTGAAGCGAACTTTCTAGACATTGCCAATAATGTTATCTAATAATATTATTAGGATAATATGAATTATTGCTTCGATAATGAAAAATCTTGTGTAATGACAATTATTGAAACAATGACAATATAAAATATCAACGCAGTAATTATTAAATCAATAAAATAAAATCTTTGAGCGATAATTCTTTGTAACCATTATTGAGTAGTGTCTTCTTACGTAAGAATCAATAATTGGTGCGCAATACAGGTGTCTTCTTGTTTTTAACCATCGAGTATTTTAACAAGTATTACTGATAAATAATTCTGTAGTTATTTTTAAACAACTTATGTTTGTCGTTTTCTTCATCCAATCGTCGGCTTTTTAGTTATGGGGCCCACAAAAAGATGGCATACTGTCTGACGAATATTCCCGAGCAATGCAAAGAATATTCCACGACCAAACGAATATTCCCCGACAACAACAATGAATATTTTATAACCACTTGCTTATTTTGAAATATTTGCGTATTTTACCCATAACTATCCACATTAATCAAATCAACCCTTACTATTTCAAAATAATAAATAGAGAAAATTAAAATTTATTCATAATAAGTTGGGGTCTTACATTCACCATTGATGAATTATTTTGAGGAATGGATTTTAGAAGAATAGTTTGAAAAACGGATGAGGGAAATGCTTTTTTTTCAGATCTAGATCTAGCCACAATGGAGAGCCCTTTTTTTCAGATCTGAACTTTTTTTCAGATGTGGGAGACGAGATGCCTTTTTTTCATTAATATTTATTTAATGATTTCATAATATAAATAATAATTATATTAGTTTTCAAAAATAAAAATAATAATTAATTTTCAAAATTTTAATTATATTTATGGAGTTTGAATTTATTTATGAGTTATTTAAATTAAAAGAAAATTATATAATTATATGTAATATATATATAATTTATTTAAAATTGTACAAATATTAATGATTAAAATAAAATTTAAAAATTATTTTTATTGTAATTTTATTTTGAATCCATTATTTTAATTTATTTATTTGATTTTAATAATTATATTAGTTTTCAAAAATAAAAATAATAATTAATTTTCAAAATTTTAGTTATATTTATGAAGTTTGAATTTATTTATGAGTTATTTAAATTAAAAGAAAATTATATAATTATATGTAATTTATTTAAAATTGTATAAATATTAATGATTAAAATAAAATTTTAAAAATTATTTTTATTGTTCTTTTATTTTGAATGCATTATTTTATTTTATTTATTTGATTTTAGATTATTTTAGATTAATTTAGCATTAAATTTATACAAGTTTTCATCTAAGCATGCTAGAAAAAAAAAGGTCTGACGTGTAAATTTTCTCTCTCTCACGTGGCAGTCTATGTACTTTTTTCATCCAAAGTCAAACAATTTAACAGAATTTGTAACGGTTTGTAAAAAAATTATAGTTCAATGAGTCGAATGAAAAAAAATTCAGTTCAATGATGCATTTGTAAACCGACCCCTAGTACAGTGGGAAAAAGTGTATTTAACCCGCTAATTGCTTAAAATACTACAACCACAGTGGTGAAAAAGTGTTTTTTGCCAAATTTTTATACATATAAAAGTAAGGTTGTGTTTGATAAAATTGAATATTAAGATCTGAATAATTTAGATATATAAATAATGTAGAGCATCTATTTATAATTATATCTGAATTAAAAAATATTGTTTGATAATTATTTTTTTTAAATATCTGAATAATAATATTTTACCATTTTAACTATTAAACAAAACCTCACTTTCCCAAGGGTTCTTTCTTCTTCCCCATCTTCCATCTCTATTCATTTTTTTCCCCTTCTCTCATTTCTAATAGAAAAAGAGAGTAAAAAAGTTATTTTGTGCTTCTTCTTTCTATCTTTTTTTCTTCTTTTCTTAATAAGTTCTTCTTTTTCTCTCTTTTTTTCTTCTCTTCTTAATCTGGATATTGTTAGGTTGGATGACGAGGTAGATCAAAGACGTGAATTTGTGCTTGGTTAATTTTTTTTTAAAAAATTTATTCATGGTGGAATAGTAGATCTGGTTTGTTATTTTGTGTATATATATATGTATGTATGTGTTTTTTTTTAATTTTTAAATCAGATGGTGGGATTCGTGGCTAACACTGATTCTAATATTTTGGCATGGTTAGAATTTGGGGGATTAATGGTAGATTATTGGTCATATTAATAGAGAATTTGGGGATTTTTAATGGGTGAAGGAATTTAAGGATAAAGGAGGAAATTTATAATATTGAAGAGGTTAGTTCTGTCCAAAAAAAATTTGTTTAGACATACTTCAGGTTGGTTTAGAATTAATTGTGTAGATTAAGAGGCATTAAAAGCCAACAAAAAAATTATCAAACAAGTTTTGTCTCTTACCGAATCAGAAAGAGACAAACTAGTTAAGAGCTAATCAAACACATCTTAAAGTCGCTATCACCTTTGAAAATTAAATTTTATGCATATATATATTCTTTCAGTCTTATAAAGATGGGCTTCAATGAATAGCATGATAATTAAATAAGTTGATGGTAAAATTATGTATTAAGTTATTGGCTACCGAATTCATATTCTTTTATTAATTATTTTGTAAATGTGCTTGTAATGTTGAACAAGGACAAGGTTATTAAGAAGGAAACTGATAAATTTATAATAAAAAATAATATTTTTTTATATAATAATCGTTGTTATATATATATTTTTAATATGAAAATATAAAAAAATATTATGAAAATATCAATTTTCTATTGAGGAAAGCTGAAACATACTCATTTTGACAATTACATAAAGCTGCCAATCAAACTTTTTTAGCTGTAAAAAGAAGAATTGTGGGAAACTTCCGTGTTCAAGTTTTGGTCGACGGAAAAATGTTCTCTAATAATCAGAAAATATGTTTGATATCATTTATATCTAAATGTTAATGGAAAAAGATGGAGTATATATTATGAATGTTTAGTTTCATTTTTTGATTGAGATATATAATAAATGAAGTTCTCATTTGATTTTTTTTTTTATCAATATCATGTATTAATAATTTTCATAATCATAAATGTATCCCAATATACATAATATGAGTCAATGTTAAAAGTAGATAAGAAATTGATTTTTAAATTAAGTAGTTGATCGAGATCAGTAGGAAACGTTTGCCCAAAAAGCTCAAAAACGAAATATGAATTCTTGAAAAGCAGCTCCCTTCTTGATTTTGCCAAGATTTGAATTTATCATTTGACTCAAAAAACCATAATTTATTATGAATTTTAAAAGCCAATTCAAATATCCTACACATTCCTTGGTCCTCCTAAGTAGTACAAGCACATTTACGCACACTCGCATCTCCCAATTTATTACTCCCATCTCTACCACCGTTCAGTTGGGCGAGTCACCCACCTCTCTGTCTGTCTCTCTCTCTCTTTCTTTCTTTCTCCTTATCCCTATGTCTATCTATCTATCTATCTGAATATATCTATCTCCATGCGAATTAGATTACAGCTTCTATCTACAAAAATCATAAAAATTAAGCAGCAATATTTAAATTAATGGGAAGTGGTTTGATGACTAAGCAGCTGCCGCTTCATCATGTCGTCCTCATCAATTGTTCATTTGTTCTAGTGCTAATTTTGTTAACAAACATTGGATCAGCAGCTACTACACCCAAGCTCCACCAAGATGAAGGTAATACCCAACTCAAACGCAATTAATCAATGTGTTGCATGTGTAAATCAATTGAAATGGTTTGGGTGTATAATTAATTGGGTGATTATGAAGCGCAGTGAGGGCATTAAGAGCGATAGGGAAGCGATTGGGGAAGAGGGATTGGGATTTTAACAAGGATCCCTGTAGCGGGGAAGGGAACTGGAGCGTCCCTTTGGCCAGAAAGGGTTTTGAGAGCTCCGTCACCTGTGACTGCTCTTTCGACCGCAATTCTACCTGCCACGTCGTTTCCATGTATGTATATATATATTCACTCTCAAATCAACTTCTTTTAGCCTTCAAGAATCGTAGTAGTAGTAGTATAAATTATAGTAATAGTAATGGTAAAGATAGGTGCAATGACCAGGACTTTTCTGTGAAGTTCACGGATCCCATTTTTGGTCCTACCGATACCAAAGCAGTAAATTTTAGTTACTCTCTTTTTACTTACTGCACTATATTTACTGATCTATTTTCGAAACCATTGGCGGTCCTTTTGACCTATATCCATATCACCAGCTGTGCAAGGGTCCTACCCTTATCCCTTCACACCATTGTGGGCCAGGTCTACCTATTTTAACTTATGTACTCGGTACTCCCTAAGGAAGACGAAAGGTTTCCGTAATTATTTTTATTCCCAAAAGATTTGTTAAGTTACATAAAATAAAGTCAAAGTAAAGTATAATTATGCCATTTGATGTGATACTCCCTTCATCCCTTATTAAAAAAAATGATTATATAATATTAATTGTTCATATTATAAAAAGAGTGTTATTTATTAGATAAAAAATAGTAAGAGAACTAAAATTTTATTTAATATTTAGGGTAATATTAGAAATTAAGCAATTAATACTTATTTGAAATTCTTACTACATATATTAAAAGACAAAAATACTTTTTATATTAAGGGACGGAGGAGTACATTAGTATATATATAATAAATTTATTTACCATTTTATGAATCTTATGTTATCGTTAAAGATAAATGAATTTGAAACTTTATTTACTCAATTTCTTTTATTTTTTGTTTTTCGTAATATGTATTAAATTTGTATTTTGTTCATCTTTTTGAGAATTGGGTGAATATCATTTTTTAAGAAGTTAAAAATTATTGGAAACTATTTTGATTTATATGTCGGTAATTAAGTTAAAAGCAACTTTTTAAAATGTTTTGCTAAAAGCAATTGAACTTTAGGTTCAAGATTTGAGGGCAAAAATTACATTTGGTTAAATTTATTTATTTTGAAATGACTTGTAAGTTATTTTTTTAAAACATAAATTTTTTTTTTCTCAAAAATTACTTATAATAAGTCAATCTATAAGTTAAAAAACAAGTTGCATGTAAACACTAACAATAAAAATTGACAAACTTATTGTCGAACAATTATTTATTTTTCCTTTAATAATTTTACTCCACTTTTCACTTTTTTTATTTTTTGTATTTTAGTTTTATACAAGGTATTAATACTAAATAGTTGGTAAACAATAATTAAGTTTACATCAAGTTACACAAATCAATCAAATATTAAAGTATCTTTAGCCAAGGAAAAAAGGTGATAAAGTTTTAAAGATAAGTGATAGAAATTATATAGAGAAATGTATGACAGAGAAAGTAACTCAATTTTAAAAGGGAGAAACTAAAAGATGAGAGAATTTTTAGAGAAGATGATAGAATCTATTAACTTTTTATTATGTTTAAATTTGTTATGTAGAATGACCCATATCTATTTAGGACCTCTAATTTACAACCCACCTCATATAAAGTCAGCTTATATATATACAGAACCGATCAGGTCAGGACTCCCTTACTTTGTTAAAATGGGGATTTTTTTTTTTTTTTTTTTAAAACAACTAAAAAAAAAAATTTAATATATTATGGAACTGATATTTTTTCATAATATAATATTTTGGGCGTGATTTGAATACCTATACTAAAAATGGTGGTACAAATTGCGCATGCATCGCATGCACTGCTTTTGTTATATTATCAAATCAAATCACATCCAAAACATTGTATTATGAAAAAATTTTAATTCTATAAAATATTAAACTTTTTATTTTAGTTATTTAAAAAAAAAAACCAAAAAAAACTAAAAAAAAAAAGTCCTCATTTTAACAAAGTAAGGGAGTCTTTACCTGATTCTGACCCTATATATATATGGGTTTCATCCACATCAATCGGTTGGTTGCTGTGGAGCAATCTTTTTTTAAAATTTCGGCTGGAGTAAAAAAAAAATAAAAAAATTAACAAACCAAAAAAGAGTTGTTCCACAACAACCGATTGCTGTGGATGGAACACCTATATATATATATAGAGAGAACTGATCCTGTCCGGCTTTTTTTTTTTTTTTGCTTTTTTTTAGAACAATTAAAAAATAAATAAATTTATGGAACTTGAATTTTTACATAATATAGTGATTTGGATATATATAACAAAACATGTCTAAACACTGTATTATGTAAAAAATTAAGTTCCATAATTTTCTTTTTCTTTTTTAGTTGTTTTAAAAAAAAGTAAAAAAAAAAAGATCCAGATTTTATTATGATCCGGGAGTTCAGATCTGATCCGAACTCTCTCTCTCTATATATATATATATATATACACTTACACTCATCTTTGTTCGTTCAAAATCATTCACATCCGTCCATTTGTCTGCACGTAAGCATTCAAAGCCTAGCGCTAAATTCCAATGAGGACGGACCCTCATTTGGGGGGCGTCTGGTGCTTTTAACAACCGGTAACATCGATACCTTTAATTTTTATTATTATTATTTTTAATTATAATTATAAGAATAATAAATAAAAAATAATAGAATAAATTTGAATAAAAATCTATAAAATTATATTTTTTATTAAAAAAATACTGTAAGAGCACTGGACCCCCCCAACCAACCCTCATTTTAAGGGATGCATAATATTTTTATCACTCATTTTTAAAATTTATTTTTCATCAACTAAATCTTTAAAATTATATATTTTTTAATGTTTCTATTCTTTCTATCTAATTTGAACCAAATCGACCCATTTTTGACAAAATTCGACTCAATTTGACTCGACTTCATAACTATTTTTTTTAAAAAAAAAACTAATTTTTTTAAAATAATAATAATTTTTATTATTTTAAAATGAAATATTATTTTAATATTTTGAAATAAAATATTATTTTTAAAATACTAATTATTTTTATAAAACAATTTTAAAATAATAAATATGTTTTATATTTTAAAATAAGATATTATTTTAAAAGTTTGAAAATAATTATTATTTTCAGGAAAAAATTAGAAACTTTTTTTTTTTTTTTAAAATGAGTAAAGATTCATAAAATATAGATTGATTTTTTAATAATTAATATTTTTAGGTAAAAATAAGAAACTTTATTTTTTTATTTTTTTTCTGAAAATAAAGTTATATTTTTTAATATTACTTTTTTGAATCTATATTTTATAAATTTTCTAATTTTATTCCTGAAAATAATAATTATTTAAAAACTTTTTATTTCTTTTTTTGAAAAAATTGATTCAGTTTTTTTTATTTATCTTTTATGATTTTTGTATTTTGATTTCTATTTTGAGTTTTTAATTTTTTTTAATATTGAGAAAACATATAATAATGGTAAAGGTATAATTTTTTTTTCTGAACATAAAGTTTTACATAAAAAATGAAAAAATCTATTTTTTAAATTAAAGTTTTATTTTCTTATTTAATATATTTGAATTTATATTTTATGCAACTTTACTCATTTTATGAAAAATAAAAGTTTCTAATATTTTTACTAAAAATAATAATAATTTTAAAAATATTGAAAATAATAATAATTTTAATATTTTAAAATAAATATTATTTTTATAATGATTTAAAACTTTTTTGTTTTTTTTTTAAAATTATTTGGTGAAATTTTGGTTGGGGTCAAATTGGGTTGGTTGAGTCAAAATGGGTTGGGTTGGGTTGGGTTGGAGTTAAATCGGGTAAAAGAAATGAAAATGCCAAAAAATATCATTGTAAAGACGTAATTGGTGAATAATGACTTTTAAGGACGACTTTAAGAGTGAGACGATTTTAAGAATGAGTGGTAACTTGAAGGATATAAGTGTCATTTTATCCATTTTAAGTGATATATATATATATATATATATATATATGGAAAATTGGTCTGCACAGCCGTGTAATTTTTTTTTTACACAGTCAACTGCAAACGACGTCGTTTTGGCTGTCTTGTTTTAAAATAAAAAACACACGGCTTCTCGGTTCTCTCCCACGTTCCTGATCGCGGAGAAGGGCTTCATCCTCCCAAATCAAATCAGAGGTTTCTCTCCTCCCTAATCGCAGAGAAGGGCTTCATCCTCCCAAATCAGAAAGCGAAGAAACCTTAAACGAAGAACCCTAGGTTTAGCCATGTCGGTGCGAAGAAGATGAATACGAAGAAGAATTTAATGGTCCAGGTTGGAGCTGGATTGTGTGTCGGATCCTCAAAACCTGTATTGCCTATTCGAGTGGAGTCACCACTGCAATTCCTTTCTGATCTCTCTCAGGTCCGTACAATTGATTGATTTCTGTGTTTTATTTCTGTTTTTGTTTAATTTTGTTGCTTTTGTTATTTTTGTTACCATATTTTATGTATAGGCTTGGGAGATGTTGTAACAAGTTAATTGCAAATGGGTTGATTTAGTTTGGAAAAATAAGAAATGGGTTTGGTTTAATTTGAAAGATTTGTTCTTTTCCTGTGATGGGTCAATTTGTATGAATTTAGAGGGTAATGGGGCTAATTTTGAGACTTGTATCTAGGGTTTTGGGTTCTAGTTAATACGGATTGGTTCAATTTTTAAACCTAAGAAAGGGGTTATTTTCACAAAGATTCAATCATATACATAGTTATGCTCTATGTTTTTCTTGACAATAGTTTGAATCATATTTTTTTCTTGACTATCATTAAACAGATGTGGAGATGGTTGAGGGCAGTCAAAGCTTGAGATCCTTAAAACCAGTTGGTGGTATAGGGAAAAAGTTGAAAAAGAAAATCAAGCATGGTAAAAGGATATGCTTGGGGGAAATCAGGAGGAAGCGCAATGTTTAAAATTTTTGGTAGATGAATTTTGTGATAATTCAATGTGCAAGAGCGATACTCTCGTTGTGTTTTCACAATCTCATTCATGTTAACTTGTGTTATGTTTTTGTAGTTCTTTGAAAAGATTTGAGAAAATCATATTAGTAATGGAAGTTGAATGTTATAACAAAATTCTGAATCACAAATTAGTCTTTGATTAACTCATCATTTTTGTGCGTAATATTGGCTTTGCTAATTTGCATGCAGAAATTATTATTGTTTGTCAATTGCCTTGTAATTTGGTTGCTACACAAGTGATGCCATCGGGAGAGCTACCCTTAGGAGGCCTGCTGGTGTTTAGTTTGTGTAATTTGTTATATATATTGGGTTTGGAGTATGAATTATGAATGTTTAGTTGTTGAAGCAAATATGTCCAGTAGACTATTATTATAGGTGATTGAGGTATTAATGCAATGAAAAGGCTTGGAAGCTGGTCAACTGCTTGCTCTCTGAGTATGATTTGTTTTGCAGAGCTAATGCACATCAACCTAAGCTTTTTGTTGGCATGATCCTTATACTCATCTTTGCTGAAGCTCTTGCCCTGTACGGTCTCATTGTTGGCATCATGTCTTCACGAGCTGGCCAGTCCAGAGCAGACTAGGGTAGGGGCTATTCTTACAGTGTTTTTTATTTTTATTGTTTATGGTGCTGCTTTGGAAGAATGATAGTGGGGGAAAGAAGTTGGTTCTTTTCAGAGTAAGATCAGCTTTTGTGGGGTTGCATAATCTTCTTTTTTAAAGTAATTACTCAACACAAATTTGTACTTTTGCAGACACTAATCAACAAAGATCAGCTTTGGAAGAATGCCATTGTTAATGAGAAGTTAGTGTGCAAATGTTGGGTTTGTACTTTTGCAGTTATGTATGTTGGTAAAATGGAAGAGTTCTCAATTGTTGTATGTTCAGCAATATGTAAAGTGAGATTAATTCTGGTATAAAATTGTACAGAGGTCTTGGGGAAGATTTTCAACAGAATAAGTATAAAATTGTAACTAATAGTTTCACTTCCCAACTAAATATCTATATCTTTACAAAAAGAGCTAAATAGCAAACACCCGCATAAGCCAACAACAAATCCAAATATATAGAACCATAGAGCTTAATTCATAATCAAAATTTTTGAAACCTTCATCAGCAGGTGGTACTATAAACAAATTGAGATAGACTAGTAAATATGTATTATAAACAAATTCTTTATTTAGATGATTCATCCAAATAAAAGCTTAGACCCACCAATTCAATTTATATCCTTATATATATACATTTCTAGATTTTCCATCATACCAAGAATCTGTTGATATACACATCAAGCTCCAAGTCTGAATATTTTACACGGTGGATTTTTACAGAATTTTGCCAAGGATAATATAGCTGCATCTCCAAGTTTATAGCAATCCAACAACATAAGAGGACTGACATCAAATGCTTATCAAATGACATCAAATTTTTACTAGTGTCTTAGTTATCTCGGTTGTGATCAATTAGCTGATGTTGAAGAACATGATTATCCTCTGTTCTGGGCTGGTTATGTTTTGTAGCACAGAGGACTGTCATCAAATGCTTCTTGTTGAGTTCTTTCTAAGATCTTACAAGCTGGGTAGAATATAGGAAGGTCCATCTCGAGTCCAACATGCTCCAGAAGTTTAAAACCATCCTTTTTTTTCCCTTTCTTCATATTTTCTGTTCATAAATCACAAAATTAAAGATTTATCAATGAGCAGAGAGCAGACTAACGTTGCCAAACAATTAGACTAAAAACTAGGCATTAGATGCTTACAAGGCAATGAGCATTGAAGAGACACCAAGAAGCTGAAGCTTCTGCCTATTATGAGCATTCATTGATAAGTATCTATCAATGTTAGAAACAACTAGATACAAAGTGTCTGAAAGACGCTTGTATTCCACTGAAACCTCAACCAATAAGTCTATATATGTCCAAACTAATAAGTCCTAACAGTCAAAATGGTTAATGTTTATAGCATCACTAGCAATCCATTTCTTAGAAAACAAATTCAATTGCAGCAAACCCCAACATTTATTAAAATACAAATTCTAATTACACATCTCTGGAAATTGAATTCGCTAAACCACTTAAAAAATTGAACAAGCAATGTATATGATTGAATCTTTGTGAAAATAACCCCTTTCTTAGGTTTAAAAATTGAACCAATCCCTATTAACTAGAACCCAAAACCCTAGATACAAGTCTCAAAATTAGCCCTATTACCCTCTAAATTCATACAAATTGACCCATCACAGGAAAAGAACAAATCTTTCAAATTAAACCAAACCCATTTCTTACTTTTCCAAACTAAATCAACCCATTTTCAATTAACTTGTTACAACATCTCCCAAGTGCTTGAAGCAAATAAAGAGGTGATTTTATTAAGCATTTATTTAAACACACTACGTACTAAAGAGCCTAGGAGCCTATACCTTGAAGTCAATTGAACAACATTATAATCAGCTTCTCCTAAAACTAATAAAAATCAAAGTACATTAAGTAAACTAGTTAACATTATTATTGGCTCAGGAGTTCTATTATCAAAGTCAGTTAATGAAGATGGAAGATTATAAAGAGAAAAATTGCAATTCATAAGCAAAAATTAGATGCAAATATATGATATACTTTTGGAATTATCCTGACGTGTTACACTTCTTAAAGCTAAACAAGCAGGACATCATAAATATTTTCACATTATTAAGTTTCAGTTAAACAAATCATGATTTGGCCACTATAGTAGCTCCATTTACCTGCGATGAAGATATAAATCAATGGTATTACAGCTCCAATAATCCCCCAAGGTAAACATATACATATTTGTCCCTAAGAGAAATACACATTTAGCATTAATACTAATAACATTCATGAAAAACCTACAGAAATTTAAAACTCATACCATTGAGAATCAATGAATCCTATTGTAAAAAATAACACCATCCATAAACTAACTTTCAATCTGTCAAATCCAAATCCGCACAAATATTTATACAATAGCTCCACAACTAATTGAGTTCATAGCAAATAATTGATAGTTTCACCCCAATATGTAATCGCAAGGTTGAGAAATGAAAATGCAAATTTATTCAATTGAAAGACAAAATAAATTGTACCTGGAAGAAGAAAAGCATAAACTATAACAGCTTTGAGAACACTACTCAATGATAAGAAATTCTTCGAGAACACCACTCCGGTACTGTTCACTCCAAGCCTATACATAAAATATGGTAACGAAAATAACAAAAACAGAAATAAAACACATAAATCAATCAATTGTACGGACCTGAGAGAGATCAGAAAGGAATTGCAGTGGTGACTCCACTCGAATAGGCAATACAGGTTTTGAGGATCCGACACACAATCCAGCTCCAACCTGGACCATTAAATTCTTCTTCGTATTCATTTCTTCGCACCGACATGACTAAACCTAGGGTTCTTCGTTTAAGGTTTCTTCGCTTTCTGATTTGGGATGATGAAACCCTTCTCCGCAATTAGGGAGGAGAGAAACCTCTGATTTGATTTGGGAGGATGAAGCCCTTCTCCGCGATCAGGAACGTGGGAGAGAATTGAGAAGCCGTGTTTTTTTTTGTTTTAAAACAAGATAGTCAAAACGACGTCGTTTTCAGTTGACTGTGTAAAAAAAATACATGACTGTGCATACTCATTTTCCCCATATATATATATATATATATATATATATATATATAATTTGAACATGTTTGAAAGTATACTTATGTACTATGATGAAAATATTCTCTAAACCATTGTTTTTGGTTTTTTTTCACAAGTTCAAATATAGTCGATTGTTATCCAAAGAACTTTTGTTGTTCCCTATTAATCAAGCTGGTCAATTTCTTTTACCAAAATAAAAATATAAATGAATAACAAGAATATAATCAAAATAAAAATAAAAAGAAAACAAAAATTATTATTTGTTTCGTTAAACTATTTTTAATAACCCTAAGCAAATGGAAAAATTACAAAAAATAAAATAAAAAAATATCATCTAAATGTGGATATTATAATGAAATAAGTTATACAACTAAAAAAAAAAGAAGTTAAAACCAAAAACATAAACTGAAAAAATAAGTCGGAAATCCAAAGTCGGTTTAAAGTTTAAACATATAAATTATAATCACCTCCCAAGTGGGTTAAATAAAAAGTTAACCCTACAACGATCTAATCGATCAAACCCGGCAATTGCTTGCGAGAAAAGCAAAAGCAATGAGAGAAGAGGGCCAGCAGCAGCGTGGAGAAGACGATATAAACTAAGTTTTTTACATAATTTTTTGATTCTTGGATTTGTACACTTTTAATGGCTAAGATTAAAGTTGATTTTTAATTTATAACTAAATAAAAATAAAAGCAAAGATGATGATAACATACTAGAAATTAGATGATATGGTGACAATTTGAAAGTTCCAGGTTGAAGTTTTAGAAGTTAAAAAGATGTTTATTTTTATTTTTAATTAGTTATAAATTAAAAATAACTTTAATCTTAATCATTAAGAGTGTTTAAATCTAAGAGTCAAATAATTGTGTAAAAAACTGAGTTCCATTGATCCGGTTCCTATATATATCCTTCTCTCTATCCAGTCTCTGTTCTCTCTCTGCCGGAATAGCAACTTTAATTTCTTCCCTTCCCGTTTTTGGCTATTGTTAATTAGTTCAACAAAGAAATCGAAGAGACTCTCTTCGTTTATGTTTTCTGACGACCACTTGAGCTAATTCCTTGTGCTCAAAGTTTTCTTTTGTAGACCTAATCAAAAGTGCATTATTGACTTGTCTCACGACCACTTGAGCTAATTCCTTGTGCTCAAAGTTTTCTTTATTGACTTGTATAGTCTAATTATGTGAATGGATATTTCCAGCAACTTGTTCTAATTTGCAGTACAAAAAAATTGCAGAGCTTTGAAAGCCCAAAATTTTTCAGGAGGTGTTCCACCAGAGTTTTCCAAGCTGCGCCACCTTAAAAGCCTGTAAGAAAAATCCAGTAATACTACAATGTTAGTTAAATTTGAATATATCTATTCCCTTGGTTGGTATAACTTTGTGGTATCGACATTCACAATGGTATTCAAACTCAAATACTTTCTATGTATTAAAAATGCAAAAAAGGAGCTTAGACATTAAGTCTGCCTTTAGTTTGAATATTAAAAGCACTTCTGATTATATGGTTACTTTCATCCAGGGACTTGAGTCGCAACTTACTAAATGGCACTATACCTCTCGAGTGGGCTTCTATGCACTTGGCTGATCTGTACGCTCCAATGCCACCATATTCACTCCATCGTCTCCTTATATAAATTTCTCACGAATGAATGTGTTTCTGATTGAATATGCAGTTCTTTTATGGGAAATCGATTATCCGGCCAATTTCCAAAGGCACTTACTAAGATTATCACTCTAGCAAACCTGTACGTTAAATCTCTTCTAAATGATCTTATGACTTATAATTATTCTAACAATTGGTCAACGTAGACATAGTATGGCTCCAAGTTCATACTATGTGAAGCTTTAATTCTTTTGTTACTGGACCAAACTTCGTTGTATCTCAATCCTATATGCATATAATGTTGACTTGACATTAAGTTGATTCTGCTTAATTCTTTACTTTGCCAACCCTTGTACTGAAAAACTCCTATTCAACCACATAAAAAGAGCAAGTCCATGGATATTGTTGGATGATAGTTTAGAGACTAGCCTAAATCCTTCTCATTTATTTGGTCATTAATTTCATGGCTAACTTAAACCAGCTTAGTAATGGTACTTTGGTTGGTCTAGGTAACAGATGCTTAAAATTGCCATCAAGTTAATATCGATATTTGGAAATTGCAGGAGTTTAGAAGGAAATCAGTTTTCAGGACCCATCCCAACGGAACTTGATCAATTTACAGAGGATGTAATGGTTTCACCTTATCATGCACATTTCTTACTTGAGATATGGATGGCACTAACTGTTTTTATTATATTTTTCAATAAAAGTTGTTAATATCATAATATCCACTCTTTCAGTGTTTTATCGTCGAATGCTTTCACAGGAGAATTGCCGGTGACACTTTCCAACCTGGCCAACTTGACTGATATGTAAGTATACATTTTCTTCCTTATGTAACCGATGTGTCCAGTCCAATTTCTTACGATCACAAACTAGAATAGCTGTCGAACCATTTGTATCTAGGACTACACTTGGTCAGTATATTTCTGGTAAGAAGTAAATTTCACTAAAAAATGTTGCCTTTTTTTTTTTCCTTTTAAAAACAAAAAAATTGAGATTTATTCTATTCTTAATCACAGTAAGATGGCGTAAAAGTTTTGCTTCTTTTTTTAGAATTTCTTTTTGTGTGCTGGTTGAGTGTCTGTTTCAGGGTTCTAAAAAAAGAAGAGAGAAAAAAAAATGATGGAAAAAACATGCTCGTCATGTAGAGTAAAGACGGGAGTTAAAATCTAGTTTTTTTTATTATGACTTATGATATACTTGAATCTTCTTCACTTTATTTTTGGAATTCCATTTACAGTTCTGACTTCTGAGATTGCTTGTAATTCCTATTTGACATTATTTTTTTGACAAACTGTAGGAGGATAAGTGACAATAACATCACTGGAAAGATACCTGATTTTATTGGGACCTGGACAAAGATTGAGAAACTGTAATCTTTGTTAATATCATTTTTGAAATTGGATTTTCTTTTGGAACTAATTATGGAGATTGCAGTGAGATTTAAGAGAGCTGAGAAAAGTAGTGGGCTAATGTCACCTTCCTTTCAAATTATTTTATCTGCTTCGGTTAAAGATATGTTATTTGCATTATTTTACAGGCACATGCAAGGTTGCTCTCTCGAGGGGCCCATTCCTTCTAGCATTTCTGACCTGACAAGTTTAAGTGATCTGTATGCAATTCAATTTTCTTTTTCTTATTTTGCATATGGTTATATATTTTGTAAGTAGGATGATGGTAGAATGTGTTTTTTCTTCTTCTTTTCTTTCTATATATTTTGTTTCTTTTTTATGATTCTTAGGAGGATCAGTGACTTGAAAGGTAGAGGATCTAGTTTCCCACCAGTGAGTATGGAGTCAATGAAGACGTTGTGAGATTTTATCTCTTCACTCTAAAGACACTTTATCAAATCTTCAGATAAGATTTTAAATTCAATTATGCAATGCAGGATACTGAGGAATTGCTTAATTGATGGAGAGATCCCTGAATATATTAGGGAGACGACAAAGCTGAAAACTTTGTAAGTATGTTATACTTCACACTAATAATTGTATATAGTAACCATTTTCTTTTTAGCGATTTTCCTTCTATATTTTGGAATTCAGCCGACGATGCATCTCTGTTTTGCAATTATCAGAAGTAGATGCAGGAATGGTGGTTGAGAACTCCCATTATTGTTGTTATAATATAGAAAAAGCAGAGACTAAGTTGAATGCCACTTTCCAGATAATAAGCACCAGCCTTATTGATGTCCTCTGAATCAAGCTATTCAAAACTATCTTGTGCAATATTATATTTCAATATTCATAATTTTGTGTTAATAAAATGTGCAACTTCTTTTGAAATCCTTGTGCAATGAAGCTATTAAGATAGAATAAATTTCCTGAAACAAATGAAATGTTGAATGCGAGGAGTTAGAAAGATCTTCATTACATAATGGCTAATTTAAATTACAACCCTTTGCACTATATTTATTGTAATACAAGTTATGGATATTGGAGCCATATTTTTATTTTGTTCTTACCAGTTCCTTTTGTAATAATATTTTAACAATACTATAATTTTCTATATGTTATAGGTGTTCTTCTCTTATCTATTTTAAAAGTGTTAGCCACGTTAGTAATAATCTTTTTGCAGAAGCAGAAATACAATAAAATTCAAGAAAGAAATCTATATTGTTATTAAAGTAAAACCCAAAATAAAATAAAACAAAATTAACCTTAATACAATGGACGTTGAACAGACTAGTAGACTGTAGCTTTGAGGACTGTAAGAACAGTTTCTTTAAGACAATATTTAGCCGTGGCAGGACAAATTATCTCCCAGGATATAACAATGCTCAAGGCGAACTCTGGTGTGTAGAAAGATTATCACTGAGTAGGAAGGAAGAACAAAGAAGAAAGCTTAAAACCACACTTCTCTACAACATGGGAGAATACTCTTATAACAAGAATTGAGAGAGTAACTCCCAAATATCCAATTAATCCATCATTGATGCCCACTATGCCCACTAAGCCTTCATAAAGTAGGCCATCAATTCTCATTCATTATCATCCCCACTAAGCCTTCATAAAGTATGTTCAATCAATATCATCATTTTCAACAATCCCCCACATGAATGAAAATTGAAAACAAAGGAATTCGATGTGGTGATAACTCTCTACGAGTTGATATTAGCATAGGATAGTGTAGGCATCAACCTTGAACCTTCCTTGTGAAGTATATTTACTTTCTTGGTCGACTAGTAGGCGTGATGTCCTTGAACTATTCTCTTGCCGTTTGTGTAAACGATGATATACCTCACACAAATACCAACATAACACCTGCTTTTGGTTCTCATGGTTATGTTCATTATGGTCGTGAACATCTCCACGGTTTCGCAAGAATCAAGAGAACTAAACTCATTAGTTTTCCTTGAAGCGACCCCACTTCATTCTCACATAGGTGATTTTATCTTTTTGTTCAGATTACTGACACACAAGATCAATCATTAAAAGCATAGCTTAACCTTATCCGATTTCATATCACTGTTTATAGATAAAGGGTTAGACCCTACAATGATAATACATTGTCTATGCAATTAGGTTGTCCCATTGAACCTAGATTCTGGGATCTCCAGTCAACAAGGTTGGGTTTTCCTTCACATAGAACCTTTAAATATTTATGGCCTTCAATCCCATTCTTCTTGATGTCGTTTCAACTTGATCTCGGTTTAAACCTTTGGTTAGCGGATCCGTGATGTTATCCTTTGATCGATAGAGATAACCCCGTCGATCGATCGGTTTAAGCAGTATTGTGACGACGACGCACGTGTGTCTCGATTTTTCACTGTTATACATCACGCTGTGCTCTTTTAATCGATGCTTGATTATCACAATATAAACAAATTGTGCGCATGTGCTTAGGCCATTCGGGAATATCCTCCAAGAAGTTTCAGTAACCATTCTGGCTTTTCTCCGGTTTATCCGAGCTACAAACTCGAGACTCCATCGTGGATCCGGTTATGATCGTTGCCTTGAGGATTTCGTGACACTCCTCCTCCTCCCAGAGTGAACACATATCCACTTGTACCTTTGGAGTTCTTTATATCAGAAATCCAACTAGCATCAGAGAATCCTTCTAATACTGCAGGTTCTCTCGTATAGTGCAGTCCATAATTACGAGTGTATCTTAGATACCGAAGTATCCTAATGATACCTTTCCAGTGGTTATCCCCTGGATTACTCGTGTATTTGCTTAAACTGTTTACAGTGAAAGCACTATCAGGTCTTGTACAAGTCATGAGATACATCAGACTGCCTATAATCCTTGCGTATTCTACTTAGTCAACGCTTTCACCTTTGTTTTTACTGAGAGGTCTTTGGTCGATATCTAGAGGAGTTCTAGCTTCACTAGAATCATCCTTGCTGATCTTCCCAAGTATCTTGTCCACGTAATGTGACTGGGTTAAAATGAAACCATTAGGTGAACGCTTGATTTGAATTTCCAAAATCACATCAGCCAGTCCCATGTCTTTCATATCAAACTTAGAGTTTAACATATCCTTAGTATTCTTCACCATATTTTCATTACTACCCACAATCAGTATGTCGTCAACATACAAACACAAAATAACATATCCTTTGTTTGTGATTTTGACATAAATACATTTGTCACATTCGTTTATATTATAGCCATTAGCCATCATGACATCATCAAATTTCTTATGCCATTGTTTTGGTCTTTGCTTTTTAGTCCATATAAGGACTTCACCAATTTACACAATTTTCTTTTCCGGCTCGGAACTACACAACCTTCAAGGTTGTTCCATATAGATCTCTTCATCAAGATTTCCATTCAAAAAGGTGCGATTTGATGTACTTGAGATTCCATAAAGCGTTAATAGCAAGTATCATCCTAATAGAGGTTATTACTAAACCTTTGGAGAATACGTATCAAAGTAATCAAGGCCTTCCTTTTATCATATCCTTTTATAACCAATATGGCCTTGACTTATCAATTGTTCCATCCGCTTTCATTTTCCGTGTGAAAATCCATTTAGAACTTAGTGGTTTCGCGTTCGCAGGAAGGTCCACTAATTTCTCGTGTATGATTTTGCATAATAGAATCAATTTCACTTCTTATAGCCTCTTTCCATAAAGGACTATCTGTTGAATTTACTGACTGATTGTAATTACGAGGTTCAACCTCTAAAGATATAGGTTAGAAAGTCCGGTCCAAAAGATTTTTCAACCCTTGCCTTTTTTACTTCTTCAGGCTCTACCTTTTCATTTCCTTCTACTTCAACTTCATGTTGAATGTCTTGACTGTCTTCATTAACAATCTCAAGAGATCGTTTCGAACCCGATTCAATCTCTTCACGTTTGCATGGAAAAATGTGTTCAAAGAATGAAGCATTCTTTGATTCCATGAATGTGTTCTTGTGTATATCAGGATTCTTAGAATCATGAACAAGAAACCGATATGCGTTACTGTGAAGCGCATAACCAATGAAAATACAATCCACCGTCTTTGGACCTATTTTCATTTTCTTTGGCAACGGAGCCAAAAATTTTGCAAGGCACCCCCACACTTTTAAGTAGTTATAGGAAGGTTTCCTTCCTTTCCATAACTCATATGGTGTCTTTGTAAGACCCTGAATTTTATGAAATAAAATTATTCAATTTTTTCTTATAATTATTATTCAGTAAATGGTTAAATTGATAAAAGTTTAAAGTTAAGGGTGATATATGAAATTTTTTCAAAAATACGCAAGTGGTTATAAATATTCATTGTTGTCGGGGAATATTCGTTTGGTCGTGGAATATTCTTTCTGTTGGGGAATATTAAATGCGGCCTGCCGCAATCATTTGTGGGCCCCATAACAGAATAATTGTCGGATGAAGAAAAAAGACAAATTAAAGTTTTTATAAATAACGGCGTAGTAGTTACGAATAATGATGTTGGAATACCCGGTGGGTAAAGTAAAATAATACGCGTTGTTGCAGATGGGAGAGATTACCAGATTGCACCAATTATTGATTCTTACGTGAAGGCACTACTCAATAATTGTTACGATAATTATTATTCAAGTATTTTATTTTATTGATTCAATAATTGCTGCGTTGATATTTTATATTCTTTGTTGTTTGATAATTGTCATTACACAAATTATCTTCCATTATCGAAGCTAATAATTCATATTATCTCGAATAATGTTATTAGATAACATTATTGGCAATGTTTAGAAAGTTACATCTAAGGAGAGGTTTGGTCACCTAATCACGGCAGAAGTGAGGAGAAATTCTTATTCGAAAGCCCCCTCTTTCACTGAGGCGCGCACGGTTGTCAATAATGTGTTTACGTAATATTATTTGTGAATAATTAATTATTAATTTATATGATGAGAAAAATATTGATTTTATGAGGATATAGATGGAGAAAATTTTAATGTGACAATTGTTGAAAATTAATATTTTATCTTTTTACGATAAAATAATTCAATTAAATATATTATTTTAATAATATATTAATGATGATATTTTTACGATGAATGTGGGATATATGAGTATATATGGAGGATGAGTATTTTGTTACCAAAAATATTTAAAGCATGTTTTATGTGTTTGGACCCCATTTCTTGAGTGAAATTTGATTATAGCCTGTAAAATTGCTCATTTGTGGATTTCGATCAATTTTTATTTGGAATTTGGAAAAACTTTCTTCTACAAAGTTGTAGAGAATTGAATTTCCTATAAAAACACGCAAGATTCGAATTTTCTGACAAAAAGGCTATTTATTGTGAATTATTGAAGTTCTGGATTAATTAATTATTATTTTTTTGGAGTTTTAAATTAATTAATTGAGAAAAATGTTTTTTTAATGTGTGGGCATCTTTAACACATGCTTAGTTGCTGAAATTGGTTGATGCTAGGTGTGCGTGAAAGATTATATATATATATATATTAATATTTTAATAAATTTTTCGCTTTGGTGTTACTAAGCAATTTCTATAAATAGGGTGCTTAAGTTATAATTGAAAATCACACTTTAAACTCAAGTTTTCTCTCTATATTATCGAACGTATTCTTGTGAGTATTTTGAGTATACTTTGAGTATTGCTATACTGCAAGACAAGTTCGATTCAACGTTATTCCAAATGGAGAAGTACTTCTTCTTTTTGAGGTAAGGGATAATAAGGGATTTTAAGGGTTATTATTTCGAAATTCTTCTTAACCTTCAAAAATTCTAGAAAAATTTGAAATGATAATTTGATGAGTTTTGTTGATTGTGTCCAAAAATGGCGATTTTTGGATGTATAGATTAAGAGTTATGAATTTTATGAGGAAAGACTATTTTAAAAGAAAACCCTTATAACTCCTTGTGGTTAACTCCAAAATTGATGAAATTTTTATTGGGAGTACATCTATATAATATCAGTATACCCTATGAATTTCGGAATTTTTGCATAAAAGTACAATTTATGATTTATGATAAATGTTTAAATATTCGGTGGTTTTGGCCATGTGAAAAATAGTAAATGACTTTTAAAAATTCTGAGAAAAATATATGTTCAATATAGGACTATATTATGCTAAATCCCAGAAAAGAAATATTTTTGGAACTGATTTGTTATTTTTCATGAAAATGTTCTAGTTATGAGTAAATGAATTAAATATGTTATGTGAATTAAGAAAATTAGAAAATAGGATTTTATGGCTTGAGAATCATATATGAGGTATATGCAGATTTTTGATAAGGGTTTTGGTTATTGATGATGAGATCTTATGAGTTTGGCATTTTAAGATGATTAAATGCATTTATTAGTAAAGAGTAAACAATTAAAATAAATTGTTTATAAGTTTAAGAAATGACTAAAATATTGTGGTAGTATTAATAATATTAGATTATGAGATTATTAAGTGATTTATAACATTTTGATTAAGTTGTTATGAAATCATTGATTTATGAATCTTACTCTTGAGATTAAATCTATATGTTGATTATATTGTTTTTATATAACATTTTTATAACCTTGATGTTGAAATTCTCTTTCACTGGAGTGTAAATATGAGTAGATTATTGGTATGATCATGACTAGGGTTCTATTTGGCCAGTAGTGAAAAGTTGAATTGTGACTGGTATGATCATGACCATTGAATTTATAATTGAATATCTTTAGCTTAAGTGCAAAGGTGAATTGATCAACATGGTTATAATTATTGTTTATATAAATTCTGAAATAATTATGTATTTATTTGAGATATTAATATATTTGGCTGTAGTGCGTAAATATGAATCATTGATGAATATATTTGGCACGTAATGCAAATATGAATCTGTTGAGGAATATCTTTTGGCTGTAGTGCAAAAGATGAATTGTTGATGAATATCTTTGGCACCTGTAGTCAAAGATGAATTGTTGATGAATATCTTTGGGTCGTAGTGCAAAGATGACTGTTGTTGAATATCTTTGGCTTGTAGTGCGAAGATGAACTATTGATGAATATCTTTGGCTGTAGGTGCAAAGATGGGCTGTTGATGAATATCTTTGACCGTAGTGCAAAGATGAATTTATTAGTATGATTATGAGCAGAACTGTGATTTGGTATAACCATGATCTTTGATATTTCGAGGTAAAGACAAGTGATGAAAATTATCTTCATTCCGAATGAGAAAAGGAATTTAGAACAACAATTACGATTATGAGTTATACATGTGATTGTGATGGAATTGTTGATTGATGTTCTGAGGATAAAACATTGTTGGTGGACTTTTAACATGGAGAAGATAATAGACTTTATAGTCTATTTGACTCTTCTAATGGATTGCTTCGTTCCGCTACAACTATGGTTGAATTTTTTTATCATCTATCATATGTTCTAAATCTCGATTTATTATTGATGAAGACTATTGATAATTTAATTATCTTTAGTCATGATATTTTCTTGAGCTAGTTGTGCTTCACCCTTTTGCTTCACAATTCCTTTCGGTGTAATAAAAGTGTAAATTTTGGACAAGCGGGAATAACGGGGAATAGAGCGGTGGTCTATAGATGTTGAGGGTGAGGTGAATTCAACTTTGTAAGGGTGTTTTGTCCACTATTATACAAGATGTTTAATGACATACAACCTCGAGTCATCATAAAGACGGTGTTGTCTTTCATCCACTTACTTTGAGTATATCTACCAAAGACTACCTATATGATCTTGGAGTCTATTTGAAATTTAACTCTCAATTTGAGACAGTAGAGATAATGATATGTCGAGAAAACTCACCATTGGGAAGAACATGATAGTAATCTTTTCATTTTTTTTTTTTGGGTCTATTAGGTCAACAAGGATAATTCGTGGGCATATGATATCTATCATAACCTAGACGCATGGCCTCCCTCAGCATACGAAGGTTTCTTGAGCACTTCCCAAAGATTCTAATTTTTAAAAGCAGTTTTTCGACTATACCTTTATGTAAGGTGTCATTGTGACGTCTTCTACAGTTGGTATATATTTGTATCCAAACTCACAAAGATATGTGTTGTTGTATTTTGCACGACAATTGTTGTAATAAAGTTGTAGTTGTTTTCTGTACCATGTATTTGGTGACTCAAAATGGGTTGGATGAAATGGACCTATTTTGGGGGCGTTACAGTCTTGTCTAATTTCTTACGAGGCACCTTATTTAAAAGGTGATTAGCTGATAAGACAGCTTCCCCCCACATGTTCTGTGGCAACCTGGCTATTTAGCATCGCATTCATCATCTCTTTTAGAGTACGATTCTTGATGTTCTTGGTTCCCTACCCCATTAGATTGAGGGGAGTAAGGTGGAGTAACCTCATGAATAATACCATGTTGAGAGCAGAACTTACTAAATGGTTCAACGTATTCACCACCACGATCACTCCTTACCACCTTAATTTTCTTATTAAGTTGGTTTTCAACTTCCTACTTATAAAGAACAAATTTCTCTAAAGCTTCATCTTTTCTTTTAAGCAAATATACATAGCAATATTTTGTACTATCATCAATGAAAGTGATAAAAATTTATTACCCCTTGTTTGGATAAATTTTAAATCACATACATCATTATATATCATATCAAGTGGTTCTGTATTTCTTTCATGTTGTATGAAATGAAGATCTTGTTAATTTTGATTCAACACAAATTTCACATTTATGTTTATGATCAAGTTGGAATGTTGGAATATGTTGTAAATTAATTAACCTTCGTAGGGTATTATAATTTACATGTCCAAGTCTACCATGCCATAAATTAAATGATTTCAATGATATAAGCGGAAGAAGTATTATTCTTATTATTAATCATTGCATTGGACTTCTTAGAGATGGCATTAATTTTCCACATGCCATTACAAACATACCCTTTCCCACATACATTCCCCCTTTTGACAAAACAAACTTGTCCGATTCAAATACCATCCTAAAACCATGAATGCTTAGAGGTCGCCGGACACAAGATTCTTCTAAATTCAGAACATACAAAACATTCTTCAAAGTCACTTCTTTTCCGAAGTCATCTTCGAATTACAAGTACCACTTCCCTTGATCTTGGAAGTTGCAACATTGCCCGTGTGAAACTTCTCCCCATTCTTCTTTGGGAACCGATTCAAAGAAAGGAATCTTTGTCACAACAGACATGGCGTGTGGCACCTAGTATCCACCACCATTCCCTTGGATTTGAGTCAACAAGGTTGGCTTAGAAATCATGACACATAAGTTGATGTCGGACACTTTCTAGCAATTTCTTCCACAACATGTGCTTCATTAGGCTTCAACTTTCTAGCAAAACTCACAATCGGAGGACTTGTGCTTGACTTTGTTGCAATTGTAGCATTTTCCATTAAATTTTGGTTTCTTGGAAATGCCACCCCAGACCCAATTTGGACACAAATTGAGGCTTTTTGCCTTTCTTGGACTCTTTATTGACCTCCACCACATTCACCCTAGCCTCAGATTGGTGGGCAACGTTGGAAAATTTCTTCTCCGAGCCTTTGTTGTCTTCCTCAATTTGAAGTCTAACAATTAGTTCTTCAACTGTCATTTCCTTTCGCTTATGCTTAAGGTTATTTTTGAAGTCTTTCCAACCAGGTGGTAACTTTTCAATAATACAAGCCACTTGAAAAGATTCACTAATTACCATACGTTTAACATGAATCCCATGAATAATCAGCTGGAGTTCTTGAACTTGATTCACAACAGTTTTGGAATCAACCATTTGGAAATTCAGGAATTGGCTCACTAAAAATTTCTTAGCGCCAGCATCTTCTGATCTGTATTTCCGGTCCAAGGATTCCCAAAGTTCCTTTGTTGGTTGTCTTAATATCGTATACACTATAAAGTGCATCGGTTAGACTGATTCAAAATATAATTACTAAGAAAGGAAATCGATTGTTTCCATGCCTCAATTGCATTGTAGAGCGGTGACATTATCCACCTCATCATCTCGATAATGGGAGGATCATCCTTCAAGCAATTAGCCAAATTCAAGATAGTAGTAAAACAACATCTTTCGTTGTTAAGTCTTAAAATTCACACCGGTGAATTTTTACGGTTTTTCATTTGTGATTGATAGGTATAGTTTGGCGGGGAGCCGCATGATGAAACCGGACAGTAAATAGGACCCGAACCAATGTTACGTGAACCGGATATATTACATCCATCGGTGCCATTCGTGAACCGAACCTAGATTGTTACGTGGACCGGTTGGAACAATTTCATTTTCGAGAATATTCATTATGAAAATACAAAGCAGACTCAAGTTAGTCTAAAAATAACAAAGCTGTTTTGAATAGGAACAAATTATTATTTAATTATTCCAGAAGCGGTCCAGTGAATATTAACTCAAAAGCGGTCCAAATAAGAAAACCAAGTTAAGGTATTCCAAAGCAAAGGTATAACTCTGACTTAATAAAAGATTAACCAAAACAAAAATATTGTCTTAAGATTGTTAGCCACGTTAGTAATAATCTTTTTATGTAAATACAATAAAATTCGTGAAAGAAATCTATATTGTTATTAAAGTAAAACCCAAAATAAAATAAAACAAAATTAACCTTATATCTGATGGGACGTTGAGCATTTAGTAAGTAGATCAGTAGCTTTGAGGATTTGTAAAACAGTTTCCTTAAGACAATATTTGGCCGTGGCAGGACAAATTGTCTCCTAGGATACAACAATGCTCTGAAGCGAACTTTACCGTGTGTAGAAAGATTATCACTGAGTAGGAAGGAAGAACAAAGAAGAAAGCTTAAAACCACACTCTCTACAACATGGGAGAATACTCTTATAACAAGAATTGAGAGAGTAACTCTCAAATATCCAATTAATCCATCATTGATGCCCACTATGCCCACTAAGCCTTCATAAAGTAGGCCATCAATTCTCATTCATTATCATCCTCACTAAGCCTTCATAAAGTATGCTCAATCAATATCATCCGTTTCTCAACAAAAAGATAGAATTGATTATTATGGATTAATTCTTACAACTTTATGTCTCTATAATTTCATATTTCCTTTTGACTAAGGGACTTTATAATTGCTTCGTCAATGTAGAGACCTCAGTTTCAATTACTTAACTGGTGAAATTCCATCATCTTTCATCCGGTTAGCAAAAGCAGATTTCATGTAAGTTTATATCCTTCAGAAATTTTCTTTCTTTTTCAGTCTTATGCTTATCAACACTTAGTAGCCTATGTTGTTTATAGTTATTTGACAGGGAACAAACTTACTGGGCCTATACCTGAATGGATCTTATCGCGAAACAAGAATGGGTATGTATTTCTCCTTGATACTTTACTAGATTATTTGATTTTACTTGCGATAGGAGGAGTTATGTTAATACTGATTATGTGGTTATACTTGGTTGAGACACAAAGATCTGGCCCCACGGCCCCCACTTTATAACCACAAATTTCTACTCTGTGTTTGGCACTCAGTCAACATGCAAAATCCAGGAGACATAGTTGATAAATTGCAGAGTTATTGTTTTTGCTGAAGCTGCTGATTTTTGTTTTTTTCAATCTTCCATGTTGGTGCAGAGATATTTCTTACAACAGTTTCACTTGGGAAAGCTCAACTCCTTTGGAATGTCCAAGTGGGAGTGTGTAAGTGTTATGTTGTTTGTACTTTTATTGTACAGCTTTATATAGTTGTAATACCGAACTTTTCATCCATTGCTCCAGAAACTTAGTGGAAAGCTACTCTTCGTCAGCAGATAAAGTGTAAGATTCTTTTTCTCTGTTTTAAACCCAAGCAGTTTTTTCATTGATTTTTGCACATTAACTGTTCTCTGTTAAGATTCTTGCAAGGAGTATTTTTTTTTCCTAGCGGTTGTTGGTTGTTGTTCAAATAAAAGTCTAGACCTTTGACTAGTGTATTCGGCGACCAAAGTTTATATGCAGCCTACTAATAGTGCTTATTTTTCTTTTGTCCTGTAGAGTTAAAGTTAATCCATGCCTCAAGCAAAACTTTCCGTGTTCTGCTCTCAGTAGTCAGCGTGAGTAAACTTAGATATTTTCGTTATTATTATTATTATTATTATTATCATTATCATCGTTAATAATTTTGTAAAGTGCGAAAATAATTTATTTGAGGGGAAAATTCTGCATGTGTAATCTGTTTTATTATTTGCTTTAATTTTTTAAGGCTTCAATTACATTATCCATTATTACATTCGATACATAAACTGCAAGTAAATAAATAAAATAAATTTCTTTAAAAAAAAGATAAAAGAGAACACACAGCAAAAATCACTGGCATCATCTGTTAGATAACATTAAGCTGGTGGAAACCCAAATTATCTGAAATTTTGTAACTTCACTGACAATTCTATTAGACACTGACTATTCACTAAATAGAAAAGAATCACCGATTACATACACTGGTAATTGGTTCCATTTCAATCTATCTACCTTGAGAAAAGTTTTTTTAGTGTTCATTTTTTTAAATCATGGCAGTGTTCATTACTTTCCAATCTTAGCTGCAGTTTCTTTTTCTACATCTCTCATCTTACTAGTCAACTTTAAACAGATAGTTACTCCTTGCACATTAACTGTGGTGGCAAGGAAGTGGTTGTTGGGAAAAGTACGCCAAAAATAATCTATATCTCAGGAATTATTTTTCTGTCTTTGTGCAATTAAATATGAAATCAACAAAATCAATTATGAGAACAAAAATAACAAAGAACCATCCACAAGCAAGACACCAAATTTACGTGGAAAACCCTCTAAAATTAAGAGGTAAAAATCACGGGTCAAACTCCGAATCTCCACTATATCACTAATAATGGGCTTACAATAATCCTCTCAAGTTTTATGCCCTAAAACTTGAGGTTACACAATAAATTGAGATAATACAAATTTACCTTTAATTAAGTTGAGAAACCTAATTAACTTCACCACCAAAAAACACCCCAAGCAATAAAGTCTTCAAGCTTTCAATTGAACGGAGATGATGGCGGATATCCACGAACAACAAACAGTAATTCTCTCAATTTATTCTTTTGGTATCTTCTTACCACCAAGCTTCTCTATCTCATATCTCAAATAAGACTCCCTCATAGCCTTATTTATAGTACTCTTCTTAATCCATTCCTATTATGGATTAGAAACAATTTATTCTCCTAATCAAATTAGGGATCACATCTCCTTGTCTTGGTCACCAACCACTCTAACAAGTAAATTCCTTTTTCAACTTGGATTCCTTTCATGTAATCTCCAATTCCAATATTGTTTCCATTAACCCAATTTCTAATTGGATTAATATCAAGTATATAAACCCATTCTTTTCTATCTTGGATTCTATCTCATGGGTGAGGACCCACACCCAACAATCTCCCCTCTCGACCCATGAGAGGAGGATCACCAACCACAACTCCTTACTCGGAGTTAATTCCAACGATGTCTTGGCTTAACTCAAGTTTCTTGGAATTTTCAAATATCTTCATGCCCGACTTTATCTCATCGGCATGGTTCTTCTCAATGGGAGGATTTAACTCAAACTTGACAGATTTTTGCTTGCCAAATTCATTCACAACTGCTTTGTATCCTAGCTGCGAGCTATCACTTTACTTCTTCACATTTGGTACCCATTTAAAGCGAAGAGCTTTTCTCTCGTGGTTCTCATGCAAGGCTTTTCTCCCATCTCGCACGGCTTTGTACCACACCTTTTTCTGCCCAACTCCCCCATCTTCAACACCTCTCACATGCGCCCGCATCGTATAAAGAGTGTCTACCTTCTTACCTCTAGTCACTACTAGAGACCCTTTGATGAGATTCCACTTGACCTTCACCAAAGTAACTTTTATAACCATTCTCATCAAGCTTACCGGTGAGAGATCAAATTAAAGCGAATATCCGGAACATGTAAACTTCTCTCAAGATCAACCCGCGACCATTGTTAGTTTCAAACAAATATCTCCAATGCCTATAATCTTGGATGCACTTCCGTTTCCCATCCGCACATGGCCAAAATCACCCTTCTTGTAGGATGTGAAGATTTCACCACGCCAAGCAGTAGCATGGAGCGAAGCACGAATCAATAATCCAATCATTAACATGACACTTGGGTTTATCATCACAAACAATAGCTACATCAACGTCGGATAGATACACAATCGAATCTTTATCCTCATCTTTTCCTTGGGATCGCTTTCATTCTTTAAAAATCTGCACTCTCGTCTTATGTGACTCCGGCTTACGGCGGTGAAAGCAAATTACTTACATTTCATCTCTTGACCTTCCCCTGGATTTGTCATCTTCGGGGAGAGTTTTTTTCTTTGTTTTTGCCCTACTGCGTGCGATAAAAACTTGTGAATCAAAGACTAATCACCATAGTATCTCTTCGCCTCTGTTCCTCGTTAAACAAACTATCCTTTAATTGTATCCATAGTCGACTTGCCATTAGGAGCGGAGTTCTTTCAACGATACAACTAAGCGTCTCCAAATTTATCATACAAAGAGCTCAACAACAACAAAGCCTGCATCTCATCGTCAATTACCATCTTCATCGTACTCAACTGATTTATCAAACTCTGAAAATCACTCAAGTGTTCTGCAACGGAGTTTCCATCCTTGAATTTAGAATTCACAAGCTTCCTAATCAAAAAAGCTTTATTTTTGCGCCGTCTTCCTTTCATACATGGACTCCAATTTCTGCAAGAGATCATAGGCTTTAGTTTCCGTGGCAACATGATGAAACACACTTTGATCAATCCACGATCTGATCAGACCAATAGTCTTCCTGTTCATCTTGTTCCACTGCGCATCACTCTTGTTTGTGGGCTTAACTCCATCGTTCTCGAGTGGCTCAGTATAAATCCTTGCGAAGAAAGCAAATCCTCCATTCTTGGCTTCCAAATTGCATAATTTGTAGCCTTGAGATTAATCATGCAACATCTTTGTCAATCCTCCATTTAATTCGCACAAGAAAATCACAAAATAACCTTGACTCGACGATACCATTGTTGGGAAAATGCGCCAAAAATAATCTATATCCCAGGAATTACTTTTCCGTCTTTGTGCAATTAAATATGAAATCAACAAAACCAATTATGAGAACAAAAAATAACAAATAACCATCCACAAGCAAGACACCAAATTTACGTGGAAAACCCTCTAAAATTAAGAGGTAAAAACCACGGGTCAAACTCCGAATCTCCACTATATCACTAATAATGGGCTTACAATAATCCTCTCAAGTTTTATGCCCTAAAACTTGAGGTTACACAATAAATTGAGATAATACAAATTCACCACCAAAAAATACCCCAAGCAATAAAGTCTTCAAGCTTTCAATTGAACGGAGATGATGACGGATATCCACGAACAACAAACAATAATTCTCTCAATTTATTCTTTTGGTATCTTCTTACCACCAAGCTTCTCTATCTCATATCTCAAATAAGACTCCCTCATAGCCTTATTTATAGTACTCTTCTTAATCCATTCCTATTATGGATTAGAAACAATTTATTCTCCTAATCAAATTAGGGATCACATCTCCTTGTCTTGGTCACCAACCACTCTAACAAGTAAATCCTTTTTCAACTTGGATTCCTTTCATGTAATCTCCAATTCCAATATTGCTTCCATTAACCCAATTTCTAATTGGATTAATATCAAGTATATAAACCCATTCTTTTCTATCTTGGATTCTATCTCATGGGTGAGGACCCACACCCAACAGTGGTCATCAACAACACCAAGTTCGAACCTGATTCAGAACCAAGAGGAGCTTCAATGTTTTACTTGCGACAAAACTGGGCATTCAGCAGCACAGGAATTTTCATGGACAATGATCTTGATGCAGATGACTATATTAATACCAACACTTCTGCACTGAATAATGTCACTGCACCCATAATAGAACTGTATAGAACAGCACGTGCATCTCCTATTTCTCTAACTTACTATGGACTCTGTCTTGGAAATGGGAATTACACCGTCAACCTCCATTTTGCGGAGATTGTTTTCACTAGTGACAAATCGTTTAACAGCCTTGGGAAGCGTATATTTGATGTCTACATCCAGGTAACTGAACAAGTTATGACAAGGGAAGAAAGGGAGGGGAGAGTTTTTACTTTTGTAATTCATAATGGAAATGATGTTAAATCCTTGTTATGCTTCTATATAGGGGAAGTTGGTACTCAAGGACTTTAATATTGAAGCCGAGGCTGGTGGGGCTGGGAAGCCCATTATAAAGACTTTTATTGCAGCTGTAACGAGCCACACACTGAAGATTCACTTTTACTGGGCTGGAAAAGGCACTACAGGAATCCCAGAGAGAGGATTTTATGGTCCCCTTATATCAGCTATATCAGTTGAACCTAGTAAGCTATTAGTTACGATTTTTTTATGAGCAACATTTTATTGCACTAACTTTTATTTAGGCTACTTAATAATTTCCTGAAAATACCATTGAAAATAACCTTCTTCATTTTTTTTCTGGGAACAATATAATCTTGAGTGTAGTTTAAAAACAGATCATTTGTAGAAAAACAGATCAAACCCTTTCCCATATATTTAAAACGTAATATGTTGAATCACTGTTTGCAGTCTAGTGACTTTGCGGCAGGTAACATGACTACATGTTGATTCTCGCCAACTCTTGCATTGGGATTTCAAGTGTCTCTGTTTCATTTACACGTTCAGTTTTTAAATTTCTGTATGCTAGTCTCCCCACCAACCCAAACACCCCCTCCCTACCCCCAACCCAAAAAAGGGGATATTTTTATATGTCGGTATCTAAGCAGTCAGTTTTTTCGACATGTTGAAATCTCATTTATGTCTCAAGCTAAGGACATCTCCAAATCTAGAATTCATAAATGAAGAAGATTCTTTGCTTCAGGCCATTCATATATCGTGCTTTTGATGGGAGAAAAATTATCAAGTTTAAAATACCTCTAGACCCATCTTATTCAGTTCGTTCGGGTCACTAGAATTTGAATGTACAGTGATGTTTCTATTTCCATGCAGACTTCAAACCCCCTAGAATCGATGGAAAAAAGAATCATGTTGGTGTAGTACTTGGGGCTGTGGCTGGGGGATTGTTTTTTGTCTTTCTTCTCCTATATATTCTGTGGATGAAAGGCTGTCTGGGAGGCAAAATATCAGCAGATAGAGGTACAGCTTGCTATAAATACTTGTATGACTTCAAATCCTAACATACTGCTGTCTTCAGTATTGCTAGTGAAGGGTGTCACTTAATTCATAGGGGGCAGCTCAGCAGAGCAACTATCAGACTCTTTCAACACCTTTGAGGTGCTAGACATGTTAGATCTGTAATGGAGAAGTCCAGAACTAAATTGCTCAAACCCACAAAAGGCACATCTTTTATAGTTCGGTTGGAATGTGGACGTATATTTTAAACATGAAATGTGAAAATTTTACATATGTTATGTATGTTATGTATATAATAAATGTTGATTTCAAGTTTCCGTCAACTCATCCATATGGTAGCAATATATGTCCTATCCATGCCAAACACAGGGTAGCGTGAAGCCATAAACTTATAAAGTGATTCTTTCAGTTTAGGACTAATCAAATAGTAGTCTAACTTTTCGATTCATACACACTACTTCAACTCTAGCACAAGGACTAGAGTCATAGAATGAACATCTTTTTCCCCTCTATATTGACATGAAATTATGCACTCTCTTTTCATGATGTTAATTGGAATTATATTAGAACAAAATGGAAACGTTTCCATCAGTTTCAAGATAATGTAAATACCTTATATTAGTTTCTTAAAAACTCAAATGGCAGTTTTCACTATCATCTAGTTTATCTGAAGGAGGCAAAGACAATGAGAAATTTTCCTTCAAGTTCAGAATATTGTGATGGTATTATCTATAATCTTATCGGCTCAGTTTTATTCGTATGTTGCTTGCTAGAAGTTTTATCTTTTTGGTTCAGTTTCAACCATTGTAAACTTGATGTGTTATTTCAATTTCTCATGTTATTGTGCTCAACGATGGGTTCAAATCATGTTGAAAGATGGTATACTAACTTTCCATGCAATGCATATTGAACAGAGCTCAAAGGCCTAGACCTACAAACCGGACTTTTTACATTAAGACAGATTAAAGCTGCAACCAAAAACTTTGATCCAGCGTACAAACTAGGAGAAGGTGGTTTTGGTTCAGTATACAAGGTGATATTGTTTACTACACAATCAACATTTGCTATTTAATATAACTAACTCACTAAGTATCTTAACTAATAAATGTTGCTAGGTGACAAATGAGTTGTTGGTATAGCTTAGTGTAGTATGTCTAGCTGGTAATATAATCTATGTTTAATAGAAATATTTCCGATTTTTGTAAACATCTATATATATTGTTTCATTAGCTTTATTTTCTTGATTTTATTTTTCGGAGAGAGAGGGGAGTCCAGCAGTCCAAGACTCAACTTCCAGCAAAGACTCAACTTCTTTCCTCTAAAACTGTTCACCGAATAATATTACATAAGATATTTAACTCCCCTTAATAAATTAGGTGAAAAGATTCTGAAGGGATTACTCGGTGTTTTTACTAGTATTCTGTCTGGGACTTAGATACAAAGTTCTGGGATAAGATATCATCTACGGACTTGAGAGAGAAAGATTTAAACATTGTAATAAACCGAGAAATGAACATATTGGCTTCTGGTATTTAAGTAATAACATAATAGTAGTGTTCATTCTTCTTTTAAACAGTTGATTGTACAATAAATGTTCTAATCTTCCTCTGCTTTCTTAGTAAAAAGTTTGTTTTCTATTGTTCCCTAATGTATAGGGCCTATTGGCGGATGGAACAATAATTGCAGTAAAACAACTTTCATCAAAGTCTAAACAAGGGACTCGCGAATTTGTCAATAAAATAGGCATGATATTTGCATTGCAACATCCTAATCTAGTAAAGCTGTATGGATGTTGTGTTGAAGGAAACCAGTTATCATTGATTTATGAGTACATGGAAAATAATTGTCTCTCCCGTGCACTTTTTGGTAAGGTTTGTAGTGCTAGTACACAGATAATTGTGATTGTTAATCTTTCTTTCTTTTTTTCTATTTTTCGTCTTGATACAATAAACTTAACAATTCTTGTATATTGAATTTCAACAGGAAGAGACACAACATCTAGATTAAAGCTAGAGTGGTCTATGAGGTGGAAAATATGCCAAGGCATAGCCAGAGGGTTGTTCTACCTCCATGAAGAGTCGAGACTTAAAATTGTGCACAGGGACATCAAAACTAGTAATGTGCTACTTGATAAGGATCTAAATGCAAAGATATCTGATTTTGGCTTGGCAAAACTTAATGACGACGGTAATACCCATATCAGCACAAGGATTGCGGGAACTATGTAAGTTTTAATTCTAATAGTTTTTTTTATAGGAGATGTTGAAACCCCATTATATGTATGTATGTAATATTATTGTAAATGTACAGAAGTTGTGACTTTCACAGGAAACACTATAAAGGCAACCAGTGTCCTTTGTGATAACATTTGATTTTGGACATCTTTATTTTAAGCATAGAAACAGTAACATCATATACTGAAGTTCGCTTCTATTGGTCTATGGTGCTGCAGAGGTTATATGGCTCCTGAGTATGCAATGCGTGGTTATTTAACTGACAAAGCAGACGTTTACAGTTTTGGAGTTGTTGCATTGGAAATTGTTAGCGGTAAAAGCAACACAAACTACAGGCCAAAGGAAGAATTTGTTTACCTACTTGACTGGGTAAATATAAATTTAACAAAACAATTCTCTCTGTTGCATTGCTCCATCTGTACCACCAAATGAGTCCCGTTTAAAAATTTTACAATTTCAAAGATATATTTTTGTGCCATTTTTACCCTAAATTTATTAGAAATTATGCATGTGATTTCTAAACTCTGAGTTAGCTTTCAAGTATCACGGTTGATTTTGATAAAAAGTTCACGTGCATGTTCATGATATATGGGTTCTTTTCCAGGCCTATGTTTTGCAAGAAAGAGGGAGCTTGTTAGAGTTGGTTGATCCAGCATTGGGGTCTGAATATTCATCAGAGGAAGCAATGAGCATGCTAAATGTAGCCCTCTTGTGTACCAATGCAGCACCGACTCTGAGGCCTACGATGTCTCAAGTGGTGAGCATGCTAGAAGGCCGGACTGCTGTTCAGGATTTGCTATCGGATCCCGGGTTTTCAACCATTAATCCAAAATTTAAAGCCATAAGAAACCACTTCTGGCAGAATCCGACCCAAACCCAAAGTATATCAACCCAAGGTCCATATACTGAATCTTCGTCACTCTCAAACGTAGATAGGGAGGAGAAGGGAGTTAATTCAGTTGCATCAGATAGGGAGTAAATGTTCATATATCAGCAAAAGGTAAGTTATCAGTTTGTATATTATATGTATCTCTTTGTATAAGGCTCTCAAAGTGGTGCAATGCAATCCACTTTCATATATAAATATAAATACTCTTAATACGTATTAAATTTATTCAGTTGAAGAATAGCTGTTTTCGTCCTCCCCTCCCTCCCTCTAATCAAGATTAACATAAAATTGGCTGGAAGTGAGCTGTTTGTTTCTTCCCATTTTTATAGTTTTCCTTATGACCATGTTCCCATTAGATATGACATACATTTATACAACAACAATATGACCTTGGGAAGCAGGAGAAGTGATTATAATTTATTTTTATTTTTTTTTGTCATGTTTGTGAGTTTTGAAAAGAAAATAAAGAGATAGATTTTAATTCTATTTTCTCTTATTTGTAAAGTTTAGAAGTACGGAAGAGAAGGCAAATGTTTTTTATTTCTAAACTTTATCTTTATATATTTATTTAAATTAATGAAGAATATATATATATATATATATATATTGATGATGATGACCAAAATTATTTTTTATTTTTACTGTGTTACTGAATTTTAAAATGGACAAAAAAGAAAAGAACTTAAGGTTTTTTCATCCAATCATGTTTTTAGTGAGTTTTTTTTTATTATTATTATTGAATAGTGAATAAAAGAAATGGACTGAAAACTTGATTGTTTGTCTTGTCAAAATATTTTGTCCAAAAATGAACGAATTTAGACGAAAACTAAATAATGTAAGTAAATTAATCTCTGTTGCACACTTTACGTTATACACAATAAAACTAATATAAGAATTTATTTAAAGTTTTTTTTATTTTCTTTTCTAAACTCAATAACAACACGAAGAAAATTTATGAATTTTTATTTTTTTTTGTTCAAATTTAAATTTTTTATTCTTTTTTTACCGCTAAAAACTCAAAACCACATTATTATAGAAACAAATTAATTAAAAATTTTAGTACAACATGTTTTTTATCTTGCAAAATTACACATAATTCAAAATAAGGCAACAACGTTAACAACAACATTTTTCGAGATTTCATAACTCGAAATAAATACATAATATCTTCCGTATTGATTGTTATAAATATTTATGTCACTAAACAATTATTCATCTAAGCATCTTCGTCCAGTTACGTAATAAACTTTTCACGATAATTTGTTGAAATATTATTTTAACACTTGCAAACATGTTGACAAATAATTAAGATTAAATGTTTTTTAAATCACTATATTTTATAAGTACAAATGAGTTACTAATTTTTATTTTTTTTACGGTCAACTCACAAAACTACTTTTTACTAACAAAACGTTGAAAAATCTATTAAGTCAATTGACTTTACAAGGAATTGAACAACTAAGCTGCAGATGTATAAAAAAAATAAGAATGTGGCACTGTTTAGTCCATGTGGCCAACATTAGGTGGATTGGGAGGGAAAATCTCCTAGCAAAGTACTAGATGATGGACCCACATGGGATTAGAAGCAATTCCATCGTTCATGTGTGTCCAAACTTGTTCCAGATTAAGCCAACTGAGACCTAAGCCAGCTCTTCCAAAGTGATCGATCAATTGGAAATCTAAGCAAAGAACGATGAATTGAACGATCGATAAATTGAAAATCTAAACAAAATCGAATATTTGGTGAATCTTGGTGTGATTCATGTTGGTTAGAAGTCGTTTGATACTCGATATCAAGTATCGATCGACAGGTATATCCTAACCGATGGTCCCCTTTTGTCATTTATCTAACTTTGATAGCTAATGTTTTCTCGTCATTTGTTATATGGCCAAGAGGTCAAATATTTGACAGCTATGAAGAGAAATGCATTGTAAAGGAATCACTACAGGTATACTTTCTTACTTGACACTGGCGGAACTGGGAGGGGGGTCATATGACCCCCCAACCCTAGAATCTGAAGCATGCTAATATTAGTAAAATTTGATCTTTGTTATGAGATGATATTAATTTATTTGCTTACTCATGTCTTTCCACCTATAATAAATTAACAATATTACTATAAGATAAAATAATGTTAAATAAGTTTGATAATTAATTAATTAATGTTGCACTTATTTGTCTTACTAATTTAATCATAAATTGATATCAATTTTTTATAAATGAGAATAACTTAATTCATTTTCTTAGTGGCTACTCTCAGTTGTCTCCAAAAAAGATGACTAGAAGCACAATATAAGGTTTTGAATATATAATATTATAATTTGTAATTTATCCATAAAATTAGCTAATCAGTTGACTAAAAATTTCAAAGTCCGATTAATAGTCCCATAGTTCGGAGGAAATTGAATATATATATATATATATATATATATATATATATATATATAGAGAGAGAGAGGTAGGATCTGAAGCGGTCCTTACTAACGGACTAACAACGGACCAAAGAAAAAAAAGCACGCGGGTCACAAAAAGGGTTAAAAAAAGACGCGGGTCTCAAAAGGGGGAAAACAAATTTGGGGCAAATGAATCAGTTTCGGTTTCCTCTCTCTCCCGATTCTCTCTAACCAAATTCTGCCGATTTCCCAAACAACAAGGCGTTTGAGTCTGAATCTGAAGGCGAGTCGGAATAGTAGCTTTTCCGTGCCTCCGTGGGATCTAGGGCTTTTCAATTTCTCCCGAAAGGTAGTATTTTGTTTACTTTCTTTCACCGTGTCATCTATGTGAGAGAACTGAGTTAATTAGAAATCAAACCCACATAAATTTTAAGCCTAAAATTGTTAATTCTGTACTAATAACAACACCACCATACATCAAAATACAAGTCACACAGAATCATTCATTATATGCACAAATGTATATGCGAATGAGTGCAGTGAAAGAAAGTAAACAAAATACTACCTTTCGGGAGAAATTAAAAGCCCTAGATCGCATGCGGAGGAACGAGGAAAGCTCTTATTAGGTTCGCTTTTGATTTGCACTCAAATGCGTCTTGTTTGTGAAAATCAGCAGAATTTGGGGAGAGAGAATCGGGGGGAGAGAGAGTAAAACTGTGGAACTGATTTATTTGTCCCAAATTTGTTTTCCCCCTTTTTTGAGACCTGCATCATTTTTTAACCATTTTTGTGACCCGCGTGCTTTTTTTTTTTCTTTGGTCCGTTGTTAGTCCGTTAGTAAGGACCGCTTAAGATCCTACTCTCTCTCTCTCTCTCTCTCTCTCTATATATATATATATATATATATATATATATATATATATATATATATATATATATATATATATAAAACTAGGATCAGTCCGGAGTGCGGACTGATTAAAATGTTGATTTTTTTTTTTTTGTAGAACAACTAAAAAATTAAAATTATGGAACTTGAATTTTTACATAATCTGATGTTTTTGGTGTGATTTGGATACATATAACAAAATATGTCATGCATTGTCTGCATGACTCTCTCTCTCTCTCTCTCTATATATATATATATATATATCCTAGAATTTTATTATGGTCCCGGAGTAGAACTTGATCAGGACTCTCTCTCTCTCTATATATATATATATATATATATATATATATATATATATATATATATATATATATATATATATATATATATATATATATATATATATATATATCAGTCCCAGGATCTTAAGCTCGTCCCTTATCTAGCTCACCTTGCTCACCTCTTTTAGTGATTTTAAGGGGCGGCGATTCTATCCGTCATATATATTGTCTGTCGCTAAAAGCTAAGACAGCGATTCTATATATAAGCGCCAGGCTAATCGTCGCCCGATCCGTCGCTAAATAAAAGTGAGCAAAGTGATTAGATAAGGTGAACTTAAGATCCGAAGATATATATATATATATATATATATATATATATATAGAAGCGAAGATCAAGAAGATTCCCTTAAATAGCATTCTCCCTAAATAAGCACTCATTTATTAAAACTACGGCGTTTTAGAGTCTTTTAAAAGAGAGTGGTCCCACTTACTTTCTTTTTATTTACAAAAATGCCACCCACGACCCCACTTGTTTTTTAAAAAAGACTCCAAAACAACGTAGTTTTAATAAAAGAGTGCTATTTAAGGAGGAATGCTATTTAAGGTGAATGTTCTTGATATATGTATATGTATTTAAAGCCATTAGACTCACAACTCAAAGATTGATATGCCTTGTCTTCCCACACATGGTTCTGCTTCAACATCCCAAGTTATCATTATCGAGATGGTCTCATTATCTTTGTATCAGGATCATCCAGGGACTCTCGCCAATGTGATAAGTATCCAGCCATTCGAGGAATTGCAAATAAAACGGGAAAGAATTCCGTGGGGAAACCCATTGCCCTGAATATAATAATTTTAGCATGCATTTATTTAACGATTCTTGCATCAAGAGAATCAAAATTGATGACATATAAATTAAGCCAGAGTAGAAATCAACATTGGGATACAACTTCCGCTTAACAAAATACTCGTCTGATAGTGCAGCTTTCTCCAAAGCAATTGCCACCTGAAAATAGCTCCAGCCCAATCAAGTTAATTACATCTCTCATTGTGTTCTCTTATATTTCAGACTTCATAATCTAACATATAAAGCAACTAACAATAGAAGAAGAGAATAAATGCATGTTACAGACATGAAACTAAAATTAAATGCATCATTCAAAATAGTACTCATAACAGAAGTTAACAAATTCACATGCTACTGCATTAATGTATACTCGTATTACTAGGAACCATGAAACCCAAAAAACTTGGAATTCAAGGAATATAAAAACCACATCAATTATACAGCCCACTCCCTCTCCAAAGTGGCCGGATAATTGATGGGGGTTTAGGGCCGGGATGCTATAGCCCTTCTGTTGATCAGTGGTTCCACTGTTCTTGACGGGTTTGTATAAATAAATTACTTGACAAAAGTTACAAGGAACAATATTATGTATCATATATTAAACTGTCTCTCCTAAGTTACATATTCATTTTATGTTTCAATAGGTAAAGTTCATCCTCTACGCCAACATTTGAGAAACAAAAGTTCGAGTATAAACAATGTATGGCCCAACATAGAGCGGAATGGCAGAACAAAAATCATTGTAATGCAAACTGATTACTCCAAGAAATAGGGAATTGGCATCCAATCTATGTTTACAATTTAATGTAGATATAATGCCTTTGAGCAGATAGCTATATTACGTAGCAAAAGCAATTCGATCTCTAGGGGCACCACTAGGCTATGTAAGCAATCATACATAAACAAAACAGGAATTAAGCACTTAACATCAACCAAACATACATAAACAAAACAGGAAGCACTTAACATCATATGCAAGTACAAATTTGAGATGAGAGGATCCCGACCAACAATAGAAAATACCTCCTCCGCCAGATTCCTTATGACTTTAGCTCTGAGATCATAGTTTTTGTATACACGGTGACCAAAAACCTGACATTTTTCGCTTCCTGTAGGAAATGATTTTTTGATAATATTTATATATCAAACTAAGTTGCCAAAGGAGTATGATGAGATTTAGAAGGTCTGTTTAAATTTTACACAAATTTTGCAGTGCCAATGTGTTACCATATGACAGGAGAGGAGGAAGGATCGATGGATGCCTGCCTACACTGTCTTTATAGTAACAGTTTTTGCCCAGGGAGTCAACTATGCTAGTATTACTTAACAGGGAAAATGAGAGTTAATTCCGATTTCAAAAAACATAATTCTGAAATGCATTAAAATGCCAGCTCTACTTACCATATAAAATCCCATCATCTAATTATTAGTTTCAAATTACATTTCTTTAGTTTCATTAATGATAAGAAACAACGAAGGAAGAAAATAGTAATCAATCAGAAAATAACCTTCAAAAAGAGCAGATCAACTGAGGTCCATATGATTCACCTAATTTATAAATTAGGGAATGATTTTTCCCTTTTATCCGGAACTCATCAACTTCTCAACTCTTCCGGAGCTTGTATATAAGCTTTGGGTAAATTTGAAAACTAAAGAAAATTTGAATTAAACAAAATTGCGGACAAGAGTTTTCGATTTTCGGATGGAGAGTCACGATGTGTTGTTAACAGTAGCAAAGTCAGGATTTTGATAATTTGGGGTCAAAATATTGTGGTCCGCGCACTGAGCCAATTTTTTAAAATAATTTTGTGTTTTTCAGTTACTTATGTAAAATATGCATTTAGTTACAATATTGTTAATATAACAAGTAATAATATTATATATATATATATATATATATATATATATATATATATATATATCCCTTATTGACCCTTAATACTCCTTTCTAATCACAAATTTGTTAATAAATATTTAAATTTCTTATGTTATGAAAATAATCTAAATTAGATTATTATTTATTTTAAAAATATTAGAGGAAGAAGCATATATAAAAGAGTAGAAGTAATATGGAATTGAAAAAGTTATAAAAATTTGAATTTGACCTCGTATATTAAAAAATTTATAAAATATCAGTGATATCAATTTGTTCATTACACTTAAATTTCTTATAAATTTATCATATATCATAAAATAAATTTTTTTTCCCAGTAAGTTCAATTGACCCACAAGTTCCAACGTTCGCCACCGGTTGTAATGAAGTTACCAACGTATGTTTTGGAGGAGCTAGCGGGATTTTCGAGTTGACTTACTTGCATGTACAAGGAAACAAATTAACAAAGTAATTCAAATGTCGACATTCTGTGCACATAATACATATTGTTTTGATTGTCCTCTTTCCTTATTTGTTAATTAATTTTTTTTATTTAAATAGATATTGACCCTTAATATTAATCTTTTATTCGATTCGAGTGCTTGGAGTTTAACCAAACTGTAGTATGATAGGACTCCATAAATCATAAATGGGTGAAATAGTAGTCATTTTATTTTTAAAAAAACTTTTATAATGTCATGGTTTAAGTATATGCATAAAATATTTGTAATATGTAACTATTTTTAAAATTAAAATCACTTCATATTTTTTTTAAAATTATTATTATAACACGTAACAAAGTTTGCATTCATGAAAAATTAATTAGTGAATTAGACGTACTTTATCTGCCTAAAATTAAAAATTTATTAGATTTGTTGGCTTAGGTTAAATATATTAAACGGACACATATCATCTAAGCACAATTTGCTTCTTCTTCTTTTTCTTATAAATTCATAATAATACATTTTAGTTTGAAGTCAATTTAAAATAATAATAATTTTAGTTTGAAGTTAATATTACTCAATCCTCAATGTGGATCTGTAAAAAATATGATAAATTTTAAGACTAAATTTTAGTTTGAAGTCAATTTAAAATAATTATATATAGGAGATATTACCCAATCCTCAATGTGAATTTGTAAAAGATATGATAAATTTTAAGACTAATTTTTTGTTTGAAGTCGATTTAAAATAATTATAGGGTCCTCAATGTGGATCTATAAAAGATATGGTAAATTTTAAGACTAGAATAACAAGATAAACATGTGTAATTTTGTAGGATTTCAGTTCATGTGCTTCCATTATATTGTTGTTGGGACCACAATAAAATAAAAATAAAAATAAAATAATACAAGATTTAATATAGAATAACCCAACAATTCGTCGAATTCCAAAATAATTAATTAGTTGTATTTAGTTTCTACACAGCCAATTGGTAGTCATAATTAATTAAGATGAGCTCATTATGTTTCACTGCAGTGTTTGTTTAAGATGAGGTCATTATATATACACATACACTGACGCACACACCAAAGTAGAGTATTAAGTAGTAGTAGCTCTTCCCTCCCAAATTAATTATGTCGAAGGTAATCATCTTCTTGTCCCTCCTTCTGCTACTAATTCCTACACTAATTGTAGGCGATTGTACGTGCGAATCTGAATCAGAAGAGCGCGATAAGAGTCAAGCACTCAAATATAAAATAGCAGCTATTGCTTCAATTCTGGTAGCAAGTGCAATTGGTGTTTCGCTCCCCATTCTAGGCAAAATTATTCCGGCTTTGCATCCGGATAAGAATATTTTCTTCCTAATCAAGGCATTCGCGGCGGGTGTAATTCTAGCCACGGGGTTCATACATGTCCTTCCCGATGCGTTTGAGAGCTTGACGTCCCCGTGTCTCAAGGAACATCCATGGGCCGAATTTCCTTTTACGGGATTTGTGGCCATGGTTTCGGCTATTGGGACATTAATGATCGATACTTATGCTAATTCTTATTATTCTCAGAAATCTAAACGTACACTACTTTTGAATAATAATACTCCTACTATTGTTAGTGTTAGCGGTGACGAAGAAAAGAATACTGTTGTTGATACTGGTAATCACGTACATGTTCACGCTCACAACCATGGATCTGCAGCTGGTAATCATGGACCTGTTGCTGATCATTCGGATGCATCACAGCTTGTTCGTCATCGGGTTATTTCACAAGTACTCCATTTATTTATGTCCCTCCTGCATTAATGTTTGATTATCGATAATATATATATATATATATAGTTTAATTACATTTATTTGTTTTGTTTTAGGTACTGGAATTGGGGATAGTTGTACACTCCGTTATTATTGGAATTTCCTTGGGTGCTTCTGAAAGTCCTAAAACAATAAAACCTCTTGTGGCTGCATTGACCTTCCATCAATTTTTTGAGGGCATGGGCCTCGGAGGATGCATCACTCAGGTTATTTCTTTATTCATACGAATATAAATATCACTCCATACTTGGATATAATAATTTAAATTTCATTATTTCTTGGAATATTTAATTATTAAAAAATATATATTGTGCTTATATAGAAAAAACAACTGCTCTTTCCGGGGAGGGGGAGTATAATGTTTATGATATTTTCAAACTTGGTTCTCGTACGCTTACCAAACAATTGAATTTATGTGGCTTGGCATTTTCATTGAAAGTCAAGAAATATACACAATGCATGGTCAAAGGTTCATCTATATATATATATATATATATATGAAGTCGTACGTCATCAGTTAAATAAACATATTTACTCATCAATTTAAATTACATCGTTTTGAAATCCTCTAAATAAGTTATATTATATTGTGGGACACATTAATTATGTGATTTTTTTTTTATTTGTAAATATGTGTATTTAATTTAATATTCTATTGAATGACTATATTTACAAATATATTACTACTCATTAAGATAATTATATTCAGTTTGTAGCTTTTGGATCTAAAAGTTGGAACAAACACCATTTATATAGCTTCTCAGAAGCCAAAAATTAGAAGTTGTAAAGAAAAAGAAGAAACAAAAAGGGCTGTTGTTATGTGAGAGGGAATCAAATGGCTTGATTTTCAAAGTCTCCATTCCCAAAAGTCAAAGTTTGCGACAGGGACGAAGAATCTCTATTTTCTTACTAATATCTTACTATGTTTATAAAATTCCAAGAATATATAATTTTTTTACTTTTTATCATTTGAGAATGTATTGCATGAAACTATATCCTTCTCCACAAAATTACAATCGAAAGACATTGAGGATGATTAATTATATTATATTTATATATATATATATATATATTGTGCAGGCGAAATTTAAGACTCGTGGTGTTGTTGTAATGGCATTGTTTTTCTCTCTGACAACGCCGATGGGTATTGGAATTGGATTGGGAATAACAAACGTTTATGACGAGAATAGTACAACTGCTCTGATTGTGGAGGGAATTTTTAACGCAGCATCAGCTGGGATATTGATTTATATGGCACTTGTTGATCTTCTCTCGGCTGACTTTATGAGTCCAAAATTGCAAAACAATGGGAGGCTTCAATTAGCAGCTAATGTTTCTCTTCTTTTTGGTGCCGGTTGTATGTCTCTTTTAGCCAAATGGGCTTGATTTATTTATGCTACTGTCAAATACTATAATGTTTTAATTAGTACATGATTCAAATATATTTAAAATATTTTTCTTTTCTTTCAAGTTTTGTTACGTTTGGATTGAAGTAATGAAGGTCTACATTCATATGGAATGAAAAAAACTTTGTTTGGTTGTCATTGGAATGAGCATTATTCATATTCCTCACAAATTTAATGGAGCTGGAATGAAATTGATTTATATGATTTGATCTTCTTTCAGTTGATTTATTATGAATCCAAAATTGCAAAACAATGGGATTGAGAGGATTCGTCTCTTTTAGTCAAATGAACGGACTTGACAATTTTCATTTATTTTGAAATTGTTTTTATTTTTATTTATACATGTGTGCATGAATACATACTACATGTTCTTCTGAAAATGGGCACATCATATCCTTCTAGTTCTAGCCACAAACGAATTGTGAACATGAGCATGAGCAAGCTCAAGCTCACTACGAACTTGCATGCTATGCTCATGATAGGATGGACTAAAATGACATTAAAGTCCGAAAAGAAATAGTTTACCAGATAATTGTCTCAAAATTAACAAAATATTTAATATAAATTTTTTGCATTACATTATGATAGAAATAATAAATCCGTTGATTCTCAAATTGAATACAGGGATCAACATACAAATCAATGACAAACAAGAATAAAATTGTGGAAACCTCTTCTGGTGGGGCTCTTATTTATACCTTGTTCAGCACTTTGTTTGAAGACACAGCTGACTTCAAAAGGTTAATTACTTTGGTCATTGTAAACTTTATTCTGGACCTTGATTAAGCCTAGACCCCTGATCCAGCTAGACGCCGCCTGGTTGCATTTGATACTGACACCTGTCCAAGCTTATCTGTCTCAGTTGATACCATCCGCTCACGCTGTGGCATGTAGGGACGTAACCATACACCAGTGTAAACCTGAACGATTATATATTAATATAAAGATTCCTAAATAGATACTAAACTGAAGTTCAAAGCATACTTGTAATTAAAGAAAATGCTGGCTCACATACTTTGGTAGCTAAAATGTGTAGAAAACAAAAAGAAAACAAAACATATAACCATAAAAATATATCAACTCCAGAAAGAAAAATTAGCGTTCAAAGTATAGGACTAACCTGAGCTGGTCTCATTATCTTTGTATCAGGATCATCCAGGGACTCTCGCCAATGTGATAAGTAGCCAGCCATTCGAGGAATTGCAAATAAAACGGGAAAGAATTCCGTCGGGAAACCCATTGCCCTGAATATAATAGTTTTAGCATTTATTTAACGATTCTTGCATCAAGAGAATCAAAATTGATGACATCTTGTGTATACCTGTAAATTAAGCCAGAGTAGAAATCAACATTGGGATACAACTTCCGCTTAACAAAATACTCATCTGATAGTGCAGCTTTTTCCAAAGCAATTGCCACCTGAAAATAGCTCCAGCCCAATCAAGTTACATCTCTCATTGTGTTCTCTTATATTTCAGACTTCATAATCTAACATATAAAGCAACTAACAATAGAAGAACAGAATAAATGCATGTTACAGATATGAAACTAAAATTAAATGCATCATTCAAAATAGTTCATAACAGAAGTTAACAAATTCACACGCTACTGCATTAATGTGTACTCGTATTACTAAGAACCATGAAACCCAAAAACTTGGAATTCAAGGAATATAAAACCACATCAATTATACAGCCCACTGGGCAGAGAGAAAAAAGTATAGCCAAATGACATCTGCCCACTCCCTCTCCAAAGTAGCCGGAAAGACATGTTTAATTGATGGGGGTTTAGGGGATGCTATAGCGCTTCTGTTGATCAGTGGTTCCACTGTCCTTGACGGGTTTGTATAAATAAATTACTTGACAAAAGTTATAAGGAACAATATTATGTTATGGTATAATATGAATCATTAAACTGTCTCTCCCAAGTTACTTATTCATTTTATGCTTCAATAGGTAAAGCTCATCCTCTACGCCAACATTTGAGAAACAAAAGTTCGAGTTTAAACAATGCATGGCCCAGTGGCCCAACATAGAGCGGAATGGCAGAACAGAAATCATTTTAATGCAAACTGCTTACTCCAAGAAATAGGGAATTGGCATCCAATCTATGTTTACAATTTAATGTAGATATAATGCCTTTGAGCAGATAGCTATATTACGTAGCAAAAGCAATTGGGGCACCACTAGGCTATGAAAGCAAACATACATAAACAAAACAGGAAATACTTAACATCATATGCAAGTACAAATTTGTGACTAGAAGAGATAAACCCACCTCAATGAGAGGATCCCGTCCAACAATAGAAAATACCTCCTCCGCCAGATTCTTTATGACTTTCGCTCTGGGATCATAGTTTTTGTATACACGGTGGCCAAAACCTGACATTTTTCTCTTCCTGTAGGAAAGGTTATACAAAAAAATAAAAACATGACCAGAAGAAATTACATGTTTTGATTTATGCACAAGAAGATCTCTGGACTGTCAGAATTGAATTAACAGATTTCATGTTTACCTGTTTTTCACACCCTCGATGAACTCAGGAATTTTGTCAATAGTTCCAATTTCATTCAGCATCTTAAGCACAGCCTACATAAGCCAAAATAACAAAAGAATCTTTACTTTTGTTTCAGTATAAGATTCACGTTGTACCATAAAGGGATATATGAAATGAAAATAGCTTCACCTTCATCTGAACTAGCAAGTTCAGTTATATTGTTATATGGAATGTAAATAGCTTCACTTTTTCATCTGAACAAGAAAGTTCAGTCACATTGTCAATGATGGAGAATGTTTACATACCTCATTAGCTCCACCATGAAGTGGACCATACAGTGCTCCAACAGCGCCAGCAAGAGCCGTGTATACATCAACACCACTTAAATATCAGAGTTAGATGTGTGATGCAAGAATTTAGTACTATTATTTGTTTATATTAGACATTTAAGATGGCTACCTTGATGCAAGATGCCTGGCAGCAGCAGTGGAGCAATTCATCTCATGTTCTGCATGCAATATAAAGAGAATGTCTAATACACGAGCCAGTCGAGGATTGGGCTTATAAGACCTATCACCCCTGCAAGTATGAAAAGTAGAATCACAATTAGATTAGATTAGAGGGTTAGATCCCTAACTAAGGTCATGGCTGTGAAGGGACACATTTTTAGTTACTAAAAAGGACAAAGAAGGAACTAATGAACATGTATGAATGCAACCATATTCCCACGCCAAAGTAAATATACTAGTGATTTTTTATTTTATGGTGCATAAAAATGACAAAAAGGTTGTTAATGAGAAGAATATTATGTCAAGAATTTTACTTAAAAAAAATTATCCATAAACAGCCCAAATTTAACAGAACATACAATGAATCTAGCATGTATAAGAAGTTCTCTGAATAAGACAGACTACTAGAAGGCAGAACAGGAGGTCTTCCTGCCATCCTCAAATAAGCTGCTGCTGCAATGGTTGGAGCCTGTCAATTAATCAAATTCATGAACTAAGATCAGCTGCATGTGGCTTATATTGTTTCAGCATACAAATGAATAAAAAATACAAAGAATAACAAAGAAGATAACCATACCTTCCCAAGTATGCGCACTATTTGCTTATCTCTCACTTGTTTAGACTTGTATAAATCCTGGCCCTATGTTATCAGAGAAGATATATTATTATGAGATTCATGTGGAAGTGGCATCAGTATCAAAACATCTATTCATATTAATAATCAATATCTTCACATGTTACAGTTGCACAAATACTGAAATACCCAAATCTCAATAGATTCAATCCTTATTAAAATTTTGGCAAGATGAAAGAGAAGGCCTCTTTCTCGTAGAAATATGGATGCTGGTGAAAAGATTCAAAATCTTGAAGTTCAAAATATATATCATAATACATACACAATATTCACTTGCATGTTCTTATTGATAAATTATAACTGTAAAACAAAAATCATATATCACCATATCAATCCATGTTCACTACTAAGATAAAAACAGAAAGCCAGCAAGATTTTTGGATATAAGAATTCTTACTCTAAGAGCAGGATTAGCATCAGGGTGAAAGATTGAAAGAGTACTCATTGCGCTGACAAGAACACCCATTGGATGAGCATCATGTGGCATTGCTTGTATGATATCCTGCAATACCAAGTTCCTTTGCTTTCAGAGTTAGAAAAGAGAATCTACTCATCTTCATATCAAACGGAAATTAAGTTGAACCATCAACAACTAAAAAATAACAATTTTATGTCATAAGCATAATGATCATTTATTATGATCATCTGAAAATTCAAAGCTTGAACTTTCCTAAAATCTTGGTTGGTTTGTTTCTTTTTATCCTTTGACAAAAGGAATTTCATTTATAGCAGTGTACTTGATTACGGAAAAGGAGAACAAGGATTCCACCAACCATCAATAGAATAAAAGGATAAAACAAAAGGAGAGGAAATCAAACAGAAACCAAGTCCTGTTAAAGGTCAGAGATATAAGGCCCTAAAACCACCCAGAGCAGATGCCCGAATTGAAGCCAAAACCTCCAGTTCCTCTCTCCAGGCTCAAGAGCCTACCGGGAAGAGTTTGATCCAGAAAATTTATGGAAAACCTCCGTCTATATTTGCAAAAGATTGCACAGATTCCATGTATCCAAAGAACCTAATCATCTCTCTTAGAACAGGAACCCAAAAAATTATGATAAACCAGAGTCTCAACAGGGGAATTATACGCAAACTTTCCACACATAGGCTCTAGGATAACTCATGTTAAATTGTTTGTCATCATCCAACATATGACAATAAAGATATATTATCAGAAGCTCATTGTGAAGAATCCTGAGAATGATAACACTGGCATGAGACGCACCAGGTATTCAAAGAATCCATTCATGATTTACCCAGTTGATGCATATTGTAATAACATGTATGTATAACTGAAATAAGGGCTTTACATTTGCTGGAAATGAAATTGTCATCTGTTGTTATAAGTAATAAACAGGGGAGGTTCATCCACAAGACATTAACAAAAATGTATGTTTGAGCAATTATACAATTTTTCGACATCTAGTATCTTAATCTAAATTAAGGGCATGGTCCAGGTTTCCTTAGATTGCTGCAACATTAGTATATATTTTTCGTAAATTTAAGTATGTTGACCATATCTACTAACAAACTAACAATTCTTTCATCATATCAATATTAGTACTTGGCAGTGAAATGGTGATTTTAGCTCCCTGAACTGCTGGGTATCCTTAGAAGCACTATATGCTCATCACTCCCTGTTATGTTATACTAGATATTACAGCTAGGCAGTTCCAAAACCTTAAACACTGTGTTCAACTTTTATACAGTGAAGGATTCATAATGAGAAATAGTGAAAGAAGCGCACCAAGATTCCTTGTGGAACAGCTGAATGTTGTGAAACAGCAAATTCCCAATCAGCTAACTGACTTCCTAATGGTAAATTCCCATACACTGTAAATTGAGCATAACTATTAGAAGAAGCAGACACGGGAAGAAACAAACTCAAATTGACCCTCCACAAAGTAAAATAGTAGATATAATCAGAGTTATATCTTTTTGATACCAATAATTTGAGACCATATAAAAATTGACATAATCCACAAATAGTCTGTGGTGTAGGAATGCCTTGTAAGGCACTTCACTTTAAGCTTATGTGCCCAATAATCATTACATCTTGGATAAACGCAAACCAAACACAACCATAAGTTCCTAATATCTCATACTGATAAAATTATATATAAAGTAACCAGCTACTAAAATATAATTACTTCAAAAACTTCATATCGAAAATACTTGCTAAATAAATCCAGTGTCGCCGATGTTTATGAGTTAAAACTAACAAAAGTGGATGTGAACTTGTGTGAGAGAACTCACTTAAAAGATAAGCCACTTCCAAAAAGGAACTACCCTCAGCCAACTCCTCAATTGGGTAACCTCTGTATCTAAGGATCCCCTCATCTCCATCAATGTAGCAAATTGAGGATCGAACAGGAGCTGTATTAAGGTAACCCGGATCATAAAGTTTGAGGCCCTTGTCATTCTTTCCTGTTGTTATCTGTATGTATGCAAATATTAGCAGAATTCAAAAATATCAAATATCAATAAGATTCGCTCAAGCTGCACTCTAAAAGAAAATCCAACATAATAACCAGTAAAGACAAAAAAATCCATCATAATTCAAAGGTGAAGATATGACAAATAAAGGTCATATCGACCCTGAGTTGATCATTGCAAGTATTATTATACTTTTTCTTTTTCTGGGTTCTAGTTGTGCAAAACTTGGTAGATGTGACAAGTGTATGTTTTTTTATGTTAATACTAGGCTTTTAAATGGTTCAAACAATATAATAGCCTAATTCAATAAATAAAGAAAAAAAATGGATACTGAGGAAACTAACAAAATCAAAAGAAAATACAAATAGCATCAAAAGAAAAAAAGAAGATATCAAGTATTGCAAATCATTTTCTTTTGGTATAAAAAAATCAGCAACTAACGGAATCATATACAAGCACAACCAAAAAACCGCAATCAACCACAAAACACAAGAAATCAGATCAATTACATTAGCAAAACCGTTGTCGAATCAAAACATGGAAATCACACACACACAAAAAACGGTATTAATAAAAACTGATAAATAAAAAAACTAAATGAATCATACCTTCTTAAAGTCCGTAGCTTTAAGAGTGCCTTCGTTGGAGACCTGAACTTGGTAGTTCTTACCGGTTCTCTCATCGACGATGGTCAAAGATCCCTTTACATTGGGCTGTGGTTGAGCTGCGGAAACGGCGGATGTTCCGAGAATTGCATCGGACGATTTTTCCGTGGAAGCAAAGAGATGGGCTGAGATCACAGCCAAACGTCCTCTAGCCAGTATTGACGACGACATGTCTGAACTTTCCATTTTCTCTTTCTCTCTCTCTCCTCTTTGTAATAACAACTGAAAGCCCTAGTTTGTCACAGGATTTTGGTGTAGTTAATTCCAATGAATCTAGAAGAAGAGATTAATAAAATGAGAGCTTTATTTCGTTGGGTTTGCTTGCCGCGAAAATACTCTCTCTCTCTCTCTCTTCCTCGAAGTTGAGAAATGATGTCATTCTATCTATTAATCATCTTCTTTTTCCGGATCCGTAACAAGTTTTCCATTTATATATATATATATATATATATATATATATATATAATCTCATCCATGCAACCGGTTAGTGAGAACAATTCAAAAACTAAGACACACCAATTTATAGGGTTGGTGGGTGGTCCGGTGCACTACCGTCCGATGCATTTTTTTTTTTTTTTTAACTACAATTATGAAAATAATAAATAAAAAATAATAGAGCAAATTTAAACAAAAAATTATAAAAAAAATACTATAAATTTTTAATAGTGTTTTTTTAATAAAAAATATATTTTCTTTTATAATTTTTTGTTCAAACTTACTCTATTATTTTTTATTAACTTACATTCAACTAAAAATAGAACATATTTGTGTTAGCGATATGGGTTAATTAAGAAGTACAAATGATAGATATATAAGCCCTAAATTCTTTCCATATATATATATGAAAAAAATAAGAAGGTGACTAAAGAAAGAAAATATAATAGTTTAACTTGATGCTCTTATAGATTTCAAAAATTAAAATTATTTTTAGTCGATAAAATTCTTAAACATATCATTATTTTTATTTTTTAGTGATTGAATATTTTCACACTACTATTATTAAAATTTAAATAAATAAACAATTAAATTTGTCATTTATCTTATAATTTTAAGCAGCTCTTAAATATTCTTTATAGACACCCATGGCCGAAACCATTCAGCTTTTACTTCATTTTCATTTCAAGATTTTCCGAAGATGTTGGCAATAGGCAAATTAGTATTACAATGAAGTTAAATATAGTGCAAAAATGTAGAAAAATCATTTTTCGATCTACGTGTTAATATTAGTCACTCCTTATAAATGGTGTACGCCTTGGGATGCTCAATTATGTATGTATTGTGTATTACCACCTTTGCTTGGGCAGCATAGGCAACCTGTCTATGCTGATTTTTTTTTTTATATAGGTATAAGGGAGGGACATATATATAATTTAATTAATTTAAAATAGATAAATTAATATAAGAGTTATATTTAGAAGAGACAAGAAAATATATATTTTACTCTTAATTTTAAAATTTAAAGGAATCTATTTTATAACTTTCATTTGAGCTGCAAATTTGTTAATTTACTTTCTGCCATGAAGAAAGACACGTATATTTTATATTAAAATATTTTAAGTTGACTTCAAAAAGTTAAAATTTAAAAATATATATTTTATTGTTCCAATGAAATGAAGTAGTTTTCTACTCCCTCCATCCCTATAAATAATGGTTAAATGTATAATTTTTTAAGGTGAGATAAAATATATAAAGTGAATGGTACATATGTTATTTAGTGGGGTCTATTAATATAAAAAAAATAAAAGTATTTATTACTTTATATAATCTCGTGGGGTCACTAAGGATAAATTTAGAACTTTGTTATTTTCTTTCCTATGTTTTGATTTTTCTTAATATGTGTGTAAATTGAATTTTGTTCATCTTTTTCGGAACGTAGAGAGTATTTTATAACTTTGATATATTTAGTTTGGATATTTTTGAGACTTTTTTCACTTCATTCATTGTTTTGAAGATTATTTGTGTTATTCATTAGTTATTTTTGTGATTGACCTTTTTTTAAAAAAAAAACTTTTTTTAATAATTTGTTTAAAAGGATTAAGAAAAGAAGAAGATTGTGGCAGTGCAGAGATTCCTTTAAATTGATTAATTTTCCCACGATTAACTTGGCTAGTTGGCTCCCTCGTGATAAATTGCGTGGATTAAAAATTGTCGTCTACAAGTAATCAACTGAAAATTAAGGACTAGCCATAAATCGGTTAACAAATTCTTGTTTTTAGTTTCATGTCAATAGAGTGATTTGAAATTAATATCATGCAAGTTGTATCTTTTAAGTTACTTAAACTATTTATGCATGTTTGTTATGATTAGTTTTTAAACCCATTGATTTCTCACTTTTATAGTGTACATATTACCTCCATTTATTTAGTTAACTATTGGTTTTTAATTCATATTAAAATTTTGTGACTAAATAATTTACATTACTATATAAATTGATATGTTACCAAGTTCATGCTGATGTAAATCAATTGCAATGTCTGTTTCTACCATCAAAATAAGACAGTATTTTTTAAAAAAAAATAGATAAAGACAAAAAAACGTAAACCCATATTTGTATATAAATCAAGCGAAACTCAAAGTGGTAATAAGGCCAGTGACGAATCTATTAAGAGAGAGTGCCTATATTGGGATTTTTTAAAAAAAATTTACAAGTATAAGGATAAGGATAAAAATAAAATTTGATAAACTTAAATTTATAAAGAAAAAAAAAAACCTTAAAACTACTAGTACGATAACAAATTGTGATAACCGCCTCGCACGCTCAACTCCCTAATTTCACATGGTTCAAACACATACTATATAATCTGCTGCTTTCAACTTATCTAGTAAGTACCCTACTGCTTTTTAGTGATGATGTATGTGGACAGTGGACTTGTGGTTTCATGCGTAATATTCAAGTTGTTCTTTGTATTAACTAGGGACTTGTGCTTTCATATTTCATATTCAACTTGTTATCTTTTTCATGAATTTAAGCATATTGGGTTATTGTATAAGAAAATTACAACTAAAAATGTTGGATGATTCATAGTTCAGAAGTTATAACTTTAATTGGTATGTCACATGTAATAGAAAGGTAAAATTATAAAAGTAATTGGCATACAACCGATGATCTCAAGACGGATATACCTCAGATAGAATTCTCCCTCCACAACCAACATCCACAACTTTCAGTCCTTCAAAAGGTCTTGGAAAATTTGGATCCTCACTGAAACAAGGAACCAAATCAGATCAAGGAACATAAATACAAAATGTATATCAAATTTGTGCCAGATGAAGCAAACACATAGTAGTGGATATACAACATATTGTGCACAAACTATTGCAAATGCAATGGAAATAAGGAACTCTTTAACAAACAACACTGAAATAATTATGTAACAATGTTCTAAAAGGCGTTAGGCGGGAGGGAGGCTGCCGGTTGGGGGAGCCTAGCGCCTAGGGGGCCTTAGACAGGATTTTTGATTTTAAGTCAATTTTAATATTTTATCCTACATTTATCCAAACAAAACAATAATATAAAGCAAAACAATCTATAATAAAGATAATAAAGGTATTTGCTTAAAGTTCAAACACATATCTTTAACGTATTAGTTTTATTCATAAACAAGATTGCTATTAAATAATAAAATTTAAAATTTCAAGAATTTAATTCAATATTAAAACTTAAGAAAATAAACATGAATTTAAGAATTATATTGAATTAAACTAAATATTAAAAGTGTATAATCATTTATATAATTTGAAGTTGGTACAAGTTCAAAATAAAATTATCCATTTTGACTTGATCTTGTTCACTTGTTGTGATTTGATATGCTACAACCTACATTATGAATATGGTAAATTATTAAAAAAATAAATATATCAAGATCTAGTTTGGATAGTTATTAAAATTTTAAAAAAAAATTCTCCACCTAGGCTCCACCTTGCCCGCCTAGGCACACCTTTTCAGCATAGACCCCGCCTAATTTACTAGAGCGATTATTTGACTTAGACGAGACGCCAGAGGAGGCTTAGCGCCTAGAAGCCTTTTAGAACACTGCTATGTAATCCCTTAGTACCTTAAGTGACCTCCTTCCAATTTTGGCATGTCCCAAATAAAGTCCAAATATATATATAAAAAAAGAGAAATTGAAACTTTGTGACTTTTATTCCATATATATTGAATTATTGAAGGGTATGTTGAGAAGAAACATATAAACCTTGCCAACTAAATTGGGACAAAAGGAGTTGATGGGGAACAATACATCTAACTTCTAATCTTACTTCATTATTCGATACTTAAATTAATAAAATGCGGAATAATTTAAAAAAAAAATTGTCTTCTTACTTTAATTCCCTGAATCAAAACCTTTATCATCAACACATCTCTGAATCAAATTTATTTTCATAATTCACTTTATCAGAGTTATTATATAAAATCTTTCATCTCAACTAGATATCCCTTATACATTGGATAGCTCAAACTTTATAACTAAATATGAAGTTTTACATCATAAATTATCAATTACATTTCTCAAAACCTTTATCTTTACCTACCTTAACCATACTTAGTTTATTACTCACTTTATCAGAGTTAATAAATAAAACTTACATCCAGGTTCAATACCCATTATACATCGGACAAAATTTAAACCTGAGAACGACCTAATTGCGCGCCAGTAAGGAGAAATCCTTATCGAAAAACCCCCGCTTTCCTGAAAAAGACCTGGTTGTCATTATTGTGATTTTGTAATATTATTTATGAATAATTAATTATTGATTTATATGATAAAAAAAATATTTATTTTATGTGGTTATAAATGAAGGAATTAATGCTGAGGTGTTTTATCAATATTTTGTCGGAATTGAGGTATTAAAAAGCATCCGTATGTGGATTTCGGACATTTTCTGTTTGAAATTTGGAATTTTCTTCTACAAAGTTGTAGAGAATTAAATTTCTTATGGAATGGACATAAAATTCGTATTTTTCTAATAAAAGAGCTATTTATTATGAATTATTGAAGTTTCGTAAATAAATGTTTTTATTTAAAACATGGGTGAGCCCCACTTTTGGTTGTTGTGGAATTTCTGAATTTGGTGGGCCCCACTTGTGGTGTGCTGATATTTTGGTCAAGGAGGTGTGCGTAGAAATTTTTGAAAATATTATTTTATTAAATTTAGTCTGTTTTGGCGTTCTGACATTTTCCTATAAATAGAGTGCTTAGTTAGAATTGAAAATCATACCAGAATCAAAAGTTTCTTTCTATAATATTGAGCGTATTTTGTAAGTATTTAGATACTTTGAGAGTTGCTATTCAGTGCAAGTTTCCTTCAACATTATATTTGATATTCCGGACAGAAGTACTGTTCTTTTGATGTAAGGGATGTTATTTTCTTCGTAAATGATGTTATTTCTTCAATATCATTATACCGAAATATTGGTATGAATTTTATTGTGAAATTTTTACCTTTTCAGGTCGAGGTTCTTATTCATTATCGGCAAGACTATTCATACATACGTATAATTATTCACGAATCTGAGATTATTCACGAGTACTTATTCACGAAAGTACGCATTTTCTTGTGGAATTTTGTCTTGCCGCAGTGTCGGGGGTTCTTATTCACGTATAAGAAACTATTCACATATCGACCTTTATTCACGAATACTATAAGACTATTCACGTAAAAAATTTAAGTTTCTTTTCTTTGTCCAAGTTGTCTATTATAGTTACTATCTTTGATTGTATCCGTGTTTTGATCTTCATTCTTGAATTTTGCTCCACAATTGATTATTATGGAGTATTTTTGAACTTGGATATATTAAAGTATGAATCCCTAATCTTTGATCTTTTATCTCACTGGATTCATTTTTTTAAAGATATTTTTCATCATTCTCAGTCCTAAATGGTGATATAACTGAATATCTTTGGCATGTAGTGCAAAGATGAATGATTACCTGATGAATATCTTTGGCGCGTATTGCAAAGATGGACAGGTGTTGAGATGAACATGACCAACAAATGAAAATCTTTGGCTTGTAGTGCAAAGATGAATATTTGATTCAAGATGTATATTGATTGATATTACAGGGATAAAATATTGATGATGAACTTTTAAATCATAGAAGATAGTAGATTTCATTCTCTACGTAACTCTTCTAATGAATTGTTATTTCCGCTGCGAATATTGATCTAAAACTTGTTATCTATTATATTTTATCTGATTTATTGAAGGCTAACAATAATTTGTTATACATTATCTTAGTCATAATATTCTTTACTGCGCTAGTTGAGCTCACCCTTTTCCTTTTTGTTCTATTTTTCTTCTCAGGAGGCGAGAATATACCCGAAGTTCATTCAAGTGTTTAAGTCTTGCTAAGAGTCCTTATTGGTTTATATTAACCTCATTTCATATCTTATAATGTTCACTTCAATTGAATTGAAACACTTTTTAAGTTCATTAACACTTATCACGGTGTTTCAACGTTCATTTGTCACACACCCAAATCGTCTCTCTTGTGTATGCTTAGTATGCTTATACAACTTATCTAATAAATCATTTATTAATGTTAAGCATTATCATATTTACTAATATTCATGTTTTATAATTATAATAACATCTTTTATCATCAGAATTACTACAATTGCATACGTGCATGCCCAACGCCCTCCGAATATACATCAGTCCCAAAGATAACCATTTTGACCCTTGTTCCCGGTATCAAATTTTAAAACTTATTAAATGAAAGTTGTAGGTCTATTATTCTTTGTTCCGGATCATCTTGAATCGCCTTAATTGAAGTTCGTATGAAAATATTATGCCCATTTTAGTAAAATATGTTCGGTCATATTTTTTGCTAACACTTAGTCATCCTACCCACTACCTGAAATTTGGGTTTTAAGCTCTGAAAAGCTTCGTCGGTGACACTTTTGAACTAGAAAACCTCGTCGGGACGGGTATTCCCAGATTCCAATTCTGCAGTTTGTGTTCTTTATAATTTTTCGACCCTTTCTCATTCTAATCTTCATAAATCAAGTTATACACATCCAAATCAGTCCGTTTTTGACTCTATAGATTCGTAATTTATATGACTACAATATACCAGAAAATCAACAATTTACAGAACCATTAACCAACCTAAATCTTGACCCAAAACTCATGTTCATATTAGTTTTACATGTTTTAACATGTTTAGCGTAATCATTCAACACAGATTCGATTCCTAACCAAATCAATCCGTTTAACCTTCGTTGTTTTCGTTTTTCAACGTATTAACATCTACCATCAATTTAAAGTTTCCATCACGGATTCATCATCAATTTTAGTCTCATAATAGATCGAAACAAACATATTACAATAAAACTCTAATTCCTCATCTTTAACATGTTTTCATGATTTTGATTACTCTAAAATCATTTATAGAGGTTATATATCAGATTATGCATACCCATACACATATATATACAACATCACTTCAAATCACCCAACTAAAATAGCTTTTAAAAATGAAGAACTTAAGAAACTATAAATTAGAGCTTTAAAACTAGAGTATACCTTTGATTCTTCTTAAACTTTATTAGATGATGAGAAATCTTCTTCTTCTTCTTCCTTCTTTGCATCTCCAATCCTTCTCAATTTCACAGAGAATTTCCCTTTTTTCTCAAACTCTTTCTTCCTTATTTCTTCGTTGTTTTCTTAGACTTAGGAGTATTATATGTAAAACACCAACCCTTACTGCAATTGGGAGTTACACACATGTAATCTTAGCAATTACAAAAACCAAAAGCCATAAGGCCTTGTTTGGCTTACCCAAATAAAACTCCTTTCTATTTATTTTAATAATCTTCTTATCATATGACACACCAAATGTCACACTTCATTTTATTTAATCATTGAACCAAAACAATTACAATTTACTTAACAAATCATTACCTTTCTAATTTAATAATTAAATTAGAATATTTCCAAAATTATCTTCATTGAATATTTATTCAATTCCATAAATATTCCAAAAAAAATATTTATTCAATCTCATAAATATTTTTAACTATTTAAGAAACTCACAATCATTTACATTAATATATTACATTTATATGTAATATATATATTAATCTCCCATTTATTAAAATAAATATATTCTCATTATTTCACTATTTTAATTAAGTGAATCATTCACATTATTTATGAAACTTAATTCATAATAATTTCCATCGTCACAATACTAATTAAATTATATTCTCTCATAATATAATTTTAACTTAATCAAATTAACTAATATTACTCAATTAATTTCCTTTTCATAACAATTACATTTAATTTCTTCAATAGTTTAATTAACTATTAAACCTATTTTTCTCAATACATGAATATATAATTCTCTTAACACCAAATCACATATTTTACAATATACAACACATATATACACATACTCAAACTCAAATCATCATATTAGAAGAATTTTATTTATTAAATTTTTATTTAAATAATTTCTAAAAATTTAGGTTGTCACATCATTCTCTCCTTATAAGGATTCCGTGTTCGGAATCACCGAAACCCTACTTTACTCAGGTTTTCATCAAATCTCTTTTACAAAATTATTGTTAAATAACTTTAACACATTACCTTAATAATAAGAATTTTATATTTCCTATTCCATTCTTTTTCTTAATAAATTCTCGCAAGTTTTATTTTATAATCTTCACTTAAACTCAATTATATTTTGAGTATTATATATTCTTTAACCCGTTCATTATCTTTTTCTAAGTATCATTGCCACATACTCGATTCATAAACACTTGAGATATTACACCACGTGTCCAAGGACTGTATTCCCTTTTATATGGTTATTTATTTATCAAAAAAATTATTGTCAGGGTTTGTTGTATCACAATTATATCAAACAGGGTTTGACAATAAGCTTTTCAAGCGATATTCACACAGAATAATAGACTTACAAGGATGGGGATATTTATGTGATCAGAAATTTCAAATACCAAAATGATGGTAAAAACAAGGCATACGAGACCCCCAAAATTAAAGGTTGGGGCCTCAAGATAACATGCAAGACATAGACATCTAGAGGTCACAACCTCAAAAAACAATTCTTAGCATGTGACACTCTTGAGCTTCATACTTCACCCAAGTAATCATGCTCTTATTGTACATGCTAAATATATAACAACAATCAAGCCTCACAATTCACCATAGGTAAGTAAAAAAAAGCCTTAAAAACTATTGGGGAAAATAGTATGCATATGAGGAATGTGTATACTATTACTTTTTCCAACAATTGTCGAGGCTTTTCTTTGACCTAAGACTGGTGTTTTTGTTTTAACATGAGATTCATTTTCAGCCTACACCAACTAGTTTGAGATAAAAGGTGTTGTTGAGAGACATAGTTGAGAGAGTACATACGATGTCCCTCTACTTTTCTGCTTCCTAATTCCTTCCCCATTCCTCAAAGATCTACCAAATATCACTTGCTGGAAGTTTACACGCCTTATAAGAAGCAACTACAACAGGAAATGACATGGGGAAAGAAAAAGGTAATCTACCTGAAATGCCAGTAAAGAGTGGACCGAATGAAAGCAAGTCTTGTAGGATTCATCACATGCAGTGGAATAAATGGTCCCTCAGCATCCCACCTGATTACAATGTCAGAAAGGATCCATCAGATTTTAATCCGGCGCCACACACTCGACAGTATCAAGGTTCATACTCTGTATGCAGACAGACAAGATTTTCCCAAGTCTATCAGAAATTAGAGCTCCAACAACTTAGTGATGCACTTGTAGAAGAACACCCAAATTTCATAATTACCAGTCTGTAACTCTAATTATGACAACATAATATGCTTATGAATTTTGAGAAGGCGCCAATCGATAAAAATCATACCGCAATTTACACAATATGCTGCAACAACTCATTTGACATCATAATACTTGAATACCGCCTTTTCTCTCTTCATAGAACCAAGCAAGACTAGAAGGTTTATGGTCAAACTCCCAAAATCCTATATCTTTTTTCCAAATTTGTTATCCTAGTCACTTGTGGAGAAGATAACTAAGCATACACATGATAGCTGATCATGATATATGATCTTTTACAAAGAAACCATTATCACATCCTCCAATCTCACAATGCTACCATTAACTCTCTCTTTTTTGGCTGCTATATTAATAAAAGAAAAATCAATTAATAAAGGATTGATGATAATTGGAATTGTGGGTGAGAATTCATCTGAACAAAGGTGTTCGCAAATTTGTGTGGCATGAAAGAAAAAAATAAACAATTAATGTTTACTTCCAATCTAAAGTACCCTGATATTAAAAAGTTGCAATGTTTTGCTGCAACACAACAACTGCAATACCATTCAAATCCCATTATCAATTTTTCCAAGATATATTTCTATTATAAATAATACTAGTAATTTTCTGAACCAGCATAGGTAGCCAAATTTCAAGTTAAAGTTATCAAATATTTTAAAACAACAGTAAATTGAAGCATGTGTATGCAATACAATACGGTAATGCTAAAAGATTTTCTAAGTTCTTCAATAACAAAAAACTATCAGAGCTTTCAATTTCAATAACCCATGGTGTGTATATACATAAATACACATTAATATTTGTATAGGAAAAAAATTAAAATAAAAACTTACCAGGTTTCAGCAATGGCGGAAAATTTAATGAGTTCAGCTTTGTTCAAAGAAGAAGTGGAAGAAACAGGAGCACCCGATTTCTTATTTGGATGATCCGAATACGAACTGGAATGAAGGGTGCTTTGTGAAGCGAGAATTGGGGATTTCAGCCGAGGGTTTCGGTTAGGAACGAGCCGGTGACCTGTTTTATAAACGGTTCGAATTCGGTTCAGAACCTTTGATGCCTTTTTTGGAAGACAATGGAAGGTACCGTATATTTCGAGCTGAGTTGAACTGAATATTGAGCTGCTTAAATTTGACACAAAATTTATGAGTACAAAAAGGTTTAATTAAGGTTCATTTACGTATTGAGTAGGTTCAAATCAAATTTTTAGTCAAACGAGTACGAATTGAATCTGTTTGTTCATTTTACTTATGTGTAGTATGAGTAACGGACATGTAGAAGGCAATACTCAGTGAAGCATCAAATTTTGAAGCTTTATTCGGCGTTGACAAAAATTCAAAGCCCAACCCATTTGTTAAGAAGATACTATGCTGATTTGGAGTCCAATCTTAATTCTTGAAAAGTGAAACCCATGATTGAACTACGGATTTTCAAGGATTAAAACGCATATTATTTAGGTATAAGTAATATTTTTAAGGATTAATTATATATAGTAGTATATTTTTAAAAATAATTACAAAAATCATACATTCATAAAATAATTACAAAAATACTACGCTTCATTATTTTTATTTTTAATCCTAATACAATTAAAATTTCTTAAATTAAGGGATTAATATTAATGGACTGACATAGCAAATTAATTTCCATCTTCCTTCGGTCTCTCTCTATCCACCCTTATTATTTCTCTTTCTCCTTTACTACTTCTCTCTCTTTTCTCGAAGCCACTCCTTGTCGTCGTCTTCCGCCATGCATGGCCATGGCCATTAGCAAGATAACACTGGGCCTCTCAACTCGATGTAAAATTGAATACGTGACTTTTCTCTCCAACTCTAACAAATGAATCGTGATTTCTCTCTCCAACTCTCTCACAACCGAAAGGATTACGGTTTTCTCTAAGTGTCCTGGTTCTAATTTCATTTAATTCTCATTCTACTAATTAATTGTCAATATGATCATATATATACGTTATGTTTCTAACAGAATGGGGTATTGATTGTTTGGGTTTGTGTTGTTTTTATGTTTTGTATAGAATAGTTGATACAAAGAAGAACCGAAGAATGATGTAAAGAGAAAAAGAATCACAGAGGGTGATTCTATTAAGGACTTTAAGAAATTTGTTTGGGTTTGTGCAGTTGGATTCTAATTTTGATGTTCCTGTAGTTAAAACAGAAGCTCAAGTTCATAGCCAGAAGATATTTCCAACCCAAAATTTTTTAAAGGTGTGCTAATTTAAATTTTGTTATTATTACTATCATATAACAGTTTGGTTACTTCTGCATTATGTTTTGGTTACTGTTAGCTTGTGATTCGGATACCATTTTTGTTACCTTGATTTGGTATTTTTGGTTACTTTTTTATGTTGTTATGGTTACCATGTATTTGCTTAGTATACATGGTTGACTAAACTGGTTTTGGTGTACATATTGTTTATGTATTGGTTACCATTAAAACATGTTTTGGTTACTATCATATAAATATTTGGTTACTTCTTTAGTATGTTTTTGGTTATTGTTAGTTTCTGATTTGGATTCTATTTTTGTTTCCTTGAGTTAGGATTTTGGTTACTGTTTTTTGTTGTTCTGATTACCACGTATTTACTTAGTATATATGGGTTGACTAAACTGTGTTTGGTCTATATGTTGTTTATGTATTGGTCACCATTAATATATGTTTTTGTTTACTTCATTAGTATATTTTTTTTTTTGTTGGCTTATGATTTGGATACCATTTTTTTCCCTTAATTGAGATTTTGGTTACTTTTATATGTTATTTTGGTTCCAATATATTTGCTTAGTATACATTGGTTGACTAAACTGGGTTTGGTATACATGTTGTTTTATGTGTTGGTTACCATTAAAACATGGTTTGGTTACTAGTATATAATTGTTTGGTTACTTCTTTAGTATATTTTTTGGTATATATGTTTATGTTTTTGTTAATATTATATATAACTGTTTGTTTACTACATAAAATGGTCTATACTACATGTTGTTTATATTTTGGTCACCATTAGATTATATAATATAACTTTGTGGTTACTACTTTATTAGGTTATGGTTAATGTTATATTATGATATGATAACTATTATTATGTGCGTACAAATGGGATGTTGGTTATTTGTTATAACTGCATTTTTTGCTCTTGTGTAATTGTTATATTATATTTTGGTTAGTATGCTTTTTATTTGTTGGTCACTACGTGAATATTTATGTTATAAATATTGTTTATATCCGTTACTAATGATGTAAATCGATTTTGTTTATTTGCGCTTATGGGATCTTTACTATGAGGAATGCAGCAGTAAAATTCATTAGAAAAGTTATATATTGGTGTGACATGGAAGTTCTCAAACATTATTACCATGAAATTGAACCCAAGTCGGTTGGAGAAGTTTAAGGCATCATTAGTTTGTGGATGTATTATTTTGTAAATAATAAACCCAAGTCATAATAAACCATGTATTTGCTTAAGTATACATCAAGTATTATTTTGTAAATTTCTTCAAATATATTCTACAAGGGTTATGCTCTTCTAGAAAATTCATTGGAAAAGTTATGGTTAAATGTACATGTGAGAGTATACATGGGTCATTTAAACTTGGTTGGATATCTGGTGTTATTTACATTTTGGTTACCATTAAAACATGTTTCGTTACTTTTATATAACTATTTGATTACTTCTTTATTATGTTTTTTCTTTGTTACCTTATGGTTTGGCTACTATTATTATGTCTTCAATGTGGAATTTCAGATACTTTTATTTTTTATTCTGGTTAATATGTAATTGTTTAGTATACATGGATTGATTAAACTGGGTTTCATTACATGATGTTTCTGTTTTGGTTACCATTAAAACCTGTTCTGGTTACTATCATATAATTATGTGGTTACTATTTTATTATGTTACATTATGGTTACTGTTATTAGTAATTAACCAGATAGTTACAAGCTTGTATCAGGACAAACATCAATTGTTAAATGTACATGTGTGAGTGTCCTATTTATCTACAAGCTTGTTAGTAAACAGATAATTATCATAGATAATTATAATAGATTGTTACAAGTTTGTTAGTAACCAGATAATTATAAACTTGTATCAAGACTGTTATAAAGTGTTAAAGGTATATGTTTTATTTATACACTGTCATCATGATAGAATAAGAAACTCCAATTAAGAGCTCTCATTTATATATATGATGGTCACTTATAGATCTCATATTAAAATAAAAATAGTTTAAGAGGTGCAGTTGGTAACCAAACCTGCATATAAGGGTAACCATTTTAGTTTTTGTTAGTAACCAAATAATTAAAAACTTATATCAGAACAATTATCAAGTGCTTAATGTACATGTGAGGGTTTCCATTTATCAAGCTGATGGATACTTTTAAATTATGTAGTTATAAAAGTTATTTGGAAAATGGTCCATGTCAGTTGGTAACTAAATATGAATATAAAGGTAACCATTTTATTTTAGATGGGTAACCAAATTTACATAAAAATGTTTCAAAACAGTTACCAATTGTTCAATGTATATGTTTACTTTATATTGATAACTCATGATGGAATCAAAAATTAAAATATTAATCAACATCAATTTTGGTTACTGTACACCATCAAAAATGTTATCAACCATGTGGTTAATAGTTACTAGCAGTAAACAATTATATATTCCTGTAAATAATTAAATTTGTTGTATTGGTTACTGTCAATCTCCATTGTCTAACAACTGAATAAACATTGTAAAGTAATCAAATCAATATTAGACAGTAACCAAATTATATAATCTTAGTTACCATAATATAAACCATATTTTTACATGCAATTTTGAAAGCCTAAATGATGGAATTTGACCAAAAAACCCTGTAGTTCACTAGCAATCAACAGCAAAGCTAGTGATTTTTGATCGTTGACCCGTTTCCAATGAAATTAGGCTCCGAAAACGCCAAAAGCCGACACTTCAAACTTGACAAAAATTGCCAAATTGTCACTGCAACCAAATAAACGTTATATTGTAACCAATTAAATAGTATACAATAACCAATATATATAATCAGATTAACAGTTGTATGAAGGTAACCAATGTAGTCAATAAGTAACCACCAATATAAAAGAAACAATTATAAAACTCAATAACATTATAGAGTAACCAAATAAATACCTTATAGTATCTAAATACATATTATACAGTAACCAATATATATGTAATTAGTAGCCAAGATTATAAAAAATATTTTTACATTCATTTTACAACCAAAATAATCAGTAATGACTTTGTTACAAATTAAATACAAACAGATGTATGAAGGTAACCAATATAGTTAATCAGTAACCATCAATATAAAATAATCACTATAAAACACAGTAATATAATGCAGTAACCATGGTAATATTATACAATAACCAAGTCAGCATTATATACTAACCAAATCCAAATTAGACAGTAACCAACATATATTTACTTAGTATCCACAAGATAAATACATTCTGCATTTCATTTTTATAGTAAAAAACAACCAGTATAATTTGTTTGTTACCAACTAAAGACAAACTTTTATAATAATGTAACCAATGTAGCTAACAAGTAACCATTAATATAAAAAAGATAAGTAGAAGTGTACATTAATATGCTTCAGCAACCAATATTACAGTAATCAATTAATCATTGCAGTAATTAAATTTGCATTAGTCAGTAACCAAGTCAGCATTAGTTAGTAACCAAGTCAACATTAGTCACTAAATAATTTTACATAGTAACCAAATCAGCACTATAATTTTACACAGTAACCAAGTCAGCATTAGTCAGTAACGATTATAGTTTTACACAATAAGCAAGTCAATGTTACATAGTAACCAAGTCAGCATTAGTCAGTAACCAATTCAAAATTAATTAGTAATATTATGCGAAGAACTAATACAAGATTAGTCAAGAACTAATACTAAGATTAGACAAATATAATGTTACACAAGAATCAAGATGAATAGTCAAGAATCAATAATCTGAAGATACAAGAACCAATTTATTTAACCTTAGTAACCATAATATAAAACATGTTTTGAAATACATTTTGCAATCAAAACATTCAGTATTCTTACTTTGTGACAATTTTAAGTGCGAAAAATTTAAGAAAGGTAACCAATATAGTAATTCGTAGTAACAATAGGTAACTATATGCTTATAAATTTTAAACTCAAACACCTTAGTGTTTGTATCGAAGTTAATGTTGATCTTGTATTCAACAATCACTGCAGTAATTAAGTTTTTGGTTACTGAACTCGAAGGCGTTGTTGATTTTGTATACTATTTTCAATCTTAGAGATGCGTAGCGACAACAGGTTTCGTCTTCTCCGATTACGAGTTGCGTCGCGACAGAAAGCTTCGTCTTCTCCGATATCAACAGAAGATTTTGGCTTCTCCGATTGATTTGGCGTTGATATGTTATTCTGATTGATTTGGAGTTGCATGTTTTATCAGTTGCTTGAATTTAGGTGCGGTTAGTTACAAATATGAAAGGAAAATAACTAACGTGTAGGAGTTAATGATACGTGATTTTAGGAATAGTAATATACTGTGTTTTGTTATTTTTGTAATTATTTTGTGTGTGTTTTATTTTTGTAAATACTTTCTAATTGTTGTATATTAGTGTTAAGGACCCTATTTTTAATGACAAAAACTAATATACAAATTATAACATGAGACTGATTGTTAGGGCTGAGTAAGTAACTAAATTAAAACCGAAATCGCACTAAAAACTGCACAAACCGCACCAATTAAAATCGTACCAACGGTTACGGCGTATGTGGTGGTTTTAAGTGGGTTGAATAACCAAATTTATGGTTCCGATTTGGTTACTAGCCAAAATTGCACGCATAAAATCGAAATCACACCATATATATGTATGTATTATCTTTAATAAATTCTAAAGTTACTTTTCACTTGAACACGCTCAGAGAAAATTCCAGTCTTGTATTGTCATTTTTTCACCAATTGAAAGAAGATGGTTAGAGGTTATAGAGTCAAAAATTAAACATTTGGGTTTTGGAAATTCGGATTTGTTTGATGCGTTACTGGAGGGGCTTATAGCTGAGGGGCTAAATTCGTTGGTTCGAGCACTTGATGCATTGGTTAAGGTCTATGCTATAGTAGTAATGGTCTAATAGATTATTTTTCAAATTAGGTTCAGTTAGGATTATATTTTATAAGTCCTTCCTGTAATATATAAGATAGAATTTCATTCTATCTCCAGTATATACTTTTAATTTTTGGGGAACTAGATAAATCTTCTTACTTGTTATCGAATATATTGTCTATGTTATTTTATATAACGTATATTTTAGTTTTAAAACATCATTCCTTTATTATAAACTAAAATTATTTTATGTGTCTCACTGTTCTATGATTTTATGGTGAATTTGACATGTTTGGCAGAAGGAGCTTTGTTTCTATGCTTGAAATAATTTTTATTGCCGACTCTGTCACTAAGTTAATTGCTCGATGTGAGCTCTGTGTTAAATTGTATTGAAGGCTTAGACTTTTTTGTATTTTAATTAGTTTTGTAACCGAAACCGCACCGCATAGTTTAAAACCGCACTACACCAATCACAAGCGATTTTGTGTGCGGTTTTGAATTTGTCAAACTGCACATAAGCGATTTCGGGTGCAGTTTGAAGTTGAGCTCAACCATTTTAAAATTGAGACTGTTGAGCTCATCCTTTTAAGATATTTATGATATGATGAACTAACTATTGTTGTTGCATTAGATTTATATATATTTTTTTCTTAAATTCTCTTTTAACATTCAAAGTGTATTTTTTAAAAAATAATATATATTTGTTATGACAAATTATGACAAACACGATAAATCAACGTAGAAAGATAAAGACAATAATACAAGGTTTTACGTGAAAACCTAAATCGAAAAAAATCATGGAGAAGACATAAGAAATTCACTAAATAAATATATGAAGAGTACAAGATAAACAACGAGAACTATGAGAATTCTTAGAATGTTTCTGAATGTCTCTTCTCCAAAATCCTAGCACCTATATTTATAGGTCATAGGCAAATCCATAACCAAATAAGATTAAAAATACTAGTAGAAAATATAATTTTCCTAAACCAAAACGAATTATAGTAATACCTAAATCCAAATCCAATAAGAATTCGTGTCATACCCAACAAATCTCCACCTTGACTTGAATCCTCCAAATATAGCACAACTAGTGAACTTTCTCCTCTTTTCAAATGCACAACTCAAGTGCATCGAACACTAACCAGGTCCAAGCAATATTTGAACTTGGTATGTGGTAACGACTTCGTTAACATGTTAGCTAGATTGTCCGTAGTACCAATCTTCAAGACCTTAATGTTACCATCTTCAACAATGTCTCGAACAAAATGATACCTAACATCAATATGCTTTGTCCTCTCATGATACATCTGATTTTTAGTTAAGTGAATAACACTCTGACTATCACAATGGACAATAGTAACTCCATGATCCATGTTGATCTCTCCAAACAAGCCTCGCAACCAAATAGCTTCCTTAACAGCCTCTGTAATGGCCATATATTTTGCCTCTGTAGACTGTAAAGTAGCTCTCCAACTAATTGCACAACCTCCAAGAGTAAATATATAACCAGTCAATAACCTCCTCCTATCAAGATCACCAGCATAGTCTGAATCAACATACCCTAAAATAGTATCACCATTCCTTTCGAACTCTAAACCAACATTGGAAGTACCTCACAGGTATCTTAAAATCCATTTCACAGCTTCTCAATGAATTTTTCTTGGACGTGATAAGTATCTACTTACCACACTAAGGCATGTGAAATATTTGGATTAGTACAAATCATAGCGTACATTAAGACTGAGCAAGTAACCAAATTGGAATCGAAACTGCACCAAAAACCGCAAGAACCGCACCAACGGTTCCGTCGTATGTGACGATTTTAGGTGGGTTAAATAACCAAATTTACGATTCCGATTTGGTTACTAGCCAAAACCGTACGCATAAAACCGAAATTGCACCATGTGTGTGTATGTATGTATTATCTCTACTAAATTCTAAACTTACTTTTTACTTGAACACACTTAGAGAAAACCTCAGTCTTGCATTGTCAATTTTTCACCAATTGAAAAAAGATTGTTAGAGGTTATAGAGTCAAAAATTAAGCAATTGAGTTTTAGAATTTCGAATTTGTTTGATGCATTATTGGAGGGGCTTATAGCTGACGGGCCAAATTCGTTAGTTCGAGCAATTGATGCATTGGTTAAGGTCACTGCAATATACTCCAGTATATACTTGAAAGTAGTATGCACACAAGCCAATCATGTTTGATGATAAAACATATACTTTGTAACAATCTTATTCATTTATTAATAAAAAGTATTAATTTATTAAAGACATTTAATTATCTACATGTTGCTGTTTTATAATATGTGATAAACCTATAGTTTTAAGCAATGTTTTTAGAATAATGATGATGATCATTCTAATGAGATCTAAATTCTTAAAAAGCTTAAAACTAAAATAGTTCCCAATCGTTGGATTACTAAATTTGGGATTAGTGAATCCGGATAGATTGGTACATATGTTGCTTGCTCATTGGATGAGGATGATTGATCTCATGATCATTTGTGTGGAGACACTAAAGCAAGTATGTAGGTGCTTATTAGAGAATAAGTTCACTGAACGTGGCTCGCTAAGAAATACCTAATGGAATTTTACTTGTCTGTCAATAGGAATTTCTGTAGTGATAGTAGTACAAGTGATCCTTGGACTTGAGATCATCATAGTATCTTGTGTATGATGAGTTATACTTTGACTTATTCTTTAAGACCTTAGGGTATATCAAAGGGTATGCTTGGGTATAATAAGTTGTACATGGAGATAATGTATGATCAATAAAGAATCTACCTCTTCTAGTAAAAGAAGAGAAATGTCCTATGTGATTCGATAAATTACAACCCAAGAGTCCTTGGTTAGGCGTAATGAAATTAGAAAGGAGTTTCTAATTTGCATTATTTGGAGTTGTGCATTTAAGAGTTAAATACATATAATTAAATAAAATAAGACTCGACAAGAATTCTATGTCTTATATTTAATTGGGACATTGTATGGTGGAAGGATTGAATCATACAAAGAACTATTTACTCAAAGGTTCTTTTATGATTAATGTTGAAATCTATATTATCTAGAAAGTCGTTAATCGCTAGGAGAACTTATCCCTATCAGTAGAATAAATATTATTTACTTAAATAAATTATTAGTTTAATTTATTTATTAAAATAAGATTAGAATAGTTCTAATTGATTTATTCACAAATCGGTTTAATATGGAGAACCTAAAGGGTCACACCATAAAAAGGAAGAATAATTATTTAAGAAGTTAATGGCATAATCGTAATAATAAGTTAAGTATATTTAATTTAATCTATGGTGATAGAATAAATTAAATAGCTTAATATTTATTATTTAATATTTTAGAAATATTAAATATAAATTAATAAGAGGAGTCTTATTATTATTATTATTATTATTATTACTATTATTATTATTTAATTCCTAAAGGAGTTTGTGAATTAATTAATAAAAGTACTCTCATATATTATTAATAAGATTAGGAGGTAAATTAATTAAAAGATTTTAATTAATTATTCCTAATAAGATTAGGAGCCTAATTAATTAAAGGAGTTTAATTAATTAAAATAAAACACAATTCCTTAATTGTTAAGGAGGGTTGCCTACATCTATAAATAAGAGGAGTCTTATTATGGGTGAGGTGGTTGACACTTTCACAACACGTGGATACGTGATTCCAATTGTTGGAGAAAGACGCCTTTTCTACATGAGATAGAAAAAATAGGGTTTTGCCAAACACCCATCTTCTTGAATCTTTATTCTTTCTTGGTGGATCACCTATAGAGGCCAAACACTTGGGTGGCTAACATTGATCAAAGAAAGGAACCAGACCCGGTGGATTCAAGTTGAACGCGAAAAGATTTGAAGATGAACTTGTACCTGAGGAAGCTCGAATCTTCAAGGGTATGATTTTATTCTTTGTCTTTTTGTTTAATTAATAATTGTGCATAAAGGATGATCCGGGTATATGGTTTGTAAAATTTTAAACTCTGATTTTTACACGTTTTCGCTTATTTTGTGCAATTTGATTGCGTTCATGTATATTACAAACCTAACAATACTTTTAATTTTTGGGAAACTAGATAAACATTCTTGCTTGTTATCGAATATATGGTCTCCGTTGTTTTATATAGCGTATGTTTTACCTTTAAAGCATCATTCCTTTATTATAAACTAAAACTATTTTACGTGTCTCACTGTTCTATGATTTGATGGTGAATTTGACATGTTTGGCAGAAGGAACTTTGGTTTTATGCTTGATATAATTCCTATTGCCAACTTTGTCACTAAGTTAATTGCTCGATGTAAGTTCTATGTTAAATTTTATTAAAGGCTTAGACTTTTTTGTTGTTTAATTTGGTTTTGGAACCAAAATCGAACCAATTAAAACCGCATCGCACACTTTAAAACCGCACCGTACCAATCACAAGCGGTTTTGTGTGCGATTTTAAAATTTTCAAATCGCACCTAAGCGGTTTCGGGTGCGGTTTGGACTTCAAACCGCACGAAACCGCACCATGCTCACCCCTAGCGTACATGAGACTACCAACTGCACTAGAGTAGGGAACATTTGACATATACCTAACCTCCTCATCTGTCTGAGTAGATAATTTAGTTGATAAACATGAATTGTGAATTTAACTATAATCTTTGGTGATTTAAGTGATGAAAGTTGTGACGCCCCCAAAATAGGTATACATCACCCATTTTGGGTCACCAGATACATGGTACAGAATACAAATACAATCTTTAATATACAACAAGAGAGCTGTGAGTTTTAATACAAATATTATCTTCTAGACAATATCCATTCTCAGAATCAGTCCTCATTACATTTATTGTCACACTATTTAACAGAATAGTGAGGACTACTAATACTATCACCGGACCGTCACTCCATTTCCGACTAGTCATTGCCACGTTCTCATTTTCTGAAGAGAAACAAGTGAAAGAAAGGGTGAGCTCAACTAGCCCAGTAAGAAATATTATGACTAAGATAATGCAGGATAAATTATCATTAGCCTTCAACAATGTTAAATTGATAAAATACAATAGATATCAAGTTTAACTGTAGCGGAATAAGTAATCCATTAAAAGAGTCAAGTAGAGAATAAAATCTACTATCTTTTATGATTTAAAAGGTTTTTCATCACTTTTATCGCTGAGACCCAGCTTAATAAATAATCCACATCATCCTCGCACTACGACCAAGGATATTCATTAGGTCACGACCACAAATTATCCATGCTTTCTACGCGCCAAGGATATTCGTGTATTCATCAATGGTCATGATCATGCCAATAATCGCCCATCAATGCACTACGGCCAATGAGAACTTTTACCACATCATTTGTAACATTACTACCATGATTACAATCGAATAATCCACAGGTCATAATCATACCAAGTCCATCTATGCACTACAGGTGCCACGAGATGACTTTCAAAAATATATAAACATGAGGATGATGACAATGATATAAGAATTCAATAAAACAAATTCAAGAATTATTTTATCCAGGAACTAATAACGTCCAAATTGTCAACATGATACTTCTTTGTAAAGTAAAATTCAAGAATGCTCAGAAGAATATTTTCACGAAAAGATACTAGATGAAGAGCAAATATCAAGGATATTCCACTAATTTTATGGAGTATAGAAATCAAAACTTTAACCAATTGAGTATAATAAAGAATGGAATAACAACATAAATCACCATGTATGCGATACTTTGCATAGACAGGTTATTCCAACAGAATAATAAATAACGGAATAATAAATAATGGAACCTGTGTGTCGTGAAATTCATTAATCAAGCGAGGATATTAAACGTAATATTAAAGAACGGAATAATAAAAGAATTTCATCAAGTATGCGCAGATTAGCATAAACAAAGTTATTCTAACATAATAATAAAGAATGGAATAATAGAAGAATTTCAAAGAAGTATAGGATAACCCACAGATATCTGAGGTTATTCTAACAGAATAATAAAGAATGGAATAACAATGAAATTACCAAGTATAGGGTAGATCGGCGTATACAAAGTTATTCCAGCGAGAATAATAAAGACGGAACCGGTCCCACAGTAAAACGCATTGATGAGGATATTCCAAATGTAATAATAAAGAATGGAATAACATAAGGATTTCACCAAGTATAGGTATGTCATGCGTATCTGAGTTATTTCAATGTAATAATAAAAGAATGGAATAATGAAGTTCTCTTCATGAATAAGAAAGAATAACACCCTTACAGTAAAAGACATTGGATATCGAAGTAGTGAAGTAGTTGTAATACTCTTCTTCTTTCTCTCTATAATTTCTCTCTCTAGAGTTTCAGTGAATTCATAAGAAATAATGAAGGAATGAGCTTCTATTTATAGAAAAATGGATTGAATAATAACTAATTCATGAACGGTCCAAATCGATTTACTTTTAAAAGAACGGTCCAGGTCGATTTACTATTAAAACTTAAAGCAACGGTCCATACTGATTCACTATTAAAACTTTAAACCAGCCATCCATATTGATTCACTATTATAACTTTCCACCAGCGGTCCATATTGATTAACTATTATAACTTTCCACCAGCGGTCCATAATGATTCACTAATATAACTTCAACCAACGGTTTGAAAAATTAGCACATCTCCTCATGGAATAATATTGTACCCAAATACCCGAATGCACAATACTAGAGTGAGTGAATAGTAACTCATAAAAATTAACTCGTGAATAGTGACTCGTGAATAGTAACTCGTGAATAGTACTCTGACACAAAAAGTTCCCCGAATACCCGATTGAACAATATAACCTCCAGACATCAATTATCATCGGAATAGATGTCAATTTCTACTAACACAAATAATCCCAACATAATGAAACTATCAAATTCATCTTTAATCAACACGAACTTATTCATCATTAATATTATAACTCACAATATTTAACAACCAGGTTGTTCCTAGGAAAGAGGGGGCTTTCCAATAAGGATTTCTCCCTATTGGCGCGCAATTAGTTGATCAAACCTCTCCTTGACAGAACTTCTAGATATTGTAAATATTATAATTTAATAATATGAATAACTTTATCATCTCAATTATTGATTTAATAACATATCATATAATACAGATGATACTGTGACAATAATTGGATCAATAATACGAGAGATATGATGCAAAGAATTATCGTAGCAATAATTGAGTATAACCGAGTGATTTCTCACGTAAAGATCAATAATCAATACCAGTGTCTTCTTATGCAACCACAGCAGACATCAGACTTTTTACTAAGGGTAGTTCAACGCTTTTTTAACGATAACACCTCCGCCATTATTTTATAAAAGATAATTTCATGCGTTTTTAAATACGACAATACTTCCATCGTGGGTCCACCAATGATTGTCTTTGTCGCATCGACGGATATTCCCACAAAAGAATATTTCCAGACCAATCGAATATTTTATAACAACTTGCATACTTTGCAAAATTTTTAAATACTACCCACAACTATAACACTATCTCAAATCCACACCATAATATTAAAAAATATTTCGAAAAATTTAAATCTTTATTCATAAAATTTGGGGTCTCACAAAAGTTCTCTTTGTCTTGGGTACAACAAATAATTGTTGATGGGTATTACAGGAATAAAATATTAATGATTGACTTTTAATTTAGAGGACAGAGTAGACATTATGTTCTACTTGACTCTTCTATTGGATTGTTGATTCCACTGCAGTTATGATTGAAAACTTTTATCATCTACCATATGTTCTAAATATTTGATTTATTATTGATGACGACTATTGATAATTTAATTATTTTTAGTCATAATATTCTTTACTGAGCTATTTGTGCTCACCTTTTTGCTTCACAATTCCTTTCAGGTAATAAGAGTGTAGTTGGGTCGAGCGGGGATAATAGGGGATTAAAGTGATGGTCTGTGATTGTTGAAGTTTCTCAATACATTATAAAATGGCATGACAATATATAATTGTCTTGAGGACTTAAAATATGTGTGTTATATTTTATACGTTATTTAATAATTAATTTTGGTGAACAACAATATGGTGATATGAGAACCCGACTTTAGAAGCGTAAAAAATGCACCCCATTAGAATGAGGAGGACAAAATTATACGGAGAGCTTAAAGGGTGTGTTGCTGTAAGACCCCAAATAATTAATAAATGAAATTTAATTTTCTCTAATTATTATTTTGAAATAGTAAGGGTTGATTTGATTAATGTGGATAGTTATGGGTAAAATATACAAATATTTCAAAATAAGTTAAAGTGGTTATAAAATATTCATTATTGTTTGGGAATATTCGTTTGGTCGTGGAATATTCGTAGATGCGTTTGGAGAATATTATTAAATGCGATGGTAAATGACCATGTGTGGGCCCCATAACGGAAAGCGATTGGAGGAAGAAAACGACAAGAATTAGTTGTTTAAAAATAACTACAGTAGTTATTACCAATTATCATTGTTAAAATACTAAATTGGTTAAAACACAAGATGGCACGCAGTATTGCACCAATTATTGATTCTTACATAAGAAGGCACTACTCAATAATTGTTAAAGTAATTCTGCTCAAAAGATTTTATTTTATTGATTCAATAATTCTTTGTGTTGATATTTTATATTCTTGTTGTTTCAATAATTATCACTACACGATTATTTTTCATTATCGAAGCTAATAATTCATATTATCCGAATAATATTATTGGATAACATTATTGGCAATGTCTAGAAAGTTTCATCTAAGGAGAGGTTTGGTCACCTAATTGCGCCAAGATAAGGAGAAATTCTTATTGGAAATCCCCTCTTTCCTGAACCGCACGGTTGTTAGTATTGTGATTCTGTAATATTATTCGTGAATAATTAATTATTGATTTATATGATGAGAAAAATATTAATTTTATGTGGATATATATGGAGAAAATTTTTTAATGTGACAATTATTGAAAATTAAAATTTTATCTTTTTCTGATAAAATAATTCATTTAAATATATTATTATATTTTTAATAATATAATAATGATGATATTTTTACAATAAATGTATGATATATGAGTATACGAGGAGAAAAAATATTTTTGTTGCAATAAATGTTTAAAATATGTTAAACATGTCGGTGGACCCCATTTCTTGACTGAAATTTGATTATAGCCTGTAAAATTGTCCGTTTATGGATTTCGGTCAATTTTTGTTTGGAATTTGGAAAAACTTTCTTCTGCAAAGTTGTAGAGAATTGAATTTCCTATAAAAACTCGCGAGATTCAAATTTTCTGACAAAATGGCTATTTATTGTGAATTATTGAAGTTTCGAAGCTCCGAAATAATTGATTTTTGGAAGTTTAAATTATTTTAAATTAGAAAAACGTTTTTTTGTTAGTCTTGTGTAGTGGGCTGGTTGGTGGCTGATGTTGGGCAAATTAAGTGTGCGTTGGAAATATATATATATATATATATATATTATTAATTTATTAAATTTTCTACTTTGGTGTTCTAAGCATTTTCCTATAAATAGGGTGCTTAGGTTAGAATTGAAAATCACACCGTACGGCCCAAGTTTTCTCTTTCTATATTATCGAAGCGTATTCTTGTGAGTATTTTGAGTATACTTTGAGTATTGCTATACGGTGCAAGTTCAAGTCATGCTTTATATCCTGTTTTTCAACTAAATCTTGTCTTTCGAGGTAAGGATATTATTTTTTTTAAAAATGATATTATTTCTTCTAATATCATTATGTCAAGTATTGATCTGAACTTTTAATCAAATTTGGAATTTTTGTGTTTGAGTTACTATTCACGTATACGACCTTTATTATTCACTTAATTTACGACATTATTCATCGAAAAATGAAAATTTTCCTTTTCAGTCAAAATATCTATTACGGATACTAGCTTTGATTGTATCCATGTTTTGATCATTCTTGAATTTTACACCACTATGATTATTTTTAAGGTATTTTTGGACATGGATAAAATAAAGTACGAATCCTTAATCCTTAATCCTTGTCATTTTGTTTCACTGGATTCGTTTCTTTAAAAATATTTTTCATCATTCTCAGTCCTAAATGATGATATAATTGAATATCTTTGGCCTGTAGTGCAAAGTTGAATGATTTTTGATGAATATCTTTGGCCCGTAGTGCAAAGATGAACAGGTGTTTAGATGAACATGACCAACTGATGAATATCTTTGGCCTGTAATGCAAAGATGAATATTTGATTCTAGATATATATATTGATTGATGTTACAGGGATAAAAGATAGACGATGAACTTTAAATTCATATATAGAAGATAGTAGTTTGCATTCTCTACTTAACTCTTCTAATGAATTATTATTTCCGCTGCGAATATTGATTTAAAACTTGTTGTCTATTGTATTCTATTAGATTTTTTCTTGTTGAAGACTAACGATAATTTGTTGTATATTATCTTAGTCATAATATTCTTTACTGAGCTAGTTGAGCTCACCCTTTTTCCTTTTGTTCCATTTTTCTTCTCAGGAGGCGAGAATGTAGCGAGTACGAGTCGGGGTATGGAATGATGGTTATAGAGAGAGTTGTTTAGTAGTCCTCACCATTTTTATAAAATAATGTATCAATAAATGTGATGAGAATTTATTTGGGTATAAATATTGTCTAGAAGATAATATTTGTATTCAAACTCACAGTTTTACTATTCTAATAATAAAGTTGTAGTTGTTTCTGTACCATGTATTGACAACTCAAAATGGGTGATGTATACCTATTTTGGGGGCGTCACAGTTGCCACTATCATACATGATGTCTAACTAAATACAAATTCGTGTTATCATAAGATATGGTTATGCGCATCCACTTGCTGACTATATTATGAGCATTATATATATAATCTTAGAGTATGATTGGAATATAATCCTTAGTTTGAGACAATGGAGATAATTATATGGCAAGAAGATACACACCATTAGAATGAACATAATAGTAATCTTCTCGTTCTTCTTTAGGGTCTATTGGGTCAACCAAGGTTAATTCTCAAGTCTTATGATATCTATTATAACTTAGATGCATGACCTCCCATGTATGAAGGCTTCCTTGAGTATTTTCTAAATATTTTAATTCCTAAAACAGTTATCAACTGTACCTTTATGTAAAGTATCATTGGTTTGGAGTGTGAGTACTGTTATTTGTATTGAAACTCACAACTTATATATTGTCGTATTTTGCACGACAATTTAATAGTTGTAAATATGGAAGTTTATATTTGGATTTTGAATCATGTATTTTGGCGACTCAAAATGAGTTGCGTGGACCTATTTTGGGGGCGTCACAAAAAAGGTAAATAATATTTAGTAATATACTCTTATATTATAATAAGTGGATTTTAAATTAGAGATTATTATTTTTAATCAAAATATAGTCATGGAATTAGAAGTCATGCTAATCCAAAGAGGAGATGGATTAATATAAACAAAAATAATTTGATTGAATCTAAAAGTTAAAATCAAAAAATCTGTTAATATTTTTAACATATATTGTGTTGGTTATATCTTTTAATTCGAGCGTTGAATTGTTATAATTTTTGGATATGTTATACATATATAATATGAGAATATATCACCAATTTTAAACCGTTATAAATTAACGTATGATTTTAAAAAAAATTTAAGAAATGCCTTGTCTAGAATTTTTGTAACAAAATTTTCAACAAGTTCTAATATTTAAAATGGATAATTTAATGATTTTAAATTCGATTTAGGTGATTCTTAATACTAAATTAGAGTATTTGAAGTCTAGTTTCTGTTAAAATTATTTAATTTATAAAATAATTATAAAATTATATTGATATGATCAATACAATGAACTGTGCTCTTAAGAATAATTTAGCATATTAGAGTTTTAAGATTTCTTATTTTTTTTATTAATTTTTATAGTTTGGGTATTAATAGTGATCTAAGGTGAATAATCAAAGACATTGAATAGGTTAGAAGTGTTTTAAAATTATTGATTAAGATTTATATTTAATTTGGGTAAATATGTTGGCGTTGGAGATTAAGATTTATTAAGTGCGTTTATCATGGTTTTGATTATCGTGGATTTGATTATCAAGTACGGATACTTCGTTTCTTGATTGTGGTTTAATTCCATATATAAGTTATGTTATAATTCGTCATTTGAACAAATTGTGTTTTGAGACAATATTCATTTGAGATTTTATTTGTATATTTTCGTTGATATTCGGGAGTTATTTTTTATATTGATATCTTGAGACAATTAAGTATGTTTATATTTTGAATAATTCGATATCATTTGAAAATAATTATGTAAGTCTTGTGATTTAAACCCCTTTCAACTTACATTTGTAGTTTGAAACTTAGGGTATACTTGAGTTAACCAGTTGTTGGGGTACCACAGATATGTCCTATTGACACCGGGGCATGACATCATCCGTGGCGGTGTGATCAGTCCACGACGTATCTTTTTGTATATTACTCTAGGTGTAAGCTTTGGTCATTTGATATGTTTGCTCAGGATATATATGGGTCGATCCAGTATTTAATTTGTTTGGCGGATCGTTTGTGTCGTGCGTATTAGCCGGTTTGATTTGCATACATCATGGTATCGATGTATTTTGTTAGACTTTTGTTATTTATATTTGAGCTCAGTATGAAATTGTTACATTATAAAAATTTGATTCAGCTTTATCTTGTTTTGGATCCTTTTGACTATTGTTGTTCGTTCGACAGTGTTCATCATCTATTCTAGTCTCAATATTTTTGATACGTGTATAATTCATTTGTAATTCGTATTCGCTCATTCATTCGACTGTTTTGGTTTTATTATATATTGTAGTATATTTATGTATCTCTATATCCGCGCAGGAACGATTTAGGATTTCGTCTAAAAAGAAATACCTTTGATCTAATAAGTTTATTTGATTTTAAATTTTGATTAATGTGAATTTTTTTGAAGAATTATATTTAATTCAATATTTATGAATTATCAATTATTAAATATTTTAAAGTTAATAGTACTTTATTAATTTATTTTGAAATTGATTATAATTTGTGCGACTTCCTTTATTATTTTTGTTAATTTATACGACCTCCTTTTCCGTTTGGAGAAGAGAGTGTTACAGTTAATCTAAATTTACAAATTCAGTGGTTTTAAATTTTGGGTCTCACATAATTAAATCCATTTAAATTTAAAAAAAAAAAGAAAGAAGAAGAAGAAGAAGCAGCAGCGGCAGAAGAGGCACTAGCTGCCCCTGCCCACCTGAGGGAAAGATGACCCTCGTGCATGAGTCAGTAGTTGTTAACTAGTTTATTATGGGTGTCAGTAAGTCTCTTCAAGGTGTTTGAAAACAAACAATTGGAAGGAAGGAAAGAAAGAAAAACCCTTATGCCATATTAATTACTCCCTCCGGTCATGTCAAGTTTATTTATCTTGGTTTTTTTTTGGGTATGTCTAAATTTATTTGTCTTTTTTTGAAAGTTATTATTTATCTTATTTTTCCTATACTATTCTCATATAAATTTTCAAAAAAATTACTGAAAATAAGATGACATACATTTAAAAAATAATACTATTAATTTTAACATTAGAAGCATAACACACCATCTTTTCCTATCTCTCATCTCTATTTTATTATTTCAAAAAAGAATTAAGAAATTAAATACGACAAAAAAAAATATGATATTTAAAATATTTAAAAGATAAAAAATTTTTTTTTAAGACTTTTAAATTAGGATAAGTAAAATTAGAGGGAGGGAGGGGGAGGGAGTAGGGGGAGGGAGGAGGAGAGGAAAGGAAATAAATACTTACTTGCCACGTAAACCACAAATGAAACAAACAAAGTTTTTTCTCTGCTCCATAAAATGTAATTTATTTAAGTTTAGAAACAACCACATATAGTGTAATTAGTTAATCCTTTAATAGTAATTTTAATTAAATTACAATAATTACAATCGTAAGTATTAATTACGTACTTATAATACAGAAGATTTTAGGTTTTGTCTTCCACTTGGTGGTTCTATATCCACAAAGAGGGGGATTTGGTAGATAGATTTGAGCTCGATATGAAAATTGGAAAGAAAATTTTATTTGTATTTCAAAAATTCTATGCGGACAGAAATTGGACATGAATGTATTTGAATTTCACTTATTTGTGTTTTGACCCCAATGGAGGTAAAAATATAAATTGGTCAAATTCAAATACACTCATATCCAATTTATGTAGAAGAGCTCTTTGTATTTTGACCGGGCCAAAATATAAATAGGTAAAATTCAAATACACTTGTTCTAATTTTCCTATTCATGTTCATATAGAGTTTTTGGATAAATTTAGGGGAGCCATACTCAGATTGGCGGATATATGGGAAATATACTGTGATGAACGAAATTGAGAATACATGATTGATGGTGGTGTTGGAGGGGGGCCAAAATTTTGAAATCTAAGAGGACAAGAAATACAACAAAAGTTGAAAATTAATAACTTGAAAGGGCAGGTGATAATGTTAAAATTGGATGGGAATGAACGAGTGAGGGGCATGCAAATGCAATTATAACTGTCGTAGTAAAGTTAAAAAAAAGGTGATAAAAAAAAAGGTGATTGAATGTGAGTGTGAAATGGTGGGTGGGATCCAGATTCCAGTCTCTTCCAAAATTATTAAGTGTAGGCTAGGCTAGTAGTGTCCTTGTGGTCGGTGGTCGGTGGTCAGTAGAGAGAGCCAGAGGAGGAGGGTGTTGTTTCTTCACGAGGAGCACCACTTGTCCTATCCAACCCCACTTCTTTTCTTTACATTTCAGTAAATTCTAAATAACAAACAGTCCAGAGGGATCGTCAATAATGACTTCTAATTATTTAACTCCAATAATGAGGTTGGTGTTTTGGAAATAAGGATTCCTTTTGATCCTCCCAAGAAATGAAATGAATTTTCGGATATTCTTGTTAATTTTACGGATGTTAGTTGATTAATCTGACCTAGTCCCTAACATTGTATTGGTCTGTTTTGTAGTAGGATGTTACATTTCCTCTGACCTAGTCCCTACCATAAGTGTCAGAGACAACACCTGGGACCTCCCACAAAAACAGAAAAGAATCATATCAAATCAAAGCTCAAAGGTAACAGTGACCTCAACTTATCTACACACATTTCTTTCTCTTCTATCAATTATCTGTAACTATCAATCAAACGTAGCATTAATCAGTACTTTATCTACTATAATTTCAAAGAGCCTAATGCAGTTATCAGTATTTTCAATTGTTAATACTAATTACTATGCAATTATCAGTATTTTAGTTTACTTCATTTTCTTAATTTGAAATGTGGAGGAGATTTCCAAAAGCAGGTCCGTTGCCTTGCCTCCTCTCCATCTCTACAACGGATCCAATCCAGACTCCGTCAAGTTTGAAGGCCTTGATCAATGTTCAAGGTCATATACAAAAAAGTTGTGCGTATACAAAGTTATTTTATTTTTTTCTATACTGAACTTTGACCAATTTCATTGGGTGACAAGAACCCACAATAGCTCTTTTTGATACCTATATCAAACTGAGAGTAGAATGAATATGCCGGAGTACAAGATTAGAATTAGCAACAAAGTACATTATTAAGAGGACCGGACCAATCCCAAATCCATGCTGAGAAAAATAGTATCTAATGCAAACCCCAAAAACAGATAGCATTAACAAGAAAGAATAATTTGGTGAACCCAAGTGAGGGAGCTTCAGATCTCTTCAATGGCTTGATCAAAGAACTAGTTTTGTTGCTTCCACAAATATTAATACCAATCTTCTTGACACCATACGCTTCAGATGGACTCAAACACAGCCCTGGATTCCCACTAAGATCCAAGTTCTTACCCAACCTTTGGAGAAAACTTGATGTAAAAGGAACCATACCACCTAACAAGTTTCTGCTTAAATTCAAGTGATACATATGAGATAGATTGCCAAAACCAACCGGGATTTCGCCGGTTAGCCGGTTGTTTTGCAATGACAGAGTGCTTAAATTCTGGAGCTGTGAAAAGGTTGGTGGAATTGTGCCAGAATACCCAGAATTGGCAAGCCTAAGTTCTTGTAGTTTCTGTAAATGACCAAATTCTTCCGGCAGTAATATAAACATTGGATTATCATCCATAATAAAGTATTGCAAGCTCTGTAACTTTGCTAAGCCTTTTGGGATTTTCCCTTTAAATCTATTGTTACTCAAAGCCATGAAAACTAATGAATTGAGCTTTTCAATGCTGTTGGGTAGGCTTCCGGTGAGTAAGTTTGAGCTCAAGTCTAGCTTTTGAAGCATACCCATTTGGCCAATTGTGTCTGGGATTGAGGTAGTTAGTGAATTATAGCTCAAATCAAGGACTACAAGGTTTTTGAGACTACCCAACTGGTTTGGTATAGTCCCAGAGAGAAAATTATAGCTCAAATCAAGGTGTTGAAGAGAGGTCAAGCTGCAAATTTCTTTGGGAATTTTCCCGGTAAGGCGATTTTGGGACAGTGTAAGAATTTGGAGAGACTTTAAGGAAGAGATTTGAGGTGGGATTGAGCCAATTATGGCCGGATTTGAGCGCAGGCTGAGCTGTTGCAGCTTAGAGTTGAAGAATCTGTTTTGTGAAATAGTGACAGTGGTTTTTGTACGAGTGAAACATTGGGAGAAGAAAGCAGATTGAAGGTAGGGAAGATCAAAGATTTGTGAAGGGAATATGGATTTGATTTTGCATGTTGGGTTTGGTGGTGTCCCAAAATCAAGTCTAGTGACATGAAAGTGATTGTCAATTCCTGGCTTGCATTCTATTCCAATCCAGGATGAGCCAGGCTTACAAGGGTTTGGATGTGAGATTCTCCAGGTTTGATCAGAGGACATGGTATCCATGATCTTGAACAAATTTTCTAGTTCAGATGGTTCCATGCTGTTTGGTTGCAGGTTCTTCTTTGCATGTTGTTGATTGGTGGTGGAAGAGACATAAGGGATGGAAAGAAATGGAATGAGGAGCATAAGAAGTGGAAGAGAGAGTGAGAACGAACAGTGCATTGTATGAGTAGGATTCTGAAGTCTGATAACTAGTAATAGCAGCTGGGGTGGTGGTTTCAGAAGTGGCTTTTTTATTGGGATTTAAGTGATATTGACATTGCGGGTAAGAAATAGCATTTTCAGTGCAATGTATAAGGTTGGATAAATATGGTACGACTGTGTGTTGCACGCATTATGCTGGACATATGATTTCTCTTCTTCATTTGTTTTTGTGAGGGTGAGTTATGGAAAGTGTTAACTGATTTGATGGCTGGGGTCATGACATTGAGTGACAATTTGAAGCCAAAGGTAGGGTGGTCATATAATTCATAAACATTTTTAAAACTTTATCTCTGAAACAGAGGAAAGAGGAAGTGGTTGGAAAAAACAGAGCATGTTTTACTTTACTTTGACAGAATTAAAATGGCAACATGCATGTAAATACATGTAAGGAGAGGAAAAGAAGCCCCTGTTGAAATTTACAACTTAATTTTCATTCCACATTTGATTAAAACATGTTTATATGGGTGTTCATATAGTTTATTAATTATATTTAATTTACAAACAGAAGTCAAAATTGATATTTTATGGGCAAGAAAAAACTTTGGCATGCTTAAGTTGTAAATTTATATGAGATGTCAGATGAGGTGTGTTTTTATTTTTATATGAGAGTTGATTGATCATTACATTTATAGTGTAAGAGTGATTTAGATCTCTAATTCTCAACTCTTTCTGTCCTCCTCCTCCTTTTCGATCTCCTCTTTATCTTCTTTAGGGACGCAAAAACTGAAAAAAACCACATCTCCATAGCCCATTTGTTGAAGAAACTCGTTCAGAGAGTCATGGGAATGACTAAAAGGATGATGAAAGGATTTCTCTGGATGAATAGGTTGACAAGGAAAGTGGTACAAGTATAAATTGATTCTTGTTTTATTATTTAATCAATTATTTTAGCAACATGTCACAAGTCACGAGTTTCGCTTATCAAAATATGTCATTATCATTATCTTTATTATATAAAGACAGAAATCTGAAATTCTCACACTAGGAATCAAAAGTATTTGCATAAAAGCAATGAGCAATTAAACAAACAAGATCACATTAGACAGCCTAATATTTAGACTGAGATCATATCTACAGAAGGCCTATATAGAAATAAGGAAAAACCGAAGAAGGCATTTACTGAGAGAAATTCTCACCTGCAAAACACATTCAACTAGAGAAACCATATATTTCAATATGTAAAATAAGTAATTTAAGATATCCCTAATTATATATAGATATATATATGGGGTATGATCCATAGCATAAATTTGCTATGAATCCACCATTAAAAACAAGAATGAACGATCAAGATTAAAAATTAAAAATTGACACATAATAACGGATGCTAGAAAAGCATTTAGCGTCTCCTACGCTAAACACCCTAAACCCTATTTATATTGGTTAAGCCAAACTCTTATTCTAACTAGGGTCTACTTTTGAGTTTTTCATCTTGACCATTCATTCTTGTTTTCAATGATATAGATGCCTTAGATGGTGTATGCCCTATAAAGATCCATAACAAATACATGCTATGGATCATTTCCTCTCTCTCTCTCTCTCTATATATATATATATATATAAATATATATATATATAATTATTTGAATACCACCAGTCTCATTGGTAACTGAAACATTAGTACTCTACAATTTGAAAGTATGTTGAATGCATAAGGATACCTTTTACAGTCTACATAAAGGAGCTAACAGTATGAATCAAATAAGTTAAAAGTACAATACAACCACCAGAGAGGCTGAGAATAGCATACACTAAATGTAAAACTTGAAAAACAGATGATAAGCTCTATGTCAAGGACAATAAACTACAGGGGAGGCCAATTAGAAGGTAACTCTGATTTTACAAGTTGTTCTGGTATTCTCAGCAACGTTCAAGGCATGGATGTGCTAGTCTTGGACTGCCTGCATGAGTGCAAAAGAAAAAAAAAATCAATTCAAGCTATACACAAGGCAACGCAAATCAGACGAAACATAACTGCAGATCATTTAAATTATCAATCATGTAAGAAAAGACTTGCCTATAATGCCATGCTTGAAACAATAATCTCGTACAAACCGAATGACAATGTCTTCTGTCCTCTAAACAAGAACACTAGAATCATTCTGCTGCTCAACATCCTTAATAGTTTCAAGAGAAGACTGAGGAACAACCTCGATGGCTGCATTAGATGGTTGTGAAGCATTATCCCCAGTCGCATGAGAAAGTTGATTCTCATCAACCGCTTCAGCTGCAGGAGGGAACTGTGAATCATCAACCTTGTTGGCAGCATGGCAAACCTGTGTTTCAACAACCTTGTCGGGTACATAATACAGTTGTGCATCATCAGCCTCGCTAGCTGGAAGGCATGGCTGTGAATTATCCACCTCATTATTAACGTGATATAATAGTGAGTGATCAGCCCCAATAGGCACAATACACAACTGCGAGTAAGCATCCTCAGCTGCTGCATAGGACAGCTCTGTATCATCTTTCCGCTTTCGTTTCCCAACACCCTTCTTACCCTCTCCTTCCCTCTTGCCCTTTTTCCAACTTCATTCTGTGGGTTGGCTACCTCCATTATCGTACTTCCAACCTGGTCCCTCAAGCTTTCATGAGCAAGATACCTTATTCTTGTCACAGCATGTAGTTGTTGATCATCCATCCCTTGTGTTGGAAGCATATCCGCGGCTACATGCGCAATGTCCCTCAATGCCACATTCTTTAATAGAAGTTATCATAAATGACAATTAGAAAGTGAATAAACTAAAAACGTGAGCCAGTACAGAATATTGCGCGCATAATAACTAGTTTTATAATAAATATAATTATAAATGAATTTGTTATATATATATATATATATATATATATATACATATATATAGATGATAGAATATACTGTTAAGAGGAGGGGGTATACCAGTCTTTGAAATTAGGATGATATAGGTACAGGCCTTCCTACTAATCTACGTGTGATGTTCAAGTACCAAGGAATGTAGTCATTTTCGTCTACATCTAAATTGATGTCCACAACTCGAAGATGACGATCTATCCATTCTGTTAGCTCCGACTCCATTTTTACTGACAAGTCCACACCTCCATCCACTCCACGGCTCTTCCTCTCCCACCTCTGCACATCTTGTGGTATTAGTTGTTGAATGCTGAATTGCCTTAAGCAGCGATCAGGGAGGTGTCTTTCTGCCTTGTCAAAACATATCAACATTGTATTTGATCTCCCAAGAATCAAATTGTTTCTTATATCTTCCGGTAAAGCCACAGGATTTATATTTGAGTAAGGACACCACTCCACCTGTATATTATAACGAAATATTATCCCATTATTTGTGTTCAAAAAGGAAGTTTGGGCATGATTAAACTTCATATAACGCAACTTACATCAGATGGCTTTAGGGAGTCTAATGATTTACGATACAATGCTACATCACGGTTGGTTGTCGGACCACTTTGTTTTCTTTTCCACCCAAGTACAAATGGAAAACAATCATGGATTGGATCTCGGTTAAGCTTTGGGCAGCCAACATTCAGGCGATAGTAACTCCAGCACTACAAGATAAAAATAACAAATAATGTGTATCATTTAACTTAAAAGCATCTCTTACATGTAATATATCAATTGAACAGTCTGCGTACAATCTCTCTGTCTTAAAGGGCATTTGTCCAGGCAAGTAAAGGGGAAGAATAAAGGGAAAGCGGGAAGAATGAAAAAAGGGAAATAGAAGCAAGAATGACCTGTAGCATTGTTAAACAGCCGCTAATGGTGGTCTGAGACTTGAGGGATGCATTACCAAGCGCTCTATACAAGAATGGCAATGCTGCTGCACCCCACGCATACTTCCCAGCTTGCTCAAAGTTTTCAAACAGCGGAAGGTACATAACAGGGACTTTATTACCAGTCGTAGTGGAAAAGATAGTACTGCCAATAAGGTAAAGAAGGTAAGCACGCGTGTGGTACTCAATATCTTCAATCGGTGCATCCTCAGGACACTGGAAGAAAGTCTCTTTCAACCAACTAAGCTTCACCATCCCACCACTCGTGTACCCAGAATCTGGTGCTTTACCTAAAAACTTCATACATACTGCGTCGCATGTGGTATAAGTTACACCTAAAACTGGTAATCCTTCAATTGGGAGCCCAAGTAAGTATCCAACATCTTCTAGAGTTACTGTCATTTCTCCAACAGTAAGATGAAAAAGTATTTGTCTCCCTCCTCCATCTTTCAACTAGAGCAGATATCAGAGGGTTGTCCAAACTAATTGCTGGTATTAATCTTAAGTAGCCAAATCCAGCCTTGCTTATTAACTCAATCTGTTTTGGAGTGAGTCTCCATTGATCAAGCTTCGAAAGTGTGTTCATGACATCTAAGTGCACCATGCTCCTGTTATCGTGTCAATCATTTATTGTATGATACTGATAATATTTATGATGCTTTCAATATATTCAAGAAGTAAGTTGTTTCATAATAGATAGTAACTGTCCCTCCCATATTGCTGATGAAACATGCTTATCTTGATCTTGCAATACATAGTCATCAATTGGTCCAGGATTGGTTCCATAAATGTCCATAATCTCAAATAACCAAAAACTGCCTAACACACGTGAATCGTGATAGATGAGCAATCTAGAAACAATTCAAAGGCAAAAATAATAGCAAATGCAAAGCCAAAACATATTTTTAATAAATAGCACATAATCGCATCTTAAAATTAGACTTTCACAATGCATGTGATAATAATTGGTTACAGATTGAACCTAAGTGCGCAATTCGCAGTCCAAGAGCAAGAGCATGAGAGTGAGTAATCTAAGAGTACAGAATAGCATTTATAAAAGTCTTAATAGGTTTCTTGTGGAAAAGAAAACATAGCATGGATGAGAAGCCATCTCACCTGCAAGAAAAGCTACTCTTAAGATATTAAAATTTTTATATTATTTCATCAAATTCTAATTTATATTGATGTTAAAAGCACAAAAATAGAAAAGGCTTTATAAAGTCTATCTCTTAAATTTAACTTCAAAAAGTTCAAACAATAGCACAGTCAACCATGGCACAATTTATAAGAATAGAAGGCCACTATGACAACTTGCTAAAAATCCCAACACATTGAGCTACCAGTTTGCTTTTGTTCCACCAAACACTATTTGTAAGGATTATAATCCGGGATTATAATTATAATGTCAAGATTATTAAGTCATTTTATAATACTGAGACTAATAGTCTCAAGTCTAAATTTAAAAACAAACAAAACACTTGGAATTAATAATCCTATAATATTTGTAAACAAACATAGCCTAGATGACTAGAACAGGTGATCATTGAAAAATGAGGGCTGAATTCCCCATCTCCCCTCCTCTTTCGTTTTTGCCAACGATTCACATCTTTCTTTAGTTTTTGGCTTCAAACTGCCAGCCTTGTTCATTCCTGATTTTATTTTTTATTTTTTCAAAAAAGGAGAAAAAATTCACTCACTCACTCACTCACTGAATTCAAGTTTTAGCACCAAGTAACAAACCAAAGCAAAACTTCTGGTTCTAAGAAGAGTCGACAAATCATGGGATTCTGTAAAATAAACACTAAATTCAACTAGAAACTTAATTTTAATTCTCTCAGCCAAAAAGGTTTTGTTTTTCGATATGTACCAAGATTAAACTAAAACCCAACATAATAATAAACACACAGGTATATTATATTAATACGAGATAGGAGAGTTTATGAAAGATAAATGAAATAGGCTATGTAAGGATACCTTCATGCTGTTATGCTGATAGAGTTAGTTTGGAAACCAAGGTTATTGTTGTATTTTCCTTTATTGTAATAAGGCTAATATAGCCTTTTCCTTTAACATGAGACATGCCTCAGTATTATATACTGAAGAGATTGTAATTGCTGGGTTATGAAATGATAATGCTTTGTTCTCTCTCTATATTCCTCTGAATCTCTCTACTTCTTCCCCTATATTTTCCCTCCCTATTTTCTGAATCTTCTTCCTAAGTCACTGTTTTCAGAGATTAAAGCTGAATTTGAGCTCTGTAATTGATTTGATTAAGCCAAATCATTACAATTGGTATCAAAACTACTCGATCAAACTATGGCAACTAACAATCAACGATTGATGAATCTCAAACTCAAATGGTCGAAAGCACTCCAATTTAATTGTTGGATTGGAGGATAAAATCGAAGCGAGAAAATGGAACAAAAAATTGCGGCAGATGATGAAAGGAATTGAAGCTCTTCTTTGGCGTGAGGATCCACAACGAAAAGATATACTGTAATACGCAAGGCTCGGATTAAATCGGGTTTGGGATCGTTTGAAGGAGAGATTGGTAATGAAAAGTCTAAGAACAACATTTTTAGAACTATTAAGTTTGAATTCCCTAAATTCGATGGATCTAACCTTAGAACATGGATTAGGAAATGTAATAAGTTGTTTGTTTACCATAGTTCTTTGAAAGTCAAAAGTTATATCTAGCTACTATAAACTTAGAAGGTGAGGCAGAGGAATGATACTCTGGATTTGTGAATGAAGGAGAGGAGCTTACCTGGAAAGGCTTTGTGGAAGAAATTACGGCTAGATTCAGTCCTGAAGTACAGATTAATCCTATTGGAGAGTTAAAAATCTACAGCAAGTGGGAACTGTGGATGAATATAGAAGAAAATTTGAGGAACTAAAGAGTTGGACACTGTTGAGGAATTCTGTGTTGAATGAGTCTTTTTTTATAGACTGTTTTTTTGGAGGTTTAAAGGAGGAGATAAGGTTAGGTATTCAAGAGCTCAAAATCACCACTCTAAAGGATTTGATCAGATTAGCCAGAGTGGAGAAAGCTAAACTAGAGGCTTGGTTAAAAAGAAGTAGAATGGGAATCAAGTCAGTGATTGGAGGTTATCAAAAGACCAGTCCTATGCCTAACACCAAAACTGTTGATGGAGGTTCTGCTATTATATAGACTGCTGGGTTTCCAAGCATGGAAGTGGGGAAATCAATGCCTATTAGAGGCTTAACTAGGGAGCAGATTGCTAAAAAAAGGAGGAAGAAATTATGTTACTCATGTGATGAACCATACACTATGGGACATCAATGCAGAAAACCACAACTTTTATGATCATTCCATCCTGTGAAGACATTAATAAGGATGAGGATGATGATGAATGTTGTGAGTATAATGAGTCAGAAGGAGTTGGTAGGAATGTTACTCAACAGGAAGCTCATATCACCCTTCATGCCTTATGCGGGCATAGTCTTAATAATACGATAAGAATTACAGGAATGGCTAATGGGAAAGTGTTGAGAATTTTAATTGATAGTGGAAGCACTAATAATTTCCTAGACCCCAAGACTAAGAAAGTTAAGGTTGTGTTGCAAGATACCAAACACATGTAGCGATTAATGTCATGGTGATGGCTTTAAAGTCACTAGTTTTCAAGAGAGTAAGTCTTTTAATTGGTGGGTCAAGGAGAATCATTCACTCTTGATTTTAGAATCTTGCCATTAGGGGGAATTGATGCAGTATTGGGGGTACGATGGTTGAGGAATTACAACCCAGTAACCTTTGACTTTGAACAATTGCAGCTCTCAATTAACAAAAGATGTAAGGAAGTGGTTTTGCAAGGAGAATCTGATATGGTCCCTCATGCAATACAGCTCATGTCTTCTGGAGAATTCAAGCAGACCTTAAATAGTGTAACTCATGGTTATTTTGGATTTCTATTTGGAATGGCTCAGGAATCTGCAGAGAACATTGCTGTTGTAAAACCAGATCAGGTGATTGGTAATATAAATGAGAATAATCAACCTTTTTGTCAGATGGAGGAAGTATTGCGAGACATATTAAAGAGGTATTTCAAGAGCCAAAAGTTTACCTCCTACAAGGTCACATGACCATCACATTACATTGAAGGAAGGAAGCCAACCTATTAATTTGAGACCTTACAGATATCCATATGTGCAGAAGGAAGAAATTGAGAAAATAGTTAGTGAGATGTTGGTTTCTGGGGTGATACAACCAAGTAATAGTCCTTATGCTTTTCCAGTGTTATTGGTCAAGAAACTTGATGGTTCTTGGAGAATGTGTGTGGATTATAGATCCTTAAATGATATGACAATCAAGGACAGATTTCCCATCCCAACCATTGATGAATTGTTGGATGAGCTACATGGCTCTAGATGATATTCCAAACTAGATCTCAGATCTGGTTACCACCAAATTAGGGTGCATGTCCCAGACATTCCTAAGACTGCATTTAGAACACACACATGTCATTTTGAATTTTTGGTGATGCCTTTTGGACTCACTAATGCACCAGCTACCTTCCAGTCATTAATGAATCAAATATTCAAGCCATATCTCAGGAAGTTCATTCTAGTCTTCTTTGATGACATTTTGGTCTACAGCAAAACCTATGAAGAACATTTGGTACATTTGAAGCTAACATTGCAAATCCTTAAGGACAATTTATTTTTTGCCAAAAGAAGTAAGTGTGAGTTTGGAATTGAGCAGGTTAAATATTTAGGACATGTCATTAATCAGCATGGAGTATCTATTGATCCTGACAAAATAGAATGTATGACCAAGTGTCCATTGCCTACCAACATTAAAAGCCTCAGAGGATTTTTGGGATTGACTGGTTACTATAGGAAATTTATTCACAATTATAGACTGATTAGTAAGCCTCTTACGAAGCTGTTAAAAAAGACAAATTCCAATGGCATGATGGGGCCACTCAATCTTTTTACGAGTCTTAAAGAAGCTATGGTTAAGGCTTACATGTTAGCTATACTGATTTCACTATGCCCTTTGTTTTAGAGGACCGATGCTTCTACATGCGGTATAGGGGCAATATTAATCGTGAGAGAGGTAGGCCGATAGCCTATCTCGATGAAGGCTATAGCAAAGAAAACATTTGGGTTGGTCTACCTATGAAAAAGAGTTAATGGCAGTCATCTATGTTACTACTAAATGGAGGCACTACTTGCTTGACAACAAGGTACTCATCAAAACTGATCATCAAAGTTTAAAGTACCTCTTAGACCAAAGAGTAACCACTACTAATCAACAAAAATGGATTACTAAATTGATGGGATTAGACTATGAAATAGTATACAAGAAAGGAAAAGAAAATGTGGCTGCAGATTGTCTCTCTAGAAAATCTGAGAATGGAGAAACATCTCTTAACTGTGCTGCTATATCAACAGTCCTTCCTCAATGGATTACTGAAATAGCTCAGTCTTGGGAATCAGACCCTGGCTTAAAGGACCTTATTATCCAGTTGCAAGTTGATCCTTAATCACTCCCTGGTTATTCCTTCAAGCATGGCAGACTCAAATTCCAAGACAGGTTAGTGATTGGTCCAGATTTCCCTTTGAGAACCAAACTGTTGACTAAATTTCATGATTCTCCTATGGGGGGTCATTCTGGAATTAAAGGCACTTATAAGAGATTGAGGAATTACTTCTTTTGGACTACTATGAAGACAGATGTTGTCAAATTTGTTCAGGAGTGTGACATTTGTCAAAAACATAAGCATGAAACTAAGGCTTTTTACACGGATCATTATGACGTTTTTTTTTATACTCGGAAGGACCATGGATTGATATTTCCATGGATTTCATTGAAGGGCTACCCCAATCTAAAAGATGTACAATTATATGGGTGGTGGTAGATAGGCTCACTAAGTATGGTCATTTATACCTCTCCATCATCCTTTTACTGCTCAAGATCTAGCCCAAATTTTCATCAATAATATCTACAAGCTCCATGGGTTTCCATCTATAATTGTTTCTGATAGAGATAAGATTTTTGTAAGTTTGTTCTGGCAGTCACTTTTCAAACTGGTTGGTACCAAATTACAATTGAGTTCTGCATACCACCCCCAATCCGATGGATAGACTGAAAGGCTTAATCAGGTCTTGGAATGTTATTTGAGGTGCATGGTCTCTCAAAGACCTAAACAGTGGCTTAATTGGCTTCCATTGGCTGAATGGTGGTACAACACTCATTATCATACTGGGCTTAAAACCACCCCTTTTGAGGCTTTATATTGTTATAAACCTCCACATCTCAACTTCCATCAATTTGGCCTAGTCCATGATTCTACTACTAAGGCTTTTTGCAAAGATAGAACTCAAACACTTCAACTCCTTAAGCGCAATTTAGTAGCTGCTCAATCTAGGATGAAGCATTATGTAGATAACGCAAGGAGTGAAAGATCATTTATAGTTGGGGATCTTTTCTATCTGAAAATCAAGCCTTACAAGCAGTCTACTTTATCTCAAAATACTCTTGAGAAATTAGCTCCAAAATATTTAGGCCCATTTTCTATACTAGAAAAGCTTGGAACTGTGGCTTATCGACTTCAGTTACCCTCCCATGCTCGAGTCCATCCTGTTTTCCATGTTTCACTACTCAAGAAGAAAATTGGTTCTAATTGTTCAAGCTCTGCAGACTTCCCTATACTGGATGTTCATGGTCAATTTCTGGTAGAGCCATTAGCTATACTTGACAGGAAGATAGTTAAGAAGAATAATGCAGCAGCAACTGAAGTCTTAGTCCAATGGTCCAACACTTTACCATCTGAAGCTACTTAGGAAGATTGGGACAAGTTCCATAAGAAATTTCCTCAATTCCAACCTTGAGGACAAGGTTGTCCTTATGGAGGGTGGACTGTAAGGATACCTTCATTCTGTTATGCAAATAGAGTTAGTTTGGAGACCAAGGTTATTGTTGTCTTTTCCTTTATTGTAATAAGGCTAATATAGCCTTTTCCTTTAACATGAGACATGCCTCAGTATTATATACTGAAGAGATTATAATTGCTGGGTTATGAAATGACATGCCTCAGTATTTTCTGAATCTTCTTCCTAAGTCACTGTTTTCAGAGATTAAAGCTGAATTTGAGCTCTGTAATTGATTTGATTAAGCCAAATCATTACAACTTTCACGTTGATGATGATGAGAGGACCCAAAAAATAATCGAAATGAAACGAAACGAATCGGGAGTTTAATAGAAATCATCTGCAAAATCTAAATTTTAAGGTAAATAAAATTGACCGAATTTATTCTTTGAAATGACGAGGAGAAGCTTCTGGCGTCGTTTCGACTTCTAGCCCTAAGTCATGAGTTGCCTAAGGGATAGTCCGATAAAAGGAAGAAGGCTTAAATATGTTTCATTACTTTTAATTATTTGACATTTTTCACTTTTGAAATTCACTTTTAAATTTTTTTAATTATATAATTGAACTATTGATTTCTTTCAATTTGAGTAAATTAAGGGTGTCACGTCAGAAATTGCTGACGTGACTATTTGGGTGGGGCTTGAGGCAACTGATGTGTCAATTTTTTTTAAATTTTAAGATTAAACATTAGTTATATACTAAAGGGTAAAATAGGAATAAAACTTTTAGTAATACTGTAAGACCCCGAATTTTATGAAATAAAAGTATTCAATTTTTCTTATAATTATTATTCAGTAAATGGTTAAATTGATAAAAAGTTAAAGTTAAGAGTGACATATGAAATTTTTCAAAATAAGTAAGTGGCTATAAAATACTTATTGTTGTCGGGAAATATTCGTTTGGTCGTGGAATATTCTTTTTGTTGGGAATGTCCGTACGATGCGGTAGTGATCATTCATGGGCCCCATAACGCAGAATAACTATCGGGATAAAAAAAGCGATAAGTTTGAGTTTTTATAAATAACGACGTAATCGTTCTGATTAACAATGTTGGAATACCGGTGGTTAAAATACGAGAATACGTGTGGTCGCACAAGAAGATAGACTCAGATCGCATGCGATATTTTTGAATTATTGATTCTTACGTAAAAAGACACTACTCCATAATTATTTACGGTAATTCATTGTTCAATATTTTATTTTATTGATTCAATAATTGTTGCGTTGATATTTTATATTATTGTGGTTTTGATAATTGTCACTTTGCCTGATATTTTCCATTATCGGATCAATAATTAAGTATTATTTGAATAATATTATTAGATAGCATTATTGGCAATGTCTAGAAAGTTCTGTCATGGAGAGGTTTAGTCACCTAATTGCGCACCAGTAAGGAGAAATCCTTATCAGAAAACCCCCTCTTTCTTGGGAATCACCTGTTTGTCATTATTATGATTCTATAATATTATTTGTGAATAATTAATTATTGATTTATATGATAAGGAAATATTTATTTGATGCGGATATAAATGATGGATTTATTTATGTGGTTATAGATGAAAGAATTAATGTTGAGGTGTTTTATCAGTATTTTATCAGATTGGAGGTATTAAAAGATCAAATCGGTGTTCTTAAAGCTCTATTGCGTGAGTTATAATTTTAATCTGACCGTTGGATCGTTGTGATTTTTGGATATGTTATACATATATAAGTTGAGTATATATCCATAAATTTTGAACCGTTAAAAATTAATGTATGATTTGTTATGAATTTTAAAAGGTGTTAAAAATCGTTCGTTTGTGAATTTCGGATATTTTCTGTCTGGAATTTGGAAAAACTTAAAGCTATAAAGTTGTAGAGAATTCGATTTTGTGTGGAATAAACATAAAATTCGTATTTTTCTGATAAACGGGCTATTTTCTATGAATTATTGAAGTTTCAGAAAATAAAATAATTTTTATTAAAATTGGGTGGGACCCACTTTTGGTTGTGTTGAATACATGCGCTGAATTGAGTTTCAATTATGGGGGGCTGCTAATTTTCCAATCTAACATGCGTAGATCATAATAAATATATTATTTTATTAATTTAGTCTCCTTTGGCGTTCTAGCATTTTTCTATAAATAGCTGCTTAGGTTAGAATTGAAAATCACACCAGAAACATAAGTTTTCTCTCTTTATATTATCGAGCGTATTTTTGTGAGTATTTAGATACTTTGAGAGTTGCTATTCAGTGCAAGTTTCCTTCGCCTTTACATCCGATATTCCAAATGTAAATCTGCTTTCTTTTGAGGTAAAGGGATTTGTAAGGGTTATTATGTTTTTCGGTTTAAGTAATTTTTTCGACCCTCAAAATTACGAAAAAATTTGAAATGATAATTTGATGAGTTTTCTAGATTGTGTCCAAAAATAGCAATTTTTGGATGTATAAATTAGGAGTTATGAATTTTATGGGAAAAGACTACTTTAAAAGTAAACTCTTATAACTCCTTGTGGTTAACTCCAAAATTGGTGAAATTTTTATTGGGAGTACATGTATATAACAAAAGTATACTCTGTAAATTTTGGAATTTTTGGACAAAATCACAGTTTATGATAAATGTCTAAATATTCGGCTGTTTTGGCCATATGAAAAATAGTAAATGAATTTTAAAAATTCCGAGAAAAATATATATTCAATATGAGACTATATTCTGCTAAATCCCAGAAAATAAAACTTTTTGAGACTGATTTGGTATTTTTCATGAAAATGGACTAGTTATGAGTAAATGAATTAAATATGTTATGTGAAGTAAGAAAATTGGAAAATAGGATTTTATGACTTGAGAATCCTATATGAGGTATATGCAGATTTTTGATGAGGGTTTTGGTTATTGGTGATAAAATCTTATGAGTTTGGCATTTTAGGATGATAATGCATTAATTAGTAAAGTGTAAACAATTTAAATAAATTATTTATAAGTTTAAGAAATGATTAAAATATTATTGTAATATTAATAATATTAGATTATGAGATTATTAAATGATTTATAACATTTGGATTAAGGTGTTGTAAATATTGATATGGATATTATTGTGAAACTTTATCTTTTAGTTATCGAGATTCTTATTCACGAGTTCTTATTTACGAGTTCTTATTCACGACAAAATTAGTTTCTTTTTTCTGATCAAATTATCGTTGATTTATGACTCTTACTCTTGAGATTAAATCTATATGTTGATTATATTATTTTTATTATCATATATAACATTTTTATAACCCTAATGATGATATTTCTCTTTGACTTGAGTGTAAAGATGGATAGATTATTGGTATGATCGTGACTATGGGTTCTCTTTGGCGATGGCGTAAAAAGATGAAGCATTGATAGTAGTATGATCATGACTATTGAATTTATAATTGAATATCTTCAACTTAAGTGCAAAGGTGAATTGATCAACATGATTATAATTATTGTTTATATAAATTCTGAAATGATTATATATTTCTTTGAGATATTAATATCTTTGGCCTGTAGTGCAAAGATGAATTATTGATGAATATCTTTGGCCCGTAGTCAAAAGATGAATTTATTAGTATGATTATAAATAGGAACCGTGATTTGGTATAACCATGATCTTTGATGTTTCGAGGTAAAGGCAATTGATGAAAATATCTTAAATCCCAAATGCGAAGAGGAATTTAGAATCACAATTATGATTATGAATTATTCATATGATTGTGGAAAGGAACTGTTAATTGATGTTACAAGGATAAAACATTATTGGTGGACTTTTAACGTGGAGAAGATAATAGACTTTATAGTCTATTTGACTCTTCTAATGGATTGTTCGTTTCGCTGCAACTATGGTTGAAAAGTTTTATCATCTACCATATGTTCCAAATCTACGATTTATTATTGATGAATGCTATTGATAATTTAATTATCTTTAGTCGTGATATTCTTTCTTGAGCTAGTTGTCTTTCACCCTTTTGCTTCACAATTCCTTTTCGGTAATAAGAGTGTCACGAATCAAACTGGGGATAACGGGAGGAGAATAGAAGCGGTGGTCTATAGCCGTTGAGGTTCTCCCTAAATAGTATGAAAATAATTTTATTGAGAACTTTAGATAGGTGTGTCGTATTGTATACGTCATTTGATATTTAATTTTGGTAAACCGAATAGGGTGAGTGAACCCAACTTTGAAAGGTGTTTTGCCACTATCATACAAGATGTCTAATGACATACAACCTCGTGTTATCATAAAGCAGTGGGGTTGTGCACATCCACTTCTTTGAGTATATCTATGAGCACTACTATATGATCTTGGAGTTTGGTTGAAATATAATTTTCAATTGCAGACAGTGAAGATAGTTATATGTCAAGAGAAGACTCACCATTGAAAAGAACATGATATATAGTAATCTTCTCGTTTTTCTTTGGGGTCTATTGGGTCAACCAAGGATAATTCTGTGGACATATGATATCTATCATAACCTAGATGCATGGCCTCCCATGTACGAAGGTTTCTTTGAGCACTTTCCAAAGATTTTAATTTCTAAAACAATTTTTGACTGTACCTTTATTTAAGGTGTCATTGTGACGTGTTATCCAAGTTGGTGTCAAGAGTCACAGTTGGTATATATATTTGTATCAAAACTCACAACATATGTGTTATTGTATTTTGCACGATAATTATACTAATAAAGTTGTAGTTATTTTCTGTACCATGTATTTGGCGACTCAGAATAGGTTGGGTGGTTTGGACCTATTTTGGGGGCGTCACAAATACTATCAGATTAATTGAAAATCATCTAAAGCCTTCAAAACTATTAGAATCGATCGGGCAAGCTCCCAAAATAAATCGATAAAAAGCCCTAACCCTCTCTGAAGCACAAATTGCTCGCGAAGGCGGATTGAGAATCAACAATTTCTCAACGATTCCAGTAAAAAAGGACTGTGATCGTCCATTATGTGCTGTGAGTTGGCGTTGATACTGTGTATTTGTCCCCATTTTCGAAGCTTCGACCAAGTAAGTGTCCCTACCAGTTTGAATATGTGTGTCTATGGTTTTAATATGTGTGATGTTTCGAGACTGATATTGCGCATGATGTTTTTATTGCTAAGATAATGTAGTCTCGATCCCAACTGTAAAATATTTATTCCCACAGTTTCCCATAATTTTGTCTCCTTAACTCATGTGAGGTCCCCATTTATTTACTTTATGTATAGTATTTGTCAAATATATATATATATATATATATATATGAATTCTTTTTAATGCAGAAATGGATGTCATTACTTTAAGATTTCATCATGGTGGTAAACTAATAAATAATGGTGATATAGTTGATTATGTTGGAGCACTCTTAGTGAATTATTTAAATATATATGATCCTGATTATATAATTGGGTCTGGGATTATTGATTATGTTTCAACAATACTTGGAAGTAATAGTGTGATGAATATATATTATCTTATCCCGGATAAAGTTTGGCAGAAGGGCTTAAGGCAGTAGGTTATGATCATAAATGTGTTATTGACATATGTGAGTATGCTAAGAAGAACACTATTGTTGAGATCTACTCAGATCATGAGCAAATAGTTAGTACTAATGATGAAGGACATTCAAATAATGAGAAATATACAGAGTATGAAGAGGTTGAGATTGATGTGCTTCAGACTGATAATGAGAAAGATACATAGTATGAAGGAGAAGGAGATACATATTCTGATACAATTAGTAATTGTGACTGATTAGTTGAGAGTGGTGAAGAGTTAGTTGTTGTTAGGGAAAATTTGAGAGCAGCAAAAGAGAGGAAAAAAGTGAGAAAAAGAGGGACAAAAGAAGAAAATGAAGAAGAAAATGAAGAAGGACATGATGTTGATGAAGGTGGTCAGAGAGCAGTTGATGAAGGTGGGCAGGGACCTGTTGATGAAGGTGAGAAAATAGCACCAACTGAAGCTTGGGAAGAAATTGACTTGAATCCTGATGAGCTGAACACACCTACAAGACTAAGTATGCTTTTTTACTTTTGGGGTAGCAATAGAGAAAATTAAGCACAATCAAACATTTACCTCATCGAAGACAATATCAACGTCGATAAAACAAAAATTGTTGATTCTCAGTCCTCTTTCGCGAACAATTTGTGCTTCAGAGAGAACTAGGGCTTTTGATCTATCTATTTTGGGAGCTTTGCTCGATCGATTCTAATAGTTTTGAGGGCTTTAAATGATTTTTAATTAATCTGATAGTATTAATAAAAGTTTTATTCCTATTTTACCCTTCAATATATAACTAATGTTTAATCTTAAAATAATAATAAAAAAATTGACACATCAGCTGCTTGAAGCCCTACCCAAATAGTCATGTCAATTTCTGACGTGACACTCTCAATTGGCTCAAATTAAAAAAAAAATCAATAATTCAATCATTTAATTGAAATTTTTTTAAGGTGAATACATATTTATTTGATTGTTTTACAAACGATTACGATTATAATTATAATTATTGTAAATGAATTAAAAAGAATTTATAATAAGTTTGAGGAATTAAAATCATACAAAAGATAGAAAATCAAACGCATGTCTCATTATTATCCATAAAAATAATGCTACAGACACAAACTATTATACAAATATTTTATAAACTGTTGATGTGGCATACTCCATCTCAATTTTTTATGTGGGGCTGAATACTATATTGAATTAGAGTAATGCTACAGACACAAACTATTTTACAAACACTTTACAAATTGTTGATGTTGCATACTCCACCTCAGCATATTGATCAACAAATTGTTTCAATGTAGTCTTTGGTCCCACATAATATGCCGAGGTAGTATATGCCACATTAGCAGTTTGTAAAATGTTTGTAAAATAGTTTGTATCTCTAGCACATTATTCATTGAATTATGCTGAGGTGGAGTATATATGTCACATCAGCAGTTTATAAAATGTTTATAGAATAATTTGTGTCTGTAGTATTACTCTTATCCATAAAATGTCATGAAGTTTTACTTGAATATTACCAATTTGCAGACTTAAAATAAATTAAAAAAATAGTATTCGAATAATTTCCAACACGATTTGGAAGATCCAACATAATAAGAATAAAATTCTATAATGCGAAAAAAATGTTAATAAAATACAAATGAACAGGTAAATTCATACATTATATATACACTGGACCGCCATCCATGCCTTACAGATTAATCTGGAATCTTTGGGTACCAAAAAAATTTGAAGGAAAAAGAAAAAAAAAAAAGAAAACAATAAACCTGGGACAGTAATTCTCCGACGAGCAGAATTAGAATTCAAAGTTGACAACACAAGATGCATTTGTCAAAATGAACCACCCTCTCAAATTAAGGCTTGGGCAATAATTTTACGATTGAACATTAGGCCGGCCAATTTTATAAACAGACCATGTACACAATATATATATATATATATATATAGCAGTCCATGAGCCATTAGGAAACATGCGGAGGAAGTTGTTGGCATGCATGCGCCAATATTGGTTTGACATCAGGATGATGCGGCTGCAATTAACCAAATAGAAAAAAAAAATTAGTGTATTTTGTTTGATACGTACGTACATTCTGATCGATGAGAACGAATCGAACATGTTTTCCAGGTCATTTAGTAGTTTATAAATTGGCCCAACCCGCAAACAAGAATTGCAAATTCAAAATGAAAGAAAAGCTATATGTTGAAATTAAGACAGAAAGGAACTTGTGCAGAAGACAGAAGGCAGTGACCACTGCTGTGACAATGTTTGGCTTCAGATCTAGGGGCCTCAAAACGAATAAAAGCACCCTTGTTAATTACCCATCTTCAACACACAAGTACATTCAAACATGTTAAGGATTGCATATGCCTACTGATAATTAACAGTTCCTGAGATATATATATATATATATATATATATATATATGATGATACACAAATGTGCCCAGCTGGTTTATATTTCAAATATCAACTTGGTTTTGTTAACAGCATAGCATATTATAAGCATGCCAACAACAATGTAATTTTGAAAATAAATAAATAATAATGGTACTCAGCAGCAGCAGCAGCAGCATACGGCCTTCATCTTTGTGGTCTTGTATGCATGCATGCTATGCTAGCTAGCTAGCTTTTTCCCCTTGTGCTTTAATTAACTCTTACTTATGTTATTGGGCCGATGCGTGCCCAACTTAATATTCATATGCATCACTCAGAGTCATCCATACATATTAGAAGCTGATTTTTTTATGTTTATTTTTTAAATAAATTAATTAAGCAGAGGTAAAATAAGTGTGAAGTTGATAGGTTTTGGTGCATGTGAAGCCCTACAAAAGAATAAAAAAATAATTGATCCTCCTAACCAGTCCTTTTCACTTCACTTTCCATTTTTCAGGACTGACCAAAATACTCATTACTTACAAGACAACTAGTCTCTCTCTCTTTCGCTCTTTCTCTTTCTGCTGCTAATATTAATTATGATCATAATATATAAGTTCTTCTGTAAAACGTACTCTTTTCTGTTGTGAATTGAAATCTAATACTCGTATATAGTTTCTCAATTCTCAATCAACTTACTTACGCTCCGCTACCATCTTCCACTCATGAACATACATTTGGAGGGAAAACCAAACAAACATATTACATATAACTCCAATATTGACCTGACCGACCTTTCACGGTCTTAAAGTCATTATTAGATTAGATTAGATTCCACCTCGTTTGTTCCTTTTAAAGTCTTTTAAAACTTATTCAAATTCATTTTTAGTTGTTGAACCCTGTGATTATTTATTTCTTTTATATTGTGCAAGAGGCAAAATTAATTGAGAAATTCATATTTTTTTTAACAAAATATTTCAGTATTAAAATAACTTTATTTTACATCAAAATTCAATTTAACCACCTAACATAACTAATAATTCAATCCGTTCAAAGAATTACTCCCGAGTAAAGTATAATTTATACACATAATAAAAAATAATAATGCTACTATCACATAAAAGTATCACATACCCCTCACATATGTGTTGAACCCTGCTTTGTAAAAATACAAAAATGGCTATTGCTGAATTTATTTATTATTATTATTTAAATAAAAATATATATTTGAAAATATCCAATATACTGCATGCGTGACACTCATGAATTTGTTGTTGAGTTAAGTGGATCATGTTAACAACAAATTCATGTGTGACATCCCATACAGTATGTGAGTATTATATGATCACTTTTATGTGATAGTAATATTATTTTTAAAAAAAATAGAGCAGAGGAAAGATAGTAAAAAAAAATTCAAATTTATCTTTACTTACCCTACAAGATTATATGAAATAATGATTACTTTTATCTTTTTATACTAATAGACTACGTACATAAAAAGACTTAATTATCTTTCATTTTATATATTTTAACTCATGCTTTTAAAGACAAAAAAAAATTATATTTTTAATCATCTTTTTAAATACCAAGAGAATATTTAGGAGGCTACTAAAAGTGGTCATACATCATTTGTTATTCACTCTACCAAGTCATTTCACACGTACTCACGAATTTTACTCATAACCTTCCTCTAAAAAAGCCTCAAATAAATGAACAAATTTCTTTTTTTATATGTGCCTTAATTACTAGTTGAGTTTTAAGTCTTAGGATATATATATATATATATATATATATATATATATATATATATATATATATATATATATATATATATTAACCTATTCTATTATAATTTAATCTTCTCTTTCTCTCTCTCTCTCTATATATATATATGATAAAACTCAACTCATTTTTTTATTTCTCCTCTTTTGCACTACTTTTTTTTATTCCAATATTTCCGACTACTAATGTTAAAGAGTCTTAAATTTTTATCCACATAACATAGTATTAAATATTTTAATAATTATTTATTTTATAACTAATTATCCAACTAATATTATAATACTACTCCACTTACGGTTTTAAATTAAGAAAAAAGAAAGGGTGACTATTTGAAACACGCCGGACTTACGTGTGGCCTGTGGGGCCTCTTTGGTGAGAGACAGACATTGCTCGATCACTTTATAGCTTAATACTCTACCCCGTTCTATGTAGTAAGCAAATTTTTTTACATGTAGTAGTAATTTTTCTTTAATAAAATAAAAGTAGATGAGGAGTATAACTAATATTTTATTTTACTTGCAATGAATTTCATGTAACTAAATTAAAAAAATAAATTAAACTTGGGTTATATTTATTTATAAATATTATAATTGGGACTATATTTTCATAGATTATATATAATCTTAAAACTGTTAGTCTTAGAATTAAATAATTCTACTTTCATGTTTATTTTGTTTAGAATTATTTAAAGAATTGGATAAAAAATTTGCCATTCAGACTATTATCGGTCTTACCAATAATAACATATTTTAAATTATAATTTAACTTGTTTGAACATTAAAAAAATGACAAACAATTCAGATTGTATTCATTATATTTAATAGACAAAATAATAATAATAAATATAAATAAAAAAATGGAATAAGAAACATGACATAATACAGTTTCATTTACAAATATTATATTCAATGTTCATCTTTGTATTTATTATATTTAATAGAAAAAAAGAGAGAGATGACAATACAGTTACATTTGGGAATAATGTATTTATTGTACTCCTTCCATAGAACTTTAAATTTTATAGCTTTTCGGGGATTGTTTCTATATATTATTGGAATCAGTTAATTATAAGCTATAAATTCTAACAGATTACTTTGAAGGGATAATCAGTTTCCATTTGCGAATATTGTAGTAGTCAAACAATTTTCAATTAATTACAGTTTAATTAAGGATATGTTGAGTCATATTAAAAAAAGTAAAGGTTATTTTTGTTCAAAAAATTTAATTTCTTATGATGAGATTATAATATTTGGTTAAATATAGTATTAAATAATCTTTTATTTTAAGTCATTTTGTTATCCAGTACTAATAAACTCAAGTCTAATTTTAAAAACAAATAAAAGACTTAAAATTAACAGTTCAATCTCAAGTATTATTTTTGCAAATAAAATGACACAAGTGAACTCTATTAAATACTTTTGAAGGTAAAATAAGTATTATCAATCTTGCACTACCTCCCCTAATGGTACATGCATGTAAATCAATAGTACATACATGTGAACAAATTGTTATAAGCATATGAATTAATAGCAATTAATTGCTCATTTATCTGATTAATTACCCATTTGGTCAATTTAACACCTAAAAATCAATTATTATCGAAATAAATGTCGATTTCTACTAACACTAATAATCCCAACACAATGAAAATATTTTTATTAACAATTTCATCTTTAAAATTTTCAAAGTTTGACTTTTTTCAAAAAAGTCAATTATTAACTTTTTGACCAAAAAGTCAACCCCGACAAATTTTGTGTTTATATTCTATTCTTACTAATTTCATCGTTCCGGACTCAAATATCTCATCCGCGTCTCTAAATTCAACGCCGAACTCAAATTTAATTTTTGATAACATTCATCATTAATATTATAATTCACAATATTTAACAACCAGATCATTCATAGGAAAGAGGGGCTTTCCGATAAGGATTTCTCCCTATTGGCGCGCAATTAGGTGACCAAACTCCTTTCTTCGATAGAACTTTCTAGACATCGTCAATATTGCAAATAATAATATGAATAATCTTGTCGTCTCAATTATTGATTTAATAATATAAAATATTATGACAATAATTGAATAAAACTGAATGACTTCTCACGTAAGCATCAATAATCAAAAATACTGTATAATACAGTGTGCTACTATGCAACCACGTGTATTATTGTACTCTTATCACCAATTATTTTATGACAACTTACTTACTTTAAAAAAATTTCACATATCACCCTTAACTTTAACTTTTTATCAATTTAACCATTTACTAAATATAATAATAATTATAGGAAAATTGAATACTTTCATTTTATAAAATTCGAAATCTCACAATCTTCTCTCCTTATGAAATTTCGACCTCGAAATTTACATACCTGGTAGTTTGAAGAGATGAGAATACCTTGCTTTCTTTTCGGATTGTACCTTTTCGATTATTTTTTCTGTATCATGATTTTTTCATTTTTAATCTCCGGTATTTCAGATATCATTATAGAATATAGTTTCAAAATAAGGGTTAATTGACATGACACATATTATTCCTATATTCTGACCGACCAATTAAATAACAAATAAACTTAGGTAGGTCATACTAGCGAAGGAATTACCCGTCTCTCGCCTCCTAGTTCTAGCCTCACATCCCAGCCAGGGATCATATCCCTAAGCTTTGATATCAACTGTGACGTCTCGAAAATAGGTATACATCACCCATTCTGAGTCGCTAAATACATGGTACATAAATCAAATACAAACTTCTTTTATACAATACGACAACAACGTAGCTGAGAGTTTTTTACGAATATTGTCTCATAGGCGATGATTCAAACTCAAATGAAGTCCTCGTTACATTTATTATCACACTATTTCATAAAATAGTGAGGACTACTATACCCACCATCTCTGGATGATCACTCTTTCTCGATTAGTCCATTACCTTCTCATTTCACGAAGAAACAACGAAAGCAAAAAGGTGAGCTTAAGCGCCCAAGAATAAATGTTATGACTAAGATAATGTAGAATAAATTATCGTTAGCCTTCAACAAATGTTAAACTAATAAACAACAAGTTTAAGCGCATCGTAACAAACAATCCATTTAGAAGAGTCAAGTAGAGCATGATATCTACTATCTTACATGATTTAAAAATTTATCATCAATTTTATCATTTGAGACTCGACAATAAATAAACCACATCATCGAATCATCCCCGTACTACGGTGCCGAGGATATTCATTAGTATCACGACCACGAATTATCCATGCACTACGGGCCGAGGATATTCGTGTTTTCACCAATGGTTATGATCATACCAAAGAATCGTCCATCAATGCACTACTGCCAACGATGAGGACTTTACTACATCATTTGTAACATTCTTTGGTCATAATTATACCGAATGATCCTCGGTCATAATCATACCAATCAACAGTCCATCTATGCACGTAAGCCAAAGATGATTTTTATCATAATATAAGCATGAGGATGATGACAATGATATAAGAATTCAATTAAAAGAAAACAAAGGATAAATTTTTAAAGATTTATAATTTAATTTATCTAGAATTCAATAATGATCAAATTGCCAACATGATACTACTTTGTGGAGTAAAATTCTAGAATGATATTGTATCAAAAATGATTTGTACCGAAAAGAAATCAATTTTTATCATGAATAGTACTCCGGGTGAATAGTACACCGTAAATACTACTTTAAGAATACCCCGTGAATAGTACTCATGAATAGTACTTCGTGAATAGTACTTTGTGAATAATACCCGTGAATAGTACCGTACGTATAAATGAATAGTACTCTTGGACAGTACTCCAGCATGAAAAGCTTAAAATTTAAAAGAATGTGCAGAAAATATCCTTATGAAACGATTCTAGATGAAGAATAAATTTCAAGGATATTCTACTAATTTCACGGAGTATAGAAGTAATATTTTAACAAAATTAGGGTATAATCAGGAATACGAGACAAAATAATATTACTCACATACTACAAAGTATGGAAGAAAATATTATTCCTTATGAATCTTTTAAAAAATAATATCCCTTACCTTGAAAGAAATTTGGATCTTTGAAATAGTGAAGTAGCAGAATACTCTTCTTATTTCTCACTATAGCTTCTCTCTCTATAATTGCTCTTGTGAGTCGTAGTGAATTGGTGAGAATGAAAGAAGAATGAGCTTCTATTTATAGAAAAATATAGTTTCGATAATTGCATATTTTGGGGCTCGAAATATTACAGTATAATACCTTCATCTTTTCTTTCATTTTTAATTTAGTCCTACAAGTATTATCAAACTTGCACCACCTCCCCTAATAGTACATCATGTGAATCAATAGTTCAGTCATGTGAATCAATAGTTTAGTCATGTGAAAAAAATAGTTACAATATAGTACATTCATTTATACCTCCATTTTTAATTTAGTCATGCAAGTATTATCAATCTTGCACCACCTCCCCTAATAGTACATGCATGTGAATCAATAGTACATACATGTGAATAAATAGTTATAAGCATGTGAATTAATAGCAATTAATTGCTCATTTGTCCGATTAATTACCCGTTTGGTCAGTTTAACACCTAGAAATCAACTATTATCGAAATAAATGTCGATTTTTACTAACACTAATAATCTCAACGTAATGGAAATATTTTTATTAACAATTTCATCTTTGAAATGTTTGAAGTTTGAAGTCAACTATTGACTTCTTTCAAAAAAGTCAACTATTGACTTTTTGACCAAAAAGTCAACCCCAATAAATTTTGTGTTTATAGTCTATTTTTACTAATTTCATTATTTCGGACTCAAATATCTCGTCCGCGTCTCCAAATTCAACGCCGAACTCAAATTTGATTTTTGATAACATTCATCATTAATATTATAATTCATAATATTTAACAACCAGATCATTCCCAAGAAAGAAGGGCTTTCAGATAAGGATTTCTCCTATTAAAAGCGATTAGGTGACCAAACCCTTTCTCGATGCGAACTTTCTGAACATCGTCAATATTGCAAATAATAATATGAATAACTTTGTCGTCTCAATTATTGATTTAATAATATAAAATATTATGACAATAATTGAATAAAACTGAGTGACTTCTCACGTAAACATCAATAATCAAAGATATTGTACAATATCGTGTGTTACTATGCAACCACGTGTATTACTGTACTTTTATCACCAATTATTTTATGACAACTTGCTTACTTTGAAATTTTTTCACATATCACCTTTAACTTTAAGCTTTTATCAATTTAACCATTTACTAAATAGAATAGTAATTATAGGAAAATTGAATACTTTTATTTTATAAAATTCGGGATCTAACAGGGTACATAATGAAAAAATTGAATCCCTATTTTGCAGAATGACCCAATAACACTGCAGAGTAAGGATAAAGATAATAAAACTGTTGTGAATGTTCTAACAGGAATCAAACTTTGCATAATTGTCTTATCTTCTAACCCACTCCATTCCGTCTGAATATATATATATATATAGCTAATGGAATAGTAAAATGATAATTTTACAAGAACTCGATTACAATGAAGTTATTTTTATGATAAGTTGGTCAATTGATCAATACAAAATTGACACACAGAAAACAAGATCACTCCCAGACTACGTTATTGTATTGGTCAATTAACCAAAATTAATTTCATATTAACCACTTCCTTCCTGGACTGCACGTGACTGTATTGGTCAATTAACCAAAGTTAACTTTATATTAACCACTCTAAATGAATAAAATGAAATATGTAATAGTCAACCTTCGCCAGTAGTACATTGGTGAATGGATTATGGCGGCAACCATCGATGATTGAAAGTGGGGGTAGTAATATTATTAATTAAAAGGGTTTATTCAGTATGAGTCCGAGCTTTGGCTACAGCTATACATTTCTATATATCTAGGGATGAGTATGGTGCGATTTGAAATTTAAATGGTACACGAAACCGCTTAGGTGCGGATTGATAAATCTAAAACCGCACATGAAACCGCTTGTGATTAGTGCGGTGCAGTTTTGAACCGTGTGGTACGGTTTTGGTTTCAAAACCAATTGAAACAATAAACTTTTATGTAATTTAAATTAACAATTTAACATCACACAATATTAATTAAATATCACTTTGATAACACACACAACCTTACTTATAATATTTTTTGTCTAAACAAAAGCTAAATATAGTAGAGTAATATGATGTAAATTATTATAGTAGAGTAAACAAAAGTTAAATACAATATTTGTTACTTTACTCTTAGTAATAATATGCTATAATATTCTTAGTAACAATATGTTGTAATAATTTACAGGCCACTCTATCATATTACAACATATTGTTACTAAGAGTAGCTCAATCATATTACAGTATATTGTTAACAAAGATCATATTACAATCATAATACAAAAAGTCAGAAATATTATAGACTACTCTACTAATATGGTGCGATTTCGATTTTATGCGTTTAGTTTTGGCTAGTAACCAAATCGAAACCGTAAATTTAGTTTTTCAACCCACCTAAAATCGCCACATACGCCGGAACCGTTGGTGTAATTTTAATTAGTGCGATTTGTGCGACTTTTAGTGCGATTTTGATTCCAATTTGATTACTTACCATCAGCCCTACCTCTACCTCTTCTTTTTCTTAATAATAAATATATTGCGCCTTCTTTTACTAATTGCATTTCATTTCAAATAATTTTATTGTATTTTAATTTCACAGCAAAGTTTAATATTAAACTGAATTAATATATAGTACCCTTATTTTATTTATTTCAAAGCTTACTATTTTGATATTCAATTTATTAAACTTGAATTAAAAATTAAAAATAGATGTCTAAAGTTCCAAGTTATTTTTCGTGTGGCTTGTTCAACTATAAGAAGTTTGAATATTTGATTTGATAGTTCTTTTTTTTAGTATTATATAAAAATATAGTCGTCGTTGAGAATAACTTTATGTTGCTATATAGTACTCCATCTCTTTTCATATTATTTAATTATTATTAATTTTAAAAAGTTAATATGAAATATTTTTAAACTCAAAATTTTATAATTTTTTTTTAATTTTAATCAATACAATGAATTATAAACTATCTAAAAAGTATTACTTATTTTAAGTTTAATTATTTTATAATTTAACTTTAATGAACTATCTCAAATTTGAATTTAATAATATTTTAAATTAATTTTTTAAAATTAATAATAATCATATAATTTGAAATGAAGAGGTATAAAATAAAATATATTTATAGTTTTGGGGTACATAATTTGCTTAAACAAAGCTTCGGCCTTAGTATTAGCACAAAAAAAGAAGTCAACTACTCCCTCCGTCCCTATTTAAATGACGTTTTAGAGATGAACACAAGCATTAAGATAATGATTGGAAAGCATTAAATATAGTAATTAATTGTCTATAATACCCTTAAATCTTTTGTTGGGATAAGGAGAGTTTTATTGGGATAAAAAGAGTTTTGTTGGGATAAGGGGAGAGAAAGAGTTTAAAGTATCAAAAAAGTAGGAATAATAATGAGGGGTAATTTTGGAAAAATTGTCATTAATTCTTCTAAATTTGAACAAACGTCAAATAATTAGGGACAAATGAAAAATTCTAAAACGTCATTTAAATAGGGACGGAGGGAGTATTATTTTTGATTTTAGATCGAATGAATACAATGTATTAAAGCATGTTTGAGAAAAAAATATTTAATGTAACGGTGATACCATATAATCTAGACACGGCAATGGCGGGTGGCGGGTCTGGTCAGTCAAAATAGTGCAGGTTTTGATGAAATTTAAAATTGATAGGTCCGTGGGTCGGGTTGGGCCGACCCGTGGGTTTTTTTTAATTCTTTTTTTTGCAACAATGATCATAAAAAAGAAATAATAATAATAATAAATATTAAAAATAATAAAATAATTAATAAATCAAGGAGACATGAGATTAGCAGGATGCATTTCATCCAAAATTAGAGCGTGAGACTAACATAAAACCCAAATGGACAAATCAAGGCATGGTCCACTTAATTTAAGGATAGCCGAAGCTTTAATGCCTGCTGCGTGGAAATTCTGGATTTTGGGTCATACATGAACAAGGATATCATTATCAGGCAAGAAAACTACATGGAAAAACAAACATATATAGAGCAGATAAATTTGATAACTGCAGAGTTATTGGATAGGAATAGGACATTATGAAACTAGAAATTATATATTACTAGACTGCAAAACATTTTCCTGACAAAAAACAAAAATGGAGCGGAAATGAATAAATATTGAAAGAAAGAAATCATTTTGCCTCATGCAGACAGCAACGGCCCATGGAATTAACAGCATATGAAAATATCCGAACAACATATTCAGGAAATTAAATTATGAGGCGTGAACCCAACTTGGTATGTGCACATAATGTCTAAGTTCCAACTGAAAAAAACAACAAAAAGGAAAAAAAAATCACCAACAAAAAGAAACAAGGTGAGTGTTCAGAAGATTGCATTAAAAATGAACAATTGTTGTAGCTCCGTTGGTTTGAACTCTTATTTATTTACTTACAAGTCTTATAACCCACATGTAGCGACATTTTATTTTTTTTTAAAAAAATAAGTTGCGAAGTTGAGTAAAAGTAAAAATATTTACCGCATTTTTTAATTTAAAATATTACAGGTCATGACCCATGTTTTTACAGACGGGCCGGACCGGACTACGGGCGTGGGCCTAAATTGTCATGTCTAATATCATCATGTATAATATGCCCATATATTAAAAAAAAATTAAAGAGTTTGTTTTTCTTTCTTATCATATTTTTACAAGTCCATATATATACATATGTTGATAAATTAAATATAAATAAAATTTTATAATCAACATTAACTATCTTATTCAGAATTATAATAATTACTAAACTAATAAAATTCTCATATAAAAGAGAAATATATGTCTCGCATGAGTGGAAAATTAAAGCTCACACATTTTTCATGAAAATTAAAGGTGAGGCTCAAAGATTAATTAAAGGTCTTAATTATTACTATCAAACATTTGTCTCTTTTATGTATCAGTGAGTCTATTGTAGAAAATGAATGAAGTAAATTTTGGTATATAAATGAGTATATACATAAATATTTAAGTGTAACATTGTGATTTATCACTACAAGAAAAAAGTCTATCTGCTATCGACATCGATCGCTGCTAGTTATCTGCGATTGATGATGGTCGCTGATATTCATTGCATAAAATTTGGTCGCTGAAATGCACATCAACAACCACTAATAGTGACCGACTTATCTACGACCGATATTAGCGAGCGGGACCTTCGTTAAGCTGAGTCAACACACATGTTACGAAGGTTGGCGTGTACTTTGTCGGTGACCAGGCAGGTGCCGCTAACACCCTATCCAATTAGCGATTCTTTAATAGGTATCAATGACCGCGTCACGTTGAGTATAAAATAAATTTGTTTTTCTGTTGTCTGGATTTCCCAAAAAGCTATACATGTTTTGTACTATATTATATTTTATATTATTTAAGTTTAATATTCTATTTTATTATATTTGACCGACTTATTATATTATATTTTAATATTATATTTAATAATATATTTTATATTATTTGAGTTTAATAATCTATTTTATTATATTTATATGATATTATATTTTAATTTAATTATATATTTAATCATATTTAATATATATTATATGTCAAATATTAAATGACTAAATTTAGTATCAGAAAAAAAGTAAATGCCACTTAGTTTAATTGTTATATTATATCATATTATTTTATTTTTATTTATTAGTTGAAAACTAAGTAAATGATAACTTAGTAATGTTACAAAGAATTTAAAATCGCTACTAACTTATATATGTATATAACTTATTGTTTCTTTACTTTGTTGGGGTCCTTGGGATATGAAACAAAATCCCACTTTCACCTAATTAAGGGTTCGTAAACATATAGTATACATTAGTAACATATAGGGTTTTTAATTAAGGGTTCTTAAATATATAGTATACATTACCCACATTAATCAAATTTATATGTGTGTATGTGTGTGTGTATATATATATATATATATATATATATATATATATATATATATATACATAGTCCATTTTTCAATAATGGAAGAAGGCGAACTAAGAATAACCGGGCTATAATGACGGGTTTTCCGTCGCTATAACATAAAGCCGATTTTTTATCTTATAAATGACGAAAAAAACCGTCGTTATAATTTGGTTCACTTCTTAGTTCGCCTCCAGGTCATTTGGAGAGTCAAGACTATATATATATATATATATATATATATATATATATATATATATATATTCATAAGAATATATCAATGCATATATGTATACATTACTCAAATTAATCAAAATCATTGTATAATTAATTATTGGTATACAAAAAGGAAATATATACCTAATGCGACGAGAGTGACGACGACGTTGGGGGCGGTAGCGGCGGGCGATGACGACGGTCTCCCCCTTCTCCCTCTTCTCTTCTCCCTCTTTTTTCTTTCCGTTTGGTTTGTTGAGCGAGACGCCTGATGCTGATTACATTAAAAATGATCAGCTACTGCATGTTGTCGCTGAATTTAATGACATGGACATAGCGGTCACTGATTTTGAGAGGTTGCAACAAAATACCATGTCAACACTTCATGCCAATTTTTAGACGACAAAAATATATCAATGATCAGAAACAACGATTACACGCAATCAGCCGATATTATCTAATGATTAGATTCAATAATGGCAACGTCAAAGGCGATCGGTATTGGTCATATCAGCGACTGAACAGTGCGATCACAGGAAGTATTGATCACTGTTAGGCCATTTTCTTGTAGTGCATTAAGAAATGATCATAAATTTCACTCCATTAAAAGATTTATTTAAATATTTTTTCTTATAGATTTAAAAGTGTGTTGATTAAGTATAAAATGATGTTGGCATTCTATTAAAAAACAACTTTAGGTGTACTAATAGATAGAAATTTAAAAGAAAAATCATATATATTATAAATGTTTGCGTTGATTTTTTGATCGTCAAATATGTAGATAAATAGTTGTAATAATTTTTTTTGGAAAGATACGTAATAAGTAAAGTATTTTATAATTTATATCAATCTCATGTATTATTATTATAATTAGACATAAATTTATAACAATACAAAACACAAATCATGTAAAAAATTGCATAGATAGATTTTATGTTTTTGAATTGGAACCTTCTATTAAATGCTTGAAAAATCTTCAAATTTTATCAGTTTGATAAAAACTGTTTGATTTAAAAAGTTTATTGAAATTAAAGATACATTTATTTTTATAAAATAATAAATTATTAATTCAATTAGTATATTTGTTATTTTTATGTTTTTACATTAAAAAGTAATTTGTTTGTCTGAAATTTATTTATAAAAAAAAGTAATTTAATTTTCTGAAATTTATTTAAAAAGAAAAAAGAATAGGGGAATAGGGGTAGGGCAGTCTAGTCTCATAGGTCACTGTCAGTAATAAATAAGGAGATGGACGGGGGCACGCAGTGAAAGTGGCATTTCATTCATGAGTCACTCACGCTACTACCCACGCTCCACATCACCATCAATTTCACCATCACCATCGAGCGGGAAAATAACTACACTCCTTTCCCCCTCGCTCAACCATTTCCATGGCGATTGAAGCAAATTGTAACGCTCCTCCACTCCTCCAATTGCCAGATAGATGTTGAGTTAGTTCTTTCTGTTATCAAATATTTTTCTGCTCTTGATGTTTTGTCTTCGTCTCTCTCTATCTATATATATATATATATATATGAAATCGAAGTAGTGTAGTATATATATATGATATGGGTTTCATCAATTGAGAGGTATGTATGTACTACTTTATTATATATGTTTCTCACACTAGCTAAGTAAATACTAATTCATGGAATTAATTCCACTCGTACTAACTTATCATTTCTCAGCTTAATTAATTTATGTTCCTAATATTTTCTATTTTCTCTCTCTAAAATTCGGATTTCAGGCCGTACCAACTCTCGTGTCAAACAGTACTTTTCATGTAATCTCTCTCTACATATTCAACCATTCATTCAAAGATTCCCATCTCTCTATAGTTCTAGTCCTAGTTGAAGAAGAAAGTTGAATTAGAATCATGGAGCGGTTCTCGATCCGGTAAGATGTTCCACTTATTCATTCAAATTTCTTTCATATTTTATGTATGTATGTATGTATGTATGTATGAACTAAAAATTCTTCTTTACTTGTTTAATTATATTGGGGGTTTCAGTGGTTACACATCCAATATGAGAAGTACTGATGTGTTGAAATGCTGGCCGTTTGATGAAACCAAGACAGAATTCATAGAGGCTTTTCTCCCTCCGATCACCGTCCAGAAATTCAAGTGGTGGGCCGATGGCCTGGACAACAAGGAGGCCGAGGCGGGGACGTCAAACGGACTGAGCTGTCCAGTGTGCTTGTTGTTTACAGCGGCAACAGCTACGGCAGTGAACACGCATGTGGATGGGTGCCTTGCTCAATCATCGAGGAAAGAACAGATAAGGATGAAATCAAAACCAAGGGTGCCAAAGAAGAGATCCATTGTTGAGATTTTTGCGGTGGCACCACAGGTCGAGAAGCTTTACGATGACGATGATTTTCTTAGTACTGAAGATGATGATGTGAAGTTATCAGCTTTGATTCATGTTGGTTCAAATGATAAAAGGAAGAAGAAAATGAAATTGGAAGACCGGACTTTAGCAATTGTCAACAAGTTGAAGAAGCTAAAGGGAGTGAAGAAGGAGAATGGAAAGAAGAAGGAAAGGGATATTGCCCCAATTGATCTATCAGTTCCGAACAAGGTATGTGATTGCTATTTGCTTGATTCTTGGTATGCGCTTTCTCAATTTCTTTCTTAATGGTATTACTAGTATGTTGATTGGAGCATAAAATATTGATGGTTGATTTTTAAAATGTTGATAATAATAATTATCTTTAGACAATTCACTACATCATATAATATGGCAGTTAGTATCTTTCTTTGTAATTTATATCAATGGCTGAAAAAGCTGATTAAAGGCTTTATTGATTTGAAGATGAAAGCAATCGATAGGTTGTGATTGTACTTTGTTGTGTGAGGTAGGCGGCAATGAAGTTCAGTATAAAGTGAAAAAAGTTGAAACAAGAGATGGGGTATTCATGTTGGGGACGATTTCAGCAGTATATGCAACGGAGTATGGTGATACAGCTGTACAGTACGGGTTGGTCTGACGAGGCTTTTGAGGTTGAAAGGTTGTCCTTGGTTTATGATTAGTGTATCCCATAATTAATTATGCTGTTTTTTTCACTGTTTGCTTATGTTCCCTCAAACAGTCACTATCTTGGCACAAGGGGCCGCGCAGTTCAAATTTTGACAAGACAACCTAAAATGTTTGATTTGTTGGTCATAGAATTGGTGGAACATTGGCTAGCTAGCCATAACTATTGTCAAAGAGGGATATTGAGATGCAAGTGCAGGAATTTATAGCATGAAAATGGAAATTTACAGAACTACAGATTTTGATTCACTTGTATGTTTTGACAAAGTGATTGTTATCTTTATATGATCGCTCAAGGCTGTCTATGAAGCTATCAACTATGAGAAGAAAATGACTTTTTGATGAACATTATATATGAAGGTTTGTTGAAACTTTCAGCCTTCCCGTTGGCCTGATTGTTAAACGTTCATTAATGTCTTGGATGAATACATGTAAGATGGAATAAGTTGTGTTTTCTATATAGAATGATAGACGGAAAAGAAGATGAACCTTACTGGTAGTTTGGTACTATTAAATAGTTGTAAGCCTGCTGCATAATTATGGACTAATTGTTTAGAACAAAATTTTTGTATTATATCTATTAGCCAGACTTCCATAGGAGATAACTTTTGGAGAACTACACGGGGTGAATTACTAGAAAACTTGGTAGTTGGTACGATTGTGAACAAGGAAACTTGGAATATGGCTAAATAAGTGATGGGTTAGTCAGTAGTCTGCTGTTGATTGAAAATGTTCACAAATTGTTAGGGTTTAATGGAACGGTGTTCACATTACCTTTCACATTGCTAAGCTAACTGTGCATAAGTTGGTAAAATGGATGAAGAAGAATACATAATCAAATCAGTTGTTCTTGTGTAAAGGAAAAATAAATAAATAAATCTGTGGATGAGTGTTCTCCAAGCGGAGTTGGCTGTTGTCAAATGAAAGATCCATGCATTTTTGTATATTGGGGTTATAAAAAGTCCAGGAAATCTGCCTGTGATTCTCGCCAAAAAATGTATCCACAGCCAGAGGTACTCCTACGTCCCGAGTAATATCAGCATGATGGTAGAGATTACAGCCAGATATGCAATATTACTTTCTTTTATGTTCCTATCTAATAATTCTAGAATAACACTATATTATTCTAATATCGTCTCTACAATTTTTCTTAGCCTAGATTTGGTTAGAATGTTGTGATTCTCTTAATTATTTACCATATTATGGTTGACTAGTTTTATGAAAAGACTTCTAAATTTTATTTTATTTTATTGTATGAACTATGAATTATATGCACATCATCTATCTATGATAATAAAATATACTACGTTAGAGTTCCCCCCCCCCCCGGCATTCTTCGCCGTGGATTATCGCATACTTTATATTCAAGGTTTATTTTCCTTCCTCAATACAAACATTACTAGAAGCATCAGATGGATGTTTTACAGCATGTGTGTATTCGTCATGCAATAGAGATATTAATGACCAGAGATAACCTTGATGTCTGACGTAAATGATTATTTCAATAGATGCTCCCTATTTTCTCATAAGTATTATAGTTCTTATATTTCAATGTTTCAATAACACCTAGATGATGATAATGATGTATAATTCCACACATTTTGACTGAGCTATCCAAGGAATGCCCACTTCTTTCACGTCAATGTCTTCAACCGGTTTGGACATTCATAAGAAGTGTAAGTCGTGAGAAAATATATAAAGAACTACCAAAAAAACTGTCGATAACACTTTCCTTCTGACCAAATATTTGAGTGCCTTAGTAGTGTTACCCCTTGTGGGTGTGAGGCACTTTGAAGGTTAAACCATGTTATCTTCTCTTTCTCTTCTCTTGTAATTTCCATTTGAAACAGACTGCTTTTTTTGCTCCAGAATAATTTGGGTCTCTTTATTTGATTAACAATGCTTGGTCTCTTCTATTGTACTACCTACTTCCCAAATGAGAGCCCACATTTGAAAGTTAAGTTTTAGTGAGCAATTTAATACATAATCAAAATCATTCCTTGGCGAGTTTAACTAAAAAAACTTGAATATTTTACTGCAAATTCATTTAGATTCGCTGAACTCAAATGACATGGTGCTATGGTGCTGTCTTTCTCAGGAGAAGCCTTTAAAGCTTAAGAAGAAATATCCACTTGGCTCAACAGGAAACTGTAACGGTTCATCATATACTATGGATCTTTCAAAAGAGTTATTGGATGTTATTCCTGTCCAAAAGAGGAAGCCAAGCCCGAAATGTTATGTGGAAGGAAAGAAAAAAACTTCTGGGACTTCCAAGTTGACTTTGGAGAAGCAAAAATCAGTTCTTTCTGTTCGTGGCATTCTAAAAAATAATTCAAAAGTAGTTTTACGGAAGAAGTCAACAACATGCACCTTGCGGGAATCCAGTAGAACAAATTGGTGTGGTATTAATCAATCAGACAGGCGAGTCATGTTTTCAGGTAAGGATGACATTCTTGGACAAAGGAGGAAATCTGTTCCCCCTATTGAAGTTCCTAAATTGCAAAATATTTCCTGTTCTTATTCCGACGCTGGTAGTGCTTCTATAGAAACTGATCACTCTGCTGAAAGGGGGAAAAAGTTTGTCGGTATGGATGTGTATGGAAGTGACGGAAGTTCTTGCATCAGCAAAGAGGAGCTTCAATCTATTACTGAAAAGCAGTCATCTGATACGTGTTTATGTGTGGGAAAACCCAATTTTCTGAGGCCTCATACTAGTCAAGAGCATTTACGGAACAGACCTGTAGCTTTAAATCAAGTTGCATACTGTAGTGAAAATCTGCATTGGCTTGAACATGGTGATAAAGTTGCCTTGCCTGAAACTGTATCTGCTTGCCCTCCTGGATTTCTTTCCACAGAAAGGGAAGCATTTATGCCCAACATGATCACTCAGGGAGGTGATAATATGTCAATCTCTTCTGGTTCCAATGTGAAGGTGATTGCTAATGCTCACTATGGGGATCCTCGCTCTAGTGTTGCTGCAATTTGTTCTAGGGATTATGTGAACGCATTTCCTCAACCATCATATTCTCATTTTCTTAAAGATAATGAAAATGGGTATGGAAGGCTTCTATTTCCCTCAGAAACAACCCCAGAGAATTACAATGGCCAAACTTTGCAGCACCACCCTTGCCGCCATCTTTCTCCGAAGGAACTGATGCGTAGTATATGTTCCTTGCCTGACATAGACCAAAGAGGTGTTATGCGATTGGAAAGGTCAATGAATGAAGATTTTGTTGGCTTACCTCTTAATTCACAAGGGGAATTTATTCAGCTGAATTCAAGTAGCAAGGTAGGGTTTAACCAGCTGATGAGGCCAAGCACAGTATCAGATTCATCTAGGACGTTAGCTCTGTGTAGTGAACTGCCAAGTGACACCGGAGATCATTTAAATATTAACAATTGTCATGAGAGAACACCATCAAAGAAGCAGTTCCAATTTTTCCCTGTCCAGGACCATGTGAAAGAGAACCCAAATTTTATTGTATCGTCTAGGTTGGGTATTACTGGACCACAAGGTACTGGAAGAGGTGATGTCCCCTTCTTGGATTATCTGAGGGGAAGTAGCCAGTCTGTCTATCCTCTGAAGTCAGGTCTTGATCTAATAAACATCCCTACCTACAAGTACAAACAAGATGACCAGCTTTGGAATCACTCTAGTGATAGAAATATGCGTCAAGAAATGAACCCTGATCTAATGTCCCTAAATGTCACTCAACCAACAATGCGATTGATGGGCCAAAATTTTTCAGTTGGTAATAGTTACAGAAACGTGCACGAGGATGAAATGGTTTGGATGGATAAGCAGATCGTAGCAGAGCATCGTCCTGCTGATGCTACCATTAACAATTCTTTAAGGAGACACTTTCGGTCAGACTTGGTCATGCAGCCGGCATCAGGAAAAGGTAAAAAGATTGCATGTCCAGCAGAAGTTCAATTCAATCTGGCTTCACAAAGCTTTTTACAAATAAAACCTCCAGATTCTAGGTTTTCTCAACCATCGCTCAGCTGCCAAACCAATGCGGTGTATGAAAATACTTATCGCACCTTCAGTAGAGATCCTGTTGGCAGATCATATCCTTATTTTCCAATAGATGCTTCGCCTGCACTCTTCAACAAGGAACCCATTTTCCAGGAGCCTTTCGTATGTGAATATGAACCTCTACCTGTCAATACTCGACCAATACGAGCATCCTCTCCTCATATTGCTTATCAGAACTTGAGCTTAAATTGTACTAAATCTAATAAGAAGCATCCACAGCATTATTCTACAAATTCAGCTTTCAAGTTTCCTTTCTTGAGTCCTGATTTAGGAGAGCATATTCGGCCATCTTGTTGTCAGAGCTCTTTTAAGAACTTACCCCCATGGTTGTTAAATGCTACACAAGCGAAGGAAACTATGATTGGTTCTTTCAAGTCATATTCTGATGCAGGTGGTGGTTGTCATCCATGTACTATGTCCAGCGACAACTTTCAAAAGATCCCTTCTGTTTGCTGCAAACCAGATGCTTCTTATATCTACAATCCTTTATCCATCCAATCTCCGTTGCAGAATGCACCTGGGTTGGCTCCTATAACTCAATCTCCGCTCATACCAGTCCGCCACAGATTTTTACCAACTTTGACAATGAATAACAGACGTGAGTATAGGATGAAGTTCAAAGAGGGAATGAAGGCGAGACATTGTGCTAAAGACTCTGCTCATGGGAAAAGAACGAAAAAGAGGCCTGCAGCTAAATCAAACTATTCTGTAAATCCTTCCAAGTTACGTAACATGATAATTTCAGAAGATTTGAGTCGTAGCGTGGTAACCTTGAAAGCTATTGGAGATGCAAGAGCTGATGTAATTGGTAGAAGAGAAGCATTTGGGCTAGATTTAGCTAAAGATGTATCAAAGAGCATGGCATGTGGCCAAAATAGTAGTGAAATGGATGCAAGCAAAGCTAGTACTGAAATTAATCCATTCAAACTGGATGATATTACAACACCAGGTCCTGTTAAACTGACTGCCGGGGCAAAGCACATCCTCAAGCCTAGTGAAAGTATGTGTCATGAAAGTAACTCAAGGCTGACACACTCAAAAATTCCTTTTGCTGCCGTGGCAAGTTCTGGTACAGTTTCGGAATCTCAGATGAAATCAGCCAAGATATACAGGTTTTAGGTGTAAGTCTGATCATCCTAGCTATATGTTTATGAAGTAGTCGAATATTTCTTTGAATCTTCCCAAATGTCGCATTTTGCATTGGAACAGGATGCGCCTTCCTTCCAGAACTTGCCAAATCCCGCCACATTCAGTGGGAATGTCGCATCCCCGAGTCCAGGGTCTTGTGCAATCTATAATAGCTTAAACAAACTATTGGTTTCTGGTTTTTAAATTATGCTTTCTGTTATTTATTTCTAATATTCCGCCGTAGTCTGTAGTCTGTACTATGACATCCTAGGGATGATTTTGCTGCTTGCACTTCCCGTTTAGTCATTTGTAGTATATATATATATATATATATATATATATATATATATATTAGCTTGAAATTTCTATGAAGATCATCGTGTTGTTTTTGTATTTGTTTATATTCCTGCTGATGATGGAAGGGGCCATATGAAACTCTTAATTCCAAACTTTATTGAAGATCTTTTGTTTGAAAGATAAAAGCAACAGCAACTTTAATTGGATTAATGTTTTTCTTTCACGCGTGTCTCAATGTTTACATATACACACACACACACACACACACACACACACACACACATATATATATATATATATATATATATATATATATATATATATATATATATATATATATATGTTCATGCAGCGACTGGTGTAGTACGTACTTTGCCAAATCTCAAGGATATAGTGTGGATCAGTGACATGGTATTATTCCAAAAGAATGCAAAGAAAGGCTGTCAAGGCTTAATTTGACTGTATGATGTCAACAAAATTTACAAGCTAGGATCCATGCATGTGGATTATGATTAGGTGATAAATGATCCATATTACGTACCTCCATTTCGCAAAAAAAGAGTTCTATTTAATTAATTTATAGAATTTTAAAGTTTCAAAATTTATTTGATTTTGGTTAATGAAATATTTGTAAAGTACAACTTTTGTCACTTAAATAAATTTACATCATAATTTAAGTTTTGTAAATTAAGTAGAAACAAAGTTTAATTGAATTGTTAAAGTAGAGGTTTTTGTGGCCAAAGCGAATATATATGTAAAAGTGTTTCAGATAGATATAGGAGGAGAGAGTACTACACTACATAAATTCATCAAAGTGTTCCGAAGAACATTTTCATTTAATTTGTCTTCACGGTGACACATGTACATATATTTGCTACACACAAGTACCGCGTAGCCAGCCCACATTCATTAATTAATAAAAATAATCTCAAGATTTACGATATTAATTAAGTTTATATATATATATATATATATATATATATATATATATATATATTACTGTCGATTATCATAAATTAACTAGCTAGTTAGAATCCCTCCACCGATCGATCATGTGTACATAGTTAGTGCTTCTTTGCTTCTTTCTCAGCCTGCAATATATATATATATATATATATATATATATATATATATATATATAACGATATATGAAAAGAACAATATTAATTAATTAGTTATTTATTCAGCTTGCATGCATGCATGCAATAGATAGAGATGGAGATGGAGATAGAGATGGAGATGGAATTAGGAAATTTTATTATATAATTACGTACGTACGTACGTACCGCTTTGACAACCCGATCGAAGGCATCGGGTCCATATTTCTCAATGTAACGTTCAACTGATTTCCTAGCATCAAGGCTCATCATCTGCAGAACTTTCCTGTGTCCTTCTGGATGGGTTGAACTCACATATCCCCCCACTTTAACGTATTTCCTAACCAAATTCTCATAAATGAAAGCTGCACCATTAAATATCGGCAGCACCAACCACATACAAAACACTAGCTTCATGTATGGCCAAAATGGTAGCCTGCACTTACGTACGTACGTACCACGACGATCATATATATATATATAGAAATCTTTACATACAAATTAAATTAAAGGGTAATTTTATGTAATTAATTAAACGTACGCACCATTGCAGAACTTTCCAGCAAGAGAGCTCGAAGAGGGTGATTAATGAGTGTAAAACCCAATATGTTAGCCATTGTTGATCATCTAGCGTTGAAGGACTCTCGATTGCTCGCATCGATGCGTATCTGTTCATTTCATTTGATCATAATGTATATATTATTATTATGTTAGCTAATTTAAATGATTCATTCATTGTGCTTAATTAATTGTTGATATATATATATATATATATATATATATATATATATATATATTCATTCAGTTCGTTCATATTTCATAAATGTTCTTAAATCTTCAACTTACAAAGGAAAAAGAAGCATCATTCCAGGCCTGATGTACAACCAACACAAAAAAATATACATGGTTAGATTAGATGCATGCTATACATGTAGGAAATTAAATTAAATTAATACCAAACATACATATATATAGCTAACCCATAAGAATTTAATCAGATGATTTTTCTTTGGAAAAATTATATATATTAAAACGTTAAGTTCACTGTTCACATGTCTACATATATATATATATATATATATATATATATATATATATATATATATATATATATATATACTTTTTCAATTATACCAATTAACATTGATATGGTTTTAGACATAAAATAAAGTTCATTAACTAAATATAATTCTTAATTAATTAACATGCATGAATTAATAAGTTTATATATATATATAATTTGTAAGTAGAGAGAGAAATTAAATGAAGTAATTAAGTACCCAATTATTGTATCCAAATGTCTAGCCATCGCTCCAAGAACACCCATGCTGGACTAAATATATGCTACGTACTGTGCGTTTTGGTTTGTTTGTTTGCTGGTGGATCTCAGTACGTCGAAATAGTTGGAGATCGATGGGAGGATGATACAATGCAAATATTATGAGATCGTTATATATATATATATATATATATATATATATATATATATATTGTCGTCCTGGTTATATCCTAACATATATATATGTATGCCAGATTTATAAAGGGATTCAGGATTGCTCATGAAATGAAGAAAAGAATATTCTTAGTTAATTAAGTCGGTCTTATTTCTTTTTCTAACAACATATGTAGATAGATAAAGAAGGAAGCAAGCTAAAAAAGAATCAAAACGAAGAGCAAAACCATCCCTTTGTCCTAGGCCAGACAGACAGAGGCACATTAATTGTTATTGTTAAGGAACGATTATGTACCTTTCTTGTTTCTCTCGACTAGTGTAATTTACTCGTGCCATTTTCGGCAAAAGGTGTGGGTAGTATAAATAAGAATCATTTCACGTTTAAAGCTTATTACTAAAATCGAGTTATACTCTCTCCGTCCCATAATATAGATCTTTTTAAAATTATGCACAAGTATTAAGGTAATAATTGTATAACATTAATTATAATATCAATTGTTTATATTGCCATTGTATTGAAATAATAGATTGTTATTTATTGGACAGAAAATAGTGAGAAAACCAAAGTTACATTTAATACTTGGGGCAATATTGGAAACTAAGCAATTAATGCTTATTTAAAATTTTTAAACGACTTATATTAAGGAACAAAAATATTTTTTTAAAACGACTTATAATAAGGAACGGATAGAGTATAATTTATTTTTTATAATAATTTCTTATAATATTTGATGGGTCTAGTTCAAGGATCCAGCCCATCTCGTGAGCCCAATACGGAATATAAGCCCAAATTCAAGGAGTCTGGAGAGTCCAACAAAATGTGTGGCCCATCATGGTTGGGTTAATTGAGCTCATCAGTAATAAGTTACGCACGCCCACATCATGAAGGAAGTTACCAATCCTCGTCCTCGGATCTCCGTGCGTCAACCATCTTGCACGTTAGGAAAAAGTTGGGAGCTCCACTAAAGTAGTGGTTACGTACTCACCCTAAAACTATCACGCCGCTATAAATGAAACGCCTCACCATCATTGGGGGCAACTAACTTTTGTATCTTCAAGCTTGTACTCTCTGTACTCTTTCCAACACACTTGACATAATATAAGTGTCGGGCGACAAGAGCCATTCAAAAGTAGACTAGGTCAACTTGACCGAACCACTCTAATTATTGTTTTATTTCCTACTTTTATTAACGCATTTATTATTACTTGACAGGTGTGTACAAAGTTAATTTTGTGCATCATCAATATTCTTAATATTAATTGTCATATTTATCTTTTCACTATACATATTTATAAAGCATAACTAGTCATGTATAGAAAAATATACAATTAAATGAGAATTTAAATATAAATTTTTTTCTCATTTTATTATCTTTCTTAATATATATAAAAAGTCCACCAAATTTCATGCATAAATGATCCCACGGGGTGTGTGTGTGTGTGTGTGTGTATATATATATATATATATATACAATCCGACTCTCCAATTAATCGATTTATTGATAAAACGGCTATAATGATGGTTTAATTATTTGCTATAACATAGAAAGTCGAAGCCATAGGTATGACGATGGTTCGTACTGTCGTTATAGTTCAAAAAATCGGGCTTTTTATGATTTAGCGACTGACACATCGTCGTTATAATCGGTTCATCTTTGGTTCATTTTTTTGATTCGTTAATCGAGAGATTTTTCATATATATATATATATATATATATATATATATATATATGGGAAAGCGATCCGTGGACAACGTTAATTTGGGAACCCATGGATAACTAATTTCATCTAGCCGCCCAAAATTGGAGTTAATGGTTGAGATGAGCTCCCGTATTAGAGGAGTAGTAATGCGACAATAATTTTAAAATTCCTTTTTCCAGCCGCTAGAGGAGTAGCGGCCGGTCCAAACGTTGATAGCGTTTTTACGCCGCATTACTCCTCTGGCCAGAAAGTGGAATTTTAAAATCGTACATTATGGAATTTGTGGCAATTAGTGGAATGACGGCCAAGCGCTCCAGATCTGAACTTGTATCTTTGGAGTAAGCGGTCGGCCATAGATCTTGAGGCGGTGGAGCACAATGAGACGACGAAGGATTTCGCAAAATATTAACGTTAGTCCATCAATCTCACATTCAATGATAAAGTAAGTGTCTTACTACCCTTTATGTTTTTGTAAGTATCTTTAGAAACAAAATAGACATTGAATGATAGAATTTTGCTAAATATTTTACAAATTATTGCTATATGAAAGCATGGTATATAAGTGACAAATTTAGTATTATTATATGTATGTATCCAAATTGAGTGGTAGGTATGCATCTATGTATACAAATTATGTGTATAAATCGGGTATTTTCTATATATAAAATATTTTTATGTATATTTTTGTTAATGTTATTGATATTAGTATAAAATATTAGTATGTGTATAAATTTTATTGTTATTGATATTTGTAGGTAAATATGGACAATTGGCTGCCTGGACCCATTGATCGTAGTGTCCTTTATGCCCAAGAAAAGCATGTATCGGAAGATGTGTGGAATGGGATTGAAAGGGTACACCGATGTCAAGTCAATCTACTTCAATTACATATGACAAATGGGAACTTACTGCTACAAAAAAATTATTAGGCGTGGGGGTTTAAGGGGTTTAGTTATCCTGCAAAGAAGTAATGCTTGAATGGATGTCGGTCTTATATCTACTTTGATTGAGAGATGGCGGCCAGAGACAAATACATTTCATATGAAATGTGGTGAAATAACAATAACATTGGAGGATGTCCATTTCATTTTCGTTTTCACAAGATTGGGTAAGCCCTTAACTTGTCCTTCATTTGATGCTCCATTAGCTTATTTTAGGAAATCTTTGGGATGAATGAAATTTGGGAATGGAATAATGTCAAAAAAAGACGTGGTATTTCCTTAGTGCAGTTACATAAAAATTTTCCAAGTGTCCGAGACAATGCAAGTAGAGATGTGGTTGGTATGTATACAAAGGCATATGTCCTTTTTGGCTATCTTGGGGTTTTATTTCCCACAAGGTCAAAAATATTGTACACCCTAGGTACATGCATTTTATTTATGATTCAAATAAGAGGCGCCACATATGCATGGGGTGCCGCATATTTGTCATATTTATATCGAGTCCGTACACAAAGATCTCATGAAAGAGAGTAATTATGTAAATGGTTGTGTGACCTTGTTACAAATTTGGGCATACGAGCGTTTTCTGGTTGGAAGGCCTAATTCTGCATTTTGGGTCCCTAGAGCAACAGCATGGGCGTACTCCGCCAAACATCAATATGGTGATAGGCGAAGCGATCCCCATCATCATTTATCTTTCTACCGGGGCGAATTTGATAGGCAACCTCAGTGGGAAGTAGTATGGCGGCCATGCCAACGATGGGATGATGATTGGAGGTACTATAACTATGAGGCTAGATTGGCAGGATCTGGTCGGGTCCCATTAATTCATTTTGATATTGTCGAGTATCAAATGCCCGATAGGGTAATGAGGCAATATGGGTATATCCAAGGCATTAGTCCGGTGAGAGAAATGATGCTTTGAGACAACCCATAGAACAATCATTTGAGCCACCAGATTACATACAAATGAGAAGAAAATACATTGATGAGTGGGAGCTATATATGGATTGTTTCGAGGGAGAAGTTCAGGAGGTTGCAAAAACTATCCCTATGGATACATACTTCAAGTGGTACAAAAAAATTACTCGACGACACTTGCACCACCCTCGACGGGAAGGAGATTCCAACACTACCTACGAGCCTCGTGCTCTGTATATAATCAACATCATTATGGTTAGCATGGTAAACAAGTTAAAGTTTTAAAGATTATTCAATACTAATTTATTTTGTTTTCTTATTTTATGTTATTTTTTGCATAGATTGAGGTGCAAAATCTCTCCCCGACAAAAATTTTCAAGTTCAAGCAAGACTTTCCTCCCGAATACAATCACATGAAAGAGGGTTGGGATCAACTATATGAGTTGTATGACGCGGATGTCGGGGTGGGGAGGAGTATACATGGGGTGAACAGACAGAGAGGCCCACCCCTGCCATTGAGGTCGATGTATACATCCTACTCAACCTACTTGTGATATGTCACCACTCAACTCAACTTACGACGAGGGTGGTTTGTCTTTTTAGTGGTGATGATGTTCCGGTAGAAGCATATGGACCTAAAGGGTCTATAACAAAAAAGATTACGTGGGCCAAAGATTGGAATGATCAACGAGAACTTCTTTGGTGAGACTCCCCCAATGATCTTGATTTCCCATTTCGCATCCTCAACTTTGGTACACGTTGACTCACCAAGATATGAATTCTTTCAGAACCCGAATTTGGATATACGAGCATGTGATGGACGTATATATGTGCTTCTTCTCATGGATCGGAAGCCAAATATCGAGGGGGAAATCTGAGATGGGCAAAATTTGGCTTCATGCCCTCCTTTTTCATGCACTTGGGGAAAGGTGCCTTGTCAATGGGGACCAAAATCGTGGAGATCTTTTACATCACCATATGCGACACCTCAAGTGGGACCCCAATACATCGGTGCGATTTTATCTTCATGCCTATATGTATCCCACATAATCTATTTCATATCGTTAACCTTTTCGATCTCAACATGGAAGGTTTTATTCTCAACCCATTATATAATGACAAACCGCATATGAAGTTATCCAAAATGTACAAAGAATACATCGATGTCGCAGATGCGTGACATTTTGTTTTTAATACATCGAGTTAGTTTTCTCGCAATATATGTACGTCTTAATGTCGTTCTTGTTATTGTAGATACAATCTGATTAATCTGAGATTGATATTGCGAATGGGTAACCTGGATTCGGTGATTGGCCGCGCAGACACCTCAAAGGTGCGAGACAACAAAGGCTCGACCTATATGCGGGACAATTATTATGATTGCGGCATATTTGTTTGCAAGTATATTGACTACCTAAATGTATGGGCAATATTGACCTTAGCAAAGAAAAATGGTCAATTGAAGATATATCCGTCTTTAGGTATAGAATAGCTTATGAATTGTTCAAATGTAAGGCTAGAGACATACAAATGCAGACCAAATTATTTAGAGGTCAATCTTGAACATGTAATATTTTATATGGATTGGATGAAACATTTTGTTTAATCGATTTTGGTATTTCATTGGGTGATTTTGGTATTGTAATATTTCATTTTGGTATTTCATTTTATATTAAACATGTAATGACCGTATCTTTGGCCGCTTGTCAATCGGGTATATCATTTTTGTTTATGGTATAGGTTGGTAGCTTTGCTTGTCAATCGGAGCCAAATGTTTGTATCTTTGGCACATTAGAGGAGTAATGGCCAAGACTTTTTAGAAAAGTCTTGGCCGCTTACTCCTTCTAGCTGGCCAAAGATACAATCATTTGGCACCAAACCCATTCCAACATTCTGACTAAATGTCTAGTCCAAAAAATACAAAAAAGTCCAAACATTCCAACATTCTTACTAAATTGGAAATGATTCAACATTTTGAACCCAAAACAAACATTGAAAAACATTCTGATTAAATTACATCTCCATAATCACTCAAGAACAAAAAACACTTGTAAATTCTAAATAAACACATAACGAGACATTAATTATCTTTAGGTTCAGGAAGTCCTAACACCCTATAGTGATTGCACTTGTCATGGTTAGTTTCAAATCCGCATATCGCACATTTTCGTTGAGACTTACTACCCAATAATTTTTCAACTACACTTTTTAATCTTGGTTGTCTTTTCCGACCCTTTGTCTGAGAAGAAATTGGTGGCAAATACTCTTGTTCTTCCGGATCAACGTTATAGTCTTCATCTTCATCATCATTATCATCATCAACCTCATCATCCCGAAATTGCATGCAATTCTGCTGCATGTCGTTATCATCGTAACTATGTACATCTCTATCCGGGTCATATTGATCAATAAGAAGGGCTTTCCCGTGCATTTTGTTGTAGTATTGCCTTGTAGCCTCTAAGCTGAGCAAGCGACTTTCTTAGCTAACTCTTGATAATCACTCATCAAATGATCAGAAGCGCATTGATTGATTTTTTCAAAGTCTCGCACTCATTGGAGAAACCATTTCCTCTTCACCATTACTCCTATTAGCATCTCTTGTCCATCGAGGAGCGATCATGTAAGCGGTATTAGATGCAATACTCTTGAAGCTTAAGAATCTTAGATACATATCGCAAATTTGACGAATGTGAGAACATTTGACAAGTACATGTTATCGACCCCCGACAATTATTGACAACTTGCCGATATCTTTGACTATTTTCAATTGCATCTTCCTTGTACTAATCGTGATAGACCTTTGCATCAATAATGCACAACTCACTAACTTTTTGATGTTATACTTAAAAGACTCCACGAGCTCTTTTTTGAAAACGTTTAAACATCTCTTTTGTATAACATTGAAGCATGTACTTCCAACGATGTTCCTAAAACCAAACTACGTTTTCGATGCTTTGTTATATAATCACCTTTTTCTCTCTATTGAATTGTTTTCAATAGCCTTACGAGTCTTGACAACAAAATCTTTCATGCTGTTGAAGTTTTTCACATAAGAATCAAAAAAAAATGGTTCATACCTTCGCTTCTTGGGTGGTTGTCATTCCCGCAGGAAAATATCTCTTTGTGTATGCACTTATCCATTTCTCCTTCACATCATACAAACTTATGAGCCATTCATTTTGAGACAAATCATATTTTCTCACAAGTATTTCCCCAATACTATTCAAACTCGCCAATGGAATATGACTTATACACAGGTTGTTAAAATCATCTTTGAGCGATGGGTGTTTCGTGATAAACATGATTGTAATTTTTCCGGAAATTTATTACTAATATGTCGAGAACACAATAAATGATGAGTGGATGGGAGTACCCTACCAATAGCATTGCTTTCATAGCTTTATCTTGGTCGGTGATGATGGATTTACGGAGCTTTGTAATCCATGGCTTCAAGCCACGTCTCTAAGACCCAGCTGAAAGTGTCTTCTGTCTCATCCCTTAACAATGCAAATCCAAATAAAACAGAGTGATAATGGTGGTTAACCCCGGTAAAAGGAATAAATGGCATATTATACCTATTTGTCCTATACGTAGTGTCAAATGTAACCACGTCTCCGAAACATTGATACATAAATCTTGAACGGGCATCTACCCACAAGATACAAGCTATGCAATTGTCTTTCACTTTGATTTCACACGAAAGAAAAAATTTACTCATGACCGCTAGAATCAAATTTCTTGAGATAATTAAGCTATCGCTTGTGCATCATTTTCATCCTCCAAAGTCACGCCTTAAATCCCTAACTACATTACTTAACATCAACCTCACTAAAACCTATATTTTGCATTCCTCCACCCATTGTGCTCAAAACATTCATCATCATCCTACTTGTCCAATACCCGCTTGATTTAAAGTGTCAATTAATTTTCTTCTTCTACGGCGTAATATTTCTATGTGTCTCAATCAAATCTACTTTGGTAGGTGTCACTAATCGATGATTGTGATCCAACTCAATAACCAAAATACGCGGTTATCTTCTTTTCTTCCGTGGACAACATACATTCTAGCTTTGCATAGTGTTCGACCAATTGTGTCTCGTTGTCTTATTTTCTTATCGTTATCACATTCATCATCTAATGAATTCTTCACAAAAGTTGGTCTACCAGCTTTTCTACATACATATAACCTTGACGTCAAATCATTACTGTGAGCATGTTTACGACTCGTAGCAATCCTAATCTCAAATCCACTTTTTTTTGGGCATATGATCTATAAAAATTTCAAACTTTCTTCTAATTTATAAAATAATTGACCAACATAAGGAACCATTACCTTTGTACTACTACTTTCACCATCATCAACATACTCGGATTCATTTCTACATTCTAAACTAGCAAAAGATTCAGAAGAGCTAGATAAAAATATATTTGTAGCGACCGTGAAAGCCATTGATGAAGACTTACCAATAATTTCTCGACAAACCGGTGATTTGATTTAGTGATTCTTTACGAAGCTATATTTTTCGCAGATGTTAAGCATTTGGATGGGAATGGAGTAAAATGTTAGATCTAATAAGGTGAATTTGGCCGCTTGTCCCACTCAATGGCTTGGCAAAAATCCATAATGTTCGATTTTAAAATTCACTTTCTGGTATTGAGAGAGTAAGACGAGCTTAAAAAAACTTTTGTTGGCCATTACTCCTCTGGCGGCGGAAAGTGAATTTTAAAAATTATTGTCGGCCATTACTCTCTCTGGCGGTTGGAGCTCATCTCGACCATTAACTCCAATTTTGACTAATTTGGATGGCGTTAGTTATCCATGGGTTCCCAAATTAACGTTGTCCACGGATCGTTTCCTATATATATATATATATATATATATATATATATATATATATATATATATATATATAGCATTAAATGATATCAAGAGAGATAATATTATAACTATTGAAGAAAGAGTATAATTAATTATGGGAACTTATATTTTTACATAAAAAAATTGATATTTTTACATGATCACTTTTACATAAATAGTGAGTGGGTCACATATGTGAGAGATGCTTGTGTAAAAATATTATTTTAACGTGAGAATATTAATTTTCTTAATTTTTGTACACTTTAGAATTAGTAATGAAATTAATGTGGAATTGATTATGCTAGTTCACAATAGGTAGATTTAGGTAGTATGGAATTCATTGGCACGATTTGCATCATAAAGATGAATAGAATAGAAAGAAGTTCAACATACAGCACTGATTCTCTTATATAATTATAAAAATAAAGGGGAAAAAGGGTTTTAATATATTCCTCCCTCCATTTTAAAAATAATATTTGTAAAAATTATAAATATTAAGAATATATTTTGTGTTGTATGTTTATCCCTAAAAATAATAAGATATTAGTTTAATCGTGGTGGTAATACTACTCTCAAATTGTGTCATTAATTGTTTTTAATCTCACGAATATAGTTGTTTCCAACTAAGTACTTGTTATAATACTAGTATAATACCAAGCTTAAAAATTAGGAAGAATTACATATATTAGTACTTTTTTAGAAATAATTATAAAAATCATACACCTATAAAATAATTACAAAAATATTACACTTTTTCATATTTATTTACAATAATAGTGTAATTAGGATTCCTTAATTTAAGGGATTAGTATTAATGGGCTGATATGGCAAATCTGGTGATTTCTTTTAAACGCGTGAAATCTTCTTCTTCTTCCTTCTTTTTCTCCCAACTCCTATATCCTTTGTTCTGATATTTCTCTCTCTAAAATCTTCTTCTTCTTATTCTTCTTCTTCTTCTCTCCGCCCTTACTATTTCTCTCACTCCTCTTGAAGCTTTCGTCGTCAATCTGATTTGAATCTACTTCTTCGAGACGATGGAACCGCCTCCTTTTGGAACCTACCATGCGATATGTACATGGTTAAAGTGATATTGTCATACTATGAGTCTTTAAATCTCTGGCGACATTCGTTCGATACCAAATTGGCAGTTTAAACTTGCATATTGTCAAAGAGATGGCAACACATCTGGGAAACTCTTCCCCATCTGAATTTGTACAAATATAATTTTGGGAGTTATTTAAATTTTCCCTATTTCGTACTCTGATTTTGTTGGATATTCATAACAATTTGTTATGATTTGTGAGTCTGTAATGTTTGTGAGTCCTGTAATGTTTATTGGAGTTTATGTAAACTGGGTTGGATATACTGAGTTGTTTTACATTTTGGTTATCATTATTAAAACTTATTCAGTTACTTTCATATAACTATTTGGTTACTTCTTTATTATGTTTTGATTTATTGTTATCTTATGGTTTGGCTACTATTATTGTGCCCTCGATGTGGGATTTTGGTTACTTTTATTTTTTATTACGGTTAATATATAATTGTTTAGTATACATGGATTTGGCTCGAATCGAAGTTTTATTACATGATATTTCTTTTTTGGTTACCATTAAAACTTGTTTCAGTTCTTATCATATAATTATGTAGTTACTTTTATTATGTTACATTATAGTTGGTTTGTTATTTAATGGTTTTTGACTACTATTATTATTACAATCAATGAGGTATTTTAGTTATTATTTATTGTTTCTTTTAAGTTGTGTTTCTTTACATTGTTTGAGATATACGAGTTAGTAACCAAATATGTATATAAAGGTAACCAACTATTATGTTGATAGTAACCACAGAAATTTAAAGCTTGTTTGTGACATATATCAAATGTGAAGTGTACATGTCATAGTATAATTGGGTTGCCTAAACAAACAATATCACCTTCATTTACATGATCTTTGGATACACAGTGTTGTTTTATGTTTTGGTTACCATTAAAACATATTATAGTTCTTGTTATGTAACTATTTGGTTACTTATTTATTATATTTGTTTTATTGTTATTTAATGGTTTTGACTACTATTATTGTACAATCAATGAGGTATTTTAGTTATTATTTATTGTATCTTTTAAGTTGTGTTGGATACATTGTTTGAGATGTACGGTTGGTAACCAAATATGTATATAAAGGTAACTAACTATTGTTTTGATAAGAAACAGAGAGTTACAATCTTGTTTCGGGACATATATCAATTGTGAAATGTATATGTCATAGTATAATTGGGTTTCTAAACAAACAATATCACATTCATTCTGGGATCTTTGGATACATTGAGTTGTTTTATGTTTTGGTTACCATTAAAACATATTATGGTTACTATTATGTAACTATTTGGTTACTTATTTATTATATTTGTTTTATTGTTATTTAATTGTGTTTGACTACTATTATTGTACAATCGGTGAGGAGTTATTATAAGGGTAACCATTTTAGTTTTTGTTAGTAACCAAATAATTAAAACTTATATCGTAGCAGCTTATCAAGTGCTTAATGTACATTATGAAGGTTCCCATTTATCCAAATTGATGGATACTTTTAAATTACATAGTTATAAAAGTTATTTGGAAATGGTCTATGCCAGTTGGTAACTAAATATGAATATAGAGGTAACCATTTTATTTTAGATGGATAACCAAATTTACATAAAAATATTTCAGAACAGTTACCAATTGTTCAATGTATATGTTTACTTTATATTGATACCTCATGATGGAATCAAAAATTAAAATATTAATCAACATCAATTTTGGTTACTATTCACCATCAAAAATGTTACCAACCATGTGGTTAATAGTTACTAGCAGTAAACAATTATATATTCCTGTAAATAATTAAATTTGTTGTATTGGTTACTGTCAATAGCCATTGTCTAACATTTGAATAAACATTGTAAAGTAACCAAATCAATATTAGACAAATAACCAAATTACATAATCTTAGTAACGGAAAATAAACCAAAATTTTACATGCAATTTTGAAGGCCTAAATGATGGAATTGACCAAAAAACCTGCGGTTCACCAAAGAAAGTGGTGACTTTTGATCGTTGACCCGTTTCCAATGAAATTAGGCTCGAAAACGCATAAAATCCGACACTCCAAACTTGGATGAAATTGTCAAATTGTCAACGCAACCAAATAAACATTATCATCAGAACCAATTAAATAGTATACAACAACCAATATATATAATCAGATTAGCGGTTGTATAAAGGTAACCAATGTATTCAATGAGTAACCACCAATATAAAAGAAACAATTATAAAAGCTGAATAACAAATATAGAAGTAACCAAATAAACACCTTACGGTATCTAAATACATATTATACAAGAATAACCAAGATATATGTAATTAGTAGCAAGATTATAAAAATATTTTTACATTCATTTTACAACCAAAATAATCGAGAATGACTTTGTTACAAATTAAAGACTAACAGAGATGTATGAAGGTACCTACCAATGTAGTTAATCAAGAACCATCAATATAAAATAATCACTATATAAAACAAAGTAATATAATGCATTAACCATGATAATATTTACAAAGAACCAAGTCAAACATTATATACTAACCAAATCCAAATTAGACAAAGAATCAACATATATTTACTTAGTATACACAAGATAAATACATTCTGCATTGCATTTTTATAGTAAAAAACAACCAAGTAAAATTTGTTTGTTACCAACTAAAGGCAAACTTTTGTAAGAATGTAACCAATGTAGCTAACAAGTAACCATTAATATAAAAACATAAGTAGTAAGAAGTGTACATTAATATGCTTCAAAGAACCAATATTACAAAGAACCAATAAATCATTACAAGAATTAAGTTTGCATTAACAAGAATCAAGTCAACATTAGTTAGTAACCAAGTCAAAGACTATAATTTTACAAAGTAACCAAGTCAAGATTAACGGTTGTATATAGGTAACCAATATATATAATCAGATTAACGATTGTATAAAAGGTAACCAATGTAGTCAATAAATAACCACCAATATAAAAGAAACAATTATAAACTACAATAACATTATACAGTAACCAAATAAACACCTTACAGTATCTAAATACATATTAGTCAGTAACCAATATATATGGTAATATTACTGTTAGCTTATGGTCTGTAAAGTAACCAACTCAATGTCAGACAGTAACCAAACTACATAATGTTAGTAACCAGAACATGAACTAGGGGGTAATATTATGCAGTAACCATTGCAAATTTACACAAGAACCAAGTCAAAGATTATATACTAACCAAATTCAGATTAGAGGCGGTAACCAACGATTAAGAGAACCAATATATATGGTAATATTATCGTTAGCTTATGGTGCGTAAAGTAACCACCAATATAAAAGAAACAATTATAAACCACAATAACATTATACAAGAACCAAATAAACACCTTACAACATCTAAATACATATTAGACAAAGAACTAAATATATATGGTAATATTATTGTTAGCTTATGGTCCAGAAAGTAACCATCACAATGTCGACAAGAATCAAACTACATAATGTTTAGTAACGAACATGAGGCTGGGGTAACATTATGCAAGTAACTATTGCAATTTTACACAAGAACCAAGTTAGCATTATATTCTAAGCAAATCCAGATTAGGCAAGAACCAACAGCAGTGCAGGAAGGTAACCAATGTATTTAATAAGTAATCATTAATATAAAAATATCAGTAGAATAAACTTTAAAATTATAAAGCAAGCATATAAACATTATACAACAACCAAATCAATAGTAAACAATAACCAATTTATATGTATTTAGTAACCAGAGTATAAAACATATTTTAAAATGCATTTTACATTCAACATTATACATTAATCATGACAACATTATACAGTAACCAAATCCATTTTAGATTGTAACCAACACATATTTATTTAGTAACCACAAGATAAATACATTCTGTATTGCATTTTATAGTAAAAAATAACCAGTATAATTTGTTTGTTACCAACTAAAGACAAGCTTTTGTAAGAATGTAACAAATGTTGATAATAAGTAACCATTAATATAAAAAACATAAATAGAAGTGTACATTAATATGCTTCAAAGAACCAATATTACAAAGAACCAATTAATCTTTGCGAGAATTAAGTTTGCATTAGTCAAGAACAAGTTAGAATTAGTCAAGAATCAAGTCAAGATTAGTCACTACATAATTTTACTGAGTAACCAAGTCAAGACTATAATTTTACACAAGAACCAAGTCAAAGATTAGTCATTAACCATTATAGTTTTATACGATGAAGCAAGTCAACATTAGTCAAGAATCAAAATAATGTTACATAGTAACCAAGTCAAGATTAGTCAAGAACCAATTCAACATTAATTAGTAATATTATGCAAGAACCAAGACAACATTAGATAGTAACTAAGACAAAGAATAAGCGGTTTAATGTTATACAAATAACCAAGACAGTAATAGTCGAAGAATCAAGACAACATTAGGCAAGAACCAATTTTTATAACCTTAGTAACCATAATATACAACATTTTTTCAAATACATTTTGCAATCAAAACATTCATTATTCTTTCTTGTGTGACCATTTTAAGTGCAAAAAACTTAAGAAAGGTAACCAATATAGTAATTAATTAGTAACTATATAGGTAACTATATGATTCTAAATTTTAAACTCACACACCTCAAAGATTTTGTATCGAAGGTGATGTTGATCTTGTATTCAACAATCACCGCAGATTTGGTTTCTTGAACTTGAAGGCGTTGTTGATTTTGTATGTTATTTTCGATCTTAGAGATGCGTCATGACTGGAGGCTTCGTCTTCTCCGATTATGAGTTTAGTCGCGACGGGGAGGCTTCGCCTTCTTCGATATCGAGTTGTGTCATGGCTGTAAGATCTTGTCTTCTCCGATTGATTCAAGCGTTGATCCGATCTTTCTCCGATTGATTTTGTCTTCTCCGATTGATTTTCTCAATTGCTTGAATTTAGGTGAGGTTGGTTACAAATATGAAAGGAAAATAACTGACGTGTGTGAGTTAATGATACGTGATTTTAGGAATTGTAATATATTGGGTTGTTTTATTTTTGTAATTATGTTGTGTGTGTTTTATTTTTGTAAATACTTTCTAATTATTGTATATTAGTGTTAAGGACCTTAAAAATTAAACATGGGTTAATGGACCCCTAACAATTTAGGCGCAAACCACATTACCTATGTTAAAAATTGGTTATGTAGATGGATTCATAATTAACTTATATTGTGTAAACTGAAACCAACTTATAAATTCAAAAAAAAAAAAGCTTTTTTTTTTCTTTTTTAATTCATGCCTACCCTCAATAAAAAAAATTACCCTCTGTAGGATGAATTTTTTTGCCTTATATATAAATTACTATCTTAAATTATTGACATTTTTCACTTCGATAATCGACCTTTCAATTTTTTCAATTAAGTTATTAAACTATCAATTTTTTTCAATTTGATTCAATAGACTTTGTCACATCATAAATTGAGACGTGACTTAAACATGTGACATGTAAAAGCAAATATAAATTATTATCATAAATTATTGACCTTTTTCATTTTGATGATTGACCTTTTAATTTTTTCAATCAATTCATTAAACTATCAATTTTTTTCACTTTGATTAAATTAAATATGTCACGTCATAAATTGATGACGTGACTTGAACAAATGACATAAATCTTTAACCATCTCACAGTACCAAGGCAAACTATCACAAACAAAATTTAAAATTTTAAAAAATATTTTTTCCCGCATCGAGAATGAGATTTGGTGTTGTATTTAAGGTTAGATTTCGCATTAAAGAGAAGTATCATCTTTAATTTTTAGTGTAAAACTCTGTTTTATTTGGGAACTTTTGGGTCTTATATTAATGTTTCAACTTTCAATTTCTAAAATATTTTTTTTGTTGTTATACTTAAACATCGGCTTTTACATGTTACGTGTTCAAGACACGTTATCAATTTATGAATTGAAAAAAATAAAAAGGTCAATTACCGAAGTAAAAAAATGTCAATAGTTTAGGATAATAATTTATATTTAAGTTCAGTGTTAAAATAACACATCAACTTTTACATGCCACATGTTCAAGTAACCTTATCAATTTATAACGTGGTAGGTTCAATTGAATCAAAGTGGAAAAAATTGATAGTTTAATAACATGATTGAAAAAAATTAAAAAGTCAATTACCAAAATAAAAAAATGACAATAATTTAGGATAATAATTTATTTTGAAGCCATTTTTTTTTCAATAAATGAAACTCGGAAGTATTATATTAACTTGTTAAATATTACTACTAGTTTTAAACTTGTAATGGGGGGAAGAGTAATGTTAATTGGTAGGGACACAAATTATACATAAAAATTATGCATAAATAATATAAAAATAAGAGAAAAAATAGAAAATGAGACCTACGAATTAAATATTTTACACATTTTAATTGGTAAGCAATATATGAATTCTATTCTTTCTGCACAAGTTTTATGTACAGTTTATACATATAGTATTATTTAATTAATAAAACTTGTTATCTACATGCATACACTACGTATGTGAGAAAAAAAAGAAAAAAAATTAAAATAAGAGAAAGAAAAAGAGGTTGCATGAGAGAGTAAAAATAGATATAATATTTAATAGAAAAAAATTTGCGATAGAGCTTAAGAGAGGCAGTTATATTTTCACTATTCACCCTTTATAATATAGATAGATAAACTTAAAAAAAAATAAAAAAAAATTCCTTCCTCTAAAAAGAAAGGAGCAAAACACAATATTCCTTCCGTACCCAAAAGGACGAATAAAGTATAATTTACACACATATTAAGAAAAATAAAAATAGAATAGAAAAGTTTTAAATTTATTCTTAGTGTGACCTCAAAAGATTATATAAAGTGATGAGTATTTTTATTTTTTTTTATTAATGAACCCTATTAAATGACATACTTATCTTTCACTTTATGTATTTTATCTTATTTTTTGTGGATAAAAAATATGTATCTTTAGTCATTATTGATTTTGAAGACGGAGGAACCGAGGAAGTAAAATATACAAGGCAGCATAAACATTAAACATTTAGAGTCCTTTACATAAGTATACAAGTATTAGAAAGATATTACAGTAATAGTGCACCAAGAAAATAATTACAATAATAGTGCAATAATATAAATAAATATCAATTGTAGTACAATCCACGTCAAATAAAGCAAATCAACTGAAATACAAACACCTTAATTTAAGGGAAAACCACCCCATCATTCACGTCAATTACCAACTAAAAAAACATTCAAAAATCAACCAAGCAAAAAACGAATGACAATTTCATAATGGATCCGAAAGCTTTTACATATAATCATCATCTTCAACTAATTTACCATTTTTCGGAAGAACGATCGAAAATAAAGAGAAGAATTCGATCAATGAAGCCTAATTCGAAAGCACGTAAAAGCGAAAAGCAGAGAATCTAAATCGATACGCACAAACCGATCACATGTTTCGGCGAAAGAAGATGTGTAAACGAAGATTGCAAACCGAATCTGAAACTGAATACAAAAGGTACGAATCAGTTAAATATATATTGAAATCATTATTTGTTACCTACGAAATCAACTACAGAGAAAATATTTATAACAATAAATATTTGTTTTTCACTACAATTTTGAAACGCATACAAAGTATTTGGGAACATTCATATAAAGATTTGTTTACCTTGTTTCAATTGTTTAAAATATACGACATTAAAATTTTAGTTTTGAATTTTGAAGGAATTAAAACATTACTTTACCTACAAAGATACCAATAACGAATATTTTGGTTACTTAACAATGCTAATTTGGTAACCAAATATATAGATTTTTTAATTTCAGTAGCCAAATACTATTGGTTATCAATGCCAATTTTGGAAGCATTTATGAAAAAATTTGGAAACATTCTTATAATTATTTGGATTCATTGTTTTTAGTGTTTAATATTTAGTATTTTATTTTGAGGAGCATTATATTTTGGGTTTTGCTTATGTAAGGAATGAAAACATTATTTTACAGTAACAAATATACCAGTGACTTATATTTTGGTTACTGAATAATGTTAATTTGGTAACCTAATTAAATAACTATTGAAATTTCAGAAGCCAAATACTGTTGGTTACAAATGCATATTTTGAAAGCATTTATATCAAAATTTGGCAACATTCATATAAATATTTGAAAACCTAGTTTTTAGAGTTTAATATATAGTATTTCATCTGCAGGGCATTTTAAATTGTGATTTGTTTATAACCAAAGATAAAGCAATTTGATCCATAATAATTAATACTAAAAAAGTCTACTTTGATTACTTAATAAAGTTGCTTTGGTATAAAAAAAGTGAATATAAATTATATAAGTTGCTAAATAGTCTGAGAAACAATAACATACATATTTCGTTACGCATACAAATAAATGGAAACAATCATATAAATATTTGGATACCAATTAAATTATTACGTCAATGATACTGTTTCAGGATTGGGAACATGGATATGCTTCCAATTGTAGTTTACTTCAACTCTTAACGTGATGATGACGAGCCAATATCAAAATTTTGGTTACAGTTCGCTAAAGACCGTCAGATTGTTCATTCACAGAAATGCACAACATGATATGTACTGCATTAAATCTAGACTACAGAAAAACGGAATTGGCAATCAAATTTCAGATTAAGAGCAACATTCCTCCAATCAAGGTGACAAATGAAGCAACCTTGAGATTCTATATGGAAGTCAGTAGAAGATCAGATGAAAATGGAAAGTTTCCACTAATTATAGATTATGAACAAATCATTGGAGGGAGTACAAGCTTACATAACGTGATAAATGAAGAAGGATATATAGTGCAAGCAGAAATGCTAATGAGATTGACACAGTGGAATTCTGAATTTGGTTCGTTGGAAACACAAGAAGACCAAAATGAATCACAATATGTTGAGCAGCTGGCAATTGAAGTAATTGACAAAGAAATAGTCAGAAACCAGAACATAGCAAACACTGCAGTACAATGTGATGAGGTCATTTCAGATCCAAATAAGTTTGAGCTCAAACTACATCAAACATACATTAAACAAGAAAATTCTTTCACAAGCAATAAGGCTACATTCCATAAGGCGAAACAGACAACATAAGGTTGAAAGAACAAGTGGTCGAGATTTTGTTTTGGTATGCCTAGACAATGGAAATTGCAAGTGGAAACTAAGAGCATCAAAGTTTCGGAAAACAACTATGTTCAAGGTAAGAGAATTTAATGATGTACACACTTGTTCGTCAAACACACTGCTTGGAGATCACAGACAAGCAAACAGTGAGATGGTTAGTGAGTGCATTAAGCATAAACTAACTAACTTTAAGAAAATTTACACACCAAAGGACATTGTGGAAGACATGATGACGGAGTATAACGTTTCCATCTCCTACCAAAAAGCATGGAGATCAAAGGAAAAAGCAATGCAAAAAGTAAGAGGAAATCCACACGACTACTACACTCTGATCCCTTCGTTGCACATGTTGCTGTTTAAAAACTAATCCGGGGTAGCAATTGCAAACTATTTATTAAATGTTTCAACTATTTTGGTTACTCAAAAAAAGAAGTTTAGTCACTTATAAATACATGTATGGCTACTACCTATTTTAACTAAATAAAACTAAATCGATTTTTGTAGAAGACAAATATATACATGAATTGAAACTATTAAATATCATTTTAGATACCATCTAAACACTATAAAGACATAAAAATATAAGTTATCAGAAAGCGAAAGTAATATACATAATAATAATATATATACAAATCGGACAATAATTATTGCATATAATTACATTAACCTTACTTTAAAATTCATTTCGGGATCCATCACATCATTGGAGTTGGAAAAAAATGGTCGCTTCAAATATCTCTTCTTCACAATAGGAGCATCCATCCAGCAGCGGCAACATTGTTTCCCAATCATTGTAGTTGATGGGACATTCATACTGATCTAAACTACGGGTACCTTTGCTAGCTGTAAAGACGCAAGATGCAAACAGGAACATCATACCGATTGCTTTTGCGATTGTTGTGATGAAAATGAATCATCATGGAGATGGTTTTTCATCAATTTGAGAAATGCTTGTGGTGTTAGAGAAGGCGGCAATGCATCGTTTGAAGACGGTATGAAAGCAATTATCAAGGACTTAACTATGTGTTCCCTCGATGTCATGCACGGTTCATGAACCTACCATATTCTGAAAAATATTAAAAGCAGATTCAAAAAGAAAGGAGAAGAGATAAAAAAAGCACAACAACGAAATTGTGTAGGGCTTATACTATAGAAGAATTCAACATACATATGGCTGAACTAGATGCAATTGATACTAGAATAAGAACATATCTGGAGGAAGAAATTAAGCTTGAAAAATTCACGAGGCTCCATGGAACTGTAAGCAAGTATTCAACAATGACTTCAAACACTGCTGAGTCTATTAACCATGCAATCAAGGGAATTAGAGATCTTCCAGTTGCGTCGATGATTGAATGCCTACGTTGTATGGTTCAAAGGTGGTATTTCAAAAACCAACAACAAGAATATCAACGCTCACAAATCTATCCACGACAAATTGAGAGAAGATTGCGAAGATAATATCAACGAAGTCAAAGAAACTTAAGGTCGACCCATAAAACCCATAAATTATTCTTGCACATCTTTGGAAAAAATATCATTAACAATTATATGAAACCACAATATGAATTCTTGGTTACCAATATAAACTATAAAAGTTACTAACAATACATATAACTATAATTATTCTATATATATATTTTTTTAAAAAATAATAATTAATATACAAACTAACTAAACTATTAAAATTTGTTGTAGGTTGAGACATCAAATCTTTTGATTTTTCTTGTTTATGATGTCACCAAGCAATTTATCGTGGATATGGGAAAAGAAGGCGTTACATGCGATGAAATTTCAATACCAAGAAATGCCTTGCTCACTCACGCAACTAACTTTATTATTAGAAACGGAATATGAAGTTGTTATGATTTTTTGCTCAAAATACTATTCAAAAAAAACTTTGATGGACACATATTCAACTTCTGTCATGCCATTGGACGACAAAGAGAATTGGGATATTCCAGACGAGATTAAAAACATATGTGTCAAACCACCAAATACAAGAAGACCAATTTGGACGACCAAAGATTGGAAGTATGCAAAGACGTGTATTCGAAAATACTGAATTCGAGAATAAATGCACACGATGCCAACAAAAAGGACACAACAAAAAAACATGCAATAATCCACCAAATTTGCAGTCGAAAACGTTGTAATATATTTCATTTTTAACCAACAAAATTTGTAACAGACTCATTGATGATTATTGAGGTTGCTCAATATACATTCATATTGTAATCGTTTTATTGATTAAAAAAATAAAAATTTATATTGCACAATATTGAAATATGTTTATTTTTCATTAATTTATTTTTAACAAGAAGAAATTATATCTTCAAATCAACAAATGTATATTATAAATTATTGATATATATTTTATTTACAACCTAAACCTACAACAAGTTACTCAGAATTCAATTTTGGCTACCAATTATACAATGCTTGAGAAAATTTGCAAAGACACACAATTTAATTAATAGATTAATTTTAATTAATATAACTATTTGGTAAACCACAAAATAATGTTTATTATAATAGATTCTCGTAAATGAAATTATGTCTACTAACTATACCATGTTAAAAAAGTATAAAAGTACTATTTGGTTACTATCTAAAACTAAAATAGATACACTGTAAATGAAATTTTGGCTACTAACTATTCCATGTTAAAAACTATAAAATTACTAAAATTAATTAATATAGTATTTTAATTTAATATAAATGTTTCATAAACCTAAAATAATGTTTATTATAAACAATATATATTGTTAGTGAACCAACACTACCATAACAAATGAAAAAAAAAACATAAAATAATATGTAAAATGTGATATAGTTTCCTGTTATGAGTGATTCCCCTTTTTAAAATGTTTTTATTCTAATTAATAACTTTAAAAAAACAAGTAGTTCTAATTACAAATAAAATAACATGTAAGACATTTTTATGTATATATTAGTTCTTATTTAAAACTAAAATAGTTACCAGTAAATGATATTTAGGCTACCAACTGTACCATGTTAAAAAAATACAATTACAAAAATTAATTATCCATACTAATTCCCTGTACATTTTCGGTTGACACATATTCAATTCTATTCATTTTCGTTTCTTTAGGAAGTAGACCGGATTATGTCTCTCGTGTTTGTATTCAATTACGTAAGTGAAACATTGATTAAGTTTCTGTTTAGCTTTTTCCTCCACTTCCACATTATTGTCATTTACTTGTTTGGTTTTGTACCCATCTAATCTTTGAAAACATGATTACAATAAATGGTAACTCTCTTTACATAGTTTAGTGCCACTGCCACATATAAATGTTATTTTTTTGCAAACAAAAACTCACTTTCTGAAACATTACAAATGCTAACAAAAAATAAATTTATATGGGTCAACAGCTATATCTCATTGTCATTAGCTTGAATACACATTACATGTACAACATTATTAATTTTTTTAATGTTTTTTTTACAATATATTATCCATAATAATTGGATACCAATACACATTCAAATAGAAACCGTAACATCAACATTTAGAAACCAACTGTACCATAAATAAAAATGTTAACAGAAATAAGTACGAAAATTAAATACAAAAATAAAAAACAACAATGTGAGCCAACAAAACATACTCATACCTCCACTGGTAAAAATTGATACATCATTCAGCCATCATAATAATTACAAAGCATTCCACGACAAATAACCACATCAAATCAGAATAATTACAACGAATTTCCACAAACAATAACCATGTCAAGATTTATAATCATACTAGTCTTCAAGAGCTAATCTTCCCGGATATTCCGAATCGATTCATATCCAACTAAATGTTTGTTCTTGCATGATTAAACAAGTTGACACATAGCTTTCCTATGATTGAAGTATCGGAAATGGTTTTGGCATTTCGAGATATCATCGATGAATGAAATGTTCACAAAACAAATGGTAAACATTCCGCAATCATTTGAAAAAACAATAAATATATAACACAAATCAAAACAGACTTCATTATATATACAAAACTGAACAAATAAAAGTAATTGGAAATTTACCCTTCAATTTGTTCCGGAATACCCTCTGCAAATTCGAGATCAATGATATCATGTTCTCCTTTGTCACGGTATGGAACACTATTAAAATCAATATCTGTTCTGTTCTTTCAAAAACCGCAATTAGACAAAATTATGGGGAGAATAAAGATGAACGGCTCGCACACATCCATAATGTTTGTGCGCATTACATTCCTATCCTGTTGAAGAGAATTAAAAACCACTAATACTCTGCGATGCACGTCAAACACAAGCAAAAACTAATGACCAGGAGCTGACATATGAATGGGAAACATAACAAAATCGACGTTAACCCAGGGTGTGTTGACTTCCATAAGATACCCATGAATGTACTCAGCTATATCACCAGAGTCCAACAATAGATTCTTATCACACTTTCTATTACAATATTTCCCATATAAATTGGTCAACTTAATATGGAACCAACAATCAGTTGTTATAACCCTTATTTGAATTTGGTTCGAGTGCTTAGCCACTTTACGAATGTAATAGAAGCATATGTTGATGTGCTGAACAAAAATTAAAAACAAAATAAAATCAGAGTTAAACAAAGGAAAATAAAAATTATTGTGTAACATAATAGTTTCCAATAAATCTTGAAATAGTTACCAATATAATTCAATAAGGTGACCAAAACTAACAAACATGTATTGAAAGGTAATAAAAAACTCACATCATCATCAAGCCATCGACACGGGTCTTAAGCTTGTAAAACCACATTTTAGAATCTATTAGCACGAGACTCCAAATCGAATGAAGGTTGAATTTTGTCATTATTCACGGAAACTTTTCAATCCTTCAAAAGCAGTAAAACAATGGAAATACCAAAGAAATTATTTTATATCCTACTAAAAAACATAATGAAAATATATTAAACTCCAATATACATACCTTTTAGGTTATTTAATCCAATCTTAAAAACCAACGCTTCAAAAAGAACATCTTCATCTTTCGAAGGAATACACATACAGATATCTGGAAATACAGACAGAGCTGGGGGTAATTGACGAACATCAACATCTGAAGAGGTGGAACCAGCTGAACCAAACTTTGAAGTAAAAGGACTATTCAAAACAGCACTCTTCGCAATCGTGCGAACAGGCCTACCAATTGGTCTTGCAGCAGATTTTTCAACTTCAGAACATTGAATTAAATCCTGAGTTGTAAACACCAACTCATCAAGTATAGAAATGTCTGATCCTTCGAATTTATTACCCTGTAATGTTTTACAATACATTACACAAAAAACAAGATCAATATCAAGTTAAAAATACAAAACTTTTGATCAATACAAACATAAACACTATAACAAACTAACTAATACAACAAATTAATTAATTGCTGATAAAAATAATAACAAACCTCAATGGGGGTAAAAACAACAATTTCCTTTCCACTAGATTGACTTAAAATATCAAAGCTAGGAACATCGTCCATCTCTCTCCAGTGTTAAAAAAAAAAATTTATAAATATAACACATTAAAAAAATATTTAAAAAATGTTTAACCTTTTCATCCTCAACATAAATTTTAACCCCTCTAGAGTATAAACAACTATCTCTTTTCCGGAAGAATTTAAACCAACATTATTGCTCTCTCAACATTAATAAAAAAGCAGAAAAGTAAGCATTTACATAATAAGAATGAAAAATAAAATGAAAAACTAAAATAAATGTAAACCTGTTCATCCTCTTTCTCAGACTGATTTCCAACAAAACCACCAACAGGAGGATCAACACTCCCTTTAATATTACCAACATCAACGTTCTCATCCAACTCGTCATCATCATCATCAGCAGCAGCAAAACCATCAGCATCATCAACATCATCATTATCAGCAACACCACCATCACAATCACCATCACCATCACCATCACCATCACCATCATCATCATCATCATCATCATCGTCATCGTCATCGTCATCGTCATCATCGTCATTATCATCATCGTCAACAAAAGTAACATTTTTATGTTTACTAAAACTAGACTGACCATATACAAACTTTCTAATCATCTTTTTTACATCACTGCAAATCTGCATTTGAAACACTTGCAGTTGGTCTTTTAACTCGACACCCAAATTCTCAATATCTTTTTTCATCTCCATCATCTTACATTCTAAAGGTTTTACCCGTTTATCAAAAACTTCTTCCACATCAGTAATAGAAAAACCAAAATCATTAAACTTCCTCGATGAGTCATCTTTAATATCAGAAATTTTGCCTGCAATATCATTTCCACTAATAAAATAAAAACCCCCCAACCCCAACCGAACTTTTTCATCAACCGTAGGAACAATATTCTGAACGATCAACTGAAAAATAATAAAAACAACAAATATACCATGTCAAAAAGCTTAAATATAAAACATAAGCAAAACAATACAAAAAAAATTTAACAGAAACCAAAATAAAATATAAATGAAAACCAAATATAAAGCAACTGGAAACCAACATACCGACGGATCCAAAAACAAGGTCATTCAATTTCTCATTTTGGGAGGATTTCCTAACTCCTCCATCTAAATAATCTCAACTCTGCAGGATGGTCATCAACACAAAATCCTCGACTTTGAAAGTAGGTATTGTTTCAAACAAAAAACTTGAAACACATAAGCAATCCATTAAGTTTGTAAGATTTACAATGACCATCACTATAAACATTGTAGATCACCCCACCGTCTTATCCTTCTTTTACATGACCCTTGACCGCAATGGATAATGAATTTTTGTTTATTGAAATGCAAATTTACCCCACGGATAACTTTCAATATCCCCATAAGACAAAAAATTGAACAAAGTTTCATCAATATAATTGTCAGAAACGGAAGCTAGAATGAAATTAAAAACCAATAAAATAATAGACATCCTAACTGCCTCGTCATCATCATCAAAAACAACGCTCCTATATATCTTGCCAATAGTAGAGAATCGGGTGACAACCTCATCACCAAAAACTTCTCCACCAACAGATTTTGAATCCCTTAAAACTATCAATATTTTCATTTCTTGCCACTTCAAACCAGATATCAAACAAAATTGGGCAATCCAAACCTAACCCTTCTCTCACCAAACAAAACCACAACTCCCCATCATCCCGTTGATAAACTTCTCTAATCAAGGCACGTGAATAATCCGGAAAAACATTTGTGGTTGTCAAACTCTAAAAATGTACCAAAACATGACAACTTAAACTTATTCAACATTACCTCGATCAATTTGTTATTGATAATAGTTGGTACCTCCATATCACACCAATAAATAATTTTTGCTTTGAAAAATTCCGATTACGTTCCTCGTAGAATAAATCCCATATCTGAAAATACAGAAACTTACATTAAAAACACATTAACCAAATTAAAAAATACATTAAAACTTTAAATCAAAAAATATTAAATGAACAATAACAATGATAAACAAAATAATTTCAACAATTGATCATAATCAAAAAAAAATTATAATTTTTAAATTAAAAATCATAAACAATCATCAATCTCCAAGACTATTGGAATAAAAACATGTTAACAAGTATGATATCAACAGTTTCCAATCATTACCATGTTATAAACAAAAAATAAAATAAAAACTAACCTGCATAATATAAATGTAAATAATAACAATAATGTCAGTTATTAACCAAAACTAAAACTAAAAGTATCTGATACTCAAATATAATGAAAACAGTGGTTTAAACAAGAAGAATTTGAACAATCCTTAAAACAACACAAACTTTAATGAACCATTATACATTTTAACAACTATTACAAAAATTAGTTTCAAACATATAGAATAAGGTAACCAACTAACAATTATCGAGTTACTTATATTGAAATAAAATACATATGAACAATAATGGTAAGAATAGGTTTCCAATCCTTTCAATATTGGTAACAAAAAACAAATATCTAGTTACCAAAGATATTATAAATCTAAATAATAACAATAATTTAATGTTGAAACCAAAAAATATCTAATATTATCTAATACTCAAAAAGAATAAAATATTTATTTAAACAATAACAATTTAAACAATCCTTAAAACAACAAAAACTATAATGACGGATCGGTTTTAATAACACAAACTCTAATACATTTCAACAACTAATACGTAAATCGGTTCCCAAACATATAATAAATGGTAACCAAATAACAATTCATATGTATCTTCTATTGAAATAAACTACATGTTAACAAATATAGAATCAAAAGTTTCAATAATTTCAATATTGTTAACAAAAAATAAAATAGCAATTTACCAACAAAATATAAATTTAAATAATAACAACTTCTTCAACATCCATAAAACTCTTGAACAACAAAAAAACAACAATACAAACCAAAATACCACCATGCGAGAAAATAAAACCACGAAAAAAATAACTAAAATATAAAATTCTTAAAAAAAATAATTAACAAACCTTCAAATGTTTCTGACGATGAACCATTTTCTGGCTATGAGCCTCAGCTTTATGTTCTTTAACAACTTTTACATCAGAACATTCAAAATCAGAATCAATATACACCATTGATTTCGCGCCTTTGAATGTTTCCCAATATTCTTAATATCAACATCTGGTTTCAACAAAAACCTCTTCCCCTGTTTAGAAGACTTTGGAGAACTATCCTTCACTATTAAAGATAACTTCGAATCCTCTAAAGAATGATCTTCTGGAACTCTTTTCCTCTTCCTATCCAGGATTCTTAACCCCATTCCTCCATGCTTCTTCCTCAGTAAAGACCGTCACGAGAAAATTAGAAAGAAATCGAGAAAATGTAAGACCTAGATAAATAGCAACAAACCAAAAAACACGAGAATAACACAATCTGAAGCAAAATACAACAAACACGAAGTAAAAATCAAACGCCAACGACAATAATCTACCCGAAAATCAACAAGAACACAGAGAAGAAGAATGATAAGGGTTTCTTAGAAAGTGAACAAAACAAGAATAAGGGTTTCAAGAGAAAATATACTACATACGGGACAAAAAATTTAAAATGAACGCAATCCCCAAAAAAACGCAAAACCAATTTTTTTTTAAAAAAAAAAACTGAATTGCCATGTCATCGGAAATTTAAAACACAACCCATAATAAAAGGAAGTATATATTAATAATGAAAATAAAATTTTAAAGATATTAATTTTGTAAATATTTAATGAGTGCACTTTTTTTGTAATTAAGTTTTTAAATGTACTTTAAAATGTAATTGTTCCAAAACATTTATACTTATTTTACTTTCATAGGCCCATCCCCTAAGCTGGACAGCCCAACTTAAAATTGATACTAAATCTGTTCATAGGCCCAACTCGGCCTATCACCTAAGCTGGACAGCCCAACTCGACTGAGCATAACCTGATTCTTGATTCTTCTATCGGGTTCAAACAAATTGGCTCCAGTTGCCTTGTATTTACAATTCTACCACTGAAATTCCTCCCCTCTCTAGCCCTTTCTGGACCATTAAAATTTACCAAAATCTCAAACCCTAAAGTTCGCACCGTTTCTCAGCACCAGGAGTTCATCATTTTCTCTGTATGTTCTCTCTCTCTCTCTCTTTATATACGCATATCTGTACATATCATGTATAATAAAAAATTACTGTTATATGATCCGAACCCATTAAATATTTGTTTCAAACCCGAAATCCGACTTGGGGTATATACATTCGCCGTTCGTTTCCGATCCGAGTTCTAGGGTTACCTCCCGTTTTGACCCGAATTTGGGTACCAAGTCGGATCCAATTTGTTGGATTCGGGTTCACCTTCTCTGCGATTTCACATTAACCTCATTAGATATCAAGTCCGGTTGGTACCGGGAATTTAGTAGTGGATAGGCCTGGTTCCGTTTCCGACCCGATGACAAAAAGTTGATTGTTTCTCATGAAGTTTTGCCTCTTAACCTTTTGATTAAATTTATTCTATGGTTTTGTTTCCGTTAAATTTGGATGTGTAATGTGTTGCTTGGTTCAATTGTATAATTGATTTTGTAATTAATCATTTGTAGTAGTTCTTTTTTTGCTAAATCATTTATAGTAATTCTTGCTTCTGGGTCATGTTTATTTGCATTGGTGTGCTAATTTATTCACTTCTGAATGGAAGAAAGAGCCAAGCTTTGATTATTAGTGCAACTGACTCGTTTGGTAGGACTGCATTATTATTTCTTATGTGAATGGTTTCTGGGTTGTCTTAAAATCTATTTTAGTGTTAAAAAATGGGAATAATGAAGTTAGAATGTGTCTACTTCCATAATTTTGTGATTTTTGATGCCATGATATCACCTTTTATGTAAATAAAATCAGGGTCAGCTTTCTTCTTGGAACTTCTCCACAAAGAATTTCACGTAAATTTTCAATGGGACTGACAAACTAATATTCACTTCTTACCAATTTGTATACTGCATTCTTTTGCTGGATTGGATTCTGTATAAACTTGTCCTATCTATTAACATACATATTACCCTTTAAATTGTATACTTGCTTTTGTCATTAGTCATTTGTAGCAATTCTTGCTTCTGGGTCATGTTTATTTTCTTTGAGGTGCTAATTGATTCATTTCTCAATGAAAAAAAACAAACTTACGCCTGAGTATTAATCCAGTTGTAACTGGTTTGATAGGACTTCGATAACGTTTTACTAAGCTGAAAGGGTTCCAGATTGTCTGGGAATTGTAGACTTCACTATGTGCTTCTTAAAATTCAACCTGAAGTTGTTAGCTATCTTGAAATTTGTTTATCGAACTAATATATGCCCTTGTCTTGTGTTATATTCAGATACTGCAAAATAATCAGCTGTAAACGATGGAGATATCAGATGAAGCAGTCCTTGTCGATTCTAGTAGATTAAAATCTGTTGTGTGGAAAGATTTTGATAGGATTAAAATTGGTGACAGTTGTGTTGCTATCTGTAAGCATTGTAAAAAGAAACTTAGCGGTTCAAGTACCAGCGGGACATCACATCTGAGAAATCATTTAATCAGATGTCGGAGAAGATCAAACCATGATATAGGTCCTCAATTGAGTAGTACAAAAGGAAAGAAAAAGGAAACCCTTGCCCTTGCAAATGTTAGTTTTGATCAAGAGCAGAGAACGGGTGAAATGGCCAATCTCATAAATACTAAATTTGAACAAGCGCAGATGAAAGATGGCACTAATAACTTAGGAAACAATAATTTTGATCATAAGCGGAGTCGATTTGATCTTGCCCGCATGATTATATTGCATGGTTATCCTTTGCAAATGGTTGAGCATGTAGGCTTCAAAATATTTGTTAGAAATCTTCAGCCCTTATTTGAGCTTGTTACATTCGATGGAGTTGAGGGTGATTGTATGCAAATTTACCATAAAGAGAAGCAGAAGGTATCTGACCTGTTAGATAAATTGCCTGGTAAGATTAGCCTTAGTGCCGATATGTGGACTGCTAAGGGAGGTGCCAAGTACTTGTGTTTGACAGCGCATTGCGTTGATGATGATTGGCAACTAAGGAAGAAGATTTTAAATTTTATATTGGTTGATCCTTCTCATACAGAAGACATGCTTTCAGAAGTTATCATGATGAGTCTAATGGAATGGGATATTGATCGGAAATTGTTTTCAATGACATTTGATAGTTGTTCAACCTATGATAACATTATTTGTAAGATTAGAGACCGACTTTCCCAGAACCGGTTTCTTTTATGTGATGGTCAATTATTTGAAGTATGCTGTGCAGCTAATGTTATCAAGCTCATGGCTCAAGATGCCTTGGAAGCACTATCTGAGGTATCCCATAAGATTCGTGAAAGTATTCGACATGTTAGAAGTTCACAAGCAACGCAGGAAAAGTTCAATGAGATGGCTCAACTAGTTGGGATTAATAGCGAAAGGTGCTTATGTCTAGATAATCCACTGCAATGGAATTCAACATATTTCATGCTTGATATTGCTTTGGAGTATAAAGATGCATTCTCTCTGCTGCCAGAACATGATCCAGTCTACACCATGTGCCCCTCTTATGAAGATTGGGACAGAGCTAGTGCTATTACTAGTTACTTGAAGCTCCTTATTGAAGTTTCTAACGTTTTTACAGGAAGCAAGCATGTGACTGCAAATATATATTTCCCTGAGATTTGTGAAATCCATTTGCAGTTGATTGGATGGTGCCATAAGTCAGATGAATTTATTAGTTCTTTAGGGTTGAAAATGAAAAGTAAGTTTGATGAGTATTGGAAAAAATGCAGCTTGGCTTTGGCGATTGCAGCCATCTTAGATCCTAGATTTAAGATGAAGTTGATAGAGTACTACTATCCACAAATTTATGGCAGCACTGCTCCAGATTGCATTGATATTGTTTCTAATTGCATGAAGGCACTTTACAATGGGCATGATATCTACTCAACATTAGCTTCTGATGGCCAACTAGGTGGTACTGGGGGCAGTGCTGGTAATGATTCAAGGGATAGGCTGACAGGATTTGACAGATTTCTCCATGAAACTTCACAGAGTCAAAGCATAAAATCTGACTTGGACAAGTACTTGGAAGAACCTCTATTTCCACGTAATATTGAGTTCAACATATTAAACTGGTGGAAAGTTCACACACCAAGGTATCCCATTCTCTCTATGATGGCACGAAACATTTTGGGGATTCCCATGTCAAAAGTTGCATCAGAATTTGTGTTTGATGCTGGAGATCGAGTCCTTGATCCATATTGGAGTTTACTTAGGTCAAACACTGTGCAAGCTTTGATGTGTGCACAGGATTGGATGCAGAACGGGTCAGAAGGTTAGTTATTATCTCGTCATTTCTTCTTTATAGAACGGCCTACTTTGTACACACTAATGACTCATGTATTGCTCTAACAGATTCTAAATGTTCTGCAAGCACTTCTCCTTCGCTCATATGCTATGACACAAGCTAGCAAGTTGTTGCTTGTTGGTATGGTTTTTGGTTCGACTTTTGCCATATTCCAGAGGTTGTCTGTACATATGGTAGGGAACTCATCAGTATTGTTTCTCAATTTGATTTGTTCTCTAGAATCAGCGTGGAACTTTTTCACATAAATTTCCTTTATTTATAGAGTTTGGTTTTAGTTTGGAAGTTTTGCACTTCTGATGTCAGTGTAGGCCTAATTGTGAATTGGTAACAAGTTTAAAGATCTACCATATGTCTGTCTTGGTTCAATATGGTGTTTACTTTTGAGGCTGATGATGAAGCTTTATCCTAATTACTGTTGCTACATGTTAACTAGGAGTTGTACACTGGTTGAGATGAGCCGAGTATAATATAGGTCTAGCTGGACTTGTTCACACTTTAGATACTCAGCTTTGTACTTCTGGGACTATTAAGTTGATGAAGTTGCTAAAATGAGAAAATGGTAATATACTTTAGTAAGAACCTGAAATAATAGTAATAAGAAAGAAGAAGGAAGCAAATTATTGACTTCACGAACTTGGAAAAGTACCCAAAGGGAATGCATGAATTTTGAAATTATTTTAATCTTTCCATTGGGATGTGGTGACTGGTTATAGATATAGAGGCAAATGGGGATGGGGGAGGAGGGGGAGGAAGGGGGGGGGGGGAGGGTGAAAGTGAATGAAGATCGGACAACTTATCGGTTATCTAATTGCTATGGTGGACAGGTTGGTGGATTATTTAATTAATTGATATGGTGGTTGGATTCTCTAAATTTCAGATCTTATTGATTTGTGATGTGAAATGATAAAATATCAGATGGGAAGTGGTGGTGAGTTCTTTGCTACAAATCCAGAATTCGTAGTCCTTCTCTCTCTGCCTGAATGTTTCCGTCTAGAAAAAAAAAACAGTGGAATTAAAGAAGTAGCCCCATCCCGTGTTTGGAAACTGTTGGCTAGGGTCGTATAACTAACCGACTTTGATAAATATTATCGAGTTGAGTTCGATATTATGTTGATCAACCCAATATTCGACTGGAACACCACTCGGACTAGACTCGAGTAGATTAATAGTGCGTTTGGACTGAAAGAATAAAATAAAGATTGGAATAATTTATTTTATTCTAGTTGGAATGAGTTATTCTATGCTGTCTCTCATCCAAGAATCTCATAGCTCAATTATAAAAAAACTACTCATAAAGCTTTGGGCATGAAATTTTGAGCAAAAATATTAAATTTCAGTCAAAAATAACAAAAATAAATAAATAATGGTTCGATCCATTTCAATCGCAACCACACAATTTTTTTCACCTTTATTACTTAAATCTAAACGCAGCATAAGGGGTTTTATTTGATAAAATTGAATGAATGAAAAGTTATGAATATAAAAGAAAATTTGGATGAACTGAATATAGTAAAAAATTTGAATGCATATGTTTGATAATTGTTCGACTAAAATATCTGAATACTTCTTATTTTATCATTTTGGACGGCTATAAACAAATTTATTATATAATTATAAATAAACAATGTTATTTAAAAAAATTTAAATATAAATGTTTGAATAATCTTTGATGAAATATACTATTAATAATATAATTTTAGGAATAAAACACTAAAAATATTAATAAAATTCTATACATAAATCAAAACAAAAACTACAACAACATTCATTAAATTGGTTATCCAATTTTTTGTTAAACAAAAATCAAAAATAATTTGTATAGAACAAAATTTGTTTACAGTAATAAACAAGATAAATATTGAATGTTAATTTTAATTGTCTATGAGAGAATGTAAGTAAAATTATTAAACAAACGGTCCGAATGATTTATTCGTTCAAATTTAAACTTAGATAAGTCATTTGTCATTTGTCACTGTATCAAGTTTTTTTACAAAGGACTTATTTTTGGCTGGTGTCGAGATCACAAGACATCAGATGTCTTACAGTCAGTTTGGGTCATGAACACCATGGACTGCCCCAAACAAAGACCCAATTAAACCTTCTGAAAATAGAAAATTCTCTTGTCCATTTCTTATTACCCGCCAGTATCGTTATACTTAGCAAAGTTGATTTTTGTTTATAAACCCAACTTTTAAAGGGCTAATAGCCCATGGATATTTTAAAGTGGTGTAGATGTTGTTATCACATTTTGGACCTCTAAATTTTGGATTCTTTATATAAGTATACAACAAATAAAAAGTAATTACAAGAAAAGTGCATCAACCAAATAATTACAAAAATAATATAATTATTACAAAAATAATACAATTCACATTAATAAGGAAACCTAAAATCAAGGACAAATAACTGCCATAATTAATAATTCAAATTCAAATATTTGGATCTAACAACAAAAATAAATTTAAATTCAAAATAATAATTCAAATTTAAATATTCAAATTCAAATCTTCATCTCCCTCACATACACTTTGAAATTATAGTCCACCGCTACACCGCCGCTACACCTCACATACTCCGCCGCTACACCGCCGCGAATCTCCGTTGTCCAAAACGCCAATGAGAATAAGAAGAAGATTCGCCTTACAAAAATTTAAAAATAAATAGATGTAACTATTAATGTTCTGAAAATTTTTTATAACTATTTTGTTACTCATAAATAATAAAATAGTTACCTTTGTATGAATGGTTGACTACTAACTGCATCACATTCAAACGAAATTGGTAACTTAAGAAAATTGAATTAGTTACACTTAATGCGAAGGTTTGGCAACCAATTGTATTTTATGAAAAACCTGCAGTGTGGATGTGAATTAAGTTACTTTGGTATGAAGGTTTTATTACTCGATACGAGCAAGGTTTGGTAACCAATGAACTAAAAAAATTTAAAGTATATGGAGGTTGATTGGTTATTTGATACGACAGTTTAATTCTACTTTTCAGTATGAAGGTTTAATACCATCATCCAAAAGATTCATATCCACCGTCTGAATCTTCATACCCATCTCAATCCACTTTTTGTGGTCACTGTATCTTCATACCCATCTCAATCCACTTTTTGTGCTCCACAGTGATCGTACCCGGCACGGTGGACTCCGTAAATTACTCTCGCTGAAGGTGGATTCACTAGAATACCCACCCACTTCTATCATTCTCCTCACCTCATAAGCTGGGGCCTCTGGCTTTTTCATTTTTATTTATTTATTTATCCATTCATGACCCATCTAGTGGGAATTGATACGTATGAACACATGCAGAACCTCTTTCCCCAGATCCAAATAAGAACCATGCAATGCAATCAAATCAAATATTTTTATATAGTCCATTAATTACAAAATATGATTAAAAATTATCTCATATATATATATATATATATATATATATATATATATATATATATATATATATATATATATATATATATATATATATAGAATGAATCGTTGAATGAAGAAGAATGATGATTAGCTGCGATTGTTATAGATGAGGAGAGAGAGAAGAGAAGGCATTTAAGTATAATTAATCTTAAATTAAGAATTTAATTGAATATTAATTCCCTAAATTAAGGAATCCTAATTGCACTAGTATTGTAAATAAATATGGAAGTGTATTAGTTGTGTAGAAATTTTATGAGTGGACTATTGTTGTAATTATTTTTAAAAATGTAATAGAATATGTAATTCATCCCTAAATTTATTCACAATTCATCCAAACATGGATAAATTACATATTCTATTACATTTTGAAAATAATAATTACAACAATAGTGTACTCATAAAATATTTACACAATTTACACAATTTTATATTTATTTATAATATTAGTGCAATTAGGATTTCTTAATTTAGAGAATTAGTATGTAATTAGGATTCCTTAATTTAAAAATTAGTTATCCCCATGGGTTTTTTCTCTCTCCTCATCTAGAACAACTGCATTAGTTAAGAATTATAGTTCACGATGTCAAATATTGTTCAAAAAAAATTTCAGTTTATGTTAACAATTATTTTATTTTCTTAAAACATATTATTGATATTTGTTAGAAATACATATAATATTGGTGACGCAATCCTATTCAATAATGTAACTAATTACATATTAAAATTTTGAAATCATTTTATATTGTAAATTAGAACTATATATTTTATTTGAATAATAATATATCTTATGATTTTATGTCGACTTTTAAGTTTCGAAGTTACATGAATAATTATAGTTGATAATATTTTAACGATGTATATAATATAGTGGACCAATTTTATAATCATATCCGATCCTCATATATTAATATGCATCACAATTGTAATTTAACATAAAAATCTCGCAATATAGAACACGACTAATTTGATTTTAAAATGAACTAAAAGAAAGTATATATCTCTAATTTTAAAACTACGAGAGTATTAATCTTTTTTCAAGATAAGACAAAAAATAATAATTTAAGTTGAAGTTACATGTCTGATTATTAAAGGAATTAAGTAGGTCCTTTATTATATTCATTGAAAAGAATATTAGATGATTTCTCATGCAGTTTCTAAAATAGAAGATTTTTAATATATTTTTAAACTTAAAATTGAGTTGATTCATTAACTTTTGAAAATAATAAATAAATTTTTTGGTAATTTATAATAGTATTAATTAATTATCTGAAAATAAGTGAATTCATATTAATTATATATTGAAAAAGATGATAATTATGATTACGCGTGAAAAACAAAAATGGAGAAGTTTATGATCGAGAGCATTGAAGTAAAGATGAGTGATAGATTGGCATCTCACATGGGTGTGGTGTCTGCTTCATATGTGACTTGTCCTTAGCCAAAATGAAACAAACACAAATAAGGAACCTTATGGATGGAACCTGTCCTGTTCACTACTTTCGTAATCAATCATCCAAAGTCCAAACTTTAATTCATTAATGGGAAGGGGAGGGGAGAGAAAATGTATGGTATGGCCATCAATGGTGATACTACTGACTACATTGTCTACATACTACTGCTATGGGAAGAGGTGTACATTTAAATGAAAGTTTGCAGTAACTTATAAATTAATAACTCATTTGTCAATATTGCTCTAATAGGCAATGACTTGTTTTTATATTTATAAGTTGATTGTTAAGTTAAAAAAAACAAAGAAGAAGCAAGTATTTATAATTTATTTTAAAATAATTTATAAGTTATTTTAATATAAGTTAGTTTGACCAAATGTAATGTCTATTTGAACATCTTTTTATTAATAATTTTTTTAATAATTTTTATATTTAATTTTAACTTAATTATTTTATTTTAATTTTTAATTTTTAATTTAAATTATATTTTAATTTTAAATCATTTTAAAATAAGAAATTTAGCCACTGTCAGTCGAAATTGATGTACAACCATTTCATAATGGAGTAATATATATATATATATATATATATATATATATATATATATATATAGGTAATTCGTATTAAGTAGATAATAAAGATGGACACAGGATAATTAATATTGTTTCGACTATTTTAACAGTGTTGAAAAGTGTCATACCACACGAGAGAGAGAGAGAGAGAGAGAGAGAGAGAAGAGATTGTGATCGATGTTAACGCGCGTATTGAGTGGGTAAGTGGAATCGGTGGAGTTACGTTGCAGATGAAATATGTACGTTTGAAGATGATAATGATGATGTGATGGATGGATCTGTGAATTATCCTGCCTGATTTCTTGAAGTGGGTGTCATAGGGGTAGTCAATTGAGAGCTTGATCATAACAGATTTGAGGAGATATATTGCTAAATTAATTAATTTTTTTTGTTCGAGCTATAGCTAATAATAATAATGCTTCTAATTTAATTAGTCTCCAATCTATAGCTTACATAACATAACATATTCATTCAAAATGTACTATTGGTAATAACTTAATTTTTTATATATAGATAAATTTTTATTTTATCTTTCGATATAGAACTGAAGTGTTACATAAGGAACGAAAAATCTAGCCATGACTAGGGACCTTGTTCTGAATTGAATAGTCTTTGTAATGCTTCTTATAATCTTGTATCGTATTATTAGCCCTTTAAATAATGAAGGATTCCGATTTCTGACTGATTCTGATTGTACAGAAGATGATCATTGTTATTAGTGGATGGAGAAAGAGGTAACGGTGAATCGATAAAAGTTGTCGCGTTGGAATGGATTATTGATTTGTCATGAATTTCTTTTTGAGAAGAAGCCATGGTGAAATTGAAAAAATAATAAAAATTACTCTTTATTGTTCTATTAATATATATAGGGACCGATCTATAGTCATCGTTGTCAACTTAAGCAACACATATTGTGACTCTCAATCTGAAGATCAATTAATAGGGTCTCCTATATATATTAATACCCCTCCAAATTCAAATTTTCTTTAATTTTCTTCAATTTTTTTTAGTTTTCTCCAAATCACGATGAATCCTATATGGAACAAAATCCATGATTCTTTCTCATTTAAGACGTTTACTTGAATCTTCCTCCTTCGTTTACTTATAACACTGCATACATGTTCGTACCTTGTAGCTACCAAAACTTTGCAGCCCTTGTGATCCAAGGGAATCCCGATATCATTTAATAGGCCAAGCTTTTTGTAGACGTCGTCCAAGATTACTGAGTATTTTATCTTCTTGTTTAATTCTTGCATATAGTCGCGCTGCCCTTTCCTGTTCGCTCTCCTCCTTGAGATTTAGCCCCAATTGATCACTAAGTTGAGCTTGAATCGCTTTCAAATTTGGATTCTTCAAAAAAAACTCCCAGCACAACTTCGTCGAATAGCTTATGAAGCTATTCCTCAACTTTCTTGACTACTTCTTTTGCCAAATTCATTTTGCCAACTCCTATAACACCATAAAGTTCAATAATATTCATCTCCTCGCCCTTCAGTGCCTCCATAATCTGACTCATAACTGATTTCCTGAACTTAAAATCAATTAAGTCTTTATTAGACAAATCTAGTTCTATATGCAATGGGGTAGACACCATGTCAAATTTCCTTTCTCTTGAAGACTAATAAGATCACCTGTCTTCCTTGGATAGGATTCATCCTTTGATAGGATTCATCGTGATTTGAGAAAATTAAAAAAAAAATTGAATTTAGATCATATCTAACGTCCACAGTTTATTATTGCGGACAACACTTCCGTTTAAAAACGATGTCGTTTCCCAATTGATTAGCCATGACTTTTACAAGGAGGGGTATTTTAGTTGTAACACCTCCTTTCCGAAATAGAAAGAGAGGTTACAAAAAACATAACAAAACTGATGAATTTAATAGCAAAGCTCAGAGCCACAAAAGAATAGTCTTAATAACTGATAAATACCACAAGTCAACCATAATAAATCTCAAACTGTCTCAAACCGCAATCTAAAATAATTATTACAATTCCAAGTAAAAAGCGACACATCAAGACTAAACAGTAATATCTTTAAGTCATTGGAATGAATGGAGCTCTCATCACACTCGCCTCGATCCCCACGATTACTTGTCGAAAGAGAAAATACAAAGATAAGCCAAATGCCCAAAGTACGGATATAGAATACAAATAATGAACCGAAATAACTAACTCAATTAAATGAAATGAAATGAACGAACTGAAACGAAACGAACAAAACTAACACAACGAAATAATAAGCTGAATCAAATGGCTGGGTGTTATTTCATACCGAGCTCAGAACAAAACAAAAATATACCTTGCCACACAGACAAGTCAAATAATGCCACACAGGCAAGTCAAACACATTGGACCGCGAATCCAATGCATGTAAAATTGGAAGGTGTGTTTGGCACAAACATCACCAACCGCGTAATGCAATGCAGAGCAGAAAACTAGGGTCGACCCATACGCCTCCCACAACAAAACACCAAATGGCCAACTCCCATCAGAGCACAAAACGGAGACGCCGTGGACTGATCACATCGCCACGGAAGGTGTCATGCCTCGAGGCCAAGAGGACATGCCCGTGGTACCCCGACAGGTGGTTATAGCTCAGGTATACTCTACGGTACATTTTAATAACAAAACCATGTCACAACACATGCGACACAATATCAACACAAAGGGGTTCTAACGTGTACATGTTAAATCGAACGAATCATCAACACAAGTCTTCAAAAATATACTAATTAACATGTACATCACTACGAAAATTGAAATAAATATTAACATGATAACCGAGTTCAAAGAGTACAAATATGAGTTCTAAATATCAATGTCCCAAAACGAAACTATCACATGAATTTGAGAAGGAACAGATATGCGAAACAATAACTAACTTCTAAACAACAATAAAACGAACAAATCAAAATTAAAAGAATTATCATGAAGAATGCACGGAATCCGGTACGGAGTAAGCAATGTAATACCCAAAATTTAAATTCCAAAAATACTTCCTAAAATTCGATCTAATACAATAAAATAAAATAAAATTTTATTATAAATCTAACCATTACTAACATCACAATCGTTAAATCTATTATTAAGTAACTTTTATAATTTTATCAACAAATTAATTAATTAGAATTTATATATCTTGATTTTAATTAAATCTCTATACAATATTTCTTATATATATATATATATATATATATATATACATAACATTGATGCTTTTAAAAGTCCTGTAAGTTTAAATACGTAAAAATAAAATAATTACTTTAAAGAAATCAATTTCTCATATTAATATGACAATTGTTGACAACACAGGTTTTATGAATCTATAAATATATATAGGTATTATATCATATGTAACAAAGAATATATTACTTGTCATCCATATTCACTTTATTAATACATCAATGGCATCATATATTGTTAAGACACAATTTACATATATTTATGATGATGGATGCCCAAAATAGCAACATAATTTTATACTTCCACCACGTGAGCATTATGTTATTAACTAGCCTCTATAGTTTTGTTTGTATTCTGATCATTCTTCCATTCCAATTGCAACACATAATTATATCAATCACAAAAAAATTTACTTACCGGGACTCTGGCAGCCTTTTCTCCTTCCTTTTCCCTTGATCGATTTGTGTTAGGCGTAGTGGTGAACAAATTAGGTTTTAGATATTTATTATTATTATTTTGTTTTACTAACTCTCCTAATTTTAATAGAATTAAAAAAAATACACAAGTATAAATTTGACCCACTTAATTTTAAAGTCCAATTTTACCAATTAATTTACCCAACACTTATTAATATTTTTAGCCCAAAATAAATGACTAGTTTGACCCAAATAAATGACAAAGTCCAATTAATATGTTTTAAAACAAAATATTTTTTAAAATAAAAATTTAATATATTTTATTTTTAGGGTATTACATCACCTACCCTTAAAAGGATTAAGTCCTCGGAATCATAAGAATAAAACGCACCTAATTTTCAAAGAGATGCGGATACTCGCTCGAATAGACTCCTCCATCTCCCATGTAGCCTCCCGCTCGAATGATTTCTCCACAAAACCTTAACAAAGCGGAATAGTCTTCCTCCTCATAATCCGCTCTTGACGATCTAAAATCGCCATTGCTTTCATCACAAAGTAAGATCCTCTCGAATCTTATCGAATGGATATTGCACCATGTGTCTGACGGATAATGATAACTCTTCAACACCGACACATGGAACACATTGTGCACGTGAGCTAGCTGCGGAGGCAAAGCTAACCGATATACAACTTCACCAACCCTCTCCAGAATCTCAAATGGTCCAATATAACGCGGACTAAGTTTTCCTTTCAACCCAAATCGCTAAATGCCCTTCCAAGGAGAAACTTTTAGAAACACATGTTCACCAGGTTCAAACTCTAAAGTCCTCCTATGCTTATCAGCATAACACTTCTGTCGTGATCGAGCCGTCTTCAATTTCTCCTTAGCCACTGCTACGTTTTCCGTAGTGATTTGGACTAACTCAGGCCATTCTATAGCCCTTTCACCAACCTCATCCCAACAAGTTGGTGCCCGACATTTTCTACCATACAATGCCTCAAACGGAGCCATTCCAATACTTGCATGCCAGCTGTTGTTGTAAGCAAACTCAACTAGGCTCAAGTAATCATCCCAATTACCCGACCACTCAAATGCACAAGACCTCAACATGTCCTCTAATGTCTGAATAGTCCGTTCGAATTGTCCATCAGTTTGCGGATGAAAAGAAGTACTGAAGTTGAGCCGAGTACCCCAAGCTCGTTGAAACCCTTTCCAAAACCTTGAAGTAAACCGTGGGTCCCTATCTGAAACAATAGACGCTGGAGTACCATGAAGTCTAACAATCGTCTGCTGAAAGATATGTGTCAATCTATCCACCGAGTAACCCTCATGGATAGCCAAAAAGTGTGACGATTTGGTCAACCGGTCCACCACTACCCATATGGCATCATTCTTCCTGCAAGTCTTCGGCAAACCAGTCACAAAATCCATCGTGATATCCTTCCATTTCCACACTGGAATGTCTAACTGTTGCAACAACCCACTAGCTCGTTGATATTCTATCTTCACTTGTTGACAAGTGAGGCACTTCCCAACATATTCAATACGTCTCGTTTCATCCTATTCCACCAAAATTCTTCTTCAAATCCCTATACATCTTCGTAGAACTGGATGAATTAAAATGGCGAACTATGAGCCTCACCCAACCTGACCTCTCGAATGATTGGATCGACCAGACACACAACCGCTTTCACCCAACCAAATCACATCATGGTCATCAATCTGAAACTCGGATTTGCTTGCCATACTCTAAATTATCGCCATACTCCACAACTCCCCATCTTCTTTTTGAGCTTCTTTGACCCGCGAGATAAGAGAGGGCTCCACTCTCATACCAGCCACGTGTCCATCTGAACCTTGCACATACAACTCCAACTCTAGTCGCTCCATATCTAAAATAAGCTGAGGTTACGTAATAAGGGCCGCTACACTCCCTGAACTCTTTCGACTAAGAGCATCTGCAACCACATTTGCCTTCCCTGGTGATACTGAATCCTAGCATCATAATCCTTTAGAAGCTCCAACCAACGCCTCTGCCTCATGTTGAGCTCTTTCTGAGTGAAGATGTATTTAAGACTTTTGTGATCGGTGAAGATATCACAAGTCTCTCCATACAAATAGTGCCTCCAAATTTTTAGGGCAAAGATCACCGCTGCCAACTCCAAATCATGAGTGGGTAGTTCACCTCGTAAGGTTTAAGCTGCCTAGAAGCATAAGCAATCACCTTACCGTGTTGTATCAAAACACACCCCAAGCCCTTCTTAGAAGCATCACTATAAATCGATAACCTCGTCCTGCCCCTGGCAATGCAAGTTTTGAGCGTACATCACAAGTCGTTTCTTCAACTCTTGAAACTCTTCTCACGCTCCTCATTCCACACAAACTTTGTCCCTTTTCTCATCAGCTGGGTCAATGGTAAGGCAAAGAGGAAAACCCTTCCACAAACGACTATAATACCTGTTAAACCCAAGAAACTCCTAATCTCATCATTTGTAGTAGGTCTTGGCCATTTAGTGATAGCCTCAACCTTTGAAGGGTCCACCTTAATGCCTTCAGCAGAAACAACGTGGCCCAAAAATGCAACCTGCTCCAACCAGAACTCACATTTAGAGAATTTAGCATACAATTTCTCTTTCTGCAAAATCCCCAATACTGTGTGAAGATGTTCCTCATGCTCTTCCTTAGACTTGGAGTAAACCAAAATGTCATCAATAAAGACAATAACAAATTGGTCCAAATACTCCTTAAACACCCGATTCATCAAATCCATAAACACCGCCAGAGCGTTAGTCAACCCGAACGGCATCACCAGAAATTTGTAATGCCCATATCGAGTAAGAAAAGCCGTCTTAGGGATATCCTCATCCCTCACCCTCAACTGATGATAGCCCGACCTCAAGTCTATTTTCGAAAAATACTTTGCCCTTTGAAGTTGGTCAAATAAGTCATCAATCCTTGACAATGGATACCGATTCCTGATAGTAATCTTATTCAACTCCACGTAGTCATATACGCGACCTCATAAACCCATCCTTCTTCTTCACAAACAAGACTGGAGCACCCTAGGGTGAAACACTTGGGCGAATCACACCACGATCTAACAACTCCTACAACTGTTCCTTTAACTCCTGCAACTCCAACGGTGCCATCCGATACGATGCCTTAAAGATAGGCTCCGCACCAGGAACAAGCTCAATAGCAAACTCTACTTCCTGCTGTGGTGGCAACCCTGACAATTCCTCAGGAAACACATCGGAAAAGTTATGAACAATTGGAACATCTTCAATACGAGACTCACCCTTAGAGGTATCTTTCACAAATGCCAAATACCCCTCACAACCCTTTGCCACCAACTTTTCAGCCTTCAAAGCTGAAATCAACCACACATACATTGGAACCACCTGCTGATCAATACCATCTGCATTCCCTTCCTTTTCGTTTGCCTGTGGACCATTATTTCTCGGATTCTCCTGTTCTGGAATTTCTGGTGGCGACTGTTGCATTGCCTGTACAACCTATGCCACCAACTGAGGTAAAGCACGGTTCACACCGATTAACAAGGTAGCCAATTGAGCATTAAATTGATCATTAGGTTCTTCATTGGTGACCTTCACCTCTTCCCCTATTGCTACCTCGCCTCCCAAAGAACTCTCTAAGCGGATCTACGAGCCATCTAACAAAGAGATCAGCGAATAGATAACAAAGCGAGATTAGAGGCAGATTGAATACTGGTGATATGATGGTGAACAGAAAATTAAGCAAAAAAAACCTAACCTGTAAGTCTACCCATAACTCACAAAGGTCAAACCTAAATAGGGTTTTACAAGAAAGAACACAGCTCGACATTAGCTCAGTAACACCCCTTTCAAGAAATAGAAAGAGAGGTTACTCAAAACATAAGAAAAGCGATGAATTTAATAGTAAGGCTCAAAGCCACAAAAGAATAGTCTTAATAAGCGATAAATACCACAAGTTAACCATAATAAATCTCAAATTGTCTCAAACCGCAATCTAAAATAATTATTACAATTCCAAGTAAACTGACACATCAAGACTAAACAGAATATCTTTAAGTCATTGGAATGAATGTAGCTCTCATCATACTTGCCCTTGATCCCCCTGATTACCTACCGGAAGAAAAACACAGCATGAGCCAAATGCCCAGTACGGATATAGAATACAAATAATGAACCGAAATAACTAACTCAGTTAAATGAAATGAAACGAATAAACTGAAACGAACGAACAAAACTAACACAACGAAATAATAGGCTGAATTAAATGGCTGGGTGTTATTTCATACCGAGCTCAGAACAAAACAAAAATATACCTTGCCACACAGACAAGTCAAATAATGCCACACAGGCAAGTCAAACACATTGGACCGCGAATCCAATGCATGTAAAATTGGAAGGTGTGTTTGGCACAAACATCACCAATCCGCAGAACAGAACAGAACAGAAAACTAGGGTCGACCCATACGCCTCCCACAACAAAACACCAAATGGCCAACTCCCACCAGAGCACAAAACGGAGACGTCGTGGACTGATCACACCGCCATGGAAGGTGTCATGCCTCGGTGTTGAAGAGGATATGCACTGTGGTACCTTAGCGGTGGTTATAGCTTCAGGTATACCCTACGGTACATTTTAATAACAAAACCATGTCACAACACATGCGACACAATATCAACACAAAGGGGTTATAGATTATACATGTTAAATCGAACGAATCATCAACACAAGTCTTCAAAAATATACTAATTAACATGTACATCACTCTACGAAAATTGAAATAAATATTAACATGATAGCAAAGTTCAAAGAGTACAAATATGAGTTCTAAATATCAATGTCCCAAAACGAAACTATCACATGGATTTGAGAAGGAGCAGGATATGCGAAACAATAACTAACTTCTAAACAACAATAAAACGAACAAATCAAAATTAAAAGGATTATCTTTGAAGGAGTGCTTGAATCCGTGCACAGAGAAAGCAAATGTAATACCCAAAAATTTAAATTCCAAAAATACTTCCCCTAAAATCGATCTAATACAATAAAATAAAATAAAATTTTATTATAAATCTAACCATTCTTAACATCACAACATTAAATCTATTATTAAGTAACTTTTATAATTTTATCAACAAATTAATTAATTAGAATTTATATATCTTGATTTTAATTAAATCCCTATACAATATTTCTTATATATATATATATATATATATATATATATATATATATGCATAACATTGATGCTTTTTAAAAGTCCTGTAAGTTTAAATACGTAAGAAATAAAATAATTACTTTAAAGAAATCAATTTCATATTAATATGACAATTGTTGACAACACAGGTTTTATGAATCTATAAATATATATAGGTATTATATCATATGTAATAAAAGAATATATTACTTGTCATCCATATTCACTTTATTAATACATCAATGGCATCATATATTGTTAAGACACAATTTACATATATCTATGATGATGGATGCCCAAAATAGCTGTGACGCCCCCAAAATAGGTATACAACCCCATTACGAAGTCGCCAAAATACATGGTATAGAAAGCAAACTACAACTTTGACAATACAGACTACTGACAATACATTTGTGAGTTTGAATACAAATATTGTCTTACAGACAATATACACACCCAAATAAGTCCTCATTAATTATTCATACACTATTTTACGAAATAGTGAGGACAACTAAAACATCTTCTAGAACCATCACTCCATACCCCAACTCGATCTGCTTTATGTTCTCACCTCTCCGAGAAGAAAAATGGAACAAAAAGGAAAGGGTGAGCTCAACTAGCCCAGTAAAGAATATTATGACTAAGATAATATACAACAAATTATCGTTAGTCTTCAACAGGAAAAAATCTAATAGAATACAATAGACAACAAGTTTTAGATCAACAAATGCGGTGGAAGCAAGAATCCATTGTTAGAAGAGTCACGTAGAGAAAGAATTCTCTTTGTCTTACAGGTTTAAAAGTCCATCATCAATAGTTTATCCTGTAATAACAATCAAAATACATCTTTAATCATCTTTTTTCTACGTGCCAAAGATATTCAATTCATATCACCAGTTGGTCATGTTCATCTCAACTTTGTTCATCTTTGCACTACAAGCCAAAGATATTCATCGATTAATCGTTCATCTTTTGCTACTGAGCCAAAGATATTCATTTATATCACCATTTAGGGTGAGGATGATGAAAATATTTTAAAAAAGCGAATCCGGTGAAACAAAATGACAAGGATTAAGGATTAAGGATTCGTACTTTGTTTTACCCATGTCCACAAATACTTGAAAATAATCATATTGGTGTAAAATTCAAGAATGATCAAAACATGGATACAATCAAAGCTAGTATCCGAATAGATATTTTGGATAAAAAGAAAAATTTTTATTTTTCGATTGAATAGTCTTAAATATTCGTGAATAGTGTCGTATCGTGAATAGTCCAGTATCGTGAATAGTAACCCAGACACAACAAGTTCCAAATTTGATAAAAAGTTCACCAATACTTCGCCATAATGATATTGAAGAAAATATCATTTAAGAAGAAAATAATACCCTTACCTCAAAAATACCCGTCTTACATTTGAATTTTAGGTATAGTCTTTGTGAAACCCATACCGTATAGCAACACTCAAAGTATACTCACAAGAATATGCTCGATAATTTAGAGAAGAGAAAACTTTGTTTACGGTGTGATTTTCAATTCTAACTTAGCCTCTATTTATAGGAAAATGTTAGAAGCTAAAGGAGACTAAATTAATAAATTAATATTATTATAAAACTTATTTCTCACGCATGCCTAAAGACTAATTCAGCCACCGACCATCCTTAACCCAAATTTTCATTGCAACCCACATGTTCAAACAAGAGTGGGTCCCACCCATTATTTAATAAAATTATTTTATCTTAGAAACTTCAATAATTAAGTAGAAAATAGCTCGTTTATCGAAAAATTCGAAACTTATGACTTTCTATGGGAAATTCCATTCTCTACAACTTTGCGTAAGAAAATTTTTCCAAATTCCAAAGCGAAATTGGACAAGAAATCCACAAACAGGCGATTTTACGATCTATAATCAATTTTAGATCAAGAATTGTGTCCATTGACACCCAAAACATATGTTAAACATTTAATGCCACAAAATACTCTACCTCCTCATATACTCATATATCCCACATTCATTATAAAATATCACAGTTAATATATTATTAAAATAATATATTTAAATGAATTATTTTATCGTAAAAAGATAAAATATTAATTTTCAACAATTGTCACATTAAAATTTTCTCCATCTATATCCACATAAAATAAATATTTTCTTTATCATAATAATCAATAATTAATTATTCAAAAATAATATTACTGAGAATCACAGATCTTGACAACCGTGTAGTTCCGGAAGAGAGGGCTTTCTAATAAGGATTTCTCCTTCTTGGTAGCGCATGATTAGGTGACCAAACCTCTCCTGAGACGAGAACTTTCTAGACATTGCCAATAATGTTATCTCGATAATATTATTCAAATAATATGAATTATTGATTTGATAATGGAAAATCTTGTGTAATGACAATTATTGAAACAATAATAATATAAATATCAATATGACAATTATTGAATCAATAAGATAAAATAATGAACAATAATTCTTGTAACAATTATTGAGTGGTCCTTCTTACGTAAGGATCAATAATTCAACAATCTTGTCGCAATCTGGTATCGCTTCTTTGCCGACCACGCGATATTATCGTATTTTAACCACCGGGTAACCCAGCAGTGTTAGCGGTAACAATTTACGTCGTTATTTATAAAACTCAATCTTTGTCGTTTTCCTTCATCCAACCGCTTTTTCCGTTATGGGGCCCACCAATGATTTGCGCCATCGCATGCGGAGATTCAAACAAAAAAGAATATTCCACGACCAAACGAATATTCCCAAACTAATAATGAATATTTTATAACCACTTGCTTATTTTGTAAACTTTGCACATTTCACCCATAACCAAAGAATTATATCAAATTAACCCTTATTAATTTTGAATAATGAATAAAGGAAAATTCAATTTTATTTATAATAAGTTGGGGTCTTCTAACCTCCCTCTTATGAAATTTCATCCTCGAAATTAACGTCATTACGGTATATCGAAAGGTGAGGTACCTCGCTTTCATCTCCGATTCAACTCCCGTGTCATTTCCTCAATTGCATGGTTTCTCCAAAAACCTTAACTTGTGGTATAACCTTCGTCGACGTAAGACATGTTCTTTCCTATCCAAAATCTCAGCAGTATCTCTCGTAGGTTAAATCTTGATTATCTAAATGCGGTTACAATGTAATAATGTGGTTCGAGTTTTTCACATATTTCTGAAGCATAGATATGTGGAATACATTGTGAACACGAGACATACTTGGAGGTAGCGTGAGTCTATAGGTTACGTTTCTATTATTGGTCGAGAATCTCAAATGGACCAACAAACCTTGGATTGAGCTTTCCTCTTTTCCCAAATCTTGTAACTCCTTTCCATGGAGCAATACGTAACAATGCATGATCTCCAATATTAAACTCCACGTCCTTTCTATGAAGATCAAGTATAACTCTTTTGTCGATCTTGTGAAGTTTGAATCGTTGTCGAATCATTTGGATCTTTTACGTAGTCATGCGTCTTAATTCGGTCCCAACAATGTTCTTTCTCCCTTTCGTCAAAGATACTAGAGAACGACATTTTCATCCATCTGGCGCCTCAAATGGAGCCATGCCTATACTTGCGATAAGCTGTTGTTGTAGGAGAATTCCACAGGTGGTAGGTACTTATCAACTTCTTTTGAAATCTAGGACTGAGTCTTAATAGATCTTGAGGGTTTGAATAGTCTCTACGATTGTCCCGTCTGGTTTGAGGATGGTATCTTTGGCCAGAATCGTAAATCCGTGCCCATAGCTTTTCTTAAGCTAACCCAAAATCTTGAAGTGAATCTCGGGTCACGATCCGAGAACTATGGATCTTGGCATGCCATGCAATCGCACAATCTCATTCACGTACATGTCTGAGCAAGACGTTCAAGGAGATAAGTCTCGCGTATCGGTAAGAAATGGGGACTTGGTTAATCTATCAACAATAACCCAAATTGCATCGCGCTTGAGAAACTTTGGGAAGACACCGTAACAAAATCCATAGTAATGTGTTCTCATTTCCATTCCAGGAATCTCAAGTGGTTGCAATGGACCTTTTGGCACTTGATCTCCGCCTTTACACGTTGACAAAGTTAAACATTTTGAGATAAACTCCACAATCTCTCTCTTCATATTGTTCCACCAAAATGTATGTCGAATATCATGATACATTTTGGTACTCCGAGATGGATTGCAAGCGGGGTGTTGTGTGCCTCCATCATGATTTTATGCTTCAGTCGAATCGTTAGGAACGCAAAGTCTAGAATTGACTCAAGTATTCCTTCCTCATCAATTCTTGCTTAGAAATTTCTCCTTCTTGCACTTTTTCTTCATTCATACGCATGGGCCTGGTCAAGTAGCTTGAGCGAAAGCTTTAACTTTATCGATTAAAGTCGGTTCTACTTGTATATTCGCCATCATTATGTGGGTCCTGAGTCTTTAATTCTACCTCCATCCTTTGCAAAGTCATACAAAATGGGCCTTTCGTTGACAATATCGCACTTTCGTACTTGCGTATGATCTTCTACTTAATCGCGTCACTACTACGTTCGCTTTTCGGGATGATATTGAATAGTGTGATCGTAATCTTTTTATGACTCCGATAACGTCGTTGTCGCATGTTGAGTTCTTTTTGGGTGAAGAAATATTTGAGGCTTTTTATGATCCGTATAAATCTCTACTTTTTCCCCGTATAAGTAGTGTCTCCATATCTTCAATATGAACACCACATCACGCTAACTCGGATCATGAGTAGGATAATTCCTCTCATATTCTTTGAGTTGTCGTGAGGCATAGGCTATGACTTTCCCATGTTGCATGAGAACACATCCTAACCCTTTCCGGAAGCATCATTTGAGATAACAAATCCATCCGAACCGGATGGTATTGTCCGAAACAGTCTTAGAAATGAGTCTCCTCTTGAGCTCTTGGAAGCTCTTCTCGCGTTCCTCGCTCCATAAGAATTTTGCATCCTTCCAAGTCGGTGAGTTAGCGGATAGCGATTCGAGAAAATCCTTCCACAAATCTCCGAATAATAAAATTTAAGCCAGAAAGCTGCGTCTTGATCACCAACTTGGTTGCTCCCAAATTTGTATTGCTTCAATCTTGGCCAAGGGTCAACAGATACTCCTTGTTTTGACACCACGTGCCCAAGGAATGCTACTTCCTCAAGCGAACTCGCATTTCTTGACTTGGCATAAACTTGTGTTCACGAAGTCTTTGTAAGTACCGGCTTCAAATGGTGCTCATGATCTTCACGGCTTTTGGAATAGATGAGGATGTCATCAATAAAGACAACAACGAACCGATCCAAATATTCCTTAAATACACGGTTCATCATATCCATGAAAGCGGCGGGAGCATTAGTCAATCCAAAAGACATGACCAAGAATTCATAATGCCCGTATCGAGTCACGAATGCCGTCTTTGGAATATCCTCGGTTTTAATCTTGGTGATGATATTGAGCGAAGATCGATCTTTGAAAAGAATTGCGCTCTCTTATGGCTGGTCGAGCGGGTCATCAATGCGAGGTAGCGGATACCTATTCTTGATGGTGACATGGTTCGATTCTTGATAGTCAATACAAAGTCGCGTCACTCTCGTCTTTCTTCCTTACTTAAGAATAAAGCAGGAGCACCCCGAGGAGACGTCTTTGGGGCCGAATGAAATCGATGTCTAATAACTCTCGTAGTTGGACTTTTAACTCCACGAAGTTCAATAGAGCCATTCGATATGGGGTTTTAGAAATGGGCTTTGTATGCGGTTCAAGGTCGATAAAGAATTCAACATCACGTTACGGGGTAGACAGGAAGCTCTTCAGAAATACATCGAGTGGAATTCTCTAACCACGTAAATATTATTCAAATCGACTTGTCTTTATTCAAATCCATAACATGGGCTAAGAAAGCTTGACATCCATTTTTTAATAAAGCGAATAGCTTTGTGGCTTGATATGACGGTGGATCGATTTTAGTGGTTTAGTGGTTTGAATTCAGTATGACGAGTTAGTTAGGAATATGAAAACTAACAACCTTACGAAAACAATCAATTTTGGCATGATGAGTGGTTAACCAATCAATTCCTAAAATCACATCAAAAGCAAGTATCTTTAAAGAGATAAGATCAGCAGGTAATGTGATAGTGCCAACTTGGATCATGCAAGATTTATAAAGCGTAGATGTAACGAAGGTTTCACCCAACGGAGTTTCAACAGATAAATCAAAATCTAATTTCTCCCGAGTCAAGTTTAAGCGTTGAGCACAAGCGGGGAGAGATAAAAGAATGGGTAGAACCGGTATCTAGTAAGGTATAAACTCGCTTGAGAATTCAAGATTAGCTTACCCGTGATCACCTCGTTTGGGTTCTCACGTTTTGTCGAGTCACGAATAAACTTCTTCCGAGAAACATTGATTTTCGACTTATCCGGAAAGCCCTTGGAATCCACTCTGCTTGAACTTGGTTTCGCGATAGTACAATCTCGAGCGATGTGGCCTTCCTTTCCACGGTTATAACATACCTTGGATTGTTGTGGACAGATTTGGGTGATATGTCCCTCCTTCCTGCATTTGTAACATCTAAGCTGGCGGTCGTTCTCCTCCCCAGCATTTGTTGTTGGTCTTTGGTCTTTCTTGCCGTTGATATCTTCCGTCATTGTTGAATCTTCTCTTTCGAAATTTCCACTTGAGTCACCTCTCCTATTATCATGTCCACGATTACCACACAGATATGTTTACCGCTTTTGTCCGTATTCTTTCCTCGCCATTTGGTTATCATCGTTACGATGACTACTCGATTGTGGTCCCTCGGTTGAGTATACTCACTATCTCATTTCTAATAATTGAGCCATTGTGACAACATCTGAATACTGAGAGAAAATTTATGAGAGATAAGGTATTGACGAATCTACGGTTTTAGACCCTCTCGAAACATACGCGTCATTCGTTCCTCATTCTCCACCAAATGAGGTGCGAGCACGGATAATTCTGCGAACCTTGCCTCATCTTTGAGACACCGTCGTGTTGTTACATTAGAGTCTAATAAACTCTACCTCCCTTCGTATGACGAATACTTTACGGAAAGTACTTGTCATTGAGCATTCTGAAATCTTTCCCAAGACATATTAAGTGCATCTGGCCGGAGTGCGCTTATGATTCCCGGTAATTTGCTTCACCACGAAACATAAAGGTGGCGAATGGAACCTACGTTCCTCCGTGCACCCCAAGACATCGAATATCTTGGTAATTTGCTTGACCCACGTTTACGCGCTTGATCGGATCCGGCTTTCCATTAAAAATCTGGTGGTCCCAACTCTTTGAATTGTTTAGGCGTGACAAAGCCATGCGTTCTTATCATTTCTCCCGTATTTTGTACCACGAGTCTCCTAAATTCGATTTTGCATGAAGCGTAAAAAGCTTCTAAACATCCCGTCATTCATCATTTGCTCGATTGGCGTTGTTCACGGGAGGAACATTGCACCGGTAGTTACCACGTTCTCCTCGTTGGTAGTCTGCAAGGCGTCTCCATGGTCTCATAAACTCCATTGTTAACGTTCTCGTGACCATTCTTAATCATCGCCATAAAACAAGGGTTAATTAAACAAATTAACATATCACATAATATCCTATATTATGAGACCAACAAATAAGCTTAGGTAGGACACACTTTAGCGAAGGACTTTTACTGCTCTCCCTCTAGTTCTATTCCCCGATCTCCTGCAGAGAGATCATATCCCTAAGCTCGATACTAAGCTGTGATGCCCCCAAAATAGGTATACAACACCCATTACGAGTCGCCAAAATACATAGTAGAAAGCAAACTACAACTTTGACAATATGAGACTACGACAATACAATTTGTGAGTTTGAATACAAATATTGTATTCTAGACAATATCACACCCAAATAAGTCCTCATTAATTATTATATATTTATTTTCTGAAATAGTGAGGGCAATTAAAACATCTTCCTAGAACCATCACTCCATACCCCGACTCGATCCTGTTGTATGTTCTCACCTCCCGAGAAGAAAAATGGAACAAAAAGGAAAAGGGTGAGCTCAACTAGCCCTCAAAAGAATATTATGACTAAGATAATATACAACAAATTATCGTTAGTCTTCAACGAGGAAAAATCTAATAGAATACAATAAACAACAAGTTTTAGATCAATAAATGCGGTGAAAGCAACAATCCATTAGAAGAGTCACGTGAGAGAAAGAATTCTCTTGTCTTCTAAGGTTTAAAAGTCCATCATCGATAGTTTATCCTGTAATAACAATCAAAATACATCTTTAATCATCTTTGCACTACTGAGGCAAAGATATTCATTCATATCACCAGTTGGTCATGTTCATCTCAACACTGTTCATCTTTTGCACTTCTGAGCCAAAGATATTCATCGATTAATCGTTCATCTTTGCTACTACGGCCAAAGATATTCATTTATATCACCATTTAGACCGAGGATGATGAAAATATTTTTAAAAAGCGAATCCAAATTGAAACAAAATGACAAGGATTAAGGATTAAGGATTAAGTACTTTTTGTTTTACCCGTGTCCACAAATACTTGAAAATAATCATATTGGTGTAAAATTCAAGAATGATCAAAACATGGATACAATCAAAGCTAGTATCGAGAATAGATATTTTGGACAAAAAAAAATTTTTTATTTTTCGGTGAATAGTCTGCAAGTGATTCGTGAATAAGTGTAAGTATCGTGAATAGTCTAGTGAATAGTAACCCCAAACACAACAAGTTCCAAATTTGATAAAAAAGTTCACCAATACTTCGCCATAATGATATTGAAGAAAAATTATCATTTAAGAAGAAAATAATACCCACACCTCAAAATACCGTCTTGGTGAATTTTGGTATAGTCTTTGTGAAACCCCACCAGTATAGCAACACTCAAAGTATACTCACAAGAATATGCTCGATAATTTAGAGAGAGAAGAGAGAAAACTTTGTTTACGGTGTGATTTTCAATTCTAACTTAGCCTCTATTTATAGGAAAATGTTAGAAGCATGAAAGGAGACTAAATTAATAAATTAATATTATTATAAAACTTATTTCTCGCATGCCTAAAGACTAATTCAGCCACCGACCATCCTTGACCCAAATTTCCAAGAAATTTACATGTTTAAACAAGAGTGGGTCCCACCCATTATTTAATAAAAATTATTTTATCTTGAAACTTCAATAATTTCGTAGAAAATAGCTCGTTTATCAGAAAAATTGAAACTTGCGACTTTCCATGGGAAATTCCATTCTCTACAACTTTGCGGAAGAAAATTTTCCAAATTCCAAGCGAGAAATTGACCGAAATCCACAAAGCAGGCGATTTTACGGTCTATAATCAATTTTGATCAAGAATTGTGTCCACAGACACCCAAAACATATGTTAAACATTTAATACCACAAAATACTCTACCTCCCCATATACTCATATATCCCAAATTCATTATAAAAATATCACCATTAATATATTATTAAAATAATATATTTAAATGAATTATTTTATCGAAAAAGATAAAATATTAATTTTCAACAATTGTCACATTAAAATTTTCTCCATCTATATCCACATAAAATAAATATTTTCTTTATCATAATAATCAATAATTAATTATTCAAAATAATATTACTGAGAATCACAAGATCTTGTGATCGGTAGTTTCAGGAAGAGAACTTTCAATAAGGATTTCTCCTTCGATTGCCTTGATTAGGTGACCAAACCTCTCCTTAGGCAGAACTTTCTAGACATTGCCAATAATGTTATCTCGATAATATTATTCAAATAATATGAATTATTGATTTGATAATGGAAAATCTTGTGTAATGACAATTATTGAAACAATAATAATATAAATATCAATAAACAATTATTGAATCAATAAGATAAAATAATGAAAGTAATTCATTGTAACAATTATTGAGTGGTGCCTTCTTACGTAAGGATCAATAATTCAACAATCATCAATGCAATACAGGTGTCTTCTTTGTGCGACCGCGCGTATTAATGTATTTTAACCACCAAGTAACCCAACGATTGTTAATTGTAATAATTTCGTCGTTATTTATAAAACTCAATCTTTGTCGTTTTCCTTCATCCAATAGATTTTTTTTTCGTTATGGGGCCCACCAATGATGCTGCCGTCGTCACGGAGATTCCCGATAAAAAGAATATTCCACGACCAAACGAATATTCCCCGACAATAATGAATATTTTATAACCACTTGCTTATTTTGTAAACTTTGCACATTTCACCCATAACCAAAGAATTATATCAAATTAACCCTTATTAATTTAGAATAATGAATAAAGGAAAATTCAATTTTATTTATAATAAGTTGGGGTCTTACAATAGCAACATAATTTTATACTTCCACCACGTGAGCATTATGTTATTAACTAGCCTCTATAATTTTGTTTGTATTCTGATCATTCTTCCATTCCAATTGCAACACATAATTATATCAATCACAAAAAATTTACTTACCGGACTCTGGCAGCCCACTTTCTCTCCTTCCTTTTCCTTGGTTAATTTGTGTTAGACGTAGTGGTGAACAAATTAGGTTTTAGATATTTATTATTATTATTTTGTTTTACTAACTCTCCGAACACTTATTAATATTTTTTAGCCCAAAATAAATGACTAGTTTGACCCAAATAAATGACAAAGTCCAATTAATATGTTTTAAAACAAAATATTTTTTTAAAATAAAAATTTAATATATTTTATTTTTCGGGTATTACATCACCTACCCCTTAAAAGGATTCCGTCCCCGGAATCATAAGAATTGAACGCACCTAATTTTCAAAGAGATGCGGATACTCCGCTCGAATAGACTCCTCCATCTCCCATGTAGCCTCCCGCTCTGAATGATTTCTCCACAAAACCTTAACAAACGGAATAATCTTCCTCCTCATAATCCGCTCTTGACGATCTAAAATCGCTTTCGAAACTTCTTTCATCACAAGTAAGATCCTCTCGAATCTTATCGAATGGATATTGCACCACATGCTGACGGATGATAATGATAACTCTTCAACACCGCACATGGAACACATTGTGCACGCGTGAGCTAGTCATGAGGCAAAGCTAACCGATATGCAACTTCACCAACCCTCTCCAGAATCTCAAATGGTCCAATATAACGCGGACTAAGTTTCCCTTTCAACCCAAATCGCCAAATGCCCTTCTAAGGAGAAACTTTTAGAAACACATGTTCACTAGGTTCAAACTCTAAAGTCCTCCTATGCTTATCACCCTATAACACTGCCGTGATCGAGCCGTCTTCAATTTCTCCTTAGCCACCTACACGTTTTTCAGTAGTGATTTGGACTAACTCAGGCCATTCTATAGCCCTTTCACCAACCTCATCCCAACAAGTTGGTGGTGCGACATTTTCTACCATACAATGCCTCAAAGCGGAGCCATTCCAATACTTGCGTACGCCAATTTGTTGTTGTAAGCAAACTCAACTAGGCTCAAGTAATCATCCCACCATACCCGACCACTCAAGTGCACAAGACCTCAACATGTCCTCAATGTCCGAATAGTCCGATTCGAATGGCCCATCGGTTTTATGGATGAAAAGAAATCTTGAAGTCGAAAAGTACCCCAAGCTCGTTGAAACCCTTTCCAAAACCTTGAAGTAAACCGTGGGTCCCTATCTCAAACAATAGATTTGGAGTACCATGAAGTCTAACAATCGTCTCATTTGAAAGATATGTGTCAATCTATCCCGAGAGTAACCCTCATGGATAGCCAAAAAGTGTGCCGATTTGGTCAACCGGTCCACCACTACCCATATGGCATCATTCTTCCTGCAAGTCTTCGGCAAACCAGTCACAAAATCCATCGTGATATCCTTCAATTTCCACACTGGAATGTCTAACTGTTGCAACAACCCACTAGCTCGTTGATGTTCTATCTTCACTTGTTGACAAGTGAGGCACTTCCCAACATATTCAGCCACGTCTCGTTTCATCCTATTCCACCAAAAATTCTTCTTCAAATCCCTATACATCTTCGTAGAACTTGGATGAATTAAAAATGGCGAACTATGAGCCTCAGCCAGCACAGCCTCTCGAATGATTGGATCTGACGGTACACACAACCGCTCACACAACCAAATCACACCATGGTCATCAATACGAAACTCGAACTGCTTGCCCTCCTCTAAATTCTGCGCCATACTCCACAACTCCCCATCTTCTTTTTGAGCTTCTTTGACCCGCGAGATAAGAGAGGGCTCCACTCTCATACCAGCCACGTGTCCATCTGAACCTTGCACATACAACTCCAACTCTAGTCGCTCCATATCTAAAATAAGCTGAGGTTACGTAATAAGGGCCGCTACACTCCTTGAACTCTTTTCGACTAAGAGCATCTCGCAACCACATTTGCCTTCCTGGTGATACTGAATCCTAGCATCATAATCCTTTAGAAGCTCCAACCAACGCCTCTGCCTCATGTTGAGCTCTTTCTGAGTGAAGATGTATTTAAGACTTTTGTGATCGGTGAAGATATCACAAGTCTCTCCATACAAATAGTGCCTCCAAATTTTTAGGGCAAAGATCACCGCTGCCAACTCCAAATCATGAGTGGGTAGTTCACCTCGTAAGGTTTAAGCTGCCTAGAAGCATAAGCAATCACCTTACCGTGTTGTATCAAAACACACCCCAAGCCCTTCTTAGAAGCATCACTATAAATCTGATAACCTCCTGTCCCCGACGGCAATGCAAGTTTTGGAGCTGTCACAAGTCGTTTCTTCAACTCTTCGAAACTCTTCTCACGCTCCTCATTCCACACAAACTTTGTCCCCTTTCTCATCAACTGGGTCAATGGTAAGGCAAGCAAGGAAAACCCTTCCACAAACCGCCTATAATACCTCGCTAAACCCAAGAAACTCCTAATCTCATCACATCAGTAGAGGTCTTGGCCATTTAGTGATAGCCTCAACCTTTGAAGGGTCCACCTTAATGCCTTCGGCCAGAAACAACGTGGCCCAAAAAGCAACCGCTTCCAACCGAACTCACATTTAGAGAATTTAGCATACAATTTCTCTTTTCGCAAAATCCCAATCATTGTGTGAAGATGTTCTCTCATGCTCTTCCTTAGACTTGGAGTAAACCAAAATGTCATCAATAAAGACAATAACAAATTGGTCCAAATACTCCTTAAACACCCGATTCATCAAATCCATAAACACCGCCAGAGCGTTAGTCAACCCGAACGGCATCACCAGAAATTTGTAATGCCCATATCGAGTAAGAAAAGCCGTCTTAGGGATATCCTCATCCTCACCTCAATCGATGATAGCTGAGCCTCAAGTCTATTTTGAAAAATACTTTGCCCTTTGAAGTTGGTCAAATAAGTCATCAATCCTTGACAATGGATACCGATTCCTGATAGTAATCTTATTCAACTCCCTGTAGTCTATACACAGCCTCATAGACCCATCCTTCTTCTTCACAAACAAGACTGGAGCACCCTAGGGTGAAACACTTGGGCTAATCACACCACGATCTAACAACTCCTACAACTGTTCCTTTAACTCCTGCAACTCCAACGGTGCCATCCGATACGATGCCTTAGAGATAGGCTCCGCACCAGGAACAAGCTCAATAGCAAACTCTACTTCCTGCTGTGGTGGCAACCCTGACAATTCCTCAGGAAACACATCGGGAAAGTTATGAACAATTGGAACATCTTCAATACGAGACTCACCCTTAGAGGTATCTTTCACAAATGCCAAATACCCCTCACAACCCTTTGCCACCAACTTTCCAGCCTTCAAAGCTGAAATCAACTTCAACACCCTACCTACCGAGAACCCCGAAACACAATTTCGGAGACTTCACATCTCCGAATATAACCTTCTTTCGCTAACAATCGATAGTGGCCTGGTGCTTATCCAAACAATCCATCCCAAGAATGACATCGAAATCGTGCATACTCATTGGAAGAAGATTAGCCCTACGAATCTTATCCCCAAACTGATCGGACACCCTCGATACAAATCGGAAATAACAACAGAAGTCCCAATCGGGGTAGCAATAGACATAACAGAATCTAAGGACTGAGATGGCACACCAAGGTGCCGAACAAAAGACTGAGCAACAACGGAATGAGTAGAACCCGTATCAAATAGAATATAAGCCTCACGATTTCTAACTAAAAGAGTGCGAAACTTGAAGACCGCGTACTCGCTGCTTGCTTTGGTTATATGTCAAGGCAAACACTCGACCAATTTGGACGTGACCTCCATTGCCATCATTATCACCACCTCCACCATTTCGCGTGGTTAAAGACAATCTCTAGCCATATGATCCCATCCGTCACATAAGAAGCATGCACGTGAGTCAGTGTGGCAATCGTCTCCCTGGATGATTAGCCCCACAAGTAGTACAAGGAGCTATCGAAATGAGATTTGGGTTACCCCACCATTTGGTCCGGGATAACGACCTCGATTTTGCCCTCACGACGATTATGCCCTCGGCATGGCGATTTCGACCATGCCAAGGTAGCTGAAGTTGACAATTTTGCCCTTGTTGAGGCATCTGCCGATAACCCTATTTCGATTCTCGCCACGCCATCGCCTCTCTCTGCCACCACCACGATTCCTGCTCCATCGACCACCTCGACTTCTCCCATGCCGAATCGAAACTTGACCTCTTTGGTCATCTCATCCCTCTTCGACTCCCTTCGTTTAGAAGACCGAAAGTCCTGCTGTTCCATCTCAATATTCTTGGCCAGATTGCCATCACGACACGTCTCGCAAACTTGTTGTTAATAAGATCTTTGGCGATACCTATAATGGATCCTCCACTTGAATTTCTTTGCCTGTTCCACTGCGGTCCCCACTGAAGTTCCCGCAAAGCCTGCAAACCTGGTGAACCTCGTCATGAAGTCCGTCTTTGGACTCATCATCTTTCTGCCGAATAGACAGACGCTTTCTAGCATAGGCCTCTTTATCGGTAATTTGAAAATCTGGCGATAGAAGACCTCACAAAACTCGCCTAACTAAGTACCTCGGCATAACCATCGCCTTTTTGTTACTTTTGTCGCCTTCCACCACCTCTGTGCATCTCCTTCTAACTTGTAAGCAGCAAGTAGCACTTTCTGATTATCCAAACACCCTAACACATCAAAAATCTTCTCTAAGTGGGGAATCCAATTCTCTGCATCAATTGGAGTTGAGTGAATCGAATGCATGTGGTTTCGCTTCAAAACCTTTCCAACCACACATACATTGGAACCACCTGCTGATCAATACCATCTGCATTCCCTTCCTTTTTGTTTGTCTGTGGACCATTATTTCTCGGATTCTCCTGTTCTGGAATTTCTGGTGGCGACTGTTGCATTGCATGTACAACCTATGCCACCAACTGAGGTAAAGCCTGGTTCACCGCCTGATTAACCAAGGTAGTCAATTGAGCATTAAATTGATCATTAGGTTGCTCATTGGGCTGACCTTCACCTCTTCCCCTATTGCTACCTCGCCTCCCAGCAACTCTAGCGGATCTACGAGCCATCTAACAAAGAGATCAACGAATAGATAACAAAGCAGATTAGAGACAGATTGAATCGGTGATGATGATGGTGAGCGAGAAAATTAAGCGAAAAAAACCTAACCTAAGTCTCACCCATAACTCATGTGTCAAACCTAAATAGGTTTTCTACAAGAAAGAACTGGCTCGACGATATCTAACTCAGAATACCCCCTTTCCGAAATAGAAAGAGAGGTTACTCAAAACATAAGAAAACTGATGAATTTAATAGCAAGGCTCAAAGCCACAAAAGAATAGTCTTAATAACTGATAAATACCACAAGTCAACCATAATAAATCTCAAATTGTCTCAAACCGCAATCTAAAATAATTATTACAATTCCAAGTAAACTGACACATCAAGACTAAACAGAATATCTTTAAGTCATTGGAATGAATGGAGCTCTCATCACACTTGCCCTTGATCCCCCTGATTACTTGTCGAAAGAAAAATACATCATAAGCCAAATGCCCAGTACGGATATAGAATACAAATAATGAACCGAAATAACTAACTCAATTAAATGAAATGAAATGAACGAACTGAAACGAAACGAACAAAACTAACACAACGAAATAATAAGCTGAATCAAATGGCTGGGTGTTATTTCATACCGAGCTCAGAACAAAACAAAAATATACCTTTCCACTGAGTAAGTCAAATAATGCCACACAGTGAATCAAACACATTGGACCGCGAATCCATGCATGTAAAATTGGAAGGTGTGTTTGGCACAAACATCACCAATCCATGCACGTAATGTAAGCAGAAAACTAGGGTCGACCCATAGCCTCCCACAACAAAACACCAAATGGCCAACTCCCACCAGAGCACAAAACGGAGACGTCGTGGATTGATCACACCGCCACGGAAGGTGTCATGCCTCGGTGCCAAGAGGACATGCCTGTGGTACCCCCACAGGTGGTTATAGCTCAGGTATACCCTACGGTACATTCTAATAACAAAACCATGTCACAACACATGCGACACAATATCAACACAAAGGGGTTCTAACGTGTACATGTTAAATCGAACGAATCATCAACATAAGTCTTCAAAAATATACTAATTAACATGTACATCACTACGAAAATTGAAATAAATATTAACATGATAACCGAGTTCAAAGAGTACAAATATGAGTTCTAAATATCAATGTCCCAAAACGAAACTATCACATGGATTTGAGAAGGAACAGATATGCGAAACAATAACTAACTTCTAAACAACAATAAAACGAACAAATCAAAATTAAAAGGATTATCATCTTTGAAGAATATTTAATCCGCACTGGAGTAAGCAATGTAATACCCAAAATTTAAATTCCAAAAATACTTCCCTCAAATGCGATCTAATACAATAAAATAAAATAAAATTTTATTATAAATCTAACCATTACTAACATCACTTTATTAAATCTATTATTAAGTAACTTTTATAATTTTATCAACAAATTAATTAATTAGAATTATATATATCTTGTTTTTAATTAAATCCTATACAATATTTCTATATATATATATATATATACGCATAACATTGATGCTTTTAAAAGTCCTGTAAGTTTCATACGTAAGAAATAAAATAATTACTTTAAAGAAATCAATTTCTCATATTAATATGACAATTGTTGACAACACAGGTTTTATGAATCTATAAATATATATAGGTATTATATCATATGTAATAAAGAATATATTACTTGTTATCCATATTCACTTTATTAATACATCAATGGCATCATATATTGTTAAGACACAATTTACATATATCTATGATGATGGATGCCCAAAATAGCAACATAATTTTATACTTCCACCACGTGAGCATTATGTTATTAACTAGCCTCTATAGTTTTGTTTGTATTCTGATCATTCTTCCATTCCAATTGCAACACATAATTATATCAATCACAAAAAATTTACTTACCGGATCTAGCCAGCCTTTTCTCCTTCCTTTTCCCTTGATCGATTTGTGTTAGGCGTAGTGGTGAACAAATTAGGTTTTAGATATTTATTATTATTATTTTGTTTTACTAACTCTCCTAATTTTAATAGAATTAAAAAAAATACATAAGTATAAATTTGACCCACTTAATTTTAAAGTCCAATTTTACCAATTAATTTACCCAACACTTATTAATATTTATTAGCCCAAAATAAATGACTAGTTTGACCCAAATAAATGACAAAGTCCAATTAATATGTTTTAAAACAAAATATTTTTTTTAAATAAAAATTTAATATATTTTATTTTTTGGGTATTACATTAGTTATCTCTCACGTTCGCAGTATTAAACTATGGATGAAGACTCTATTAACCATTCAATCTACGGATGGACAATCATGATTTATTGTAAGAATAAGCTTTAAATTGACAACGTTGTCAATGGATCAGTCTCCATCTCTCTCTCTCTCTCTCTATATATATATATATATATATATATATATATATATATATATATGAAACAAAGGAAAGAAGTTGGAAAAATTATTGTGTATATTCTTACTCTATTGATACAATTACATGTATATATATATATACCAATGATACAGAGAAATCCTCTAAACTAGGACAGATTACAAATTGATATGAACAGATTTGTTGCACTAATTAAGCTACACAAATTGATTTATTGCACTGATTAAGGTATACAAATTGATATATTGCACAAGTTAACTCTTTATTGATGAGCTTTTCATGGAGTTCATCAAATGATATGGTGGTCTCACGACCATTCACGGCATCAATAACAGATTGATATTCATCATCAAGTCCGTCGAGAATTTTTTAAATGAGATCTTCTTGATCTAGAGGTTTTTCGAGGACAGTGAGTTCATCGGCACGGGCTTTGATGGATTGCATGTAATCAGATATGGTGAGTGCACCCTGGGTGATTCGTTTGAGTTAGTCTTTGATTTGTTTGATGTGGCCTCGAGAGGGTCGCGCATATGTATTGGCCAGAATCTGCCAAAAGTCTTGACATGTTTTAGATTGAGTGATGATAGGGATGATAGAGGGCGAAAGAGTTCCAATGAGGGCACCAAAATTCAGTTTATCCTGGCGAACCCATGTGGTGTGCTTAGGATTGGATTCTTCCTTATTGTCTTTGGTGATCTTTTCAGGTGGAGCAAGATGAGAACCATCAATAAACTTTTGCAGATCGTAACCAATGAGAATTGCTTCAATTTAAAGTTTTCAAGAAAGGTAATTGGTGGTTTTAAGTTTGATGGAGTTGTGGATAGTGATCATGATGAGAGGTTTGGTGGGTTCCTGGGAATTGGGAATAACAATTTGGTTGTTGGCAGTGGCCATTGGAGGGAAGAAGGTTACAGATTGGAGATTAGAGAATTGTAGAGAAGGTTGTTGGATCGGAGCTTTGATACCATAAAACAATGGAGAGAAGTTAGAAGAATTATTGTGTATATTCTTACTCTACTGATACAATTACATGTATATATACCAATGATACACAGAATTCCTCTAAACTAGGACAGATTACAAATTGATATGAACAGATTTATTGCACTAATTAAGCTACATAAATTGATCTATTGCATTGATTAAGGTATACAAATTGATCTATTGCACAAGTTAACTCGTTATTGATGAGCTTTTCATGGAGTTCATCAAATGATATGGTGGTCTCACGACCATTCACGGCATCAATAACAGATTGATATTCATCATCAAGTCCGTCGAGAATTTTTTCAATGAGATCTTCTTGATCCAGAGGTTTTTCGAGGACAACGAGTTCATCGGCACGGGCTTTGATGGATTGCATGTAATCAGATATGGTGAGTGCACCCTGGGTGATTCGTTTGAGTTGGTCTTTGATTTGTTTGATGTGGCCTCGAGAGGGTCGCGCATATGTATTGGCCAGAATCTGCCAAAACTCTTGACATTTTTTAGATCGAGTGATGATAGGGATGATAAAGGGCGAAAGAGTTCCAACGAAGGCACCAAAAATCAGTTTATCCTGGCGAACCCATGTGGTGTGCTCAGGATTGGATTCTTCCTTATTGTCTTTGGTGATCTTTTCAGGTGGAGCAAGATGAGAACCATCAATAAACTTTTGCAGATCGTAACCAATGAGAATTGCTTCAATTTGAAGTTTCCAAGAAAGGTAATTGGTGGTCGTAAGTTTGATGGAGTTGTGGATAGTGATCATGATGAGAGGTTTTGTGGGTTCCTGGGAATTAAAAATAACAATTTGGTTGTTGGCAGTGGCCATTGGAGAGGAGAAGGTTAGAGATTGGAGATTAGAGAATTGTAGAGAAGGTTATTGGATCGGAGCTTTGATACCATGAAACAAAGGAGAGAAGTTGGAAGAATTATTGTGTATATTCTTACTCTACTGATACAATTACATGTATATATATATACCAATGATACACAGAAATCCTCTAAACTAGGACACATTACAAATTGATATGAACAGATTTGTTGCACTAATTAAGCTACACAAATTGATCTATTGCACTGATTAAGGTATACAAATTGATCTATTGCACAAGTTAACTCTTTATTGATGAGATTTTCATGGAGTTCATCAAATGATATGGTGGTCTCACGACCATTCACGACATCAATAACAGATTGATATTCATCATCAAGTCCGTCGAGAATTTTTCAATGAGATCTTCTTGATCCAGAGGTTTTCCGAGGACAGCGAGTTCATCGGCACGGGCATTGATGGATTGCATGTAATCAGATATGGTTAGTGCACCCTGAGTGATTTGTTTGAGTTGGTCTTTGATTTGTTTGATGTGGCCTCGAGAGGGTCGGGCATATGTATTGGCCAGAATCTGCCAAAAGTCTTGACATGTTTTAGATTGAGTGATGATAGGGATGATAGAGGGCGAAAGAGTTCCAACGAGGGCACCAAAAATCAGTTTATCCTGGCGAACCCATGTGGTGTGCTCAGGATTGGATTCTTCCTTATTGTCTTTGGTGATCTTTTCAGGTGGAGCAAGATGAGAACCATCAATAAACTTTTGCAGATCGTAACCAATGAGAATTGCTTCAATTTGAAGTTTCCAAGAAAGGTAATTGGAGGTCGTAAGTTTGATGGAGTTGTGGATAGTGATCATGATGAGAAGTTTGGTGGGTTCCTGGGAATTGGGAATAACAATTTGGTTGTTGGCAGTGGCCATTGTAGAGGAGAAGATTAGAGATTGGAGATTAGAGAATTGTAGAGAAGGTTGTTGGATCGGAGCTTTGATACAATAAGACAAAGGAGAGAAGTTGGAAGAATTATTGTGTATATTCTTACTCTACTGATACAATTACATATATATATATATATATACCAATGATACACAGAAATCCTCTAAACTAGGACAAATTATAAATTGATATGAACAGATTTGTTGCACTAATTAAGCTACACAAATTGATCTATTGCACTGATTAAGGTATATACAAATTGATCTATTGCACAAGTTAACTCTTTATTGATGAGCTTTTCATGGAGTTCATCAAATGATATGGTGGTCTCACGACCATTCACGACATCAATAACAGATTGATATTCATCATCAAGTCTCCGTCGAGAATTTTTTTAGTGAGATCTTCTTGATCCAGAGGTTTTCCGAGGACAGCGAGTTCATCGGCACGGGCTTTGATGGATTGCATGTAATCAGATATGGTGAGTGCACCCTGGGTGATTCGTTTGAGTTGGTTTTTGATTTGTTTGATGTGGCCTCGAGAGGGTCGCACATATGTATTGGCCAGAATCTGCAAAACTCTTGACATGTTTTAGATTGAGTGATGATAGGGATGATAGAGGGCGAAAGAGTTCCAACGAGGGCACCAAAATTCAGTTTATCCTGGCGAACCCATGTGGTGTGCTCAGGATTGGATTCTTCTTTATTGTCTTTGGTGATCTTTTCAGGTGGAGCAAGATGAGAACCATCAATAAACTTTTGCAAATCGTAACCAATGAGAATTGCTTCAATTTGAAGTTTCCAAGAAAGGTAATTAGTGGTCGTAAGTTTGATGGAGTTGTGGATAGTGATCATGATGAGAGGTTTGGTGGGTTCCTGGGAATTGGAAATAACAATTTGGTTGTTGGCAGTGGCCATTGGAGAGGAGAAGGTTAGAGATTGGAGATTAGAGAATTGTAGAGAATGTTGTTGGATCGGAGCTTTGATACCATGAAACAAAGGAGAGAAGTTGGAAGAATTATTGTGTATATTCTTACTCTACTGATACAATTACATGTATATATATATACCAATGATACACAGAAATCCTCTAAACTAGGACAGATTACAAATTGATATGAACAGATTTATTGCACTAATTAAACTACATAAATTGATCTATTGCACTGATTAAGGCATACAAATTGATCTGTTGCACTGATTGAGGAATTCAAATGTCCGAGTCAGTCGGCGATAGATTTGGTATTGCTATCAATATATGACTAATTCATATCCAAGATTGTAATGATAACATTATCTTTATAACATATTTTAAATGTTCATTTACGGATCAAACAATATAGAAGAACTACAATCCGCAGTTTAATATGGGATGTCCGCAATTTAGTTCATCAACCGCACAATTAAAATGCAGATGAATAATTTTATTTGATTTTACGGAGAAGAAGTCTTCAAACCCTTGCACTATATTCTTCAATCTTTCAAACTTTCTTTAATTCTTTTTTTGCATACATATTAGTCTTCTACGATGTGTGCTATATATATATATATATATATATATATATATATATATAGAAACCGTCAGTGAGACTCACTTACTTTTGTTAAAATGCGGACCTTTTTTTTGTTTTTTAAAACAACTAAAAAAAATATTTAATATTTTATGGGCGATATTTTCCATAATATAATGTTTTAGGCGTGATTTGAATACCTATACAAAAATGGTGATGCGATGCTGCGCACGGTATGCAGGACTATTTTGTTATCGTATCCAAATCACATCCAAAACATTGTATTATGAAAAATTTCAATTCCATAAAATATTAAACTTTTTTTTAGTTATTTAAAAAAAAAAGAAAGAAAAAAAAAAAGTCCCCATTTTAACAAAAAAGAAAAATCTTCACGATCTCGACTATATATATATATATATATATATATATATATATATATATATATATATATATATATATATACTTGTTCAATTTGCCCCATACTCCAACCTCCAAAATTAGCTCTCGTACGCTATTTGCTATATATTGAAAAATAGAGAGAAGAGAAAAAAGAATAACTTAAATCGTCCCTGACCCTCTGTCCACCAAAGGCCAAGCCTCTGAAAACCCATCGACTACAAATTACATATCGATTACCATTAAACCTAGGCCTTCAAAAAATTATCAATGATCAAAAAAGACGTATTCAAACTAAATTGCATGCATGTTGTCGAGGACTGCTAATAAATCAATTCTAATTTTAGTTTCTTTAAGAACTTATTGTTATTGATTTTGGCGAAGAAGATGAAGGCTGACAATAATTAAGAGTTGATTTGGAATTGGAATTGGAATTGATTTGTAACAACTTACTTGTGAAGTTTGACAACATAGTCGTGAAAAAATTATTTTCAATGATCGCGACAATTGTGCTGCTTTCACTGGTATGTAACACTGAGAATTAATCAAGTTGCCATAAATTTCATGGATGAACCTAAGCAAACAAGCTACATTCTTGGTAAAGAAAAAAATGGGCAGCAGCTTCTAACGCACAAAAAAGAAAATTTCTTTAATAGTATGGACGGTGATTTTTTTTAAAATTTTTGGTCATTTTTCTTATCTGTAGAACAAAACTGCAGACGCCCCATATTAAACTGTGGATTGTAGTTTCTCTATACTATTCGATATGTAAATGGATGACTAAGATATGTTGTAAAGATTATATTATTTTTATAATGTTGACTATGAATCAATCTCTCTCTCTCTCTCTATATATATATATATATATATATATATATATATATATATATATCGTGTAAAGATAAAATAAACTTTCCTTAAAAATGTAAAAATAAACAAAAAATAAGTATCTTTATGATTTATGAAAGTGAATATCTATTTACTTTTCTGCACTTTATCTATTTATTTTTCTGCATTATATCCTTTTTTTGTCATTTTTATTTTAATATTTTTATTCATTTATTCTTTTTTACGGTTGAAGCAAGTATCTTTGAAAGTAGGAGAGGGTTGAGAATTGACTAAACAAAAAATAAGTATCTTTATGATTTATGAAAGTGAATATCTATTTACTTTTCTGCACTTTATCTATTTATTTTTCTGCATTATATCCTTTTTTTGTCATTTTTATTTTAATATTTTTATTCATTTATTCTTTTTTACGGTTGAAGCAAGTAGTATTTGAAAGAGTCCTTCTACACAGATAGCTTTATTGGACAGGAAAATTGGATATTTTCAAAAAAAAAAAAAAATTGATTATGACTCCCAAAAATAGGGTTATACAGTCTGTATAACCCTGTTTTTGTATTTGTATTCAAATTACACCTAAAATATTATATTTTGTAAAAATTCTTGTTTGAATAAATACTATACATTTTTTGGGAGTCATAATAAAAAAAAAAATTAAAAATATTCTATTTTCTTGTCCAATTCACCCGTCTGCCTATACTTATTCTATTTGAAATGTTTATCGCAGATTGCGTTTCGACAAAATTTAATTTACTTTAATTAATTTAAAAAAGAAGGTGTTATTGTTGGATAAGGTGATATCATAGTCAACTTAAAATTCTTAATAATTACCTATTCTTCGGGTGATCACATCTAATATTTTATAATGTTTTATGGACTTCTATACCAGTTTTATAGTGTTATATCCAAATTAACAGAAATAAAATTAATTTTTTTAAAAAAATTATTTACCCTCCGAGTGAAGAGGATCCAAATCACCCGACAAGTGTATACTTAGAATTGAATTGTGGTTGCGTCCATCTCACAAGCACTGCCTTGCGTTGAAATTTGCATCACGTAATAATCAAATAATACTTCCTCTTTCATATTAAAATTAATTTAAAATATTTTTAAATTTAAAATTATTATTAATTCTTTAATTTTAATGATGAATATCGTAAATAATTTAAAAAATATTACTTACGATAAATTTTGTTGTTTATAATTTTAATTTTAATGAGTTATCTCAATTTTAAATTTAAAAATAATTATAATTTGAAATATATCTTGAATTACCCGATTAGGTATGTTTGGAATAAATTACTTTCATAATGTCAGAATATAATAAAAGAGAAAAATTCTAAATCACACTATTTAATTTATGAAAGCGAGACATTGGGCAACATTTTTTTTATATAAAAAAAAATTCACTTTTTGGAGAATACGATATATTTTTAATTTTATGAATATGAGACATTGGGCAATTTTTTTTTTGAAAGCCTTCACTTTTTAGGAAATACAGTATAATTAATTTCATAATTAAATACATCATCAATGACCAAATCTAACTCAAAAAAAGAGTAAGAAAAAAACTCACAAACAAACACTTCACCTAAAACCAAACCTGAGAATACAATAAAATTTCATTACATCATCAGAAATAAAACTTTATCAAAAGAGGAAGAAATAACTCACAAATAAATTCCACCTAAAGAGGAAACAAATTTCTCATCATGAGACCTAAAGGTCACACACTAGGTTAAGAGCTCATTGGCGCCATTGGGTAACATGAGTTAGGAATTGTTTATTGAAATTACTTTATTAGTTAATTATAAGTAGTTTCAAAAAACCTGTTTAATTTGCGTATGGTAATTTAAAAAAAAATAAAACGGTAAAAAAGTTTTAGTGTTAAAAAAAATGTTTTGAACTTATTTTAAAGAAAAAAATGAACCAAAGGTATATGGTAGCAGTATAGTAATCAATTAAGTATAGCTAATAAAATATATGGATATCAAAATAGTAATATATATATACGGTCAAACGACCTGATTGTTGAATTTTTGCTTCTAAGCAGGAGTCGAAGAAATTGAACAAGATTTCTTTTCAGCTCTTTAAAAGATGGAGTGTGTATATGGGGGTGGGGGTGGGGGTGGGGGTGGGGGTGGGAGGGGGGTGTTTAACCTTCATCCAACAAATTTAAAAATAAGTGATAGGCCCATCAATGTATATTCTTTAACGTGAGACTATATATTACCTCACAATAAGAAATTAAGAAAATCAGCAACATAAAACAAGAAGTCTGTTAATTATGCTCCTCTTTTTCTTTACTTCTCTTTGCACCGAGCTCACCGCTAATATATAACGAGACTAGCTAGGTACTCCTAGTAGGCAATGGGAAAGCTAAACGCACAATGAACATCCATAACATGAAATTGACTATTAATATATCAATACTGTATTAATTAATTAATGAAGTTAACTTTATAAAAACTAGATATCTCCACATATATATATATATATATAGAGAGAGAGAGAGAGAGATCATGGCCCGCCACTGATAGGTGCACGTTAACAAATTACACAGCTAACACCACTATCATGAGGTTCCTCTAAACTTACTATAAATGAACTCAACAATTAATGGGAGGTATTAAACAGGACATTCACATTCCTGCCTGTCACCTAATTAATTCATTAACCTCAATAAATCTAATTAAAATAAATAGTAAATTCAAATAATAAATATGAGACAAGAGAAAGAGAGGGAGAGGGAGAGATTAGGAAGCGAAAACTTTTTCAGCCATTGGGGTAAGGTCAGAAAACAAATACTACTATTGAGTAAAGGCAAATTCAACAATTTAAAAAGTAAATAACATGAAAGGGTTCCCTCATTGTGTTTTGTTTTTATTCTTCACTCCCCACCCCCCCCACTCCCCCACCCCATCCCCACATTGATATTGAAGGCTTGAGTGCAACTTCTCCAAGGACATATTCAAACCTATTAATAGTCACTTTCTAAAAGAAACTCATTATTTCTCATCCTTTATCCCATACTTGAGAAAATGGACGGTTAATGGACGCCGAGAAATTAAGTGGATATCGATACCCTTTTTTTCTTTCTTCAATACAATTTATAATTTTCTTTTCTATGTACTATACATGCATGCTGCATTATTTTCTTGACTATATATCATAAACTTTGTATATATACAATTTATTTTTCAAATATATTAGATGATTACAAATGTATTTTTCCGTTCTACTAGAAAATAACTTATATTTTCGACGAAATTATTTTATCATTAATTATTTTAAGTGGACATCTAATTAATTGTAGTCGAGAAAGACGATATATTCTTTTAGATTCTTAATTTGGAGAAATTAATTATATGACCGTACGTGCATATAGTAAATAGGTTGACACTGCTAATTGGTTGTGACAACAATTCAATTAATTAAAACCTAAAGTTTCATAGTGAAACTGAAACAACAAATTAAAAGTTTCATTCACAAAATAACATATATAATTTTGGACTTGTAGTAAGCAATTGGCCGAGACAACCGCGTACAATTTTATATATCCTCTATGCATATGTATACGTAAATACACTATACATGCACCATATATATATCAAAATAATAGAGTGAGTTGGGATGTCTATTTAGTATATATAAATAACCATGAGCTAAATGACCCATTTCCATTTTCTGCAGCTTTCCTGTGCAGAGATAGCGATAGAACAAGCTACGCACCATAGAGAGAGAGAGAGAGAGAGAGAGAGAGAGTGATGGAATCGAATTAATTCAACATTATCTTTTCTTTTAATTAATTTGTTATTAATTAATCCCTCTCCTAGCCAGCCAGCCAGCCAGCCAGCCGCCCCCTTTGTCATCGATCTATATATGATCTCCTCGATCAGAATTTCCATACCAGGTTAGTGAGCGAATTGAATGTCCGAAAAATTACGCAACCGTTAACTATAATTCTTTGTTGTAAATAAATACTAGTCTGAATTAATTTCCAATAAGTTAATACCAAATTGAGGCCCTCCTTTTTCTAAGAAATCCGAAAATTGGTTTTTGCTAATTTCAGCTTCGAAGCATCTATGGACTTTCCCAATCGAGAATCGGAGAGGAAACAACAAGTGGGAAGGGGAAAGATAGAGATCAAGAGGATCGAAAACACAACTAATCGACAAGTCACTTTCTGTAAGCGCCGCAATGGCTTGCTCAAGAAGGCCTATGAATTATCCGTGCTATGTGATGCTGAAGTTGCTCTTATCGTCTTCTCCAGCCGCGGCCGCCTTTATGAATATGCTAATAACAGGTTTTTATATTAATTAATTAATACATATATCAACATCTTATATATATATATATATATATATATATATATATATATATATATATATATATATAGATTTTTTTGTAATAATTACAATTGTCTTTCTTTCTTCAGGCCTTAATTTCTTTCCCCCATATGTATGTATATATGCGTTCGAGCTTTATAATTAAATTTCCTCTTTCTCTCTTTGGTGCTTGTTCTTTCGAATCCTAGCCATTTGTTTCATACTTTCTTATATGCATAGATCTGGTGCAGCTGAACTTGTACCTAAAACGTGTAATAGCAAGGTAAAAGAAATTAGAAATTAAGATTTGGAAATTAATTAATTAATGAGCTTATTTGTGTGTGTTTATATCTATTGTTTTGTACTTTCTCATTTCATTCTCTCTCATGGAACCATATTTCATCAATCAGCTAGCTAGCTAGAGAAAAAAGCTAGTTATTAAGCTGTCATGCTCTCATTTGTCCATTAATTCCCTTCATCTACATAGATTATAACCACTCTTCCTTAATATCATACGCAGATCTAGATTAGGGTTTCATCAAATCCCAGATGGGTATATATATGCCCATATATATATAAATTCACTAGACTTGTGTTTTCATTCGGTAATCAAACAAATCTAGATAGGTTATATATATATAACTAAACCTTGGATTTTGACCATTTTACCCTTGTATGGAAGTAGTGTGTGTCACACATGGTTAGGGTTTGATATATATGTTAGCTAGCCAGCCAGCCAGCCAAGAATCTTTGTTTGGTCACGTCAACCATGAATTTTCAGTTGTAAACACACTTGTAAGTACGTACTGACATCAGGAAAAGGGTATGTCATATTCCTTTTCCTTAGGGGACCTCATCTTTTTCATATATATATATATTCATTGGTGCAAAAATTACACTTTCTTATATTGTATTCTAGTTTCTTCTACTTAGTTTTCCTTTGGTTTTTGTCTTAACTTTTGACCCACCTCTTACGCAAAATAATATATATATATAAATATATATATATATATATATATATATATATATATATATATTGAGTATACCAGCTTCAAAGCTAATTGAGTACTTCCCCTTCCATTTTAAGAATGAAAGATCTAGAGATAGAACTAATTAATTTTTTTTCTAAAAACTGGGATTTGTGAATAGCTAAAAACCATATGAAGAAATCAGCTAGATTAAATCTTAATTAATACTCAGTAGATTACAAACCCAAGTATTAAAATACTAGCTAACAATATCTTATTCAAAATACAAAGGGTAATAGTTAAATGTTGGTATATGTGTAGCTCGAAGTTAAATGTTGGTATATATGTGTGTATATATATATATATAGAGAGAGAGAGAGAGAGAGAGAGAGAGAGAGAGAGAGAAGTGATAGTTGAGGTGAGAGAGATGGAGAATTGAAGAGGGAAAAGAAAGGAGGTACGGACAGGTGAGAGCCAACGGGAGGTTTGGGTACGTATTTTTTCGCTTGCTTATAAGTGGTTGCATGGGGAAGAGCGCACGTACGTACTACCTACAACAAAGGCGCCTGCTCTTCTTCTGGTCTGAAAAGACAATTACACTGCTGCACTTCACACAGAATATGACCGACTTCATACACAAACTATAAGTAAACGTACTAAACAATAAGTTAGTTAGACATAAATTTAAAATCTGAAATTTTTATTTACATAAGTATTAACCAATTTATTAAAAATTATATTTAGGAAAATACACATAAAATATTTCTTCTTGTATATATTTAGAAAATTATATCTGCATTTTGATATATATTTTGATCTTTTTATGTAAATGTGAAATTTATCTAATTATTTATGTGAGATAGATTATATAAAAATATTAATTTTTATGTGAAAATATTAATTCTTTATATTTATATTCATCCTTCATCCTATTGTTGTATTAATTTATTACTCCTCCCGTATCAAAATTACATGGACATTATTAAAAAAAATAAAAATAAAAATACATTTGCATAAACATTTGTTAAAAACTAAGAACTTTCACAGAAACATCAAGTATACATATTACAACATTTTTGCAATTGTTCGGTAATATGTTATAGATTAAACAACATTTATTATTTCGATAATATATAGTTTTATTCTGACAATATTAATAATTTATAATAAATTTATTTTCTCAAATATATCTCAAAAATTCGACAAAATATTATTATGAGAAAATGATAGTACTCAGTTTAGGAAAGTATAACCAGTAATCTGTTAAAATCTTTATATTATTAATTTATAGTTAAAAATGTAATTATAATTTTAGAAAAACAAAACAACTACTATATTTTAATTTTTAGAACAAAGGAAATATAATTAATGTATAGTTCTGTACATATTAAAATATTCAACTCAAAATTACTAATTGATAATAAATAGTGAAATAATAATCTTAAATTGTATATTGAATTTTCAAATCTTAATTGACACGGAGATGGAAATGGAACTTTATATCTCAATATTCTGTAACTAAGAACTAATATGTCAAAGCCATATCTGGATTTCTTGGTCGAATCGAGTTGGGTAATAGAGTTTGCTATTGGTTATTACACTCAGTGTAGTTGGGTTGGGTGACACGTCGAATGGCATTTAAGGAGGTTGTTTCAGCCAATCATATTGTGGGATCTTGTGCCGACGTGGCAGCAGACAACCAATAGTTTCTCGAAGAAATTAAGGTTACTGCTTATCCTGACTGCACTGCTTCTTTAGTCTGTACTGTGGGCTGTGGAGTAGAATATTACTTGTAAAATAGAATAAAATAAAAAGTTTAAATATGTTTCATTATTTTAAATTATCTAATATAATCTATTTCGATGATTCATTTTTAATTTTTAGATGATTAAACTATTATTTTTTTTTATTTTACATTCAATTAGAGTCTCTACTACATCAAAAATTATTGACGTATCGTATTCGAATGAGCCATTGTTCAACTGATGTGTAATTAAAAAAATATTATTTTAATGTTTGATTACACAATTATTATATATGAAAAGGCAAATTTGACAAATCACTTTATAATAAATAAAATGATATCAAAATCAAAACTAAAAACAAAACATAATAAAAAATAACAATCTAAAAATTAATTCAAAGATTAATATTGAAAGACAATCATCGGTGCTTCTCATCAAACTCACTGCTAAAAAAAATCCTCAAATCAAGAATCCATGACTTCAAAATCTTGTCAGATCACAACCCAATTCTTTTTTTTCCCGTTCTCTTTTTTTCCCTCCCTTTTCTGACAAGGCTTTTACTCATGCTCTGCGGATTGTGATGGTTGTTAGATCTGGGAATTGTGGTGGTGGTGGTGGTCAGATCTGGGTGTTGGGTGTTGTGATGTCGGCAAGATCATAAGCAACAATAGCAAACAACAATTGCAATCAAAACAATAATTTGAATTCCTTAATTTTGATCTGCATTTTCCCTTTGATCTCGGTTGAGACTCTTCGTTGGAGTTTCATCTTTTTTAAGGGTTTCTTCACTCCGCCGGTGGTTAAGGCTGATTTTTGTTAATTTTGTTTTGTTTTCCTTTATGGTTGGGATGATTGATTATTGTTTGTTTAGTATAATACGTAATGGTGACGGTTGTAAATGGTGGTAAAGTAGTAAATTTGATTAAAATTTGTTGTTGATGTATATATCATTAATTTTGATCGTGAAACTGAAAATGAGGCTCAATCTCATGGAAGCGGTGGTGGCGGCAGTGGCGGTGGCCGGTGAACGTTGTGTAGGTGGATAAGGTGGCTATGGAGGAGGTAGCCAGAAAGGTGGTGGCGGTGGTTATGGAGCTGGCGGTGGTGGCTATGGTAGTTTTAATGTTTGATAAAAAAAATGGTGTGACGATTTTGCCCTATATTATATCAAAAATGTTTAATCACAAAATAAAAAATTATTTTTTTGAAACACATCAGCTTAGTTATGGTCCACCCAGACAATTACGTCAACAATTTCTAACGTGACAGACTCAAAATAAAATATGTCAGATAATTTAAAATAATGAACATATTTAAGCCAAAATAAAATAAAGTTCCTTTAAAATCAGATACGTACAAATAGGAACACAACCAAACACCAGAAATGAAGAATTAAAGCAACGTACCAATTAAGCTACTTAAATCTTGAAACATGTACTCCTTTCGTCCCTTAATAATAATCTTAAATATTATCTTATCATAGTTAATATCTCACTCTCTCACACACATTTTTTTATAATTTTCTCCTAAAAAGTCTCTTTAGTCTCATTTACTCATTGATCTTTCTCTTCATCCCCATAAAAAATTATCCAATTATTTAGTTTTATCAAAAAATTAGGTAGAGTAATGAGGGGTAATTTTAAAAAAAATTATGATCAATTCTCCTAAATTTTAACAAATATCAAATAATTAAAGAAAACTGAAAAAATCTAAAACATAATATATTAAAGGATAGAGGAAATATTAATTACAATTAATTAAATTGTAAAAATCTTCACATACAATTAATTCCTATTAATTGTTCACATGCATGCATTTGCAGTGTAAGATCAACCATTGACAGGTACAAGAAAGCGAGTGCTGATACCTCCAACACAGGATCTGTTTCTGAAGCCAACACTCAGGTAATTAAATATTCCATCAATTTTTTAATATAAATCGTTTTAAAAAATTATTTTTGTTTTTTAATATGAGTAGTTTGAAAATTTTAAATAAACATTAATTACTTAGTTTCTAATATTACTCCAAGTAATAAATAATAGTATAATTTTAGTTCTCTCATTATTTTTTGACCAATAAACAACACTCTTTTTTTAATACAATGACAATATAGACAATTGATATTATATTTAATGTTATACAATCATTTTATTAATACTCGTGCACAACTCTAAAACGACTTATATTAAGGAACGGAGGAAGAAACCACAATCAAGTAAGTACTACTCCCACAATTCCTATGTAGGTGGTTTTAGATTTTTTTTGTTATTCTTAATTATTTCGTTTGTGGTTATCTAAAAGAATTGATCACTATTTTTTCCAAATTACTCCTTATTACTCCACTTAATTTTTTAATCCATATTCATCATTATCCTATATTACTCCTCTACTCTTAAATCTTTTATCGGATTTGGAGGAGGACCGGTACATATTGTACCGATCATTAGTACAGTGCAAACTATACTACTACATAAACGCATCCTTCCCACAGAGCCAACCCAAAAGGGTCCCACTTTTGCCAATAAAGCAGTACATAAGAGACAAGTAATTTTTTATTTATTTATCATAACTCATTTTTAAATTTAAAAAAAATATTAATGACTTAAATTTTTATATTATTTTTATATTAAATATCAACTTATTTTTCTTTTATCTTTTTAATAAATATTAAAATTTTATAATTATTTTGGTCACTCAAACATAACATTAATTGTATTTTTATCCAAGACAAAAAAGTAAAAAGAACGAAGAGAGTATTTGTTTTGAAAAATAATATGTATTTGCGAATATTTCTATGGACTTTTTGATCGTAACGTACATAAATAAATATTAATAGTAACTTTTTTTGAAAAGATATATAAAAAATGGGACCATCATATAATCTACCAATTTGAACATAACATGATTCATTTGTTTTTAAATATTGACAATTTTACAAATTTGTTGTTGTTGTTAAGAGTAATTAAATAATGCATTTAGTGCCTGTGATATAATTATGTTTTTATGTTGATATATAAAAATAATAATAGTGCACTCAAAATTCAAATTATATATATATATGCGGTTCCATCCACAGTAATCGGTTGCTGTGGAGCAACCTCTTTTTTTGATCTGTTGAATTTTTTTGTTCCAACAGAAATTTTAACGAGGTCAAAAAAAGGGTTGTTCTACAAAGCCCGTTCTTCGTGGATGGAACCCTATATATATATATATATATATATATATATATATATATATATATATATATATATATATATATATATATATTATATTGGTATTAATTAAGATGGGCTGGTGCTGATAAAAACGAGTATTTATTTGCTAGATTTTATACATTGTATTAATGACCGGTATAATATGTATCGATCCTCCCCCAATTCGTCTTTCTCTCCTTCTACTAATAAAACTCTTTCATTCTTTCCCCTCTCTCTCTTGTTTATTGTCTTTAATTTTAAGTAATTTTTGGTCTCTTCCTCTCCTCATAATTATAGTATTAAGAAAAACAAAAATTAAACAAAAAAATTATAGTGCATGGCGCCAACAATATGAAACGAAGTGTTTTTAATTAGAGTGCTGTAAATTAAATTATGAGGGAGAGAGAATGGAGTTTAAAAATCTAATAATTAAGGTGTTTTATGGGGAGAGAGAAAGGGAAAGAAAATAAAAGTAAACGAGACCATTGAATTTTTTTAGGAGTAAATGAGAGAGTATGAAATAAGTGAGGTGAAAGATATTATAGACAATTGATAGTATAATTTATATTTTTTAATTATTTTCTTAATTCTTATGCACATGTCTAAAACAAATTATATTAAGGAACGGAGAGAGTATTACGTACGAAACCTATTGTGTTCTTAAAGTCATTAAAATTAATACACATGCATTAGTAATCTGTAGTACCTGTAATTAATGCTCTCAAATTAAGGAGTATCTTAGTTTCTCAACAGGATGGAACAGTTTTTTTTAGCTAATTAATTAAGTTTCTTAATTCCAAAGTTAATTAATGTGTACGTGCTAATTAAGAACCTAGACTCAGATTAATTAAACACGTATGTATAGAGTATAATTGCATTAACAATTGTGACATATAGCCTCACTCTATTTACATGTTTACTGATTCAGTACTACCAGCAAGAAGCCTCCAAGCTGCGCCGTGAAATCAAGAGTATACATAATTCAAACAGGTATATATATATATAAATTAAGAAATGCCATTTTCAGAATGAAATTCACAAATTGGCATTCTTATATAGGAACATTGTGGGCGAAGGTATTGGGTCTTTGAGCTCCAAGGAACTTAAAAATCTTGAAGGCAGATTGGAGAAAGCCATTAGTAAAATTCGAACAAAGAAGGTGAGTGTGAATTTATATATATATATATATATATATATATATATATATATATATATATATATATATATATATATACACACACACACACACAAACACTTTGACTGCACTAGCTACTTTAGCTAGATATATATGAAGCTGAGTTAATTTTTGATACTGTAATTCCATTAATTATTTCTCTTATATAATTACATATAATAATTAATGTTGTTGATAAATATATACTTCAATCATGATATATACTGATATAGTTGAATTTTCTACCAGAATGAATTATTATTTGCAGAAATAGAGCTCATGCAAAAGAGGGTAACTATTAATCCTACTCTCCTCTCTCTAGCTCCCTCTACTTGAATCATTGCATGCATGCATGTTATTCCAAGCATAGTATGTATAGTATGCTTAGCATACATGCATGTCAACTTAGGTTTCAACAATTAACTGCCTTTCACAATCCCACATAAATTTAAAAGAGTAGTAAAAAATAGTTTTATATTTACCAAAACAAAATTAATGTTTATCCGTTTTTGTGATATTTTTAATTTGAGTACATACATTCCAAATACTATTAGGAGTATTAGAGAAGTGAAGGAGGTAATTAATTTAGTAAAGCTTAGGTCATGCTCATATATCCCTTGGTCTTCTATGTTGTGCATTATATAATTACCTCATACTTAAGATCACCCTAATTAACGTCCTACATTTGTTCATAGAAGGCTGATTTCTTTTGGCACATAGTTTAAGAAAATCAATTTAAGTGATAATTTTAACAAAAAAAATTCCACATATACCCCTTAATATGGAATTAATGAATAAATTAATTATTCCTTACTTATCACACTGAAACGCTCAACTTAATTGATCAACGTGTACTGACCATTAAAATAGAACTTTAACCAAAGATGAATTTTTAATCTACATAAACTTTCAACCAATCACAAAACGTTTATGTTATTCCAAATTCTTTTATTGAGAATACAACAACATTAAATATGGCGATTAGGGGTGAGCATTCGGTTATAACCGAATAGGTTATAACCGAAAACCGAAATGTCGACAAAACAACTATCCGAAATGCTAACCGAATTTTAGAACTAACAAGAATTACAGAAGATAGAATTATCAGAATGCGAGAATTGGTGAATCGGATAATAACCGAACCATGCACTTGATTAAAATTAAGCATAAAGCAACATCCATTCATCCAACATAAACATTAAGCAGGTTGACGATGATTACATGATTACATCCAACATCCAACATCCAACAACATGAAGCAACAAGCCAACAAATACAAGTGAGAAATTAAGTTAATTAAGCATTATAAATTAACAAGACTCCATGAGATATCCCAAGTTCAACAAGCAACAAGCAAAAGCCAGCAGGCAATGAACTCGGTGAACAAAGAAGAAGCCAACAAAGAATATGACTCCATGAGATATCCCAAGTTCCCAACAACGACAAGATTCTTTATCGAATGACAGAATGAAGTCGAGAAATAAAGAAGGCAAAGTCAAGTCGTGACAAGCAAGCAAAGCGAAGTAAAGGCGATGGCCCGATGAATCGCGATCTGCAGTCAACACAGATTATATACAATTTCTCCTGACTCTCTGTTATGAAACAAAGAAAGACCTAAATACACCCCTGCATCAGAAGTTATTTTCATACAAGTAATGGATTGAATAATCTCCCTTCAAAACTCTCTATTAGCATTCCTGGTGCGAAATAATTTAGATTGTGCAACCTAAGTTCTTCTATGCCTAATTTAAAGAAGAAATCATTTAACAAAGAAATTAAGTGACTAATATTAGAAGGATTAGCTCTACAGAATAGGAGAATATCATCAACAAAAAATAAATGGGAGATACCACTAGAGAGCCCCGCCGATTGAATAGGGTAAAACTTTTCTTTAACTCCCTTCATGGAGTTTAATAGATAAACCATTAAGGCATAAAATAAAATATAAGGAGAAATAGGATCACCTTATCTAAGACCACACTGTATCGAGGTCAAAAAAGCTCACTCATTTGACCTTGCTATTTTAGGGAAAAAGACAGAAGAAATATAAGAGAAAACAAAGAAATGGTTACGTTTAGAGTATGCTTATTGGCAACAAAATCAAACGATACATAAAAGAAGAGACATTATTTGGGACGATGGCATAAAAATTCACCTGACTTTTCCAAGTTTATGTTATCATTGAATCTTAAAGAAAGACATAAGAGGATCATAAGCAGCAACTTTGCTTGAACAATGCTCCTTTGCAAAATCTTGGCTATTAAGTTTTTAGCTAAATACATGTGTTTTGTTTTATCTTTCTAGTTCAAGGAAATACATGGCTATTTGTAACCTCTACTTCGTATGATCGATTTCAACACCATAAGATCATATTTACGAATTTATCGACCAAAAAATAAAAAAAGCAGGTTGTATATGATGAATCGAGAGGCGAATTTACCTCATTAATCAAGTTGAGTCACTAAACATTGGCATCATTAGTAACCCGCTCAAGTTGGATATTGTTGAACAAAATAAACAAAAACAATAATTAGAAGACAATGAACTCAAATTGGATAACAATAGTTTTATTAGTTCAATAATATAAACAAAAAACAATAATTATTACCACACTCAAGTTTAGAAGCAAAGTCGATATCTTCCTCCACATCAATGCGATTCTTCACTTTAACCCAATCTTGAGAACATACGAGAGCTTCAACTATATTAGGAGACAATGTACTCCTAAATGCATCAAGAATCGTCCCCGTCTTAAATGCGGACCAAACAGCGGTAGAAATGGGAATAAACCAACACATCACGGGCAATACGCAAAAGGATAGGGAATCTTGCACCATTAGCTTTCCACCACCCCAAAATATCGAAAGTATCAATATCTTCTTCCACATCTTCACTTAAATACTTGTCAATTGATTTGTCTCCAAGTACAACTCCGATCCGAGCGCCTTTTGAACTCTTACGTAATTCTATTTGTATTTTGGGATTCCATTAAACTAGAACCTTGGGATGACATTGACATGTTACTTGCACTTGATTTTCCACTTTCTTGAGTTGAATACTTTTTCTTGTACTCATTAAACAAATCTTCCATTGATCTCTTCACACCTTTATCGGCAATCTCCATCCCGGTGGCCTTATTACTTGATTGATATTCTAAATTCTATATTCATTACCAATATCAAAGTGAAGATCTATTTCAAACCCTCAAACAGATTTTCAACTTCAATTTCACCATTTCCATACATTCTTTACAAACCAAATTGAACAAAACTCAACTTATCCGAGGATCAAGCACAACGGAAATCTATAACAACATATTCATTTTGTAACATTTCCCAATACTTATCATATTTCATTTTCATTGCCTTAGCCATTCTTTGTAATTCTATATCATTGCTTCTTTCCCAATCATTCAAAATAATATAAGTGTCACATATTTCAAGAAATACATTATTTGATGTGACATAAAATGAGCTGAAATTTTCACGGTGAGATTATAAAATGTTCTAAAAGCCAACAAACAATTTGGATCTATTCAATCCGAGTCCAGTTGGAATATTTTTGCCCCCATCTCTTTTTCAAAGCCCCGATCTTTAAACCCAAATCGATCAAAAGCTTCCTTGTATTTTAAGGTAGAGCTTAACATCAAGTAAGTTGAGTTCCATCTAGTTGGACAATCTAGACTCAAGCCTTTCTTATCTTCAAGACCACAATACTCAATGCACGATCCTTTAATGACTTGACCTAAATTGGAGATTGTTTTGCATACTTCATTCGCTGCGCCTAATTATCTCAATAGATTTCTCAATCAATTTCAACCCATCATTCACAACAAGATTAATAATGTGAGCAATACATCTCATGTGAATGAATTTACCATCTAAGACATTAGTTTTCCGAAGATGCACATCTATCTCTCAAGTAAGCCGCCGCGAGATCATTTGAGCTAGCATTATCTACGATGAGTGTCATAACTTTAGAAAGTCCCCACTCAATTAGACAAGACTCAACCATTTCCCCAATGTCCTTCCCCTTATGACTTGTGATGGTTCGAAAATTCAAGATTTTTTTTTATGCAATTTCGGTTTTCATCAATAAAATGAGCGAGAATAACACATATAATTCAAGCGTTGATTAGAAGTCCATGAGTCGGTTGTGAGGCAAACACGTTCACAATATTTTCTAAGGATTGTTTTCAACTTACTCTTCTCATTCTTATACAAACGAATACAATCTCTCTAGCAAATGTAAAACATGAAGGCAATTGAAACTCAGGACAAGCAACTTGCGTAAGTCTTTTAAAACCATCCTTCTCAACATGTTTGAAAGAAAGTTCATCTACAATAAGATAGTGAACTACTGGTACGCCTAACCGCTTTCTTGATCAAACCTCCAAGAAGTGAGTGTACCCTCACATGCCCTCCCCTCCCTCACCTCTTTCATTCCTACAAGTTGGGGTTGAGCTTTGTCCGTGTTGATAGAATTTTTTTACAAGTTCTAAAGTGATTTCTTAAAGAAGTAGTGCCATTTGAAGATGAGTCGTGACTAATTCTTTTTCACAATAAGTACACTTACCTTTGATGACATTACCATCCTTATCTTTACTCGGGAATGAAGTGGCCCTCGGTCCCACACCTTGGATCTAGGTGCCATCCTTTTCTTGGCATTTTACACTTTACGAGTGTCCCGTAGTTTTTGTACTTGTCGTGGGTTCTTTTGACTCGGGCTCTATATTGGTGGGAACAACATCGTTTGTCTCTCCCATGTCCATTGGATCAAGGTCATCAAGGTTAGGCTCGTAAAAGTATCATCCACCATGTGCAAATTATTTAAAATACTTCTTGACATCATCTACAAATGTCAAACAAATCAAATTATTATGTCAATCCCTATTAACTATCAACAATTCAACATAGGTGTAATTTGAAACAAAAGGAAACAAATTCGTTGAATGACCAAGAACAAGAACAAGAACAAGAACAATTCTCTTTTTAAGTTTATATAATCCAGTTAGTTACCTGATATTGAAAAATGAAACAAAAGATTATTATGTGAGTTGAAATCTTAAGTACGTTCTTACTCCATTCCAACTCAATTCATGCACTGAATTAACATGTGTGTGTATATAGAAAAGGAGACAGCAAATCGCTAATATTCATACCAAAAGTTCAATTGGGGGGAAGAAAGGCTAATCATTAGATTGATATTGCTATCTACTCCATCTAATAGAAGAACTGAAGAAGCGATGATCAAATGATCCCACCTCAGGAGATCGATCATCACTGCTGCCTTTTCTTCATTGGTGATTTCGATGATTTCATAAGCGAAGTAAAATATAAAAATAAAAATATTACAATCCTAATAATTGCAACCAAATACGAGGAAGAGCATACACAACTAGTCAGGGTAATCATAAAAGAAAGGTAATTTTATAGATAGTACAACAAGTCAACAAATTGAGAAACTTGCAAAATAATTGCTACCAAAAGCAGTCCATCCACAGACGCGAGATACTGATTTATACCCTAACAATTAACAAATACACGAGACAAATAGGTATCATAATACCTACCATAAATCGGTCATAATATCATAATAAATCACCATAATATCATAATAATAAGGAAACCAAATAATTCGGCATTCACAAAACGATCGCGATCACAGAGAGTCGGAGGCGAGAGTCACGAGATACACACTTACGATTTATACCTAACAAAGGCGGCGATGAGGTCTCGTGGACCAGCGGCGAGCAGATTTACAATCGAGGCGGCGAGGCATGGAAAGGCAGAGGATTAGTGAGGCTGTGAGAGTCGAGAGTCGAGGCGAGATGACTCCAGACGATCGAGCGTCGGTCAAACAGGTCCGTCGAGACGAGAGACAGAGACTCGAGAGGGTCGAGGCGAGAGTCGATCGAGAGTGTTGAGTGAGGAATCGAGAATGAAAGTCTTTGAGATCTCGGATCTGGCGAGAATGGTGGTTAGGGCAAAATGGGATTGGGGATTTGGGAGAAAACTCGAGAAAACAAAATGGGGAGGAAATCGGGAATCTTGATATGCGAATAAAAGTAAAAACAAGTTAATAGATAATAATATAATTAATAATTATTTTTTAAATATTACAATTCGGTTATTCGGATACCCGAATAGTCTGATTTTGAAAACCGGAACCGAATACTGAATAATAATTCAGATATAACCGAAATTCCAAAAAAAAAAACCGAAAACCGAAATAATTCGGTTAAAATGGTTCGGTTCGGTAGTTCGGTTTTATCCGTTTTTTGCTCACTCCTAGTGGCGATAACAATGACATTGAATGTTGTTTCTTTAAAAAAAAAGAAGTAATGGTTGAATATTTATTATAAGGGCATAAAAGTAAAATAATGAACCAACTAAATTTTATAAATAGTAAGTAGCCTATATATTGGGACATCTCAAAATGAAAAATCAGCATATAACTATAAGACGGAGGGAGTACTATATAGAATTAAATTATGAGTACTACATTTATTGTGGATGCATCCCATATATATATATATATATATATATATATATATATATATATATATATATATATATATATATATTGCATTTTATTGGGCTCCTTGCAAAGTTGCATTATTAGCACATTTCATACAAAGTTGGCTCAATTCATAGATTTGCTCTAAATGCAATCAGTCAACGAGTCAACATACATTCTGCTATACTAATTTTGACAACAATTAAAAGTAAGTAGGCTCTAATTGTGATTAATGATTAAAATATAGAATACACAATTTTGTGTAGGAGATTGAGCTGCAGCATGCTAACATGTATCTACGAGCAAAGGTGACCTAGCTTCCTAGTTCTCACTCTATACATACATAATATATTTATCTATATATCTATCTATCTATCTATAATTCAAATATATAAATGATGTTATTAATTTATATATATATATAAATTAGTTGCAGCATGCTAATTAATGATGTTAATTGGATGATGAACATCATGTACAGATATCTGAGAACGAGAGAGCTCAACAACAAATGAATTTGATGCCAGGAGGAGGATCTCATGATGATCGTCACTACCAAGCTATGCCTTATCACCAGAATTTCCTTCCCGTTAACCTTCTACAATCTAATCACCATTACGCTTGACATGATCAAATTAACACCTTAATTTCCAACTTGTGTAAGAATATTATTAATTTCTCCGTACGTCGTCGATCTCTTGATCTTGATCATCGATCAATTAATTAATTAGTTTATTCTCTCTACCTTCGATCCCATGCTTAATTAATTTGCTTACCCATTAATTTGCATTATTCGCGGTGGTATTATAAGTCGAGTCCAAACATGTAGAGTAGAAACTGTACGTACTGTGTGATACTAATTTTTATTTGCGGTGATTTTTGTTCCGAGGATATGTTGGTTTAATTTTAATTATGTTGTATGATGAAATGAATTAACATGCAGGGTGACTAATAATGTATAGTACGTACGTACGTACTTATTTATACTACATATATTGAACATTTTTTTAATTCTTGAGTTACTCCTAATTAAAATGACAATCTCTATTCTCCAGCCTTAGATATTTTTTATACATGCTCTTCTTTCACCTTGCCTCTTAATTTTTCTCTCTACCCCCACCCCAACTGTCTAATTAATGACAACTTTTGTTGTATTTAGTTACTATATTATTATTATTATTATTATTATTATTATTATTATTATTATTATTATATCATGGTCTTGTTTACATAATGGATTAAAATAATAGAATTGGTTCATAATCGATTTATATATATATATATATATATTCACCAGCGTTCAAAAATGAACACGTACGTATACTTTTACAAATATTAAAGCTATAATTTAATATTTCATGTAGAGGCTTCATGATATATTATGGATGCACCCGTATATATGTAGGAGAAAGCAAAGGTCTGGTGCTTAATTATTTTATTTAGATTGAAACAGCTTATATATAGCCGAAACCCTAATGATGTTTTGTATTCTTTTATAATTTATTTTAAAATTAAAGATACATTTTAATTTTTTTTAAAATTAAAGATGTATTTATATTCTTTAACTATAAAATAATACAAATTCATAACATGTCCTTATACTTAATTTTAATTGAGTACTAATATGTCACCACTACTACATTTTAGCCAACAAATGTTACTTGTTAAGTTTGTGAAAAAACATTCCTTAAAATTATTCGTTATTTATAAAATGTATCTCTAATTTTCAGACCAAGACACCGTTGATTTTTTAATTAAGTAAAATTAAAAACGTCGTATGTTTAATTTCCTAAAGGTAAGTTGTTTATAACGAAGCAAAAGCTACAACTGATCAAATGAACATGCCATAATTAAGATAAGAAACTTTTTAAGTTTTCAATATTTTTCAGCAAAGTGGATTTTAAAAGCAATTAAGTGGTTTAATTACTAGCTACTAGTAAATTACCAAAACACCATTGTTTTGGATGAACAGCGACTCTTTCTGCGTACTTGTGAACGCTAAACTTTGATCATGAAGACATATATATATATATATAGAGAGAGAGAGCAAGGATCAAGAGCTTACCCCTTATCTAACTCACCCGAGCTCACCCCCTTTTAGCGACGGATCCGGCGATGTTTCAGTCATACAACCGTCATCTATACTTTTAGCGACGGACAACATATAGCGTCGCTAAAAGTATAGAGCGACGGTTATATGACCGAACCGTCGCCGGTCCGTCGCTAAAAGGGGTGAGCTTCAGGTGAGTTGGATAAGGTATCTTCTTGATCGATCACATATATATATATATATATATATATATATATATATATATATATATATATATATATATATATATATATATATATATAATAAGAGGAAATGCACAAGCCAGAATTATGTACTACTACTTGAACGTTTGTGTGTGTGTGTGTGTGTGTATATATTGAGATAAAGTACTAGAAGTCTGACTAGAATAACTTTACAAGTACATATACTGCTATATTTATGACCCTATATAGTGTGTCTCTTTTGAAGGTCAGCTATCTAGTTCTATAAGGTATTCCAGGTTATCTTTAATTATATATTGTGTTCCTGAACAATAAATTACAATCTCGTATTATACAAGCGCTTGGTGTGAGCAGAGACTGAAGGTATAACCTTCTTCTCTCCGACTTACTTGGAACAAGTATCATTCGTCCTGTACGTTCACTCTACGATTAATTCTACACTTGCTAAAAAATTCGTTTGAGAAATTCACATGTTTAGTCCATAAGCTCCGTACCTCAGGAACCCCAATCTCTAGCCAAGGCTTAGCCGGTCCACTGAAATGTATAACCGCTGCATCTTCCAATGTCTCTAGGCTAACTTGAGGAAATCCATAACCTAAACCTGCCACATGCCATGAAGGATCAATGTGATGCACTAGACCATCAAATGCAATCAAGGCTGGAGGAAGTGCTCCAGGATTCCATAATGCCAACCCAGAGTTGAGGTTCTACAAAACAAATTCAGGATGGAAGTTTTATCTTGAGACATCCAAAGATAGAGAAGTAGGTGAATGAAGAAATTCTGAAAAATTCAAACGACTTTAACTACTAACTAATATCATTTACTATCTATACTTCACAAGACTAGGCTTTTTCCTTTTCAAAATAATGCCTTTTTTTTATATGTTTCTTTTCTATTCTTCAATAACATGTTTTCAATTTGAAGAAAACAATAGACAAAAAGATGTCCTAAATTATGGTTTATAAAGTTTTTTAAGTTGTGATTGTAGCCATACCAGAAAACTTATTAATCCCTTCATCACTACAAATTTTAAAAAAAAATCAATCAGTTTTAGTTGCACGATTACACCCGAGTAAGTAGAATAGAATATACTACTTACAAACTTGAGCCATCGATGATAAGTTGCAGTGATATTGGTCTTCCTCCAGGATTCAAGATCAAAGACATTCATCCCAGACAACCATCCACAATGGTCATAATTCAAGTTAGATGATATAAATGGGTCTGAAAAATTGAAGTAGTCCTTGTATTTCCTTCCTGGGCAACATTCAAGTCCACACCCTGACTCGACTACCGCAGCAACAACCTTTCCATTGAGATCCAATTGCCAGAGAGATGATAAATCACGTTGTACTACAATATCATCGTCCAAGAAAACAATCTTCTTCAGATCTGGAAACAGCTGGATCCCATGAAAATCAGACAATACATTAATCTTCAATGAAAATTCACATTCTCAAGCATCCCAATGATTGGTCAACTTTTTTTGAGAAACTTAGCAATTACCTCAGGGATGTATATACGGAGATGATTCAAAAGGGAAATACAGCTTGGTCTTAGAACCTCTAAATTTCTCTCATTATCTCCCACGGATTCAAAGTCTTTCTCCTTTAAATTTTTATATCTATGGCTCCAAATAAGGCGATGAATCTCTAGCATCTCCTTGACCCCAAAATTCACTTCGTAAGACCAATCATACTGATGCAACCCTTTGATTTCCACGACTGCAGAGCTGATGGAGCTTTTTGCAAACCATGCATGCATTGGGGTGTAAGTCTTTTTATCTGTGACTATATGGAATACCAATTTCTCCGGGCTGACAGAGCTTTTAATGGTAGAAGTGATGACAACAGAAGCAGCAAGTACGTTGTCTGTTATGAGAACAACATGATGGAATGAAGGGTCAGTGACTCGGGAGACATATTCAGGCGAAGGTAAGCGAGACCTTGCTATGGCGTTTACAGCATACTCTTCAGCCAACTTGAGGTGAAGGCAATGCAGGCTCTTGGGTACACCATGTGAAGCTAAATGCCAGTAAATGAACTCCCGCCTCCTGGCTGATTGGAGCTTGCACTCCATATTCATAATCTGGATAAAGCAAAGAGATCACTCTCGCATTTTTAATAGGATTAGCAGTTAATATGATCTACCAGTTTAACATCACGACTTGGCATACTGCAAATGGTTTGGTAGTAAGTATTTATGATCAATATGTTACACTCTCCTGTCTAGCCATTACATTATGTACCACCATATGAACATTGTATATTGAGTTGCTTTATCAAATATAAATGCAGGCCTCTCTAGTGACGGTATACTAACTATTTCCAATCAACAAATAATCCATTAGAATGAAACTGAACATAACATTGAATAACTGTATCCCTCTTAATGATAATAAAATAAATAAATAAAATGAAAGAAACACACTAACTGATCCCTTTTAATTACATATAACTGATATAAGTTTGTATCAATAAATCATTTGATACTTGAGCTGAATTCGAACATTTTAGCACTTGTTTATGAGAAACAAATTTGATTTTTAACTCCCAAATGTAAATACAAGGGTCCATGCTATAGCAAAGAATATATATTCAACCATAAAAGAATCAGTTTCAAAGTTCCGAACAGGTTTCATTTAAGCTCTGGAAAGTGAAGCTCGTGCTAAACAAAATTATAGAAGACTACAGACCATACAAAAGGGATAAAAAAAAATTAAAAGTACACTGAAAGAGGAGGGTAGTAATAGTAAAGACAAATATTGAAAATTAGATACATTAAGATCAATTTTAAGCCTGTAGTTCAAAATGCAAGAGAAATTTTCCGAACCTAGTTTTATATGGTGTGACTTGAGAAATTGTGTGTCACAGATAGACTACAGTCATGTATATATGTTAAAGTTAATGGTCAGGAAACACTTCAAGTTTGGAAAAAAAGACAGGAACCACTAAATCTATTTTGCTTAGAACGTTACATTTCAGCAAGTTCCTGAAGGCTCATATCTTCCCAATTAGACCATGCAAATTTACACATTTGTTTACTGAATTAAATGAAAAAAGTATTGTATATTCAAGTTACTGGGAAGAAATCAATCAATCCTAATTTTCTTTAGCACTACACTTCAATAAGTTGTTGAAAGGCTCACAGTTTCCCAGTCAAGCTACTTATGTAGCTTTCACTTTATTATACATGTCAAGAAACAAGTCAATCTCAAGATTCATAACTGCCATCTGCCCATCTATATTGAATGCCAATCTATATTCTTTTACCCTCGTACGTTTGGCTTGCATAAATAGCATAATTAAAGTGTCTAATCCAATCTTTGTATCGAAAGGTAGGTTTTAAAAAAATTAGGGGGAAACGAAATTATTCTCATTCCAAGTGTAACTGGTAATAAAAATGTCCCTAGATGTGGTGTTATCCAATGTTGCTAATTTGAGATTATATCAAGAATAGAAAATTACAAATATCGAACCTAATAAGATCGGTAACAAATTCACGGCCTATCATTCTGGAACTCGATCTGAAAAACTAAATGTAGTAGACAGATTTTGTATTCATTAATTGGACCAACCATGTTGGGAAGCTTTTAACTTTGTGGTTCTCGAAAGACCAATATGAAAGAGAGAACCACAGAAAACACTTTAAACAAAAAACCATCGACAGGAAACGAGTCTCAGAAATTTTAGCATTTAGGACTAGTAAATATCAAAAAGGAAGGGGGGGGGGGGTTGACATGGATAAGAATGGAAAGAAATTTTCTAACGTAATGAACAAAGTACCACTGCAAAAATTACTTAAGTTGCCTACGGTTTCAGACTTCAATTGGCTTCTGATGGTCTGCCAGACAAATATTGCAAACTGAACCTAACCCAAGCCTTCACATTACCAGGCACTAAAATGGAAACCAGGAAAGAAAAAACTAATAAACAAAGGGTTAAATGTTAACCAAACAGTCATCAGAAACTGCAAGTTATTGCTCCTTCATGAAGTGACTCCATAATTGGAGATAGAACTAATTACTAAGGACAATTTTCAAAACAAATTAGATTTGGAATTGCAATTAAGATGAACCTGTCCACCAATAGTTGGAGAATTTGGGTTGGTAAGACCTTTGTCTCAAGCTCATAACTCTATACTCTATAGGAGGAATGAATTCATGCTCAACTTTTAGATGCATTTCCTAATGGAGCTTGAATAATGATGAGGTGATTCATTATTAACATTAATACATTTTGATAAAAGTATGTTAAATGTTAAATTATTTTTATGTAATTTTTTTTACCATTTATCTATATATTTAGCTTTGTTACACTTATGTACATTTGTTAATCTCTTTAGAAGTATTATGGATGTAATTTGGATATGTAATTTAGAAGTACATTTTATCTATATATTTTTATGATATTTGTAGTTCTGCAATTTTTTTGAGTTAAAACTTTATAAGCTCGACTCAGATGCACAGGAAGCTCAACTCGAGGTATTCAATATTGTTTAATGGAGTGAAGTTCAAAGTCAAGTTTTATACATGTTACCAACTGATCAGTGGAGCCTAAAATCAAGTCCAACAGGTTTCACTTAATTAGTTTGCAGCCTATTTAAATTGGTTTCCACTTATTTAATTTTGTTTACTTGAGAACTGGACGGGCGTTGTCTCACATCTATGTCAAAAGAAAACTTTTTATGTAGAACATTAACTAACAAAAACATGTTCAATCAGTTTTAATGTATTATCAGCCCAAAATCTAAACATATACTATATTTAACAAATTGAAAAGTGAGGATGATGGTAATAGCAAAAAGTTCATATGCATTTAAGCTGAATGATAGTACCAATACCAACATGTTAAATAAGATTATAAGTAGGACACAACCCATTTGTGGCTTAACCCGGGAGTGGTACAATTGGGCCAGCTTCAGTGTTAGTCTTGTGGTGAGCAATCATAAACCAGTGGTGCTGTACAACGAAAGAACAGACACAAACCAAAAGCAAAGAAAGGCAAGAAAACAAAGTCCAAATATGAGTAGTAGGAGTAGTGAATTGTGGTTACCATTGCCTTGGTCTTGAAAGCGAAGGCCTTGATGTCTTGTCTATTTGACGTAATATCCTTCACAAGATCATTGAATGAATCTGGTGAAACCTCTACTATTCTTTCTCCCACATCATCAGTGTTTGATTCCATTAATGCCCTTGTCAGCTCTTCTCTCAGCTACATTATAGTAATACCACCACACACCACACCCACAGACAAAAAAGTCAATCATGGTCACAAACAGAACTTATCTCTACCCTTGAATTTTTGTCAAAGCCATGTTGGCATGTTAGAGAAACAAATTTCATAGGTTATCATGTGCGTACTGAATGAGATTATGACAGGGTACCAAAACAAGAAGTGGTTATGGTTAAGAGTACAAAGGAAAGATACACATTTAATCCCAAAAAAAGTGGAAAGGATAAAGGACATAAAGCCCCAAAATATCTGGCCTCTAAAATTTGGGTACTCAAAATAAGAATGGTGTTTTTTAAGCCTAATTACTGGAAAATCAAATAGTCGGTTGAATGTAAACCTGGCCAAAACAATTTTCGGTAAAACATGTGACCCGCAGTGTGTCATTGTTTTGTTACAACCCAAAGTCCAAACACTATTTACATGGTCACGTGCCAACACTATATTTTCACGTGCCAACCTTACTAGGATAAACTTGTAAATTTAACAAAGATGAGAATAAAGATACATAGCCAATTGTGATGGTTGTTTACGTCATCGTCCTAAAATCATAAAAAAATTAAAAAAATCGATAGGGTCATTTGGTTATAAATGAGGTGAAAAGAAGTACTTGCCAAAGATGGATCACTCCAGCCGAAAAACATCTGTCCCATACAATCTGCATGATTACGAATATACCCAGAAGAAACATGTAAATTACATTTAATTAGTTGAAAAGACATGAAGTAAAAACACAAAATAGAATATTACCGAGAGAAGAGGAGCAAACAGAGACGGATTCAAGAACTACATATGCAACCCTAACGAACAGAAAGGGCAAAGCAATGGCAAGCATCAAAACAATCGGCAGCATCAGTGCCCGTTGAGGAATTCGACGAGCCGGCGATCCTTTCCCCTTCATCACCTCCGCGAATGCCAACTCCGGCAGCCGCGCTGGATATAGTCAATCTCTTTATCCCCTCAGAGCTTCGATTTACGTTTCTTCCTCTTGAAGAAGAAAAGTCTCACCTCACATTGAGATCAGTGCTTATTTTTCACTCCTCATCAACTCCACCACTCATCGTACACACAAACATGTTTAGTTAGGGTTTGATTGAGCAGGTGATAATTTTGCTTTTGGGTTGAATATTGGCGTGGAATGGCATTAAATTGATGAATCAGTAGCTTAAGAGAGCAGATCGATCAAGATTATTTTATTCGATATCAACTCCAATTCACTCAGTATTCTCACTAAAAGTAAATCAGTAGCTTCAATTTCAAACAAGAGATTATATATGTGTGCGTGTATGTATTGGGGTTTTGTGATGTGATCAAGCTTATGTTATATTTAGAGAGAGAATCTGATAGTTGGGCAGGGGCCCAAAAAGCCAAAACCAACGCCGCGTTAAAAGCCCGCGGGAAAAATAGATGGCCAGCAGTTTTTATAATATAAATAAATAATCTCTACTTATCAAGTCTTAACTCTTTAAATAAATAATTTGTTTTAGTTTGTCGGTTTTAAGCTTTAACTCTTTAAATTTTACTAAAGATACAAGTATTTTGCAATTTTTTTTTACATTTACATTTGCAACCAATATTCAATAAATAAAATTATAAAATTACACGATAAAAAATACATAAAATTACAAAATATATCAATTTTTTTATTAAATTGTACAAGAAAAGGAAAAAAAAAACAGAGAGAAATTTTACTCATTGCACTAATTATGAACTGAACTAGAAGCAAAATGAATTGACTTAATTTTGATTGAAATATTCATTTAACATCACACTCTTTCTCACGCTCTCTAAGAATAATAGTGTCATTTTTTTTTTTGAGGTTCCAAAAGGTGTATTCCCATTATAATTATTTTACGTAATTCTTCATCGGGCTGAAAAAAGAGAGAATAAAACTGAATAATCGAATATAAAAAAATTTAATCATATTATTTTGGTTATTCGATTTTGATTTCGGGTATAAAAATCAGACTATTCAGATAATTGATTAATCGAATTAGAATATTTAAAAAATATTATTTTTAATTAGACTTTGATCAATTGTGTCACATGGATTATGTATTTTTGTATTGTTAATTTGAAATTATTAAACTTGTTTATGAATTATTATAATTCTGGATTGTGGTTTAATATTGTTTAGAAACTCTGGTATAAATTTTTGAAATGAAAATTTTTATTTAGTAAAAATAGGTTCATATTTCAGTTATAACTAAATAGTATAATTCTAATTTCAGCTATTCGATTAATACATATTTCGAATACTTGTTCAAACAATAAAGTTGTATGAAATTCGATATTCGATTATAACCGAATAGACAATTTAATTATGTTATAACTGAATACTCACCTCTATTTTTCATAGAAATTTCATATATATCACTAAGTTCAAAAAATAGTGCTGGGGTGTGAATATTTGGGCCCGGATGATACGGTGGGCCATAGTTCACGTGGAGACATTTTTCCACGTAGGAATTCGTTTGGGCATTTGAGTAATTTAAGGAATCTAAGGTTTCTTAATTGTATTTAAATTTTAACTCCCAAAGAAAGTGTCAAGATATGATTCAATTTCTTTTCCTTAAGGAGATTGGGGTCAATCTCATTAAGGTATCTACCTAATAAGGAATTCTATATAGGGAATGATTTGGAGAAGACAGTTTGATCACAATAAATACAATGCTATACATTGGTTCTCAGGTACACACAATCATATTATTTTACAGCACTTCAGCATGTACTTATTCTCACACCGAAGCTATCTTCCAACAGCCCAAGTCGTCAAGCTTTTGGTGTGACTTCGTTTCTATGTAGGATTTGACGCGCTTTGGTGATTGGGCACGTGAACGAATCTTAGCGTTAACATTGGCGCTAAAAGGAGAGCTTTTTAGTGCTACGTATTTTTCAATCACAAAGGAGTTTTGGGTGGAATCATGATGAATAGCAGGAAGACGGTTTTAGCACGTGACCAGTTAACGGCAGACCCCCCCCTCCTTATCAACCAAGGGGTTCATCCAAAGACAGGTTGGGACTATTGGTTTCTGAACGGTTGGGGTCTCATGCCAATTTTGTGGCCCCGTTAAAGGACATAGAAGGCAGTCCTACATGAAGACTGTTCGCAACGACCAACAAAGAAGCAAAATCTAAGGACCGTGCCGAGGACGCCCCGTCCCGAACACCCAAGATGATGGACGAGATGAGAGGGGGCTGATACTGACCAAAAAGGCGTAAGAGACTAATGATGCCCTGAAAGCCTTACTCTTACAAAGAAAAGAGATTGATTTTCAGATTATGCACTTAACAGACGGAGAGGATGATGCTTCCAGCCACAACCAAAGGCGGAAGCATTCGCCAATGAGTCAGTCCAGGACACATGATGTGTGGACGACTCTCGGCGTATCGGGAGCAGGCATTGAAGTCCCTCTCGAGAGAGGAGCAGACACCAAAGCCACTCACAAAAAAGGAACCAGTTTCGAGACCGGTCAAAGGAGAAGAACAGACACTAAAGCCGCTCCCAAGGAACAAGCTCAGGAGCTAGAAGACGATCAGAACGGAGAAGGCGAGTCACCTCTCTAGAACATAGAGGTCGGGACAAGCGAAATTTGTCCCCTAAAACAGACTGGGTTGAGGTTTTGACCTGAAAGCTAGCAGAACTTGAAAAACGACTAGCCGAAGGCAATAAAGAGAAAGAGGATATGATTAAATCATCGTCGCCATTCTCCCCAAAAATTGATCGAGAAAAGGCCGATCCGAACAAAAAGGCCCCGCACATGGAGAGTTATGATGGTTCAGAAGATCCGTATGAACACAACCATGCATCTGACCGGCTGATGAATTACTATAACTACTCGGATGCTACCAAGTGTCAGATGTTTATGAGAACGCTTAAGAAGGATGCTCAACAGTGGATGATAACGTTATCATCGAACTCAGTTTCATCGTTGAAAGAGCTCTATGATAAATTCCATGTTAGATTTGGTAGTAACAAGAAGAGGGGAAGCCACTGGGTCCTTAGCTCAGATTAGGCAATATTCGAACGAAACTTTGGGCCAGTACGTGAAGAGGTTTCGGGAAGCAAACGAACATGTTAAAGATTTAAATGATCATCAGGCTATCGGACTATTCCAGAATGGTTTAGATTTGGTGAAATCAAAGAAACTGGTGAAGGACTTAATGTTCAACCATCCGAAGGACTCTGCCAAGGCCTTTGACATAACAGAAGGGTTCATAATAAGCATGGAAGAAGCGATGTTAAGCGATCGGTCGGAATACAATGATGGAAATAGAAGGATTATGACATGAGTAATTATCCGAAATCAAACAATAATAACAACAAGTTCGACAATCAAATGAAGAACTTCGACAATGGGGTTTCGAAAAAAGGTTGACCACCCTTCCCGAACCGACCGGGCAGCAATATTGAAGGAAATTAAGGATAAGCCCTAATTTAAGCCTTGCCTTAACAATACTCGTCCGGAGAGAGGAAATCATAATAGCATCTTTGTAATTATCACTAGGCGCAGCAAAATGGCTAAGAGCCCGGTAAAGGCCAGCCACCGCCAAAAATTGAAATTTATGAACTTTTATTTTTTCAAATTTCACTAAAATCTGGGACTTTTTGGCCCGGCCCAATTTTAGCCCGGCCCGATGAAAGCCCGCCCGTGGGCGCCCGGTCATTTTAAAAAAAACCTATCTATATCTTATCTGGCTATGTTAGTATGTTACTTGGGAAGAGAAAAATTAAATAAGAGAAACATACTGAAAGTTACGTCTCTGTCTCTACTCTCTGCTTGAGTGCTTCTTTTCCTAGATCTAGATCTGAAAATTGAGACTTTGAGACCAGAGAGTCTAAGAGAGTCAGAGACTGAGACAAAGAGACGACGACGACTCACGACTGAGATAGAGATGACGACGATCGATCGATCGACCACGCCGACTGTGAAGTAGTGAAGCTTCTTCTCTTCGTCCCGAATCCACGCCGAGTCGCCGACTGTGAAGCTTCTTCTTCTCTTCGATAGTTCGATCTATCGACCACGAGGTCCACGACGACTGAGAAGGTTTGATTTTTTTCCTTTATATGATTTTTCTGGTCATTATATAATATATCTCAGTGACTCAGTGTCATTTTTTCCTTTATATTTTTTCATTTTTTTTGAAAGAAAAAAATAATGTTTATTGATTTCTAATATGTGAAAAAAATATGTTAGACAACCTTTCCCCCCTTTCTATGTGGATTTATCACTGGAGTGAAACTAGCTTTCTGTAAAACTTTTTCTGGAAATGTTTATTGATTTCTAATATGATTTATTGATTTTTGGATGTCATAGACTCAGAAATCTGTCTTCTTATTTTTGGCCTGTTTCTAGTTCATTATAGTTAACTTCTTAATTAAGATGCCTTCATAATCATACATATATGCATAAATGTATGTATTGTTTTCTTTAAACTCCAATCTGGAAGTTGAGATTACTTGATTGAGTCAAAAAGGGAGAGTGTTCTTTTATATCTCCGACGAACGGATCATTACATACATTTCATTTGTCAAAGTATTAATCATAACAGTTTTACTTTTCAAAAAGATAATTAAGTGGGTTTGTCTGTTTGATAAATTGTCAATTCCATATCTCTGTGTGATTTGTTTTCATTTTCAGGCATAGTTAAGTTGAGTTGTATATCTCTGTATGTGATTTAGCTGGTTAGAAAGTGATACTCGCTGTTATTTGCTTTACTGCTAGCTAATATATTTCAGTGTTTTATATTCCTCCCATCATTCATCATTGTAAGTGTAATCTTCAATTGCATCCTAATTTAGTTACTTTTTTAATAACTCTCATTAGTCATTTGAGATAAAAGTATAAACTACATAATAGTTCATATAACTCATCATTTATGCTAAAGGCTAGCTGATTTGGTAGAAAGGAATGTGTTTTAGGTACTAAATGGATGAATCAATTATAAGATAGTCCATATATAATGCACATTTATAAATCTTTTTGTACAGGATGTCAAGTCATTCTTTCACTAGCAGATGGGATTGATGAATCTTATTTCTGTTGATGCCTTGATGAGTTGATAGTGACATACTGACATGTCAAATGAAATCAATATTCTTGCTGAGTTGTTGTTTTAATATTTGAATGTGTACTTTATCATTTATCAATCATTGTATGTAAATTATAATATGTTACAACAACTTTTCTGGCCTTTAATTAAGTGGAGACAGGACTGAATGATTGATTATAATTAAAATATTATTGTGAATTTGTGATGTACAACACATGATTTAAAAAAAAGAAATGAAAAAGCCCGCGGACCGGGTCGGGCCGGCCCCACCCGGCCACGAGCTGCTTAATTTCAGCCCACTAAAATCAGGGCCATTTTGGCCCGGTCCGTTTGCCAGATCTAATTATCACCAGACATCCGGACACTCTACAAAAGACTGTAGGGATTTGAAGGACCTAATTGAGAAGAATGTTTAGAGTACAGAATTAGTTTAGTAGGTCGTGGACAAGAAGGTTCAAGAAGGGGGCAGAATAATACCAGTCATGAGTAGAACCCTCAACCATAACCAGTGCAAACAGTTCGACGAGTGGTGGACGTGATAACATGTGGCTTGGTCTGGAGTGCTATTAAACCATCGGAACCTATTAAACTGCATGATGGAGTGTTGGTAATCATTACACGGGTTGGATCGGTGGACATGAAGAGGATCATGGTTGATAACGGTTCATCGATCGATATATTGTTCCTTCATGCGTAACAAATGATGGATTTGGAGGGAAGGAAGATGGAGATTGGGCAGGAGCCCCCACTATACGGATTTAGCAACAACCCAGTTTGAGTAGCAGGTGTAATCGAATTATCGGTCATCTTCGGGACAACTCCTCTACAAATGGAAGTGATCTGCAAATTTTTCATGGTACATGTGGATTCGTCGTATAATGTCATACTCGGGAGATTGACATTAATGGCTCTACAGGCGATGACTTCCATACCCCATTTTAAAATAAAGTTCTCTACACCAAACGACGTCGATGAAGTCGTTGGAGATCTTGACTTAGCAAGGAGATGTTATCAGAACGCTTTAGTCTCTTCGAGACTATAGGTTAACATGCAAAGGGATCAAACCAAGGAGGTTCGAGTTTGAAGTGTCGAAGTCAGGAACTTATCGATTTTGAGTAATGGATTGTACAAAAGTCAAAAACACTAAGCATGTTGGGATTATCAAGTTTTTTTCTTTTATGACTGTAAAATTTTTCAAGTTATTAATTGGAATGAGCATTCAATTTTGTCAAATGATAGTTTTTGTCCATAGTTAATGTTTTGTGTATCGAATGTATAAGGTCGGATAACGGTATAAGGTCGGATGGAAGCTCGCATAGGGGTCAGAAAGTTTATTATGATATAGAGAACGCATAACATCCTTCGGGATGGATCAATGTTGTGAGACCCCAGATTTTATGAATAAATATTTAATTTTCTCGAAATATTTTTTTTAATATTATGGTGTGGATTTAATATAATGTTATAATTGTGGATAATATTTATAAATTTTGCAAGGTATACAAGTTGTTATATTATATTCGATTGGTCAGGGAATATTCTTTGTGTCGGAGAATATTCGTACGACGACACAATCATTGGTGGACCCCACAACGGAATTATTGTTGGATTGAGAAAACAACAAAAATATTTTTATGAAAATAACGGCGGAAGTTTCACGATTATCATTGTTGAACTACCAGTAGTAAAAGAAAAGAATGTCGCGTGGTTGCATAATAACATACGGTATTGATTATTGATCTTTACGTGAAAAGTCATTCGGGTTTTGTTCAATTATTGCTATAGTAATTGTCAGATAAGATCTCACGTTATTTGATTCAATTATTGTCGATATTTTATATTTTGTTAAAATCAATAATTGAGACGACAAAGTTATTAATATTATTATTTGCAATATTAACGATGTCTGTAAGTTTACGAGGAGAGGTTAGATAATCTAATTCTTGCTAATAGGGAGAAATTCTTATTGAAAAGCCCCTCTTTCCAAGAAGCAGCGCAGTCGATTAATATTGTGAATTATAATAAAGATGATAAATGTTGTTAAAATTATTAAGGTGATTTTTATGAAGATTTGCTTATTTTATGGACCCCTATTTACCCATTTTTTAAAATATTCGATATAAAATTTTTATAAAGGTGGGGCCCATTTGTGTTGGAAAAATAATTTTGGAAATAGAAGAGTATACGTACGGAAGTATATGTATATATTGAGTGTATGGTGGGAGAAAATGATATGTGAAAGTGATAGGTGTGTGATGTGTGTGTGAGTGGAAAATAGTGAAAAAGTGATAGTGTGATAGTGATGTGTAAGAGTGTAGTGAAATTAATTTTTGGGTGGGTGGGGGATTGATGTTGGTTATGGGGGAGAAAAATTAAGTAGTAGATATTATATATATATATATATATATATATATTTATTTAGCATGTGTTTATAAATATATGTCTTATATTTTAATTTTTGCTTGGATCCTATTGGTTAGTTGATAGACATTTGCATTGGTATGATATCAAAACCTTGATACGTGAAAGTTCGCAAAATTATTTCATCCATACACACATTGCACTTCCATTCTCCTATAAAATAAGTTCATTCCTTCATTATTTCTTACAAATTCATTGAAACTCTAGAGAGAAAATTATAGAAAGAAAGAAGAAAAGTTTTCTCGCTACTTAACTACTCTTATATTGGTTCTTTTTACGGTAAGAAGGGTGTTATTTCTTTTGTATTCAAGAAGAGAACTTCATTATTCCATTTCTTTATTGTTTCGTTGGAATAACCTGTATACGCGGACTACCTTATACTTGGTGACATTCTTCTATTATTCTGTCTTTATTAATTTGTTGGAATATCCTATCTGTGTGTTTTACACCGGACCTGGTCCCTTTATTTATTAAAATTTTTATTATTCGGAATATCCTCGTACATGCGCGTTTTACTACCGACATTGGTTCCATTATTTATTATTCCGCACTTATTATTCATTTGGAACATCCCGCTTGATTGTGAATTTCACCGATTCGGTTAGATTATTACTATTCTGTTGGAATAACATACATCACAATCTGCATGCGTGGTGATTTCTTTTGTTATTCCATTCGTTATTATACTCGGTTGGTTAAAATTTTGACTTCTATACTCCATGAAATTAGTGGAATATCCTCGATATTTGCGTTTCATCCAAAGATTTTCATGGAAATATTCTTACGAGCATTCTTGATTTTTTTCTACAAAGAAGTATCGTGTTGACAATTTGGGACGTTATTAGTTCTCGGATAAATTAATTCTTGAACTTGTTTTATTGAATTCTTATATCATTGTCATCATCCCTCATGTTTATATTTTATTGAAAGTCATACGTGGCATGTAGTGCGTATATATGGACTTTGGTATGATTATGAATGAGAGGATTATTCTAAGATAATCATAACCGTAATATTACAAATGATGTGGGTAAAATCCTCGTTGGCCCGTAGTGCATTGATGGACAGATTGTTGATATGATCATGACCATTGATGAATCAAGAATATCTCGCCCGTAGTCGTGGATAATTTGTGGTCGTGACCACGATGAATATCCTTGGCCGTAGTCAAAAGATGATGTGGATTATTTAATGTTCGAGTCTCAAATGATAAAAGTGATAATAATATTTTAAATCATAAAAGATAGTAGATTTTATTCTCTACTGACTCTTTTAATGGATTTCTTATTACCGCTAGATTAAACTTGATGTCTATTGTATATTATCGGTTTAACATTGTTGAAGACTAATGATAATTTATTCTGCATTATCTTAGTCATAATATTTCTTATCGGGCTAATTGATTTCACCATTTTCTTTCAACATTCTCTTCGTGAAATGAGAACGTGAATTTGGGACGAGTCGGGGAATGGAGTGATGGTGGGATGATAGTATTAGCTAGTAGTCCTCACTATTCATTAAATAGTGTGACAATAAATGTAATGAGGACTTATTCTCGAGAGTGGATATTATGCAGAAGACAATATTTGTATTTAAACTCATGGATCTCTTGTTGTATAATTAAGATTGTATTTTTATTCTGTATCATGTATTTGACGACTCAGAATAGGTGATGTATTCCTATTTTGGGGGCGTCACAAGTGTCCTCCCAAATGGATGACATCCTTTGAGACGGACCAACGTTCTCCGGAACGGATGACATCCTTCGAGACGAACCAACGTCCTCCCGAATGAATAACTTTCTTTGGGACTAACCAGCATCCTCCCGAACTTATAACTTCGGTTAAAGTTTTCCATGACTAATTGATTTACTCTCTTAGTGTAAGTTCCTTATAAACAAGAGAGTGGGGGACAATGTTTTGGCGTGAATATTTGGGTCTGGATGATACGATGGGCCATAGTCCACGTGAAGGAATTTTTCCACGTGGTAATTCCTTTGGGCAGTTGAGTATTTTAAAGAATCTAAGATTCTTTAATTGTATTTAAATTCTAACTCTTAAGAAAAATGTCAGGATATGATTTTATTTCCTTTGCTTAAGAAGATTGGGGTTAATATCATTAAGGTACCTACTTAATGAGGAATTTTATACGGAGAATGATTCGGAGAAAGTAGTGTAATCACTATAAATATAAGGCTGAACATTGATTTTCAAGTACACACAATCATACTCCTTCCGTCCCAGGATAAAAGTTCTGGTGGACTTTTCACGCATATTAAGAAAAAAAATAAAATGATAAAATTGCCCATAATAATATATCATTAATCATTTAATAATACTCAATAAATATTATTGTGTTTCCGTAAAAAGTTGACATAATCAATTTTTCATGAGAAACTTCACGTTCAATTCTCATAAAACTATTTCTAATAATCTGTGCATGAATACAAATAGAATCAATAGGAGAACAAAAGAGTCTCCAATGTGGTAGGAATAAAAAATCAATGAAACAAATTAAGTGCATGAGAGATTTTCAATGTAGGTGACAGAGTGTCTTTTTAGCTTTTCAATTCAAAATATTTTCAGCACATAATTAATTATACTTATTGAATATGGAGAAAGAATTACAATAAGAAAAATATAAGATATTTAATGCTTAGGGTATAATAGGAAAAATTGTGTAAAAATTTGGTTATTAAAAGAAAGTGAACATTTAAAATATGGTTAATAATGACTTTTATCCAGGACGGAGGGAGTATTATTTTAAACATTAAGTTTCAATTGTTAAACTTTATTCAGTATGTACTTATTTTCACATCGGACTTATCCCCCGACTTCTTAAACTGTAATGTTTCTGATATAATTTTGTTCCTGTACAAAATTTAACGTGTTTTAGTGATTAAACACGTAAATGAATGTTGACGTTAATAAATAGTTAAGTTGGTTGGAGTTCATGACCAAAAAAAAAGAAAGAAGGTTCAAAAATACTCCGGACTTTTATCACGATATCTACCGAGCACCCTATATTTTTTTTTTTATCCAAAAGTACCCCTAACATTATAATTTTTGGGTCGATTATACCCCTATCGTTGACAGACATGCCAAATAGACAAACAAAATTAACACTTGGACATATTTTATTTACGTGGCTGCCACATGAACAGATTAAATACTAATATGTAAAATACTAAAATACTAATAATCCTAAAATACTAAAATACTAATAAAACCACCCACTCCACCACTAGTCCACCACCAGCAGTCCACCACCACCACCACCACCACAAATACATACAGATCCACCCAATCCATTTCAACAACCAACAAAAAAGAACAAAGATAAAGAAAAGAATCAAAAAAGGCAACTAATCACTGGCATTACTCATTCGGATCTCGATCGGACGGTGCTATGTACTCTGCCCTTCCTTTCCACAATAAAAAATCAATTGAAAATCAACCACATGACAAAAATAATCCTTCCACCCGCCCTCAATCATCAACAACTCGCCACCTCCGATTCAATTCCAAATTGCCATCACCATCATCTGATAATCGTCGTGATTTCTCTATGCTTCCGGATGATGTCATGACCAAAATCGCCGCTAATTTCACGCTCCCCAACCTCCAATCGGCGTCGTTAGTTTGCAGGGCTTGGAGAGACGCGCTACGTCCGCTCTGTGAGGCCATGCTCTTCCTCAACTGGGGAAAGCGCTTCAAGCACGGCCGTGGTGGCGTCACCCCTAACCTCCACAAGGCTCTCGACTCCTTTCTCAAAGGCGCCGCGCGTGGCTCCACCCTCGCCATGGTCGACGCTGGCTTGATTTATTGGGAAATGGGTAAGATAGAGGAGGGCATCGCGTTTTATAGAAGAGCTGCTGAGCTCGGTGATCCCGCCGGCCAGTGCAATTTGGGAATTTCATACTTGAAAGGTAGCGTAATTCATTTTCTTACTGCCTCGTAGACCGTAGCGTAATTCATTTTCCCACTTTCCTTCCCTTCACAAATTAACGCCTCCTCATTTTCTTATTGCTTCGTAGACCGTGATTCTGATGCAGCTTCAACTCTGGAGTTTGATGCAGCTTCAGCTTCAACCTGTATGATCGGACGAAAGGGTGTTGATAGCCGACTGGAGAGAGAGAGTAGCTGTAAGGGTTTAGATCTGAGATCTAATGTGAGGTAGGAAGAACTGAGATCTAATGTGAGGGTTTAGATCTGGACATATTTTTATTTAATTATTTTATTAAATATTAGTATTATATATTTTTAAATACTAAAATACTATTTTATTTTATTTATTTTATTTTTATTTTTATTACTATTTTATTTTAATTATTATTATTATTAATAATAATATTATTGTTATTGTTATTGTTAATGTTATTGTTATTATTATTATTATTATTATTATTATTATTGTTTTATTATTAGTATTTTAGTATTTTACATATTAGTATTTAATCCGTCCATGTGACAGCCACGTAAGTAAAATATGTCTAAGTGTTAACTCTGTTTGTCTATTTGGCATGTCTGTCAACGATAGGGGTATAATTGACCTAAAAATTATAACGTTAGAGGTATTTTTGGATAAAAAAAAATATAAAATACTCAATAAACATCACGATAAAAGTCAGAAGTATTATTGACCCTACTCCCAAAAAAAAAAAATAGTAGTGTGGACATTTCAATGATCAATTGAGGTTTTTTATTTTTTGAAGTTGTAGGTTATTTTTCGGGAATCAAAAAATTTAAAGACTACCTATCTCGTAAATCTAACTATTTTTATTTCTAATAAGTATAATAACTATAGAGTAGGGTCATGCCGTAGGGTTGGGGAAGAGGAGGGGGAACACTACCTAAAGAACTGAATAGTTTCTTACGGTGGTATCCAAACAGCCCTTTAGCTTTCGAAATTTTTTCTCCTTCATTCCTTCTTAAACTGCGAAATTGCCTCTCTCTCTCTCTTCACTGACGCTTGACTACACTCACACGGTCACTTTCGATTCCCTGCTCACTAAAGAAAGTTTGCGCCACGCACCAATAACATTTTGCCATGTATTAATAGAAATGGAAAAGGCAAAAGCAGAACAGCAGTTGAGATTTATTAAGATTGATCGAAGACAATATATTATTCACTCTCTCTTTCGGCCTGTGTTTGTTTACATTTGAATATTTTTTAATAGACGTGTCTTTAATTTTATCAGAGATTAAACTTATTAAATAATTTTTTATCTTTTAATACCTCTTAATCAATAAGTCGCAAATATATTTTTAAATCATTTAAAAGTATATCTAAATGAATTTATATTTTTTTGAACAAAAATAACATCTTCAATATGTTAAAATTCCTCTTTTATCTCTTAATTAAATTTTAACCCTTAATGATAGTCAAAAAATGTGAACAATAAGGTTGCTAGTGATCCACCGGATCCAATGCCGAAAGATTTCATCGAAATAGATTTGCCTTGAGGTTTAATCCCAAGTCTCTGGCAAACATACCAAAATCATGAATGGGTTTTAATTGCGCAGATCTTGACAGAATTGCCCCTTACAATGAAGGTGTGGATCTGGAATCGTAGGAATGAGGGAAAAGAAGTTTGACTAAAATTAATTAAGTAAATTTATGTTGATAATATATATATATATATATATAGATATATATGAATATGAGAGAGGAAAAAAGGGCGAATGGATTATGTGCTGATTTATGATAATTTGATTCTCAAATATTTTATATCATGTATACACATGACTACATAACTAGTATTATATGTGTACTACATAAATTATTTTGATAAAATTATAATTTTATTTAAAGTTAAATTATATAATTAATACCGGTGAGCATTTGATTGAATAATATAATCACTTACTTAAAAGTTTATAATTAATTGTTCATTATTTTTTATGTATAAACAAGTTTAAAATATATTATTATTAGTAAGGGTATAATAGTTCAAATGACATTTTTTTATCCAATTCTTTAATTAATCTTGAAAAAATACAAACATATATGTGATTATTTTAAGTTATCCAATAAATAATCCCATAAAAAACAAAATCTTAGATTAATAGTTAAAATTTCATGAATTATAATTTGGGGATTATAATCCTTGGAAAACAAACATAGCACTTAGATTATATAAAACTACAAATAATTAAAAACTGAAATCATTGAATGTGAGCTCCACTTTGTATTGTTAGATAGAAATTCTGTTACTTTGAATGACACTAGTAGTAGTCCATCCCATCCAGAAAAAGAATTGTTTTCATTGGTTGTAATATGATAAAATGCATCCAGCACAACAATACCTTGTTGCAGAATCCACAAAATATGTTGTTGATGATGCAGTACAGGTTCGCTATCAGCAATTTAAGGGGACGTACCGTACGAGTAGAAACATACACATACATGCACTTGTGTGCAAATCTAATTATTAAGCTTCTGGCATTATTTCTTCCAAACAGAAAGAAATGAAGAAGGTGATGAACTTAATTAGGAGTAGAAACATACACTTGTATTAAAAGATAAGCTAATCAACCCAACCCATTTGATTCAAGCAAGCACCGATCGAGGCTTTTGTTATTTGGTTCAAAAACATATTTAATAAGTGATTCCTTGATGCTCAGCAACTCTGGGAACTCATTTTTCAATTTGGATGCATCCATTTCATTGTTGCTAACGATTACCTTGGCTTGCTCTTCAAGGCTGAAATTTTTCCACTTGAGATTGTTGTTGATGTATTTCTTGTACATCTCTAGTATCTCATTGTGGCTAACAACTCCCGGGTTTGTCAAGTTCCAAACACCCCTGCAGTTTCTTTTTGCCATCTCAATTGAAATTGGCAGAAGCTCATCTAAAACGGTCATGCTGTTTGGAATGTTTACCACCTTATCATATCGCGTAATTTTTGTAATGAAGTTGCGCGGGTTGTTGAGATCAGATGATATTGGCATTCTGACTCTGAGCGTGCACACGTTGTCATATTCTCCAACAAGTTTTTCAACCTGGAAATTCAGATTAATATTATCCTCTATGTATAATCTAGATTGTCAAAAACAGAGATCAATGGGGTAGTAGACTAGTAGTAGTAGTGTAACAAGTTACCATGGCTTTGGTTTTTGAATAAAATGACCCCATAAAATTGGGTTCGTCTTCCTCCTTAAACCCAATGCCAGACTCTAGTGGATGTGCAGCATCATACTCAAAAATACAACCAGTCGCGAAGTTCGTCATTAGGATTCCATGCTCTCTGCAAACATCTGCTAAAGTTAAGGTACCGACAACATTGGTGCGAATCGTCTCCGGTTTATGAGATTCACACCAATCCACGTTAGGTCTACCAGTCACTCCAGCAGCATTGAGAACATGGGTTGGCTTAACACTTTGAATATCTGCTAGAACCTGTGACCTTTGCTCAAGGCGTCCTCTTCCGTACTCAAAAGCTATCCCTTGCCTCGTGCAAATCTTCCCAAGAAGGCCCCCAATCCACCCAGTTCTACCGTAAATTAAAATTTTAAGAGGTGGCTTTTGAGTTGAGGGAATGCTTTTCAAAAGTGGCACCACCATTGCCTTTTTACCAGTTTTATTTAACGTGTTAGCTGAGACAGAGATACTAACGTCTGGTCCATTTCTTTCAACTCCAGGGGTCATCAGCATTCTTGGATGAGGGAGCAAGGCACCAGAGACATCTCCCCACCAATAAGGATTTTGAACATACCATTCCATGGTCTTCTTTAGACCTTCTTCCCATGTAGTACGTTCGGACCATCCCAATTTTTTGAGCTTTTGATGTTCCAAGAAGTACCTCTGATCATTAAAAGGCCTGTTCTCGACAAACTTAATTACTGCTTCTGGATTCAACCCAAATAACCTGCAAATATCACTAGCAACATCAATCACTCTCCTTTCCTTATCAGTCCCAATATTGTACACGTGACCTACTTCTCCCCTGTGGAGAATGATTTCAAAAGCCTCTGCAACATCCTCACAATAGAGGTAACTCCGCACATTAGATCCATCCCCATGAATTGGAAGTGGCTGCTTTTTCATGGCTAAGAGACCAAATTTGGGAATCAATTTTTCTGGAAACTGGTTAGGCCCATAAACATTGTTTCCTCTGGTAGTTATCATGGGTAGTCCATAAGACCGTGCATACGCCATAACGAGCATTTCTGCCCCAGCTTTCGTTGCAGAATAGGGGTTTGTAGGGAGGAGTTGAGAAGCCTCATGGTTACCTACAACAGCATCACCGTCTGTTTCCCCATAGACTTCATCTGTGCTAACATGAATGAATCTCTTGATCTTACCAATGACTTTGCAGGCTTCAAGAAGGACATGAGTACCAAAAATATTGTTCTTAGTGAACTCAAAACTATTCCCAAATGAATTATCTACATGAGTCTGAGCTGCAAAGTGCATGATCGTGTCGATGGACTCAGAGACAAGGATATAGCTGACAAGGTCAGCACTAGCGATGTCTCCCTTGACGAATCTGAAGTTGGGAGATGATTTGGAGGGGTTGAGGTTCTTCAAGTTTGAGCAATAGTCTAGTTTATCAAGAACAACAATCTTGTACTCAGGATGGTTTCTGATTAGCCGATTAGCAACATGGGAGGCAATGAAGCCAGCGGCTCCAGTGATGAGGATGTTCTTGGGCTTGTATGTATCCATATCCAACAAAAATCTAGACAGTTCGTCAGAATACCAGGAAGTTGTTATTATCTCGAAACACATAGGAGAAACAGGAGCATAACAGTTATAGTTCGTAGACTCCATTTGTTTTCAAAAAGGATTTCACAGAGAGAATTAAACGTATGGATTTAAGGTCTTTTATCTGAAAGCTGGCAATAATTAGCCAAAAATGTATGATAAGTTCTTCTCCTTGTTTTATCAAAAAAAGGTACTCTTTTCCAGAAATATGTGATGTTTGGAGTAATAGTTCTCATTTATTGAATCATGGGAAGAATATTTTAATTCTTTATAACTAAAATGAGGAAAACTCTCATTTCTAACTTTTCTCAAGCCCTTTTTGCTTTATCAGTGCTGAAATTTTAAACAAAATTCTTAAAATATCTATCATATCAAAAGGGAAAATTCATTCCAAGATAGACTTCATGATGTTCAAAAGCAGGCAAGCTATATGCGAAGGAATACATGTAATCAAGAACTCAAATCCAATTGAACAATATAATACTACTACTTAAAGAGTATTCAACTCATCATTCCATCTTCTAACACAAATATTAAAAGACAGTCTGAGTTGTTAAATAAGAGTAACAATACATACATATATATATATATATATATATATATATATATATATATATATATATATATATAATGTGAAGCTGTTAGGTGTCATAATTATTAATTGAATGCGTCTACATTTGAAAAAAAAATGTAATGAAATAACACAATGTAAGAGCTTCACTAAATCTGGATACATGATTGACAAGCAATTGACTAGTAGTATATTGAAAACTGACCGACTCCCCATCTCCAAAATAAATAAAACCTAGAATTAATTAATTAACAGATATAAAAAGATCTAGTCTAGTCTAGCTAGCTAAATGATGAAAACGTAGTTTTGAATGTAAGATGTAAATACAAAGATGGTTGAAGAATTTAGAAGTATAAACAATTAAACAGAGAGAAACTTTGACTGTAATTCTGGGTCAGGTACGGATCAGGCCAGTATCTTCAAATGAAATCTACAAACATATGTATATATAGAATCTAGAAAGAGATGACGGCAGTGCTTACTAGGGAGGGAGCAAATAATGAGGATATCGATCGAGAGAGGTCTGTCTGTCTGTCTGTATTAAGAAAGAAGGAGGAGGGAGGGTAGATGTTACTAGTAGTGAAGAGGTAGTTAACATAGTGGCGTATTTATAAGCATCCCCTCCCCAACCTGGGTCACAGAATCTACCTACTTCTAATCAAAGTCTAAATTTTACGGAAAATGATATATATATTGTAAATATTTATTTTAGATTATTTGATTGCCAATTATTATAATAAATATGAATAGTAAATATTTAAAATGATAATTGATTTCAACTTATTTGTGATTTAGAAAAAGAAAATTGGTAATTTATTTACTTTATAAATATGTAAAATTATTATGTCCGCATAAAATAGCTCATATTAGTATAACTTTTTGGAGATATGTGTAATAAATGAGCCATTCTTATCAATAATTTCACAATTATAAATTAGTATAAATTTATCGTAATACATAGTTTGACTCAATTTTTACCATTAGTCTATCATTTTTGTATTTTTGAAATATAAGGTCAAAATTGATTTTTTGATATTAAATTGATAAGTATATTTTTAAATTTAAAATTAATATATTTTTTATTTTTAAAATTTAGTAATTCAATTACTAAAATCATAAATCATATAAAAATCACACTAATTTTAGATTTGACTTTTAAAAAAAAAAAAGAAAAAAAAAAAGAGAATGAGTAAATAACCAGGTACCTACCTGTAATCTGTAAGATAAATATTTAAGTTATAATATAAGTTAATATTATATTTAAAAAAAAGAAAAAAGAAACTGCAATAATTGTTCCAGAATACATGCTAATCTCGCATGAACTTGCGCTCATGAATAAAATAAAATAAATTGCCTATTATGAGATGGTACGTAACTTGTTGTGCGGAGGAAAATACGAAAGACGATAAACATGGATACTAGTAATATCTTGATGATAAAAGATTGAATATAAAATACTCCATCTGTATGATAATATTAATTTATTCAAGTGGAGTATAATACTTAGAATATCAACTAATTAATTATAATCTGATACATAATTTATATTCATTTTATTTGTAACTATTTTTTGTCAAAGTAAGTAATATTTTACTAAAATAAATAAATAAATAATTAAAGAAAGCGTGAGAAGTGTGGAAAGCTACCGCCTACCGCACCGCACGAGTATAGAAATTCGTGTTCCTTCTTATTAGTTTCACTAATGAAGCGGTTTAGGATGTACTCAACTTCAGTTTTACTTATAACTTTATAAGACATTAGTATATTTGATAATTTTATAAGTCCTTCGTTTTAAATATAAGATTGATTATTAATTTTTTTAAATTTAAAATTAATATAAATTTATTTAATTTTAATTAAACAATAGTAAATACTATAAATTAACTAAAAATATTATTAATTATGAAATTTATTGTTTCATAATTTATATTAAATTAAATTAAGTTTGAGTTTAATCGACGCCGACTATCCTTCGAGCCCATCGAGCCGCATTTAGGGGCTCTTTGGTGATCACAATAAGCAAAGTGGGCACGGTGGGACATGAAGGGTTTATGATGATAGATAATGGATCTTCAAGGATATCTCAGATGCCCATGCCATCAAGTGATGCACCTTGATGGGCGTAAAATGGAGGCTCGGGCAGAAGCTCCTTTATACGGCTTCAAAGAATGATCCCGCTAAAGTCAGCAGCACAATCTCCCTTGTTGTCTTCAAGACAAAGACCCCAAAGAGGTCAAGTAAAGGTGTAAATTCTATGTTGCAGCACGCTGATTCACCATAACGCTATACACGGAAGACCTACTTTAATCGCTTCCAAGTCATGGACTTCCATCCTCATTTCAAAATCAAGTTCCTACTACCGCTGAGGAGAGAGTGGCGGTGACTGGATCTAGCCCGACGATGCTACCTAATGTCGTTATTTCCTCCGGAGCGGGTCAAGAACAAAAGCATGCGGCGACAATGAGATCGAGCCTTTTATCGAAAGTAGTTCGAATCGATGGTGATTCCTCACGAGGAACTAAGAGGTCAAATCGATCCTCGAAAGCCGGACAAGACTGCCAAGATCGGCTTCAGTCTACCGTAACCTCTTCTGACAAATCTCATGTAACTCTTACATAATCGCTATGTGGATATTTTTGCACGGGAACCGAGGGACACGCCTCGAGTTACTCGAAGATAGCAACAGCATACCGAATGTAGATCCTCGAAGAAGTTGCCGGCAAAAAGACGGATCTTTATACCGAACGATGAAAATCATTGATCGTAAAATAAAGAAAGTCATTGGGTCGCCGACTTTATATATGAGATTGATTATCCAATGGATGGCTAATGTGGTGTCAAAAGCGTATGTAATGGAAATGGCGGGTTCAGATCGACTACACCGACCTCAATAAAGCTTGTCCGAAGGATTTTATCCTCTACCCCATATCGATCGCCTTATCGATGCCACTTGGGTACGATTACTAAGCTTTATGGATGCTTTTTCGTGTTATCACCAAATATCCATGTGTAAAGAGATATCCCAAAGACCGAAGATTTATTACATAATCGCTCGGCACGCCACAAGAAGAGATGACTTTTGGCCTTATAAATGCCGGAGCCACTTACCGTAGAATGATGAACTTCATCTTCGATAGGCGTTGGAAGGAACATGGAAGTATACGCTGATGATATGATCGTGAAAAGTATGCACGCTCAGAGTCATTCGACGATCAAGAGGAATGCTTTCAGATCGCTCGGCCATCGCTAACTAAGGCTTAATCCTCGCCAAGTGCACTTTCTACCTAAGGCCGCAGGGAAGTTTCACATTATCTGTTAGTCAAAGGGTATCGAGGCCAATCCAGAAGATTCAGCCATTCTTAACATGAAGACTCCTCACCATTCAAAGACGCCCAACGTCTGATCGCGTGATTGCAAAGAATATCTCAATTTTATTTTTAAAAGCCAACTCAATAAACCGAGTCTCATTATCACCACCGGAAGAGCTATACTCGATTTTATCTCCTATACCCTTCACCGTCTGGGGGTAGATATATGGGTCCATTGCCTAAAGCTAAAGGTCGTTAGCTTATGTCATACAATAAGTTATTGATTACATGACTGACTAAGCAGGTAGAGGCGGGCCACTTAAGCTAATTAATTACGAGCAAGAATGTTCAAGTTCATAAAGAGTCCGTAGGTTTCGCCGGGATCCCAGAGTATTAATATCGGACAATCTGGACGCCGCCCATGGGATCAAAATTCTGAAGCATTTTTTTAAAGGAGTGGGATTCAACATAAGAAGACTTTGTGGCTCATCCACAACTAAATGGCCAAGTTGAGGTGACCAATGACGTCAACGAATCTGGATCAAGCGCACAGCATGAAGCTAAAGGAAGATGGCTGCAGGAGTTCACGGGTTGTTGTCAGGCTTACCGACTACACCAAGGACTACCACCGGGATTCACCCTTTTCGACCGGGCTTATGGTATCGATGCCATTCCCCTCCTTTCAAATCGGATCTCCCAGTCTTCGGGCCACCCAATACAAAGAAATATACAATGATTTAAGAATATCTCAAGTTAGAGAGGTTTTTATTTAAATCGGGCCGCTTATCAACGTAAAGAGTATTTAAGCAATCATTCCAAATCAAAAACACTGGCATAATCGGCGTGCTTCGGAAATACTTTCAATAAAGATCAAGTTAATTCATCTAAGTCAGATATTATTGTTCATTATCAATAAAAAGACACTTTTTTCACTATTGGTCTTGGTCCTATTTTGTCCTATGGTCACTATGGTGTAAGGAGGTATTGGTAGACTCTGGCCGGCCATTCGATGGCAAAATTTCATTTGTCGCTCTACCCCAAGTGGTAGATTTATGATCCTATATTGATTTTACCAAGGTGGTAAATCAATGGTCACTATTGGTCCCGGTCCTATTTTTGTCCTATGGTCACTATGGTGTAAGGAGGTATGGTAGACTACCGCCATTCGATGGCAACCATTTGTCGTTTCTACCCCGAGTGGTGATTTAAGGATCCTATATTGATTTTACCGTGGTGGTAAGTCAATGGTCACAATTGGTCCTTATATCTTGGTCCTTATATCTTGGTCCTTATATCTTCGATCCTTATATCTTGGTCTTTATATCTTGATCCTTCTATCTTGGTCCTTATATCTCGATCCTTATATCTTGGTCCATATATAATTGTTTCACCTCGAGTGGGTAAACAAATGACCGATCTCACACTTTTGTTCAATGAGATGTGGTACTTTATTTTATTTAAGTGTTGAGTTCTAATGCCCTCGCTCTTTAACATCACTTTATCTCGTTATATGACATGCTTAATCATTCAAGTTAAATCCTCGAAAGGGTTTTTTGTACACTTGTCCATATAAATTCATATCAAGTATCGACATAAAATAAAAAGTGTAATCAAGTCATAAGTGAAGAAAATCATTTCTCATTAATATTTAAGTTCATTTACAAATAAGGAAATAACATAAAATTTTTTGCAAATATTCATAATAAGACCGAAGACAATCCATGTTCGGTGCTTCACGCAAATACTTCATCATCATCCCAAGAGTCCAAAGCAAAAGGATCTAAGTTAGCACCTCGATCAACCTTTCCTTGCCAAGACTTCCGCAGAGCTCGTAGCTTTCTTTGTGAATCCTCATGATTTCTCCGCTTATTTCGTCTGAAGTTCTATACTCTTCACAAATTTCTCACATAAGAGCATCATTAAAGGAGGCCCAAGGTCCCCAAGAGCCTTGAGTTCCTGATCTCTTCGCTCGAAGTCGGGCCAGCCAGATATTCATTGAAGCTTTTCATCCCGCTTCCATCTTACGGATCGTCTTCGTCAAGATTTTGGCGCTGACTTCAACTCCTTGATCTTATTCATCCTCGCTCACCTCTCCGAACTAAGTCGACATTCATGTTGACAATTTCAAAGACGCCGAGCCTTAATCGACTTTAGTTCTTCCTCGAGGCCTTCACTTCCCTTAGCTTGGGCCAACTCTTTTCAAGACCTTCGCAGTATGAAGAAGGCCTTCACGGTGAGTCCTTTCCCGAGCCAAAGCAGATTTCAGAGGAATTTTCCTTCTTCAAATACCTCCTCCTGATTCACTGAGAGATCCGAACGCAGACGTCCGAATACGAGATTTGCTCGTACATATGTTCAAGGTTATTCAATCACCTTCAGATGTACGAGTATGAAAATAAGTAAGCAAAGGAAGAGAAAAGTCATTTACCTTAATGCAAGTAGTTTCATGCTTTCACGAAGAAGTCCCCATTTGAACTGCTCTCCCTAACCGATGGTCATCTGGCCTCGCAAACGAAGGCCTCAAACAATTGAAAGGGGAAATGGCGCTGAACCGAGGCCACATAGTGGTGGACCCATGGCGTCATGCTTTGAAATTCGGAGGTCATTGGTCCTTGAGGAGGAGTCGATAGCCGATCGCGGTGAAGGATCCGCATACATCGCTTCTGGAGAAGGTGATCGAGCCCGGCATCGGCTCGAGTCAAGAAGGTTCGTAAGTCGAACCGAGCCGACCGTCCAAGGTCGCTTTTTCGGACTGAGAAGGGTCGGCTTCAACCGCCTTGCGTTAGGTGTTGGGGTTTCATTTAAAGGGGGTTGGTTGTTGAAGGAGGGGGACGCGGAGTTGGCTTACAGTAGAGGGAATTATTTTGCTTCTTAATTTTTAAAGACGAAGGACTTCGCACCGATCGTGTGGAGGAATGTCAAGGAGACTCTCTTTTTAGGATTGGTTCGTGGTTGGTGGGGTTGGTTCGTAGGTTGTTGTGGGTTCCGGGTTGAAAGAATTGGGTGGGTTTACCTCGTGAAGTTCCTCCTCGTCCGCCAGGATTTATCTCACAAGAGTCCCGCCCTTTTTGGCGGCCTTCTTCCTTCTACATGAAGTTCGGAGGACCGCTTCGGGATGATAGGATTGTCACTTCAGGTCATCATCCCGAAGAGGGGTCATTGTCTTGTTTAAAGGGGGTTTCAGCCGGGAAGGTTCCTCGTTAGGAGTTCTTCATTTGCATCAAGAATCCTCCCCGCCAAGAAATCTTCCAAGTCTTTTACTTCGGAGGAAGTTGGTTTGATCAAAGACATCGCAAATAATCACAAGTTAAAACTGCACTACATAAACATTTCAAAATTATATCACGTGAATGGTCCGAGACTCACGCTTATGGTCATACAACCATGCTTGCTTGGTCAAGAGAAAGTGAAGCTCCACTTCGAGAAGCGGATCCTATTCACGAAGTCACCCATCTCCCTCACACGCCCCGGGAATGTCACCGAAGTCAGCAGAGATATCCAAATGGTCCAATCAGAAGGAGGAGATTCCTGACCAAATGACGAAGAACCATTTCTCGTGCCATCCTTTGTTGCTCGAGGGTGCTCATCAGGCCTCTTCTCGATTTCGAAGTTCGGGTTCGGGGACCGCTTTGCTTTCAAGATTTTGAACCCTCGCTTCTGGATCTCGCCAAATGGAAAAGGGTGAAGAAGAGATCAACATAGGGGGTAACCCCTAATTCATGGCGTAATGGCGATGAACGCCAAGATATGGATATAGGAGTTGGGCACCACCAATGTAAGTTTACTCCAATAAACCCCAGAGGGTAACTATGAAGGCGTGGAGGGGTAGCTAATCCTTTTTCCAACAGAGAAGTCAGATAATGACCCAAATTCGCGGTGTCATTGGTACATTCGCTTCCTCAAGAAACCGGAGCCCTCATAAAGAAAGTTATCCGGAATATGATATCGAATCCCAGGAGCTTCGCAGCTCTGTATTCGTAGATTTGGAGGTGATGTTAGATGAGGAAATTGTTCCCATCTTTGAAGAAATCACTGGAGATGGTGGATCGGGCACTCAACCCCTCGGTGTGGTTCGAACGAGAAGAACTTCAAGGGGTTTCATTGGATTCACCATTATTGAAGCTCATAAAGCTAAAGAGAGGTTTTTCCGGCAGGCGAAGAAAGCTCAAAGGTTCAATTTCAAATCAAGAGGTAAAACCGCCAAATTTGGTGAGGTTTATCTTTATAATCGATTTGTTACACGTGAGCGAGGCCATGCATTTAATGTCGAAGAATAATGAGAATTAAAGTGGAACGCGTTTGGACGACCTTTGAATATCCCATCGATTGGGCCCGACCGCTGATTTCTATCTTATTGGCCCATCCCTGCTCAAATTCAAATCCTTTATCAAATCGGGCTTATCGCTCGGGTATCCACTATCCAAATTTCCCTCCTTATTCCACTTCAGATGTTAAAAGTGGATACGATCCACTTATTTCCTATCCTCGGCCTTTATTAAATTCTAAATATCATGAATCATATATAGTTTTCCATTAAACATCTTGTTTAACTAAAAACTAGGGGTAATGTGGGTCATAATATTTCTCCTATTTTGGGCCAGTAGATTGGGCCCATTTATCGCTTAATCACTGGGCTTTTATTATAAGCATGGGACTCTTTCGAGCCCATTTATCAGGTCAACTTTATTTAATCCTATCGACCGTCACCCAAAGGATCAACCCATTAGATATTTTAATATCTGCTACTTGACTTCAGGATGATGAAAAAGCATGATACGATTGACTCAAGGCTCCCGCCACGCATTAATGCGGATGAGATCACAATTTACGGCTTAGTAATAATATTTTTTAATTTAAAACGGAGGTAGTACAATTTATTATACTCTATTTGTTCCGCAAAGATTGACTTAATTTGATTTTATGGTTAAATTGTCTAATTTTATAATTGATAATTAAACACACAATTTATATATATATTAAAAAAAATAAAAAGATAAATAAAATAAAATAAAAAAGTTTAAATTTATTTACAAAATCATATAAAATGATGATTATTTTTATTTTTTTTATATTAATAGATTTCTTCATCTTTATATATTTTTGTCACGTCTATTGAAGCAACTCTTTGTATTACCCTTCCCCATTAATATTAAATGACTTAATTGCCATTCGTTTTATATATTTTATCTTCGTTTTTTTGAGATAAATTTTTGTGTACCTTTAATAGGGTTTGTTAGTATAAAAAAATAAAAAATACTCATTAATATGTTTTATTTTTGTGGAACTTATTTTTACCTTCTTAATATGCGAGGCAGTATCAATTAAATAAATTTTGCTTAAAATAAACAGATTGTTAAAGATTGAGTACACTACTCGCTTGATAGGCGCGTGATTTTTTCAAGCCTAAACAATCACCTACAAGAAATACGCTGTTTCTGTTGTTCTTGATCTAGGGTTTCAAGACATCGAGGTATTTCTGAGTCTTTACCTTTTAATTCGACAACAATTATTTTTACTTTTTTTTCAACGCAATTACTTACAGACATCAATAAAGCATATATATATATATATATATATATATATATATATATATATATATTACAGTTGGAATGTGATGTTCAGTTGTTTTAATGAGATGTTAGTTATAAAATTATGAATTAATCAAAAGTAAATTAATTTTACTTCTGATTAATTCATAATTTTGATCACAACTATTAATAGACTGCGAATTAAGTTTGGGGGATGATTTTGCTTCTTTTTATCGGTGGATTGGTTTGCTTTTATTGAATACACTATTTGATTCGACAAGAGTTTTTCTATATTGACTTGAATAATTATATACCCGTTATTTAGCAAAATAAAATAATTATTATATACCCGTTGATTGGTTGATGAAGATTATGATTCATGTATCTTTTCAACTTAGTGACAGTTGTTTATTGCAAGGTTTGAGAAAGAAAGTGCAATTGTATTCATCTGCAATGTTTCAGCGCGGAAACAGACTATCAAAGACATGGTATGGAACTATGAACATTCGACTTCCAATTGTAGTTACATGTATGATTCTAATCTTTGTAGCTCTGATACTATTACTCGGTGAAAATGGAGGGAAACATAATTCTTTATCAAGCCTTAGAATGGAGAAGAGGAATAGTTTTGATTCTTTGGTTCAGTTCCAACCCACAGTGGAGCTTAGGAATGGAACGGATTTGATATGGCAAATACCTGATTCGCCCAAGGCAGTTCTTTTTTTGGCTCATGGGTGTAATGGCAGAGCAGCAAATTTCTGGGATAAAACTCCTAATTGCCCGATCTGTATTGGTTTGCCTGAAGAAAGGCTGATTGTCCTTCATGCTCTTGCCCGGAAATTTGCGATTCTCACAGTATCAAGTGCGGGAAGATGCTGGTCGTTTGGGAAAGAAAGGTTAGTTGCTGTGGGAATCATCAGATGGTGGATTGAAAAGCAAAAACTTGAGAAGCTGCCTCTTGTAGCTTTGGGGGCTTCCTCTGGCGGGTACTTTGTTTCTGCACTAGCCACTGATTTAAGATTTAGTAGTATCACAATAATGATTGCTGAAGGGTTGTTTAAGCGAAAGGATATTTCAAAAGACTACCCACCTACCCTTTTTGTGCACATGCCCAAAGACGAAGCTAGGAAACTGAGAGTCGATGAAAATTTGAAAGTTCTAAGGGAGAAAGGTATTGATGTTGCAGAGATTAAATGCATGGAGTTCCAATTGTCACCTAATTTCCTAGCAGACAGGATTCCAGGCATTGATCAGACCATTTCTGTGGAGCTGTTTAGACTCTTCCACGAGAAGGGCTTTACCGACAAGAATGGTTATATGAGGAATGATGGGCGTGCGACACGTTGGAAAGCAGCTCTCAGGGAGAGAAATATTCTTTTGCCGGATAAGAGTTTTGTCAATCACATTCAGGAGGAATTGAATCTAGCTTTTGCATATCATGAAATGACTAGCTTGCAGTCTGAGAAGATCTTCCATTGGTTTGAAACTCATATGAACTGATCGAGACTCCATGCTATTACCTGGTCCCTTGGTGAAACTCAGATGAGAATTATGGATTGTGTCTGGATCGAGATGACTCCAGCCAATAATTTTGATGAGCTTATTGCCACGATACAAATCATTCTTGATTGTAAAGTGGGAACTTTGCGAATCTTCTGTTTAGTCTGTCTAAAATCTGGTGAGTTCTGCAATAAGAAAAAGATATGTCGACTTTGATATGACTTATGAGTTATACCTTAAGGACTAGCATATACCTCTATTGTGATGTATGTATAGCAGGCTATGACACTAACATAGTTGAGTACAAGTTGCTAACTTTTGCTGCAAATCAAATGAAAATACAAAGTAAATTATGCTTCTGAACTGTGAGCACTGAGAAGAGATCTAAGCATGCTTGCTATGGTTGAGCAAATTGTTTCATTCCTAGTATATAATTATGTGGTTAGTAATCTATGTTGATCAGAAGAGCTATCTGCCGACTGTGCTAGCTTAGATCTTCAGAATGCTGTATTGATCCAGATAGATCAAATAGTTGAGTTGTACATGTATATTTCTGTTTTGATGTTTTCTTCTTCTGGTTTATGCTTTTCACCTCCGTCATTTCATAATACTCAATTTTATAGTTCTCTTTTGTTGTATATATATTATATGCGTGTACGTGCATGTGCATGTGCATGTGCATATCTTGTCAGTCAATATCAACTTGAATTCTTGAGTTCATTTCTAGTATCAATGTTTCAATCAATAACACTATTGTAATTATAATTTCAGAAAGTTGAATTTACACTCACTGAAAGAATTGGGAAGACCTTGTAGTTTTTTGTAATGCTGTTCTAGTGTTAATTTCACCAGAAAAATGAGATCTTTGTAGCTGTTTTGATATAGGAAGCACAGACAGAAAGACCAACTATAGCAAATCAACAATTCTCCTAAACTATTAGAGTTACGCCTTTCACTCTGTTCCTTTCTGTGGGGATAGTTCTTCTGTAAAACTACTGGTTTCTTTCTGTGAAACCATTTATCAGCAAAACCACTGATTTCATATCTTAATCATCTCATTGACACGCAGATCTAATGTTTATTTGAGTGATATCATTAAAATGTGTTGATGAGAAACTTTCTGGTCCATCTATCGACTTTCTCAATCTTACATTCCTTCTGGGAGGGGAAAAAATATATCTTTCTCAACTTAGAGAAAAATATTTCTTTATTTTGTCTATGCCACTATTTTTTGATGATTCCTGTATTCGTCCATATGGACCATATATTTCTTCCCATTTCCTCTACAGTGATCTTCAATGCAGTAAACAAACCTTAGCTTGCTTATCTCTGAATGCATCCTGGTTGAAATGGTCTATTGAGGCACATGCCTTACTCCGTTTTCACTCTCTGAAGAGGAGACTTTACTGTTGTAAACAATTATTTGTGAAACTATACATACTGGTTTAAGGCTTTAAGCTTGAGTCAGACTCGCCATCTCTATAGAGGAACATGCAGGGGTCCTATACATACGGGAATTTTTTCTTTTGCAGTTCTGGATAATGTCAATTGGCTCATCTACACGCTAGCTATAAAGCATTTTCACATGCATGATAATCTTGAATCCATGGATTTTCTTTTCTTTTTTTCCCCATTAATGTATAAACAACTATTATTTGTGCATGTTATGAAATCTCGCCTTCCCATAGCTACTGGTTCACAAAGGATTAGGGTTGAACTGTTTCTTGCAAAACACTAAACCGCAAGAAGCTTGTGAACAATAATCCATGTTCTGGCAGTTTGCTTAATGAGGGGTCCTATTTTGAACTTGCTGGTACTAGAAATCCTTATTAAGAATGTAACATATTTTTCAGACAATATGTAATTATGTTTTGAGTTGGTTTGCATCCTTGTTAAATAAGAGAAGTGATAAAGTTGAGATGTGTTATTGTTATGGTAATGTGAGGATAAATTTGAATTTGCTCTGAAATGTTTTGTTGAAATGTAATGTGCTGTATATCAATAATTTGCATTACTATGAAAACAATACTTGGTGACAGTCTTTAAGACTTTGAGATTCATTTGAATCAATATAATCTGAGGACCTTTAGCTCATTGCAGGATAGTTGGAGTTTAATTTGTTGGAGGAACCCCAACTGTGATATTTACTTCGTCTGTATATCTACTCTTTTGGTTGTACCATGCCTAACGTCTATCAAATACATATCTTATAGCAGACTTAAAGCACGCCTGACAAACCACCCTGTGACATTTTAAAGGCCATGCCTGTATCCTTCCCCCACCCCCACCACCCCACCCAAAAAAAAACAACATAATAGCTAAGTTTGGCTTATTGATGGCCAAGTAATTTGTTGCCTCAAATCCTGCTTATGTGTGACTTCAACATGCTTGGCATTAATGATGCTCTAGTTGCCTTGTCCCATTCAACTCTATTTTTTCCTTCTTTTTTTTGTTTATTGTTTATTGTTTATTTATTTGCTATTTTGTATTTTCCATTTACTAAATTTCATGGACTAATCTGAAATAGTATAACTAATGGATGAAAAGTTGATTTCTTGTCATGTGTTCCTTTTTACAGCTAATGGGAGTCCAAATCAGTTGTTCTTGATACTCAGAGAACTTTGTTCGAAGGTGTTAATTTCCTTTCAGCTTTTATCTGGTTTGGTTGGTATGCATTAATTGTTTGTAGTTAAATTATTTTGTCTGCAGATAGGAACGCACATAACATGATGGAGAAGCAATCAATCATGTTAAATAAAGCTTTTCTATTAGCTGGTTGTTGTCAACAGATTCCTTCCTCTTAAAAGTAAATTACAATCTCTCGCTTTTATCTTTTTCTCTTTTTTTTTCCTGATTGAACTTCCCAAAGACATGACCATTAGTTCCTTTCTTCAATGATTTCATTTTCCCTTTTGGTCATGGATTAGTACTTAAACAGGGAAGATCAACATTGTTGTATCATTACTTCTAGTCTTTAGGATTCTGCAAAATTTAGAAGAAAAAAAACTTGGGTGATGCTGTCTGTTATGGAGACACGGTTTGCAGAATGGATGATTCTAAACAGAACCAAGAGATTGTCTGAATGATATGGTTATCTGAAACAATCTTAAGAATCCAGCTAATTGAAAATTCGTTGGCAGATAAACTTTAGTTAGATAGATTCTCAAGCTTGTATTGGATAGAGATCTTTATCATTCTAAGTTCGTCTGCGAGTTACAGTCGGTATTAACAGAATGTCGTGTCTTCTAGATTTCCAAGTCTATCATTGAAACTTGTAAAACCTTGTATACTGTAGATATGTCATTGATTACCATATATTTGTAGACTAACCATCTTTCTCTAGTTACTGATATTTCACCCCAAGTGTTGGAGTTCAATATCTGGAATAGGATTTTCATATTTTTACCATCTAGCACCCAACTACCATGGATTACATAAACAGTAGGTGGAAAACTACTGCCAACTGACCACCAGCAGCAACCGAACCGAAACAAAAGCTGCTGTTGTGTTTCGGGATTTACTGAACTGTAGTATTCTAGTCTTCTCTCTATCACATCTGCAATTCCTTCCCTTGCTTCTTGCATTAGCTTTATATTTTCTTTACTGATGCACTTCACTTTCACATGCAGCAGAAATACTAAAATATCCCCATGCAGTTTGTTAAATTTAATATTTTTGTTGGCTTCTCTTAATTTTATCAGAAGATCTACAATAATAATAATAATTTAATCCTAAAATGGCACTGCTAGAATTATTCAGAATCAAATGCCAGCTTGAACGTTATGACAATCTGACAGGCTTAATTCCCAATTCCCAACTGTTCAAAGAACATAGTATTTACTAGTAGTAAATTTTAACCAGCTATAGTGAAAGCCGGCTGTCATTTTTTTAAGATGACAGGCAAAGCGCATCTCCATGTTTTTGTGTGATGGTCTTTGTTTTGACGATTTTACATGAACATAGCCTGTGCTTTTTATGCGTACAGCACAGCGTACTTAACTGCTAGCAAGCCTAGCATGTCTGTTGTGGGTTCAATGCTCGCTCAGTGTAAAGTTTATGTATCAATTTCTTAGATTTGCAGGTCTTTTGAAATCACAGGCTGATTAGCAATGACCCTTTTTACTCGACTGAAATGCTGCTTGCATACATTGTCCTGTTGATATTTACTGCAAAACCTGTCTCTTGAAGTAACTTGGCGTAATTGAATAACTAAAAACCATACTTAAATTATTAATAACTGCGAGTATCCATCATAATATGCTCTAACATAACAACTAACTGATAAAACATAAATAAATTCATTCTAAAAGTAAAACACACACTACCAAATACTAAAATCAAACTGAACGTAACCAAAGGGCTTGGATATCAACTAGATTCTGGGCTTTAGTCGACCCTCATTAGCCATCTTGAAAACACGTGCCTGTGCTGCTGCAGCATTACTGGAACCAAGTGATGAGACAAAACGATCTCTGACTTGATCGGTGGTAAAAGGAAACCTCTTCATCACCATTGAATTCAACAAAGAAGCTGTTCCTTCTCGATATAGCTCTCCAATGCCATCAGTACGGGTGTTTGAAAGTGCTTGTTCCAAGCTGAGGTGTGACCCAATCCCTGGAGTGCTGCTGCTGCTGGTTAGGCCGAATGCTCCGCCTAAGGTTGCCCCCGCAAAGCCGAACATACCCCATATTAGTGTCGGGTGAGTCAGCCAATAACTGCAGTATATTAAATCACAAGAATGTTTTAGTAGTGATACATTATGATAATTTTGCATCTAAAATTCTTAGTCATTCATGTTATACTCAGGCTACTTATTGTGACTTACATGCATGTGAAGGGTGGTGAATTTGGATCAAATACAAATGGAGGTGACGGTACTGAGATACCGGGAATGGTCGGAGTGACTGGAAAGATTGGGGTCCCTGGGTCTATAGATGGACTAGTTGGTGGGCTTATTATGATGGTGGGTGGGGTTCCATATGTTGGTGTTAAAGGGGTGCCTGGGTCAATAAATGGACTAGTTGGTGGGCTTCCGTATGTTGGTGTTGAAGGAGTACTGGGAGTGACAATGGGCGGGCTGCCGCCAGTAGTTGGAGGTGTAGGGTCATAATGTCCTCCACTTGTTGGTGTTCCGCAATTAGAAGGCGGCGAGCTTCCATGGCTGCCGCTGCCGCCTCCATGTGATGGTGTTCCATGAGAGGGTGGTGTGCTTCCATAGCTACCTCCTGAGCCATGTGATGGAGTATGGTGAGAACCTGGGACCCATAACAAACTATTAGCTCTTCACATTGAGCAGTGAGATAAAATCTATGTAATTTGAACATTTACATTAATGTGACGTGGTCTTTTGATTGCGTGTGTGTGTATGTCTATGTGCAAATATGTACGTTTTTGACCAAATTAAAAAGGATTTTGTCCTACTGACGTTGATATTGTGACACCAACCACATACAACTTATAAGCCATATGTAGTAGCCAGTAGGCGGATCTTGTCCATAATGAATGCTGAAGAAATAATCCCAGACAACCCCGTGAATTTTAGGCACATAAAAACTTTAGAAACTTCTTAGAATGGCAAATAGCAACTAAAAACAGCAGAGTAGTAATCAACATAAGAGATGATGAGAGTACCTCTGTGGGGACTTCTTCCTGCATGTGGGTCTGGAGGGTAATATGTCTTTTGATCTTCAAAACTTGCAGTCGAGATTACAGGTATCACCAAACTCTGAGAAAGCAGTCCAGCAAGCAATGTCAAAATGAGAAGAGAAGCCTGCTTGCTCTTCTCCCTCGCCATTTCTGTCTGTGCTTGCTTTCAAGGAAGGAAAGGAAGATAGGAAAGTGAGAGATGAGAATGCTGCAGAGGGGAGTGGTGTATATAAAGGTGCGATGATGCAGTGAAGTAAATATTTAGCAGGTGAAGGAGGATGTGGTTAGTTGAACGTGTTGCAGGGCGCATTAAAGGTTCATTACTTATTTTCCTTTTGAAATATTACAAATGTATCACTTGTGTGTTTGGAAAATGTTTTGTTACTATAAACCTTTATAAAATAGGCAAAGTATTATGCATGGTTTTAGGGGAGTTTGAAGCATTAACAGGTGCATGCAATTCCTTGTCAAATTAGAAAAGTATTGTGCAGATATATATATATATATATATATATATATATATATATATGTTTCTCGAGTGGTGCAAGCCAAAGTAGTCATTGACCAATTTCCAAATCTAATTTATCACGGTATGGACCAAGTTGAGGCCTAGTCCTTCTATTTTCTTTTTTGAATTTCACCTGGTCGGAAGAATGGATCTAATTAGGCCACTAATTGAAGTTATACCTTTTCTCAAATTTATGTTTTGATTGGTATCAATAATTTTAGTCCATATTGTTAGCATCATATACTTATATACATTGTTGCCTTGTTGGGCCGTTTATCTAATAATTTAAGTTTTTAAATGAGTTGACTTCATAATAGTATTAGAAATTCTAAAAATTAGCAATCAAATTAAAGTTATCAAATTTGGATGTATATACACACACGTATGTATATATATGTGTATATATATATAGTCTCCATTGCTAACAATTAGTTGTCACAGATATTATTTTAATAATTATGATCTTAATCGTTGATCTCAATAATAAAAGACTCAAATTAAATTTAATTTCCCCCTCACTACCACTAGAGTCTCTAGCGACATTATCATCCCTTCTACTGGCACGGTTAAATGTCAAAATGCCCTCATGCAGTCTGTCCCTACAAACTCTTGTGGCAGTGTGGTCATTTTACTTAATTGCCCTCCATTAATCAGTGACCTTGTACTAAAATACCCTCACTTAACATACTCTAAGCCCCAATTCAATATCTAGTCGTCTCCTTCCCTCCTTAAGAATTCACACAACCAAAATAAGAGAGAAAGAAGAGGAAAGAAGGTTTTGTAGCAACCAAGTTTCTACTAATTTTCAGTAAGTTTTCACTCCAACCAAAATATTTGTAAGATTATTTCTACCGATTTTATTTTTAAAAATAAATAAATATTGTGATTTATTTTGATAAATTTATCATAGGCAAATGTATTCATGTGAATTTTTAGATAAAATTAATAATTATATATATAAATAGAACGATTAACATAAATGAGAACTCATATATATATATATATATATATATATATATATATATATATATATATATATATATACATAAAGCAAAGGAAAGTAAATGGGAGAGTGGAAGAGGACTCCCTTCCTATCTGACCCAGTTTATAAATGCATTTTTCAAAGTAACCTACCTTTTTCGATCATTCTCAATCTAACCTCATTTACTGTTCATATTCCTATTTCCAGCATAAATTTTTTGTATATATATTTACATATAAATATATAATTGTATATATATAATATAATATAATATAATATATTTATTTAAATATTATATTATATTAAATAATTTAAATTTCTAAAATTAATTTTAAATATTATAAAATATTATCTTGTACACTTATATTTATATATATGAAAATTTTAAATTAAATTAAAAAATAATTTATTCATGAATTGCCAAATCTAATACGATGAATAGTATAATCTGTAAAAATATCATTTTTTTGATTACTGAATAATCTATTTTTGAAAATTTTACGAATAATACATTGCTTTATTATCGATTTGTCATTTCAAGCTTTAATATTGTATTGTCCAATCAACTATTTAATAAATGAAAAATATTATTGTGTTCAATTATTATTCTAAATTTTCATGTCTATATATATTTTGAACTATGAAGCCAATCAAAACACACCAATCGGGTTCGTTAGTTTTTCTTCGATTTTAAGTTTGAAAATATATACTATTATTGTATATTATGTATTTGGTACTTCTTACTAATATTTGTTTTGTTTTGTTTAATTACGAGATGGATAATTTTTAGGATAACCAACACAATTACTACGGATATGAAAATTTTATGTCCCAAAATAATAATCGTTTTGAAGATTTTAATCTATTTGAATTTCAAGATATGCAAGGTCATTATACAAATCTTTGGTCCGAGTTACACAAATGTTAGTCAAGAATTATACAAATCTTTGGTCCCAGTTACACAAATGAGCTAGAAGTGATTTTAACTCAAATAGTCGTTATTCACATGAACTGCAGAATGATGAAGTAGCAAAATCTAATGCGATTTACAATCTAAGTGGTCTTGATGATTTCATCTCTTGTCAAGATCTGAGATAGTGGTGAAGCAGATAATGACGATCTGGATGACTCAGGATTCATCAATAATCGATAACGAGGAAAGAGATAATATTCATGAAAGTCTAGGGTTGATGTTGAAGGACATATTCCTCTTGCACTATGGTTCACAACGAGAGGAGATTACTAACAACAATGTCAGCGATAATTCGGTGATTTTTCTAATTTCAACCCATTTAGCGATGATCTATTTGAAGGTAAATGTTTTGCGAGATAAAGAAAGTGTTATAGATCTGATAAAAGCAAGTCACATAAGTGATTCCGAAATTATCGTGTCTGAAGAGTAGTACCACAACATTGTTTGAAGCAAAATCGTGGTAATTTGAATGTCCATGGAGAATTCGGGTTATAAAAAGAAAGCGATGTGGCTACTTTGAAATCACTAAGTTACTGCTTTGTACACAATTGTCTTTTGAGAACAATTCGGAGAGACCACAAAAAGCTTAGCTCGAGATTGATTGCAAATACCATAAAAGCAACAAGTAAGATTATCAATTAATTGTCTTATGAATTCATCATTTTTATTGGGTTATTAATTACTATTTTATATTTTCATATTTTAGGTCACGGAAAGTCCATACAAAAAAGTCGATAACATCGGGGAGAAAATCAAGCCAATGTACAAGTATCGTATTGAATTCTGAAAGGCGTGGATGGAAAAACAAAAAGCAATATCAGATGTGTATGGTGATTGGACGAATTTTTACTCAAAACTTCCTAAATTTTTGAGTGCTTTGATACACTTTAATCCAGGTACAAGTGCTTCAATTGAAGCTGAAGCTGAAGTTGTAGGATACAACACATCAGTCTACAATCGTGTGTGGTGGGCATTCAAACCAATGGCAGATGGGTGGCAACATACTCGACTAGTTATCTGTATTGATGGCACATTTCTGAAAGGAAGGTATAATGGAAAGTTGTTGGTTACAATGGGATTTGACTCAAATAACCACCAATATCCCTAACTACGGGTTAGTTAATGAAGAAAGCGACCCTGTTGGTCTTGGTTCTTACGCCAAGAAGATATGTATGTCGGGACTAGAAAGGGTGTGTGCATAATTTGGATCGTCGTGCATAGGAATCATTGAAGCAATGAAAGAGAAGCGAGCGTAATGGCTTCTTTGGTGACATGGGTATACATTGTTATTATCTTTTACATGTTCGCATGACAATTTTAGTTCAACTTTTCCGGTTTACATCGAAGATGCTATGTTGGATGGTGGAAATACTTCTCGAGTGAGGAAGTTTGAGGCAAAGAATGATGAAAATAAAAGAGCTTAATCTGAAAGTGAAAATGGCTACGAAATATTCCATTAGATATGTGGACTATGTCTCGTGATGGAGGATATCGTATGGTCGCAACAACAAATATGATCGAAAGTTTCAATGAAAATTTAAGATCCATTTCGTTTTACCGATCACATCGATGGTGGAGTATATATATTACCGCTCAGTAAAATTAGTCATGAAAAGACATACTCGGACTTTAAGCGACATTCAAAATGGGCATACGTATTGCAAGAAATCAAGAGAGCTTTTGAAAACATCGAGCGGAAGGCATGGCAAGACACAAGATCATCCCATACCATGAATAGAGAGGTGTATTCGAGATAATTCTTTGCGATACAAAACAAATAAGGGATCTTGGAAAGGTGGCAACAAACATATTGTAGATCAAGATAAGGGTATTTCTTGACATGGAAAATGGAACATGTATCACTCTCCATGTTCACATATAGTTCTTTGGTTGTTTGACATGCAATCTTGATTGGAAACAATACATTGAACCATATCATAATTTGACAACTCTATATGAGATGTGGCAATATGAATTTCATCCAATACCCAATCAAGCTTATTGGACATTTCCAATAGCACACGAGTGGGAGAGATATGGTCTTCTCATACCTGATGAGAATTTGAGGAAAAAGAAAAATAAACGTGGTCGGAGGAATTGAGTCGGTATATTCGAATGAAATGGATAATTCAGCGAAATGCGAGTTTGTGGAAAATGCGGACAAGAGGTCACAACAGGCGTAATCAACGATGTCCTCAAAATGTTCATGAATAATTATCAAAATTATGATAATAATGTTTTTATTTTAATTAATATGTCTTTTTTAATTATTAGTATGTTCTTTTTTATTATTTTTTAACTAAGATTTTTTATTTTCAATTTTTATTTGTTGTCTAATTTAAAAATATTTAATTAAATGTTTAGTATTATTTTATTTCGTAAATGATCAAATAGATAATTTAAATTTTTATATTAATTTAATTGATTAAATATATTTTAGTTTTAAATAATTAATATATATACGTATATATAAATATATATTTTAGTAATAATATATGTACATATGAAAAGTATGTAAAAATATTTAATAAGTGAAAATTTGGAATATAAACAGTAAATGAGGTTAGATTGAAAATGATGGAAGAAGGTAGGTTATTTTGGGAAATACTTTTGTAAATTCGGTCATATAGGGAAGGTAGTCGTGGAAGAGGTGATTTGTTTGTAATTTAATGGGTGATACAGGGAAGTAGGTGAAGAAGCACAAAAAGGGAGATATGAGGCTACATTGAATTGTATTGCAGCATTAAATGAGGCAACTAACATCAATGCTTGCGAATTCCTTTGGGGTTCTGGGCTTTCTTCTCTATAAAAACAAACCCACTTTTGACTGATTTAATTTCATTACTTGAAAGAAAAAAGACAGCTAGGCCATGTCCAGTGGCCAGCTAGAGCTACTTCTTTTTATCGGGTACATTTCAAGGTATTAATGATTTAGTTTTTTTTTCTAAACATTAAATATTAATAGTATTTGTTTGATTTTAGTCTTTTTAATTAAATATAGAAACTAGTAGATTTTAAAGGAGTAATATTGAAATTTTAAATTCAATTCAATTCAACCAAAAAAAATATAAATTATACTTCTTACTTAATGTAATTTCTTCTAATGCCTCAATCAAAAAGAAATTTAAATTTTTTAATTTGCAATAGTTAAATGTATGTATAGACGGATGACTCCATTTTCATGTATTTGCTGGCTTGAGCTGTCCTCCATGAGTCCCCATCTCACATTCAAGTTAACCATACATTTATTTGATAATTGACATACTGAAACATCTGAATAACAGATTTTTATTTTATCCCTCTAAAAAAATTTAAAATTGTTATAAATATATTTAATATTACTTAATACAATAGTTAATATTATAAAAAAAAAATCATTCAACCCATTCAACCAAATACTTAATAACCCTTAACCTAAACAAATAGTCCCTCCATCCCTAAATAATCGACGTTATAAGTTGATTTTCAATATATTTGATACCAAATTTCTAGAAGCATTAATTATAAATATTGCCCCTTTAATTTATCTAGACCTATTTTTCAAATGGGGTATTTTTTTATTTTTTTTTTACAATCTCTCATGTGGTTATCGTTAGTGAAAACTGCTGATTTTTTAACCCTACACAAATTTAAAGAAAGTCAATTTATTGGTTGTAATCAAACACACACCAGCATACATAATCGCATACCATTTGCATGGTAGGTACTACTCTTATGACCATGAAAATGGTAACATCTAGCAGTTGTGGTAGTGGTACATGCCCAAAAATAATTTAATTTTAATTGATCGGACAAAACTGGTACTGAAATTTCAAATAAAATAGATAGTTTTCTTGTGTGTGTCGACTTCCATGTAGAAATCATTGTTTTCAGTTTTCAGATTCCATATTCTGCATGCTTAATAGACATGACAGATATGTAGGGATACTCCACTCAATTAAATATTTCAAACATATTTCACTAATTATAAACAGGCAGGGCAGGGCAGACTCCTTTTAATCTTTTAATCTTTCTTACATATGAATTTTAGTATCACACACACACACATATATATATATATATATATATATATATATATATATATATATATATATATATATATACATATATTATTTAATTTTATTTTTGTAATGATCATTCGTAGTTCTCATGTGGGAATACCATAACGTTAACAGTTGGACGCCTTGGGCACAAGCAACGCGTATCAGATGGACCGACCATTGTTGTTTATTTCAAGTCAACTTAACTAGAAGGTTATCATAACACACAAGGCATGGCATCGACTTTAGTGATTATATATATTTCTCTTAACACACGTCTCGCGCTCCCACACAAACATATATATATATGAGTTCCATCCACAACAATCGGTTATTATGGAACAACTTTTTTTGACCTGTTAAAATTTCGGTTAGAACAAAAAAAAAATCAACAGGTCAAAAAAGGATTACTCCACATCAACCGGATGCTGTGGATGGAACTCCTATATATATATATATATATATATATATATATATATTGATTTCATCTGACAAGAACGATTCTCGTGGAAGAACCTCTTTTGGCATGTTGAAATTTTGACCGGAGTAAAAAAAAATCAACAGGCCGTGTGGGTTCTTCCACAACAACCTATTGTTGTGAACTCCATATATATATATATATATATATATATATATATATATATATATATATATATATATATATATATATATATATATATATATATTGGCTCGGATAAGTGCATACCCTTACTTTTTTTATTCACGTGCTCACACTTAGCTTTAATGATGGATTTATGACGATTTGGTCATACAACCTCATAGGGTAAGTTGCTAAAGGTGGTGACAGGTGGTGTAGTAAGATAAGTAAGATGCACTTGATCTTCTCTCTCTCTCTCTATATATATATATATAGAAAATCTATCCATGACAACCGGTTGTTAAGAGCAATCCAAAAAGTTAAGGCACAACAGCTTGTTGTGTCTGGGCCCATTTTAATTATTACACACAACAGCTTATAACGACTGGACAAAAAATCGAGGCACGACAGCTTGGTATGCCTGAAACATTAAAATAGGACTTGTCTCAAGCACAACAACTTATAGCTGCTGAAGTAACCTTCTTATAATAAGTATTTAGTAATACTTATAATATTATTATAAAATATTAATACTTATAATATTAAGTATTAATAATATTACAAAATATTATAATATTATTACAAAATATTAATATTAATACTTATTATATTATAAGTATTAATATATTATAAATATAAATAATAATATTTTGTAATATTATTAATACTTAATATTAATATTTTGTAATATTTATAATATTAATATTAATAATAATATTTTGTAATATAATTAATACAATATTTTATAATATTAGTATTTAATATAATAGTATTAATAATATTATAAAATATTATTATTAATATTAATATTATAAATATAAATATTATAAATACTAATATTACAAAATATTAATATAATAGTATTAATAATTAAAGTGGTAAAAGAAGACAAGTGTCAAAAAGAAGGTTATTCCGGTGGCTACAAGCTGTTGTATCTGGGACAATTAAAATGGGATGTCCTATTTTAATTGTCCTAGACACAACAAACGATTGTGCCTTGACTTTTTGAGTTGCTCCCAACAACCAGTTGCCATGGATGGATTCCCATATATATATATATATATATATATATATATATATATATATATATATATATATTACTCCACAATTGCTCCAACTGATCATAAATTCATCAAAACTTAGAAAAAGCTTTAGTTTAATTAGCTATCTGTCATTCTTCTTAGTTCATCAATGGCTGTGTTCATGAATTTTTCTCTTTCTTTGGTCTTCTCTGTCTTTGCTCCAATGTGCATTTTGATCATCATGTTGTTGATACACAGAAAAAGGAATAGCCACAAAGGCAACAAGTTACCACCGGGGGAAATGGGTCTTCCTTGGATTGGTGAAACAATCGACTTTTATAAATCCCAACAGAAAAACCGCTTGTTCGAGGAATTCCTTCAACCTCGTATTACCAAACATGGGAAAATCTTCAAAACAAGTTTGATGGGATCACCAACAGTGGTCGTAAATGGAGCTGAAGCTAATCGTTTCTTCATGTCCAATGAGTTCAAGCTGGTAATAAGCTCATGGCCCTCTTCCTCGGTCCAGCTCATGGGGAACAACTCCATCATGGAAAAACAAGGCGAAGCGCACCGGCTTCTTCGCGGGGTTATCTCCACCAGCCTTGGCCCTGCCGGGCTAGAGGCTATAGTCCCAAAAATGTGCAACTCAATTCTACTGCACCTGGAAAAGAACTGGCACAGCTCAGAAACAATTAGCCTCTATCGGAACGCAAAAATATTGACCTTTACTATTGTATTCGAGTGCTTGTTAGGAATTGGAGTGGAGACCGGAATGCTGGGAATATTTGAAAGAGTCTTGGAAGGGGTTTTTGCCCCTGCAATTAGTTTCCCAGGCTCTAAGTTTTCAAGGGCAAAGAGCGCGAGAATGGAGATACAGAAGATTTTGGTGGATGTCGTAAGGAGGAAGAGAGACGAAATGGAAGGGAGGCCCAATGAGGTTGGAGAGGAAGATGAGATGCTACTTTCTCGACTGGTGGCTGGACTGATCCGAGGTGAGATCAGTGAAGAGGAGGTTGTCGATAATGTGGTTTTGCTAGTGTTTGCAGCTCATGATACCACTTCTTTCGCCATTGCCATGACGTTTAGAATGTTGGCTCAACACCCAGATTGTTACTCTCTTCTCCTCCAAGGTATATCTTCAAATTCACCACTGTTAAATATACTAAACTCGAAACATAGATCAGAGTGGTGCTTTGATGTTCTAAAGAAAATGCTGACAAGTACAATTGTCTCGTGTTTTCTCATATCTTACCAGAACATGCTGAAATAATGAGCAACAAAAGGAATGGTGAAAGTTTGACAATTGAAGATACGAAGAAGATGGAGTATACCTGGCAAGTAGCGCGCGAAAGTATGAGGCTGTTCCCTCCCATCTTTGGCTCATTTCGAAAAGCAGTTGATGATATTGAATACGAAGGATTTACTATTCCACGTGGGTGGAAGGTGCTACATCTATCTTACTTCTCTAATTAATTTATTCACAATACTAACATAATATACCTTGAAATTGACAATACATTATTAACCAGATAAGGTTTCTTTCTTATTGTGGCTCTGCACAGGTGCTGTGGACTGCATATGGAACACATTATAACGAAGAGTATTTTCAGGAACCCATGAACTTTGATCCTACTAGGTTTGAGGGGGCTGTTCAGCCATATACTTTCCTACCTTTTGGTGGAGGACCAAGGTTGTGTGCAGGGCATCAACTGGCAAAATTAAACATCCTCATATTTGTTCATTATGTTGTAACACGATACGACTGGTTGTTACTAAATCCTGATGAGCCAATTATGATGGATCCCCTTCCATTACCTTCACAAGGAATGCCCATAAAAATATCTCCCAAATTGTTTTAAGGTCCAAGAAATAATATAGATGACACACTATATACACTTTAGTTTCAGCTTCAGGGCTTCTGTGGTATTCTTGATGTTCAAATTTCATACAGAGAATTCCGTAACTTATGTGCCATAACAAGAATGACGCAGGCCATAAATTGAGAGATGTTCCTATCAGAGAATGAAGAGTAAAAAATTTCTTTTTCTTTATGGTCATAATTATGCTAGGTCATGCTTATATTGTTCATGTATTTCAACAAAAAGAAAGCATGATATATAACGATAATATAACCCAAAAAAAGGGCTGTTGATAGCAACAAGAATTGATCTCACTCATCGTTCACAAAAATTCTTACAAAGGTGGATGATCTTTCACACACTTCAGTGAATCTTGAAGTAGCCTGTGATTGGTTGGCTGATACCCTTGCATAGACCATCGTTTAACAAGGGCAACCTCTAGTTTTCTCACCTGTAAACATTTGTTATATTGAACACCCAGTAAATAAACCTAATGAGCTATTGCCAATAAAGCAGTAGAAAGTTTAACTGAAATATAATTAACTTTTAGACCAATTAGTAATGTAGATGATCTCTTTTTCCAATGTAGCTAACTTAATTAGTTTTATAAATATCTATGGTTGTATCCACAAATACAGATACAGTAGTATGACCACCAAATATAGATATACTGAAAGAATTTTAATGGTGAGGAACAACTAACTGCCCTATAAAGATTATTATGGTTCGTCTTTACAAAGTCCGCAATATACTGATGGAGAGCTTTCAGGACATGATGTTGGACGTTTAAATAACGAAGGTTCAGGAAGACCAACCAATTACAAAGATAACTTAATGTTAAATTCTAGTATAGGGATTATGGATTATACACCTCATTCATCAAATTTTCCGGTTTTTGTGCCATATCTCCTCTGCAATTTCCTTGAAGAAATGACCAAATTTACAAATGAGATGCAAGTAGGCATGCTAGTCGTTCAAACAATGCTACTCACTCTTATCAAATATTCAAAAGGAATAAAATATCTTTGCTTGTCTGATTTCACTGTGGAAGATTATATAAACATAGAGTCTAGACGACCTTTTAGAGTGTTTGATCACTATCACAATGTCAAAAAGCTGAAAAGACTACAAGAATTTTAAATAAATTAGTGAACATAGCTGAACGAGTATGTAAAATAATTTAAACTTAGGAATGATATAGCTGCCAATGGATAAGCAACAGTAAGGCAATGGGCTTGAAGTCGCCATAGATTTTGTACTTATTGTCTAAACTATAATTATTAGAAAGTCCCCCCCCCCCCCCCCAACACACGAGTTGAAACCCCTTTGCTCTTGAGTTTTAAGTTCTCTAATAATTTATATTGGGACTCCTTGATAAATATACATGTTCTAATATTATTCCTTTAGTGACAGTAAAAGGTTCTTTTTTTTTCTTTTTTTTTTCTTTTTATAAGTGACAGTAAAAGGTTCCCTAGGCTACATCAAAGAGAAAATGAAATGAAAGACAACCAACCTGCCTAACAATGAAAGGCTCCTCAGCAAGACTCAATGGCTTAGTTAAAATGGTGAGAAAACCATTTCGGTTTCCATAGACGATGTCCGTGAAGGGTCGATCACCCACCTGAAACAGGCATAATCATTTCATTCATTTATACAAAAACAAGAGTAAACAAATAAGTTGATTACTTTGACAAGTTCTTATCTACCATAACTAGTCTCGAGGATCCACATCCAAAATGTCTTTCAATTTCTTCAGCCGATCCAGCTGGTTTCTTCATCCCTAAAAAATTAAGAAGAAAACAGATCATCCAATACAGGATATACTAGCAAAATAGAGTTAAAAATTGAGTTCATCAAAATACCTGAACATAAAGTATAAGGTAATATAAATTACTTAGTTCATCCAAGTCACCCACAAAACCACATAAAAGGAGAAAGATTACTCACTGTGCCTTATTACTTTAATTCCAATCTTGAACTCCAGCGCTCTTGCTTTCCTACCATCAGGGTCATACTCATGGAGACCTAATTCATAAATCAAGAACATTTATACAATCCTTCAAAAGAACATAACTTTCACCCCGGAATTTTTTTTACAAAATACAGGTATATCAGATCAAAAATTACCAGCAGAATTGCTGAACACTGCAATATTGTTACCAAAAACAGATTTGCACTCTTCCACAGAAGAACGAAGAGGTCTCCATAAAGCCAAAGAATAAGGAACAGTGATAGTATTGTCCTTATCAAAGACAACACCTTGAAACCCTCTTCTCTTCAATTCAACCCAATCAATGTACCTAATATCTGGGACGGCAACATGGGACACTACCAAATGCCGGTCATTAATAAATACCCCAACTGCACAAGAAAGGCCTTCCAAGTTAATTCTCTGACCTACGGCTGCTTTCAAATCTGCCCACCACATGTTTGTTGAAATTACCCTATTCTCAACATCCTCATTATTTGAAGAATGAAATTCAGTAACAAAGGCATGATTTTGATGTGGGTATGAATTGGTATTGTTGGTTTTCTTGTTTTCTTGCTCTTTGCTGCAACTGTTTGTTGTTGCAGGGGAAAAGAAAAAGTCTTTCTTGTTTAGGAAGTGGTGGTTTGTTTTGGTCTGGTAATTGAGAGCTTGACAGGAACAGATTTTCCGAGAGTGGGAGAGATGAAGACGGTAGATTTGAAAGTTAGGGATTGGATAATAGCAGACGGGTTGCCATGGAGCAACCGAGGTGGCGGACTGCATTTCCAACCTCCTCTTTCTTTCTTTTTTCTAACTTTAAATTAAGATTTTACTTCCTGGTTTAAAAGCCATTATTTAATCCTTTACTGTTGTCACAATATCTAGGAATTGGTTGATATGAAGTTTATTTCAAGCGTAATTTGGCGTGGTTAAATGCACAGTCGATATCATTGTCGATTTAGGGGTTGTTTGTTTAGAGCTAAATGGAGCTGAATCTGAATGATTGAATCGGTATGATGGACGAGCTGAATGGTTAAGTCAGATTTTTTTAGCTGAATGACTGAATGAGCAGCTGAATGAAGTAAAAAAATTTAAAAAAATTAAAAAATTAAAAAAAATATATTAACTATTATATTATGTAATATTAAATAAATTTACAATAATTTTAAATTTTTTTAGAGGGATAAAATAATAAAATTTTATCATTCAGATATTTCAGACATATCAATTATCAAATTTTAATTCAAATTCAAATTCAAATTCATTAAATTTTTATCAAACAGGCCCTTACTCCAAAACAAATATCATGCTAACCGTATCCCAATATCTACCTTCTCCCCAATTTTGTTTTCTTTTTGCCAATTCCCAATATATCTACATTCTCCCCAAAATGCCTCGGTTTAGTTTGGTTACTCAATATTTAATTTTATTCTCAAATTAAATAAAATTGTAATATTAATTACTCCTTCTGTTCTCATAAAAATGATTAAAAGTTTTTTGTCTCTCAAAAATAATGAGGTAAAGTATATAAAGTGAATGATAGTGGAGCTCATTAATATAAAAAAAAATTAGTATCTAATGGATTAAAAACTTAATTTTTTTTATTCATTTCAAAAAAAAGTTTTCAAAAGGAGAAAATAGAATTCTCAAAAAAAGACATAAAAACCTTGAACATTTTTTTAGCTAAAGTTTCTATTTCTATATTAAATGGACTGATTTAAATAAAAATGTTTAGTGAGTATTTAATAATTCCTATATTATCTTTTATTTAAAATAACATAACAATGTAACAAAATGGTAAATTGATAAAAAAAAACATTTTTTTTTTATAAACTTACAAACATTACAAAGGAAAAGTTAAGTTTTTCATTCTTTAATTTTTTGTACTATTTTAAATTTTTTGATCTCATCTTTTATAACGAATACTCAGAAACATACATAATGTAGGGACACTAATATCAGTACAGCAAAAACTAATATATGTTCACCCAAATTTAACACAAAAATATGTTAAATTGAGTATATTACTCCTAATAAATGAAAAACCAATTAACACATTATCATTTGGACTCTAAATAATTAAGTTATATGAACATATTTGGGAGAATAATTGTCATGAGTATTGCCACAAACGACTAATTTGACATACTCAACCTCGGCATATTAATCAACAAATTGCTTCAATGTAGTCTTTGGCCCCACATAAAAAATTGATGTGGAGTATGTCACATCAACAATTTATAAAATAATTTGTGTATATAGCATTATTCAATTGCCATTATATGTGCGAAATTAGTTAATATTACATTTGTTTACCAAAAAGGTTTCATTTTAACGTTTTAAAACTAATTTTAAATAATAATAATAATCAAATTTAATATGAAATTATTTAATTTTACTTAATACAAACCTAATTGTTATAAATTATCTGAAAAAAATAATTAAATTATCTAAAAATAATAACTACAAAATTTGTTATTTTTAAAAACGTATATGAATCAAAAACATTTAATTTATATGATTCTACAAATTGAATAATCAAAATAGATCTCTTTTGTGAAACGGATATAGTATTTAAAAAAATTGAAAATTATTATCAGAATTTATGTCAAGATATGTTCTATACAAATTTTGATCATAAATTTTTATTTATTTTATTTTATTTTTATTAAGAACAAAAAGAGTTGAATAAGTCTCCAAATATGCGAGAAAAATTTAAGGGATTTTTCTTATATTTCAGTATTTGTTGGCTTGAAGTCTTGAACTGTTTAAAATAATTATAATTTCAATCTTTTTTATTATTTAAAAAGTGTTTATATGTTTGTGTACAGGAGAATTATAGAATAGCTGAAATAACATATTATTTGTTACTAAAATATATTTTTTAATTCAGGGGCGCTATAAAATATTATGTGAGAGGTGATAATAATAAAATTGTACCCTTTTCTGGATGATGTCATCTTAAGACTAGTAATTTATAATATAATAACAAAATTAAAATTATCTAGATCAAATGCATAGTCTACTGGTAAGGGTCTCTCATTTTAACGTCCATCGGCACACATTAAGTGTATTTGTTCTATACAACATTAAAATGGAATACTTGCAGAAGCCTAAAAAAATATGAAAAACTATTAAACAATTCATTTCTATCATCAATACTTAACAACTAGACCAGGTATAGTCCGCTTTTCTATAGCGACAGTTAAATTCGTTAATATAGAAAGTTCACGATTTAGACTTTTTGTGATCAGCGACGTACGAACCATTGCTATAGTCAGTTTGTTTAGAGAATTTTATATATATATAGAGAAGCGAGGATCGAAGTAGATCTTTTCTTTCTTACTCAGATCTTCACCCCCTTTAGCGACGGATCCGGCAACGGTTTCGATCATATAACCGTCATTTATACTTTTAGCGACGGACAACATATAGCGTCACTAAAAGTATAGACGACGGTTGTATGACCGAACCGTCATCGGGTCCGTCGCTAAAAAAGGAGTACTGGTGAATGAATAAGAAGGGTATGACTTGATCCGGATCGTATATATATATATAGGGATTCCATCCATGGCAACCGGTTGTCATGGATACTATTCTAACAACCCACTTTCGGACCGTTGATCAACTTATTGAAAGGCTTAGATTAAAACATAAAATATACTCAGCCGGTACAACATGTTGTGCCTAAAAAACAGGTTGTACCGACTTTTATTTTAATAGAAGGGCCCCATGGTCAAACATGTTGTCAATTTGGTTAAACAAAAAAAAAAAATTTAATATAATACACCAACAGCTACAGCCTACAAATTGTAGCGGCTTGGCTTTTTTTTTTTCTTTTTTTCTTTTTTTTTTTAAATCATTTCCCCCATACATGTAGGCTTTTTTTAATACACCAACCGATTGAAACTGTTGCGGCTTGGTCAATTTTTTTTTTCTTCTATTGTCCCACCTACTTTGTCACATATAAAGTTAATAAAGAATTTTCAATTTAAAATACCAATTGCTATTCTTGCTCCCTATAATCAATTTGATATCAAATACTTCCTCCCATCCAAATTATTACTTTTTTAAAAACTAGTTTGATATGTTAAAAATATTAAAATAATTTATTTAAAAGTCAAAGTAAATTATTACAATTTTTAAAATTAATTTGATATGTTTAAACTTTTGAAATAATTTATTAAAACTTATACTAAATTATTACATTTTTACAATTAATTTGATATCATTAATTAGTACCTTCTTCAATAATTTACAAAATATTTGATTTAATAAAAATATTGTATAGAATATTAATTGAAGTTAAAATAAATGCACATTACAAAGCTCATTTCAAAAGTTAAAATAATTAGCTTTTATTCTAAATAATTAACAAAATTAGCTTTTGTTCTAAATAGTATTAAAACTCAACTTTTCATTGATCAATTTCATAATTAGCTTTTGTTCTAAATAGTATTATATTAAAATTAGAACAAAAGCTAATTATTTTAACTTTGAAATGAGCTTTATAATGTGCAATTATTTTAATTTCAATTAATATTCTGTATAACTTTTTTTATTAAATCAAATATTTTGTAAATTATTGAAAAGAAACTAATTAATGATATCAAATTAATTGTAAAAAATGTAATAATTTAGTATAAGTTTTAATAAATTATTTCAAAAGTTTAAACATATCAAATTAATTTTAAAATTGTAATAATTTACTTGACTTTTAAATAAATTATTTTAATATTTTTAATATATCAAACTAGTTTTAAAAAAAGTAATAATTTGGATGAGAGGAAGTATTTGATATCAAATTGATTATAGTGAGTGTGACGCCCCCAAAATAGGTTCATTCCATCCAACCCATTCTCGAAGTGCCAAATACATGGTGCGTAAATAACTACAACTTTATTATTACAACATATAAACTGTGAGTTTAAATACGAGATATTGCCATGCAGACAATCCACACGCATAAATAAATCCTCATCATAATTATTGCTACATTATTTTACAAAAATGGTGAGGACTACTAAACAACTCTCTAAAACCATCATTCCATACCAGACTGCAGTACTCATTACATTCTCGCTCTCCCGAGAAGAAAAATGAAACAAAAAGAAAAAGGGTGAGCTCAACTAGCCCGGTAAAGAATATTATGACTAAGATAATGAGAACAAATTATCGTTAGTCTTCAACAGGAAAAATCTAATAGAATACAATAGACAACAAGTTTTAAATCAATACTGCAATGGAAAATATTAATTCATAGAAGAGTTACGTAGAGGATGAAATCTACTAATATCTATGAATTTAACGAGTCCATCATCAATATTTTTATCCTGTAACATCAATCAATATATATACGAATCATATATTCATCCTCGCACTACTGTGCCAAGGACATTCACCCGATTGGTCATGTTCATCTAAACACTGCTCATCTTTGACTACGGCCAAAGATATTCATCGAAATCATTCATCTTTTGCACTACTGTGCCAAAGATATTCATCGAAATCATTCATCTTTTGCACTACTGAAGCCAAAGATATTCAATAATATCATCATTTAAGACCGAGGATGATGAAAATATTTTTTAAAAAAGCGAATCCAATGAATCAAAATGACAAGGATTAAGGATTAAGGATTCGTACTTTGTTTTATCCACATCCAAAAAATACCTCAAAAATAATCATAGTGGTGTAAAATTCAAGAATGATCAAAACATGGATACAATCAAAGCTAGTATCCACAATAGATATTTTAGACGAAAAGAAAAATTTTCATTTTTCGATGAATAGTCTTAAATGATTCGTGAATAAGATCAGAGTATCGTGAATGAAAGTCATAAAGTATATCACGTGAATAAGAATCTCAGACACCAAAAGTTTCAAATTTGATAAAAACTTCAGATCAATATTCAAAGATAATGATATTGAAGAAATAATATCATTACGAAAAAAAAATATCCTTACCTCGGAAAAGACAAGATTTAAGCTGGAATCTTTGGATATAAAGCTATAACTTGAACTTTTCGTAGTATAGCAATACTCAAAGTATACTCAAAATACTCACAAGAATATGCTCGATAATATAGAGAGAAAACTTCAGCTTTACGGTATGATTTTCAATTCTAACCTAAGCACCTATTTATAGGAAAATACTTAGAACACCAAAGTAGAAAATTTAATATAATATTATATATATATATATATATATATATATATAATCTTCTACGTACTCATTCTAGATTTCAATTCCCAAACATTTCCACATGCCCTTCTAGAACAAGTAAAAAAAAACGTTTTCTTTTATAAAATAATTTAAATTTTCAAAAATCAATTATTTGAACTAGGAACTTCAATAATTCATAATAAATAGCCCTTTTATCGGAAAATACGAATCTTGCTTGAGTTTTTATAGGAAATTCAATTCTCTACAACTTTCTGTAAGAAAGTTTTCCAAATTCCAAGCAGAAATTGACCGAAATCCACAAAGCAGGCGATTTTACAAGTATAATCAAATTTCGATCAATAAATGGGGTCCACCGAGCATGTTTAACATGTTTTAAACATTTATTGCAACAAAAATACTCTTCCTCCTTGTTTACTCATATATCCCACATTCATCGTAAAAATATCATCGTTAATATATTATTAAAATATAATAATATATATATATATATATATATTTAAATGAATTATTTCATCGAAAAAGATAAAATTTCAATTTTCAACAATTGTCACATTAAAAATTTTCTCCATCTATATCCACATAAAATCAATATTTTTCCTCATCATATGAATCAATAATTAATTATTCACAAATAATATTACGTAATCACAATATTGACAACCGTGCGGTTCCAGAAAGAGGGCTTTCCAATAAGAATTTCTCCTTCTTGGCGCAATTAGGTGACTAAACCTCTCCTTAGATGTAATTTTCTAGACATTGCCAATAATGTTATCTAATAATATTATTCGGATAATATGAATTATTCTTTAGATAATGAAAAAATCTTGTGTAATGACAATTATTGAAACAACAAAGTAATATAAAATATCAATGCAAAGATTATTGAATCAATAAAATAAAATATCGAATAGTAATTATCGTAATAATTATTGAGAATGAATGCCTTCACGTAAGAATCAATAATTGATGCAATACCTGGTATCTTCAGTGCAACAACGGCGTACATCGTGTTTTAACCAATTGAGTATTCCAATAGTATTACTTCAGTAATAACTACGCCGTTATTTTTAAACAACTTATATTTGTCGTTTTCTTCCTCCAATCGCTTTTCAGTTATGGGGCCCATATTATGGTCGCTTGGCCATCGCATACGAATATTCCCGACAAGCGATCTTAATATTTCACGACCAAACGAATATTCCCCAAACAACAATGAATATTTTATAACCACTTACTTATTTTGTAAAATTTATGCATTTTACCCATAACTAACCACATTAATCAAATCAACCCTTACTATTTCAAAATAATAAATAAAGGAAATTCTATTTTATTTATAAAAAATTTGGTCTTACTGGTGAAGCAAGAATAAAGTTGGTATTTTAAATTAAAAATTCTTTATTAGCTTTATATGTGACAAAGTGGGTGGGACAATAGAAGAAAAAAAAATTAATTAAGCCGCAACAACTTCAACCGGTTGGTGTATTAAAAAAAGCCTACATGCAGTGGCGAAGCCAGGATTGATTGGCAGTGAGGTCAATAATTAGAGTATCATACAATAAATTAAAATTGATAATTATAGTAACAAAAAACGTCTCAAATATATAGCCACAAAAATATAATATGTCATTGTTGTATCCATCAAACTTATCCACAAAAATAACTAGTAGAATTAGAATATAATAATTACAATTGCCCTCTGCGTGTTTTCATTCGTTGAAATCGTTGCATAATACTTTCATTGTCAATGCAATCAATTACATCCTTCTCGATGTATGTAATCAAGCAATCATTCATCAGTTGATCTGCCATAGAATTGCGCAACCTACTCGTAATTATCTTCATCGCAGAAAAAGCTCTTTCAACAAAAGAAGAATCGCAATGACGGTAAGATTAATGCCAACTTTAGAGTCGATATACTTAAGGAAATACAATATGTTTCTTAGTACTATGAAGCTTTCTTGCAAAGACAAACAAATCCCTTGAACTTCCAAAAGCTCTTGATTTGTCTGCATATCAGAAATGTAATTATCTAGTTGACTATCAAGTTTCATAAGATCCATTGGAAAAAGTTATTTGAATAAATGCTAGCGAGATGAATCAATTTGTCCTTATCAAACGAATCTAAACAATCACTAGGATTTAAGCATGCCACCGATAAAAACAAGTCAAGATCTTTGCTTCCCAGAAAAAGCGACCATTTAATTCTTGAAGTTGCTAATCCAAAACAAATACAAAATATCTCAACATAATAATGGTGAAATTTGTAATACCTTGAGATTTTCGACTTGATCTCCCATGAAATAAAGCATTCATATCTATAATGTCAATTTTGTGTTTGTTGCAAAATAAACAAACTTCATCAAGTAGTTTCTCCCATCCCTCATCTCTAATAACCTTCAATAGTTTCTTAGACACTTTAACTAATTCCATAGCATTTACAATATCTTGATCCTTTCTTTGCAATGCTTGTGATAATTCATTTGTAATTCCCAATATCTTTCTCATCAATATTAGATCAAATGCAAAACCAAATGATTGCAATGACTAATAAACCAAAAGCAATACCTTTTTGTTGGTATACTAAACCATCATCTGAAACCTCCTCAAGTACATCAATCACTGAGGAGAACATAAGAATCAAGTTCAAAAGTGTCTCATAATGTGATCCCCAACGTGTGTCACCTGCCCGTTTAAGACTAGTTTCTTGATGCAAGCCTTTCCCACTTTGAAGTTCATTATTCATCAATGCTTTCCCGACTCTAGAAGCTTCTTTCTCTCGAAGACTATCTTGACGCTTGCATGATGCTCCAACTACATTTAACAACTAAGAAACCTTGTTAAAAAACCAAGCAATGTGTTTATGCTTACTATCAACAGCTACAATAGTTAATTGGAGTTGATGAGAAAAACAATGAACATAAAATGCAAAAGGATTCTCATTCATGATTAAGGTTTTGAGACCATTAAATTTACCTCGCATGTTACTGGCTCCATTGTACCCTTGACCACATATTCTTGATAAACTTAGTCTGTGACTTGAGAAAAAGGTCTCAATTGCTTCTTTAACTAATGAAGCAGTGGTACTAGTAATATGACGCCCCCAAAATAGGTATACATCACCCATTTTGAGTCGTCAATAACATGGTACAAAAACAACTACAACTTTAATAATACAACATATAAACTATGAGTTTAAATACAAATATTGTCATCTAGACAATATTCACACCTAAATAAGTCCTCATTACAATTATTGGTACATTATTTTATAAAAATGGTGAGGACTACTAAAATAACTTTCTAGAACCTTCATTCCATATCTCGACTAGTACTCGCTACATTCTCGCCTCCTGAGAAGAAAAATGGAACAAAAAGGAAAGGGTGAGCTCAACTAGCCCGAAGAAGAATATTATGACTAAGATAATATGTAACAAATTATCGTTAGTCTTGATAGGAAATATCGATAAAATACAATGTACAACAAGTTTGAGATCAATATTCGCAGCGGAAATAATAATTCATAGATGAGTTACGTAGAGAATGAAATCTACTATAATATATGAATTTAAAAGTCTATCGTCATTATTTTATCCCTGTAACATCAATCAATATTCATCTTGAATCAAATATTCATCTTTGCACTATAGGCCAAAGATATTCATCAGTTGGTCATGTTCATCTCAACACCTGTTCATCTTTGCACTACGGGCCAAAGATATTCATCAGAAAATCATTAATTTTTGCACTACAGGCCAAAGATATTCAAGAATATCATCATTTTTAGAATTTGAGGATGAAAAATATTTAAAAGAAAAGCGAATCCAATTGAAACAAAAGAACAAATATTAAGGATTAGTACTTTTAAACAATCCGAAGTTCAAAAATTCTTCATAAATAATCATAGTGAAGTAAAATTCAAGAATGATCAAAACATGGATACAATCAAAGCTAGTATCCATAATCCATATTTTGGAAAAAAATGAAAATCTGTGAATAGTGTCGTATTAAGTGAATAGTGCGAAGATACATGAATAAGTAACCCGACACTAAAAAAAAAAGAATTTTACAAGAAAAATCTTACCAATAATCCCAAGATAATGATATTAGAAGAAATAATATCATTTTTAAAAAAGATAACATCCCTTACCTCGAAAAAAGTAATCTTACAATTTGGAATATCGATATAATATTTGAAGGAACTTGCACCAGTATAGAAACACTCAAAGTATCAAAATACTCACAAGAATACGCTCGATAATATAGAGAGAAACTTCAGTTTACGGTGTGATTTTCAATTTTAACTAAGACCCTATTTATAGGAAATCGCTTAGAACACCAAAGCAGAAAATTTAATAAATATTATTATTATTTTTTTCTAAAACTTCCCACGCACACTCTTTTAGTCTAGACATCAGCCAAACAAGTGCTAACATCACCAAAAACATTTTTCATACTAAAATTATTTAGAACTCCAAAAAAAATAAAAATCAAATAATCTGGAACTTCAATAATTCACAATAAATAGCCCTTTTGTCAGAAAAATTCGAAACTTATGTCTTTTCCATAGGAAATTCCATTCTCTACAACTTTGTAAGTTTAAGTTTTTCCAAATTCCAAACAGAAGTTGACCGAAATTCACAAACGGACGATTTTACAAGCTATAATCAAATTTCAGTCAAGAAATGGGGTCCACAAACATGAAAAATATGTTTTAAATATTTATTGATACAAAAATACTCTTCCTCCTTATTTATTCATATATCCCACATTCATTGTAAAAATATCACAATTATTATATTATTAAAATATAATAATATATTTAAATGAATTATTTTATCGAAAAAGATAAAATATCAATTTTCAACAATTGTCACATTAAAAATTTTCTCCATCTATATCCACATAAAATAAATATTTTTCTTATCATATAAATTAATAATTAATTATTCACAAATAATATTACAGAATCACAATACTGGCAACCAGGCTGTTCCTAGGAAAGAGGAAGCTTTCCATTAAGGATTTCTCCTTACTGGCGCGCAATTAGGTGACCAAACATCTCCTTAGACAGAACTGTCTAGACATTGCCAATAATGTTATCTAATAATATTATTCAAATAATATGAATTATTGATCTGATAATGAAAATACTGTGTAATGACAATTATTGAAACAACAATAATATAAAATATCAACGTGGCAATTATTGAATCAATAAAATAAAATATTGTACAGTAACTACTGTAACAATTATTAAGTAATGCCTTCTTACAGAAGAATCAATAATTGGTGTAATACCATGTGCTACTGTGTTTTGACCACCGGGTATTTTAACAGTATTAACGGTAACAACTACGCCGTTATTTATAAACAACTTATATTTGTCATTTTTTTCATCCAATCGTTTTCCGTTATGGGCCCACACAAGGCTGCGCCGTCGTACGAATATTCCCCGACAGTAAGAATATTCCACGACCAAACGAATATTCCCCGACAACAATGAATATTTTATAACCACTTACTTATTTGAAATATTTGTGCACTTTACCCATAACTAACCACATTAATCAAATCAATCCTTACTATTTCAAAATAATAAATAGAGGAAATTTAATTTCATTTATAATAAGTTCGGCTCTTACAACCTCTCCTCCTTATGAAATTTCGTCCTCGAAATTGACGTACGTACCTGGTGTTTAGAAAAGGTGAGGATACATCGCTTTCATTTCCGTTTCTAACTCCCAGGTCATTTCCTCAATAGCATGGTTCCTCCACAAAACTTTGACTTGTGGTATGACCTTTATACGTAAGACATGCTCCCTCCTATCCAAGATATTGACAGGTACCTCCTTGTATGTTAAGTTTTCGGCTATCTCATCCGATTCTAGCTCAATAACGTGGTTCAGGTCTTTCACATATTTACGAAGCACAGATATATGAAAAACATTATAAACACGAGACATACTTGGAGGTAACGCGAGTCTATAGGCTACATTTCCTACTCGGTCAAGAATCTGAAATGGACCAATAAAACATGGATTGAGCTTTCCTCTCTTCCCAAATCTTGTAACTCCCTTCCATGGAGCCACACGCAACAATACATGATCCCCAATACTGAATTCCACGTCCTTTCGATGAAGATCCGCACAACTCTTTTGTCGATCATGTGCCGCTTTTGTATACATTATCGAATCATTTGGATCTTTTTCGTAGTAATACGTACTCAACTCTGGTCCCAATAATGTTGCTTGACCACCTCATCCCAACGTCTTTGGAAGCGACACTTTCTTCCATACAATGCTTGAATGGAGCTACCCCTATACTTGCTCGATAAGCATTTGTTGTTGTAAGAGAATTCCACCAATGATAAATACTTATCCCAACTCCTTTGAAGTCTAGGCACAAAGTCTTAATAGATCTTCAATAGTTTGAATAGTCCTCTCTCGATTGTCCGTCCTGGTTTGAGGATGGTATGCGAAGCCAATCGTAAATCCGTGCCCATAGCTTTTTGCAAACTAACCCAAAATCGTGAAGTGAATCTTGGGTCACAATTCAAACTATAGATCTTTGGCATGTCATGCAATCTCACAATCTCATTTACATACATCTGAGCAAGACATTCGAGGAATAAGTCTCCGATTGGCAAGAAATGAAGCGGACTTAGTTAATCTATCAACAATAACCCAAATCGCATCTATGCCTTGAGAAATCGTAGGAAGACCCGTAGAACTTGAAATCCATGGTAATGTGTTCACTTCCATTTTGGAATCTCAAGTGGTTCCAACGGACCCTTAGGTACTTGATGCTTCGCCTTTACACGTTGACAAGTTAAACACCTCGAGATAAACTTTGCGATCTCTCTCTTCGTATTGTTCCACCAAAATGTATGTCGAAGATCACGATACATTTGGTACTTAGAGATGGATTTCAAAGCGATTGTATTATGTGCCTAAAATAATGATCTTGTATTTCAAATCAAAGTCGTTAGGAACACAAAGTCTGGAGTGAACTCGAAGTATTCCTTCTTCATCGATTTTCACTTCCGGAATAGCACCTTCTTGTACTTTCTTTTTCATACGCATCAGCTCTGGGTCGGTGGCTTGAGCAACTTTAACTTTTTCTATTAAAGTTAGCTCTATGCGTATACTTGACATCATCACATGGGTCCTTGGAATCTTTAATTCTATCTTCATCTTTTGTAAATCACACAAAATGGGCCTTTGTGTTGACAACATCACACTTGTTCCCGCATATGATCTTCTACTCAATGCGTCAGCTACCACGTTCGCTTTTCCAAGATGGTATTGAATAGTGTGGTCATAATCTTTCAATAGCTCGAGCCAACGTCGTTGCCGTATGTTGAGTTCCTTTTAGGTGAAAAAATATTTGAGGCTTTTATGGTCTGAATATGTCTCCACTTTCTCTCCATATAGATAGTGCCTCCAGATCTTTAGCGGGAAAACGACTGTTGCCAACTCTAGATCATGAGTAGGATAATTCTTCTCATACTCTTTAAGTTGTCGTGAGGCATAGGCTATGACTTTCCCACGTTGCATGAGAACACATCCTAACCCTTTGTCTGAAGCATTGTTGTAGATAACAAAACCATCCGAACCAGATGGTATTGTCAGAACAGGTGCCGAAATGAGTCTCCTCTTAAGCTCTTGGAAACTATTTTCGCATTCCTCGCTCCAATTTTGTATCTTTCCGAGTCAGTTGAGTTAACGGGGTAACGATTCGAGAAAATCCTTCCACGAATCTCCGATAATAACCAGCTAGGCCTAGAAAGCTACGTACTTCGGTCACCGAATTTGGTTGCTCCCAACTTTGTATTGCTTCAATCTTAAATGAATTCGACAGATACTCCATGTTTTGACACCACGTGCCCAAGGAATGCTACTTCCTCAAGCCAGAACTCGCATTTCTTCAACTTGGCATATAGTTTATTTTTACGAAGCCTTTGGAGTATCAGCTTCAAATGGTGTTCATGATCTTCACGGCTTTTGGAATATATGAGGATGTCATCAATAAAGACAACAACGAACTGATCCAAATATTCCTTGAATACTCGGTTCATCATATCCATGAAAGCCACAGGAGTATTAGTCAATCCAAAAGACATGACTAAAAATTCATAATGCCCGTACCGAGTTCTGAAGGTAGTCTTTGGAATATCCTCAATTCTAATCTTCAGCTGATGATATCTAGAACGAAGATTGATCTTTGAAAAGAATTGTGCTCCTTGCAACTGGACAAACAGGTCATCAATGCGAGGTAACGGATACCTATTCTTGATGGTGACATGGTTCAATTCCCGGTAGTCAATACAAAGTCACATACTCTCGCGTCTTTCTTCTTTACAAATAAAAAACAAGAGTACCCCAAGGAGATGTCTTAGGGACAGAATGAAACCAATGTCCAACAATTTCTCAGTAGTTGGACTTTTAACTCCTGAAGTTCAATAGAGCCATTCGATATGAGGTTTTAGAAATGGGTTTTGTACCGAGTTCAAGATCAATAAAGAATTCAACTTCACGTTACGGGGTAGTAACCAAGGAAGTTCTTCAGGAAATACGTCAGGAACTTTACTAACACAGGAATATTATTCAAATCCGACGTGTCTTTATCCAAATCCATAATATGGGCTAAGAAAGTTTGACATCCATTTTTCAATAAATGAATAGTTTTATGACTTGATATGACAGTGATTGATTTTAGTGGTTTAGTTGCTTGAATTCGTACAACAAGTTGGTTAGGAATATGAAAACTAACAACCTTACGAAAACAATCAATTTTGGCATGATGAGTAGTTAACCAATCAATCCCTAAAATCACATCAAAAGCAAATATCTTTAAAGAGATAAGGTCAACAGGTAATGTGATGGTGCCAACTTGGATCAAACAAGATTTATAAACAATGGATGTGATGAAAGTTTCTCCTAACGGAGTCTCCACAGATAAATCAAAGTCTAATTTCTCTGGAGTTAAGTTTAAATATTGAGCACAAGTAGGAGAGATAAATGAATGGGTAGCACCGGTATCTAGTAAGGTATAAACTTCGCAAGAATTTATGATTAGCTTATCCGTGATCACCTCGTTTGGGTTCCTCGCATTTTGACCCGATCCACGACAAACGCTTCTTCCAGGACCGATTGACTTTTGACTTTTTCGGGATAGCCTTTTGAGTCACCATCCCCATTGGACTTGGTTTCGCTTACAAGACAATCTCGAGCGATATGTCTTTCTTTTCCACAATTATAGCATACCTTGAACTATTGTAGGCGGTTTAATGATATGTCCTCTTTCCGCATTTATAAGATACAACCCGGTGGTCGATTCTCCTCCCTTAGAACCAATTCTTACTTTGGCCAGCGTCTTCACATGGTCGTTGTTGAATCTCCTCTTTTTAAAATCTCCTCCCGACTCGCTTCTTTTTATCCTCATGGCCATGATTACCACAGAGAGTTGGTTGCCGCTTTTGTCCGTATTTTTCTTTCTCCATTTGGTTATCGTTGTTACGATGGTTATCACCCCAGTATGATCCTGGTTGTGGTCCCTCGGTTGAACGTACTCGTTATCTCGCCTAATAATTGAGCCTGTTGACAACATCCGAATAGAGAAAAATTTATGAGAAATGAGATATTGGCGTATGCCGGGTTTCAAACCTCTCAAAACATCCCGCGTCATCGTTCCTCATTCTCCACCAAATGAGGTGCAAACCTAGATAACTCTACAAACTTCACCTCGTCTTTAGGACACAATCGCCATGTTATTTTGTTCCAATCTAATAAACTCTACTTCCTTCATATGACGAATACTTTGGGAAAGTACTTGTCATTGAACAGATTTAATAAACGACTCCCAAGACATCTTTGAGTCTTGTTGGATGGAGTACAGCTTCACGTGATTTCCACCAATCCGCACCATTACGGAACATAAAGGTGGCGAATGGAATCTTACATTCCTCCGTGCATCCCAAGACATCGAATATCTTGGTGATTTATTTGACCCACGTTTCTGCTTTAATCGGATCTCGCTTGCCCTGAATTACAGTGGTCCCAACTCTTTGAATCGCTTGCATTGTGACAAACCGTGCGTTATTATCATTTCCAACGGTATTTTGTGCGTGAGTCTCCCGCATGCGATTTTGCATGAACTACAAAAAGCTTCTAAACATCCCGTTGTTCATCATCTGCTCAGTGGTGTTGTTCACAAGAGGAATATTGCCAGCCTGTTGCACGTTCTCCTCGTTGGTGAGTAAAGATGTCTCCACGGTCTCATTTACTCCACTGTTAATATTCTCAGTTGACATTCTCAAAATCGCCATAAAAACAAGGGTTAATTAAAGAAATCAACATATCACATAATATCCCCTATATCTTGACCAACCAACAAATAAGCTTAGGTAATACACACTTAATGAAGGTTTTAATCGTCTCTCCCTCCTAGTTCTATTCCCGATTTTCGCTTGCCAGAGATCATATCCCTAAGCTTATGACATTAATTGTGATCCCCCAAAATAGGTATACATCACCCATTTTGAGTCAAATCAACAACATAGTGCGAAACAACTATAACTTTATTAATACAACATATAAACTGTGAGTTTAAATACAAATATTATCATCTAGACAATATTCACACCCAAATAAGTCCTCATTACAATTATTGGTACATTATTTTACAAAAATGGTGAGGACTACTAAAACAACTTTCTAGAACCTTCATTCCATATACCTAACTAAGTACTTTCGCTACATTCTCGCCTCCCGAGAAGAAAAATGGAACAAAAAGGAAAAGGGTGAGATTAACTAGCCTAGTAAAGAATATTATGACTAAGATAATATAGAACAAATTATCGTTAGTCTTCAATAGGGAAATATCTAATAAAATACAATAGACAACAAGTTTCAGATCAATATTCGCAGCGGAAATAATAATTCATAGATGAGTTACGTAGAGAATGAAATCTACTATAATATATGAATTTAAAAGTCTATCGTCATTATTTTATCCCTGTAACATCAATCAATATTCATCTTGAATCAAATATTCATCTTTGCACTTTATAGGCCAAAGATATTCATCGATTAAGTCATGTTCATCTCAACACTGTTCATCTTTGCACTACGGCCAAAGATATTCATCGAAAATCATTAATTTTTGCACTACTGTGCCAAAGATATTGATAATATCATCATTTAGGAGTGAGGATGATGAAAAATATTTAAAAGAAAAGCGAATCCAAAGTGAAACAAAAGAACAAATATTAAGGATTAAGTACTTTTAAACAATCCGAGTTCAAAAATACTTCATAAATAATCATAGTGAAGTAAAATTCAAGAATGATCAAAACATGGATACAATCAAAGCTAGTATCCATAATCGATATTTTGAAAAAAAATGAAAATTTAATTTTTACGTGAATGAATAGATAGCAAGTTCGTGAATAGTGCCGGTATCGTGAATAGTAACCCGACACTACTTAAAAGACAAGAATTTCACAAGAAAAATCTTACTAATAATCCAGGATAATGATATTAGAAGAAATAATATCATTTTTAAAAAAAGATAACATCCTTTACCTCGAAAAGAATAAATCTTACATTTGGAATATCGGATATATATTTGAAGGAACTTGTAACGATATATAACACTCAAAGTATCAAAATACTCACAAGAATACACTCGATAATATAGAGAAAACTTGGTTTACGGTGTGATTTTCAATTTAACCTAAGACACCTATTTATAGGAAATTGCTTAGAACACCAAAGCAGAAAATTTAATAAATATTATTATTATTTTTCTAAAACTTCCTAAGCACACTCTTTTAGTCTAGACATCAGCCAAACAAGTGCTAACATCACCAAAAACGTTTTTCATACTAAAATTATTTAAAACTCCAAAAAAAATAAAAATCAAATAATCTGGAACTTCAATAATTCACAATAAATAGCCCTTTTGTCAGAAAAATTCGAACCTTATGTCTTCTCCATAGGAAATTCCATTCTCTACAACTTTGTAAGTTTAAGTTTTTCCAAATTCCAAACAGAAGTTGACCGAAATCCACAAACGGGCGATTTTACAAGCTATAATCAAATTTCAGTCAAGAAATGAAGTCCACAAACATGAAAAACATGTTTTAAATATTTATTGCCACAAAAATACTCTTCCTCCTCATTTATTCATATATCCCACATTCATTGTAAAAATATCATCATTATTATATTATTAAAATATAATAATATATTTAAATGAATTATTTTATCAAAAAGATAAAATATCAATTTTCAACAATTGTCGCATTAAAAATTTTCTCCATCTATATCCACATAAAATGAATATTTTTCTTATCATATAAATCAATAATTAATTATTCATAAATAATATTCTGTAATCACAATCATCGATAACCAGTTGTTCCCAAGAAAGAGGGGTTTTAAATAAAGATTTCTCCTCTTCTTTGGCCGCAATTAGGTGACCAAACATCTCCTTAGACAAAACTTTCTAGACATTGCCAATAATGTTATCTAATAATATTATTCAAATAATATGAATTATTGATCCGATAATGAAAAATATCGTGTAGTGACAATTATTGAAACAACAATAATATAAAATATCAACGTAGCAATTATTGAATCAATAAAATAAAATATTGAACGAAAGCTTCTCATCGTAACAATTATTAAGTAGTGTCTTCTTTACGTAAAAATCAATAATTGGTGTAATACTGGTAATCTATCGTGTTTTAACCAATAGGGTATTTTAACAAGATAATTCAGTAATAACTACGTCGTTATTTATAAACAACTTATATTTGTCATTTTCTTCATCCAATCGCTTTCTGTTATGGGACCCACACAAGGCTGCGCCGTCGTACGAATATTCCCCGACAGTAAGAATATTCCACGACCAAACGAATATTCCCCGACAACAATGAATATTTTATAACCACTTACTTATTTGAAATATTTGCGCACTTTACCCATAACTAACCACATTAATCAAATCAATCCTTACTATTTCAAAATAATAAATAGAGGAAATTTAATTTCATTTATAATAAGTTGGGGTCTTATAAGTAACATGAACTATACCAACAAAACGTTCAACAACACATCCCTTTCTATCCACATAGCGTAAAGCTATAGCCATCTGTTCTTTGATTGAAATATCACGAGACTCATCAACTAATATTGCAAACGTATCATCTCCAATATCACTAATGATAGCAATGGTAGTTTATACTGCAACACAATTTATAATATCTTTTTGAATATCACTTGACACCAATTTCAGATTTTTTAGAGCATTTTACAACACAACATTGTTGATACTTTCATTGTGATTAACAAGAAATTGTAGAAGATGTAAGAAATTTCCTCTATTACTTGAATCCTCATCTTCATCATGACCACGAAAGGATAACCCTTGATGCAAAAGAAATCTTATGCAATCAAGTGATGCATTTAAGTTTAATTCGATATTCAAGTCTCGTTTGTTCAGATTGTTTAATAAAAACATTCTGAATGTTTTGCTTTGGTTTCATCAAATCTTGACATTTATTCTAAGCTTGGTTATGAGCACTATTAGGCCCTCCAACATGAATATCAAATCTCTCTTTCTTGTTCCATGTTGTGAAGCCGTTAGTATTAAAAGAATCACCACCCACTTGTTTTTCAATTATAAAGCCTAAATAGATATAACATAAGCAAAATGTTGTATCAATAGCTATGTTATACTCCAACCAATTTCCATATTCTTTAAACCAAGAAGGATTAAATCTACGTAAGTATCCCCCAATTTGAGTATGTGGGAAGTTATGTTTGAGAGGCTGACAAGGACCCTTTAGCATGAATGCTCTTTTTACTTCATCTTGAATATTAGGATGATACTTTGATATTTTCTTTCGCAACCCAGGGTCTGCTTCAAGATTTCCCAAATCTACTTTATCATCATCCTTTTTCTGATTTTTATTAGAACATGATTCTTCAAATGCAGAAACTTTTCTGAATACAAACTTGTCCATATTGGTTGTTTAAAGAATTAAATATATTATGAACTTAATTACAACAAAAAAATAAAGTTGTGCCAAACTGCCAATTTCATGAACTGAACTTTTGTACTCAGTACTCCTATTAGTGAAGAATAAGTATGCAAGGAAATGACAAGAAATTCGAGGAATACTGTAGTTTAAAGTCAGATATTTGTCGGTGATTTTGCAATTAGCCAATTAGGTAACGAAAATATATAGATCTAGAAGTATTCCCATGAGAAAACTCCAAATAGAACATCAATTAATAACGAATTATCTGCAATAATTAGAGGGGATAGGGAGTTCCGGACCTGAGAGTGAAGAATCAAGAATGGCGAGTTAGTCTCAGGCACGACCGCAGTCCGCACGGGTCTTCGTCTTCCAGTCTTTGTCAATCGTCAGACTAAAGTTCTCTCTCTCTGTTAATGTCAGTTTGTCCTTCTCGAGAGACTATCGGTTATCGCTCTATATGTCTATCAGACTAAAGTTCTCTCTCTGTTTTAGGCGGTAGGTGTTGTCATGTTGAGTTGTTGACTGCTTTGTATAAAATAAAAAAAAATTAACTATTATGTGGGGTCAAAATTGTTCAAAAAAAGGCTAACTGCTTTGTATCAAAAAAAAATTTAAGTGGTACCAAAATTTGAGTGGGGTCAATTGACCCCACATTTTTAACATGGCTTCGCCTCTGCCTACATGTATGGGGGAAATGATTTAAAAAAAAAAGAAAAAAAAAATCAAGCCACTACAACTTGTAGCGGTTGGTGTATTATATTAAAAAAATCTTTTTGTTTAACCAAACTGACAACATGTTTGACCATGGGGCCCTTATATTAAAATAAAAGCCGATACAACCTGTTTTTTAGGCACAACATGTTGTATCGGCTGTGTATATTTTATGTTTCAATCTAAGCCTTCCAATAAGTTGATCAACGGTCCGAAAGTGGGTTGTTAAAATAGTGTCCATGACAACCGGTTGCCATGGATGAAATCCCATATATATATATATATATATATATATATATATATATATAATAAAACAGAACCTATTTTGAATCTTTCATTTGACAAAGCACAAAGACGGTTCAAATTCATTCTAACTTGATCCTTCCAACTTAATCTAAAGACTCATATTTCTTCCCGCCCAAATCAAATTCACCCTACACCCTACCTCTCTCATGTTCACACACACAAAATCTTTTGTTCTCCTCTCTTCTTCACACACAAACAAATAATAATAATAATAATAATAATACTAATAATAATTATAATAGTAATAGTAATTGATAATAAGAATCTATATAATAAAGATTCAGATTCATTTTAATTGAATTGGTAGAAAAAAGCACAAATGATTGGGTTGATTCATTCTAATTTTAATTCAAAATAACAATAATTATAATATAATAATTATTATTATAATAATATATACTATTAATACTACTACTACTACTACTAACAACAACAACAATAATAATAATAATAATAATAATAACAACAATAATAATAATTATTGTGGTGGTGTGGTGAATTATAATAATTGTTATTGATGATTGTATGTTTTGTGGACAAGTTTATATTTTTCTTGATATCTATTTTTAAAGGAAAATTAATTATTGTGATAGTGTGGTAAATTATGATAATTGTTATGTCTGATTGTAAGTTATTTTAAGTTGAAAAGAGTATTTAGATAATATAGTATTTTTCTAATTTTAATCTATTTTTTTTACGCTTTGCTTCAAAAGACGGTAATTCTTAGTATATATATATATATATCACAACTCATCCCAATCAATTTGGATTGGTTATCTGACATACAATTACAAACAACTAGTCGTAGAGCAAGTAATCACAACAAGCGTAGAGTAATTTCAATGCCCATCGGCATTGAAATTAATTCTCCTAACGGACCTAACCTAACCTAACCTATATATATATATATATATATATATATATATATATATATATATATATATATATAGTAGGCCGTAATGGAGTTTGCCTATTAATTTGTCAAATCCGTCTTCACCTTGCGTTTCATCTGGCATTGGATCACTACTCTCTTTCAGCCATGTTAAACCCTTCAGAATCAGCACTTCTTGAACCATACAGCAACTCGGCCTAAATCGATCTAGCCCAAACCAACAAAATTCACTCCCCTAATGGTATTACTAAAAGTGGTTCTTGACTAAATTGATCAAACACTTGACAAACGTGACGGAACTCAAGACTACATTAGAAATCTTTTTCTCTAGGATGAAATTCAAACAATTCTGGATGTCATCTTGAATTCGGCATCTTCATCAAGTGTTTTATAAATTTATTCCAAAAAGGGAAGTGAATTTTGTTGATTTGGGATGATCAGGCTTGAGCATGTGTTGCGTGGTTTGAGAGGTGCTGATTTTGAAAGGTTTAGCTTGTCCAGAAAGAGATTAGTGATGATGTATAAGGCCTATCTTAGTTCTAGATCATGCTCAGCAGCTCAATCCTTCTTCTTTAGTTCAGTGCATTAGTTGCTTTAGTTTCGTTTCCTATTAATAAGAACAGTTGATTAATAATTAGTTATTAATTTCCTGATTTAGTATGTAAGGGCAGAGTAGTCCTTGTTCACTTTAGTCCAAGGATATATCAGTCTTTTACTGCTTTTTCTGTTATGGAATTTGTTACATTTTTGTTGCTGAATGCTGAGCTATAAGTGAAGGAAATGAGTTGTATTGGATCACAAGAAACTCTTCTTCCATTACTAAATTAGCTGCAGATTTTGTTCAATTAAGCTGGAACAGCAGTCTGTTCCTTACATGATGGTCCGTGTAAGCAATTTCAACTGAAGAAGAAATCATTCAATCATTCGATTTGGGTTAAGTGCGTGCTTTCAACGAGTGAGTGACCCAACTGAGGGTGGTTACAACCTGATCTTGTCCGTCAAAACTAAAGGCAGGGCAGCCGTACGCAAAAATTGCTGCAAAGAACAAAGACGATTAGAGGCCTGATCAAGCCGAGAGAGATATAACTCGAGTTGAACTGTTGGAAAGAAGGGGGGAAAACCAAGAAAGAAATTTTATTTTATTTTATTTTATTAATTCAGTAGTGATCAAAATTACACAAGTTTAGTTTAGTGACTTTAGACTATCTTGTCTAAGAATAGTCTTGCAAAGGATTTCTCCGAGTAAGAGAAAAAGGGTACCAGGAGTATGAACGTTAAGGATGAAGAAGAAGAAGAAAATATTTAAGTGCGTAGTTAGTTGTACTCACATAGAAAGTGGTATTGACACCGATGCCAACTCGTATAGAAAGTGCTACTGAAGTAGCTACAACTTCTAGTGCTCAGAGAAAGAGCCAAGAAAGAATGGAGGTAATTCGGGGATCTCAAGTGTTTATATCACTAGGCACTTCTAGGAATGCATATATGTTGTTTAGTTAGAGACTGAATAGACGTTATTGTATTAATTACAATTAATACGCACTTACTGGTAGTTGGGATTTGCGTCCCTCCCATCCCATGTACTGGTGTGGAATGGAACCGGAATCTCATGTTTTTTTCTTCAAATCTTCTCTCTAGCATATCTAAATGCTTACAAATACATAATTAACTTGAGAGAAATAGTAGCTAGCCCAGAGTTTTAAATCAAGGCCTTGTAGTGGGACTCTATATATTAAATCCGTAGGGATGGGGAGAAAGAAAGAAATGTAGAAGATTGGGAAGTGAAAATCATCTGGGGGAAGGGAGCCTGGAGCCTGGAGCCTGGAGGGGAGAGGGGAGAGGGGAGAGGGATACATAGCTACCCTGTTGGGTTGGGCAGGAGGTGTTACCATTCCAAAAAAAAACCCTACAAATTAACCAATGTAGGTTCATCCTACCGTTTACAGCTCTACTTCAGTTAACAAGCTCTATATAATCTATGACCTCAACTTAATGACAAGCTCTATATAATCAACCAAGTGCAACCACAAAAATCCCACCTAGATTTTTATATACTCCTGTTATCTCTCTCATCTAAGCAGTAAACATGTCATTCTTACTTTAAAGAGCTACAATAATATACGCTTCTGGCCTTCTGCTTTCCATTCTCATGACCACACCTCTAAAGGCAGATTTCAATTTCTACAAAGGCGTCGATGTCATCAGGGGAACTGATCAGCAATTTAAGATATTTAATGGGAGGACAGCTTCTCACATTATCACAAGACCAAGCTAGGCTCTGGAAGTGTTTATTGCCTAATTTTGGGCCATTGGTAAATGTTAGCCTATGTGTTTTACAAAATAGGCATCTACAGTTCCACACATCTACGAGGGGATCAAATTCATAGAAATAGAATCAGGCCAGGATAAACAACCAAATCAAATCATCAAAAACCACTACTCAGGACAAAGAACAAAAGAGAATAAAGTCTAAAGTTGACAAGGAACACAGTTAGTTATAAGCTGTTTGTAGACTATAATGCGCCATCAAAATACAAAATTGTGGAAAATGCTTCTTTTATCAGATGGCCAAGGTATATACATAGCCTTCTAGCAATTAAAAATAAAAGAAGCAGATAAACAACAATCTAAAACAGTGGGCAATGTATAATATCGATATGATCAACAGCCAATCATGTACGTACAGAAATATCAATCATATTCAAAAAATTGCAGAAAGTCGAATTAGAGAAGTTGATGCATAATATTCAGACTATAAGACTAATTAAGTTTGCAGTTTGCAATGCGAAGCACATCACCTAAGTGCCAACCAATTCCAAACACTCCAAAATCTAGAGTAAAGATTAGACACCTAAACAACACAAACAAAAAACATAGCCTCTCAAAATTGAAACATATTCATCTTCCCCGACTCTCCAACAACTAAATTTACCCTTGCCTTATGTAGCGAAGGTACAACACTGCCACCAGAGCAATAGAGCCAGCCGATGCTGCCACCACTAGCCACTCCAGCTTCAATCCCATCAACCCTTTATCGTCATCATCATCAATCCCCCTCTCCATAACCACATCTTTCCCATTAATACCCTCAATGGCCTTCTCTTTAAGCCCGCTAATCATTTTCTCAGACCCTTCCAATTCCTTATACAGTAACCCCATCTTATTCTCCATTTCCTTAACCTTCCTCTCCGATTTCTTCAAAAGAGCTTCCAACTCATTCTTCACAATCTCCAACTCTTCACGCTCCTTGTTCGACCTTTCCATCACTGCTTCTAGCTCCTCAACCAAATTCTGCAAATTCCGTATCCGTGCTTCTCTCTCATCAATTTTCACTCTCATTTTCTCTTCAACCCTAACCTTTTCAATCTTATAATTACTATCTCTCATCTCCAATGCTTCAATTTTCTTCTCCAAGTCACTAATTCGACTATTTGATTCCTTGACACCGTCACCATCCTTAATAATCTTTTCCAACAACAAATTCCTCTCTTTCTCAATAGTTTCCAACTTCAAACCCTTATTTAAATCGCTCTTTCTCAGTTCCTCCATCTCTCTTTTGATTCCCACTAATTCAGCATTAGCTTCTTGCGACTCATTCATTGAAGAGTTTAGATCGCGCTGGAGGCTGGAAACCTCAGTCTCGAGTCCAGCAGCCCTAGCGGCAATCGAATCCAAAGCCTTGGTTTCGCTCTTCAATGTTTCTTTCTCAGTCGCCAATGCTTCGATCTCTCCTATTAGTTTCTCGATCCCTTCGTTAATCACTTGGTTTTCGTGAGCCAATTCGCTTTTTTCTTGCTCTAGTGCAGCGATCTTCTGCATCAAGGCTGGAACCTTAGAATCGTTCCCGTCATTATCTTCAATATCAACCGTTCCATCATCATCATCGTTGATGATCGTAGAATCTGCCATCGTAAATCCTGCAAAAGCAAATTCAGAGAGACATAATTAAAATTTTGAAATGATGGCAAGTTCATGTACTGCTTGTCTAATTCCTGAGGAACATAACTGTATAAGTTCAGTGCAAGTTCAAGATTTCTCAGCAGCCAAACAAAGTGTTAAAGTAAACGGAGAGATAAAAAGGAACCCTAACCTAAAGACTAAAGAGGTTAGGCGAACGAAGGCTTTTCTTCTCCGGGTTATTATTATTATTGATTGGATTAGGGTTTGGGACCTACAACAAGCCTAGGTGTATGTTTTTGGGCAACAATCCAAGTAATTCTGGGGGTAACTTGGGCTAAAGGCCCATAACCAAGTTATCAAATTCGTATGTTTGGGTCCATTAACATCTTCAGTGATTGCCAATATTATTAGTTCCATATTATTTTGATAATCTTTAAAAATCAATTTAAGAATTTTTTAAATGACATAAATTCTTTTAATTTTAAACTTAAAAATATTTTAAATTAACTTTCAAAAAGTTAATAATAATTAAATAATTTGAAAGTATATAATTTTTGTGAAAGAATAGTATTATTACATGGTATACAACCTATGAAGCATGCATAAATAACCAAAATCATAACCATAAATCATAAATAAATAAATATTTTTAATATTATTTGTGTAATATTACTCAGGGTAGATAGGTTAATGCCTATATTACCCCCGGAGAGAGGACACTGTCCACCCCCCTCTCAAACATTCCCTCTTTTTGCTATTTTTTTTTAAATAATAAAATCTATCACTACATTATTTATATATTTAGGTAAATAATAAAGTATAATTATACCATCAACAATACATAAGCCTATATTGATTCTAAAAATTATACTCAAGTGGGTAGGTCCATTACGTAAATTTAATAGTGTTATGTGCTATTTTAAATTTATTTTTTTAAATTCTTGTAAAACTTATATTTTAGACATACTTTTAACGACTAGTAGTAGAAAATATCAAATAATTCGTTAAATTTTAAATTGCGGTGCACATTTATTTTAATTTTTAAAATAACAGTTCTATACTTGGTAATATTTTGTGTAATTTATAATATTACATACTGTATAAATTAAAATTAAAATTAAAATAACATCAATTTGAATCTTAGGGGTGTATTCAATTAAAATTTTTAAAGACTTTTTTTAAGTGACATATTTTTGTATAATTTGTGGGATTTTAATGACTTTCAAAAAAAAAATTAAAATGACTTTTATAGACTCTATGAAATAAGTAATAGACTTTTATAAATTTTTTATCAATACTGTGATAAACTTTTGTATACTTCTAATATATCTTGCAACTTATATTAATTGTTAATTAGCCCATGTGTACAACATATCCCTCTTTTTTCATGAACTAGAGTAAATCTCATTATATTATTGTGGCATGAGATTTTATATATGTTGAAAGCGTTCATATTATTCTACTCATTTCATAATACATTTGGATACTCGGATACCAATAAAACTTTAGAAACTACAGACGCAATATAAAAATTAAGCTCACTTTTCATTGAGCTATATATACTTTATGCATATGCGTACGCTTATTTGGAATTATTGTTTTTCATTTCGGTCTACAAAAGTTGTCATCAATACTTATTTACGTAACTAGCAATTAAAAAATTAATATAAACATTTGCAATATATATCGATTTCCATTCAAATATTTGAATATTACCTCGTCTTAGTATCAAAATTTGCAAATAAAAATAATATATTCTTGTTTCATGTATATTTTAAAATAGCAAGTTATTTTTCAAATAAAAAAATATTTTTTATTTATATTCTTTTTAATAAATTTTAGTTTAGTAATGTAACATATAATAAAATGATGATAAAAAACTTGAAGAACTTATATATTTTATACAACCATATATCACTATAAAGTACGTACTCTATATAAATTACTTTCCCTCTCTCGCTTTTTTTTCTTCTTCATTTAACTCTGATTAAGTTAATTTACAAAATTATAAAATTATAACGTGTGTTTATTATTAAATAACAAATAAATTCAAAATTTAAAAATTTTGAATTTTGTACGTTGACTACAAAAACAAAATAAATGTTTTATTTTTGTGGGTACAATGTAAGTATTAATTATTCTAGATTATAAAGTAATTAGAAATATTGGATTCATGTGAAGTAATTAGAAATATTGGATTCATGTGAATTGTATTTTAAATTTAGTTAGCTTATTAAGATGAGATATGAAGTTTTTAGAAATCTTTAGAGATGAGGTCAGACTTTGGATATGGGTTGATAGTTATAATTCTTCTTTTAAAGTCTGTCAAACTCTACCATTTAATAAAAATCTGAAAAGTCTATGACTTTTTGAATACCAAAATACTTTTATAGACTTTGTAAAAATCTTAATTTAATACCACCTAACTTTTAAACACATTAAAAAGTTGTAATTGAATACCACTAAACTTTTATAAACTCTTTAAATGTCTTAATTGAATACAACCAAACTTTTAAAATCTTTAAAAATCTTAATTGAATACACCCCCCTTAGAATTCCACAAATTTACTAAGATCAAATTATTTACAAATAAAATAAAATACACCCTCCTCCGTTTCGTATTATTCGATCATACTCCTTGTCTGTCACAATATATATTTATAATTATTATTTTATAATAGATCATTGTTAATTTTTTAAAGTCAACGTAAGAGATTTTTAAACATAAACTCTTTTAATTTATCAAGAATAATTACTTTTTATTATTTCATAATTTTAAAAATTGACTTTCAAAAGTTAATAATCATCCATTAATAATTGAATGGAGCAAGCATATAATATCACCCAGATCAAAAAAGAAAGTACAATCTGATAGTAAGGCTGTAATTGTTAGATCTAGAGCAACATGCTGTTAGCCATACCGATTTATAAAAAAAAATAAAAAATCTACAAGACCATGAGTCCTTCATAGGTACCCAATTACAAGCTAATAGATAGATGAAGGAATAAATCGTCAATTGCGCTGTGGCCTTTTTCTGTTCACTACTACTATTACTACTACTACTCGTCCGGTACTGCGCACTGGGTCCTTCAAGAGCTTATGTCCCCACGAATCCGCTGCTGCATTGAAGGTGTTCTTCCTATCTTGTTCCCATCAACCGGAGGTGTTGCAGGATTAGGAGCAGGTTGATAAAAGTGTTGTTTTGGATCATCTTGTGCGGGAACAGCAGCACCCGCTGGTGTGTCAGAAGGGCTACCATCATCAAAGGATATGATTTCATACAAATTGTGGATATCTCGGACATAGCTTGGATCGTTGGACCCAGTAACTCTCTTAACAGTCTCTTGAGCATCTTCACCTTTGCTCTCAAGGTTTCAACATCAGCTCTCAGAACTCTATTGTCCACAGCTGCTTCATTGCACTTTTGGCATATGTCCGTAAGTAAGGGTTAAGGGTGTAAACGAGTCGAACCGGAGCGAACAGAGAGCTACTCGAATTCGATTCGAAATGATAAATTCGTACTCGAATTCGGCTTGAATTCAAATTATATTTAAAAAATTCTACTCAGATTCGACTCGACTCGAATATTTAGTATTCGAATTCGATCCGACTCGACTCGAATATTTATTCAAACTACTCGCGAGCTTCAAATTCAAGTTCGAATTCGAGTCTTCACATAATAACTAGTTTTATAATAAATATAATTATAAATTGAATTTGTTATTTTACTTAAAAATGAGAAAATATATTTATTATTACACTTTACAAATATAAAATCACAATTAAAATTAAAAACAAAACAAAATAATAACTAATTATCCTAATTTGATTTAAATTTGTACATATTATAAGAGAATGTATCGAACATCTAATCGAATATGTATTAATCGGAAGTATGTATCAATTACAATCAAAATTCGAGTAGTTTGAATCTTAAGCAAGTGAGTATAATCTTGCTTCAGATTCTACTCATATTTTTATTCGAACTATTTTAATCGCTCAAATTTGGATCATATTATTAACGAATCAAAGCCCATTCAGATTTTTTTCGAGTCGAACCCGAATCGAGCCCGAACGTGTTGGCTCGTTTACAGCTTTATCCACGATTCACTATTGAAGAATTTTCATCTCTTAATTGAGAAACTTGCGTCTCTAACCCCGTCAAATAGGCTTGTTTTCTTTTTCTCGAACATCTAGCAGATTCTCTATTGGAAAGCATTCTCCTATCACGTTTTGCTTCCCATATTCTCTCCTCCTCGACTTCATCATCATCTGACAGGTCTCTGGACGAACGTCCACTAGTTGTTGATTTCTTTTGTATGGCCTGCATTGAAGGAATTAATCCACTAGCATCCTTATCTTCTCCCTTGGGTAAATCATGCCCAGATCTCAGCTGTAAGGTTTGCGATCCATTGTCATGTCGTGCAGCAGAAGAATCTTCCCGAGTCCAAGCTACAGCAGCACAAGCCAAATCTAGCTGACTCCTGAGGAAAGCTTGGTACTCTTTTGAATCCATGGGAACATTGGGAGGACCAGCAGCAAACGCCGCCGTACTTGGATTACAATTCTTCTTGATCTCAACGACTTCGTTGTCGGCGGTTACAGGCTTCAACGACGAAGGAGGAAGAGGGGAGGAATCCAATGCGGTAGCCTCCCGGATATATTGCTCCAACGCCCACGCAGAGGCGCTGCGGTTCATCATCTTCGATGATTCTTCCTCTGCTGCTGCCGGATGAGTCACCGGCGCAGGCGACCATAAGTGGTCGGGAATGTCCTCCACTGAAAACACCCTATCCATCTCTCTCTAGACTTTACCACTACTTTGTACTCGGCTATTTAGAATATGGATTAAGAGCAGGAATTTGCTTGGCAATATATAAGGCTAATCACCCCTTTTTTTCTGCTTGTTTCTTTTTTTTATAGTATCAAAAACTGGATCCAACCCCTTAATTTTTGGAATCCTCAAAATCTCATCCCACTTTAGTTAAGATAAAATTACTTACTAAAATTTTTGGTCTTTTCTTTCTTTTTCTTTTTCCTTTATTCAAAATTTAAGGAATTGATGGAGGAGATTTAGTTGATTGCATGTGTTTATTAAGGAAAGATGATGGAGGAAAGATAAGGTGACGTGTCAGCTGAGTTGAAAATTATCTAATTAAAATTTTAATATTGTAATATGTGACTATATATATCTCAATCATTTAATTTAAATGAAGGGATAAAATTTTAATTAAGAATTCTTCTAAAATTTGGACGTCCCTTAAAGCCTAATCCAAAAAATGGATATAAATTTGCTGATGGACAAATTAAGATTTTGGTTGCTTTTTTTTTTTTTTCTTTCTCAAATTCAATCTGAAGGATCTGTAGGCTTTAATATAGGGGCTCCATGAGCATGCAATTCCTAGATCGTGACTATTAACTCCTTTGTAAATGGTTGTTAATATTAAGTTTATTAATTTAAGGCTCTTCTATATATCTATCTATATATATATATATATATATATAACCACACACAAAAAAAAAAAAATTGATCCTTCAACCAGAATTTTTAGTAAAATATTCTTTTTATAAATTATTTAATTTAAAGCATAAAGAGAGGTGAGAAATATCACATATAATTACGTGATCAATCATATAAAAATGACTTCGTTTTATACATGTAACTGAATACGCTCCCACCTGTGTTATGAATAAAAAAGATGTTTTATAATTTTTCAAAATATTGTTATTATAAGGAATGCATCACGCAAGAAGGTGAGGTGTCCCTCGCCTCCCGTGCTTGAAGTGTCCCTCACTTTCCGTATTTTCTTAATTTAATTAGTTAAAAATATAAAACAATTATATTTTGGACAAAATAATCGAAAGAACAAACTCTTGGACAACTGGTAAGATTCAGGATTAAGAGCAGGAATAGCTTGGAGAGGTTTCCGCTCATCATTTAAAATGCTCCCTCCCTTTTTCTGCTTGTTCCCTTCCCTTAGAAGCATTTATAATAATTTCTTTATATTTATCTTTGCAGTGTCGTTGAGTCATTCTGCAGAATAGAGATTTAATTTTTTTACTATATACCCAACAGATTTTTTATATTGATTCCTTACATAATAAAATTTAAAAGTTAAAATTTGAAAGTTTCAAAACGTCTTGTTTTTAATTATAAAATCGCTATTAATTTATTAATCTTTTTTGAAATAGGTATGTGATATTTTTCAAATTTAAAATTAACATAAATTTAAACAATACATATTGCCACTTATTTAGAAGAAAAAAAAATATTATTACTTATAAAATTTATTATTTTACGATTAATAATTTTATCAATTATATTTCAATTGTAAAATAACTTTTTTAACAAAATTTTAAGTAATTTATGAATTGAGTATTGAATGGATTGTAGATGCAAATGTACATAAGATCAATATTAACTTTTAAAAGTTAATTCATGATATTTTAAATTTAAAATTAATATGATTGATTAAATTTTGAAAATAATAAATTTTATAATTATTAGTACTTTTATAATATTTATAATAATTATATGGGCATAAATTAAATAAATTTATATCAATTTTAAATTTGAATACGTTTCAAATTAATTTTTAAAAAATAAGTCAATTTTAATTTTTAATTTAAAAATGAAGTAGTAAAAAAGTCATGTGACAATAATGTTAAAATGTGTATGATTGATGAGTTGTCAACTTAAATGAGGGTGTCAAATGTCATTTTGCATATATAGAGAACTAGGGCTGAGTAAGGAACCAAATTGGGACCAAAATCGCAACAAAAATTGCACAAATCGCACCAACAGTTCCGGCGTATGTGACGGTTTTAGGTGGGTTCAAAAATCAAATTTGAGGTTTCAGTTTAGTTACTAGCCAAAGCCGCACTGTTGACTTGGTCATATTCCAACCTTAAGTTTTGATGATGACTTTCTTATTGTACTAAAATGTTTACTCATGCATTTACAGGATATTAAAAGAATTCTTGAAGTTTTGATTTATTAAAGGATTGTAGACATGAATGCTTGAAAAATTGTTTTTAGGAAATAAATGTAAGATCCTAGCTTTAATTATTTCTCAATCAAGGCTCTAGGATTTGCATTGCATAGCATCATTAATTAATTGTGTAATAAATTAAAATGATTAATTATGAAAATATTTAATTAAGCTTTCAAAATTAATAAGAATTAAATATTAATTAATTGGAGTAAATTAAAATGATTAATTAATTAAAGATTAATTATGAAAATATTTAATTAAGCTTTCAAAATTAATAAGGATCAAATATTAATTAAATTAGAGTAATTTTTTAAAAGCTAATTTTGAAGCCTTCACATAATTAAAGGATTTAATAAATCTATACCACATATCTTGGGATTGAGTTATTCATTATGTTTTTCATGATTTATTAATTGATTGAACTTTCCTTAAAATTGATTAAGCAAATCAAATTTTCATATCTTCAGAATCAATTATCATGGATAAATAATTGGAGTAATTTTTGAAAAACTAATTTTGAAACATTCTCATAATTAAAGGAATTAATTTAAAATAGATTTTGATTCTTTATATAAATCTATACCATATATCTTGGGATTGAGTTACTCATTATTCCATGATTTATTAATTGATTGAACTTTTCATAAAATTGATTAAGAAAATAAATATTCATATTTTTAGAATCAATTAGCATGGATCAATTAATTGGAGTAATTTTTGAAAAGCTAATTAGTGAGGGAAAATCTAAATAAATTGGGATTTCAAAATAAATATGGAAATATTTTTTAAATATTGATACTTCCCATAATTGATGGAGTTGGTTAGTAAATGAGTTTTAAAAATATCATTATCTTTCATATCTCTAACCAAAATTGTTTCTATAAATATTAGGATATGGATTATCTATTATTAGGTTTTTCATAATCATGAAAGTAATATATAAATTAATTGAGCTTTCAAAATTAATATGGAAAGATATGCATTAAATGAAAATAATTATGAAAGTGATTAATTTATTATGGAACAAATTAATTGGGCATATAAAATTAATATGAAAATTGTTTAAATGTTGAAGTTCCTAATTGAGCTGTCATCCGTGTGATAAAAGGTAGATCTAGTTGATATTCCATAAATAAGGTTGCTTAAATTGATTATGCCTAATAAACTTAATTCATTCCATAATAAGCTGGTAATTGGTTGAATAATGGTCTTAACTTTAGTAACATAATTCCTTAATGAGTTGTCCACTTGATTAGTTAAAAGGAATTGATTCTCTTTCTTGTTATAGGTGCTTATTATTTAGTTAAGAGAATCCTGATTGAATCCTTAAATTAATGGACCTACCCAATCTAAGGAACGTGATTTATTAATTATCATGATTGGTAATATATATAAATTAGCCAAGCAGGATGCATGCTTATTTATTTTACTGGGAGAAGTTAGTAGAAACGAAGTGGAGTATGAAATTGTCTAGATGGCTAATAATAGTATGATTGAAAATAAATTAGCAAAAATTATATTCCTTTCTTATTTATTCTATTTTGTTTTCTCATTGGGCTAATTGAATTCAATTACCAAAAAGCTATATGCTCACTTAGTTGAGTCAATCAAAACAAATTTATTATTACCCAAGGAATCCTAAGCAGATCAATTATTAACATCTATATATATAAATCTGTCTTAGAATTAATTCTTGATGGGTAACGGCTAAAATTAGCAACGGCCAAAAAGTTTTCTTATCTATATATATGCTTTAGTCGTGGGTTTGAGAAACAGAGAACACACCAAGCAGTATACTAAAAAGGTCTTATCTAATATATCCTTTTCTTCACATACAAACTCATAAACGTTATTCAAAATTTTCAATTGTGAAGTTTTAAAAAGGTTGTTATGCTACACAGATTATATTCCAGATTTTATAGACGACTATTTAACTTGGTGATATATTTCATACTTTGATCATTGCATTCTAGTTGAGCCTTGAATTATTGATATAATTATTGTTTTGATCATAGTTTATTTTGTTGTCATATATTTGATCAATTCTTTAAACATTTGGTAGACTAAGTTGTTAGTCTAAGGTTTCTAATCCGGGTTGGATTAGGGGTTTTGCAAGCAAGTTCAAGGAAGCATAGGTGCTCGAGGAGTATAAGTACTCAAAGATTGTGAAACTTGTCTTGTAAAGGGGTTTAATTGTAAACAAAGTTAATTAATAAAGAGAGTCTCCAATACTAGTTTGTATTGGACGTGGATTAGGCCACTAGAATAGAGGATAGGGGTTGTACCACATAAAAATTCCTTGTGTTCATGTGATTGTTTATTGTGCTAAATTATCTCATCATTCGGCTAACTATCCAGCAGGCTGCATTCAATATCTATAAACTTACAAAATTAATCCAGCAAATTATTTTCACATAATCACATTCTGAAAAAGGCTAAGTTTCTAAATTAAGCATTTTAGAAAGTTTTACATCAACTCAACATCTTGTCTTAACATTTTAATATATAAGGATTTAGAATCCAGCCTCCTGAATTGAATATCCAAAGAAATTTTTATTTGATCAAAAGTTTGACATCGTTTGTTCCCACATTTATTCAACCCCCTCTAAGTGTGCCTACTTAAATTTCAACGCATAAAATTGAAACTATGCCATGTTGGTAGAGTAGCCTATAATGTTTCTGACTCTTTGTATAAATGGTGGAGATAAGTGTTATATAGGAGCCTATTATGTAGACAATATATTGTCCCCCTTTGTAAAGAACAAATAAAAATCTGGGTTGACCTTTTGAGGATACTCAAATGCATAATCTTGATGTCTCTGAATGTATGACTGTAATGAAATCAAGCATGTTAAAAATTATTGATTACACAATTAAAGGTTCCAAATGATTGTTCATTTGATTAGGGTGAAAAAAAATCTATTGGAGGCTTAGACCTTATTAGAAAAATGATCTATTCAAGTCACTACTAATTGAATTGGAAGGGAAGTCTGCAAGTAGTGGATGGTCATAGAGTTGGTCTACAGAAATAATTACACTAGAAGTTCGCACAAAAGAAATAATCGGCTAAAGAGATAAATATTTTCAAATATGGTCACAAAATTAAAGTAATGATGTTAAATTATATAAAATTTTGTTGTTTTAATTGGTGTTGGAACCGAAATCACAGCAAATAAAATCGCACCGTACAATTTAAAACCGCACCGCACCACACAAATCATAAGCAGTTTCATGTGCGATTTTGGATTTGTCAAACCCCACCTAAGCGATTTCGGGTGTACGGTTTGAGCTTCAAACCGCACCATGCTCACCCCTATAGAGAACGATTTTTTGACTCCCTCACCCTTGAGAGTAAAATCTTATATAGAGATTAAAATAGAGAGTTAAATAAGGTTAAAGAAACTCTTGGATAACGATTTATTGTTGTATTTTTTAAAATTGGGGATAAAGATTTTATTAGAGACAGGGGCGGATCCAGCCTCCCAATTCAGTGGGGGCAAATTCTAAAAAAATACTAAAGAGAAAAAAAATATCATTTCACAAAATATAATCATGTGTATTTTAGTTGATATTTTAAATCAAAATTGTAAGACCCTAACTTATTATTTAATGAAATTAAATTTTCTCTATTTATTATCTTGAAATAGTAAGGGTTGATTTGATTAATATGGAAAGTTATGGGTAAAATGCGCAATTATTTCAAACAAGCAAGTGATTTTAAAATATTCATTGTTGACGGAGAATATTCGTTTGGTCGTGGAATATTTTTACTGTCGGGGAATATTAAATGACGACAGTAGCAGTCTTGTGTGGGCCCCCATGAAAGCGATTGAATGAAGAAAACGACAAGAATAAGTTGGTTATAAATAACGGCGTAGTTGTTACCGTTAATACTATTGGAATACCTGGTGGTTAAAACACAGTAGCACGCGGTATTACACCAATTATTGATTCTTACGTAAGAAGGCACTACTCAATAATTGTTACAGTAATTACTGTTCATTATTTTATTTTATTGATCCAATAATTGCTACGTTGATATTTTATATTACTGTTGTTTTAATAATTGTCATTGCACAGTATTTTCTATTATCGGAGCAATAATTCATATTATCTTAATAATATTATTAGATAACATTATTGGCAATGTCTAGAAAATTCTGTCAAAGGAGAGGTTTGGTCATCTAATTGCACACCAGTAAGGAGATATCCTTATTGGAAAGCCCCCCTCTTTCTTGAGAACTGCCCGGTTGTCAGTATTGTGATTCTGTAATATTATTTGTGAATAATTAATTATTGATTTATATGATGAGGAAAATATTGATTTTATGTGGATATAGATGGAGAAAATTTTTAATGTGACAATTGTTGAAAATTAATATTTTATCTTTTTCTGATAAAATAATTCATTTAAATATATTATTTTAATAATATAATAATGGTGATATTTTTACAATAAATATGGGATATATGAGTATATGAGGAGGAAGAGTATTTTTATTGCATTAAATGATTAACACATATTTTGTGTGTCGGTAGACCCCAATTCTTGACCAAAATTTGATTATAGCCTGCAAAATTGTCCGTTTATGAATTTTGGTCAATTTCTGTTTGGAATTTGGAAAAACTTTCTTCTGCAAAGTTGTAGAGAATAAAATTTCATATGGAAAGGACATGTGGTTCAAATTTTTCTGATAAAAGGGCTATTTATTATGAATTATTGAAGTTCTGAAGTTCCGAAATAATTTATTTTTTGAAGTTTTATTTATTTTTTTGATAAAAAACGTTTTTTGTATTTTGTGGACATCATTAACATGTGCAAAGTGCTGAAATCAGATGTCTAGAGGTGGGCTAAGGAAAATTTGATAAATATATTAATATTATATTAAATCTTCTGCTTTGGTGTTCTAAGCATTTTCCTATAAATAGGGTGCTTAGGTTAGAATTAAAAATCACACCAGAAACTGAAGTTTTCTCTCTCGATATATTGAGCATATTCTTGTGAATATTTTGATACCTTGAGTGTTCTTTATATGGTGCAAGTTCCTTGATCTTATCTCTAGTATTCGATTCCAAATCTGAGAGTCTCGCCTTTTTCGAGGTAAGGGATGTTATTTTTTTCATATATGATATTATTTCTTTCAATATCATTATGCCAAAGTATTAATCTGAACTTTTAATCAAATTTGGAACTTTTTATGTCGAGGTTACTATTCACGATACTCTGACTATTCACGTATACTCAAGACTTTATTCACGAATCTGACTATTCATTGAAAAATGAAATTTTTTTCTTTTCGTCAAAATATCTATTATGGATACTAGCTTTGATTGTATCCATATTTTGATCATTCTTGAATTTTACTTCACTATGATTATTTATGAGGTATTTTTGGACATGAAAAATTTGAAATCTGAATCCTTGATATTTATTTTGTTTCAATTGGATTCGTTTCCTTTAAAATATTTTTCATCATTCTCATCCTAAATGATGATATTATTGAATATCTTTGGCACAGTAGTGCAAAGATAAATGATTTTATAATGAATATCTTTGGCCCGTAGTGCAAAAGATGAGCAGTGTTGAGATGAACATGATCGATTGATGAATATCTTTGGCTGTAGTAAGTAAAAGATGAAAATTTGATTCAAGATGAATTTTGATTGATGTTCTGAGGATAAAATATTGACGATGGACTTTTAAATTCATAGATAATAGTATATTTCATTCTCTACGTAACTCATCTATGAATTATTATTTAATTCGATCCGAAACTTGTTGTTTATTGTATTCTATCGATTTTTCCTTGTTGAAGACTAACGATAATTTGTTCTATATTATCTTAGTCATAATATTCTTTCTTCGGGCTAGTTGAGCTCACCCTTTTCCTTTTGTTCCATTTTTCTTCTCGGGAGGCGAGAATGTAGCGAAAGTCTTTAGTGGGAGAGTACGGAATGAAGGTTCTAGGAAGTTGTTTTAGTAGTCCTCACCATTTTTGTAAAGTATTGTATCAATAATTATAATGAGGACTTAGTTGGGTATGTATATTGTCAGATGACAATATTTGTATTTAAACTCACAGTTTATGGGTTGTATTAATAAAGTTGTAGTTATTTACGTGCACATGTTATTGACGACTCAGAATGAGTGATGTATACCTATTTTAGGGGCGTCACAAAAATATAATTATTTATTTATATTTTTTAATAGTTAAATCAACTAAAAATATTTTAAAACAATAAAAAGCACAAATTTTTTTATAAATGGAAACAAATATATTTAAATAATAATTTTAGTATATCTTCAATTCAAGCTATGTTTATCATTTATCAAAAAAGAAAAAAACGAAAAAAAAATGGACCAAATGAAATATATATATATATATATATATATATATATATATATATATTTGAAGGTGCTAAGACCAATCTCATTATCCCCTGAATACTTATAGTCAATATCCCTTATTTTTAGACTTTAACTATAAGTATTCTAATAGTTTTTTATATTAAACATAACAATTTCATTTATTTTATTTTACTAAATTTGTTTGTGTATTAAATTGTAAAAATAAAATAAAGATATTACAATGAAGATCATATCATAGTTCTCTTCTCCCAGAGGGCTAAAACACCTAGATAAGTCTAAGAAACCTATTTACCTAACCTTATTACATATTTCCTCACAATCAGAGACTAGGCAAATGAAAATAACTGACAATTAGTAACATCAAAAATCTACAAACAAGCCAACCGGAAAGTAATTCAGCAATGGGCCCATCAGCAGAAACAATCCAGCCCACATGGGCAGCCCACCCGTCTTCAAATTCACAAGGCAGCCCATTAAATCCAGCTATGAGGAGCAGCCCACGTGGGCAATTCGCATTCCAAACCATGAGTCTTCATGTAGCACTGCACAAGAAACAGACCCACGTGGGTCTGATCAAAACCAGCAAGGAGCCCACGCGCTCAACATCCGTGAATCTCACTAGATTCAATCAGCAATTGTTGCAGGCAACCGCCGGAGACCGGACCCCATGAAACCCGGGGTACACCATAAAACAGATCCAGATGTAGCCACCAATAACGCCAGAAACCACAACAGATCAGACCAAAACAAACACCAAATCAATCGAAATTAAATGTTAAACAACCTTATAAATCCCCAAAATTTCAGTGGGGGCAAGTGCCCCCGCCCCGTGCTTGGATCCACCTGATTAGAGAAACTGTTGTGAATGCTCTACTATATGTTGTTTTAGAGTTATGTACAAGTATTAAAAAAATAATTATATAAAATTAAATAAAATATCAATTGCCTATATTATTATTGTATTAAAAAAAGAGGGTGTTATTTATTAGGTAGAAAATAGTGAGAAAACCAAAATTATATTTAATACTTGAAATAAAATACTTCTCTAAAACGACATTTAAAAAGTGACGGAGGATGTACTATATATCAATATGAAAATTTATTTTCTAAAGTTGAGAACAAATTTGGTGTGTTATTGGTTGGGAAGTAATATTTTTATATATATTTTTGATATTTTTATATGGTTCTCTCTGATATAGCATATAGTAAAAATATATAAAAATATTAAAAATATACGTAAAATAGTAATTTGTTATAAAATTATACATAGTGTGTGGATGTCTAGATACATTCCTACCCCTCTTTATTGTATGACCTTTGAGCTTTGAAACTCTCATATCCTTTAAGTTTTGAAACTCCTATGACCTATGAGTTTTGAAACTTCTAAATATTTGTGTACATGTGCTTATAAATAGAAGTATTGTCAAGAGGATGGTAGGGATATACAAATAAAATGAGAATGCTCTCTCTTTTCCACTAATCATCATTGTTCTTACTATTTAGTATAAACTTTTATAACACGTTATCAACACGATTCTCTACCCAATTTTGGGAAGAAAAAAAAAAGTTCTCTCAACTCAATATAATTATTGTTTCATTACAATTAAATTTGATATACATATAAACATTTAGTTTTACAAAAGACGCGTGAGACAATAATGATAATGGACAACTCTAAAGTTTTTGAGAATACAAATTACATAAAAATACTACTTTTGTGTTGTTGTAGTATTAGTATAAATAAATAATCATTCCACCTCCCAATTCTCTCACTTTGAAAGTGACTAGAGAAGGATAAATATTTTTATCACTACATTATTTATATATTTAGGTAAATAATAAAGTATAATTATACCATCAACAATACATAAGCCTAAATTGATTCTAAAAATTATACTGGGTGGGTCCATTACGTTATTATAAAAATAAAAATTTAATAGTGTTATGTGCTACTTTAATTTTATTTTATTTTTAAATTCTTGTAAAACTTATATTTTAGACACACTTTTAAGGACTAGTAGTATATTGCTAGCAAATATCAAATAATTCGTTAAATTTTAAATTGCGGTGTATATTTATTTTAATTTAAATTAAAATAACAATTTTATACTTGATAATATTTTGTGTAATTTATAATATTACATATTGTATAAATTAAAATTAAATAACATCAATTTGAATCTTAAAATTCCACAAATTTACTAAGATCAAATTATTTATGAATAAAATAAAATACTCCAACCGTTCCATATTATTCGATCATACTCCTTGTCTATCACAATATATATTTATAATTATTATTTTATAATAGGTCATTGTTGACTTTTTAAAGTCGACGTAAGAGATTTTTAAACATAAACTCTTTTAATTTATCAAGAGTAATTACTTTTTATTGTTTCATAATTTTAAAAATTGACTTTCAAAAGTTAATAATCATCGATTAATAATTGAATGGAGCAAAGCATATAATATCACCCAGATCAAAAAAGAAAGTACAATCTGATAGTAAGGCTGTAATTGTTAGATCTAGAGCAACATCCTATAGCCATACTGATTTATAATAAAAAAAATCTCCAAGACCATGAGGCAACAATTGAGACTAGTTTTGTTTGTTTTTCTTGAATTACATAACGTATTCTGTTTTCAAATTGTTTTGGTTCCCACATTTACACTTCTTAGGTACCCCAATTACAAGCTAATAGATAGATGAACGAATAAACTAGAGTAGGTTTCGCTCCACAGCTGATTCATTACGAGTCCTTCAACACTCCCCCCAAGACCAACACCCAGGATCCCGTGTAGGGCACGGCACGCATACACTCACCAACAGAGATTTTCATATGCAACACTCTGTATGTGTACTCACTCCCGTGGTATCTCATGATCAAGAACAATTTTATTACCCTACACGACAACCAGCCAACTGGTTTTCAAAGGAACACAAGCATCCAACATGGCCTTTTCACTTCCCTTTAGTACATTCTCGACATGCCAAACTGAACAGCCCCAACTTTTCTGTGAGCAGCGGCAGCTGCACCAATCCTACTGTATTGAGATTTGGCCTGCAACAAGTTAGTATCGACTGCAATCCTGTCATCAACATGATCCATCTTCGTCACTCCTGCTCGAGTCATGTAAAATGGATTTGTTTCTATGTTTATGGCTATCTCAGGGGCAAGTTTGGAACCCATGCCACATTGAGGGACATGTTTTGCTTGTGAAGACAAGTCCTTCTCCATCTCCATAATAGATCTTTCCTGCTTTACTGTGCCATTCCGACGGTAACAGTATGCTGGAGGAACAACCTGCGAAGGGGCAACTGCATTTCTCACCAATGTTCTAGGGTCATATAGTTCTTTAATGAGATTTCCGTTCTCATAAGGTGGGAGTGGCCCCACAACTCTTCCTGGTTTGGCTGAAGAACAAACAGGTTTGAACATTTAACCAAAATATATAACTTAAATAGAACAATGTATAATTACTTCAAATAAGAAGTTAAGCTTACCCATTGGAATCCTTTGTGGTGCTTGTGAGGTTCTGGACAGACTTCCAGGAATTCCATCTCCCTCTCTGGAGTGCCTATTACATGAATCTTCTGGAAGTTGCCAATCTTTTAAGGTGGCAGCATTTTGATGCTCTTTAGGTGGGATTGTATTTGAATGTACAATTGTAGACCTGCAACAGTCGATGGAACAAATTTTATAATAAAATCACAAGAAACAGCAACTCAAAAATCAAAAGCTAATAAAACCGCAACTTACTAAACAGAGGGAAAAAAAACTAACAAATATATTTGTAGACAATCTCAACCCTAGCTAGTTTAATAGGGGTCTCAGGGGGTGTTTGTTTAGAATGGTTGGATCGATAAGATAGAAGAGCTGAATGGCTAAGTCAGAATTTTTTAGCAGAATGAAAAAAATTAACTATTATATTAAGTAATATTAAATAAACTTGCAACAATTTTGAATTTTTTCAAAGAGGTAAAATAATAAAGTTTTGTCATTCAAATGTTTCAGACGTGTCAATTATCAAACATTCAGATTCAGATTCATTCAGTTTTTATCAAACACCCCCTCAGTTCCGCATTCTGCACACTTGGCCTTCAACACCAAAACTTACACAACCTCCTGACAGGGTTTTAGCAACAAAATTCCACCATAAATTGTACAATAAAACCATTTTCGCACTGCCCACCATTAATGCTAGTGTTGTTGCTTGTATGGAGAGTATTTTCACATGCTTTACATGGACCACATTGCTAAATATCAAAATTTTAGTTACATAGTAAAAAACATTATTCAGGAAACTATATGGATTGATTGATCTCAAAGTCCACTTGGACATATATATGTACCTAATAACTGTGTATGATTGTACTGAAAAAATTAACTCAGAAAAGGTACTGAGATTTGCTAATCATAAATAGATAGTGAGATTCCAATAAAAAAAAAAAAGTACTCAAGAATTGTATCTACCTAGGGAGAGACGCATGCTTTCTTTCAAGCGGAATCACTGGCCCACTTTTACCACTACTTTCTTCAAGATGAGCAAACTGTTTCCTAAATTGGTCCACAGCACTACATAAACACATGCACAAAAATCAGAAGTTAGCATACAGAAAATTCGAAAGGAGAGATGTTTTATACATGAGAAATAACTAAATTCATCGTAACCTTGGGTATAGAAAATTGGTTCTTTCTGTTCCATTCACATAATCTTTGAGCAATTGAGGATGGTATTCAAGTATCTCACGAAAAATTAATTCACGAATGTCTTCCTTTGTAACCCTTCGCCTCTCAAATTCAAACTCCATCTTTGAAATTGGTTGGCAAAACGGTTCTCTATCAGCTTTGGCAAGTCCCTTGAAGTAAGGATCAGCCAGTGCCTGATTGCACACCAGATAGAATATAGAACATTTATCCAACTAATCCAGAAAATATTACAAAATGTAGAATATCAAAGCCGAGAACGACTCTATTGACATATGAATAAAATCTAATAAGACAAAAGATCCAAGTATCCAATGATAAACCTCTTCAGCAGTTGGCCGGTCTTTTGGATCAAAGGCAAGTAATCTTTCCAATAGTCGCAATGCTAAAGGATCTGCATTAGGAAACTTCTGACCCATAGGCACAGGTTGCTTCTTCCTCATGGTAGTAAGGTATCTCCTGGCCTTTTCGTTCCGAACCTGAATGAAAACACAATAAACTTGATATCCAAAGCAAGTTCGTGGAGGTCCAAAGAATAAACAGGGAGTTTATCAATCTAATCCTGAAGTAAATTAGGGGGCAGAAACATACCCTAGAAATGGTGTCCATTGAAGGTGTCCCTAGCAGGTCCGTCATCAAATCCAGCTGATGAACGACATTCTTTCCAGGAAAGAGTGGCCTCCCTGTTAAAACCTCCGCAAAAATGCAGCCTATACTCCATATATCAATTGCAGGTGTATACTGAATCATATAAATCAGTAAAAGATTTTATATTTATCCTTTATAACAAGATATTACATTGTTTCAATAAAAAATTATGGACAAGTAACATCAGTAAAATTAATAAATATAACCTGATATCCAAAATAATACCTCTTCTAGAAAGGTGCCAAAAAAAAAAAATTAAGAGTTTTAGTTCGTGAACGATAACTTATATAGCAAACATTACAGTATTCCACCTGCCACATTATTTATTCTCCAACAAAGTAATTATGCATATACCAGGAGCCATAATTTATTCTCCAACAATGTAATAGGCCCAGATACTCTAACGGTGTCACCTTACAAATGATACACCCAGGTCAACCAAATTTTCAGTTTCACATGGTCGCTTAAGAAAACAGAGTTATGTCACTGATAATTTCAGACTTCATTCATTAATTACAAGGATGAAGGAGGGGTTAGAATTGGTTTGATTGATAAAGTGTATAACTGCATGATATTTAAGAGAATTGCATAAGAATATTATATATATATATATAGATAACTTCAATTCGATCAATGTTAAATAGAACCTAAGAAGCAAGAATTCTTTTGTATGTAGGCAAATCCCCAAAATCAGATTTGGGATTCTTCTAGATTTGGCAGGATTCTTCTTCTTTATCCCCCCTAATGATAAGAATGACTTATAATACAAATATTATATATTATAAATAATATATACTAATTTTACCTAGGAAATTAATATAATAATTAGTTAATATATTTCATAAATTCCTATATAGTATTAGTATATAAAAACTTGGTTTTTCTTGAATTTTCACATTTTTTCATGAATTATTATTACAGCAATTAAAAAACATATGGGTGTACATGTATTAATTATACAAGTCGCGGCTGCACACGCATTGCGTGTGTAAATTATGTGGAGTAAAATAAGAATTTTATAAAATTTAGAGTAAATAGAAAGATATAAAAAAAATTAACATTAAAAAGGACAAAATAGTAATATATCTAAAGTTGTTTGGGCGAAAGAGTAAAAAAAAGTGACCCAATTACACCAAACTTGTGGAGGAAGCCTCCATGGATGCTTTATAATATAGATATAATAAGAATTGTCTAATATATTTCAAACAACCAGCAGCAAGTGAAGCTCAGGTTCTATGCTGATGATGGCTTTTATTTTTTAATTTTTCTCAAGTAATAGAGACAATTTCTCAAGATTAATTGTCAGTTTCTCAAAATTATGACAACCCTAGAAGAGATGCAAAGAGGTATTATAAATTAATCACCTCAGCATTAAAATTCATATCAGTATTCAATTGAAATAGTTGAACATACCTGGTCCAATGAAGTTTTTTTAAAAAAATAATCCGCAGTTTAAAAAGCTAAAATGGGTCAAACCAATAGGTCCATAGGTCCATAGGTCCATAGGGGCGGAATCCAGCCTCTTAGGTCAGTTGAGTCAAATTTGAAATAAACAAATTCCCGCAAAAAAATAAAAATATAGTAAAATAATAAAATAAATTACAAAACTAAATAATGCCCAAAATATTATTTATAGTAATATTTTTCGAGACTTCATCACTTAAAATTGTTGCATGATAGTCTCATTTTTATTAGTTACAAAAATCCACAAGCAATTAAAAAAAACACAAGTAATTACAAAAAATCTCAAAGCAATCGCTAAATTTGTGAAATTATAAATATAATAAAATACAACATATCGAATTTTCTCTAAAGTCGAACTAGCAGGAAGAATTAGGCCAGGCTGTTGGATAAGAAACGGAGAGACAAAGAGTATTGGAGTGACCAAAGTAGTTAGGGTATGACCTCTGAAGAATTTAATATTACCCCCATTCCAAAATTAAATATATATTTTGACTTTTTAAAGTCAATTCGCGAAATATTAAAACTCAAATTGATATAAGTTCGTTCAAGTTTTGAAAACAACAAAAAAGATAATAATTAGTAATGCTTTATATTTAGTTTACAATTGTTATATTTGTTGTATTAATACTAAACAACTTCATATCACTTTTGAATTTTAGGATTTCGCGAATTGATTTTAAAAAGTCAAAATGTCTCCCTAATTTTTAAACGGAGATAGTATTTTTCAATCTAAACTTTAAATTTTTTATTAAACACCCTAAAAAATCAGTGAGGTAAATTGCCCCCCTACGTACTTAGATCCGCCACTGAGATCCACAAGGTGTTTCCTGTATTAATCTCAAAAGCTCAACATGACTACGTAAACAGAAGAAATCAAAATATCTCAGACATTACTGATCATGGACCATGGTTCTTATGTTCAGGTGAAACTAAAATAATCCAGACAAGTTTGCAAACCGTACCTTAGAGAAAAATGACCCACATAGTTCTGGAGCTCTATACCATCTTGTAGCAACATAATCCTGTATGTAGATCATTGTGAAAATGTATATCGACTCTTATAGATAATATAATGAAAGAATGAAAGTTGTAAATGCATGTATCATAGTTCTGAATCACATACCGTCCAAAATATAGTTGTTGGTGTATCATTGAAAGCAACTCTTGCCAAGCCAAAATCACAAATTTTAAGCTTGCAATTTGCATTTGCCAATATGTTTTTTGGTTTCAAATCGCGATGGTAGACATTTGCTGCAGTAAAATAGTTAACCATCAGAATAATCCAAATTCCATGAAGACACAGTGCTCCAATCCCAGGTAGCCAAAAAAAACATAAGATATTAATCAACAAGTATTAAAATATAATTGCATCCACTGCAGAAAAGTAATAAGATATAAGCATAATCACTTTGAAGGATATAAAGTTAAAATACTTGACTGGAAATTTCTTTCACAAATACATAGATATGCAACTAATAGTGCCACTGATCAGTCAACAATGTCAGCTTCAATTCAAATGCTGACGACTGGTGACATTTACCTGTGTGAATATACTTTAGAGCTCGAAGCAACTGATAAAGAAAGAACTGATAGTGCTCCTTCGTCAAATCATCATTGGCTTTGATGACTTGGTGAAGATCCGACTCCATGAGCTCAAACACAACATAAATATCTTTGAAATCTCTTCTAGATGGAGGGAGCATAATGTGTTTAATCTCCACGATGTCCGGATGTCGTAGAAGCCTGAGCAGCTTTATCTCACGTAGAATTCTAGCAGCATCAGAGATATGTTCAAATATATCATGTATTTTCTTTATTGCCACTTTCTCACCAGTACGGGTGTCAATGGCTGAGCAAACAACACCATAGCTTCCCTTCCCTATAACCTCCTGAATTTTGTATCGGCTCGCATCACCATATTCTGAGAAAAACTCCATCTCTGTTGAATTCTGCAACATAGGAGCACCAACTCAAGTCAATTCGTACAAGTGATCTCAACAAAACATACATACCAAATAGAACAGAAACTTCTTCTTCATGTCCTTATGATCAAGGTTTACATCTAAACATGACATTTTCCATTCTACATTCTATAGTATCCAACATATTTCCAACTCAAATATCAAAGCTTATAGGACATTGTGAAAGCAGAGAAAGGCCATATTTTCATGCTCTAAAATTAGATTAATCCTTTTGTAGCCATCCATATATAGTAATGTCAAATCAAAATTAATGTGGATCCCAATAAAGAATATACTTTTTCTGTGAAAAGACAAACTGCAAATTATATAAATTTAATTTTCAAAAGGGAAAAAAGTTTAAGAGAAGAAAAACAATAAGTTGAGGACTAAAACATATATGTAAGGGTGGAAAACTACGTTAAGGTAACGGAATCCTATACACTACTAAATATGAAAACAAAATAATCCATAAAGATGGAACCAAAGATGCTTAATTTTTGGCAATCAAAGAGTAAAGATGTGCCTGATTATATAACCCGTCTATATTGACCAAAACTCAACGCAAATGTCTTCTACATGACCAACATTCTACCCTAAACTCTAAAATTTAAAATTGCATATTTAGTTACTTGTATTAAAAAAGAAGGCATAGTTAGGAAATCAACACTAGTAATTCACTCAACAAATAAGATCTAAACATATAAACATAAATTGGAAGGGGAGATTGAACAATTACTCACTTTCTTTCGGTGATCTTGCTGCATTTTTTAGTGTGATTTGGAAACAAATTCAGTAAAAACTGAGTTCGAGCACTTGAAATAAAGATTTTTCGAGAGAGAGAGAGAGGAACTGAATTAATTAATTGATTGAAGAAATGCTTAGCCACATTTGCCCCAACGACCTCGACTTCGGATGACAAAAGAACAATCCCACCTAATTCTTCTCCTGGAATCTTTCACAAAGAAGCATAAAGAATGAAACCTAACGAAAGAATCACTCATACACTTGTTATGTTCTTTGCTGACTAAAACGACGGCGTAAATGTTCTCCGCACCGCCAGCAACGATCATATGTTGATCAACAACACCGCCACTAATCGGCTCTCATCAAACTCTTGCATATCATAGCTCCAAATTTAGTAAGAAAAAAGAAACTATAACATATACGTTAAATCACTGTTTCCATTACCAGAATTTCTGGATCTGAAGAAACCCTAACCGGCGTAATAGGGAGTATAGAAAAATACTCAGATCTGAAACCGACAGAAAACAGAGAGAGAGAGAGAGAGAGAGAGTGCCTATATATTACTTATAGATAGATACAGGTACCGGCAGACATGAATCTAGCTAGAAAAGAGATTTTGGAATTTATATTTCATATCGATGGTCATCCATCCATCCATATAAGGAGATGTAGACATTTATTATGCATTTGTTTTCTTAACTTAACGTATACATATCATGGAATTTCCTTGATTTTTATTATTTTGTTTGTTGTTACATACTATACTACTAGTATTTATTTCTAGAAGAAGGAAGGGAGGAAGAGAGAATTAGGCAATTTTTGAATTAGGATTAGGTACACCTATCTTGACAATGCCACATCATCATAAATTCCAAAGTCAAAATTGCCGAATAAAGTAAAAGTTGCCGTACCTCCACCGTCCATGCTGAATTAATTAAATAATACTAGTAATAATAATAATAATATCTCACCGCTGTTATATTTTTATTCTATTTTTATTACTTCCACCGCTCCTCGGCTCGAACCAACAATGAGGCATATAATGCTAATCCCACCGACCCAAGTCCCAACTCCCAAATTAATAAGCTCCTTTCTATTTATTGTAAAATTAATAAGGCCTCTTTTTAATACTATAATCTTGTTTTCTTTAAAAAAAAAAAAAAAACTTTTAAGTTTTTTACATGCATTTTTACACTGTAAGATGACAGGGGTAGGCAGATTCTATATAACAATCTGTTTCTGAGTTTGGGTTGGAAAGAAAAATAATTAAAAAAATTAAATTTATAAGGGAAAAAAAAAATCTATGCTTTCTTTTATATGTTAAAAGAAAACAAAAAATAAGTTTGACATTTAAACTATAAAAATCGAATGAATCTAAATCTGAATGAAAAAAGTTATTTGATAATTAACATGTCTGAAACATTTGAATGAGAAAATTTTATTATTTTAACCCTCTGAAAAAATTCAAAGTTATTGTGAAATTATTTAATATTACTTAATATAATAGTTAATATTTTTTAAAATTTTTAAATTTTTAAATTTTTTTTACTTTATTCAGCTGCTCATTCAGTCATTCAGACAAAAAAAATATGATTTAGCCATTCAGCTCAATCATGACCGATTCAGACGATTTTTTTTCAAAACAAACGCATTTAATGGTTGACCGATTCAACCATTCAGATGTATTCAGTCTTAAACAAACAACTCCTAAGTTACCGTTATATTAGTTTGATTATATTTATAGGAAAGAGGGTATAATATGAATTATAAAAAATAATATTATGTAAATTATATATTTTTTTCTCTTAATTTGTCTATTTTTAGACTAAAAAATTTAACAAAAAAAAGTGATTAATTGTTTCATTTTTTTTAAAAACTTAATAACAAAAAATAAACATACAAAATTAATATTTTTATATGAAAATAGTGGTTATACTAGTTAAGTTGATATCTCAAGATAATGTATATATAGTCAAATTTTATTGAACTTTTGGTTTTTACCCCTTTAATTGACTAGTGCATTCCTCGTCGTCGAGTACAAATTGAATTATTGACGTATCAGGTGGAACCCACTTATTTGAGGCATGCCTCAAACAATTACTCCATAGGTTTCATATCATAACCATGTGGAAAAATGACGTCATGCACCCACCAACCAATAATTAATGTCAAATAAAATCTTGGTATGATGCCTATCATATACGGAGTATAGGCATATCGCAACCGACACATAATATTATATAATACTTATTAAAATTACTAGTAATATTATATACTCCACTAGTTATTTTACAATATAATTATTGCCTTCTGGTTAACACATCAAGAGCCTATGATCAAGTAATTAAAGTAGATGATTTACTTGAAAATGATAGCATTAGAGTAAAGAGAGAATATCAAATATTCTTTGTTCAATTACAATTCATGTAGCCAGAGGCCAAGAACTTGCATAAAAAAAAAAGAAAAAAAAAGGCAAAATTAATTATCATGTCACTGTGGTTGACACCTTTTATTTATCCATTCATTGAATTTTTAAAAATTTTAATTATCTAATTAAATTAATTAAATTTTGAAATTAACTAGGGAAAGTTGGTAATATAGTTTGATGAGTTATTTTAATTTGTTTATCTGATGTTCTTGGAGTTTTGCATGAATTTATGTAAAATAAATAAATAAAAATATTTGGTTAGATCCTAGTCTTATGTGGAATTTAAATATTTTACGAATTAAATATAATTTTAAATATTTTGGGTATTAATTCGAATCGTATTTAATTAGATAAAGAGAAAATTATGTATTTTCAAATTATGCTGAAAAACACATTTGTTAGAATGAAAATTCAAAAGAATTGACGGGAATCCGCACCAACTATGGAACATGTTGTTTAATTCGATGCAAAACGAAGAACCTGATCGAGGCTTGAACTTGATTATTACAAAAAGCGATATTACGTCTTAACTATATGTGATGTTACGTCTTAACTAAAGTTTATGAGTATTTATGTAATTGTAATAAAAATAAATTCTTTTTTGCAATTTAATTATTTGAATTTCGAAGACGAATTTTTTTTTAAGGTGAAAAGTTGTAGTTGGTTATTATGGTGGATCGTTAATCAATTATACTTTATCTTAGTATTATTTTGATTGTTTTGTCATTGTAGCAATAAAAGACAACTATATAATTAACTTGATCTCGTTATATATACTTATGACTTACATTCTTACCGTTATAAAATTTTGTTTGATACTTAAAATCTACTATTTAATTAGTAATTTTCTCTCATGCACAATGAATATATTCTATATGTAATCATAACACACAGATAGAATATATTCATTGTGCATAAGAATATATTTTATAACTTTTTAAAAATAATATTTTATTTTAAATATAAAAAAAATAACATTTTACCTGTGTTATGTCAGTTGAAGTTGGAATGATGAGTAGATGATCATAACACGGGCATAAGAATGAATAGATCTTTATAACTTGTAAGCTAGCAGCATATATATATATATATATATATAAGAAATTAATGAGTGGATCATTATAAGCTAAGCATATATAAGAATGAGTAGATCATAATAAGTAAAAGTATTAATATTATTTTCTGCTTCTCAAAAATATATAAAAAGTAGTTGTGCTCCACTGCTTTTTGAAATAATTATCATCATCTCTATCTTAAAAAAAAATTATATTTCCTTTACAAATTAATTATATACGTGTATCAAGATTTTAGAGTCTCTAATCAAAAAATTTGATTTCATATCTGGATATTCCAGCCATTGATCTTACTATACTCCTAGTCATCCCTTTATATATTTATATATATTTTAGAGTATATTCATAAGTCATAACAATATGTCTGACAATTTATATATATTTGGTAACACATTTCTTTTTCTCATAATAATATTGAAGGTGGGCCTAACCACCGTAGGTTGCAGTTTGCACCTGCCAACTGAAAAAATACCAAGCACTTATAAAGAATTTTTTGTACTCGAATGTTTATGGCAGGGCTTGTATATTTGTCCGTCGTTAAATACTAGTCCGTTGGAAAATATTAATAAAAAAATTTAGTTTTTTATTTTTCAAAACTTAGATTTCAGTATTGTATTGAGCTCTAAAATAGTAATTAGGGTTCTTTACATAAGTATACAACAAATAGAAAGTAATTACAAGAAAAGTGCATCAACCAAATATTTTCAAAAAGATTATACATATTACAAAAATAGTACAATTCACATTAATAAGGAAACCTAAAATCAAGGACAAATAACTGCCATAATTAATAATTCAAACATTTGAATCTAACAACAAAAACAAATTCAAATTCAAATTCAAAATAATAATTCAAATTTAAATATTCAAATTCAAATCTTCATCTCCCTCACATACACTTTGAAATAATAGTCCGCCGCTACACCGCCGCGAATCTCCGTTGTCCAAAACTAAGAAGAAGATTCGCCTTACAAAAAGTTTAAAAATAAATAAATGTAACTATTAATGTTCTGAAATTTTTTTTATAACTATTTTGTTACTCATAAATAATAAAATGATTACCTTTGTATGAATGGTTGGCTACCAACTCCATCACATTCAAACGAAAGTGATAACTTAATAAAACTGAATTGGTAACCAAACTTTTATATCAAAGTAACCAAACTTTTATACCAAGATAACCAATTTATCTTCACACTTGTAGTATGAATTAGTTACATTCGTCTGAAAGTTTGGCAACCAACTGCTTGAAGGTTTGGCTACCAACTGTATTACATGCAAAATAATTTAGAAACTGAATAAAACAGAATTGGTTACTTTGGTATGAAGGTTTGGCTACCAACTGCATTATGAAAAAAACTGCAGAAACAAGGCGATGGTAAAGTCAGAAAACAAAGTGTTTGGTTACCACAAGTGGAAGCTTGATCAACTGACACCACTGCGGTCGTCTTCTCCGCCGTGAACCAATATATTCCGACGTATATTCTCCACGGTCTTGTCGAATTTGACTTTCTTCAGCAAGAAATTCCACACAGGAATCATGTTTCCACGGCAAATCCTTGAAGAGAATCGGTGGACTGACATTGAAGCCTTGGTTGAAGCAATGTAAGTCGGCGCCGCCAATGATGAGTGAGGCTCAAGTGGCAAGAAAGAAATTGAAGATAAAGTCGAGGCGAGAAATGGGAGAGAGGATTGTGAGGAAGATGAGGATCGATTGAGGGGGAAGCATTACCTGCTGCGGTGGGGTTTTGGAAACTCGTAATTAGATCTCGAATCATTTTGATTTTAATTTTAATACCAAACCAAACACTCATATTACACATAACTCCACTTTAGTTTAGTAGAGAACGAAGATGGTGGTGGAATATATATATATATATATATATATATATATATATATATATATATATATATATATATAAAGAATATGTTCAATGAAGAAGAAGGGTGCTGACTAAATGCAGTTGTTATAGATGAGGAGAGAGAAGAAACTCTAAATTAATGAATCCTAATTGCATACTAATTCCTTAAATTAAGGAATCCTAATTGCACTAGTATTATAAATAAATATGGAAGTGTATTAGTTGTGTAAAAATTTTATGAGGACATTATTGTTGTAATTATTTTTAAAAATATAATAAAATATGTAAATCATCCTAGTAATTATTGGCCCAGGTCCATTAAATAATTGGGCTTAGTTGAGTGGGCTTTTCATGAGGATTGTCTCTTCCTTGCAACACTCGCTCGCATAAAGATAAGTTATGGTAATGTTTAGAGAGTGAGATATGGTATGCAAATGTTTAGACAGTGTCATCACTGGAGTCACAAACAAAATAATAGAGATCATCAACAATATATATACCTATATTAGTTATATTATATCCTTATAAATTGTTTATTTCATTCACCAACTTACCTTTATAAAAGTTGTTAAACAAAACCAAAGGAGTAAGATATAAGAGAATTTTAAATATAAATTGTTTATTTCATTCATCAACTTACCCTTACGTCACTGACTATGCTAATCAATGCCTATATATAATTAAATTTTAAACTTAAATATAAATTATTACAGTGAATTATCCACTTTGATGATCAATCTGACAATTTTTTCCATTCTAGTTTAATTAAAGTTGAAGACGATGGGTTTCTCAGAGGCAAAATGGTGAGAGTTATTTATTTTTTAATTACTACTACCTCCGTCCCACAATAAGTGATTTTTTAGGCTTAATATTTTTTTCTAAAATAAGTGATGTGTTAGAACTCCAATACAAATTTTACAATATTTTCCTATATATGCCCTCTATTATTCTTGACTCTTCGTTTCCTCCATTACTCACTATAATTAAATGACGCTCATTAACTATTCAACTCCAAAGAAAGTATATTAAGGGTATTTTTGTCATTTTAGTTTGTGTATTGGTATGTGTAATTTAAGTTAAAAAATAACTTATTATGGGATGGAGGTAGTAGTTCTTAATTAGTTTTCTCCATAAACTAAAGAGTTCAAGTACATGAAAAGTGATTATGCATGAATTTTGTTCTAATGATTTAATATCATTTTTTATTTTATGAAAAAAATAGTTGATGATAATTGTAAGTAAGATGGTATCTAATAATTAGTTACGTGTATTTTTTTCCTTTTGATTTGTTTGAAAATTTAGGGGTTAGTGATAGTGATAAGTAATATTTTATTTATAATTATTACTTAGTTATATTTTTCGAATAAAGAAGAATACTTTAAATAGATGTTTCATTTTAAAATTATTTTTAGTTTGTGTTGTTAAATTATAATATATTATTATATTTATGCATATTTAGTTTTTATAAAATGATTTAAACTAATTATAAAATGAGTATTGTTTTAATACATTATCAGCCACACCTTTCAATTGAATTAAAGTGAAAAAAATTGAAAGATCGATCACCAAAGTGAAAAAATATCAATAGTTCAAGGTAGTAATTTATATTTAAATCTATTTTTTAATTATACATAGACATTGATTAACCTAGTTAGCGAGGTTACATAATGAATTTATGATATGACATGTTTAATGAACGAAAGTTGAAAAAGTTAATAACTTAGTGACTTAATTGAAAAAATTAAAAGATTGATGACCGAAATGAAAAAAAGAGTTAATAATATAGGATTGTTCAAGTCTAATGAAAAAGAAAAGAACCAAACGGGCTAAAATTCCTATCAGTATCCATCCCAAGTACAGAAAGAATAAAATAAGGGATCCGAATCTTTTATGAATATTTTTTTGTGAGCATCTTGTGAGAGTTTTGCAGTGAGGTTGATAATATATTAAAAAGGAAATTCAATGATTCACAACTTCTTTACTTATCTGTGTATCAAAACGACGTCGTTTTGACATGAATGTTTTTTACAAGTTAACTTCGTTTGTTTGCTAATCTTGTTAGTTATGAGCAACATGACTTTTTCATAATTACAATGGGTTGGGTGTTAATTTAGTTAGGCCGTTTTATTAATTATTTTTTTGGTGCTTTGGAATGGACAGAGTTATTAATCTTTGTATATTTGTCAAAGGCTAATAATATTAGTATTTGCTTTTCAAAAAAATAAATTCAACGGACAATTTTTATTTTATTAAAAAAATTGAGTTTCTATTGCGATTCTTTAAGTCAATTGAAAAAAATTAAAGAAAAAAAATTGGGGTAAACAATCCGAAAAAAATTTGAATAAGGGGAAAAAAAAACAAATAAAATTTGGTTAATCCTAAACTTTGGCGTGCTTTGGAAAGAACAAGAAACGAAGCAAAGAAGGAAAGGAGAAGAAAACAAAAAAACGAAGTAAACGGCGTTTGGTGACTTTCAATTTTTTGTCAACTTGTAAATTTTTTTTTTATTAAAACGACGTAATTTTGATAAATACAAGAAAAGAAGTTATGAGCAATTGGATTTTTTTTTTTATTATGTTATCAACTCCGCACCAAAATTCTCACAAGAGGATTAGGACCCATTCCAACCAATCAGATTCACACAGCACGAGTGGCAACTCCCGTAATTAACACTCGTTTAATTGCTATCTATCGACTATCGCTTGTGGGAGTGGGGACAATTGTGTCAACGGACGCCAAACCAAGTTTAAATGCAGCCAAATAATTGTAGAGAGAGAGAAAAAACAAAGCGAGGGGAGGGCCAGAGAATCTTATTGAATAATTTGGTATAGGACTACTTCCTTTCCCTCCAATCATGGACCACGGTGTATGTGGCATGTGGGTATTTCACTTTCTCTCTAGATTACTCTACTATTTGCTAGTCTCCCGGCGGGAGAGAAGGAAGTAGAAGAGTAGAAGAAATTAATTTCTCCTCTTCTACGAAATTGTTTTTTTAATAGTCTTTGTTGCTTGTTGATGCTGTTCTTGCTTATAGCCTTAACCTCCATTATACTCCTCTCTCTACTTTGTTGGTAGTAAGTGAGCTTTATATGTTATTTCTATGAGGTATTCTCTCTTTCCCTCTGAAAACTTTGGTGGGTATTCAGATTATTTGGTTAATTAGGTGATTTTATTCTTGGGTTGTTAATGTTTCGATTTTTAGTTGGATTATTGTAGTTAAGGGGGCTTTATTTGTTATGATCTTAAGTTTTCTGTTTTTCTTTTGTTTTAATTGAACTTTTGTGGTATTCAATTATGTAACATTTTTTAGCTTCGATCAGTGTTTACCAGAATAGTTTTGAGGTGTACCTGTCTGCTTTTAGAATTGATGTTTAAATTTATTTGATTTTTCTATGTGGGGTTATTTCTAATTGAAGTCTTCTGAGCAAAATTTTGTCAACAAAATCATCAATCTATTGAATTTTACTTATTTTGTTGGTGTTTAATGCATATAATCATAATTTCACTTGGAAACACCGGGCCATTGATGTTTCAAGAATAAAATATAGTAATAGGTGAAGTTAGTTATAGTTGTCAAAAATCTGTTTCATGTTTGAGCTTTAATAGCTTCACATTCACCTTTCTACCTGTATCTGTGTCCACATATGTATGTCTATAAAGTATGTGGCTTACCTGTTTTTAATTGGAATTATATAGTTCATGACTGCATCTGTTTATTTCCATTACTAAATTTGCAAGCTTTTCTATAGAGTATTGTACTATGAGATAATTGATTATTTTGTTCTTAGCTAACAAGATGATTTGGAAAAAGATAATGGGATCTTGATCAGACGTATGCCCTGTATTTTTCGGGGACATTTGGCCATTAAACTATTTTGAATTATTTTTGCAAATGTGCTACAGATTTAATTAGTACCTCTTATGTTTGAATTATTTTGGGGTGTTGTTTAATTGCATTTTCTTCTGTCTTTCAAATTTGCTGCGGAGGCCATTGTTTACTCATCTATATACTGTTTTTTCAAATTTCTATTTTCTTGTTACCCTTAACAAAGATCCAAAGTCCGAATTTTGTATTACTAGTAATTCCTTTCACTTGTCTCCAGGAAGTGATTCAATGGAAAAGTATTTAAAAAATTCTGTTTCAGGTAATTTTGAAGATGTCAGTCAACCTCCTCCTTCACTGACAGAATAATATATAAAGACTTGTATGCATAGCTTCTACATGCTTATCTCCGTATGGTTTTATCTTTGCTTGCAGGTCCATCGAGAATACCCTATGTAGATATTTCGAGAAAAGTACAAAATCCATGGAATATCCCACGCTGTACTGATGCCTATCATGCATCAACTGATGCTAGCTTGTTTTCTAGCTCATTGCCTGTCCTTCCACATGAGAAGTGTATGTTTGAGCTTCATTTTTGACATTTTTGGATATCGTCACTTCAAATTATTTTTAAACTTGTTTTTACGTGCAGTTCACCTCAACGGGTCGAGACATTCTGGTCTATCTATTGTTGACGATGAATTTCCCCCGTTAAGTAAGCTTCATCGAGAAGATGAAGGTAAAAAATCACTTGTAGATATCGAGTCAAATGCAGTTGGAAGCTTACTTCCTGGAGATGAAGATGAGCTATTACTTGGTGTAATGGATGATTTTGACCTTAGCGATTTGCCTACTCAACTGGAGGATTTGGAATTGGAAGATGATCTTTTTGACAGTGGAGGTGGAATGGAATTGGATTTTGATCTCCAAGACAGCCTACTAATTGGTGTCTCAAATTTGAGCATGTCTGATGGTGTTCCCAATGGCATTGATAACCTTGGTCTTATAAATGGTGGGGGAACAGTTGCTGGAGAACATCCATATGGCGAACATCCTTCAAGGACACTATTTGTTCGTAATATCAATAGTAATGTTGAGGATTCTGAGTTGAGATCCCTCTTTGAGGTATTTCAGTGTTTCATTCCATTAAATCACATGTATCAGTGTCTCTCAACTTTATGACCTTAGTTATTATCTTTTGCTTACCAATTATATCGTTTGACTTTGTTATGGTTGCTTTATATACTTGAAATTCAGGTTTTTAGAAGTTCTATTTGTTGAAATGCAGAAAGATCCATACTTTTGTGCTAGGTTGTTAAGGGGTCAGTTGTAGAGATGGTGCATAATTTTCCCAGTATTTCAGTTTTATTGTGAATTTACATATTTAACTCAAAAGTTAAAACTTGGTTAATAAAACAAAAACATGCTTGGAATTGATACTACTATTTCCTTGGTGAATATATTTTTGAGTTAATCCGATTTAAGGAATTTCTTTAACCAAGTTAAATGCGGACATGATATTTTAGTACCATGGCGTGTGAAATAAATTTTCTTCACTTTGAACTTGATGAATGATGCACCCCCTCCAAAAAAAAAAACACCTTGTTGATCTTTCTCTTTGTTGAAGATGAGAAAATATGAATGTTCATCCAAAATTACCTAACCGTGTTTTTTTTTTAATTTATGATAAATGAATGTTTCAAACTATCATACGGTTTCGCTGTGGTTAGATTGCCATGAATCTATTTTGTTTTGTTTCTTTTAAGGGACAATTGTTAATTGTTCTAGTTATTTTTAGAGAAACCCAATGAAATTGGTTGGATAGCTCACAAATGATCTGGATATGACAATAATTGATATTATCAGAAAAGTATATAGTACTAAACTCTTGCATATGGTTTGAGCACTGAGAAAATACAGGAGTGATGTGTAGCACATGAGCCAGTGCAGCTTAAGAAAACCCCCTCTTGCTTTTAGCCCATATGATTCCTGGCATTGTTGTAGAATCCAGACTCCATGCCTATGCAGAATTGGTTTATGACTTATGGTTTTCAGAGGACTTACAAACAGTCGAATGTCATTAATAAATTATTGATCTTAGATATTACTGGTTTGATAATGAGGCATTAACACCGCAACAATGGAAACAACACCCGATAAAGTTTGTACTGTGTGCACAAGGCTCCACAAATAGCTAGGTCTGGTTCAGATTTATACAGCCTTAACTCTTTTTATGGAGTGCCTGTGCCCACATAATATACTTTATGAAAGATTTATTTAGTTTTTTGATGATTGACTAGAACATAAATTCCTTGATTTGGGTTAAGAACATGGTTCGAAATTGCGTTGGAGGTGTAAGCCTCGAGGCGCACCTCAAAGTGATAATGTAATTGGCAGACTTTACGCCTCATTTGGTCGAGGCGCCTCATTTGGTCGAGGCTTACGCCTCAAAGCCTCAAGGCGTATCAAGGCTTGCACCTCATTTGGCTGAGGTTTACGCCTCAGTGCGTTTCGCATCAAGGGCTTTGATTTGAATTAAAAAAAACTCAAGAAATTGTGAATCTCTTTTTAACTGTGAAACAAATGTTAATCTATAGTTACTTTAAGGATTATATGAAACTTCAAAGTGATGGGTATTCTTTTGGTTGATGAATGGAAGGACATTTATATGCAAAACAAGTGAAGGAGGTGAGATAATCTGCCACTCGTTCATTGATCGTGAATGTTCTAGTAGCACTTGTTAATTTTCTTAATCCTTCTTTTGAATATTAAAAGACATACCTTGGCATTATATTTTTTAATTTTGTAAGTAACAAATTTTAATCTTTGATACTACAACCTGATATTTTTAATTTTATTTATCTATCTATTATATAATAGATAATGGGTGAGGAATAAAATTGTCTTCTTAAGGCGGTACCACATGTAACTTTCTTTTTCTCTCTCCTACATTTTATTTTATTTAAAAAAATTCTCACATTTTATCATACATTTTATAATTTAATTTATTGTATATACGTTATGTGTATCACAATTACTAGTGGATTTAAATCTAAGTGGCGAGGAGCGAAATGCGCAAAAATGTAAAAGAAAAGGACAAGATTGTAGGAATAGGAATATGCCTCCTCCCATAAGAAGATGTGGGTCTCATTTGGTTATTTATGTCTTTTATGACGTTGATTATAATGATGGATTATTTTATGATTTTATTAGCATTTTTTAATACTTTTTTGGGAACTTTTAGGTTTTCACCTCGAGGCTTACGCCTCTCCTTGTCCGGAGAAAAACGCGTCGTATCGCTTTTAGCTTTTTCGAACATTGGGCAAGAATGGTTCTCAAATAAGATCTGTACAACATAGATTCCTGATTATTTTAGTCACTGATAAAATTTAAACAGACATGCGACTTGATTTTAAAGATATTCTATAAGAATCCTAAATACTCACTTATCAAGACAAAAAGAAAGAAAAGAAAACAATCATAAATTCTCTTGAAATTGTTTTCTCTTTGCAGCAATACGGAGATATCAGGACCCTATATACCGCATGCAAGCATAGGGGCTTTGTAATGATATCATACAATGACATCCGAGCTTCTAGAACTGCAATGCGTGCACTTCAAAATAAGCCCTTGAGACGAAGAAAACTTGACATTCATTTTTCAATTCCCAAGGTTTGAACCAAGAGTTGGTCTCTACCATATTTTAGTTTTGTTGATAAGACTAGCATCTATATCATGTATAGTTTTCCCTGCTATGTACAGGATAACCCTTCAGAAAAGGATATTAATCAGGGAACTCTTGTAGTGTTCAACTTGGATGCATCTGTCTCAAATGATGACCTTCGTCAAATATTTGGGGCTTATGGAGAAGTCAAAGAGGTGCTATTTCCTCATATTAATTGTTATTGCTGTTATTTTTTGACCAGTTGAATATGAATACCTCCTTTTGTGCTATTCTGATAATTTGTGTGAGTTTTCGACTTTCTTGTGACTTGTATATGAATAAAGATCAGGGAAACACCTCACAAGAGACACCACAAGTTTATAGAATTTTATGACGTTAGAGCCGCAGAAGCAGCCCTCAAAGCATTAAATAGGAGTGATATAGCTGGGAAGCGCATAAAGCTTGAGCCCAGCCGGCCTGGTGGTGCCCGTCGAAAGTATGTAACGATAATATGTCATTTCTTAATCAATCTTTTTGGTACGTGTTTCTTGTTTTCCTTATTAGTAGCATTGGCCATTTTTTTTTAATCTTGATGAAAATTGTTTGCTGGCTTATTTAACAGTAACACTGATCTCCTTTCTTGCAAAGTGCTATAATTCAACTCTGACATTGCTTATGGTGGGTGATATTGAGGGAGAGGAACTGTAGATATTTTGAGCTCTGTAGTGTTAATATTAGATGATTATTTTTAAGTCTCCTATTTCTTTGACAAAATAAATCCTTTCCTTTGTTGATTTTCTGTCGGAGCTTAGCTTTAAAGTTGCGATGTTTTTTTAGCGTATGGATCCCTACTTGTAGGGTTCGCTGGGCAGTTGTCCCTGTTTTTGTATACTCCGCGGATATGGCTCTTATATACAATTATTACTTGTAAAAATTCATGATAACAATAATGACAATTCAACTCTAATGGAGATCAAGTCTACTTCTGATTTTGAGAAACTTTATCAAGAATATTATCTGTTATAATATTAAATATTACTCCTTCCGTCTCATAATAAACGTCACAATTTGACTTTCATAATCAAATTGACCATTTTTAGAATTATTAATTAAAAATATTTATATAGAATTTTCAAATTCCGAAACTTGACACGTAGTAAATTATCCGTAGTTTATTATGATCATAATTACTTGATCTATATTTTGAATTTTTAAAGATTAATTAATTTAAAAAATTGGTCAATTTGACCGTGAAAGTTAAATTAGGACGTTTATTATGAGACGGAGGGAGTATATATTACAGATACTGTAAAATGCTCCGGTTACGTCACTTCTGTTCAGAATCAACCTATTCTAATATTTGATATCTGTTTCTACCCTTCTTGTGGAAGACCAGTTTTTCTGGTCTGTTTGTTTTGTTCAGTCTATTCCTCCCCACCAATTCCAACGGACCTCACCGGCTCACCTTAACTCCATGCCCACTCACACACATGCGCTCAAAGAAAAATAAAATGTAGGGGACGATAAGAGGAGAGGAGAATGATTAATAGTTAAAAAGTATGCCAAAGTTGCTCAAAAGGTCGTTAAAAGCTGATTTCTGTGAATGCACCCTCCTGATGCATTTCCGATGTACTAATTCTCCCCTTTTATCATCCTCTTTCCTTTTTGGGACTTTCAAGATTTTTTGCTCATACATAATAAAATTAGTTTTAATAAAGCATTCAAGTACGTCTAATTAAGTAGTGCCATCTGTGTTCTGCTGACTTTTCTTTTGTGAATGGTAGTAGTATACATTTTAACTCTCCAAATTTTCCTATATTTTAGAATTGCATTTTAATTACTCAAAAAATAAATTTTATTAAAAAAAGAAAAGAAAAGCATTAAGCTTTATTTTGCATTTCATTTTATTGCTATTACCTAATGTCTGGAGTCTTTTATCTTATTGTTTTGTTAACTAGGTCTGATTGTATTTCCATATTACTAACCTCAGATTCTTTGATTTTGATTAGTTTGCATGATTAATTAATTTTTGCCTTCTATCTCTAGCTTGATGCAGCATTTAAGTCAAGAGCTGGAACAAGATGAAACCTGGACATTTCGAAATCAAGTTGGTTCACCAATGAACTCTCCTCCAGGTATATATCTAGTTAATCTTCATCATATGAGGCGCATGCGCATACAGTATTTTGTGCACATTCTTGTGTAGTAAATGGTCTTCTGACGACGCACTGAAAAGCTAACATAATCATGACAGGTAACTGGACACACTTCGGCAGTCCAGTTGAACACAGTTCAGTTCAAGGTTTTAATCGGTCACCAGGTTTGGAAACACTCAGCCCTATTAACAGCAACCAGGCCCAAATGTCTGGGTTGGCCTCTATTCTTCCAGCCTGTGCCTCAAACCCTGTGAAGATTGCACCAATTGGTAAGGAATCTAAAGATCAAGGAAGGTCCGTGCAAATGGTGGCGTATCAGCATTCCCATTCATTTCCTGACCAGAATTCAATTGCTAGTCCTGGACTTGTGTCATCTTTTGGTGACTCGAGTTCTAATATATCAGGCATTGGGACACTATCTGGTCCTCAGTTTCTCTGGGGAAGTCCCAATTCTTACTCTGAACGCAGCAATTCCTCTGCCTGGCCATCTTCGTCCATGGGATTCCCATTTGCATCCAGTGGACAGGGGCACTATTCCAATAGACACGGCACTATTCTTGGTTCACCTCATCACCATCATGTGGGATCTGCTCCATCTGGCATTCCTCTTGACAGCCATTTCAGTTACTTACCAGAGTCACCTGAAACATCCTTCTTGAGCCCAGTAGCACTTGGAGGTGTGGGTTTAAGTCGCAATAACAGAAGTTATGTGAATATGCCCCTTGGGGCTATGAGTGTTGGCATCGCTCCGCTCGGAAACATGATTGAAAGTGGTTCTCCTAGTTCCAGAATGATGTCAATGCGAAGGAATGTTCCTATATTCTTCGGGAATGGTTCTTATCAAGGAACAGGAGCAATAAATGAGGGATTGACTGAAAGGGGACGGGTTCGGCGAGTCGAGTATGCCGGGAACCAGATGGAAAACAAAAAGCAATATCAGCTTGACTTGGATAAAATCATCAGCGGGGAAGATAATAGGACTACTTTAATGATAAAAAACATCCCCAACAAGTAAGAACAAACTAAAAATTCATGGTATGTTAGTGTAGAACCTGTAATCCTTATGGAGATTGCTGGCATCTTGATACTTGTGCTTATCTGCTCTTTCTTTAAGGTACACTTCAAAGATGTTGCTGTTAGCTATTGATGAATATCACAGGGGTACTTATGATTTTTTGTACTTGCCAATTGATTTTAAGGTAATTAATTATAGTATATTATACACTATACTATATTCCCTCGCCATGAATCATGACTGTTGGATGCTTTCTTGTTTGGCTGCAGAATAAATGTAATGTTGGTTATGCCTTTATCAACATGGTTTCTCCCTCACATATTGTCTCCTTCTATCAGGTTCATTTTCCTATCCTTTGTTGTTGAGAGGTATTTATTATTATGAGAGGTTATTATTATTATTATTATTATTATTATTATTATACTTTTGCCTATTAGAATTTATTCAATTGACTTCGAGCTGGTGGTATATGTACTTGTGTACCTTCTGATTTATGAAGTGGTACTGTTTCCAAGACCAGTTCCGTGTCTTCACATTTTAGACTAGCAAGCCACAAGCTTAAATTTCATATATGCTACTCTTTTGAAGTTTTAAAAAATGATTATTATTTCAAAACTTGTGCAGGCATTTAATGGGAAGAAATGGGAAAAGTTTAATAGTGAAAAAGTTGCTACATTAGCATATGCACGCATCCAAGGCAAGGGAGCCCTTGTTACTCATTTCCAGAATTCAAATCTGATGAATGAAGACAAGCAATGTAGGCCAATCCTCTTTCAGTCAGAGGGCCAAGGGATTGGTGATCAGGTAAGGAGAATACGTCAAATGTTTTCTTCTCATCTTCAACTTCGCTCCATAACTTTTATATCTCGGCTTCTCTAACCAAATATTTCAATTTCTATAGTAAAATTCTTCCTTGCTGATCTACATATCATTACTTCTTCAATTTTTATCCTCGTCTTAGAAGCTAATTATATGTTAATTATATTTCTGACCAATTGACAAAGAGAAAGTATAATCTTTCATCACCCTTAGAATGGGTATTGTGGGCACTCCAAAATAATAATGAAAAAACGAACTGAATATACCATGCAACTTCAAGTAGATATCCAAAAATTGACCTCCAAATAACCTTTCAAATGATGCCTATTTTATTGTGTTTCCAAAAATACTAGCAATGCTTATGGCGGACAGGATACTTCGGCCCCAAGGGATGTGGCATTAATTTGTAGTTCATTGATTCAGTTTCCTGTCACTGGTTAAAAACAGGCTTGAAGTGGAAAGATTAGTAGGGGCCCTAGAGAGGGGAGTATATGATACTTACGAAACCTATCAATGATTTAGTAATGCTCTCATCTCATAATTAAAAAAACAAAAATACTACAAGGTTTAGATAGAGAAGGGACTTTTCATTACACCCCTCTGGCCCTGTGTAATAGTGTAAAGGGTGGCAATCCTTGTGCTTCATCCAACTAGACTACATTTTCGATTTCCAATTGTGATAGCTGAAGCCAAATTAAAACTTGTGTAGAAGCTTGATCTGTGCACTTTATATTTTATATTTTTAAATTATTGCTTAAATTTTTAGAGTTATCCTCCGGCCATATACTTAAATAAATTCATCTTCTGACCTCGTGTGTATAATTTTGGATCATCCAGGAACCTTTCCCCTACAACAACTTGAATATATGTATTCGTCAGCCAGATGGGTCTTATTCAGGAGATTCCTTGGAGAGCTCAACCAGTAACCCAGAAGAGAATCCATAGAAGAATTAAACATGCACTGAACTATCTGAGTATCAGCCTTGAGAAGTGCAGTCATTAGTGCTAACTGTTGCACAAGTGTACAAACAAAGACAAAAAATAAAAAATAAAAGTAGTGAGCATGCGTGTGTGATCGATAACTTATATACTAGGCAGTGTCCGGATTTTGGGTAATGGATACTCTTAGCATTAGACAAGCAAGCTTCAAGAAAAGTGGCAGGGGAAGCATTTTGATTATAAGCTGACCAACAATGACATTCAACATAGGGAAAAAAAATAATTTGAGGCATCCAGCTGACTAGTGAAGTCTTCCTGCTGCCAGATGCATTGCAAGCTGTGATCTCCCCTTCTATTTTGCTTATTTTTTTTTTGTCAATTTCCAGTGTTTTCCCTTAGTTGGGGCTGGGTAATTTCTGTCTGGAAATATAATTCATGTTCATGTACATGTACATTCTTGTGGATATTGGAAATATAGAGCTAGGGGCTGTTTTCACAAGTGTATAGAAGAGTGGCAAACAGACCCCTGGATATGTTGCCTGTTTTTGTCAATGTGCCTAAAACAATGGTGTAATTTAAGCTTTGTTGTAAATATGTTGCAGATTAGCAGACTCCTGTTTATGATCCAATTTCATTTCTGGATTGGTTGATTGATATTGCAATTTTACTTGAAATTCATCTCTGCTAGTAATATGCAGATAACTTTACATTATCCTTCTGTCTTGAAGTATATTGTATTTGGAATCTCTACCTATTTCAATTGTAACTTGGCTAGCTAATTCAAAATACTTTTTGCAAGTCATGAGTGAAAGCATATTAAGGAGGAATTTTGATAAAATTAAATGAAATAATTATGAATATTCAAGACATTTAATAATGAAGCAAAATTGAATGAAACAAAATTAAAATTTCTAAAATATTTAAGAATAATAAATTTTATTATTTTAACCCTTTGATTTTTTTTGATTTTTTAAAAATTATTGTAAATTTATTTAATATTACTTAATATAATAATTAATATTGTAAAAAAAATTAAATATAAAATACTTTATTCAACCAAAAATAAATTTACTTTTGATCATTCAATTCAAAAAAAATCATGATCAATTTTCAATTTAAAAACAACACGATGAAACTCATTCGAACAAATTATTTAACTCTAAACAAATTAGCCATTTAACTTTAAACAAACACCCCTATGTTATGACTAATTGTACCATGTATAGCTGTTTTCTATGAAAACCTCAAGAAAAATAAATTAGACTTGCTCTCGTATTGTTTTAGCAAATATTCAGATAGTAATTCTTATGATACATCCTCGTCAAATAGTGGGGTTAAGTACCAGGGAAATCTGATGAAGCCCCCATAGCCAACCCCTGTTTTAATAGTTGTCTAATATAATGATAAACATCATGGAGATTGGTTCTTTTGAGCTGCTAACTTTCCTCACAACATATATCAAGATCCCTCGAAAAATTCAGATCTGGAGCGCATCTGCAATAGATCCAGAGAGACTCAAAACTTCAAAAGGAGCTTGGTTAGCTATAGCCTTCACAGTTTGGGGGCATGAATCGGTGATCCAAAAGTAGGTAAATACCTTCTCCGAGTCTGATGACAAAGTATTGCAAGAAAATTCAGATATATATATATATATATATATATATATATATATATATATATATATATATATATATATGATTACAAGTATATAGGGAGAGAGCAATATGAATTCATCATCAAAGTCATTACCATCGTTCTTGTGAACAAATCGCCCCCACGAACGCTTCGGAAAGACAGCATGGGTGACAAATGCACTCACCTTGGTTGCACCATGAGCTGCCAAAACTTTCTGGTAATATGAAAAAAGTTTAAGAGAAAGATAAATTAGGAGTTCAGGACAAGAAAACAATGTTGGCGAATGGAGTCCATGTTTGTGTGACCTATTAGTTCCAACATGTTTTAATATTACTTCTCAGTATTAACTTTTCCGATTAGAAACTACAGTCTTTTAAGAAATTGTTCACAATAATGATTTTATGGAGATTATTGAAATGGAAACAAGTATAGCTACAAATGAATCCACATGATAGAAGCTTCGAAAATGAATTCTAGTGATGCAAAATTAGTCCATGAAATGGTCTTTAGGCCAACCGAATATTTCCTCCCAGCTCAGCTTAAAACTTGACTTGACGAGAAATAAGAAAAGGAGGGGGGAGTGTTACGTGGATAGTGCATCTGCTTTTGCTGTAATAGTATGCTACATGGAAAATATTGTGAGCGACTTTAAGCATTTTTTGTAAGAAAACAAGAATTACCTGGCACTCAATTAGGGTACCTCCCGATTGCACCAGATCATCAACAATGACTACATGAAAACCAGCAGGATTACCCTCTTTCAACCGAACTATTCGCTTATCGCCTTCACGAACCTTGGCACAAACCACCTGTCACTAAAAGACATCAAACCCCGAAAAGGAGGACAGAGACACAGAGTAAATAAATCAGAAGTACAAATACGTAAAGGGTATCAACCAACCATAGGAAAGTGATCCAATTGCTTGTGGAATCGCTTCCAAGCTCCATCATCTGGAAATGCAACTACTATCTGGAAAATGATAATACACAAGTTACAGAGAGCGAACAAACTACTAGACAAATTCCATCCTAGATTTACAACAGAATTCATGGAAATCACTAAAGAAGCAATTATGGCTACCCTACATAGTGAGATTATGCAAAATACTCACATTATCTGCATCAGGGAGTTGGTGAAGACGTTGCTTCAGCAGAGGAATACCAGTTTCAAAACAAGGCAAAACATGGTCCCCAAAGTAAAATCTTTCCTGCAGAGATGAAACACATAAGGTAGAAAAAGGGATCAGCTTGGGACACAAGAACCAAAATTAGGTATTAGAAAGAATACAAGATTTCAGAAGATGCTTTGAGCTTGTGCAAAATAATGAAAACTGATTAAGTTTGTTTTTAATTGTTCTCTTTGTTGATAATTATGAAAATCATCTATAAAAAGAGGAAATACAGCTCATTAAAAATATCTATAAAAAACAAGATTAATATCTCAGTTACATGAGAGAATATTTTCGAGTTACTTATCGAGAAGAAAACAATCCAAACTTAGAAATTGGGAAGAAAAAAAAACAGAAAAGAAAAAAGAAAGAAGGAAAGAACAAATAGAAAACAATAGGACATTTCAAGCTTGAATTATGAGATTACAGGAAAGAAACGTACTAGAGGCCAGAGGGAGATCAAAAGACGGAACAAGAAAATATATTAAGCAGGGGGCATTATATAATCTTCAAGACTTCAACTAAGCAAACTATTGACCGTAAGACTAGGTGCATTACATGCTTTCCCATATTATTCTTTAAGTGGCATTAATGCGTTGACCATCTCAGGATCTAAGGTACCTCTGCTTCTTCCTTGATTTATTACAATATTTTTCTTTTAATATTTTCCTTTTTGTACGTTCCAAAATGAGATTTCCCTTTATAAAAATAGACTTGTAACCATAAAGGCAAAGCACCTTCCCATCCTTCCTCCTCCCAACCCCCAAAAAACTTAGGAGAAACTCTGCAACTCCCAAGGGACAATCTCAACATTCTCCCACAAAGGAAACCACTTTGAAGGATTGGTTCCAACTATATAAGAGAAGTATGACTCACAAATGAAACTAGAGAGTCCAAGATCGCTTATCAGAAGAGGTGGATATCAACAAGAGAAGGGAGGATATCTCTTGCACCTCCCGATCGTTCATATTATGAAAGAAATGATGATTCAAAAATTTATTAGAGTTTCTTTTTCATACCCCAAAATACAGGAGTAAAAGTGGTGCATCAGATAACTCTTAGGAGTAGTGTTTACGAAACAAAGGGACTTTGAAAACCTTGAAATAACCAGAGGGGAGGAGAGATTTTATGGTTAGTAGAAGAAATGCAATATGACCAACCTGCAAAGCATGTATATCATATATAACCAAACTAGTTGGTCCACCCCTTGATATAGGAATATTTGATAATATTCTTGCCATGGTAAATGCAGTTGCGACATCCCCTTCTTCTTCCATTCTCTCAAAGGAACCAGTCGGGAAAAAAGGTAATACCAATGTGAAAGAAGCAACGAAAAGCCTGGGAAGTGCAAATATGACAGAAAGCTGTTCAAAAATAACTCCTGGGGAACTGAAAGATGCTAGAAAGGCAACATGCTCCCCTCGGATTTCTTGTGCATTGTTTATGAATAGGTTTGGGAATCCGTCATCAAAACTCCTGATACATGGAAAAAGGTTTATAACTGTACTCCTCCATGTTAAATAAATTGTCTATTCCCTAAAAGATAAATTTTTTTTAAAAAGTTCACAAAATAAAGTCATGATAATCTTTGCAAAATGTACATTGAAAATAATCATGTGTAATTATTAAAGACGGAGAGGTAGGTAATAAAGGAGTTATATCTTCACCACGATCAAACAATAGGAGTAAATTGTTAAATTACAAGTCTGAAACCAAACAATAAGTGCCTCACAAATTGGTTAGGAAATTAGCTTTAGATCATGATTACTATTTACTCATGCAAGCAAAATTTTAATATTTTGCCTCACATTATATCATATCAGAATGCCAAAGATTCCTGCCCAACTCTCAAGAGCCAGATGCACCATGAAAGAGGAATGTGGTCCATGTCAAGTTTAGATGCAAATCCAGGCTAAATCAGTTGATATTGGACTTTTTTTTAATGATATTTAGACTTTCATTCATGTAATTTAGATATATCTAAGCTTGGAAAGTAACCCAACATAGGTTTCTTGGAAAGTAACCCAACATAGGTTTACATATTTGGGCATTTGAAAGTAACCCAACACAAGCCACTATTTTACGTACATATGCAGAGAATAGAAAGCGAAAATAAGAATTCATAACTCGAATTTCATGATAATGAAGCAAAGTAAGGTAGAGCAAACCACGGATAATAAAGAGGAAACTAAAATCTTGTTTGGGTCTTCAGCAGATAAAGCAATCCAAGAATCACTGAATTTTATGATGAAATAAACATATGTAGATGCATATATTTACAGAAAGATAGATAGAGAAAAAGGGAAAGAGAAAGAACCTCCAGTTAATGGATTGGAGGTGAATAAGGTCGGATTGAGAAGCGACTTTGCGAGCAAGATCTTCTGATTCCACGCAGTAAAAGAGCAGAACTTGCTTCTTCTTTGAGTTCTCCATATGTTTTTTTTTCAAGAACTAACGGTCAGAATTTGCTGCTGCTGCTACCAAAAGGGTTTTGCCGCCAAGTGAGAGAAAGAGGCGAGTGTTTGTGAAGTTATTTATTTACTTTTACTTTTTTATACTAACTATGTAATGGGTTGGGATATGGTTATACTCGCAACCAAACACAATCCAATCCAATCCAATCCAAAAGTAGTCTTTTTTTGGGCACATTTTATATGCCCACTATTTGTGAATGGTGCGACCCGCATCTCTTCAATATTTTAATTTTTCTAAGAATAAGAAAGCAGAAGAAACTGATTGGTTGGTTGGTTGGTCAGTCTCTATTCCAATAAACCGAATGAAAAAAAAAATAACAAGGTGAAAAGAAGACAAGACTACTCAAAAGGGTATAATTGTAATTTGCAAAAGTCTATATATATGACGGATCCAATTATCATGAACTTAATTTTATGATTAAGTTGATCAATTGATCAGTATAATATTGACACACAGAAAAAAATTACCTCCCGACTTACTTACGTATTAATACTATATTAATCATTTGATCAAAATTAACTTCATACCAACTATTGTCACATATGACTATAATGGCCCGTCATTTAACGAGAATAAAGTTGGAGTGACGACTGACGACGGTCCTTATTTTTGAACTAGACTAGACTTAGACTGGACTAGAAATATTTGGGGACTAGAAATAAATAATGGCTCAAAACTGGAACCTTGACTATACATATATGGCTTTGAGTTGCTCAATGGCTTTTGGCCCATTTTCTTATTGGTCAAGTTCTATAGTCGCTACCAAAGTGGGCTTTTTCTATTATTGAATGTGACTGGGCCGCTCAAGTCATGAAATATTAAGGGTAGAATAACTAAAATTCAAGGGAAGTGATATATTTTCATTCTTCCTATATACTTCATCAATTTAAAATTAGAGATATAATTTAAATTTTAAAATTAAATAATTATATATTAAATCTCAAAATTAATATAATTTATAAAAATTTAAAATAAAATAAATTTTATAATTAATAATTTTTGTTATATAATATATAATTATAATAATTATATAGCTTAAATATAAATTAATATCTTAAATTATTAATATTTTTCCATTTTAATAATTCAATTTTAAATTTTATCAATTATAATAATTAAATTATAAATTTTTTTACTTTCATTATATTCCACGTCATAACATTAGCTTATTTGTAATTAGTAAATCACATAACAAATTAAAGAAAATAAGAAAAAACATAACCTATTCTATTAGGCAAGAAAGACATCATCCAAATTCCAAGCCGCCGCATCAAACCAACTCCCGTCACCACCCAACCAGTCATCACCGGCATCATATCACCACCACCACGACCATTCAAGGAAAACACACACCAGTTAAAAATTATTATTTTTTAATTCACCACCAACCAACCAACACAAAAACACCCACTCAATCATCATAACCAAGACGTTAAATTTTAATTAGAAATTCAATCGGGAAATTATAATCGTTTTGAGAAAGAATCAAACCGAAAAAAAGAGTTATGGTTTTCTATATGCGTTCACATATATACTAATATAGAGAGAGAAGGAGCTTGAAGGGAGAAGGTGATGAGTCTCAAAGCTAGGTGGCGGTTCGTATGGTTTCTGTGGACCTCCTATTAGAGTGAGAGTGAGATAGAGATAGAGATAGAGATCTATGTATTAAAAGGTTTCGAGAGGTGTTTTGCTCCATTTGACCGGACTAATGTTACTCAATTTGTTTGGTTGGAGTGGTGGATGGCGGAGATCTGGTGACGTGTTTGGTGGAATAGAGATTTCTATTGGTGGTGGTTGCTGCTTGTTCAAATTGTTGAAGGTGGTGATGGAAAATTTGGGTCTATGGATAATTCTGAAAGTGACGAGGAATTGCTACTTTGCTAAATTGAATTTATTAATGGTCTACTTTATTTAATTTATGTTAATTTGTTTAAATTATATTATTTGTATAATTTGTTTGAGTAAAGTTAATTGTTTAATTAATTTTTATGTTATTTATTTAACTATTTTTTGTTAATTGTGTAAAATTTTTTATTTTATGTTAATTATTTACTTAATTAATTTTTACTATATTATGAAAAATATGTTTTCCTTCTATATTTGTAAACGATGGTTTGAAATATTTACAGTTAAATGTTTTAAAAAATTATTTAAATTAAAGTTTTTAATTACTAATAAGCATTAGTTAGCGAATATTCTAATTAAACGAAAGTGAAAAGAATAATAATTTAATTGAAAGACCAATTCCTGAAGTCAAAAAATGTATTTAAGCTTGTTTATATCAATTAAAATTGAATAAATTCATGTAAATTTAATATATTGTTGTTTGACTTTAAAAGACAAATTATATATTTAATTAGAAGACAATATAATAATAATAATAATAATAATAATAATAATAATAATATCTTGGTTCAAATTAATGGTTGTAGGAATGTTAACCAAATTGAGATAAAATAAATTTCACTCAGGTATGTTCATGTATGTATCTTAGTTATAGTGAGGAAATGAATTAAAAATCAAATATTATTCCTGCAGATTTTATTACATGCCATAATCCCATTTTACTTGCTTCTCAGCGTGGCCTATAAACCCCAAATGTGTAATCTGCTTCGACCTTGGGCCAAAAGGCCCAAAACTACAAATCATGAAGTACTGCTTTGAATATATATTATCAACGTGGGCTTACAAAATAATAATTTATTCTTTTTGTGGTTTTGTTTTGTTCACGATATGATTGATTTTTTTCTTTTTGTGAGAGGATTTCATTATCATTTCTCTAGTTGGGAGTTGGGACACTTTTTTTTGTTTGTGACAATTTTTTTGGTACGTGAATGGTTGAAGATATATTGTTCAAATTTGAGTGTATCGTTATAATGATAGTTGGTTATTCGTTTACTTGTATTGAAGAATTACTCAGATGTACATATATTACTTTTGAATTTAGATTATTTTTTAATTTTCAGGAGTATATGTAGTATCCACAATAATTGTTACTATGAATCCTTTTTCCGTTTTTATGTTATTGTGTTTGAAAAAATTATCATTTTAATTATTCTTTGTATTGTAATATTTTCATTTGTAAGTATACAGTTTCAAAATATTTCGGTCAATTAGATTATTTGATGAAAAAAATGGTGAATGTTTGTTTATTGACCGAAATTGTTACATAGTGCTACTTGTCGCTCAAACACAATGTACACTTGCATGCATGCATTTATGTAGGTATTGCCAAATTCCTCCTAAAAACTGCATGTTAATCTGCATGCTGCAGTAAACTTGCAAGATGCGATTGAATTAAATGGTAGTAGGTTCCTTAGCCGTATACAACTATGACTAAAACTCCACACCTCAATAATCACATTCTTTCTCAACCATAAACCAATTGCAAGATAGATGCAGTTTTCTAACGTAGTAATGAAATGCAAAATCCCAAATGTTGCCGTCATATATATAGCTCTGCCATTCAATTAGAGCTCACAACAAATTCAATTAAAGCCTAACCAGAAACCATCACATGCATACTCATCTTGACAAAGAGACGTAAAAGAAATGACTACAATCCGAATTAAATATACAAGTCAATTTATTGAACACTTGCCTAGCTCAACTAGCCTATAAATATAACCATGGCCTGCAAATCTCTCCTCAACTCATACTCTTAATTCCTACATTACATACATACATAAAAATTACTAGAAAAAAATTAGCAGAATGGCCAAATATTCTACGAGTGTTTATTTCATGGTGGTGTTTGCAGTGGTGGCCAATTTGATGGTGGAACCAGGGGAGGCACTGAGCTGCAGTGACCTAGGTGCATCATTGGGGCAATGCTCCTCGTATGCAACGGGTGCATCCTCCGAGCCATCTGGTGGATGCTGCAGTGCGGTGAAACAACTCAGCCGAATGGCTAGAACCGCAACAGATAGGAGACAATTGTGCACCTGCCTAAAGCAATCTGCTTCTGCATTCCCTAATGTCCAGCTTTCCAATATTGCTGCTATTCCTCAGAAATGTGGCCTTCCTTCTGCCTCCTTTTCTATTGATCCTAACGTCGACTGCAATTCGTAAGTCCCTTCCGTTTTCCTTTAATTTTATTCTCTCTTAAGCTATGTATAAATTTAATGTTTCTAAGGTTAATTAGCTTCGGATATATATTATTCATAATGTTATTTATTTTCTTGTTTAAACTCTGCAGCATAAATTAATTAAGGGGTTCTTTTATGCATGGCGAATCAAGCTGTTGGATGAGAAATAAAAATCAAGTATGACTAGCTACCTACGTACCTATTTATCTACCTCTTGTACCCTAGCAGTTGGTCCATATGGATGTTAAATAAATAAGAGGTGCCTCTGTAAATTATCCTTTGTAATCTGCAGAGTTTTTTTTTTTTTTTTTTTTTATATTTTAATAATAAAATTTGATTTAATGCTCTATGTAAGTAAGGTCGTTATCTTTGTGACTAGAATAATTACACACTTTATCAAGCAAGTCACAGTATTTATTATTTCTTTGTTATACAAACTTGGTAGCTCGATACGGCCGGGGACAAAATCAACGTAAATATAGTGCGAGCATAAAGCTCCACTATTCGACTATAAGAATACAATCTATTTGATTACCAGTAAACCAATAAAAAAAGCCAATGAATGAATATTGAAGTAAAAACACCAAATTAATGCCAAAATTTTAACATGTCATTACTTAAACTAGCTATATATATTAGTAATGACAGTGTTAGAAACCACTCCCAGTATAAACATCAGATACTAACACTGCCAGTGTCGAAATTAAAATAAAAAATTGAACCAAATGGTTCAGTCCCAATACACTAGTCAATTGATCCAGAAAAGTTTATCCTTTGTAGCCAATTTATAAAGCACATGCATGAATCGATCTATATATATATATATATATATATAAATATTGTGTACATTAATTGGTATGGTGGGGGATAAATGGCCATATATATTAGTATTCATTAGTTTGCTTTTTTCATGCTGGTGTTCTCGGTGTGGCTCATATTGTACATGGTCGAACCAGGTGAGGCCTTGAGGTGGATTAATTTATATTGAAAAATATAATTGATATAAAAGCATGCATGGAGTTAGAAACTTCCATGTATTACTTCATTTGTATTGAGACGTACAGTAATTGCAATCCCTTCAAATTGGTCAGCTACACATTTTGATCTTCTTTGTCCAACGTGACTTGGGGTCTTTTATCTAATTTAAACTCTTACAAACTTGAGTTGTTATCTATAACAAAACAAATAGATATCTATAATATTCTGATAGTAGTTTGTATTTTAAATTTATAGTTATCTTGTAATATATTGATGTAACCACTATATATATATATATATATATATATATATATATATATATATATATATATATATATATATATATATATATATATATATATATATGGAAGTCCTTCCATAGTTAATCGGTTCTTTGTGAGAAGCTGTGCAACAACCCTTTTTGGACCGTTGATAAATTGATCGCATGAGTGAGATGAGTCTTAATATTTGATAAGTAGGGCACAAACTTGTACAAGCTTTTATTTTTTAATATAAACACCTACATGGTCAACATCTTGTCGATTACATTTAAAAGAAGCGATTTTTTTATTATTAAAAAACACCGGTATTACACGACTTATCAATTTGTGGTCTTTTTTTTTTTTATAATGATAACTCCTATATATATATTCATGTGCTACGGTTGTTAAAAAAAAAAAAAAATTTCAAACCTAAGCACAACCTCTACTTACGGCTTGTACAAAAAAAAAAAAAATATCAATCAATAAGCACAACCTCTTACGGCTTGCATAAAAGTTCTTTATTCTTTATTCCAAATAAAATATTTGTTATTTTTATAACTCTTTCATTTAATAACAAATAAAAAATTATAATTCAAATAAAAATAATATCTATTTTATAAAAATATATTTTATAATTTTTTATTTGGTATTTTTATAAAAATATTTTATATTCTTTATTTGTTATAAAATATTTTAATAACAAATAGCAAATAAAAATAGCAAATATTTTATATTCTTTATTTGTTATAAAATATTTTATATTCTTTATTTGTTATAAAATATTTTATAACAAATAGCAAATATTTTATATTCTTTATTTGTTATAAAATATTTTATATTCTTTATTTTTTATAAAAATAGCAAATAAAAATTATAAAAATACAAGCTCTTCCTATTTGTAAAAAAAAAAAAAAAAATAACAGGGACAAACTCTTACAATTTGTAAAAAAAAAAAAAAAAAAAAAATACCAACCGGACAATTCGTTATTATTTGTTTAAAAAAAATGTACCAAAATTTTGTTAAAAAAAATTATTTTATTCAAGCAACTTCATTGCTAAAATGTAATCAAACTCATGACCTCGAACTCCAAACACACGCTATATGACCACCCCGAAGCACCACTTGCCTACTGGTACATTAATTTCGACCCAAGGATATGTCTTTATATTAAAACTTCACCATCCCCAAAATCTATATTCTTGCATTATTGTTATATTACTGAAACAAATATTATTAATAAGTCTATATAATACATATGGGGTTTGATATTTAGAAATAAGTTAATATCTATATTTATTAAGCAATGATTATTAGTAATGATTTTATATATTAAGCAATGATTTTATTATTAATAAAACTAGTGAAGTATAATAATAATGTGATTATCGAATTTATAAAAAGCGGTGAAGTATTATTATAATAATAATAATGTGATTATCAATATTAGAAATGCAGATTATATCAATACTAGTATTGCATAACATTAAGAGGAATAGTACATATTACATGTTCATTTTCATAAAAAAAAACATAGAATGATTAATACAACCAACGCTTTATATCTCGTAGAGGTAGGAAGTAATCTTGCGGATTTCTTGTAGAGCAAAATGCGACGCGATAACGAAAAGATCGTGACATCTTCCAAGGACCACTTCTCTTCGAGAAATATTACCATTGGCTCTAACGAAACGAATAACATACTTGCGGACAAAAATGCCACGATCTGCGTGTCAGTGTTGTTTTGATCGAATCTTTAAGGTCTGCATTTGTAGGATTACCATTTGGGCCACTCACGATTCGGATTACCATTTCATGAAACAAAATGGTATCAAATGTACTGCGTGTACAAAATAGTTGGTTAATAATTTTTAATATTAAAGGACATTATAAAATTAAAATATTTTAAAACTAAACATCTGCAACTTTAATGAATTCTCGAGTACATTTCATGTAACTTAATATACTTAGTGTCATTGTAGTGCGGGTCAATTATGGTAACCATCCAATCTTCAACTGCGAATAGGAACAAGACAAAATGGCGTTGATTGTACTACCTGCAAGCATGAATATGTATTTGCATTCAGTATAAAGGTGGACCAACATCTTGGTTAACATACGGATCACAAAAACTCCATGCAGTATTCACGTTAGTCATGACACATATACTCGCTTAAGATGCATGAAGAATGAATTCATGAAACCAAATTGGGACCACCTTTGTATTCCCGCGACACTGTAGTATTCTCTGCGTCTCGTGAAGCAACAACATATAAGCGTCGATGACATGCTCGAATATCCAACTCCTGTGCCCCAAGGATTGCTTTGCATTGTGTTCTAATTCATATAACTGGCGCGGATGTGATAAAGGATATAAATCCCCTTCTGGTGCCACCACATTTCCAAACATATGTTTATTTACAAATGTCTCCTTCTAATCTTTAAGTCTTTTGGATAAGGACCCTTTTGGTCCATAAGAGATGTGGTCTCCCGCATCTTGTACCTGATTGAGACCCAAATGTACATTATTATTATTATATAGCAATAATAATTAAAATCATCACTATTAACATAACTATATATACCTTTTGTGAACTAGATCCTTGGCGTCGAGAAAGTCCCATGAAATGAAGACTTGGTTGGAATGTAACACTCCTCATAGGTTTGGAAGGTTGGAATGTAACACTCTCGTGAGGCTTGGGTGGTGGGAATGGAGCTCTCTTGATTACTTGTGGGGTGGGTATGTAGGCTCTCTTGTACAACATAATCAGTTTGTTTCCCAAGCCCTTCATTGAGTTGTGTGTATTGGGACTGTGTTCCAAAATTTGTGGGACCCCCCTGTCGAGGTATTTGTTTACCTCTTGCTTCGAAGTCGTATAGAGGCGATTGAAATCCCAATTAGTTTTTTTGCGAGAACCAACTCGGGGGCGGTGAGTAAATCTTGAAAATTTATCAAGTAACGACTTTTGCACTCTCGACTGTCATGTAAGATAAACACAAACAAATATTATTAACAATAAATATGAATAAATGTAATATTAAGTATTTACTCCAATACATGATTTATTAAAGAAGAATATAATTTTATACCATTTGAATAAGGTGTTGTTGGTTGTAAATGGCCCGAGGCTCATAAAAACTATCGTGGTCGTCTTTGCGCGTCGAAGGTCGGTGAATTTTCCAACGTGTAATTTTCCTATACCAGACCATGTAATCATTCTTTGGGACATAATCAAGCAATTTCGGTTTGTTGTCCTTGAGATGATCCATGTATGCCTCCCACATGAAATATATTCCCTCTCGAGGCCGAGCAATCCTCGACATCAATAAATTTAAACTTTTTCTCCTTCCTAAGGTCAAGTGGTTTTTGGTGGTGATGGTATGCCTTATATGAACTTTAATCTGTCTCATCACACGATCAAGCATCGAAATTCCACAATATCAAAGTGGATCAAGGGGACCCCACCAGATCCCAACAATCTGCCTTCAAAATTAAATCCACTGATATCATCATCCCACATTATGTAAGGCCGCCAAACCACATCCCACATAGACTTAATATCTAACTCCCCTCGGTAAAATGACAAATGGTGATTGGGATTTTCACGTCTACCAGGGTAACTGTGGGCTCCAAAATAGGACCATGCTAAAGCCCTAGGTAACCATAAGGATGATTGTGGCCAAGGGTTTGGCTTTCCAATACTCACACGCTCATAAGCCCAAATTTGTAACAATGTAACACAATAATTAATGTATTTAACTCCTTTCCTAGTAGCAGTATATAAAGATCGTATGAATATGCTAACATTGGCGCGCCTCAAGAGTAAGTTACACAATCTTGACGTTGGCAATAAAAGACATATATCGTGGGTGCACACTATTTCTATTCCTATTAGGGAATAATATTGCCCCCACACAACCACAATATGTATGCCTTTGTGTGTCAGCCCTACAACATCTTTACTTGCATTCTCGGGACAATTATTAAAATGTTCGTGCAACCACACTAATGAAATTACCTTTGCATTTTTTGAACTAAAATATTCATCACTAATTTATCTCCAAAACAATCCCTAAAATAATTCAAATTGGTGATGTGAGGGACCCGATTAAGGGCTTCCCACCCTTTGGTAACCCTAAAAATAAAGTGAACATCCTCTAACGTGATTGTTATTTCTCCACAGTTTAAATGAAAAGTATTGGTCTCCGGACGCCATCTCTCGACTAAGGCAGACATCAGACCAAGATCAGTTTGGTGTACAACACCTTGATAACTAAATACTCCAAATCCACATTTATCTAAAAGGATTTTTTGTTCTTTTGTCAAAGCCCACTGATTATATTTCTGATCAGTATATTAACTGGAGCTTAGTTTTCCCCTATCTCTCCCATGATATATGTCATCTGATACATGATCTTGTTGATCATGCAGAACACTTGGATCAATTGGCCCATATTCCCAACTATCCATCTTTTACCTAAAAAAATACATCAATTTCATATTAGTATTAAGATGCATGACAAAATCAAGTTGAAAGTAACATGCTGCAAAAATATTAGTATTAAGATACATATTAGTATCAAATGTATTAAAAATATATCAAAAATGTATCAAATGTATCAAAAATATATCAATTATATATCAAAAATGTATCAAATATATCAAAAATGTATCAAATATATCAAAAATGTATCAAATATATCAAAATGTATCAAGAATATATTAAAAATGTATCAAATGTATAAAATATATAAAAATGTATCAAATGTATAAAATCATTTCTTAATAATAAAATCATTGCTTAATATATAAAATCATTACTAATAATCATTGCTTAATAAATATAGATATTAACTTATTTCTAAATATCAAACCCCATATGTATTATATAGACTTATTAATAATATTTGTTTCAGTAATATAATAATAATGCAAGAATATAGATTTTGGGGATGGTGAAGTTTTAATATAAAGACATATCCTTGGTGAAATTAATGACTAGGCCAGTGGTGCTCGGGTGGTCATATGACGTGTGTTTGGAGTTTGAGGTTGCGAGTTCGAGTCATTTTTAGCAAGTTGCTTGAATAAAATAATTTTTTTAAATTTTTTTGGTACATTTTTTTTAACAAATAGTAAGAAACATTCTCGGTATTTTATTTTTTTTTTTTTTTTGGTAGTAAGAGCTTGTCCATTGGTACATTTTTTTTAATGTAGTAAGAGCTTGTCCGGTTGGTATTTTTTTTTTTTTTCTGGTAGTAAGAAATTTGTCCGGTTAGTATTTTTTTTTTTTACTGTAGGAAGAGCTTGTATTTTTATAATTTTTATTTGCTATTTTTATAAAAATAAAGAATATAAAATATTTAACAAATAAAGAATATAAAATATTTGCTATTTTTATTTGCTATTTGTTATAAAAATATTTTATAACAAATTAAGAATATAAAATATTTTATAACAAATAAAGAATATAAAATATTTTTATTTGTTATTAAAATATTTTATAACAAATAAAGAATATAAAATATTTTTATAAAAATAGCAAATAAAAAATTATAAAAATATATTTTTATAAAATAGGATATTATTTTTTATTTGAATTATAATTCTTTATTTGTTATTAAATGAAAGAGTTAATATCTATATTTATTATTATCCCTCTAATATTTTTTTCTTATTTTTGTAAAAATATGTTCAATTAGTCTAATTAATATATTAAAATAAATATCATTCTTTAATAAAATATAAAGTGATCATTATAAATCTTGCATTATTTTGTTGTTATTATCTGAAAATAATAACAACAATAATGATAATAACATGCATCACATAATATGCGGTGATAACATGCATTAATGACAACAAAAACAAATACATCGCATGGTATTATATCCCTTTAATTCGATAAGAAATGCGGTGATAAAAATAACACCAATGAAACTATTAAAAAGCGAACAAATAACAATAAATAAAAACTTACTTGTTGAAGTTTTTGCTCCTCTCTTCCAGAAATACTTTCTCTCTCTCTACTGTTATTTTTATTTTATCTAGCTTGACAAGTGAACTTTAGTTTGAACAACATATGTTCTCGATAGAGCGTTTAAATAAGGTGAGTAAGTCAAGTTACATGAATTATTTTAGGACCAAATTCAAACATTAATCTTGTTATGGGTCACAACTTTTTATATTACCGAAGCTTGCGGTGTTCTTTCCAGAGGCGATGTGGCGGAAAAAGTAGTCAAACATGGCGAGAAAAAGTTTTGTTGCTTTGCTTTCAAAGTAAGTACGAGCTTCAGGTTTTACCCTTTGTTGTTTTGTTTCTTTTATTATATTATTAATAAAAAACCTCACTTAAGTAGGTAGAGGCTATCTGAAGGCTTATATGAAAAAAAAATTATATTATTAATAAACCGTTAAGTAGAGTGCAATTTATAACGACTTGCAAATGAATTTTTTTTTCTGCTAAATGACTCGAACCCGTGACCTCAAGCACCAATCCTCGTCAAATGACCACCCAGAGCACCACAGGCCTACTTACATTTTAATTTACCTTGAATTTGTATATATCTAAAAGCAGTTCATTTTCCCCCAAATTAAATTTCCCAATATTTTATTATTATTATTATTATTATAATATTATTACGAATTGAGTATAAAGCCGTTCTATATTGTCTTAAACATGTGATTTTTTTATTATTTTATTACCATTATTATTATTATTATTATTATAAAGTTGTATCAATTTGGTCTTTTTACCTTTAAATATTGTCGGAGAAAATTCGCTATTTTCTCAAGTTATCTTCTTATCCTTCCATAAAATTTGTTTCTCGATATTATTTTCTCTTTTCACCTCTACTCATAATTTGTTTCATCTTGTTGCCCACTTTCACTTGTGAAATCAAGTTGAAGTTCGATCGAGCAAAATTCATCACTATTATTCACAAGTAAGTTTTTCAAAATGTCATATAATACATCCGAATTTGTCGGTGAAGTTGAAAGTAATAAATCGATATTGTTAAAAGACGTTGGTCAATTATTTTATACGTTGGAAGAGGTTGAATATTTTTATAGATCATATGCTCGCAAAAATGGATTTGAGATTAGAATTGCAACTAGTCATAAACATGCTTATCTGAATGATATCGGATCTAGCGGTATGTATGTAAGAAAGTTGGTACACCAATTGTTGGCAAGAGTTTTTACGATGATGAAGATAGTAGTAATAAAATAACTGAGCAGAGAGACTCGATAGGGACGAACAATGTGGAAAGCTAGAATATATGTTGTCCTGATAAGAAAGAAGACAATTGGCGTATTTCTCTTTGTTGAATTTAAAGCACAATCATCACTTAGTGACCCCCACCAAAGTAGATTTGATCGAGACTCACGAAATATTACTCTGTTGCAAGAAATTTAATTGACATTTTAAATAAGTCCAGATTATTGGTCTAGTAAGATGATGAATGTTTTGAGCACAATGGGAGGTGGTTTGCAAAATGTTCCTTTCTCTACGCCAATGTTGAAAATGTGGTGCGAGATTTAAGGCGTGATTCTGCGCAGATGAAAATGATGCACTGTAATTCATCATCAATCATTTGAACAAACTTGCATCCGGAAGTGCAAAGCAAATTTTTTTAAAGTGAAACCCGGTGAAAACAACCGTGATAGCTTGTATTTTGTGGGTTGGCCTTTGATCAAGGTTTATGTATCAACTTTTAGGAGCGTTGTGACATTTGATAGTACATCTGGGACAAATAAGTATGGCATGCCGTTTGTTCCATTCACGGGTCAACCACCATTATCGTCTATATTGTTTGGATTTGCCTTTATTACGAGGCGAGACGAGAGGACACTTTCGTTTGGGTTTTACGGACATGGCTTGAAGCCATGGAATGCAAGGCACCTACAACCATCATCAATCGATCAAGACAGAGCCATTAGTAATGCTATTGCTACGGTGCTTCCAACTAGTCATCATTTATTGTGTTCTTGGCATATTAGCAATAAATTTCACGAAAAATTGCATCATGTTTATTATGAGCACCCATCGTTCAAAAATGATTTTAACAAATCGTGTGTATAACTCATTGTCCATCGAGGAATTTGAAAAGCGTTGGCATATTCGATAAGTTCTATGAATTGTATCTTAATGAATGGCTTGGAAGTTTGTATGATGTCTGACGTAAATGGATTCCAAAGATATACAAAGAGATATTTTTTGCGAGAATGACTACCGGCTGGAAGAAGCGAGAGCATGAATGCCTTTTTGATGAGTATGTTAATGCATCAATGGTATGCTATGTTTTTGTCTACAGCAGTCAAAAAGCGTCAGAAAAGACGGTTTATCGGGGAGAGGAAGGCCGACTACATAACAAAACATCGTAAAAGGATTATGGTACTCGGTTCATCTTTAGAAGTTCATCTTGCGCACAAGTGTACACAAAGAGATGTTTAGGCGTTTCCAACGTCAATTCGTCGATTCCATGAAATACAATGTTCATAAACTTAGTGAGATGTGTGTCACCGATACTAAGGTTTATACGATGTATATAATGCAATCTGCAACCGAAAGTGGTGGAAGATATAAAGAAGTTGTCAACAATCGACAATGGGATCGGTAATATGTAATCGCCAAATGTTTTCTCACTCGGTGAATTATGCGGCACATCTTGAGATATTTCACTGCAAAGAGTATTTCACAAATAATGTAACCGACATGATCCTTCATCGGTGGACAAGATACGTGAACAAAAGCGATGGTGAAGACTTACTCTTTAACTCCACATCTGGCGATTTGAACAAAATCAAGCAATGCGCTTATAATCATTTGATGGGTGATTACCAGGAGTTAAGCGAAAAAGCGGCTTTACGTCGATCAGGAGGTTACAAAAGCTGTTTCTTAAACCGAATGCACGAGAAAAAGAGTTGGTTGACCGGTATGATCCGGATGAGAATATTCTCGGTGGCGGATGGCGACATTGATTGCGACAGTTGGAGATCCAAATCATGATATGGGATACGATAATGACGATGAAGATGCGGAGGTGGAAGAAGAAGAAGAGTTTTTGCCGCCTAATATTTCTCAAACAAAGGGCGCAAAAAACAATCTAGATTCAAGAAGTGCACTCGAGAAAATCATTCCTTCTAAGACTCATCGAAAATGTGCAATTTGTGGCTTTGAAACCGAACCACGATAAGCGAAATCACTATCGAGTCTGCTAGGATTTCCGAGCCAAAAAAATAGGCGTCGGTTGTATTAATCATTCTATGTTTTTTTATTTTATGAAAATGAACATGTAATATGTCTTATTCCTCTTAATGTTATGCAAAGATCTAGTATTGATATAATCAGACTTCTAATATTGATAATCACATTATTATTATTATAATAATACTTCAACGCTTTTATAAATTCGATAATCACATTATTATTATACTTCACTAGTTTTATTAATAATAAAATCATTGCTTAATATATAAAATCATTACTAATAATCATTGTTTAATAAATATAGATATTAACTTATTTCTAAATATCAAACCCCATATGTATTATATAGACTTATTAATAATATTTGTTTCAGTAATATAATAATAATGCAAGAATATAGATTTTGGGGGATGGTGAAGTTTTAATATAAAGACATATCCTTGGCTAAAATTAATGACTAGGCAAGTGGTCTTTCGGGGTGGTCATATGACGTGTGTTTGGAGTTTGAGGTTCATGAGTTTGAGTACATTTAGCGACAAGTTGCTTGAATAAAATAATTTTTTTTTAACGGTAATTTGGTACATTTTTTTTTTATTTGTAAGAGCTTGTCCTTTTTTTTTTTCTGGTAGTAAGAGCTTGTCATTTGGTACATTTTTTTTTTAACAAATAGTAAGAGCTTGTCCGGTTGGTTTTTTTTTTTACAAATAGTAAGAGCTTGTCGGTTAGTATTTTTTTTTTAACGGTAGGAAGAGCTTGTATTTTTATAATTTTTATTTGCTATTTTTATAAAAAATAAAGAATATAAAATATTTTATAACAAATAAAGAATATAAAATATTTTCTATTTTTTATTTCTTATAATAAAGAATATAAATATTTTATAACAAATAAAGAATATAAAATATTTGCTATTTTTATTTGCTATTTGTTATTAAAATATTTTATAACAAATAAAGAATATAAATATTTTTATAAAAATAGCAAATAAAAATTATAAAAATATATTTTTATAAAATAGGATATTATTTTTATTTGAATTATAATTCTTTATTTGTTATTAAATGAAAGAGTTATAAAAATAACAAATATTTTATTTGGAATAGCAAATAAAGAACTTGAGAGCTTGTGCAAATCGTAAGAGGTTGTCTTGGGTTTGGATTTGTTTTTTTTTTTTTTTTTTTTTTTTGGTAGTAAGAGCTTGTCCGGTTGGATTTTTTTTTTTTTTTTTTTTACGTAGTAAGAGCTTTGAAATTTGGGAGAATTTTATAAAAAAGGCATGACCAAGTCTAATTTGTCTTGGGTCGGACATTATTTAATATAAAAATTCATTTTATTTCAATAAACCGACAACATGTTGACTATGGTGGGGTCCTCATATTAAAATAAAAAAAGTTTACAAGTTATGTAGGCTTAGGATATTATGTTTCATCTCGACCTTAGATAAGTTTATCAGCTGTAGAAAAAGGGTGTTGACTTGAGACTACAAAGAATAGGAGTTCTTTATGGAAGAAATTCCCTATATATATATATATATATATATATATATATATATATATATATATATATATACACACACACACTTTATGTAGTGTTGTAGACCGGCCATGGCCATGCGAGTTGAAAGGAAATTTAGAATTGCATCACATAGTTTGAACGAAATTCAAACTAGCTAGCAGTTAGTAAGCTAGGAATTGCATGCAAATCTTATGGCATTCATCCTAATCAGACACACACACACACACACACACATATATATATATATATATATATATATATATATATATATATATCAAATGATTGAATTTCACCAACCCTGTAACGAGAACTGCATGATCATATATAACTACTACCCATACGACCAAAATATATTGAATCCAAAAACATTTTGTGAAGTATGAAAAGAAATTACTACTAGTAATATGGAGTAGTAATTCAAGATTTCCAGTTGGATATTGAAAATCTGGCATTTTCACATCATGGTTCAAAGGAAACTTCTCGGTAAATGGCAAATAAAGAAAGTCTAACTTGATAACTTTGGTGAACTACCTACCTACTGTTCAAATTAAGCACTTTAATTTCTTTGCTTGGAAATGGATAAATTTAATTGGGACAAAAATTTAAATACTAAAACAGGCCTTCTTATTAAGGTCCACCATCCCATGATAGTAGTACTTGGTTGATCATCAAGATCAAAACAGTTCCCATTTATTGCACCAACCAACCGTGTGAGGTAAAATTAAGATAACCCTAGCTACTAGTAGTAGTAGTATTATCTAATTAAAGTTAAAAAAGTCAACCATGTGTAGTGGTTGCTTGCTTTGCTTGCTGCAGGACTTTTGGACTACTCCATTACTCAAGTACTAAGCTTCTTGTAAAAACATTAATGGATACTACTACTACTTGCAACGGAGGAGTATTTTCTTTTTAGTAGGAGTAATTAAGAAGTCGAAATGACATGGATGGTGTAGTAGTAGTAGTAATGCATTAAGCTGAAACATATTGATGGTTTTCTGTGCCTATCTCCTCCTGCAGACTGTGTTCATAAATGATCGTAATTAACACTAGCTAGCTAGGGGATTGATGAAGGCATCATCCTCATGTTTCTGCACACATTCCAATAGCCACATATTCACGCCTCCTATATCTATATGTATATGCATTTCCTACTCTTTCTCCTCTAAAATACTTAGAAGATTATTAGTATTAGTAGTAATTTTTGTAAAATACAAAGGTAAGCTATTTTTTAATATTATACTCCCTCCCTTCTACCATAAAAGTTTTAATTGATTTTTTTGTATATTAAAAAAGATGTTAAATGAGACTAAATAACTTTTTGTCATGCATAATCTGGTCAATTATATAAAAGCCAAGACTATGAGACTAAATAATGCAGTAGCGTGGAGTAAAAGTGGAGAACAAGATTTATATCACCGTCCTGTTCCTGTATTAAGAATAAAAGGGAGGAATATAGGAAAGATGATCTGTCCCACAGCTAAAATGAGGCCAACGTTGGAGTAGGACTTTTAGGGAAAAAAAATAAAGCCGATAATTAAGAAGGGCATACATAAAAGCCAATCAGATCGATGAGATTAAAACGACAGTTAATAGTATGTGGATGACTTTGATATAAATGATGCTGAAGGGAATAAAAGGGAAAAAGCAAAATATGATTTTCGAAAAACAGAAACAAAAATCAAAAAGGTGGTCTGGTCTGGTCACCAACATTTTAACCTACCAGCCCTGCATGTTGCTAACCAAGGCAGAGAAATATGTAACCCCCACGTCGAGGGTACTTCACCAAATATTCAAAATAAATATCCTACTAGAGTAGTAGAGTACTAATATTGGAGTATATAATTAATTAAACAAAAAAGATTGTATAGAGTGTGCAATTAATGCCAGCGGTGTGGCTAACCAAATGCCCCCATGGTCAACCAGCTAGCTCCTATAAATTCCCTCTGCATCTCTTCCTATTCTAATCATCCCATCCCATCCCAATACCAAAAATAAACTCCTCTTTGTCTCTCACACACTAAAACACATAGTAAGAATTTTTCTTTGTCAACCATACCAAAGCTTAGCAATCACTGACGGTGCCAGTAAAAAAAAACATGGTTTTTGCCATGGTACTTCTGAAGCTAGCAGAATGGCTGGTGTACCAGCTTTTGGCCAACTCATGTTACAGAGCTGCAATGAAGGTGAAAAATTATGGGTTTTTCTTGAGAAACCCTTCTCTTAGATCACAGCATCAACCACCTCAGAATTTGTACCCCAGTGTAACCAAATGTGGGCTACAGAACAGGGGATCCCAAACTCTGGTCTGTGACATTGATGGCACCTTGCTAAGGTCGCAGTCCTTCTTCCCCTACTTCATGCTGGTGGCTTTTGAAGGCGGTAGCATACTCAGAGCGTTCCTGCTGCTGTTGTCATCCCCATTCCTCTGTTTTTTGGACTACAAGTTAAAGTTAAGGGTCATGATTTTCATTACATTTTGTGGGCTGAGATTAAGGGACATGGAGAGTGTTGGAAGGGCAGTGTTGCCCAAGTTTTATCTTGAAAATCTGAATCTTCAGGTGTATGAGATTTGGTCTGCCTCAGGGTGTAGGGTGGTCTGCACTAGTGTCCCTAGAGTCATGATTCATGGGTTCTTGAAGGAGTATTTGAGTGTTGACCATGTTTTTGGGACAGAGCTCCACACTTTGGGTCACTATTTTACTGGTTTGCTATCTGATTCTGGCTTGCTTGTGAAGCACAGAACTCTTAAGGAATTCTTTGGAGAGAGAAAGCCTGAAATTGGAATTTCAAATCGTCAAGACCACATCTTCATGTCCCTCTTCAAGGTATATTAGTATTTTTTATTTGTTATGTTTTATCAGTGTCACTTTCTTTAAATCATAACTATATATACATACTCCCTCCGTCCCTATTTAAATGACGTTTTAGAGATAGACACAAGTATTAAGATAATGATTGAAAAACATTAAATATAGTACTCAATTATCTATAATATCCTTAAATTTTTTGTTGGAATAAGGAGAGGTTTGTTGGGATAAAAAGAGTTTTGTTGGGATAATGAGAGAGAAAGAAAGAGAGTTTAAAGTATCAAAAAATTAAGAAGAATAATGAGGGGTAATTTTGGAAAAATTGTAATTAATTCTTTTAGATTTAAATAAACGTCAAATAATTAAGAATAAATAAAAAATTCTAAAACGTCATTTAAATAGAGAGGGAGAAAGTATATCAGAACTTTGTGTTTTTTTGGTTAAAAATTCATTGTGTAATGGCCTGATATTTTAGCCATAAGAGATGCTCAGACACATAGCTGACAATTACTTTTTTGGTCATGCATGTGTACGTTGCCTTGAAATTGAAGCTGTGCTTGTTTATACGGTAAATATAATTAAATTCAAAATTTAGGTTGCGTGTGTATATAAAATAAAACAGAAATAGTAGGTCATATCGTTAGAGAATTTTAGGTCATACATTAAGAAGGAATAATATTCAATGTAACAGTTTCAATATCTTTTCCCAATTAAAATATGTGTGTCTATTTATATTCTCTCTCATCACGAAATTTCTCTCTCGTAGTCTAAAGAAATAGCCTGTGCTGTTGTACAATTTACAAGGAGGAGAGTGCAGATCGTGACTTGAATATAGTGTGCGTATGCGTGTATGTGAAATGAATTATACAACACTAATAAAAAAATATATAACTTATTACATTTAGGGTACAAATGAAATATAAATACTAAACTCTAATATATTGTTCACATATAAAAGAATTCTTATTATTTTTAATCTAGCCGTTACTACATATTAAGTAATATTTTGTAACCGTACGTTTTGTTGTAATTGCATACAGGACTGAGGACCCTCCTCTCCTCGAGTACATTGCATTGCATTGCATGCATAATAATAATAATAATAATAATATTAAATTTCTTAATTTCCCAACAAATTAACCAACTTTTCCCACCCTTTTACACCTGCTATATAATTTACTTTTGATTATAATCCAACCTATACCTAAAAAAATGGACCCACCTGTATCATCCCCTCCCCTCCTCGTAGTTCCTTCTTGTCCATACTCTCGTGACTCGTTAGGTCTCCTAATTCTTTGGATTAACAACTACTACAATTCATAACCAATTAATTCTCCAATATCTAAAATTAGATTGAAAAAATAAAAAACCAAATATTTATAATTTCCGTTTGTGATTTTGACGGACAGGAAGCTTATACGGTGGGCAAGGAAAACCGTGCCATGCCAAAGGACAAATACCCAAAGCCCGTAATCTTTCACGACGGAAGGCTAGCCTTCTTGCCCACACCATTATCGACACTTTCCATGTTCATGTGGTTCCCACCCGGCCTTATCCTGGCCATCTTCCGTCTCTTGGTGGGCATCTACCTACCCTACAGAGTAGCCATGTTTTTGGGGTGCCTAAGCGGCATCAAAATCCAGTACAAAAACTGCGGCCCATCAGGCAATTACAAGACCTCCTGCAAAGGAGGAGTCCTCTACGTTTGCACCCACCGAACCCTACTGGACCCTATTTTCCTGAGCACCTCATTGGGCCAGCCCTTGACTGCAGTTACATACAGCCTAAGCAAAGTGTCTGAGATGATTGCCCCAATAAAAACGGTCCGACTGACGAGGGATAGAAAGAAAGATGGGAAAACAATGGAGAGATTATTAGGAGAAGGAGATTTGGTGGTTTGTCCGGAAGGGACTACTTGTAGGGAGCCATATTTGTTAAGGTTTAGTTCACTGTTCGCTGAGCTGGCGGATGAGATAGTGCCGGTTGCTATAAATACTCATGTGGGCATGTTTTACGGGACAACAGCGAGTGGGCTCAAGTGTTTGGATCCCATATTTTTCTTGATGAACCCAAGGCCCAGATATTATGTTCATGTTATGGGGAAGTTGGCAAGGGAGGCGACGTGTGCGGGTGGGAAGTCGAGCCATGAGGTGGCAAACTATATACAGAGACAACTGGCGGATGCATTGGGATTTGAGTGCACTAGTCTTACGAGGAGGGATAAGTATTTGATGCTGGCAGGAAATGAAGGCGTGGTGAAGGAGAAGAAGGAGAAGAGATGATGATTAAAATAATAAAATAATCCGATGATTAAAATATTAAAATGATCCGTTACGTTACGTTACGTTAAGAAAGTAGCCAGTGTTCGTTCGTTTTTGGATTTTTTGTACCGAAATACTATAGTATAAATTCTCTTTTCTAATTAAATTCCTATATACACACACACACACACACACACACATATATATATATATATATATATATATATATATATATATATATATATATATATATTGAAAGTTAATTGGTTGATTAGATCTAAACTTTTGGATGTAGGTGAATTTGTTATAATTAGTGATTGAGCAAATTATTTATACTTAGCAAGTTTTATATTATTCGTTTTTATTACTCCCTCTGTTCCTATTTAAATGACGTTTTAGAATTTTTTATTTGTCCCTAATTATTTGACGTTTGTTCAAATCGTGGAGAATTAATGACTATTTTTCCAAAATTACCCCTCATTATTCTTCTTAATTTTTTGATACTTTAAACTTTTTATCCCAATAAAACTCTCTTTATCCCAATAAAAGATTTAAGGGTATTATAGACAATTGAGTACTATATTTAATGCTTTCCAATCATTATCTTAATGCTTGTGCCTATCTCTAAAACGTCATTTAAATAAGGACGAAGGTAGTACTATTTTCGATTCTCCTATGTTAAATGTTCACTTTTCTTTAATAACCAAACTTTTACATATTTTTTCCTATTATGCTCGTAGCATTAAATATATCATACTTTTTTTATTCTAATTCTCTCTCTATATTGAATAAGTATGGAGAGAGAATATTTTGAATTAAATAGTTAGAAAGTCACTCTCTCACTTACATTGAAAATAATTAATGATATATTATTATGGGCAATTTTGTCATTTTTTTTTTTTAATATGCGTAAAAAATCTATCAAAATTTTTATCCTGAGACGGAGGGAGTAATTAATTATGGGATGAAGAATTTTTTGATACACCATCATTTTGTGTATAATTAAGGTATACTACATCGGTAACCCACACCACACCACACATATTCTAAATTTATGAAACAATAATTAATTCGATATTTGGATGTACCGCGGTTTAAATTAAAGAATCAAATTAATGGTCATTCGATATTTTGTTTCCTTGTTCCCCATTTAATTTTTTTACTCCTTCGCTTTTTATATAACTGACGTTTTAAAAAAAAAATTAATTCTTAAATAATTGACGTTTTTATATTTCTAAGAGGTTTTTTTTCTTATTTTTCTAGATTATCCCTAAAACATCTCATCCTTCTAAGTGCAAGACTCTTATTTAATTTCAACATTTTCTTTTACAATACGTGTGTTCCCAATTTGTTCTCTTTCTCAAAATTCTAAATGTCCCTCAATATTGCTTCAATTTTTCATACATTCTCTTCATCTCTATTCTTTATTATATGCTCTCTCTTCATCTATGTTTTCTACAAAAAATTTATGGAAAATCCTGTACAATTCTATGGCGTTATTGAGAAAAATAAATTTTCTTTATTATATACTCTCTCATGGATTTATTTTTTTCGAAGAAGGGAGGTAAGATGATATGAAAAGGAGAGATTAAAGTGACTGAAGGAAAAAAAATCATGGAGAAGAGTAAAGGTTGTATATTGGAGTTACTGATATCAATTACTACTACTAATTAATTATAAAAAATAAAAACAGAAAAAGGACAATTTAGACTTTACCTTGACTCACCATTACTTTCCTTAAAAAGTGGATTTTGGCCTCCAACGTCAGTTATATAAGAATCCAGGGAGTACTGATTTAATTTCGACTACGTTTTACCAAATTTTTGATGGAATATTCCGGTCCAAAATACGTTAATTATGACGTTTGTCAGAAATATAATATATATATATATATAATTTTTTTAATTTAGTATTGATTTCTTAATTATATTTTAAAATTAATGTTATGTTAATTATGTTTTTAAAATTATAAAAATTTAAGGTAGTAGAAAATTACATTTATTTTTTATTTTTCTTATTATTATAATCTCTTGACCTAATATTTATCAATAATGATATAAAAATTAATTTGACCAAAAAAATTAAACCGTAGCTTTTAATTTGAGCCGGAAGGAGTAATAAACTTCAAACACGTATCTACCACGTAGCCTAACTGTGGGAGCTACAAGCAATTAGCTGTAATTAATTTAATTAAGTCGACAGCAATTAATATACGAGGCCTTTAAGTGAGTCTGACATTTTATGCAGAGATGCAATCGGCTGATACGAAAAGGTACGACTTTAAAATGTTAAAATATTACTAATTTTCTTTTGTATAATAAAGTCTAAAGGGATGGGTAAAAAAATTAAAATCATATATCAACATTAATTTTGTATAAAATTTAACTTTAGATTAAATAAATAATGTATTAGTTTACTTAAAAGAAAGAATAATACTATAGAGATTAATCGAGTTAGGTTAATAGATGATCTTACTTTTAAAAAAAAACAAATAATTATTAATAATTTAAAATAAAAGAATAACAAAATAAATTTTCCCTTTGGCTTAAACTGTGTGGTGCAATGAATTGAAACACAATTTTTGATAAAAATAATGTTTTGTTACCTAATTGTAGATGTGTTTTTAAATGTATTAATGAGAATTTTAAGAATTTAATTTTAATTTTAATTTTAATTTTTAATTTTAATTTTTTTTATCGAGTCAAAATCAAATCTCTACTTTTTATAAGTGTTCAAAAATAGAGTAGTTACCAAATACTAAAACACGTTGATATTTAAATTAAAAATACTTTTACTCTATCCAAAAACTCACCCCAAGGAATTCACTTATAAAAATGCAAATCACAAGGTGGTCGAGTGGATCTGAGTAAAATTAATTAAGAATCCACCGAGAAGATACGATACTCTTATTACTCAACGGCTAATCAATGGCACTGCAAACATGTCATAGAGCTGCATAATATGAAAATGAACCAGTACTCATTAGCAAATGAAGGGGGCTGTTCGTCCATTTAGATTATTATAATTTCACCACTATCAATACATATGAAAATCTACACACACACACACACACACACGTATAGTCTGTTTGGTTATAACATTGAAATAGGAGTAGAAATGTGAATAAGAGAATAAACATTTTTTTTCTTATGTTTGGTCACAACGATAAATTACATAATTTTGATCGATATATTGATAGTTTTTATTATTATTATTATTACAAACTTGAAAAAAAATACATAAGATGAGATGAAAAATGATTTGAATTCTGAAGGGCATGTGTAATGGTGAGACTGTTGTATATATACTTGAGATTAATTTATAAAATTAAGTATAATTTCACTATATATCCATTTTATGGAATTTTTTATTTTAAAAAGTTAATTATTATGGAATAAAGTCATGTTTGTTTACAAAGATTATAATCCATTGGATTATAATTTCAAGACTATTAATCTTAGGAGTTACGCGTTTATTTTTTATGAGATTATTCATGTTTGTGGGACTATGTTTGTTTTTATGTATACACCTCCACTCGCCCACCCCCACCCCCCCCACCCCCACCCTCACCCTCACCCTCACCCTCACCCTTCCCAAAAAATAATATTCAGATATATACACCTCACCCCACTCTCGCCCACCCCCAACCCCTCTTAATTTTTTTTTTTAAGTTGCCAGTAATAATAATAGAAATACTATAGTCATTTTAGAAGAAGGTTGAGATTAATTTTGTCTAGTAATTTTTAATCCCAAATGATAATAATTAATTTATGTACTGTTCACAATTTTGAAGAATCATATAATTAATTATTGACTAATCAATTTATTATATTAATAGATATTTTTGTTAACTGGAGAATATTATTTACATCATGCATAAGCATAACCGTAATTTAATTACTTTCTTTCTTTTGTTTCTAAACTTAGATCAATTTTTTTTTTTTCATTTTTAATTACTTTCTCCGGTGCAAGAAATAATCTTCTTCACTATCTTGAACATCATTCATTCTGTGTGTGCTTCCTGAGGTATTAGTAATTCTTCATAATCATCAACTTCCACCTGTTTACAATAATATATTAGTGTTATATTAAATTAATGACTAGAGTTAAGTTAATAACTTTTAAATGATGTGATTACAGTTAGGTTAATAACTTTTAAATGAAATAATTAGAGTTAAGTTAATAAATTTTAAATGAGGTGATTAAAATTAAATTAATAACTTTTAAATAAAGTAACAGCTTCTACATCATAGATCTAATAATTTTAAAAAGGGTACGTAATGGTAAAACTCTAAATTTTGTATGTTGGTTGATTGAGCATTTTCGAAGTTTGTTTGACAACAGGCTTAATTTTCTCAGCCTGAGCATAACTTTTTAAAACCATTGCGATTTATTCACAACTCTTTTAATTTGACAACAGGCTCTCTCTCTCTCTCTCTTTCTCTCTCTATATATATATATGGTGTATATATATATATACACAATAGATATTACACAAGAGGACTACGACGACAGATTTTTTTTGAATATATATAATGACAGTAAACTATCGCCATAGTTTAGAATATAGCTATGATGACGGGTGAAACCACGCCATAGCCTCATCGCATAATACATACACACAGATATATATTTTTTCCTATATATATATATATATATTACTTGCGATTTATTCACAACTCTTTTAATGATTTATATAGCAAACCTAGCACACATCTTTCATTTTATTTTGGTTGATGGATCAAAAAATAGGCGTACATTATTTTTATCATTTAATATTGAAATCAATTATTGAGATTAAAACTGAAAAATTCACAATAATAGAGGACGACGGGTTACTTTGTTACTAATAGTAGGGGACGACGATACTATTTTCAGCGATATCCGCTACTATTAGTGTCGGATAACACTCGTCATCCACTACTATTAGTAGCGGACATTGTGACGCCCCCAAATTCGGGTACTTGAAACCCGAATTCAGTACTTCACGATACCATCTCTATAACCGGATTAATACTAATAGTAATGCCAATAATATAAATATTAAACTTAACTTACAATTATCAAAGTTTAACTCCCAAGTACGTAACCTTAAATCATTCCTTACAACACATGATCATAAATATATATCAATGTCTTAATAATATTAAACTATCACACAGATAACATTGTCATCATTCAGCAACCTTTCCTTTTCCCTTGTTTCTAGCAGAGCCTTCGGAGTGTTCACACTTAGCTGAAAATATTTAAATTAAGCAAGGATGAGCATTTGAGTGTCCAACAAGTAATAGCAATTATATATATATATAAGCTGAAAGAATTTAAATATTTTCTTTATACTACCTTTCTACAACAGATCAATAGTTGTGAAGTAATCTGTACCAATAATCATAACAACCCTCTTTCAAATTTTTGAAACTACGATTGACTATATATATGGGGTTTAGGTGACATACTACTTAACATTATTTTCATTTTCAAAAGGTTAAATGAACTTCATCTATAAACCGTCATAACTTTTAGCACGCGGAGGAGGTGATCAATTGTAGACCAGGATTGATCAATACTACATTCTTAGAAACGATATTATCGTTCATCCTTTGTTCACCAGAATAAGCGCAAAAAAATTTTCCCATGTTAGGGATGTTCATACTTGTCGGGGTTCCAAACAAAAGGTTTTATCTTATCCAACAATAATCTATAATTCAACATGTATATATATATCAAAGGTGTATCAACATGTGTTTAAATGCAATGATTATCCAAATGGGGACACTTGTTTAACCATTTATAGAAATTAACAAACAGAGAATATATATCCGAATTACCATATACTAACATGTTGATAATCAATGGGCATATATAATATAGGTTAATAATCAGATAAAGAATAATATAATTTCAAACATTCTTACTCATGTCCATCAGATAAAAAGAATGCAAAGGTAGGATATTCGACGATGCTACCGCTTTATAACACGCAACTTAGTTTTATCTTTTATGTAATCACCTATCATTAATCGGATCATTCGTTCGATTAGAACAATATACTATAACACATAGTACTGCATTTCACAGTCAACACATAACCTACTCACGTTGTTACACATATATAAAGAATATCAGATCGCAAAACAAACAAAGAATGCGATCAAAATATTTAAGTCTAGAAAAATTTCTGAACTATGTCGGTGTACCGACAGCTCTATCGGGTGATTAACGAGTCTAAGACTCTATTCTATTACTCAATATCTGTAAACATCAGTCATATGACTTAATAATAATTTTTAAACATTTATTATACTTTAACATGAATTTCAAACACCGGAATCATTATTAAATATCAAACAGTTCTATTATCATTAATACTTAATTAATATTAAACCATTAATGAAATCATTGCCAAAATATCAAAGTTATTTACAATAACTCAAAATATTTTTAAAGTATTAATATTACCCTTAAATAATTTTTAAAAATTTAAAATCATTTATAAATAAGTACCATTAATATTCAAATATTAATGTACTATTTATCCACTATTAAAAGTAATTAATTATAACTTAAAGTATTTTTAATTCATTTATATCCCTTTTAAATGATTTTAAATCAATAAACCATTTTAAACTATTTATTTATCAAATAAATTTAATATCATTAATACTATCATTAATATTAAATTATTAATGAAATTATCCTTTAAATATTAAAAGTAATATTTTATAACTTAAAATATTTTTAAACACTTTATTTTCATTTAAAATGATTTTTAAAATAATAAAATCATTTTAAACTAAATTATTTAATATAATTATTAAATAACTTTAATATCATTAATAATAATTAATTAATGAAATTCAACACAAAATATTAAGAGTCATAGAAAATAACCTTGAATATTTTTTTATACCATAATATAATTTTAAATGATTTTTCATGTATTAAAATCATTTTTAAATAATTTATTTAATATTATAATTAAATAAATTAAATACTTTTTTAATATTCAAAAATATTAAATATTTATGAAATATATTCAAAATAATTAAAATATAACTTTCTTGACTTTAAAATAATTTTTAATAATTTATTTTGTATTTTTAGAATTAAAAACTAATTAATACTAATTATTTAATAAAAACAATTAATTTTATTTAAAACTGTCGCTAAAGACCACCTATAGCGACAGAACCGTCACTATAGGTGTTTTTCATATAAACCCAGAACACCTTATCGATTCTCGAGAAGCATTTATGTTTGACCAAGTGTTAATCGGCCAGTGTAGTGTTTTCGGACAATCTATGAATTGGATCTTGTATTACTAGTGCACGCTCACAATACCCAACATCAAACATGGTAATAAAGTATAAAACAAACAAGATCTAAGCTCTCAAAGAAGTCGCCGGACACTGCTCTTCATTTTTGGTCGCACAAAAATGAAGTTAATGATCGTGTGGGCTCACTTTCGACCTCCTACATACGCCGATCATGCATTGTTTTTGTATTCTAAGACTTCCACGTTGTAGACAACATGTAGGACTACATATCTATCGCTTAAACTCATTGTAACAACAACAGATCAAGATGATAAAGGCTGGTAAACCATGTCGAGATCATTTTCAAGCGCTTTTTCGGGTTTACCCGTAAAAACCAAGTCGCGATCATCTTGCTTGGTTTGACCGTCTACCACATGAGACATACTAATCATTTTAATGTTCTAATGGCCTTAACTTAAGGTACACATACTAGACTACCATATATAAACAACAAACAACAATAATAAAATAACAAAAGCAAGATCTGGCCGATTTAAAACGTTGTCACGCTTCTTTTTCGCAAACACGGGTTACCAGTAACGCCAGACCACGGCCGCCAACGCTTTTGACCTTAAATATCTTGCAACCTGTTTAAGATATGAACTTGATTCTTGTTCCAAGTTAGAGATCATATATCATACTACAACTACAAACTTAAAAACATCAAAAAGCATACATGACCAAAGATCTGTGGGTACACCGACATTTCTTTGTGCCGGACCACGCTTAATGAAATTTCCAGATTTTGTAGATCTTCAACCGAGCTTTTAAATGTTATGGATTCAACATTTATCAACCTGCATCATCACTGAGACACTATAACCAACATATTCTAACACTCAAACATAACATTAACATAAGATCACGGATGTAAATCGTGCTAGGGTTTTATACCTTTAAACTTTGATTTCTTGATTCTAACTTCTGATTTGTTTATGGAAATGGTGGGGATTGGTTTAGGGACTAATAAGCTAATAAATTTTGTTGGTTTGATGAGAGGAAAGTCTAGGTTGAGTGTTGATACAAAATGAGCTAACAATGCCTTATTTCCTCTCTTTAATCTATTTATAGAAGTGGCAATGTATGTGGGATTTAGCTATTATCCTTCATACTCATGTTGTCCATTGAATAAAATTCCTTATCTTGACCCTAAGCATGTTTAATGAGATTTTCCACCAATGATATGTTGACAACAATGTACTTTTTGTAATAAATTAAATAAAGTAATGTCACTAACTATATAAGGAAACTTGATTAGCAAAATTTGTTACCTTAAAAGGTAAATTCTGGCCAGCCATGTTCATAGTCTCTAATTCTTCACTTAGCTATTATTTTAATACATAAATTAGATAATTTAAAGGTCTAAAATACCCCTGACCAAGTGGGCTATGATTTGGGCTTGAATTGATTTCTTTTTGGGCTTCTTCCATAATTGTTTTGGGCCATTTAATAATCGTAGCCCAATAATTATTAATCTATGTTACCCAAGTTAGGGTTTAAAATAAATATAATTAATGTACAAAATTTATAATTAGGTTTTTGGGAGCTGTCGTTGACACTCCTAAATTAACCTCACTTTCACTCCACAATTTACAATAATTAAAGACAATAAATAAGTAAGGATCGATCCCACGAGAGTAAAGTTGTTTTAGAATTATTCTACTATTTTAATGTAAAATAAAGATGGGGTTTTGAAAATTATTTTTTAAACTAAGAGAACAAGAATTAACGATAAAATTAACCAAATATGTAAAACTTCAGATTCGTAGATTCGGTTTCACCAAGTACAACAATCAATTAATCAAGTAATTATTATTTCTCCTTCAATGAAATTATTAGCCCTAGATAACAATAAGCTCGCTATCCGAAATTCTCCTTAGATTATCTTTGTATTTAAACAAGCTCTCCACCGATTCTAACTAAAGATATAACCTGTAGAATAAGCTCTCTAGATTTAATATGATATAAACATTAAGAAATAGAAAATTAGGCTAATCCAAGCAACAAACACATAAGCTCGATTTATTTAACTTGTTTTCTAATAATCTTAGCAATAAACAAAAGTTTGTCCACAATTATTATTACCAAGTTGCTACTTTGTGATGAAGAGAGATATCAATTACACGTAATACCAATCTTAATCTAAAGATATGATAATGATCAAATTAACTCAATTGGCCATATTAAATTAATTAGATCAATTAGCATGCAATCAATGAAAACAGATTATCGTAAGAAATTTCACACAAGAAGGAATAAATAATAATACTCAATTAATTAATTACTTGTAATAAGGATTCACCTCCCTTTAGACCGAATAAAAAGAACTAGCCTCGACATGCTCTTTTGAGCCTTCACCCAATAGAGGATACTTGAATGTTGAATATTGAATGAATAAAACCTTGACCTCATCCTCTATTTATAGTGCTAGACAAAGTCCTAAATCCTATAGGATGTAGAAATCCAAATCCTAAAAGGATTTACAAATCATAACTAGTTTCCATAAAGAAATAGAATTCAATTTGGAAATAAATCTTAGTCTAAAGGAAATCCTAAAGCTAATAGAAATATCAATCCAATTCCATGTAGAAGTCTACCAAAATCAGATTTAGAAACTTTCCAAAATCCAAGATTTCTTGATTTTCCCGCTCAAATTCATTGGGGTGAATTTTCATTTCCTCTTTGCGACGTCCTTTGGTAAAACAGCATAACTTTTGATCTGGGAGGAGTTACGGGGCCTTCTACCTATCAAAATGAAGATATCGACGAGATCTACAACTTTCATTCTTTGAGAATCGACAGAATCGCTCTGCATCAAGGTCGAAATCGGCCTCCAAGTGACTGCTGTGTAAATTACAACTTCCAAACTTTGAGGTTCAACGTTCGCTTAGTAAGAATATCATAACTTTTTCATATGAACTCCGATTGGGGACGATTCAAGATGTTCCGGAAAGCTAAAGAAGAGCTCTACAATAAAATTCAAGTCCCAAGCTAAGAACATGCATCCAACTTAATGCTAAAAATTCTGCAATTTTCTCTTTTTCCTCATTTCAGCTCCAATTCTTCCTGAAATCATTAAATACCTTAATAAGCTCATATACCCATGAAACATGCAATAAAACTAAATATAATGGAATCAAAATAAATGAATAATATGCACTCATCAGTTTTCTTATTTTGATTAGGGTTTTAATCATACATGGACATTAGGGTTATAATATAATAATTATACTTATCCTTGCTAACTTAGCAATTAGGGTTTATGTTTAATAATTAAGGTTTCAAGAAATTAACAAGTCCCAATGTTAATTAGGGTTAATCATAGTTCATATAACACAGTTATATAATAGACTTGAACTCACCACCAAGTTTCAAATTAGGGTTTCCCACAGTAATTAGGGTTTGACATAATACACCATATATATAAAAAATTATATGCAAAAGATTCTGAATTTTAGCATTAATTTTCAATCTTTGACTTTAACCTTCGAACACATAAGCAAATAGAACCATGGAACCCAAGTTTTTAGTTTTTTTTTTTTTATCAACTTTCCATCAAAATTGGATTATTATTCCTACATAAAATAAAACCTAAATCTTCCCCCCACACTCAAACCTTACATTGTCCCCAATGTAAGAAAATCATGCAAAGAAGAAAATACTACTAGCAAACATGCAATAAAAACAAAAAATAAAAATAAAAATAAAGGGATAGAAAAATCAAATCGAGATCTTGAGTTGCCTCCCAAGAAATTTCGCCCGTGTTTAATGTCTTTGGCTCGACGTCATGCCCTCTTCTCAAACTTTCATATATCGGATCGCCTAGCTCCACCATCTCAATATTTTTCACCGATGCCCCCTCATAGAAAGGCTTTAATCTATGTCCATTCACCTTAAAGATCTTGTTTGTGCTCTAAGCCAATCTCAACCGCACTATGAGGAAACACATTAATGATAACAAAAGGACCAACCCATCTAGATCTTAATTTACCGGAAATAACTTAAGCCGAGAATGATATAGCAAAACTTTTTGTCCCACAAGAAAGGTTTTCCAGACAATCGCTTATCATGAAAAGCTTTGGTCTTTTCTTGTAAATCTTTGAACTTTCATAGGCTTCATTCCTCAATTCTTCTAACTCTTGTAATCGCAATTTTCGTGTACTCAAATTGCCTCCAAACTCATGTTGCCAGACCGCTTGATTGCCCAAAAAGCCCTATGCTCCAATTCAATGTGTAAGTGGCATGATTTTCCAAACACAATCATGTATGGTGACATCCCAATAGGTGTTTCAGACACAGATTCTATAGGCCCAAATTGCATCATCTAATCTCGTGACTCCAATATTTTCTCGCTTTCGGGTTGACGACTACCTTCTCCAAAATGGATTTTATCTCTCTCTGCTAGACACCTCACTTGACCATTACTCTCATGGATGGTAGGATGTAGAAACCTTGTGCAGAACATTGTATTTCTTGAACAAAGCTGCTAACACCCTGTTGCAAAAGTGGGTTCCGCGATCACTAATGATGGCTCGTGGTGTTCCAAACCTGACAAATATGTTAGTCCTAACAAAATCTGCAACAACTTTAGAATCGTCAGTCCTAGTGGATTTAGCTTCCACCCATTTTGAGACATAATCAATGTATTAAAAGAATATATAAATTCCCAAAAGATGAAGGAAAAGGTCCCATAAAATCTATACCCCAAACATCAAAAATTTCAACAACTATATATAGAGTTTGGGGCATTTGATTTCGTTGAGAAATATTCCCGTCCTTTGGCAATTAACACATGTTTTACAAAATAGATATGAATCTTTAAAAAGCGATGGCCAATAAAAACCAATTTCCAAAACTTTATTAGCAGTTCTTTTTTGGACCAAAATGTCCTCCACAAGCATTGAGAATGACAAAAAGAAAGAATAGGTTGAAATTCAATCGTTAGTACACACCGCCTAACTATCCGTCAAAGACAAAATTTCCATAAATATGGATCATCCCAAACATAGTGTCTAGCATCACTTTTTAACTTTTTCTTTTGGGGTTTGGAAAATTCTTTAGGAAAATGTGCACTTACCAAATAATTTACCAAATCAGATACCAAGGAATCTCAAAGATGGATGGAAAGAATCTCATCATCCGGAAAGAATCATGTAACGGTAGCTCCTCCTCATCTCTCAATAACCTACTCAAGTGATCCGCTACTAAGTTGTCGCGACCTTTCTTATCCTTGATCTCTAAGTCTAATTCTTGTAGTAGCAGTAATCCATCGAATAATCCTTGGTTTAGAATCTTTCTTAGTGAGTAAATACCGAGAAGCGGCATGGTCGGAATAAACTATAACTTTAGTACCAAGCAAATAAGATCGAAATTTATCTAAAGCAAAACCACACAGATAAAAGTTCTTTTTCGGTTGTGGAATAGTTTATCTCGAGCCTCATTCAAAGTCGTAGAAGCATAGTAAGAGATGGCATGAACGGCTTTGTCAATCCTTTTGTCCCAAAACAAGACTCCATCGCGTGATAGCTTGCGTCATACACACATGATCTCAAATGGCAACTTCCATTTGGCGGTTGAATGACGAGGCAGGTTAATAATTTTTTAAAGTATCAAACGCCTCCTTGATTCATCATCAAACTCAAAGTCCACATCTTTTTGCAAAGAACTTACATAAGGGTAATGCCATCTTCGAGAAGTCCTTGATAAATCTTCGATAAAATCCTCGCATGACCAAGAAAAAGAAATAATCTCCATGACGTTGACGGGTAAGGCAAAACAGATATAACATCTATCTTAGCTTTATCAACTTCAAGACCTTTAGATGACACTGACATGACCAAGTATTATTCCCTGTTTCTACCATGAAATGACATTTTTCCCAATTTAAAACAAGATTAGTTTCCATGCATCTATCTAGAACACGATTTAAATTATCTAAGCATGCATCCAAAGAATCACCATGAATTGTGAAATCATCCATAAAAACCTCGATGCATTCTTCTAAAAGATCCAAAAAAATGCTTACCACGCATCGTTGAAAAGTACCTGGGACATTACACAGTCCAAAAAACATCCGTCGATAGGCAAAAGTACCAAAGGGACATGTGAATGTGGTCTTCTCTTGGTCCTCGAGTGCAATCACAATCTGGTTATATCCTGAAAAACCATCTAGAAAACAATAATAAGTGTGCTCTATTTAATCTCTCCAACATTTGATCAATAAAAGGAAGAGGAAAGTGATCTTTTCTTGTTACAAAGATTCAATTTTCTATAATCTATACACACTCTCCACCTGTTTGCATTCGTGTGGGCACCAACTCATTATCATCGTTATTGACAACGGTGATTCCGGATTTCTTTGGGACTACCTTTGGACTCACCCATCGACTATCGGAGATGGGATAGATGATCTGATCGAGCGGTTTGAGCACTTCTTTTTCACCACCTCCATCATGGGTGGATTCAACCTCCTTTCATGCATCTCTTCAGAAGCTTAGCTCCATCCTCTAACAATATTCGATGCATGCACACGCCAGACTAATACCCTTGATATCCGCTTATTGTCAACCAAAATCGTAACATGGTCCTTAGGACTCTCATCAATTTTTCTTCCCGCACCTTGGTTAGATTACTAGCAATAATTACTGTGCAAAGTGTCATTAGTCCCCAAATATGCATATTTCAAATGAAGCGGTAATTGTTTCAATTCTAGAGTTGGGTCTTCAGACAATGTATGTAATAACTTTTGATGAGAAATGTGAAATTGAATAGAATATACCGTTGACTTATTTGAAAATTTTGGCAATGAATGTAATGCAGCCTACATTCTCTTTCAATTCTGGGTTTCATGCAATCTCTTCTTCCCCGCCCATGTACAAACCGATGTTGATTGCAATTTCCAAATTGTCCCTATGTAGTTGTTCAAAATCTCTATGCATCAAGGAGTCTCTCACATCGATAAGAAAAACTTGTCTATATCACTAGGGTACCTCATGGCATCATAGATGTTAAACCGAATTTTCTCACCATCAAACTCCATAGTCAAGGTCCCATTATGCACATCAATCATGGTTCTCATTTTTTTTAGGAAGGTCTTCCTAACAAGATGTGGGAAGGATTTGGTGATGTATCATCTTCCATATCCACAATGTAAAAATCTGCGGGAAAGATTAGTTCGTTCACCGCACTAAGACATCTTCAATTACCCTGGGGTAGGTGTTAAGACGATCGCGATTGGATAATCACACCAAGATTTTTTAAAGGGCCTAGATTTAAGGAAGCATAAGCAGATAAAGGCATAACATTAATTGAAGCTCCTAAATCTAGCATGGCTTTTTTCAAACTGGTGTTCCTATTTTGCATGGGATTGTGAACATTCCCGGATCTTTACATTTAGGAGGCATTTTTCTTTGAAGAAGCAAGCAGATACATTTTCTCCAACGTGACTCTTTCATCATTTTGCAATTTTCTTTTATTAGTGCATAATTCTTTTAAAATTTAAAGATACCGTGGTACTTGTTTAATTGCATCAAGAAGAGGGATGTTCACTTCTACTTTTCTAAAAGTTTCCAAAATTTCTTTTTTCTTTTTCATTGTTCTTTGAAGTTTTAGAAATTCGGAAGGAAAGGAAGAGGAATGTTTTAAGTCGATTAGAGGTTTAGGTTGTACCTTGGATTTTTCTGTTCCTCCTTTACCGCTTTCCTTCTTAAACTCTACGGGGTGGGTGGTGTATCCAATCGTGTTCCATTCCGTAAAGTTATGGCACTTGCATTCTCCCTTGGGTTGACTACCGCTTTGAGATGGTAATTTTCCGAGCCTCTAGATTCCAATATCCCCACAACAGTAGCAGTTGTCCTACTTGGTTCCTCAAATCTTGAACCAAGTTTTTGTCTCTTCATTGAATCTGGCCGTGGTTCGATTCATGAACTGTTGTGTCTCATTCCCATGAATGCTTTGAACATATCCTCCAATGATGTTTCAAAGAGAGTGCATGGACCGCTTGCTTTGGTTGATATTGAGGTTCATTTGGTTGGAAGCCCCACGCTTAGTGGAAATCGCAGTGGTGCCGCTTGTTGCTTCTCCCATAACTCGAGACTTGGATGATCCCTCCATCCCGGGTTATATGTGTTTGAGTACGGATCATACTTTTTACGAGGTGGTGGTGATAATTTCCCATTGTATTAGCTTGTTGCACAACCTCGTCATCTTGTAATGTTGGGCATTCATCTCAGATTGTGATTTGGTTGTAGACATATTCCACAAACCTTTGCAATTGGCAATTGACCAGTAGCTAATTGTCAACCATAGCAGCGATTAATTCAGTAAATTTGTTGACCATAATCACAAGTGCTTACCTCGCTTACCCTTATCGGTGCATGATTTGTTCTAGTGCTATATTGTTGTGAGTTCTTCGCCATGTTTGCAATTAAATTCCTCTCGCTTTCTGGGGTCTTGTCAAATAGTGCTCCTCCGCTTATTTTGCATCGATCATGCTTCTATCCATCGGTATTCAACCCTTCGTAGAAATCTTTGGATCGGTGTTGTTCATCTATTTGATGCGGTGGACAAATTTGGAACAAAGTTTTTTGAATCTTTCCAATCATTGGTATAATGTCTCCCCACCGAATTGTCTAATCCCACAGATCTCCTTCCTTATGTTGGCTACTCTCGAGGTGGAAAGTATCTCTCCAAGAATAAATTTCATGTCATTCCAAGATCGTATTGAACACGAGGGTAGGTAAGACAACCAATCCTTTGCCAAATCTGCTTTAGTGAGAATGGGAATGCTCTCACTTTGATTTGTTCTTGATGATTCCGTTTGGTTTCATAAGAGAGCACACCACATGAAATTCCTTCAGATGTTTGTAGGGTCTTCACCGTAAGACCACGAAAAGTAGGGCGATAAATGGATTAGTCCAGATTTAAGTTCAAATCGCAAAGATCTAAATTAGGATATTCAATGCAAGTGGTTGTTGATTTAAATTAGGAGTTGCCAACTCCCCGAGAGTTCTATTGTTGTTTGGAATCGCCATCTCTTCTTCTTTCTTTTCGGATTCGTTGGATAATAATTCCAAAGCTAAGTTGAGGCCTCGTGATGATGCGAAAGCCTCGTCTATATATACGCAGTAAGATCGTTGAACTTTAAGTTTTTCCTTCTTTAGCCTCCTTGCAGTTTCTCAATCTCGGATCAAAATCTAATATAGTAGCTCTTTGAGAAGATCGAAGTCATAAAACAAAAACAAAACAAATAATAGAATAAAAACAAAACGCCAAATTACTCCCTCAAGAATGGCGCTAAAATTTGGGAGGCTGTGCGTTGACACTCCTAAATTAACCTCACTTTCACTCCACAATTTACAATAATTAAAGACAATAAAAGCAAGTAAGGATCGATCCCACGAGAGAGTAAAGTTGTTTTAGAATTATTCTACTATTTTAATGAGTAAAATAAAGATGGGGTTTTGAAAATTATTTTTAAACTAAGAGAACAAGAATTAACGATAAAATTAACCAAATATGTAAAACTTCATTCATAGATTCGGTTTCACCAAGTACAACAATCAATTAATCAAGTAATTATTATTTCTCCTTCAATGAAATTATTAGCCCTAGATAACAATAAGCTCTGCTTATCCGAAATTCTCCTTAGATTATCACCGTGTAAACAAGCTTCCACCTGTGATTCTAACTAAAGATATAACCTAGAATAAGCTCTAGATTTAATATGATAGAAACATTAAGAAATAGAAAATTAGGCTAATCCAAGCAACAAACACATAAGCTCGATTTATTTAACTTGTTTTCTAATAATCTTAGCAATAAACAAAAGTTTGTCCACAATTATTATTACCAAGTTGCTACTTGTGATGAAGAGAGATATCAATTACACGTAATACCAATCTTAATCTAAGATATGATAATGATCAAATTAACTCAATTGGCCATATTAAATTAATTAGATCAATTAGCATGCAATCAATGAAAACAGATTATCGTAAGAAATTTCACACAAGAAGGAATAAATAATAATACTCAATTAATTAATTACTTGTAACAAGGATTCACCTCCCTTTAGAAACTGAATAAAAAGAACTAGCGACACGCTTCGAGCCTTCACTCCAATAGAGGATACTTGAATGTTGAATATTGAATGAATAAAACCTTGACCCTCATCCTCTATTTATAGTGCTAGACAAAGTCCTAAATCCTATAGGATGTAGAAATCCAAATCCTAAAAGGATTTACAAATCATAACTAGTTTCCATAAAGAAATAGAATTCAATTTGGAAATAAATCTTAGTCTAAAGGAAATCCTAAAGCTAATAGAAATATCAATCCAATTCCATGTAGAAGTCTACCAAAATCAGATTTAGAAACTTTCCAAAATCCAAGATTTCTTGATTTTCCCGCTCAAATTCGGCCGGGTGAATTTTCATTTCTCTCATGACGTCCTTTGGTAAAACGAGCATAACTTTTGATCTGGGAGGAGTTACGGGCCTTCTACCTATCAAAATGAAGATATCGACGAGATCTACAACTTTCATTCTTTGAGAATCGACAGAATCGCTCTGCATCAAGGTCGAAATCGGCCTCCAAGTGACTCTTGTGTAAATTACAACTTCCAAACTTTGAGGTTCAACGTTCGTTTAGTAAGAATATCATAACTTTTTCATATGAACTCCGATTGGGACGATTCAAGATGTTCCGGAAAGCTAAAGAAGAGCTCTACAATAAAATTCAAGTCCCAAGCTAAGAACATGCATCCAACTTAATGCTAAAAATTCTGCAATTTCTCTTTTTCCTCATTTCACTCCAATTCTTCCCCGAAATCATTAAATACCTTAATAAGCTCATATACCCATGAAACATGCAATAAAACTAAATATAATGGAATCAAAATAAATGAATAATATGCACTCATCAGTTTTCTTATTTTGATTAGGGTTTTAATCATACATGGACATTAGGGTTATAATATAATAATTATACTTATCCTTGCTAACTTAGCAATTAGGGTTTATGTTTAATAATTAAGGTTTCAAGAAATTAACAAGTCCCAATGTTAATTAGGGTTAATCATAGTTCATATAACACAGTTATATAATAGACTTGAACTCACCACCAAGTTTCAAATTAGGGTTTCCCACAGTAATTAGGGTTTGACATAATACACCATATATATAAAAAATTATATGCAAAATTTTTTTTCTAATTTATTTGTATAGAATATATTGGGTTATTACATTCACCCCCCCCTTATAAAGATTCCGTCCCCGGAATCACCGTTTTATAACCTCTACATACGAAAGTGTCACGTGTAGACATACAATCATTCTAAAGTAGATCTTGATCATAAATGATCGTATGGATCTTTAACCTATTCACGCAAAGCTTTTCTATCTCGATTAAACGAAAATTTGATTTCTAAAAGAACTCAAATTCCTTCTTCAAAACTTCTTTATAAATTTATTATATATATAAGAAAATCATATATAAGAAAATAAAACTTGGTTAGAATAATACACGGAATTGCATTGTCACCGCTACTCACGGATCTCGGACCGTCATGTTGTCAGAACCACTTCTTTTTGTTGATTTTTGACTTATTTGGATGACGTTGGTCCGTGATTGCTAAAGTCCCGCTTACCCCTTGCAGAAATCACACTTCCTGCCTCCATCTTCCTCTTCGGACAATCCTTAACCTTGTGATCAGTCGATCCGCATAGAAAGCATTCGCTATTCATCATAGGATTGGGGTAGTTGGGAGAGATATGGCCCTCCTGCCCGCACTTGTAGTACATGAACTTCCCCTTCAAACATTCCCCAGAATGGTTCTTTCCACAATTTCCACACTGCACAAGTTGCTTCTTAGCTCCTTCCTGCTTCACCTGAATACTTCCAAAATTGCTTCCCTTCCTTTTGTTACCACCACCGCTACTCCCACTAGTAACTTCCACCTTCCTAGTCCCTTCGACCTTACTCTTGTTCTTTCTCTCTTTATTGTAGATGCTCATGGCCTCACTCCCCTCCTCAGCAATAATAGCCTTCTCCATGAGTGTTGCAAATGTAGGGATCTGCAACACCGCCACCTTATTGTAGAGCCAGGGTTTTAATCCCAGCTCAAACCTCCTAGCTTTTCTAGCCTCCGTATCCACTTGATGCGGAGAAAACATGGTCAACTCATTAAATTTTGCGGCGTATTCCGCAACAGTCATGTTCTCCTGCCTCAACTCTAAAAATCTCACCTCCATCATAGCTTGCATACTGGACGAGAAATAGTTCTCAAAGAACAGTTTCTTAAACCTATCCCATGTAACTACACCTTCTTCTGCCCTCGTCTGATTCGCTTCCCACCAAAAATTTGCTTCACCCTTCATCACGTAGGTGGCAAAAGTGGTCTTTTCTCCCTCAGCTACCCTAGCTATTATGAACGCCTTCTCAATCTCTTTAATCCAAGTTCAAGGCTCAAACAGGATTCACCGCCTTTGAATTCGGGTGGTCCTACTGATTTTAAAGTCCTTAAAATTATGAAGCGGTTGTCCTCTTTTGGTTTCATGCATTTGGCACTCCTCACGCATAACACTCAGGCTATCATGTTCGCAAATTGTTTGACGGTCTCGCTTGTTGTTGTCCTCAACATTATTAGATGCATCGCCCTTTGGTTTCGAAGTTTGACGTCTTGGCGGCATTATCTGGTTAAGTAAAACCATATATTATTCTCTACATTCTAAATCTTATTGTGTAAGTTTAGTATATTAACTCATTTCATTATTCAAACTTAGATTCATATTCATTCCGAGATTTCAAAATACTTTACACATCACAACACATAGTGCTTTAATCATCAGCTATCCCTCGTGACTACAAAAGTCGGGATTTACTTCACCACTTGTACAAAAGTTTTATAATAATTCATTACATGTATATACTAAGCAACACATATTATATTAAACATGTTTACACAACATAACCTATACTACTTATTCACTAAGCCTTCTTTCCCGGATGCCTTTTAGCTTTGATGATCTTATTTTCCACAAACAAAACATGCTCCCCGTTTATAGTCGAGGACAATACAGTGGTATGCCCCCATAACAAACAAAGATAACATATTCTTTTCCATTTCTTCTTACCAGGTTTTTCTAAATCATGGCCTTCTATCTTCCTTTTTCCCTTATCTCTCGGAGCTGCACACGAAGTGTTGCTTGAGGTTGCCATCTGATTAATTTTGATTTTAAGCTTATCCTGCCCTTCCATTGATTCTATTAATGCTTGATTTATCTGACTATTAAGCAGTTTTTCTATCTCCCACAACCCTTCTAGAGAAGAAACCTTGTTCCTCAAATCCTGCACCTCCATTGATGCTTGATCAGCTTCAGCTTTAGGGTTTGAATCACTATCTGTCAGCTCCACCACTTTCGGATCTGGTACTATGTTTTTCACAATAATCACCTCGTCCGAGTTGGTTTCATTGTGAGATTCTATTTCCGCTATTGGCTTCGATATTAGCTCCTTCTTTACGATCCGTGGGTATCCTAATCCTTTCTCACCTGACATCTACACATATAAATTATCTTGATTAGTATATACTAAATACACACAGCAATTAATAGTTTTATATAAGTTATCTTTTATTTTGTTTGACGATGGATTTAGTCAATTCATTCCTTTATAAACTCTATACGAGTTATTTATATATTAATATATCACGATTTTAATACCAACCGACTAAACCTTTGGCATACTTCTATAAACGCTAAAGGCCTAAACTACCCACCACCAACTATCCTCTAATGGACAAAATTGAGGATTCCCTACCACCTACCCCTCTACCAGAATAAAAGTTGGGGTCTAACTGCCATCCTATGCATACAGAAAGGCATAAGGATTTTCAACACTAAACAGTCCCAAATAGAAACAAAGTGGGACTATATCGAACATGAGTACACATCAACGCCTGCTCTCCCTGCCGAAAGGAAACTCCATCCATTCCGCGTCGAACCGCCTAAAGGCGATGTCCAAAGCCTGCTCCAGGGTATATATCTTCGCATCTTTAGCTTCCCCCTCAACTCTCAACTGCCCTAGTTGCAGCTCTCTTTGCTCCAACCTCCCTCGGAACTCAAATTAACTCCGCTTTTCTCGGTGGCGGACGTCCTTCTCAGACAAATTGCTCGAAATACGGAGGTGTTATTTTGTGCCTCCACTTTCTCAGCCCTAACCCTTAAGTCGTCATTCCTGACCAACAAATCTCTTATCATCTCATGCTCCATGTACCCCTTCACTAAAGTCCCTCGACTCTTGATCCATCGAAGAACTACTCTTGGCACTCGTCGACCATCTTATGACCACAATAAATAAGCAAAACAACATCAAGAATAATAATAAAATATATTCATTGGTAAAATGAAATGATATTTTATTAAGTACAACTAAAACTCGATGGATCCCTCAACCCATCACTTTGCTAACATATTCTATAAGAGTTTCCTATAAGGTTATAACCTAGGTTTCGCAATCCTATTGTTTATAACCTACAGCTTTGATACCAACCTGTGACGCCCCCAAATTCGGGTACTTGAAACCCGAATTCAGTGCTTCACAATACCATCTCTATAACCGGATTAATACTAATAGTAATGCCAATAATATAAATATTAAACTTAACTTACAATTATCAAAGTTTAACTCCCAAGTACGTAACCTTAAATCATTCCTTACAACACATGATCATAAATATATATCAATGTCTTAATAATATTAAACTATCACACAGATAACATTGTCGTCATTCAGCAACCTTTTCTTTTCCCTTATTTCTAGCAGAGCCTTCGGAGTGTTCACACTTAAGCGAAAATATTTAAATTAAGCAAGGATGAGCATTTGAGTGTCCAAATAAGTAATAGCAATTATATATATATATATATATATATATATATATATATATATATATATATATATATATATATATAATTGAAAAGTGTGACGCCCCCAAAATAGGTCCATTTCATCCAACCCATTCTGAGTCGCCAAATACAATGTACGTAAATAACTACAACTTTATTATTACAACATATAAACTATGAGTTTAAATACGAGATATTGCCATCTAGACAATATCTACACGCAAATAAATCCCCATCATAATTATTGATACATTATTTTACAAAATGGTGAGGACTACTAAACAACTCTCTCTAGAACCTTCATTCCATACCCCATTAGTAATCGCTAAATTCTCGTTTCACGAGAAGAAAAATGGAACAAAAGGAAAAGGGTGAGCTCAACTAGCCCAATAAAGAATATTATGACTAAGATAATATACAACAAAATTATCGTTAGTCTTCAACAGGAAAAATCTAATAGAATACAATAGACAACAAGTTTTAAATCAATATTCGCAATGAAATAATAATTCATTAGAAGAGTTAAGTAGAGATGCAAAACTACTATCTTCTATGTATGAATTTTAAAGTTCATCGCTCTATCTTTTATCCCCGTAACATCAATCAATATATATCTCGGAATCAAATATTCATCTTGCACTGTGCCAAAGATATTCATCGATTGGTCATGTTCATCTAAACACCTGTTCATCTTTGCACTACGGGCCAAAGATATTCATCAAAAATCATTCATCTTTGTACTACAGGCCAAAGATATTCATCATAAATCATTCATCTTTGCACTTTCACAGCCAAAGATATTCATCATAAATCATTCATCTTTGCACTTCGTGCCAAAGATATTCAATAATATCATCATTTAAGATCGAGGATGATGAAAAATATTTTTAAATAAACGAATCCAGTGAAACAAAATGACAAGGATTAAGGATTAAGGATTCGTACTTTGTTTTATCCATATCCAAAAATACCTCAAAATAATCATAGTGGTGTAAAATTCAAGAATGATCAAAACATGGATACAATCAAAGCTAGTATCCAGAATAGATATTTTGGAATGAAAAGAAGAAATTTCATTTTTAGATGAATAAAGGCCGTATTCGGAATAAAGGTCAGATATCGTGAATAGTCGTGATATCGTGAGCGAGAATCTCAAACACTAAAAGATAGAAATTTCACAAAAAAATATCTTCACGCTTCGTGAATAAGACTCATGAATAAGAACTCGTGAATAAGAACTCATGAATAAGTAACCTGAAGCATGAAAAAGTTCCAAATTTGATAAAAAGTTTCAACCAATATTTTGGCATAATGATATTGAAAAATAATATCATTTTTAAAAAATAATATCCCTTACCTCGAAAGACAGAGATTTTAGTTGAAACAGGATATAAAGCTATGACTTGAACTTGACCGTATAGCAATACTCAAAGTATACTCAAAATACTCACAAGAATACATTTCGATAATATAGAGAGAGAAAACTTGATTTACGGTATGATTTTCAATTCTAACCCAAGACCCTATTTATGGGAAAATGCTTTAAAACACCAAAGCAGAAAATTTAATAAATTAATAATATATATTAAGTTTTCTACGCCTAACCTTCCTAGATCTGAATTCAAGCAACATGACACATTTATAACATGTGGAACACTCACCAAAAACGTTTTTATTATTTAAAATAATTAAAACTTCCAAAAATCAATTATTTTAGAACTCAAAACTTCAATAATTCATAATAAATAGCCCTTTTGCAGAAAATTGAATCTCGCGAATTTTTATAGGAAATTCAATTCTCTACAACTTTGCGAGAAGAAAGTTTTTCCAAATTCTAAATGAAATTGACCAAAATTCACAAGCAAGCGATTTTACGTGTATATAATCAAATTTCGATCCAAGAAATGGGTCTACCGACACACAAAAATCTGCTTTTTAATATTTATTGCAACAAAAATACTCTTTCTCCTCATAAACTCATATATCCTCCATTCATTATAAAAATATCACCATTATTATATTATTAAAATATAATAATATATTTAAATGAATTATTTTATCGAGAAAAGATAAAATATCAATTTTCAACAATTGTCACATTAAAAATTTTCTCCATCTATATCCACATAAAATCAATATTTTCCTCATCATATAAATCAATAATTAATTATTCACAAATAATATTACAGAATCACAAGATCTTTTGCAACGGTAGCCGCCTTAGAAAAGAGGGCTTTCAATAAGAATTTCTCCTTACTCTTGGCGCCTTGATTAGGTGACCAAACCTCTCCTTAGATGTAACTTTCTAGACATTGCCAATAATGTTATCTAATAATATTATTCGAGATAATATGAATTATTGCTTCGATAATGAAAAATATTGTGTAATGACAATTATTGAAACAATAAAGAATATAAAATATCAATGCAAAGAATTATTGAATCAATAAAATAAAATCTCGAATAAAGAATTATCGTAATAATTATTGAGGAATGCCTTCACGTAAGAATCAATAATTGATGCAATACTCAAGTGTCTTCGCGGCAACAACGCCAGACATCGTGTGTTTTAACCATTGGGTATTCCAACAAGATAATTCAGAATAATCGCTACCAAGTTATTTATAAACAACTTATTCTTGTCGTTTTCTTCCTCCAATCGCTTTCCGTTATGGGGCCCCACATAGTTCTACGCCGCATTTAATATTCCCGACGATCGAATATTCCACGACCAAACGAATATTCCCAAACAATAATGAATATTATATCACCACTTGCTTATTTAAAATATTTGCGATTTTACCCATAACTAACCACATTAATCAAATCCACCCTTACTATTTCAAAATAATAAATAAAGGAAATTCCTTTTATTTAAAAAATTTTTGGTCTTACAACTTCCCTCCTTATAAAATTTCGTCCTCAATATTGACGTCACGTCACGGTGTTTTGAAAAGATGAAAATACCTCGCTTTCATTTCGTTTCCAACTCCCCCGGTCATTTCATCAATAAAGCATGGTTTCTCCACAAAACTTTAACTTGTGGTATAACCCCGAGACATGGGGACATGTTCTTTCCTATCCAAGAGCTCGACAGTACCTCCTCATACGTTAAGTCTTCTATTTATCTCGTCACGGTTTCTAACTTCGAGGCGTGGTTGGTCGTCCACATATTAACGTAACATCGATACGTGAAAAGCGTTATGAACACGCGTCATACTTGGCGGTAAAGCGAGTCTTTAGGCCACGATTCCTATTCGATCGAGAATTTCAAATGGATTAATAAATCGAAGGTTTGAGCTTTCCTCACCTCACCGATTCTCGCTTTTGAAATAACAACTTCTTGCACCTCCTTCTTCAAATTCATCACTCGGTGTGTAGCTTGAATCGCTTTAACTTTATCGATTAAAGTCGATTATACTCGTATATCATCACGTGGGTACCTAGAGTTTTCATCTCCATCTCTATTATTTGTAAATTATACGAAATGAGTCTTTGACAATATCGTACTCGTACTTGTACACGATCTTCTACTCAACACGTCAGCTACCACGTTCGTTTTTCCAAGATGGCATGGTTAGAACATGTGCTGAAATGAGTCTCCTCTTGAGTTCCTCGAAGTTCTTCCCACATTCCTTGCTCCATTTGAATTTTGTATCTCTACGAGTCAGCTGCGTTAATGGAATAGCGATTCGAGAATATCCTTCAACGAATCTCCGATTATAACTAACTAAGCCTAGAAAGCTACGTATTTCGATTACCGACTTAGGTTGTTCTCAACTGTGACTCATATCCCAACCTTGGATAAGACGTCACAATGGCACCTATTCCGTTTACTTATCGCATGAATATGGCATCCTCTACGGAGAGTGCGGCTTCAAACAGATTCCACTGAAGAAGTCACCAGATAGAGGCTCGGGTATCAACTTCTACGACAATGCTTTTAACTCACGAAGTTCAATAGAGCCATTCGATATGAGATTTTAGAAATGGGTTTTGTACCGGATTTAAAGTCGATACAAATTCAATATCACGCCTCGGGAGTAGGCTAAGAAATTTTCAGAAATACGTCGGAAATTTACTAACAACAGAAATATCATTCAAATCTGACGTATTTTTGTTCAAGTCCATAACATGGCTAAGAAAGCTTGACATCCGTTTTTCAATAAACGAATGACTTTATGGCTTGATATGAAAGAGTTTGACTTCAATGGTTTGGTTGTTTGAATTCAAATAACAGGTTGCTTAGAAATATGAAAAATAACAACCTTACGAAAGCAATCAATTTTGGCATGATGAGTAGTTAACCTTAAAATCATATCAAGAGCAAATATCTTTAAAGAAATAAAGTCAACAGGTAATGTGATAGTGCCAACCTGAATCAAGCAAGATTTCTAAACAGTCGATGTAATGAAAATTTCTCCTAACGGAGTCTCCACAGATAGGTAAAAGTCTAATTTCTCCGTAGTCAAGTTCAAACGTTGAGCGCAAGCAAGAGAGATAAAAGGATGGGTAGAACCAATATCTAATAAGGTATAAACTTCGCAAGAATTTATAATTAAATAACCCGTGCTAACTTCGTTCGGGTTCCTCGCATTTTGAATGGAAGTCCACGACAAACGCTTCTTCCGAGAACCGATTGACTTTGACTTTTTTCGGGACATCCTTTTGAGTCACCATCCCCATTGGACTTGGTTTCGCCACCGCATAATCTCGAAAGCGATATGTCCTTCTTTTCCACAATTATAGCATACCTTAAACTATTGTGAGCGGTTTAATGATATGTCCCTCTCTCCCCAAGATTTGTAACATACTGACCGGTGGTCTTTCTCTCTCCTTGGAACCGATTCTTCTTGTGCCGACGTCTTCACATGGTCGTTGTTGAATCTCCTCTTTTTAAAATCTCCTCCCGATTTCGCTTCTTCTATTTTCATGGCCACGATTACCACCCGAGTGGTTACCGCCTTTGTCCAAGTATTCTTCTTTTCTCCGTGGTTATCGTTATTCGATGATCGCTATCTTGAGTATGATCTCGGTTATGGTCCTCGGTTGAGCGTACTTTCGTTATCTCATTTCTAACAATCGAGCCACATTGACAACATCTCGGTCAGAGAGAAAATTTATGAGAAATGAGATATCGACGATGCGGAGTTTCAAACCTCTCGAAACATCCGCGTCATACGTTCCTCATTCTCCGCCAAATGAGGTGCAAAACTGGATAACTCAGGAACTTCGCCTCGTCTTTGGGACACCGTCATGTTATTCGCGCTCCGGTCTAATAAACTCCACTTCCTTCATACGACGAATACTTTCGTGGAAGTACTTGTCATTGAACTGCTTTTCAAACGTCTCCCATGACATCTTTGAGTGCAAATTTGGATGGGCACGCTTCATGATTCCCACCGATAATATGCCTCGTTACACGGAACATAAAAAGTAGCGAATGGAACTTTCTGTTCCTCTGTGCATCCCAAGACATCGAATATCTTCGTAATTTGTTTGACCCACGTCTCCGCCTTAATCGGATCCGGCTTTTCCCAAAATTATGGTGGTCCCAACTCTTTGAACTGCTTGGCTGTGACCACCCGTGAATTGCTATCATTTCCTCCTGTATTTTGAACACGAGTCTCCCTCATCTGATTTTGCATGAACTGCAAAAAACTTCTAAACATCTTGTCGTTCATCATCTGCTCAGTGGTGTTGTTCACAGGAGGTACATTGTCAGCCTGTTGCACGTTCTCCTCGTTGGTAAGTACAGGCATCTCCACGGTCTCATTTCCACTGTTAATATTCTCAGTCGACATTCTCAAATACTATCATAAAACAAGGATTAATTAAGGAAATCAATATATCACATAATATCCCTATATACTAACCAACTAACAAATAAGCTTAGGTAGGACACATTAGCGAAGGATTTACTCGTCTCTCCCCTCCTAGTTCTATTCCCGATCTCCAGGAGATCATATACCTAAGCTCGATACCAATTTGTGGCGCCCCAAAATAGGTCCATTCCATCCAACCTTTTCGAGTCGAGTCGCCAAATACATGGTACGAAATAACTACAACTTTATTATTACAACATATAAAGCTGTGAGTTTAAATACGAGATATTGCCATCTGATAATATCCACACGCAAATAAATCCCCATCATAATTATTGATACATTATTTTACAAAATGGTGAGGACTACTAAACAACTCTCTAGAACCTTCATTCCATACCCATTAGTAATGGCTACATTCTCGTTTCACGAAAAGAAAAATGGAACAAAAAGGAAAAGGGTGAGCTCAACTAGCCCAGTAAAGAATATTATGACTAAGATAATATATAACAAAATTATCGTTAGTCTTCAACAGGGAAAAATCTAATAGAATACAATAGACAATAAGTTTTAAATCAATATTCGCAGCAGAAATAATAATTCATTAGATGAGTTAAGTAGAGAATGCAAACTACTATCTTCTATGTATGAATTTTAAAGTTCATCGTCTATCTTTTATCCCTGTAACATTAATCAATATATATCTGGAATCAAATATTCATTTTGCACTACATGCCAAAGATATTCATCGATTGGTCATGTTCATCTAAACACTGCTCATCTTTGCACTACTGCCAAAGATATTCATCAGAAATCATTCATCTTTGCACTACAGGCCAAAGATATTCATCATAAATCATTCATCTTTGCACTACAGGCCAAAGATATTCAATAATATCATCATTTAAGACTGAGGATGATGAAAAATATTTTTAAATAAACGAATCCAGTGAAACAAAATGACAAGGATTAAGGATTCGTACTTTGTTTTATCCATATCCAAAAATACCTCAAAATAATCATAGTGGTGTAAAATTCAAGAATAATCAAAACATGGATACAATCAAAGCTAGTATCCAGAATAGATATTTTGGACGAAAAGAAGAAATTTCATTTTTCGATGAATAGTCGTATTCGGAATAAGTGTCGATACGTGAATAAAGTCTCAGATCACGTGAAACGAGAATCAGACACCAAAAGATAGAAATTTCACAAAAAATATCTTCACGCTTCGTGAATAGTACTCATGAATAAGAACTCGTGAATAGTAACTCGTGAATAGTAACTCATGAATAGTAACCCGAGCATAAAAAAGTTCCAAATTTGATAAAAAGTTTCAACCAATATTTTGGCATAATGATATTGAAGAAATAATATCATTTTAAAAAAATAATATCCCTTACCTCGAAAAGACAAAGATTTCTTAGTTGAAACAGGATATAAAGCTATGACTTGAACTTGCAATCCGTATAGCAATACTCAAAGTATACTCAAAATACTCACAAGAATATGCTCGATAATATAGAGAGAGAAATGCAATGATTATCCAAATGGGGACACTTGTTTAACCATTTATAGAAATTAACGAACAGAGAATATATATCCGAATTACCATATACTAACATGTTGATAATCAATGGGCATATATAATATAGGTTAATAATCATGACAAGTAATAATATAATTTTCGAAACATTCTTACTCATGTCCATTGTGCAAAAAAAAATGCAAGGTAGGATCTTGCACGATGACGCTACCGCTACAATACCCAACTTAGTTTTATCTTTTATGTAATCACCTATCATTAATCGGATCATTTCGTTCGATTAGAACAATATACTATAACACATAAGATCGCATTTCACAACAAGACATAACCTACTTCCACGTTGTTACACATATACAAAGTCGTTGCAGATCGCAAACAAAACGAGATGAATGCATTAAAATATCTAAGTTTAGAAAAATTTTCGAACTATGCTTGCACCGATTATCTTAAACGACTCTATCTGATGATTAACGAGTCTAAGACTCTATTCTATTACTCAATATCTGTAAACATCACGGTATATGACTTAATAATAATTTTTAAACATTTATTATACTTTAACATGAATTTCAAACACCTAATCATTATTAAATATCAAATGATTCTATTATCATTAATACTTAATTAATATTAAACCATTAATGAAATCATCATTAAAATATCAAAGTTATTTACAATAACTCAAAATATTCTTAAAGTATTAATATTACCCTTAAATGATTTTTAAAAATTTAAAATCATTTATATATAATTACCATTAATATTCAAATATTAATGTACTATTTATCCACTATTAAAAGTCATTAATTATAACTTAAAGTATTTTTAATTTATTTATATCCCTTTTAAATGATTTTTAAATCAATAAACCATTTTAAACTATTTATTTATCAAATAAATTTAATATCATTAATACTATCATTAATATTAAATTATTAATGAAATTATCCTTTAAATATTAAAAGTCATATTTTATAACTTAAAATATTTTTAAACACTTTATTTTCATTTAAAATAATTTTTAAAATAATAAAATTATTTTTAATCTAAATTATTTAATATAATTATTAAATAACTTTAATATCATTAATAATAATTAATTAATGAAATTCAACACAAAATATTAAGAGTCATAGAAAATAACCTAGAATATTTTCTTATACCATAATATAATTTTAAATGATTTTTCATGTATTAAAATCATTTTTAAACAATTTATTTAATATTATAATTAAATAAATTAAATACTTTTTAATATTTCAAAAATATTAAATATTTATGAAATATATTCAAAATAATTAAAATATAACTTTCGGACTTTAAAATAATTTTTAATAATTTATTTTGTATTTTTAGAATTAAAAACTAATTATTACTAATTATTTAATAAAATAATTAATTTTATTTAAATCGTCGCTAAAGACCACTATAGCTTACGTAACCGTCAATATAGGTGTTCTTCATATAAACCCGAACACCTTGTCGGGCCATCGAGTATTTATGTTTGACCAAGTGTTAATCAGTGTGTGTAGTGTTTCTGGACAATCTATGAATTGGATCTTGTATTACTAGTGCACGTCTACAATACCCAACATCAAACATGGTAATCAAGTATAAAACAAACAAGATCTAAGCTCTCAAAGAAGCTGTCAGACCTATTCTTCATTTCGGGGCTGCACAGAAATGAAGAACAGATCGTGGGGCTCACTTTGGACCCCACTACCTGCTGATCATGCATTGTTTTTGTATTCTAAGACTTCCACGTTGTAGACAACATGTAGGACTACAGATCTATCGCTTAAACTCATTGTAACAACAACAGATCAAGATGATAAGGGTTGGTCAAACCATGTCAGAGATCACCTTCAACAGTTTTCTGGGTTTACCCAGAAAACCGAAGCTGTGATCATCTTGCTTGGTCCGTCTACCACATGAGACATACTAATCATTTTAATGTTCTAATGGCCTTAACTTACAGTACACATACTAGACTACCATATACAAACAACAAACAACAATAATAAAATAACAAAAAGCAAGATCTGGCCGATTTAAAACGTTGCAGTTCGTTTTTCAAGTAAGCACAGGTTACCAGTAACGCCATGGTCGTACGTAATCATCAACGGCTTTTGACCTTAAATATCTTGCAACCTGTTTAAGATATGAACTTGATTCTTGTTCCAGGTTAGAGATCACATATCATACTACAACTACAAACTTAAAAACATCAAAAGCATATATGACCAAAGATTCAGAGCTAACCGACATTTTTTGTCGGACCACGATTAACTAAATTTCCAGATTTTGTAGATCTTCAAATTCGAGCTTTTAAATGTTATGGATTCAACATTTATCAACCTGCGGATCATCACTGAACATTATAACCAACATATTCTAACACTCAAACATAACATTAACATAAGATCGTGGGATGTAAATCGTGCTAGGGTTTTATACCTTTAAACTTTGATTTCTTGATTCTAGCTTCTGATTTGTTTATGGAAATGGTGGGGATTGGTTTAGGGACTGATAAGCTAATAAATTTCGTTGGTTTGATGAGAGGAAAGTCTAGGTTGAGTGTTGATACAAAATGAGCTAACAATGCCTTATTTCCTCTCTTTAATCTATTTATAGAAGTGGCAATGTATGTGGGATTTAGCTATTATCCTCCATACTCATGTTGTCCATTGAATAAAATTCCTTATCTTGACCCTAAGCATGTTTAATGAGATTTCCCACCAATGATATGTTGACAACAATGTACTTTTTATAATAAATTAAATAAAGTAATGTCACTAACTATATAAGGAAACTTGATTAGCAAAATTTGTTACCTTAGAAGGTAAATTCTGGCCAACCATGTTCATAGTCTCTAATTCTTCACTTAGCTATTATTTTAATGCATAAATTAAATAATTCAAAGGTCTAAAATACCCCTGACCAAGTGGGCTATGATTTGGGCTTGAATTGATTTCTTTTTGGGCTTCTTCCATAATTGTTTTGGACCATTTAATAATCCTAACCCAATAATTATTAATCTATGTTACCCAAGTTAGGGTTTAAAATAAATATAATTAGTGTACAAAATTTATAATTAGGTTTTTTTATTTTGATTAGGGTTTTAATCATACATGGACATTAGGGTTATAATATAATAATTATACTTATCCTTACTAACTTAGCAATTAGGGTTTATACTTAATACTTAAGGTTTCAAGAAATTAACAAGTCTCAATGTTAATTAGGGTTAATCATAGTTCATATAACACAGTTATATAATAGACTTGAACTCACCACCAAGTTTCAAATTAGGGTTTCCCACAGTAATTAGGGTTTGACATAATACACCATATATATAAAAAATTATATGCAAAAAAATTTTTTTAATTTATTTGTATAGAAAATATTGGGTTATTACAGACATAACCCGTCGTCCATTGCTAATAGTAGCGGATGTGAATTTTTCTATTTTAATTTCGGTGGTTGATTCTTGCATTGGAGGCTAATGATGATATTTGTTTATTTTTAATTGATAACAAATACTTAATATGGATCATTCTGATATATATTGAATGTATATTCTCTTAATTTGTAATCTATTAAAACCCAAATGGTCCTGGTCCAAACCTATAATCCTAATTCCTAAGCCCAGTTCCAGTCAGCACTGATCTTTCTCTCCCCCACCCCACTCCACCCCACCCCACCCCAATATGATGGAGAACCACATGGTTTTCCTTAATTAAGGTGGCTTCTGTGATGTTTATTTGTGGCTCATAAATTTCTATGGATTTTGGATGTTGATGTTGATTAGAAAGGATCATAATTAAGTAGTACAAAAAAAGAATCTCAAAAAAAGAAATGTTATTAGCGGTTTTAGTAACTTAGCAGCACATGATTAGAGACAACATACTTGGGTTTTTAGTACAAATGAAAGTAAGATGCCATGTTTTTGTAATTTCTATTTTAGGTTTTAACATATATTATGCACAGGATAAATAAATATATTAATTTTTTCTAACTATAAATTTAAAGATTAAATTTTTATGCTGAAAAAAATATTCCATATGTTAACCTTAATGTTAAGATGTTCTTTTGTACATTTGAATTTAGCTAATAGTAACTAGTAAAGAGTAGTAATAAAGATTTAACCATCATATTTATCATTTTTTTTTTCAAAAAAAAACTCTACTGTATAAACATAATTTATGCATTTAAAATTTTAAAATCTAGTGAGATGGCCCGTCTAATGCTATTAATTATTTTTTTAATGTGTCTAATGGTATTACTTGTATTATTTTAAAAGTAGTACACATTCATAATTTTTTTTAACTTAATTTTTGATTTATAAATCAAATTTATGTCGAACGATTTTACTTATAAGTCCCAACTTAAATAACTTGTATTTTAACTTATAAATCATTCCCGAACATGCTCTAAATACCCTAACCTAACAAAAGTATCCCATTAATTTGCGGGTTAAATACACTTATTTTTACTTTACTCGATCTTGATTTATAAATGCATTATTGAACTGAATTTTTTTTCATTCGACTCATTGAACTACAATTTTTTTACAAACCGTTTCAAATTCTGTTAAATTGTTTGACTTTTAACGGATTGAGTAGTACATATGACAGATAAACTTTGTACATGTATATATATATATATATATATATATATATATATATATATATATATATATATATATATATGTCCACGTGGCATCTCATGGTGAAATAAATAAATAAAATTCCAAAAGGCCAACAATTAAAACAAGTTAACCAAATAATAAAATAGTAAAAAATTCAACCAAATAAAATCTTTTAACTTCATAATTATAAAATAGAAAAAATTAATAACTTAAATGTGATATTATATATATATATATATATTACTAAAAATTGAAATTATTTTTAGTAAAAAAAATTAAATTTAAAATTTAAAATATTTAAATAAACAATAATGAAAAGTTAATTATCTTCTCAATTAAATTAGTCCCTTGATAAAAAAAAATTTAATATAAGGCCATTTGTTAAGCCGACCCAAAAACGAATTTGAAAATGATATCATTCTCACTCAAATCATTTCATTTGCTTCAACCCTTTCGTTTATGTTACGCAATAAAAGGTGGAAAATCACCGCCGCCGCCACCTCGACCTCCACCTCCACCTTCACGACAATTGCCTCCATAACCACCATCACATCCATAGTTATCTTCACGTACGCTGCAGATTAAATCAAATCAAATTTAAATCAACACAAAAATAGATCTGGATATACATACTCACACAAACAGACACACGCACACTTTCATCTGATTCCTTTTTCGTTCCAGTTCTGTATCGATTGGATAATATGTTTTAAATAATGGTTTTGCTTCGGATAAAATAATATCTTTTGGTTCAGCTGAATTCCTTGATTCATCTGATCAGATAATATGTTTTGAATAATGATTTTGCTTTGGATGCGTTAAGCTTTAATTTATTCTTTTAGTTTGATATTAGTTGCCCAATTTTTTTTTTTATGTTTTTACATTAAGTTTTAATTTGTTATTTTAGTTTATTTTGTTTTGTAAAATATAATGACTATTTTGGTAGTAATTTTTTAAATATTATAATTATAATTATAATTATAATTATAATAATTTCTTCATTTTAAAATATTAGATAATTTTATATTTTTAAAGTGAAATTAAAATATTTAAAAATAAAAAATATTATATAAATTCATTAATTTTATATAAATATATTTGTAAAAATTATTCATTAATATATTTTATTATTAATTTATTTAATTATTTGTTATTTAAAAAAAAAGCCCAATCTTAAAAACTAAAAAAATTAAACAAGAATTATTTTATTATTATTATTAAAAAAAATTAAAATAATTTTTATATTGCATGTAGGCGTGACCATGTGATGCCGTCTAAACTTTATTAAATTTTTAACGGTTTTTTAAAAAATTTAACCCATTAATTTGCCAAAGGCGTGGGGCCCTTTATCTAGTAAGGACCATTCATTATTTCTTTTAGTGTCCCCCATTAATTGTCCATTTGTCTATTGTCTCTACGGCTCACTTACCTTCCATCTTTCATTTTACATATGGAAGAGCATGACCACCACCTCCTCCTCCTCCTCCAACCCCTCATACCCACCACCTCCCCGGCAGCTGCAGCCACCGCTACAACCACCGGTGCAAATGATCATAAGGATGTGGATAACTTCAAGCTCATCATCTCATCAAATTCCGGCATCATCTTCAGGTTTCTTCTACTCATCCTCATTGGATCAGTCTCCGTATGGGCAAATTATGAAGCCTCCAAAGGCTTCACCATCACGATCATCAACGACGCCGGCAACTCCTCCCCCGGAAAACTTTTCTCTCTCTTCTACGTCTCCAATGATAAAGCCACACGTATAGTCCTCAGCACAAGTCAATTTGTTGAAAATTTTCTTTACCCTGATGTCCAGCATAGTCAATCCCACCCCAAGAAACAAGTCAACCATGTGATTCTCCGGCTCGCCAACCAAAATTTGACCACCAACTTTTGCGTCGAATCAAGAAAAAAGCACGAGCATGTCCTCCATTTAAGTCCTTCAATAATGGAAGAACCAAATTTTAATCATGCCATTGTGTCTGCTGTGCAAAAAGGTATGTCGCGTATTTGGCTATGGGACGGTCAAGGTAACGCCCCACGGGGACTTGTAAACGGTATGATTGAGTACATAAGCAGCTTGGCAGGGTTTGAGCCGGAGTTGAACTCCGGCCACCACGGCAAGTTGCCGGAATATCATGATATCGAGAGTTATTGGAAGGGTAAATTAGACCCAAGAGGCGTGGCACAATTCTTGGATTATTGTGAGAAGAAAAATGTAGGTTTCATCAGACGGTTGAACCAAGCCATGAAAAATGATTGGCACGATTCATTGGGTTCCAATTGCGTAATTGAACAGAATTGATGCTAGCTATGTATTTCAATTGGTGTCGCGCACATTCATTATTTTAATTTCCTCAGATGGGGGAGGACGAGGGGGGAGGACGAGGGGCGGGGGCGGGGGGGGGTGTTATATTACAGCAGCTCTACTATTAATTTGGATACTGATGGACGGCTGCGACGGGAGTTTTTAAGTGGGGACGGAGAACATCAATATTCATGCTGATCAGGAGTCGATATATATGTTTAATGATTAGAACATGAATTAAGCGCCCTAGAAAAATGTGTGATTCTGTCGTGGCCAGTACAAGTATTAGATAAGTGTTTGTATTGTATAGACATATCTGCCTATGGATGGTACGTTTATTTTTAGAGTAATGCTACGTGGACAGGCGATAGACATGGACAGGCGATAGACAGGAAAATTGGACAAGTTTTTCATTTTTTTTTATTATTGTGATTGTATAACCCTATTTTTGTATATGTATTCAAATTACACCTAAAACACTATATTTTATAAAAATTTCTGTTGAAATAAATACTATACATTTTTTTAGAGTCGCAATAAAAAAAAATAAAAATGGACCGGTCCAATTCCCCAGTCCCATTTCCCTTTCCAGCAAGACTTATTGTTATTTTTATTATTTATTTGTCAAAGTGGCTATTTTTTTTAAACTAAAATAAAGACAATAAATTATTTATTTATTTATGAAAAAGTTGACTGGATTTTCTTTAATATATTATCAATCTTGTGGTCATTAGGAATTATTTAATTTGAGTTGGAATAAACTAATGTTAATTAATTACGCCACTGATCCAAAATACGTTTTCCACAATTTCATTTCCTGGGAAATACTATTAACCACAAAATATGAATCCAATCCAATCCATGAATGGGTCCATTTTAAGTAACATATTTGGTCTGATTCATTCATCTTAGTAGTAGAAAATAATAAGTATGAAATTAATTGGAAGGTGATATTTTTGTGTATCTAGTCAATACTATATTAATTAATTGAACAACTTATGATGAAGTTATCATTTAGCATTACTCTTTTTTTAATAAGCACTTGCCTAGTCGGGAATACGGATACCGATCCTTGTTAATCAAACAATTCATAATCATAGGCATAGGCATAGCCAATCGTAATAAACATAATAAAAATTAGATTCATCGAAAAGAATGGGGGTTGAAACCTTTTTATACTTCCTCCTCACGTCTCCTTCAAGTGTGAGTTTTGATTTTTCTATATTATTCCATCCTTTTCACACACAAAAAAAAAATCATATTTTTTTAAATCAATTTATAAAATTTTAAAATTGATCTTACTTAATTTGATTTAATGCAATAGTCAATGTTGAAAACCACTACACTTGAGCTATTTGTTTGTAAAGATTACACTTGGGATAGAACTATTAATTCTAAGTATCTTGTTTATTTTTAAATTTGAGTTTGTGATTATTAATTCTCATATTAAGTGTCTGCGAACAGGCCACTCTTTTTATTTATTTACTTATTTATGAAAACTGTAGTCTGTAGCTCTAATGCTCAATCCAACTATAAATAAAATACTTTACTCCCACAACATTCTATATTTAACCTTTCCTTATTTTCTTTGGACTTTCAACCCAACACTTTCCTTTCCTTATTTTGATTTGGGCCTAATTTACTTAATTACTTAATAATTTTTTTTTATAAAAAATGATATATATATATATATATATATATATGTGTGTGTGTGTGTGTGTGTGTGTGTGTATGTGTGTGTGTGTTGATTTATTTTTTTTTTGCAATGTATTTGATATACGATTAACTCGACATAAAATTTTTATAATATATAACCCAACTCTTTTTAATTTACTTATTGTTAAATTTTAGAATTTATATTAAGAAATTAAAGTTTATTAATTTTAGCATCATTCACCCTTTTTAATATTTGTATGTACAATCTTAAAATAATATAATACACAGTAAGAAAATTTTGACATATTATTCTTCTTTCTTTTTTTGTTCACAAAGCTCCACTCAGTAAATATTTAGACAAAATAAATATATAACTTTCGCACCAAAAAAGAAAAAGAAAAAAACATAATACAAAATAATAATAATTATAATAATAATAATAAAATAATTATTAAAAAACCAATGAGGAACATAACAAAGTGCTCATAATATATTAGTGGTATATTAAATTAATGGTTAGAATTAGGTTAATAACTTTTAAATGAAGTGACTAGAGTTAAGTTAGTGACTTTTAAATGAGGTGGTTAGAGTTAAGTTGATAGCTTTTAGATGAGGTGACAACTTCTAGACCATAGATCTAATAATTTTAAATCTGCACATTTAAATAGAGACTTTCCATTTCAAATTGAAATGGAGAGGATTATGATCCCCTTTATACATACATATATAGGTAATTTTGAGTATAAACGGAGTATGTATATATGTTTGTCACAAATTGTTGGTCAACTAATATTCTCATTTCAATCCTTCACAAAACCATCTATCGTCAAAAATGACTTTCTATCTGAAACGTACCTATACCAGCAATCTATCTGGGATTTCCAAATAGACTTAAACTTGCCTATCAACCCCCACTAAAAAAATACTACTTGATAGATTTTTAATCTTCCTGCATGCCATCATCTTCACAACCCTCTAAAATAATTATAGAATGACTGACAGACCAATAGATGCTAATGCGAAAGCACAGCGTATGTCTCTCTCTGTATATATATATATATATACATATCACCCTCAATCATCGATCTGTCTTGTACGGTAATGGTGTTGTAAACAACCTACCTCAGATACTTGGCTGTCTCATGAGTAGTTACTGCGGACCAAAAATTGAATGCGGTTTGCTAATTAATTATTTAAAAGCCATCTCTTGGCAGCATCATGATAAGAAATGTAGTGGAGTAGATGAAAAGCGGAGGACTTCTGCTAGGATGCAAGGTGGCTGCTGAGCTGGAGGGGTTGGAAGGTCCTGCACCAAAAACTGTTGCACCATTTGAATTGCTTATGTTTAGAACCGATGAGCTTGTGCTGCAAATACGAAATTTACTCCTGTTAATTTTCCTCGTGTTTAGTTTGCAAAAAATTGAAAACTTCAGAAATTCTAACTCAAATAACCTTGTGGATGGGTATTGACATGTACCAGAACCTGCACATAGATAGAAAAAGAGAGGAATTTAGTAACTAAACTCGATCACCATCAGACCAAATGAGATATAGAGCTAGCTTATTTCTAATTAATTAGTCCTTCAATAAAAAAAATGAGGATTAGACAAGAAAAGTGGCACCAGGACTTGAAGTTTATGATTAAAAAAAAAAAGAGCAAGGTAAATAGAACTACTTGTACAAAGTGTTATAAAATCGTGTAGTTTTCATATTCATAATTGAAGAGGTTGCTTACTTGGATTGGTGCTAGTAGTAACAGCAGTGCCACCAAAAGTGCAGCTAGTGGGTACCGGATTCTTCTGATAGTAACTGTTGAATGCATAAGAGGCATGGTCGCGTAGCGTGTTTGGATTGTAACAGCCACCACTAGGCTGAATTGCCGAGCAATCAGCACCCCCGTGACCACAAGCATAGTCCAATGCAACCTGCAGCGCAGTTTGTGAGGCGGATTGACTAGCAACACACCAGCTGCTTCCGGTTGCGGGGGATGTTGTTGTGGTGGTTGGGGTCGTTGTTGGATTGGTTGTGACCGAGGGTGAGTCGGGGTTTGAGATTGCTGGATTTAATACTGGAGTTGTTGATGATGGGGTGGGGTTTACTGTCGGAATAGTTGTTATTGGAGTTGTAACATCCATTTGCCTAGCGGAAATTGTCCTAGACAATGGTGCTTGTTTTTCTCTATTTGCTTCATGGTCTGAACCTGAAATCAAAATCAGACTAAGGTAAGTATATTTTTTACTATTTTAATTTGTAATTTCATCGAACACCCAGATAAAAACATTGCGAAATCTGAATAAATTGCAAGTATTTAATTATTAAAAAAAATGAAAAAGAAGCAAATCCAATCAATATAATATTGTAGGTCTAATGTATGTTAGTTTTGCAGCCTTAAAAAAACATAAGAGAAAGGTGCCGAATATAATTCCAAGTTTTTTTTTGGAATTTAATATTGAACTTGAATTTAATTTTTGTTAGACAATTTTAAAGACATCTACTAAGCTGTGCTTGAGCTTGAACCATTACGAGCGTGTTTGTGGAAAAGTAGCAGAATTCAAAGTAGTAGTACTGCTACAATTTTGTTTGAAATCATAGAAAGTGAAGAGGAACAATTTCATAGGCCAAACAGAAGAATATATATAAATAAATAAATAAATTAAAAGCTGAGAGGCGTAATGACCTAATTAACAAAGTAAAAGTAAAAGTGAATGCGAATGAATCACGATTAAATATTTGAGGAACACGGGGGCATTGAAAAGCAAATACATTTGGGCGAAGAAGAAGCATTTAAGACAGAGAACTAGAAATTGATACCAGCAACTGGACTCGATTGCAATTGCAGAGATGCAAATTGATTACAATTACAATTACAATTCATTGGAAAGAAAGAAAATTACAAGAGCAAGAGAAATGAAAAAGAAGAAAAACATTTACAGAGAATAAGATACCAGCCCAGCCATGTGTAATATGATGATGTTGTGAAAGTGATCATCACCTGAACACAGAGCAAATCCCAATCCCAACTGGATGAATATTACAAGACAATGAGCCATCTTGATACCCATTCTTCTTCAATTCATAAGATTGCTTCAAAACAAAGAAAGACGGGTTACGAAAATTCAAACTGGAAAAGCAACATGAGCATGTTGAAAAACAGAGGATCTTGTTCCCTTGATGATTATTTGTATTTTTTTAAAATAATTTTAGAGAGAGAGAGAGAATAAAAGGAAACTTGACAAAGGAGGGATATATTATACTCCACTATCATATATGGGGGAAGGGTTGAGTGAGTAGTGAGGGAGCAAAGAGGAAAATTGGATAGAGAGAGAGTGTGTGGATTGTTAGTGTGGTTTGTGGGTTGTACAAGCGGTGCTTGTAATCATTGCTTTCCCTTTTTACTATTTCCTTAAATCGATTATATTTAGTACCGATCCCTCTATTTCATGTTATTTTGTTAAAATTGGTAAATTTATTTATAATAAATTGATCAATTGATATACTGATACGTATAGTATAGAGAGATCATCTCTCATGTGCGTGTTTATATTATATTAATCAATTAATCAAAATTAAATTCATATTAACTACTCCGATCAAATTTGTTCACCATAATATTATTATTATATAATAAATTAAACTCTAGTTTTAATTACAGAATTTTGAAAGGGACCTACTAGTATTGCCATCTCGCTCTGCTTGGCTCACATTTTATTATATACCCTCAAGTGCCTCAACCCAAAACTCGTTGAAGACATTAAAAAGAAGAGTCCTTCTACCGCGATATTGTTTTGGCGACATTATTTTTTTATTTTATTTTTTTTTAGTTTCTTTTTTTTGTAGTATTTCTCAAAAAATATATAATATTTATTTTAATTGAAATTTTTATAAAAAATAGTATTTTAGGTGTAATTTGGATACATATAAAAAAGCAGGCGTATACGATGCATGCAACTCGCTTTTTGTATGTATCCAAATTACACATAAAATACTGTTTTTTACAAATATTTCAATTGGAATAAATACTATACATTTTTTGGGAGGTACTACAAAAAAAATCAAACAATAAAAAATGTCACTAGAAATGTCACTAAAAAATGTCCCTTTAGACTTATTGTAAAAAGAAAAGGATAAAATATCCGACTTCATTTACATTTGAACTTCTAATGCTAAATGTTAACGTCATGACGAAATCACCAAAACAGTAGGTCAACATTGTGTCAACGGCGATTGTATTGTTGTGAAATCAAACTCACGAAATACACTCACATAAGCATAAATAAAGAAATATAAAGTATGAACACAAGATTTACATGGAAACTCAATTGAAATCAATTGAAAAAAAAGAGTAATCCACTATAATAATATTGGGAGTTGTATCTCTTGTGTTCCCTCTCTCCCCTGTCTCCTCTCCCCTTATTGTTGTATTTATAGATATCATATCTACCTGAATCCAATTAGGAGGACTTCATAACAACAATTAATGGCTGGTAGATTCCTTCCCAAATTAAACCTCCTTATCCCACCAAATGAGGAAACACAATCTTATTTTAATAAGGACTCTCTCGTTGTCAAAATAAATATATTAGACCATTAAATAAATTTAATTACATCTTAGCTAGACCCAAATAATCATATTCCAACACTAAAGATACATACCAACCCAACAGAAGAGGAGAAAGATAAGAGAGTGCAGTGTAATGTAGGTAATACAACTTCTCCTCCTATATATGAAATTAAACGATTGATTCTCCTTCTTTTTGGGTGGTTGTGTGACATCCATGAGATGACTACCAACTGCATAAGTAAGTGTATACATGCTACTACCCATCCAAGCATCACTTGTATAATGCATTTTTATGGAAGTGGTTAGCATGAAGTTTATTTTTAGATAAGTTAATCAATTGAACAATAGAGTGCTGACACGCAGGCGAGACTCTATGTGTGTCAGTATTCTATTTGTCAATTGACCAACTTACTAAAAAATAAACTTCATGCTAATCGGATCCCATTTTTATCATGTTTGAATAAGAGATGATCAAATAGAATATCCCAAGAGATAAACTATAATGCATTTTTTTTATCATGTTTGCATAAGAGATGATCAAAGAGATAAATGGAAATAAAAAAAATAACATGGAGATAGGGAAGAGAGAATTTAACCAAAAATATATATTAAATTGTGCCACAGAATTATATAAAGAGTATTAAGTGTGTCAAGTAGAAGTACGAGAATATATCACGTCATTGTGTGCATTTTTTTTCCTTTCTAATCTTGTCTATTTCATGGAATAAAAATAAAAATAATAATCAAAATTCTAAATGTTTTTTAAATTAAAGAACACGTGAACATTTTGTACAATTAATTCTTCTATTATTATTATTATTATTATTATTATTCAATAATGCAATTTAAACCTTTTTAAACAAAGATAAGATAACATTAAGAAATAGGTGAGTGGAAACCCAATCGGCCTCCTAAATTCAACTCCAATATTATTATTTTATTATTTGCCTCAATAATCTTGGTTCATGACATTATTTGAGCACCATATGAAAAGGTAATTTAAGTCGGAGAGGAGGATGAGGATCTTCCACACATTATTAATAATGACCAATTTAAGAGCAAGTGTTTCACAATAATTGGAAGATACTTCTGTCAAATAAATATTTTAATGCATTGAAATGAAACCAAAGAATAATTAATTATATATAAAAAAAAATGAATTCCCAGTATATTTGGTGAGGTATTGTATAAATTCCGGATCCGGTTCATGGCTGTTGCCTTATTGCACATCTCCGGTTCTACAGTCACTTTATTTATTTATTTATTTATTAAATAAATAAATAAATAAAACCATTTTCAGAACTGGAGGTCACTTTGTATTTTACTCCCCCCGTTCCTAAATAAGTGATATTTTAGAAGAAAAAATGTGTTCTAATTTATTTGTTGTTTACAGCTTTCTAGGATAATAAATTATTTACTTTTTAATATTACCCCTACCTTCTCTCATTGTCTCAACAAATTCTCACCTTTAGTATTAATAATTTTCAACTTAATGATGAAATTTCACACAAATTTTAATTATTATTAAATGATACTATTAAATGACTTTCTTAATACACAACATTTATATAGGAATGGAGGGAGCAAGTTGTATCCGCATATGAACAAAATACATTATCCATGATTCCAGCAAATTGAGTTACCAAATTATATTTTCCATTGAATTTCAGTAGTCTTGTAATTTTCCGTGCCCATTTCATGAGAATTAAATAAACCGCTAATCCATTGCGAAGGAGTATTTACTAACAGAATCAAGAAAAAAGAAGGGGAGGGGAGGGGGAGGGGGGGGTGGCGTGGGGAAATGGCATCTTGTTTTTGTTCTTCATTCCCTCCGGTACCATCAAGTTCCAATATCTCCAAATTCATCTCAGATCAACCTTATCTATCCATGCTAGAAACCAAATGCACCACCATGAAAGACCTTCAAAAGATTCATGCCCAACTCATCAAATCAGGCATAACCAAAGACACCGTCGCCGCCAGCCGTGTCCTGGCCTTCTGTGCCACTTCTCCGGCCGGTGACATCAATTACGCATACTTGGTCTTCACTCAAATTCAAAACCCAAATCTTTTCTCTTGGAACACCATCATCAGAGGCTTTTCTCAGAGCTCAAACCCACAAATTGCAATCTCTCTGTTCATTGACATGTTGGTCAATTCACCAATCCAGCCACAGAGACTCACTTATCCTTCACTGTTCAAGGCTTATGCTCAACTTAGTCTAGCTCATGATGGAGCTCAACTTCATGGAAGAATCATTAAACTAGGCCTCGTATTCGATCCCTTTATAAGGAATAGTATGCTACATATGTATGCAAATTGTGGGTTTTTGAGCCAAGCATGGAAATTATTTGAAGAAGATAAGGATTTGGATGTTGTTGCTTGGAATTCAATGATTATGGGTCTTTCTAAATGCGGGGAAATTCTTGATTCCAGACGATTGTTTGATAAAATGCCAAGGAGAAGTACAGTGTCATGGAATAGTATGATTAGTGGGTATGTCAGGAATGGGATGTGGATTGAAGCAATGGATTTATTTTGTAAAATGCAAGAGGAGAAGATTAAGCCCAGTGAATTTACATTAGTGAGCTTATTGAATGCTTCATCCTGCTTAGGATCATTAAGACAAGGAGAATGGATTCATGATTACATAACAAAGAATGATATCGTACTGAATGTGATTGTTGTTACAGCAATTATAGACATGTACTGCAAGTGTGGAAGCATTGAAATTGCGTTACGAGTGTTTGAAATGAGCCCCGTCAAGAGCTTATCGTGTTGGAATTCCATGATTTTTGGTCTGGCTGTCAATGGGCGTGAGGATGAAGCTATTCAGTTTTTTTCTAGGCTTGAATCTTCTAGTCTTAAACCGGATAGTGTCAGTTTTATTGGTGTTCTTACAGCCTGCAATCACTCGGGTTTGGTTGATAAAGCAAAGTATTATTTCTTGTTAATGACAGAAAGTTATGAGATTGAACCGTCAATTAAGCACTACGGTTGCATGGTTGATGTACTAGGCCGGGCACAACTCATTGAAGAAGCAAGAGAGCTTATAAAAAGTATGCCTATAAGCCCAGATGCAATTATATGGGGATCTTTTCTTTCTGCTTGCAGAAGAGATGGGAACATTGAGATGGCAAAATGGGCAACAAAGAATCTGATGGAGTTGGATTTGAACGAGGCCAGTGGTCATATACTTATGTCCAATGCTTATGCAGCTATGGGTCAATATGAGAAAGCAATGCAGGAAAGGATCTCGATGAAAAAGAAGCACATAGAGAAACAACCAGGCTGTAGTTTAATTGAAGTTAATGGGGAAGTTCATGAGTTTGTAGCTGGTGGGAGGTTGCATCCTCAAGTCTCAAAGATCTACAGTTTGTTAAGTGATTTGAGGTTAGTGTTACAAGAGACTGAATCTTGTGAATTTTCAGAATGTGTGACATTTCACATGAAAGGAGTAAGTTCTCAATCTCCTCCTGCTATTTGCTTTTAGAAAATAATTCATGACAACCTTGCTACTATACTTATTCATTTTTAACTCCTCTGTTTTGGATTGATACCATGTCTCTGTCAGACGATATTAAATAACTTATATTCAATATGAAAAAAAAGGAAAATTTACGAGACCCCATAAAAGCCTAAACATAGTGCAGCTACCTCAAGCAACAAAGGAAAATAACTTCCCAGTTTCTCTCAGCAAGAAGTAAAGTTTGCTTAATTTGAAATATCATATCTTAAACGAACAAAGAATTGCTGAGTTGCAAGTCCTAAAGGAGGTAGAGGGGGCAGAAACATGAAAGTCATATTAGCAAAATTATTAGGGTGATGAAGGAGAGATAAAAATTTGCTGCCTATAAATTTTTTCATATAGAAAATTTTTTCACTAAATTATTGTTTCCCGAGAAAAATTCATGGAAATATTTTTGATATTTGGAAAAGACAAATGACAAAAAGCTTAAGTTGTTTGGAGGGAAATAACATAGCTTCTACATATATGAATATCAATAAGAAAGAAGGCCAAAGGAAATAAGGTCATGTTTGTTTGCTAGAATTACAATCCCAGGACCATATTCTCATGATCCTATAATTAAATAGTTCTAGTAATATGTTTGTTTTCATGTGATTATTCATAGGATAACTTAAAATAATCTCATATTATGTTTGTTTTGTCTAGGATTATTTAACGTACCATTTGAACTATTATACACTTATCACTAATAACAAATATATCATATTCTCATTAGGTTGAGTATAGATAGATAGGATAAGATACATCGGTCTTTTTAAACAAAGTTGAGATTAATTTTGTTCACAAATTTTTACTCCCAAATGGTGGGATTATAATACCTAGTTGGACATGGTATTAAATAATTCCCCTTCAAGTCATTTTATTATCCCGGGATTAACACTCTGTTTCTGAGTTTTGAACAGAAAAGAAAAGAATAAAAAACTTGAAGTTTTCCTTTGTGTTGTTTCTGAGTTTTTAATAGAAAAGAATAAAAAATTTAAAATTGAGGACATGAGTTGTAATTTAAATTTATTATATTAAAAGTTGAGGATAATATGGGAATTATAAAAAATATTACTTATTCCAATTTCTTTTCCGTCCAAATCAGACCAATTTTGGACGGAAAACTTTGGCAGAAAAAGTGGCCAAGTTTACTATCCATTTCTTTTCTTTTCCGTTTATTAAAAAACTCATAAACATAAGAATTGGAAAGAAAACTTAACTTTTCTGTCCATTTCTTTTCTTTTCTGTCCATTTTAAAACTCAGAAACAGAGCATAATAATATCAAGTCTATTTTTAAAAAGAAACATGAGACTTGGGATTAATAGTCCAATCCCAAGTGTTATTAATTTCAAGTGTAATCCTTGCAAACAAATATAGCCTAAAGGTAATAATTTTAATAAAAATACATTGCACTTGATTTTCTTCTACCTTGCAAGTGAAATTGCCTATTCTAAATGTTTACGGAAACTATTTTTGGTATTTAGAGTTTTCCCCTGCAACCCCGGGTTTGGTTAAATTCACACAGGTCGAAATCCATTTGTTTATGCTCTAATCTCACAAATTATGAACAGTAGTTATGATACCCGAATCAGATTCACCTGCAGCTCAGCAGCTTTCTATATATATATATATATACAATGTGCCATGACAGGATTTAATAGTTCACTTTTTCTGTGTAAATTTTTGGTATTTGTTGGGACAGACAATTTACATGAAGAAATATCTGTTGAGAGTTAGGCAGCTGGGATTATTATTAATACAGATAAAAAGACACTACTAATTAAAAGGTTCATGTTACTTAACCGTGTCCTAATCCTATAAATTTATTTTTACTATCTCCCTACTTAAAACCACAAATCCTTGGTTGCTGCACAAAAAATGGCTGGTTGTGCAGACCTCGCCCTAGTGTCCAAAAGTGCCATGAACCATCATAGCATCCCAGAGCCTGACAAGGCCACTAATCACAGGCCTAGAGCTGAGAGTGATCCCCTACGGAGGCCTCGTGGCAGGCCCGCCGGCTCAAAAAACAAGCCAAAACAACCCATAATTGTCACTCGAGACAGTGTAAACGCACTCCGAGCACATGCTATAGAGATGAGTTCTGGATGTGATGTGAGCGAGGGCTTAACTAGCTTTGCTAGGAGGAAACAACGCGGTGTCAGCGTGCTTAGTGCCACAGGCTGCGTGACCAATGTCACATTGCGCCAACCTGGCTCATCAGGGGCCACTGTGACCCTCCACGGGCGGTTTGAGATTCTGTCACTCCTGGGGTCAATCTTGCCACCACCGGCCCCACCAGGGCTCACAATATACTTGGCAGGGGCACAGGGGCAGGTGGTGGGGGGTGGTGTAGTTGGTGCACTCATTGCTTCTGGTCCTGTGGTGATTATGGCTGCAATTTTCATGAATGCTACTTTTGAGCGGTTGCTGCCTCTCGACGACCATGAAGCAGCACAGAGTCACCACCAGCAGTACCAGAATGGGTGTCACCGTGTGGATCATGTTTCTGATATTTATGGGGTGTCACAAAATTTGCTTACTAATGGTTCCTTGCCCCCAGAGATATATTCTTGGGCACCAGGGCGCACACTTTCCAATAATTGAAAATGCATGAGTTCTAGCAGCGTCCGAAGATCAAATTGGTTGGTTTAGTTTCATTGGACCAAGAGATGCAGATTATTATGTTAATTCCTTGAATTTATCTGTCAGTTTATGTCAGTTGAGATTTTACACTGTTGAAGTTGCTAGATAATGCGATAAGTGAAAGTCATCCGGTTATTGTTAGTTTATTTAGTGGAATAGGGACTTGCTAGAATTAAATGTTTTATTTCATTTGATTAATAAAGCATAACTAGTTATAATTACGAACTTATATAAGCGTTAAAGCAATTTTTATTCAAGAAAGCTCTGCAAATTACAAAAGGATAATTTACAGAGGCAACTCTCTCTTTATTTAACATCCATATGGACTAGCAGGGTACAAGACGTAGATAGATGATAAACTAGCTATGTATATGTATATATATATATATATATAGCTTTATTCTCTTCCAACTGCTTCTCCATATGTAAAAGCTCCCGCCTTAATTTATGCTGCAGAATTAAAGAAGAAAAGAACATGAATGTCCACAGTAATTAATGTTGTGTTTGGATTCAAGGAATGAAATGGAGGACAGAATGGAATGATTTTAATGTATTTTAAGTGTATATTTGGTTGGCTGTGGTGGTGGGTGTTATCATATAATATAATGGCAAAATTATCACACATTGGAATGTATTTTATTTCACCTTCCCTACATGGAATAAAAAAACAAAGGACGTAATGAATTTTCATTCTATTAGAATGGTCATCAAATACACTATTTTTATTTCATTCCTCAATCCAAACGTAACATAAGTTTAACATTAAACTTGTATAGATAAAGAAGAAAAGGAGTGGACTTACGAATTGCAGTCGAAGTTGGGATCAACAGAAAAGGAGGCTGAAGGAAGGCCACATTTCTGAGGAATTGCAGCAATATTGGAAAGCTGGACATTGGGGAATGCAGAAGCAGATTGCTTTAGGCAAGAGCACAATTGTCTCCTATCTGCTGCGGTTCTAGCCATTCCGCTGAGTTGTTTCACCGCACCGCAGCATCCACCAGATGGCTCGGAGGATGCACCCGTTGCATACGAGGAGCATTGCCCCAATGATGCACCTAGGTCACTGCAGCTCAGTGCCTCTCCTGGTTCCACCATCAAATTAGCCACCACTGCGAACACCGCCATGAAATGGGCAATCATTGAATATTTGGCCATTTTGTTACTTTTAGTACCCTGCGTTGTAATTTGTGTGTATGTAATGTAGGGAGAGTTGGACTTGAGGAGATATTTGCAGGCCATGCACATATTTATAGGCTAGTTGAGGCTAGTGTTCAATAAATTGGCTTAAGACAGCAAATGGGGCTTGATTTACCGACTTGTATCTTCGGATTTCTTTTACGTCTCGTTGTGTTAACATTGTCAAGATCAGTATTTGATGGTTAGTGGTTAGGCATTAATTTATTCTGAGCTCAAAATTCAATGGCAGAAGTTAATACGAGACTGCATCTTGGTTTACTGTTGGGATTGTGTCCTTTGTGATTATTGAGGAGTTTTAGTCCGAATTGTATACGTAGTAGTACTCCACTCAGGAACAAACATACCTTCAACGCATTTATCATGCAGTTTTTAGGAGTAATGTAATGTGGCAATAAATGCATGCATATTGCTAGATATCAGTAATAGATATGCACCTGTTGGGGTTAATCCATATCCATATTTTGATTGGAGTCCATTTATTATTCAAACTTTTTTTTATTACAAACTAATAAAAATATTTCAAATTATAATGATGTGAACGTTTGGATCAGTTTTTTATATTAAAAAATAATTAAAATTATACAAGTGGATAATTAACTTACAAAATTTTTCATTGTTTTTAAATATTTATACAACAAATCAAAAATATAAAACATTCTTAAATAAACACAATAAATAAAGCCAAAGCATCACCATCAAAAATAAATTAATAAATAAATTTAAAAAAATAACTCATCCCCACCTTCATAACCACCACCTCTATCTCGCACAACAGCGGACAATTAGTGTGCATCAGACACTTTACATCAAATGACCCAAGCAATCCCCTCACAAATTCTTCTTCCTCCGTCACCATAGATCTCATCATTCACCGGCGGATCGGATCTACGTGAAAGGCAAATATGCTCAACTTTATTTTATAGGTATGGCGAGAGAAGCAAAAATAAAATGTAATAAACTTAAAAGAGCAATTTTATGAAAAAGTTAAATTTAGAGGGGCAAAAAAAAACTTAAACTACTACTATTCTAAAAATACTAAACAAACGGTGTATAATATATTCAAATTCTCGCTCTCTAACTCGCTAAATTTCATCCCAAAAAAATATGTCTACTGAGAATAGATCTTGAATCTGCCCGTGTTTGAGCGGTGCTAAAAGTAATGTCACTTGACATTGTATTAACAGGTCATTTTTATGACATTGCAACACTCATTCCTCAAATAAGAAATGAAAGTCGATTGCAAAGTATAACAGATTTCAAATAACATAGTACTAATAATTTCAAAATATTTAATAGTTCATAATTTATAAATATCGAATTAAAAAAAACTCCAAATATATATACAATAATCAAAATCTAAAATCAAATAAACCTATTCGGTTAAAGATAGCTCTTTTCACATGAAATCCTAAACCGTCACTACAAACTTTTCGGAAGAAAAATACACCACGAGTCAAATATCCAGTACAGATATATAGAGATACACAAATACACCACAATATATAATGAAACCAAAAAAGTCGAATGAAAAAGCAAAATACGAATTACGAATGAATTATACACGTATCAAAATTAGCGAGGTTAGATATAAACGGTGAACAATGTCGAACAGACAATTATAATTAAAAGGATCCAAAACAACAAGAAAGTTGAATCAAATATTTATAAGGTGAGAATTTCATACTGAGCTCAAATATAAATAGTCAAAAGGCTAACAAAATGCATAGGTGTCATGATGTATGCAAATCAAACTGGATACTATGCACGACACATACATCACTAATCTATCAAACAAATCAAATCAAATATTGGGCCGACCCATACGTATCCTGAACAAACATATCAAATAGTCAAAGTTCACACCCAAAGCAATATAACAAAGGATACATCGTAGACTAATTATACCATCACAGATGGTGTCATGCCCCGGTATCAAGAGGACATACTTGTGATATCCCATAGGTGGTTAGCTCAAGTATACCCCTAAGAATGAAATTACAAAATGTAAGCCGAAAGATGTTCAAATCACAAAGTTTACATAACCATTTCCAAATGATAGCGAATTATTCAAAATACAACGTGCTTAAATGTCTCAACAAACCAAAGAGCAAAAATAACTTCTGAATATCAACGAAAATATACGAATAAAGTTGCAGGCGAATAATGTTTCAAAACACAATTTGTCCAAGTGAATTATCACATAACCGATATAGGGAATAGAACAACAAGAAAGAAATGAAGTACGAAATTAGTACTTGAGAATCAAATCCACATATAACATACTCCACAAAATCTGAACCTCTATTGTCAATGATATCAAATACAAAATTTTAATCACCACCTAAACATATATTCACCCCAAATTAAATATATAATTTAGACTAATAATTCTAACACACTTTTAACCTTGAAAAGGTACTTTTAATTATTCGCCACCCTAATATAACAAATTATTCTTAAGATCTCAATCCATTGTGTCAATTATATCAATATGCTTTTATAATTATTTTCAAATTAATTAATTTTAACAGAAATTAGACTTTAAATACTCTAATTTAGCCTCAAGAATCACTCTAATCGAATTTAAAATCATTAAGTTATACATTTTTAAATATTAAAACTCAGTGCAAAAAATCTGCTTGAAAAATCTCAGACCAGCCAGTTCTTAAAATTCATAACAAATCATACGTTAATCTTTAACAATTCAAAATTAGTGAACATATTATAAGCTTTATAACATGTCCAAAAATTATAGCGATACAACGGTCGAATTATGAGATATAGCCTACGCAATAAACCTTAAAATATAGAAATTGATTTCTAGATTTTAACATTTACATTCAATCAAATTATATTCCTTTATATAAATTTATCTTCTCTTTATGATTATTATGATATCTAATTTCATGCCTATATTTTATTTAAAAATAATTTCTAATTTAAAAATCCTCATAACTAAACTTAAAATAAAAATACAAAATAATATTTACCTTCCTTATTTGTCTTTATTCAATACAAAGAATGTGAGACCCCGAATTTTATGAAATAAAAGTATTCACTTTTTCTATTTTGGTAAATAATTAAATTGATAAAAGTTTAAAGTTAAGGGTGACATTTGAAAATTTTTCAAAGCAAGTGATGCTGAAGTTTTGTTTTATTAGTATTATTAATGTAATAAAATGTAATGTTTTTTATATAAAAATGTAATACTTTTATAAAGTTATTCGCTTTATTAAGCTAATAATAAAATCTTTTTATATAAAAATGTAATACTTTTATAAAGTTATTTGTTTTATTAGACAATAATTAGAATATATTATATTTTATTATGCTTAGTGTCAGACAATGTCTGCAGAGTGGTTTTGATAGTAAAATCTTTTTATATAAAATGTAATACTTTTATAAAGTTATTCGTTTTATTAGATTATAAATAAAATATATTATATTTTATTTAAAAGATTTTCTTTAAATCTGGACCATCCGCTTAAAGTAAATCAACTGGACCGTTCATGAATTAATTACTATGCAATCCATTCTTCTATAAATAAGCTCATTCATTCATTATTTCTTACGAATTCCTTTGAAAACTCTAGAGAGAGAAACTATAGTAGAGTTCTTCTTCTATAATCTTGAGCGTATTTCTTTTAGACTTTAAGAAAGCTTTGAACAGAAGTGCAAGTTTTCTTCGAAAGTATATCCTCGCCTCTACCAAATGGAAAGTACTCTTCTTTCAAATGTAAGGGATATTATTTGTTGTGCTGTAAGGGGTATTATTTCTTTTATATTCATGAAGAGAACTTCATTATTCCATTCTTTATTATTTCATTGAAATAACTCGTACACGCTGGACTACCCTATACTTGGTGAAATTCTTTCGTTATTCCATTCTTTATTATTATGTTAGAATAACTGTTTATGCAAGTACCGCATACATGGTAAAATTCTTCTATTATTCCGATTCTTTATTATTCTATCGAATATCCCGCCGCTAATTTCGCACCGACACCGTTCCGTTAATTATTCTGGAATAACTCTGCGTCAGGTGGTCTATCGCATGCATGGTGATTTCGTTGTTATTCCATTCTTTATTATTCTCGTTGAATATCCTGCATGCGCTTTTACGCTGCACCTAGTTTCGCTTTTTACTATTCTCTTTGGAATATCCTCGTCACATGCGTTTTTACGCGGACTGGTTCCGCTCTTTATTATTCTCGTTAGAATAACCTGCTTTGTCTGGTCTCTATCGCATGCATGGTGAATCCTTCGTTATTCCATTCTTTATTATTCTCGTTTGAATAACTCGTCATGTGGATTACCACATGCACGTGGTGAACGATCCTTTCAGATTTCATTCCTCGTTAAATTGTGAAATGATCATTTACGTGGATTATAATGAAAGTCATAATAAAAGCATTGGACTAATGAAAATCATGGGTATATGTGGTATTAGTAAGTGTTATAATGAGTTATGTTGGTTATTATGTGAAAACATGAAAGTTTCTTAGAAATCACAAAGGGTTGAAAAATCGATTTTGGTAAAATGAAACATGAAATTCAATTGATCATATCTCCTATTATATTTTGAATTTTTGAGTGTGGTCAAGTTCTAGAGTTAGATCTATGAGTTTCCTAAATTATCCAAGTGGAATCACTGTAAAAGGTGTTGTAGATTTTCGTGTGGACTGATTTTAGTAAAGGAGTCAAAAGCTGCAAAAATCGAAAATAGCATCATCTGCCCATTTTAAAAGGGTTGTTTTTTACCACTTAATTTGTGAGAAAAATTTCGGTCTTTTGGGACATTAAAGTATATGGTATAAAGTACCTCCTGTCCAAAAATGAGCTCATTCCGACTTAAAATGAGCAAGTTACGACTATTTCAATATTTAAATTTTTCCGACGAAAAAATGCTATAACCAGAGTTCTATAACTCCGATGACCATGAAATTTAAACTGGAAGCTCACGTTAACATGTGTAAGATCCTGCCAAGATTTGGGAATTTCTGGAGTTAACCTTGAGGTAGCTAATTTCTTAAGGAATTAATTACAAATTAATTTTTGAAAAATAGTAAATGAATTTTAAAAATTTCAAGAAAAATATATATTCAATATGGGACTATATTATGCTCAATTTCAGAAAAAAAATTATTTTTGGGACTGATTTGATATTTTTCATGAAAATGGTTTAGTTACGAACATATGAATTAAATATGTTATGTGAAGTTGAAAATTGGTAAATAGGATTTTATGGCTTGAAAGTCCTATATAAGGTATGTGTAGATTTTTGATGAGTGATTTGATCATTGGTGATGAAATCTTATGAGTATGACATTTTTGAATGATTAAATTCATTATTTGGTAAAGTGTAAACAATTGAAATAAATTATTTATAAGTTTAAGAAGTAATTAAAATATTGTTATAATAATAACAATATTAGATCATGAGTTTATTAAAGGATGGATAATATTTGGATAAATTTAAAGTCTTTAATATTTATCCTTGTTTTCGTTTGATTAATGCTTATAATATTGTCATCATCCTCATGTTTATATTATGTTGAAAGTCATCTCGTGGCTTCAGAAGTGCATAGATGGACTTGGTATGATTATGACCAGGTGTTATTCGGTATAATCATGACCGTAATGTTATAAATGATGTGAAAAAAGTCCTCATTGGCCCGTGGTGCATTGATGGACAATTTTTAGTATGATTATGGCTATAGATTCTCTTCGGCCAAGGGTGCAAAGATGAATTGTTTTATGACATGATCAGGACCGTTGATTAAAACACGATTATCTTTAGCCTGTAGTGCATAGATAATTCGTGGTCGTCATACTAAAGAATATCATTGGCCTGTAGCGCAGGAATGATTCGATGATGTGGATTAATTATTGAGCTGAGTCTCAGCAATGAAATATTAATTCATGGATGTGATAATAATGAATATCTTTAGCCCGTAGTGCATGGATAATTCATGGATGTGATATTAACGAATATCATTGGCCGTAGTGCAGGGATGATTCGATGACGTGGATTAATTATTGAGCTGAGTCTCAGCAATGAAATATTAATTCATGGATGTGATAATAATGAATATTTTTGGCCGTAGTGCAAAGATGATTTAATTAGTATGATTATGAGCAGAAATTGTGATTTGGTATAACCATAATTTTTGATGTTTCAGGTGATAATAGGTGATAAAAATTATCTTCGTCCTGGGTGTGAAAAGGAATTCAGAATCACAATTATGATTATGTGTTATTCATATGATTATGGACAGGAATTGTTGATTGATGTTATAGGGATAAAACATTATTGGTAGACTTTTAACATGGAGAAGATAATAGACCTGATGGTCTATTTGACTCTTTTAATGGATTGTTCGTTCCGCTGCAACTATGGTTGAAAAGTTTTATCATCTACCATATATTCTAAATCTCTGATTTATTATTGACAAAAGCTATTGATAATTTAATTATCTTTAGTTATGATATTCTTTACTGGGCTAGTTGTGCTCACCCTTTTGCTTCACAATTCCTTTTTTTCGGATAATAAAAGTGTAATTGGTCGACCCGGGGATAATGAGGGAATAGAATCGGTGGTCTATAAATTGTTGAGGTACTCCTAAATAGTATGGAAATAATTTTATTGAGAACTTTAGATAAGTGTGTCGTATTGTATACGTCATTTGATATTTAATTTTGGTGAACCGAATAAGGTGAGGCGAACCCAATTTTGGAAAGGTGTTTTGTCACTATCATACAAGATGTCTAATGACATACAACATCATGTTATCATAAGACAGGGTTGTGCACATTCACTTGCTGAGTATATCTACGATCACTACCTATATGATCTTGGAATTTATTTAAAATATAATTTTCGCTTAGAGACAGTGGAGATAGTTATATGTCAAGAGAAGACTCACCATTGGAAGAAACATATAGTAATCTTCTCGTTTTTCTTTGGGGTCTATTGGGTCAACCAAGGATAATTCTGTGGACATATGATATCTATCATAACCTAGACGCATGGCCTCCCATGTACGAAGGTTTCCTTAAGCACTTTCCAAATATTTTAATTTCTAAAACAGTTTTTGACTGTACCTTTATGTAAGGTGCAATTATGACATGAGTCAAAGTTGGTATATGTATTTGTATTTATACTCACAGTATACATTTCGTTGTATTTTGCACGACAGTTGTATAAATGAAGTTATATTTGATTTTTATAGTGTATTTTCTAGCGACTCAGAATGGGTGATGTATACCTATTTTTGGGGGCGTCACAAAGAATTTGGCTTTCGGGTCTTCAAAATCTCTCCATGTCTTTACAAAAATTATAGCTCCCGAAAAGATACATGAAATAGACTCAAGAATCACTCGATTCAGTTAATATGACCGAATTACGAATCTTCAAAATTAGGGCTGAAAATCACAACGATAATCAGGATAGGTAGCAGTTTTCACCAATTTAAGGCATGCAAATAATATCAAATAACTTTTATTCCTTCCTCACAATTGTAAAGGACGAAAAAATGAAGAAATAGACTTTGAATTCAGTCAATTACAACATCGAATGAATTAATTATGCTTTTTCTAAAGAGCTGCAGTTTACAAAGAAAATTTAGGTGAAAATTTAATATAGAGTTAAGGTTGCATCTAACGCTCTTTTTGAATATAACAATGAACTATAAGAGTTACCAAGATTCTAATGAACTCCTTAATTTTGATTAAATTAATTATTTAATTATGTACTATAGAATTTAACTTTTCAAACAAAATAATCAAAAAAATAATAACTTAACTATTCCAATTCAATTATGTTTTTAAGAAAAATCAAATTAATATTTAATTATTAAGAAAAAATCGAGTTATTTACATACTAAAAAAGCCCCACTTTTTGGGGAATATTGAACCTGAGACAATCCAAATGTAACAGTATGTATTGTTTTAGAAGGAAAAGAGGGAGTAGAAGACTGACGATTATTGAATTACTGCCATAATACATACCGAGTCTCTTGGTATAAAAATAGTTCTGAACATTATGGTTTCAGTTGTTCAAGCTGATGCATAAAATTTCACAGATTATTATAATTTGAATTTTGAAGGAGTCAAGAATTTTATATGGGCCTTAAAATCATAAAAAGTTACCATCATTTCACGTTCATCATGCCTTCTATACAATTCAATAAAACAATAAAAATTATTATGTTTGCACAAAAGAATGACCACATTAAACATGAAACAGGATAAATTTACTATATTCTTAATGTGTTAAACGCATAATTAGTGTAGCACATTTATAGATTGTTTAATTAATGTAGTACGTATATTAATGTATAACATCTAACTCAATAATTTTGGTTACTAGGAGTTAAAGAATGACCATATAAATGTGAGTGTCAGGATTAAGGAAAAGGTTATTTATTTCAGGATTTTTTAAATTAGAAAATAAACATGTAATAATTATGAATATTCAGATTTGAACACAGTTTTTTATTGATTACAAGTAGATTTGAAAGCAACTTTAGCAGTAATCAAACCATTATTTACTTTATATTTCTCACATGAATCGTTTTAAGTGGAAGTCAGAACTCAGGATTCCACATTCCGCATATAATATCACCTCTGCTCTTATAGACCCAAATTTGATAATTTTATTCTTTTTGACAAGTAAATCAATATCTGATAATTTACTTCACATGAATGGACTAAAAGTCCTTACCTGCTGCAGGGAAATTAAATCAAAAGAATAAATCTCTATCTGATCCCAACTTTTGTCTGCTGGATACTTGCAATCCTGCAAACATACACAGGATGATTAAAAAAAAGTATGATTAGCCTCACAAAAGAGTGAATTGAATGAGTAAACAATTTGCAGGCTCTTTCGTCCAGGACCTCTTTCTAATGCAACAAACAGCCTCGAGAATTTCCTCTGTTTGCTGCAACTTTAAATTTTTTGACTTCTCTCCACCTTCCAATACCATGGTAGAGAACCTTAAAACTGTGACGAGTTCTGTTTCAATATTATTAAGCTGTTGAGCCAAATGTTCCAAAAATTCCTCATAAGAGGATATTCCCTTCAAGCTACTGGCCGCATTAGCTTCATTTCGCTGGTCCCCAATCAACGTTCCTTCTAGAATTTTTGGATCATTATTAAAAGATAGTTCTGGTTGACCTTGTTCATCAACTTGACATTCTTGATCCTCGCCAGGCGCGAGACTGTTGGTGTCAAAATCTTCAAATTCATCAGAGTTTCTTGAACCTTCGTCCTTTGGAGACACAATCCGAACTGGAGGAGATACCTCTTCTTTACCAGCCTCAAGATCTAGGGTGACAGCAGAAACTAACTGACTTTCTTTCACAGATATTGCCTGAAACCAAAATAACTTTTGGTTTAGTGCCTTTTTTCAGCAGGAAAGCCAACACATTAACACTACGACGGAATACACTTAAGCTTCTAAACTTGGATACTCCAATCAACCTCTCAGCTGGATCATGGATGAAGTACGATACATATGAAAACTATCATTCAAATGTACCTCATTTAGCTTTGCTGAAAGCTCGTCAAGTAAATCGATGCAAATCTTTGACTTTTCCAAGGCTTGCATAACCTTCTTCTTCTGGAAAAGTAGATCCCTTGCATCATTTTCCTTTCCAGTTCGAACACTAGTTAACGCCTGCCTCTGAAGCTTCTCTGCTGCTTCAGACAACCGCAGTAGCCTCAATCTTGCACTATTAGCTGAAATAACAGCCAAGTAATCCTCAGATAGCTATACCAATTATCATCCCAGTTAATGATTAACAGCTACTCAGTTCTAATTTTGCTTTAGACATTTTCCCTAATTGGGTTTCTTTCAATCACAAATTTTCTTTCTCACAGGGCAAAACAACCATTTAGAACCAAACATTGAAGAGGGAAAGGTTGATCTTCCTTCTAAGAGAGAAAGGGGAGATTGAAAGCAAAATCAACTTGTTTAATTATTTGGTTCCAAACAATCCTACTCCACCTACACTTTTCCCTTCGTCAAATCCTCGTATCATTATCCACATGAGGTGTACAATTTTCATGAAGAATCATACTATTGCCTTTCTTAAATCATTATTATCCTTCTCATCCAACATGTAAGGACTAGATCACGCACACGACATTAAAGAATCAACACACAAATTTATGTGGTTCCCAAACTCGGATAAGTCCCTGGGAGCGGAGAGAGGTGTTTTATTTATGATACGACTATATATGATTTTTACAATAGACAGTATATATAACAGTTATTTCTATCCCGACCCTAATTCGCATAGAGACATTATATATAACAGTTATTTCTATCCCAACCCTAATTCGCATTATAGCCTGAATACTCGTAATGCGCTTATAACATGGTACCATACCGTGAGGGCTACGCTCCCACTCCAAACCTTCTGTCCAACCCGAACAGCTAAAACTGCGATGGACCAGTGCCTCGCGAAGTTCCGCTCCGCTTCGTTCGGTCTCTTCGCGCTATGCTTCGCTCGGGCTCTCTTAAACCCTAATTATCATGCACTTTAACATCCAGAACACACTTCATCGAATCTCAAAACTATATAACGGGAACGAGAAAGCAATAAACAAACAAATTCCCAGACTAAATAAATTAGAAAAATCAAAACAAAATACATAGTCGAACCAGATATTTGTCAAAAATTGTAAGATTAACTAATTAGCGTATAGAAATTTAAAGGGTGTCAATAATATTAATGAATGAAGAAATATGGAAATAAAAAGGGACCTTTGGCTCTAGCGTTATCTGCCTCGAAGTGAAGATGGTCCAGTTGGATTCGTAGCTGCTCTGCGTTTATATCGGAAACTGAACACACTGTTTTCCTCGTCGGATGATGAGGACATGGCATGCGTAGATTCAAACAAACTAAAGGGACGTGAAGGTCAAGTAAAATTAGAACAAAGAAGTTCAAACAAGATTGATCCAAGATATTTGGACTAAAGCTAACGCAAGAAAATCAACAGAAGAGCCAGAGACACAAATTTGGGTCAATTTAATACAAACCCAATTTTAATCATTCTAATAAAGCCCACAAATTAAATACTCCACGAATTAAATTTTCAGCAGACTTTTCAAGCTTACCATATTACTATACACGTGGGTCAACAGGCTTATCATTACAATTTGGTGCAGCAACATTAATATACACGTGGGCCATATTTTTAAACCTATCAGACCTCACATTCAAGCATATCAACTTTAATGCATGGAGCATGTTCTTCATGTTATTTATCATGTGGGCCCTTGTTTTTCTACACTTACTGCTAGCATGGAATATCAATTTCAGTAGTACTCGGATTTTGGGTTATAAAGGCAAATGAAATAACAGGCTTCACGCGGTAATAACAACTTTCACGCGGCAGGATTTTATTTTTTTATTTGGATTCTTAATTTTAAATTCTATTGTAATTAGAATTTATTTTAATTAGAATTTTTTTTTCAAATTGATTTTTATTTCCTTATAGAAATTAGGGTTATAGTTTATAAATTCCTATTAGGATTTGAATTGTTTTGAGTTGTATAAATAGAGGTCCAAGTTATGTAATCAAACACATTATACATTATTCATTATTCAATATATTTGTGAGGTTATTCTCTACTTTTGGTTCTTTGAAGAATTTTTAAGTATTTTTCTTAGTTATTTCTTTGAGATTCAATTTGACTTATCATACAACAATTCATAGTTGTGTGTGGCGTCTTTCATCGTCGATCAATCGCCGATTGTCCGAGATTATCGCTTCAATATAAAGCGAGGGGTCAAGGTGTGTTTGGTGTCCATTCAACGTGAAATTCAACGCGAGCAATTGTACCAAGATTCTTCGTCTACATATATAGCGGAGAGGTTAAGGTGTTGCAAGCAATTCACCCAACAATTTGTCTTTAGAACGATCGGGGATGACGACCACTCACGCAAGCGTCATGCGTGGAGTCTATCATTTGGTATCAAAGCTAAGCCTTCTAAAGAAGTTACTTATCTTTAATTTTTCGTTGAAATATATATTACAAAAAAAAAAAAACAAAAAAAAAATCATATTCTATTACGCTAACCTAATTTGTAGAAGACACCATCAAATCATCAAATTCCAACCAAGAGTTCATCTCTGTGCCATCATCATCAATTTCAAAGCGAGCTACAAATTACAAACCGAGACATACAAGAGAGAGTACAAGGCAATCAATCGGTGATTTTGTGGTATTTTGATAGTACACCATCTATAATTTTGTTTAGTGATAAGTAAATTTGAATTGATTAAGTAAAACCAAGAATTTTGCTAGGAATTCAATAAGAACCTATTAAAGAGAATACTTGAGGTAAAAGGCTTAGTGGTGAGATTAATCGAGGGTAAAAGTCAATTTATTGAGAGCATACACGAGTGAACCATTGATTCGAGCGAAACACGTAAGGGAGTGGTGAGGAAACTATTTTTTTACTAACCCTTATTTTGCAGGAAATATGTCGAAGGATAAAGGAACTTATGAGGAACAACCTCAACAAATTTGAATTGAAATTCCAAATGGAGGCCATGATAAAGAATGGGATCAAGATTGAGAAAGACTTTGGAGCAAAAATGCAAGAACAATTAGAAGAGATGAGGGTGTCTATGGCTGAGTTATCCCAAAACACTCTTGGGATGCAAAACAAGATGAGGACACAACAAACTGACGCAAAAAAGGAAGACCCTTACGGTGAGGACAAGAAGGCAAATGGAAGATCGTGAATCTAATTTTCGACATCAAAGACACGGAGGTGCTAGGGAAAGAAGAGGTCAGGACAGAGAAGATGGCAATTTGGATAGCATAAAAATGAAGATTCCAACTTTCCAAGGCACGGGTGATCCTGAGGCTTATTTAGATTGGGTAACCAAGATGGAGCAAATCTTTGACTATCACAACTATTCAGACCTCAAGAAAGTCAAACTGGCCATTACGGAATTTTTTAGATATGCATTGATATGGTGGGATCAGTTGACAGCTAATCGGAGAAGGTGTGATTGAAATACCGATTACAACTTCATGAGATGAAAAGCTATAATGAAAAAGAGGTTTGTATCAAAGATACTATCAACGGGAGATCATTCGTAATTTACAAACTCTTAAACAGGGGAAGTCGGAGTGGATGAATATTACGAGGAGATGGAGATGTTCAAGGATCGCTAACTTGATTGAGGACAATGAAACATCGATGGCTAGGTTCTCGGCAGGATTGAACTGGGAGATTGCAGACTTGGTTGAACAACAACATTATTTAGAGTTGGAGGAACCTGGTCCATACATGGCTACTAAGATAGAGAAACAACTCAAGAGAGGCGAGGAGGACAACGAGGACAATCTAATGCTAGTTCATCATGGAGACCCAATTTGGCAAAGCGAGAGGTAAAGACAAATTGCGTTCGAGCCGAGGTGGAACCCAAGCAAGGATCAACTAGCCGAGAAACTCAAGGTAAAACCGAACAACCTTCTTTTGGTCGTAATCGAGATATTGTATGTTTTAAGTGTCAAGGCGGGGGACATATTTCTAGCCAATGTCCAAATCGGAAGAAAATGTTGTTACTTTTGACAATGGAGATGTGGAGACCGAGGGGAAAATAAGCGACACCGATTCTATGCCACCATTAGAGAGATAGGTGAGGATGCAATACATGGTGAAATTCAGTTACAAGAAGAGCACTTAGTACATTGAGTTAAGGAGGAGAAGCGGTGAACAATGGGAAAATCTATTTCATACTCGATGTCTTGTGAATGGGAAAATTCGTTGCGTAGTTATAGATGGAGACAGCTGTACAAATGTGGCGAGCACTACGATGGTGGAGAAATTGGGGTTAACTACTATCAAACATCCGCAACCGTATCGTTTGCAGTGGCTCAATGATAATGCAGACATTAAAGTAACCAAACAGGTATTAGTTCCATTTGTTATTGGTCGGTATATTGATGAGGTGTTGTGTGATGTGGTGCTCATGTAGGCAGGACATATATTGTTGGGTAGACCATGGCAGTTTGATAGGAGGGTTCAACATGACGGGTTTACCAACGACATTCATTCGTTCACGACGAAGAAGAAGATCTCAAGGCCCTTTGTCACCACAACAAGTACATGAAGATCAAATTCATTTGCGTAAAAAATTATGTACAAAGAAAAGAGAGTGAAGAAAGAAAAATCAAGAAGAAAAAAGAGAGAAAAGAAAGAGGAAAAGAAAGAAGAGAAAAAATAAATATCTTGGCAAAAAAGAGTGATGTGAGAAGAGCTTTGATTTCTAAACAAATTTCTATGATTTTACTTTGAGATAAAGAGCGCTTTTGAATACTAACGCTAATGATTCTTTGCTAGTGTTGTTTCATCTCTCTTACAGAATTCAAAGATGTATTTCCCGATGAGCTTCTCATGGACTACCACCTATTCTAGAATTGAGCATCAAATTGATTTTGTTCGGTGCGACGATTCCAAACCGTCCAACCTTATCGGAGTAATCCAGGAGAGACGAAGGAGTTACAAAGGCAAGTCGACGGTGATGGAGAAAGGATTCGTGAGAGAAAGTATGAGCCCGTATGCGATTCCGATGATCCTAAAGGTAGTAAAAAGGATGGAAAATGGAGGATGTGCATCGATTGTCGAAATGCAGTAAATAACATTACGGTAAAATATCGACATCCCATTCCTCGTTTAGATGACATGTTAGATGAATTACATGGGTCTTGCATATTTTCAAAAATTGATTTAAAAAGTGGTTATCATCAAATTAGAATGCAAGAGGGTGATGAATGGAAAACAGCGTTTAAAACTAAATACGGTCTTTATAAATGGGTAGTATTACCTTTTGGTTTAACTAATGCACCGAGCACTTTCATGAGATTAATGAACCATGTTTTGCGTCCATTCATTGAAAAATTTGTAGTAGTTTATTTTGATGATATCTTGATTTATAGCAAAAACTTCGAAGATCATGCATTGCATTTAAATCTGTTTTAGATGTACTTAGGAAAGAAAAGTTATTTGCTAACATGAAGAAATGCACGTTTTGTTCGGATAGAATTGTTTTTCTTGGCTTTGTTGTGAGTTCACAAGGAGTCCAAGTTGATGAGGAGAAAATACGTGCGATCCGGGATTGGCCGAGTCCAACCAATGTGAGTCAAGTACTAAGCTTTCATGGACTCGCAAGTTTCTACCGAACGCTTTTTGTTGAATTTCGGTGAGATTACAAAGACTATCAATCGAGGTCATCAAGAAAAGTGTGGGCTTTAAGTGGGGTGATGAACAAGAAAAAGCATTTAATTTGATTAAGGATAAATTGACAAATGCTCCTTTACTTATTTTGCCTAACTTTGCTAAAACTTTTGAGATTGAGTGTGATGCTTGTGTTTAGGGATTGGAGTGTGTTGATGTGAAGGAAACCAGTTGCGTATTTCAGTGAAAAATTGAGTGGGGTAACTTTAAACTATCCTACATATGACAAAGAGATGTACGCTTTGGTTAGAGCTTTGGAGACATGGCAACATTACTTGTGGCCTAAGGAGTTTGTGATCCACACCGATCATGAATTATTGAAATATTTGAAGGGACAACACAAGTTGAACAAAAAGATATGCACGATGGATGGAATTTATCGAGACATTTCCATATGTTATTCGATATAAGCAAAAGGTAAGGAAACGTCGTTGCAGATGCTTTGTCTCGTAGGTATGTTTTGTTAAATACTCTTGATACAAAATTGCTTGGGTTTGAGCGAATTAAAGAGTTATATGATAATGACCTTGATTTCGGTGAAGAGTTCAAAACTTGTGAAAAGAATCTTGTGGGTAAATACTTTAGAATTGATGGATTCTTGTTTCGAGAAAATAAACTATGTATTCTCGCATGTTCTTTGCGTGAGTTGTTGGTTAGGGAATCACGTACGGGGCGGTTTAATGGGACATTTTGGTGTTGATAAAACTTTTTGTTGTTTTAAAAGAACATTTTATTGGCCTCATATGTAAACGAGACGTGAAAAGAATTTGTGATAGATGTGTTACTTGTCGCCAAGCTAAATCTCGTGTTCAACCCCATGGATTGTATACACCATTGCCTATTCCTAATGAACATTGGATTGATCTTTTCTATGGACTTTGTGTTGGGTTTACCTAAGTTCAAGCATGGTTATAATTTGATATTTGTGGTCGTGGATAGATTTTCAAAATGGCACATTTTATTCCATGTCATAAACCGATGATGCATCTCATGTCATTGATTTGTTCTTTGGGAGATTGTGCGTTTCAGGCATGGTATGCCTAAAAACTATTGTTTCGATAGGGATACAAAGTTCTTAAGTTACTTTTGGAAGACCTTGTGGTGTAAATTGGGTACTAAACTGTTATTTTCTACTACTTGTCATCCACAAACTGATGGTCAAACTAAAGTAGTAAATAGGACTTTGTCGGAATTGTTACGGGCTATCATTAAAAAGAATATCAAGCAATGGGAAGAATGTTTACCACATGTTGAGTTTGCATATAACCGTTCTGTTCATTCTGCCACTAATTTTTCTCCGTTTGAAATTGTATATGGTTTTAATCCTTTGACACCGTTGGATTTATCACCATTACATGCTTTCGAATATACTAATACGTGGATGGAAAAGAAATTCGGTCTTGTTAAGCAAATTCATGAAAGAGCCAGATTAAACATTGAAGCGGAGGATCGAATAAAGACATTAAGACGCGAACAAGGGACGACGTCAAGTGATCTTTGAGCCCGGAGATCGGGGGTATGGTTACATACGCGAAAGAAAGATTCTCGATCAAAGACGCTATCGAAATTGCTTCCGAGGGAGATGGTCCATTTCAAGTTCTCTGGCAACAGATCAATGACAATGCCTATAAATTAGATTTTCCGGTGAATATAATGTTAAGTGCTACATTTAACGTTCTTTGATCTAAGTCCGTTTGATGTAGGTGACGATTTGAGGACAAATCCTTTTCAAGAGAGAGGAATGATAAGGATACGTGGCATGTGTGGATTCAAACAAGACTAAAGGGACGTGGGGGTTGAAGCGCTGAACAAAGAGGTTCAAACAATGCCTCAAATGGATTGATCCAAGATATTTGGGCTAAAGCTAACGCAAGAAAATCCACGAGAGAGAAAAAAAGAAGCGAAGAGACACAAAATTGGGCCAATTTAATATGGCCCAATTTTGATCATTCTAGTAAAGCCCACAAATTAAATACTCCACGAATTAAATTTTCAGCAGACTTTTCAAGCTTACCATATTACTATACACGTGGGTCAACAGGCTTATCATTACAATTTGGTGCAGCAACATTAATATACACGTGGGCCATATTTTTAAAGCTATCAGACCTCACATTCAAGCATATCAACTTTAATGCATGGAGCATGTTCTTCATATTACTTATCACGTGGGCCCTTGTTTTTCTACACTTACTGCTAGCATGGAATATCAATTCCAGTAGTACTCGGATTTTGGGTTATAAAGGCATGGAATAACAGGCTTCACGCGGCAATAACAACTTTCACGCGACAGGATTTTATTTTTTTATTTGGATTTTTAATTTTAAATTCTATTGTAATTAGAATTTATTTTAATTAGAATTTCTTTTCCAAATTGATTTTTATTTCCTTATAGAAATTAGGGTTATAGTTTATAAATTCCTATTAGGATTTGAATTGTTTTGAGTAGTATAAATAGAGGTCCAAGTTATGTAATCAAACACATTATACATTATTCATTATTCAATATATTTGTGAGGTTATTTTCTACTTTTGGTTTTTTTGAAGAATTTCTAAGTATTTTCTTAGTTATTTCTTTTGAAATTCAATTTGACTTATCATACAACAATTCAAAGTTGTGTGTGGCGTCTTCACCGTGATCAATCGATCGATCAGACCGAGATTACCGCTTCAATATAAGCGAGGGGTCAAGGTGTCGTTGGTGTCCATTCAAGCCTTGAATTTTAACGCGAAGAATTGTATCAAGATTATTGTTTACATATAGGCGAGGGGTTAAGGTGTTGCATTGCAAGTAATTCACCCATTTGTCGCTGCTTAGAACGATCGGAGCGACGACCACCTCACGCAAACGTGCCGTAGAGTCTATCATCGGAGGAACCCTCCGACTCCAGTGAACAAACACGGTGGCCGTACTGGTACTGGTACTCGTACTCCAATTCGATATCATCTCTCTCCGGCTCCCTCTGTCTCAGACAACAAAGAAAGCATCCAAGGTGGCGAGGAAATAAATTGTCAATTTTGGGCTGTTAAAAATGGGTTGGGTCGTGATTGGGCTAAGTCAAAAAAGGGTTGGAGTTAAAAGCTTCAACTTTTATTCGGCCATAACCTGGACCCATGAGCTTTTATCTATATACTTTTATTTTCAAAATCTTTGAATTTAAAAATAAACTTATTGTAATGTAAATGGTTTTTTTTTCCTGACAAGGAGAGACAGATAGTAATTTAAAAAATAATGGTGTAGAGTAACACTTTGTTTCTGAGTTTTGAACAGAAAAAAAAATAATAGAAAATTTAAATTAGAACATAAAATAAAAGAATAGAAAATTTGAAGTTTTCATTTGTGTTGTTTCTGAGTTTTTAATAGAAAAGAATAGAAAATTTAAAATTGAGGATATGAGTTGTAATTTAAAATTTATTATATTAAAAGTTGAGGATAATATGAGAATTATGAAAATATTACTTATTCCAATTTCTTCCAAATCAGGCCAATTTTAGACGCAAAACTTTGGCAGGAAAAGTGACCAAGTTTTCTATCCATTTCTTTTCTTTTCCGTTTATTAAAAAAATCAGAAACATAAGAATTAGAAAGAAAACTTAATTTTTCTGTCTATTTATTTTTTTTCTGTCCATTTTAAAACTCAGAAACAGAGCGTAAGAGTGTTAACAACTAGTATTAGGTACATGTCTCTTTTTTTTTTTAACTAAAAGGGACGATAAACAGTTTTAATTAATTAATATGACATCAATTGTAAAAAAATAAATTTTATTAATTCACTAATTATTTTTGACTTTTTTTTTAATGTTGCATATGTTACTTATTAACAAACTAAGAACTATTTATAATTTACTTTTATTTTATTGATAAAATAAATTTGAATGACCTGATATCATCATCCGCAAATAGTTTAATCACACACGTTAAAACACTAGAAATCACTAAGAAAATATAATAACTTGTTTACATTCAAGTATAACAAATAGTTAATAATTAACACATGTATATCATGCAAAAATCAATTTGATCATATAAAAGATATGAAAATAATGTTATGAATTTATGATAAAAAAATATGCTCAATTCATGTAATTTTATTTTTTATTTTTATAGAGAATTGATATTTTTACATGATCACTCTCACATAAATAGTAAATAAGTTGAGAGACTCGGATAAAAATATTAATTTAACACAAAAATATCAATTTCCTTTTTATATACTATATAAAAGAAATAAATATATTAAAAAAAAAAAAAAAAAAGATCTGAAGGAGAAAGAAAGGATGATCTAATGATCCCTCCACGTGACTTTTATGTTGTGCACGTGCATGGTTTTGCTACTATAGAACAAGTACAAAGTGCTGGCATAGGCCTAGAAGTACGTCACTAGCTAGACAGATCACACGGCTAGAATCACCCATCAAAAAACTTAAATTTGTGACGTGGGGCCCAATTACTTTGGTTAATAGTACAATATAGATAACACAACTCAATTACTTCCATTTACCTAATTAATTAATTACTACTAATATATACTCGTATTTCTCCATAAAAAAAAGATTGAAAAGGATTTGTTTCAGACATACTTTATTGTAAAGTTTAAAAGCTATGCTTCACCATCAAAGCCTCTATAATAATAATAATAACAATAATATAATAAAATAAAAAATAACACATTTTTTATATTATTATTATTATTATTATTATTATAGTAAAGTCTCTCTCTTACGCTTTTTATATAATTAAGTATTTTTCTATCTCTTAGTTTATAAAGAAAGCTACTAGTTCCTACTTGGTGGCTTAGTTATGCTCATTTACTCTATTACCCTTGAGATCCGTTGCATTAAATTTTTGAACATATTTGGCTTAGTCAAAGTCAATCTTACATTAGTAATAAAACTTTCTTAACTATCGAGCTTAATTTTATAATCACAGTGAAGATTTTATGGATCAAATAATAGTAATATATTTTTTGTTGCTAGTTTTTTTAGTGGATCACCATCAGCACGAAGGTATGTTATTATTTGAAGGCTTAAATATGAATTATTATCCTGAATTATAGGTCATATTCTATTTTGGTGATTAAAATTTTAATTTTGTCAATTAAATGATTGAATTATTAATTTTTTTAATTTTTTCAATGGAGGTTACCATGTCAGAAATTGCTGATGTGGCTCTTTGTGTAGGCCATTTTTTAGCCGATGTGTAATTAAAAAAGAGTATTTTAATATTTGATTACACAATTATTATATATGAAAGGTCAAAATTTTCAAATACTTAATTAAACCAATTTATGAATAAAAAAGCCTCAGTTAGTGGGAATCCAAATCAAACATGCCGTGAGTTTCATAGTCACTGTTGAAAAAAGTAGCCGATTTAGAGCTCTGAACAGTATGAATCTTCCGCCATGAAAATTGATGATAGGGATTTTTGTGGTCAAAGGAGAGAAAAAAGAGGGCGGAAGAGGCGAATGAATGTTTTGTTGGTGGGAGTGAGAGGAATGTCTTTGGAGACAGGAAGTGTGACGCCCCCAAAATAGGTATACATCACCCATCTTGGGTCGCCAAATACATGGTACAAAATTCAAATACAACTTAATTATACAAATGTCGTGTAACATACGACAAAACATAAGTTAAGAGTTTTAAAACGAATATTGTCTTCTAGACAATATCCACACTCAATGGAGTCCTTATTACAATTATTATCACATTATTTCACATAATAGTGAAGACTACTAATGCACCATCTCGGACCATCACTCCGTTCCCCGACTAGTCCCGGTTATGTTCTCATTTTCTGAAGATAACAATGAAAGCAAAAGGGTGAGCTCAACTAGTCCAGTAAGAAATATTATAACTAAGATAATGTAGAATAAGTTATCGTTAGCCTTCAACAATGTTAAACTGATAGAATATAATAGACAACAAGTTTAACTGTAGCGGAACAAGCAATCCATTAGAATAGTCAAGTAGAGCATGATATCTATTATCTTCTATGATTTAAAAAGTTTTTCATCAACTTTATCGCTGAGACTCAGCTTAATAAATAAACTACATCATTAAATCATCATTGCACTACGGGCCAATGATATTAATGTAATCATTAATGGTCATGATTATACCGAATAATCCCTAGTCATAATCATACCAATAACTGTCCATTAATACACTACAAGCCAATGAGGATTTTTACCACATCATTTGTAACATTATTGTGACGCCCCCAAATTCGGGTACTTGAAACCCTTATTCAGTGCTCACGATATAAAACTTCCGGAATATAATAAACATAAACTTAATAAAGTTATTACATCAAAGTTCTTCTAATCCCAGGTACGCAAACCTTTAAGCGTTTATTACATGATAGTTTAATATTTATAAACATGAAAACTATCTATTACAACACTCTTCAGCTATTCTCCTACTTTTCCTTTTTCCTTGTCTTTTTCGAGATCTTCCGCCTTTGAAGTCTCCGCTTTCAAATTTAAAACATTTAATAAAACAAGTATGAGCATTTAATTGCTCAACAAGTAATAGCATTCTTTAAAGCTTAAAAAAAATGTTTTCTTTGAAGCATGCTTTAACAGTGAATCAAAACTGTAAAGCAATAAATCTTGAATCATTCACATTTTTGAAATATCATAACAACATTGAATAACTGAGAGGTTTTAAGACCATGAACATATTTTTCTTTTCTTGAAAAGGTTCAATCGGAAATATTATCAGATGAACCGTCTTAACTTACGAGCACGTAGGGTGATCAACCCTTTATGCCCCTCAGATTGATCAATACTATCTTTTCCGTAACAATTTTCATGTTCTACATCACCACTCCCAGAAAGGCAATGATAAAAATATCCCATTTAAGGGTATGTTCATTCTCAGTTTAGAATCCAACTACAACAATATAGTTGGACAGCTTAAATCATAACACAATAATATTTCAAGATATAATATAAAGAAATTGAAATATTTTACATCTATGTCTGGCCAGAAGAAATGGCTCAGACTTCTCTGCAATTTACTCATGTATATTGAATATCATTTGATACACATGATAATTCATTACCCAATCTTTTGAAGCTGATTGGAATAAAAAGATTATTCAATCTTATAATATTCATAAATAAGGAAAGACAGTTCAAAAATTAAGGAACCTGTCAACATATGAATAATCTCCGAATACTTGCTCAATAAAGAGTAAGATTTAGATACTTGCCTTGTTTGTAGACTAGTGATAAAATTCAGCCTAACTTGATCTCACAAAGCCTACACAATTATATTTACATGTACAAGTATATTAGCCAAACATACAAGTCATATAGTTTGTATTTTCACATATCACATAATCACATTGATTATATTTTTAGTTTATATTTTATATTTGAAATATTTTTATACATTTTTCAAATATCTCATCCATGTTCTTAAAACAATCATTTCTTTCTTTTATAGGGTCTGATATAATTTCTGTTTATGGATCTCCCATAATTTAGTTCATATCTCTTTTACTTCTTTATATATATATATATATATATATATATATATTTATTATAATTTAGCTAAATAGGTCGAGAAGCTCACTTACATGCATTAATAGTTTCTTAACATTTTATTTTTCATGTTATTAGTCAACTATATCAGACTTTGTAGATTAGCATTACATTAGTGGTTAGCTAATGACTATTTCTATAAATGTGCAGTGGTTTCAAAACAAGTCGAGTTGTTCAAACCGCCATAACAATTATCTAATATTATACACCGTAGCATTGCGTGAGTTACAAAATAGAGTCAATCGCCCCTTTTTTTTTTCATTAGCGTTTTAAGGCTTGTACTTTGTGGCGCTTATTAAAGACACGTTCTGTTGCTTTTGGGCGTACCGCTAATCACCATCCAAATTAGCTTGCTTTGCTTACATAAATCTCATCTTATTCTTATATTTTAAACTTTTAAACTATACATGAAAATTAAATGAGATTTCCCATCTCGTTATTAACCTTTTGTTCTTTTGGGTAAACCAACTGGTCTTCGCCGATTAAGAAATTTCTTTACTTTGTTTATCCCATGTTTTATATGGTTTCATTTTTCCCTCTTATGTTTTGGAATATTATAAAACTGGTATACATATATATTACTTACAAAGAGGCACAAGTTGGCTATTTTAGAACTCACCATAAGTTGGTATATTCAATTACGGACTCCCAACCCAAGGCTTGCCATCACGCCACATTTTCTTTGCCCCAGGCGTGTACAGCCATCATCTCTCTTCTCGACCCTCTTACTCCTCGCTTGTTACCTTCCTTACCATGTCTCTTTTTACACTATGTTTGAATATTACATAATGTAAATTTACACTTGATATCAGCTGGGCTATATTAGAAATTCAACTACACTAAATGAGAGCCCAAAGAAGACCCCGGTGATACCATAAGCAGATTGTGGTCGCCACCGTAGTGAAGCGTGACCGCTTTCTCACTCTATGCCATTTTGATAATCATTTGGTAAGTTATGTACAACCTTTATGAGAAATATCTAAATAATACATTTCACCAAGAAATCTACAATTAATTACACATGATATGCAATCCAATTTATGCCAACGGACTGCCCCAAAACAGTGAATAACAGTGCTTGCCAAGCTAAATTCTAGCCTTTGGTTTTAGCTTAAAAAAATTTAATAATAATTTAGTTTTCACTCCATTTAACAGGCACAAGAAGTACATACACTTATACATGGTATATCTATATAACCCCAAGCTTAAATTCTGACAAATAAGCAGTTGTTAAATAAATCAGTTCATTGAAGCATTCTAACAAACACCTTATATTCACAGTTCTAAAACACTATTTTCATAGCTATTAGTTTGTTTTGAAAACCTTATCTCCCTTATTGCTTCAAGACACAACACAAATCAATTCTCCTTTATTCTATTAGGTCCATAATGATTGGTTTCACAGTTTAACCGAATATATTTACCATAAACAAAATAGACAAATACATACTAGCCTTCCTCTAATTTAAAATTTTGATATAAGCAAACTGTGAGTTTTAATAACCCTTACATGATCGGTTGTTATAAAAATTAATCTTACCAATTACTTTACCAGCTAAATGTATTCAACCATTTAATCCCAACATCACAGATATATATATCTCATATAAACTTTCATCAACCACAATTCACCATCAAGTAACACATTTTTTTTCATATACATGCGTCTGTACTATACGATATAAAGAAAATTACCTTAAAATTTCAAATCCTCTGTGTCGTTAGCTTCTGTTGTCTTTTGTTCCAGCTCTTCTTCCTTAATAATCCCAAATTTGGTATTCTTCTAACTCTTACCTACTTAACCCAGCTCGTAAAAATTACAGAGTTTGTATACCATCTTGTTTGTGTGTTCTTGGGAGAGAATCGACCTTAAGCATTTAAAACTCGCTATATAAGACTACTAACTCGCTTAATCACGTTATAAAGCCGCCCAAGTTGTAGAGCTAGATTAACAAGTAATCGCTGAGAACATCTTTGGACCATCGAAGTCATTAACTCCTATTTAAAGGCCACGATTAAACCGAAGTTTTGTTTCTACTGTTAACTTTAATTCTAGGGTTGTGTTTGGCAAGGAAAAACAATTACCTCCCATACTATACTTATTACTCCACATATAAGTATTTTAGATATAACAAAATACATTTCAAAATTTTGGATAAAATATCCATAAATCATTTTTACCACAATAGAGGGTATAATAAATTTTAATTATTATATTTAACATATCACCACATCACATATTATCCCGCACATTCTAATATAATAACACATACAGAAGTATATAAAAAAAAATTACTACAGTAAAATCTTATTTTATTTACTCAGGAAAATGTGATACGCTACAATTATGGGTCATGATTATGACCAATTATCCCTGATCATAATCATACCAATCAACAGTCCATCCATGCACGTAAGCCAAAGATGACTTTCTTCACAATATAAGCATGAACATGTTGACAATGATATAAAAATTCAATTAAAAGAAAACAAAGGATAAATTTTAAAGTTTTATAATTTAATTTATCCAAAATTCAATAATGTCCAAATTGTCAACATGATACTGCTTTGTGGAGTAAAATTCAAGTCTAATATCCATGTATCAAAAATAATTTGGACAGAAAAGAAATAAATTTTTTGATAAATAAGACTCATGAATAAGACTTGGGAATAAGACTACGGCATGAAAAGTGCCCTAATAACCGAAAGTGAATAATATTTGAGTGAATAGTAACTCGTGAATAGTACCCGAGTGAATAATACTAGAGTGAATAGTAATCCCTGAATAGTACCCTGGGAAAAATATTGATATTTAATAAAAAAAAGTTCATATCAATATTTCAATGAAACGATACTGGATGAAGCACAAAACTCAAGGATATTCCACTAATTTTAGGGATTATATAAGCAATACTTACCATAGTAAGTTTAGATTTAAGAATATGAAAGGAAATAACATACGAAACTGTAAATGGATTTGCACCTGTCATACGGTATGTAATCCGCGTAGATAGGTTATTCTGACATATTAAAGGATGAATACGAAAAATAGTATTTTTTATGAATACGAAAGAAATAATACCCCTTATGTGACTCCCCCAAAACAGGTGATCACCCATATTGGGTCGTCAAATACATGGTACAAAATTCAAATATAACTTAATTATACAACAGTCGTGTAAAATACGACAAAACATAATCTAAGAGTTTTAATAAGAATATTGTCATCTAGACAATATCCACACTCAATGGAGTCCTCATTACATTTATTATCACATTATTCTATAGAATAGTGAGGACTACTATGACACCATCTCGGATCATCACTCCATTCCCCGACTAGTCCCGGCTACGTTATCATTTCCTAAATAGAACAATTAAAGCAAAAGGGTGAGCTCAACTAGCCCAGTAAGAAATATTATGACTAAGATAATGCAAAATAAATTATCATTAGCCTTCAACAGTATAACAACTGATAGAATATAATAGACAATAAGTTCAACTGCAGCGGAATAAGCAATTCATTAGAAGAGTCAAGTAGAGCATAAAATCTACTATCATCTATGATTTAAAAAGATTTTCATCAACTTTATTGTTGAGACTCAGCTTAATAAATAAACCACAGCATCCCTGCACCACGGCCAAGGATATTCATGTAATCATCAATGGTCATGATTATACCGAATAATCCCTGATCATAATCATACCAACAAATGTCCATCAACGAACTACAGGCCAATGAGGACTTTTACTACATCATTCATCACATTACGGTCATGATTATATCGAATAATCTCTGGTCATAATCATACCAAGTCCATCTATGCACATAAGCCAAAGATGACTTTAATCACAATATAAACATGAGGATGATGACAATGACATAATAATTCAATAAACAAGTTCAAGGATAAATTTTAAAGATTTATAAATTAATTTATCCATAAATCAATAACGTCCAAATTGTCAACATGATACTTCTTTGTGGAGTAAAATTTAAGAATGCTCAGAAGAATATTTCCATGAAAAGATACTGAATGAAGCGCAAATATCAAGGATATTCCACTAATTTCATGGAGTATAGAAGCCAAAACTTTAACCAACTGAGTATAATAGAATATATGAAATCTATGAATGGATTTTCGCCGTCAATGCGATAATCCACGATATCTGATCACTTCCACAATTTAATAAGGAATGAATACGAAGGATCATTCACCATGCATATGGTAATCCACATGTACAAAAGTTATTCCAATGTAATAATAAAGAATGGAATAATGTAAGAATTCACCATGCATGCGGGTAGTCGGCGTAGAAAAAGTTATTCCAATGTAATAATAAAGAATGGAATAAATGAAGAATTTCACCATGTGCAGGTACTCAGATAGACATGTTATTCCAAATGTAATAATAAAGAATGGAATAATGAAGAATTTTACCATGTATGCGGTACTTGGCAGATGTATGCATTATTCCAACATAATAATAAAGAATGGAACCGTGTCACGCGTAATAACGCATGCATGTGATATTCCAATGAATAATAAAGAATAGAACCGGTCACGCGTAAATCGCACGAGATAGAATGTTCCAACGTAATAATAAAGAATGTAATAACAACATAATTCACTGTGCATGCGATATAATCGCATGCATAAAAGTTATTCCAATGTAATAATAAAGAATGGAATAATAGAAGAATTTTACTATGTATGCGGTGCTTGGCGTATGTATACGTTATTCCAACATAATAATAAAGAATGGAATAACAACCCTTACAGTATTGAAAGAAAATAACTCTCTTCGTGAATACGAAAAATAATACCCACTTACCTCAAAATAAAAGACCTGGATCTATGGAATAGTGAGTGTGACGCCCCCAAAATAGGTATACATCACCCATCTTGGGTCGCCAGATACATGGTACAGAATACAAATACAATCTTAAATATACAACAAAAGCTGTGAGTTTTAATACAAATATTGTCTTCTAGACAATATCGACTCTCAATGGAGTCCTCATAGACAGTATACAAACTCAAATTCAGTCCTCATTACATTTATTGTCATACTATTTAACAGAATAGTGAGGACTACTAATGTTATCATCTGGACTGTCACTCCGTTTTCCGACTCGTCCCAACTATATTCTCATTTTCTGAAGAGAACAGTGAAAGAAAGGGTGAGCTCAACTAGCCCAGTAAGAAATATTATGACTAAGATAATGCAGGATAAATTATCATTAGCCTTCAACAATGTTAAACTGATAAAATACAATAGACATCAAGTTTAACTGCAGCGGGACAAACAATCCATTAAAAGAGTCAAGTAGAGAATAAAATTTACTATCTTTTATGATTTAAAAGGTTTTTCATCACTTTTATTGCTGAGACTTAGCTTAATAAATAAACCACATCATCGAATCACCCCTGCACTACAACCAAGGATATTCTTTAGTATCACGACCACAATTATCCATACTACTACGGCGAGAATATTTGTGTATTCATCAATGGTCATGATCATGCCAACAATCGTCCATCAATGCACTACGGCCAATGAGGACTTTTATCACATCATTTGTAACATTACTACCATGATTATACCGAATAATCCCTAGTCATAATCATACCAAGTCTATCTATGCACTACAGGCCACAAATGACTTTCAAAAATATAAACATGAGGATGATGACAATGATATAAGTATTCAATAAAACAAGTTCACTAATTAATTAATTTAGGAACTAATAACGCCCAAATTGTCAACATGATACTTACGCAGTAGAGTAAAATTCAAGAATGCTCGGAAGAATATTTCCATTAAAAGATCTTTGGATGAAGCGCTTAAATATCAAGGATATTCCACTAATTTCATGGAGTATAAGTCAAAACTTTAACCATTTGAGTATAATAAAGAATGGAATAACAACAAAAATCACCGTATATATGATAGATAAGACAGCAAAAGTTATTCCAATGAATAAAAAATACGAAACCAGTCCCACAGAAAACGCATGCATGTGATATTCTAATGAGAATAATACATAATGGAATAACATAAGGATTTCACTGTAAATGCGGTGCAGATCAGCATGACAAAGTTATTCCAATGAATAATAATAACGGAACTAGGTCGTGCAAAATTACGCGAAAGCGAGGATATTCCAAAGCAGAATAATAAAGAATGGAATAACATAAAGATTTCACCAAGTATAGGTACGCCACAGATACACAAGTTATATATAGGGTGCCACAGATACATGTTATTATTCAATGCGAATAATAAAGAATGGAATAATATAAAGATTTCACCAGTATATAGGTATGCTGCGTGTCATACAAAGTTATGTATAGGTATACAAGTTATTCCAATGTAATAATAAAAATGGAATAATGAAGTTCTCTTCATGAAAAGAAGAATAACACCCACCACTTACAGTACAACAAATAATATCCCTTACTAGTAAAAGACACTTTGAATATCAAGTAGTGAAGTGGCGAAGGAACACTCTTCTTCTTTTTCACTATAATTTCTCTCTCTAGAGTTTCAGTGAATTCGTAAGAAATAATGAAGGAATGGGCTTCTATTTATAGAAAAACTGAGAGTGGCTCTTGGTCTTAACGAAGGGTCAAAATGACTCTTGGTAATATTGAAGAGACAACTACTATTTTCGAAGGGGTAATTAACTCTTGGAACACCGAAGAGGCAAATAACTCTTGGTAATATTGAAGAGACAACTACTATTTACGAATGGGTAATTAACCCTTGGAACACCGAAAAGGCAAATAACTCTTGGTAATATTGAAGGGACAAGTTACTATTAAGACTTTAAATCAACGATCCATATTGATTTACTATTATAATTTCAACCAACGGTCAGAAAAATTAGCACATCTTCTCATGGAATAATATTGTACCCAAATACCCGAGTGAACAATACTAGAGTGAATAGTAATTGGGTGAATAGTAACTCGTGAATAGTAACTGTGACGCCCCCAAAATAGGTATACATCACCCATCTTGAGTCGCCAAATACATGGTACATAAATCAAATACAACATAATTATACAACTGTCGCGTAAAATACGACAAAATATAAACTGAGAGTTTAAACAAGAATATTTCCTCCTAGACAATATCCATTCTCAATGGAGTCCTCATAGACAAGTATACAAACTCAAATTCGATCCTCATTACATTTATTGTCACACTATTTAACGTAATAGTGAGGACTACTAATACTATCATCCGGACCATCACTCCGCTCCCCGACTAGTCCTCGCTACGTTACCATTTCTCAAGAAGAAACGGTGAAAGAAAAGGTGAGCTCAACTAGCCCAATAAGAAATATTATGACTAAGATAATGCAGGATAAATTATCATTAGCCTTCAACAATGTTAAACTGATAAAATACAATAGACAACAAGTTTATCTGCAGCGGAATAAGCAATCCATTAAAATAGTCAAGTAGAGAATAAAAATCTACTATCTTTTATGATTTAAAAAGTTTTTCATCACTTTTATCCCTGGGACTCAGCTTAATAAATAATCCACATCATCCCTGCACTACGGCCAAGGATATTCATTAGTATCACGACCACAAATTATCCATGCACTATGGACCAAGGATATTCGTGTATTCATCAATGGTCATGATCATGCCAACAACTGTCCATCAATGCACTACGGGCCAATGAGGACTTTTATCACATCATTTGTAACATTACAGTCATGATTATACCAAATAATCCCTGGTCATAATCATACCAAGTCCATCTATGAACTACAGGCCACAGATGACTTTCAAAAAATATAAACATGAGGATGATGACAATGATATAAGAATTCAATAAAACAAGTTCATTTAATTAATTTGTCCAGAACCAATAACGTCAAATTGTCAACATGATACTTCTTTGTAAAGTAAAATTTAAGAATACTCGAGAAGAATATTTTCATGAAAAGATCTTTGGATGAAGCGCAAATATCAAGGATATTCCACTAATTTTATGGAGTATAGAAGTCAAAACTTTAACCAACCGAGTATAATAAAGAATGGAATAACAAAAGAAATCACCATGCATGCACTTTGCATGATGTATGTGTTATTCCAACATAATAATAAGTAACGGAACCGGTTAGGGCATAATACGCACCGGCTGTGATATTCCAAATGAATAATAAAGAATGGAATAACAATAGAAATCACCATGCATGCGGATTTGATGATACAAGTTATTCAAAACGAATAATAAAGACAGGATAATAAAGACGAAAAAGTTGGGTGTAAAACACACGCATACATGATATTCCAACGCAGAATAATAAAGAGCAGAATAATAAAGGCGGAATCAGTCCGGTAAAACACATGTACATGATATTCCAATGTAATAATAAAGCAGAATAATAATAAAGATGGAACCAGTAGGTGTAAAACACACGTGCAGGATATTCTCGATGTAATAATAAATGCGGAATAATAAATATGGAACTGTGTCGTGAAATTCACACCGATGTGATATTCCGGCCGTAATAATAAAAGCGGAATAATAAAAGAATTTCATCAAGTATGCGGTAGATTCAGATAAATGCATTATTCCAACATAATAATAAAGAATGGAATAATGAATAAGATCACCAAGTATTGGGTAAACCGTATATCTGGTCATTCCACCAAGTATAGGTAAAATCAGCATACAAAGTTATTCCAATGTAATAATAAAGAATGGAATAACATAAGGATTTCACCAAGTATAGGGTATGCCACAGCGTATCTGAGTTATTCCAACGAGAATAATAAGAATGGAATAACATGAGGATTTCACCAAGTATAGGGTATCGCCGTATACAAAGGTTATGTATAGGGTATGCCACTTTTACAAAAGTTATTCCAATGTAATAATAAAGAATGGAATAATGTAAGTTCTCTTCATGAATAAGAAAGAATAAACACCCTTACCGTAAAAGACCACCGGATATCAAAGTAGTGAAGTAGCGAGAATACTCTTCTTCTTTCTCTCTATAATTTCTCTCTCTAGAGTTTCAAAGTGAATTCGTAAGAAATAATGAAGGAATGAGCTTATTTATGAAGAATGGATTGAATAGTAACTAATTCATGAACGATCCAAATAGATTTACTTTTAAACGAACGATCCAGATCGATTTACTATTAAAACTTAAAGCGACGGTCCATACTGATTTACTATTAAAACTTTAAACCAGCGACCCATATTGATTCACTATTATAACTTTCCACCAGCGGTCCATATTGATTCATTCAACCAACGGTCTGAAAAATTAACACATCTCCTAATGGAATAATATTGTACCCAAATACCCGAATGCACAATACTAGAGTGAATAGTATCCGGGTGAATAGTAACTCGTAAATAGTAACTCATGAATAATAACTCGTAAATAATAACTCCGACACAAAAAGTGTCCCAAATACTCGAGTGAACAATACTAGAATGAATAGTAATTTCGGTGAATAGTAACTCCGACACAAAAAGTGTCCCAAATACTCGAGTGAACAATATAACCTTCAGACATCAATTACTATCGAAATAAATGTTTAACACAAATAATTTCAACACAATGGAACTATCAATCCATCTTTAATCAACACGAACTTATCCATCATTAATATCATAACTCACAATATTTAACAACCAGGTCGTTCCCAGGAAAGAGGGGGCTTTCCAATAAGGATTTCTCCCTATTGGCGCGCAATTAGGTGACCAAACCTCTCCTTGACAGAACTTCTAGACATTGTAAATATTGTGATTTAATAATATGAATAATTTTGTCATCTCAATTATTGATTTAATAAATTAACATATTATGCACATGATACTGTGACAATAATTGAATCAATAATATAAGAGATATGATGCGACAATTATCGAAAGCAATAATGCAAGATAACTGAAAGTGACTTCTTACGTAAGCATCAATAACCAATACCGGTACTACTACGCAACCACGCCAGACATCGTACTTTTCTTTACTCTTTGGGTAGTTCAACAAAGATTAATGGTAAAACCTCCGTAGTTATTTTTGTAAAATGATAATTACGTCATTTTCTAAATACGATAATACTTCTGTCATGGGGTCCACTAATGATTGTCTTGGACAGACAAATATTCCCAACAAAAGAATATTCTCCGACCAATCGAATATTTTATAACAACTTGCGTACTTTGCAAAATTTTCAAATACTACCCACAACTATAACATTATCTCAAATCCACACCTTAATATTAAAAAAATATTTCGAGAAATTAAATCTTTATTCAAAAAAAAATCTGGGGTCTCACAATCTCCTCTCCTTATGAAATTTCGCCCTCAAAATTTATGTGCGTACCTGATATGCCGAACCGATGAGGATATCTCGTCAGATTCTAACTCTTGAGGTATAACCATTAAGCGTAGAATATATTCCAGGATTTTAACAGGTACATCTTCATACGTTAAATCATCTGCTATCTCATCCGGTTATAAATTAATAATGTGGTTCGGGTCGTCCATATATTTACGTAACATCTATACGTTAAAAACGTTATGAACACGCGACATACTTGGCGGAAAAACGAGTCTTTAGGCCACAGTTCCTACTCGATCGAGGATTTCAAATGGACCAATTAAATCGAGGGTTGTGATTTCCTCTCTTCGTCAATTCTTGCTTCTAGAATAACGCCCACTTGAACCTTCTTCTTCATCAGCTCTGAGTATGTAGCTTTAGTGAATTGGTGAGAAATGAAGGAAGAATGAGCTTCTATTTATAGGAAAATATAGTTTCGATAATTGCACGTTTTGGGGCTCAAAATATTACAGTATAATACCTCCCTCTTTTTATTCATTTTTAATTTAGTCCTGCAAGTATTATCAAACTTGCACCACCTCCCCTAATAGTAAATAATGTGAATCAATAGTTATAATCATGTGAAAATACGAATTACAGTATAGTACCTCCATTTATACCTCTATTTTTAACTTACTCATGTAAGTATTATCAATCTTGCACCACCTCCCCTAATAGTAAAAGAATGTGAATCAATAGTACACACATGTGAACAAATAGTTATAATCATGTGAATTAATAGCAATTAAATGCTCATTTATTCTGTTAATTACCCGATTGGTCAATATAACCTTCAGACATCAATTATTATCGAAATAAATGTCGATTTCCACTAACACTAACAATTCCAACACAATGGAACTATCAATTTCATTTTTAATCAACACGAATTTATTCATCATTAATATTATAATTCACAATATTTAACAACCGGGTCGTTCCCAAGAAAGAGGGGGCTTTCCGATAAGGATTTTTCCTTATTGGCGTGCAATTAGATGACCAAACCTCTCCTTGACAGAACTTCTGGACATTGTCAATATTACAAATAATAATATGAATAACTTTGTCGTCTCAATTATTGATTTAATAATATAATATATTATACTGGATGATCATCGTGACAATAATTGAATCAATAATACGAGAGATATAATGCAAAGAATTATCAGAAAGTAATAATTGAGTATAACCGAGTGACTTCTCATATAAAGCATCAATAACCAATACCGTAATGCTACTATGCAACCACAGCAGACATCTTTGTATTTTTACTAAGGGTAGTTCAACAGCTTTTAACGGTAACACTTTCACGTTATTTTTAATAAAAGATAATTTCATCGTTTTTCTTACTACGACAATACTTACTTATATGAATTACATCAATGATTGTACCGTCGTACGAATATTTCCTGTTAAAACAAATATTCTCTGACCAATCGAATATTATATAACCACTTGCTTACTTTGCAAAATTGGTAAATATTACCCACAACTATAACATTATATCAAAAATCCACACCATAATATTAAAAAAAATATTTTGAGAAATTTAAATCTTTATTCATAAAATCTGGGGTCTCACACCTTACGAGTATAATAAATAATATCCCTTACAAATACAACAAATAATATCTCTTACCTTAGTAGAAGATTGAATACTGCAATAGTGAAGTAGCAGAATACTCTTCTTCTTGCTCTTTATAGTTTTTCTCTCTATAGTTTCTCTTGTGAGTCTCAGTGAATTGGTGAGAATGAAATAAGAATTAAACTTCTATTTATAGGATAAATGACTAAATAGTAACTAATTCACGAACGGTCCAGATTGATTTACTATTATAACGGGCGGTCCATATTGATTACTATTAAAACCACAACCGATGGTCCAGATTGATTTACTATTAAAATCACCACCAATGGTCCAAATTGATTTAACTTATTACACTTTAGTACCCCTACAGTTTTCCGAGTTTGCATTATTCCCCTCTAACTTTTATAAGTCACTTATCTTCAATAAACACATTCTTAATACTTCAACAATTATTCATTATTAATATTATAACTCACAATATTTAATAACCAGATCATTCCCAGGAAAGAGGGGGCTTTCCGATAAGAATTTCTCCCTATTGGTGTACAATTAGGTGACCAAACCCCTTTCCTCGACAGAACTTTCTAGACATCGTCAATATTGCAAATAATAATATGAATAACTTTGTCGTCTCAATTATTAATTTAATAATAGAAAATATTATGCAGATGATACTGTGATAATAATTGAATCAATTAACATGAGATACTATGCAACAATTACTGTAGCAATAATTGAGTAAACTGAGTGCCTTCTTACGTAAGCATCAATAATCAATACCGTGTGCTACTATGCAACCACACGTATTACTGTATTTTTACCACCGAGTATTTCAACAGTTTAACGGTAAAATTTTTGTCGTTATTTTTATGAAAAGATATTTCTGTCGTTTTCTAACTCCGACAGTTATTCCATTGTAGGGTCCACCAATGATGGTGTCGTCGTACAAATATTCCCTGATAAAAAGAATATTCCCCGACCAAACGAATATTTTCCGACATAACGAATATTTTATAGCAACTTGCTTACTTTGAAAAATTTATAAATATCACCCTTAACTCTAACCTTTATCAATTTAACCATTTACTAAATAACATTATAATTATAAGAAAATTGAATACTTTCATTTCATAAAATTTGGGGTCTTACAGAAAGGGGTGAGTTGGAATCGGTGAGTTGACTGGGTTCGGGGTTTGGTGGAACAGACGGGAACAGTTCGTGTCAATTTAGTGAGCCATCTGGGTTTTGAACAATGTTGATGAGCTTGTAAGGGTCGATAATGGAGGGGGTTGAGGTGAATTCTTTTGCGAATAAAAGTAGTTCTTCAATAACCGATTTTGAAAGGAATAGGGAAAATTGAAACAGATTATTCCTTATTCCTTGCTCCTTTACGCGCACAATGATGGTTGTACAAATCTGGAGGTTTAAGAAGGTGATACGGATCTCGAGGTTGAAGAAGATGAAGAGTTCGTCTCTTTTGCGCCTTAATTTTATCTGTTCGTTCTTCCTCCCTATTAAAAAATCTTCAAACCGAAACCGAAACTCTAATTCGTTTCAGAGCTTACACCAATTAAGTCAGTGCTTGATAAAATTTTTGATTTCTAGGTTTATTATTTGAAGATATTAAATTTACTTATGTGTACAAATTGTTAGTATGGATGGTAGTTTAATTGGTATTTTTGTGTATTTTTGCCATGTTAGTTTCTTATTTACTTTATGATTTGTGGTTGTGTTCGTTGAATAACAAAGGGGTCTGTGAAGAAGAAAGTAAAAATGGAGATGAGGGTTGTTCAAAAATGGTGAGTGTAAGATTTAAGTTGAGAAAGAGGACGAAGAACATGAGATGGAAGAATTTTTTTTATATTGTATGATTGATTTAATGATTTTTGGCTGCAAATCTTAATCTTCAATGTTGGCTAAGAGGAGTTTTTGACCGATTTTTAATGGTTTTAGATTTTGTTGTTTTGATTGATTTGATCAATTTCTGATTGTGTGGAAGTTTTAATTAGTTTTGATGTATTAAGTGAACAAGGTGTGACCATTTTACCCTTCAATATAACAAATATGTTTTATCACAATTTAAAAAATTATTTTTTTATACACATCAGCTGAGATGTGTTCCACTAAGATAGTCACGCCAGCAATTTCTGACATGACAGCCTCAATTGAAAAAATTAAAAAAATTGATAATTTAATCATCTAATTGACAAAATTAAAACTTTGATCATCAAAGTGGAATATGGATTATAGTTCAGGATAATAATTCATATTTAAGCAATATACACCTAAATAAAATAGAGCGCCGTCCTCCTGAAATTATTTGGGGCGTCCTAATGAATTTTTTTTAACTTGATAAAAAAATAAATAATAATATAAATATTTGATAAAATTGGATTACAACCAATTAACGTAAAAATATATGCGATAAAATAAAATAAAATAAATTGAACACTTTATAATTCTTACATATCTCATTTATGCACATATGTCGCAATTATAATTCGGCCAAAAACTTTTGCAATGTACAGTAACACTATAAAAAAAATTTACATAAAAAATATAAAATATATTATATAAGGATGATATGTAAATTAGTAATTTACGCGATTTAATAACATTATAACAACATGCCATGTAAAAAAAATTAAGGGATTTGAAATGAATTAGTAATAGATTGTGTATTTATTATTTACAATTGATAAAATTATTTAATTAATCACATTAAATCTTAAATCTCTTGACTTTCTTTAAAATTCCACACAGCACGCGTGACATGCTGTATACAAAAAAAGAGAGTATAATTTTATTATTTTATTATTGAATATAGACAGACAGCTTCATGAGCACAACACAAGTGCCTCCGTAGAAAAGTTAAATAAAGACTCGTAATTTTGGACTAGGGGAGTATAAGTATTTTTTTTTTTAAAAAATAAAATATTTCACTTGAATAAGGATAAAAAAAAAAGAAGACCGCCATCACAGTTGTCAGTGGATTTTAGCCAACCTTTGCGTGTAATGGTCTAACGTTCGAAATTATTTTCATTGTTATTATTATTATATATATTTTTGTTTTGTATTATTTCTCTTAATTACGAATAATCCAAGATTTTCCGTGTAATAGCATATTTTCCCCTTGTAAGAAAAAGGACAATTTAGTAAGTACCCCACAATCACAGCTAGCTAGATTTTGGATAGTTCCCTCCTCCTCCTATTGAGTTGACTGACATTCTTCTCTCTCTCTCTCTCTCTCTCTCTCCAGTTCATAGGTTTATAAATATTATATATGCTTTTGGTCTTTTCTTTTGTAGGGATTTTCACTTTTTTTTCATCAATTTTTCTTACCCAGATATAAATGCCACATCTGGTGAATTAGTATCCTCTCCGTTTTAAAAATATAAATTGAAGAGTCTCCTAGTCCACATCTGATCACGTCACCCTCATTTTTGCTTTCCCTTTACTATTCTCTCCCTTGGGTTTTCCTCCATTGCAAACCAAGCTTTCTTTCTCTCCAGCTTTCAAAAGGTCCCTCAATCTTCCATATTCACACAACCCCACCAACCCATTTTACCCACCTCTGTTTTTCTTTATGAACCCTTCTCAAATCTTCCCCACCATTAAAAAACACACACTCACTTTCTCTCTCTACATTTGCCCCCTCAAAGATTATATTTTTGTCTGGCCTTCTTTTAGCAATTTCTTTATTCATTTTCCCAATTCTAATTGGCCCACTTCAGGGCATAGGTTATTCTACTTCTAAACTACTCCTCTGGAACTGTTCTTTACTGGGATTTCGTATTTCAAGTCTGCAGTGGCTTATTTACTCTTATACCGTCTCCATTGATTCGAAAAAGAGGCTTTTTATCTGCTGCTTTGGGTTCTCGAGGAAGAAATTAAGGTTTAGATCATTGTCAAGGTAACTTCTCTCTCTTTGTCTCGATGGACTTTTTATTTGATTTACATTTTTGTCCTCATTTTCCAAGGTTTAGATTCGTGATTTTAATTGGTGCTGATATATTGACATGTTGGTTAAATTTGTGTTGCGTTTTAATTATGCATTAGTGAACCAAAATGGGGTTCACTTGCTTTGTAAAATGAGTGAAAGGGTATCTGTTTTGGGGTTCAGATCACTGTTCTCATAAATTGTATGCACAAAAGTTCTTTAGTGCATTGGGATGTGCTAGTATCTTACCCAATTGATCTGTTGATTTGGCCAAATAAAGGGCATTAATTATAGGAGTAATTTCTTTTCTTTCCCACACTGGAATTAAGTAGATGTTCTCTCATTATTTCTTGAATTGGAATGGTGACCAACTTGTTTTTGTATCTGCGATGACAACTCTTGAGAATTACATATGGGCATATTTCAAAAAAATTGGATGTGTTTGCCATTTAGTTTGTTGTATGGTTATTTGACATGTTATTGGGATCCAGGAGGCAATGGATTAACTTTGCAGAAAACTTAAGAGGTGATCAGTGCACAATTTTTTTTATCTCATATTCGATCACCAAAATGTCATCCGGGAGTTTAAATAAAGATCTGACGAAGAAGACATCATTTTTGGGCATGAAATTATGGGTTGTGATTGGCATATGCGTTGTTGCATTTATAGTGCTGATTCTTTGTATCTTATCGATGTGGGTCACATTTCGAAGAAAATCTAAAAGAACCCTGAACAAAAACAAAAACACCCTTTCTCAAATACCCAATGTCGCAAAAGATATCAAGGTTGACAGAGTAGGGGTTCAAAATCTCAATAATCATCCAGAATGTTCAGTTGTAACAGTTAATGATAAATCAAGCGGTAAGAATTCCGAGAAGATGTCTGTGCATCTAGGTATGAGTAAATCCAGTGACGCTGATAACATCAGTCAGTGCAGTTCGATGTATTGTCACGAGAGGGCATGTAGTTCACATTCAGGGGAAGAAGGAAGTTCTGGGACTGTCCGGAAGCAGCCGTCATATGGAATTGGAATGGCCTCTCCTTTAATTGGTTTGCCAGAAATGTCGCATCTTGGGTGGGGTCATTGGTTTACTCTTAGAGATCTTCAGCTTGCTACCAATCGTTTCTCAGCAGAAAATGTGATTGGGGAGGGTGGATATGGAATTGTTTATCGCGGTGTACTAATCAATGGGACTGAAGTAGCGGTGAAGAAGCTTCTTAATAATCTGTGAGTATAGGATAAAAGGCTTGCAATCTTTGGAAATCCATTTTTTGCCTCTAGTGTTGCTTTATTGAATTGTCTTTTGTGATTGAGTAATGATTTGATGTATAGGGGGCAGGCTGAGAGGGAATTTAGAGTCGAAGTGGAGGCTATAGGTCATGTTCGTCATAAGAATCTTGTACGACTTCTGGGATATTGCATAGAAGGAGTTCACAGGTAAGCTTCAGTTTTGTAATTTATTGGTTAGCTTTTAATTTCCTTCTAATGTACACTAAATTTTCTGTCACCGCAATATTTCCCGAAAATGGTATTTCCGAACAAGTACTTTTAAGTTTGAGTTAATCCTTTTCCTTCATCATCCTAAATTTTGACCTCAACTCTTATTTCCATTGTTGATGTTTGTTCTTTTTCTTAACTATGCAGGATGCTAGTATATGAATATGTGAATAATGGAAATTTGGAACAATGGCTTCATGGGGCCATGCGCCAACATGGTATCCTTACTTGGGATGCACGTATGAAGGTCGTACTTGGTACTGCAAAAGCGTACGTAAATCTTCGACTAATTGCTTCAACATTTAACGCTGCCTATTTAGTACAAAATTTTATAAAGTTCGGTTTAATTGTGCTATCACTTGTTTCACTTTTTAGCAATTTTCTTACACTTCATCTGACATTCTAATAGCAAGCTATTTCTACATTATGGTCAATTTTTAATTTCTGTTAAAAGAATCCAGTATATCGATAAAGTTACAGTGTGCAAATTAAATTGTTGAGGTCCTGTATGTTTGATAATTTTACATCACTTGAAGCACATCTGAAAACTTGGTGTCACCGTCACATTTTACAGGCTTGCCTACTTGCATGAAGCTATTGAACCAAAAGTTATTCACCGTGATATAAAATCTAGCAATATTCTGATTGATCATGAATTCAATTCGAAAGTTTCTGATTTTGGATTGGCCAAGCTCTTGGATTCAGGAGAAAGTCACATAACTACCAGAGTAATGGGAACATTTGGGTATGTATGCGATTCCATTTTTTTTTATCATATATGTGACTTGGTCTTTTCCCCTTTTTTGAATGGGAGCTTCACTTTGTTTTCATGCTCAAACATCAGTTTTATACATCATTTGCAGTTACGTGGCTCCAGAATATGCCAACACCGGTTTGTTAAATGAAAAGAGTGATATTTATAGTTTTGGGGTCCTCCTGCTAGAATCAGTTACTGGAAGGGACCCTGTGGACTATGGTCGGGATGCTAATGAGGTGCTAAGTCATTACTGGTTATCTCCACTATTTCAGAGAAGTGTTTTATGTCTCTCTGTGTCTGCGTATTACTCTCTAGGGTTTGGACTTTGGAGTAAATACTCATATCTCAACGTATTGGTTGTCTGCAACTGCTACTAGTAACTTCTTATGCTCATGGCAGGTTAACCTTGTTGAATGGCTGAAAATGATGGTTGCGAGTAGAAGAGCTGAGGAAGTAGTGGATCCAAACCTTGAAACTAAACCCCCAACACGTGCTCTAAAACGTGCACTTCTGGTTGCACTTAGGTGTGTTGATCCTGACTCAGAGAAACGACCAAAAATGAGTCAGGTTGTTCGAATGCTCGAAGCCGATGATTTCCCTTATCGTGAGGTGTTGATCAATTTCTGACCTAGAGTGAATGTTCTCTATTTACTTGTTTTGCTGTTTTCCTCTTTTTTTTCTTTCTTCGTTTTTTGATTTATGCAGTTTTTACATTTAAAATAATAAAATTCACATGTAACTATTAACAAGAATCAATAGTCACATACCACATAAAGCCCAAATTCATGCAAAACATGTCATGACTAATGCCCCCAGATCAGTTTAGTGATTACCACCAGAAAGCCTAGTCCTGAAGGACTGACATGCTTAAGTTAAATTTTCCATAGGCTTCACACAAATAAATGGACTATTCCACAATAGCACTTGTAGAGCTCCTCAGCATAAGTACAATAATAACCTATGCTCTCTAGAAGGTCCCAAGTCCCCCACAAGGTATATTCCGGTGTCTGGGTACTCTGATAATTCTTTGACCCATGAGAATCATGGGAAAAAAATCTTTGCTCCCTCTTTATAAGTTTGGGTAAGGGCCAAGAAGCTCCCCAAAGTTGGTGCCACAACATTGGAATCACGATGGGTTGAAGTGCTCCGCTCGGGACCTTGGTATCTCGTTTGCCTGCTGATAATTGAGTCTTGGCCAAAATTGTGGGCAAACTCTTTGCTCCCAGTTAGCTTTGGTTTCAGCTTGGCCTCTGGGCTAGGGGGCCATTATGCTCCCCAAAGCTTGGTGCCACAAAATTGGTGTTGCAAAGGGATGCCTTTTTTGGGACTTGATTTGGTATTTCTTTCAGTTGCTATAGTCAAAGTGTAGTTAAATTTTTTGTCCATCATCCCACCACTCAGGCACACCAACGCCTAAGCCTTTCTATAACTGAGAGAGGCATTATGGTCCCTTGGGAGAACAATCACCATCAAAGTGGTCTGTTGTCAACACTCTATATATGTGCTTCTAGAGAGACTGCCTATCATGTGAGTAACTGGTTCAACTATAATTCATTGAAGTTCTGTCTTTTGTGCTACATCATTAACCTCATTTAGACATTATAATGAATTCTAGTCTGAGATGAAGGTATAATGCCAACTGAAGTTGATCCTGATACCAGTGTCAGTCTCATACATAGACTGCAATATCACTCTAGGGATATTCTATTTTCTCTCTCACGTGAATTGACGCTGTATCCCACAACCTAAAGTCTTTGGGGCCTTCACCTGATCGAGTGTAATGCATGTGCTCTCTCCTCAACCTCTGCCACCATGTCAAATAACTTGTTAAAGAAAAACCTTATTCTTGTTTTGATTCTGGAATATCTTGATGGCAGCTGTTTTTGAATACCCGAGAAGTCTGGATAAATCCTAATGATTTTATGAACTCCAGAATCATATAGTCTAGCTTATTGTTAACATTGTGTCTACATAACTATATAAATTTCACATACACAAAAATGAAGATTATAATAAAAGAAGACGTCTTGTGTATTGTTTCATGCTAACCCATTGTGCCCTTGTTTAATGTAGGTTTAAGTACAAATACAATACAGTATATATTCTTGGGCTTTGCATCCTTTTATCAATCAATTATTCTAAAATTCACGTTTTCAATCCTAAAAATGCAATTTTTTTGTGCCCTCAAACTCAATTCTTTGTTTATTTTTAAAAGCACTTTGATGATGTTGAATATTATGATGAACAATTACAATTGCACCAACTGGGATTTGGGGCAATGTGTATTGAGAAACTCATATCATCCGTTAATTTTGTTATCGTCTTTGCAGGATCGTAGAAACAGGAAGACCCGCACAGCTAGCATGGAAATTGAATCTATGAAGGAGAGTTGTGGTTCAGCTGAGATGGAAATCAAGGTAGAACAATCTGAGACATTACATGAATAGGACGGACTGACTGACAGACATGACCACCGACCGGGGTGGTTAATTACATTCTCAACCTTCATATTTCAGTAACCAGTTTATAAATTAACGTACAGGCTCGGAAAAGGTTTCCCCTAGAGAGCAATTGGATTGAGGAGGGTCCATGAGTTGTTACAGTTTTTGCTGTTGTTTCACTATTGCCTATAATGCTTATGATGTGGATCCATGAGTAAAGAAAGGAGAGAGTTGATGTACAGGTGTTATTTGGGAATTCATGGGCTGTGCTCTCTTTTTTCTTCTTTTCTTTCTTCCCTAGTTGTTTATTGATGATGATCATCATCATTATCATTCTCTCTCTTTTATGTTTCCTCACTTTGATTACTTAAAAGACTTATGTTATTTTGTTCGATTGATTTAAATTTTCTTGTAATATTGAATAGAATAGAACAGAACAGAACAGGTTGAATAGATTTTGCAGTTATTGCTGCCGGAACATTGCATGATGCTTTCTTTCTGCATCATTCTTTTTCCTCCTCTATTTCCCCCATTGAACGTGACAAATTAGAAAAACTTAATGATCACAAAATACCATTCATTTATTATTATTTATGTACAAGTACAAAATGAATTTTTTTTAAGTCAAAAACTTTAGAATTTTATTATTATTGCTATACGACTAAAATCATAAAATCTAATGTTTTGCTAGGAAAAAGATTCTCTTCTAATTATTTTTCCCATGCATATTCTTACTATCATCATTATTACCATCATATCATATTTTTCGTATGTTTTATTGATTTAATTAGTGTTCTATTGCAATGCATATTCTTATTATCAATAATATTTAATTGTGTAATCATTTTATTATTATTATTAAAAAAAATACTCATTGTAATTGTCATGTTTTACTTATTACACTATTAAACTTTTAATTTTGAAAATTACTCTACTAAACTTATTATTATTTTAAAATTGGGTCATTTCGTTAAAAAAAATAAACGGACGTTAATTTTTTATCGACAAAATTAATGAATTACTCACTGTAGTTGACACATTTTACTGATCACACCATTAAACTTTTAATTTTTTAAATTATCTCGTTAAACTAATTAATATTTTGAAATTGAGTCATTCTATTAACAAATTGAGAAGACATTAATTTTTTATCCACGTGACTCTGAAAAAGAAATTAAAAAATAAAAAATATTACTTATGTGGCAAAAAATAATTAAAAACTTGCAAAATATTTTAGATGGTCTAATCTCAGATGTTTATTAACAGAAAATACTTCATCGCAAATGAAAAGCAATGCATTAGCAGTAGAAATGAAAACGTGGTAATTGGCAACAACAACATTTTACATCTACCTCTGAATTATCTATGCATCCATCCATAAAAATTCAGGCTCCTATCAAATCATAAATGTCATCACAACAAAATCAATTTAACAAAGAGTCCTTCTAGGGAGACATTTTTCAGCGACATTTCTAGTGATATTTTTTTTTTTTGTAATACCTCCTAAAAAATATATAATATTTATTTCAATTAGAATTTTTGCAAAAAATAATATTTTAGGTGTAATTTGGATACATACAAGAAACAAGGTCTGTATAGTCTGTACAATCATGTTTGTTATATGTATCCAAAATACACCTAAAACACTATTTTTTATAAAAATTTTATTTGAAATAAATACTATACATTTTTTGAGAGGTACTACAAAAAAACAAACAAAAAAAATTACTAGAAATGTTAGCTCAACAATGTCGCCCTAGACTTATTGTTTAACAAAATATTACTACCACATGTGTGTATATATATATTGTAAAACCTCAACTTTTATGAATAAAGATGAATTTTCTATAATTATCATTTTTGAATATTATGGAATGAATTTGATATAATGTTATAGTTGTGGGTAATAGTTATAAATTTTATAAAGTACCCAAGTTGTTATATAATATTCGATTGATCGGAGAATATTCGTTTTATCAAGGAATATTCGTACGATGGCACAATCATTGGTGGACCCCACAACGAAATTATTATCGGATTGAGAAAACGACAAAAAATATTTTATGAAAATAACGGCGGAAGTTTTATTGTTAACTGTTGAAACACCCGGAGTTAAAAGTACAGTGATACGCGTGGTTGCATAATAGCACACGATATTGATTATTGATGCTTACGTGAGAAGTCACCCAGTTTTGTTCAATTATTGTTACAGTAATTATTGCATAGTATCTCACGTTATTTGATTTAATTATTGTCGATATTTTATATATTATTAAATCAATAATTAAGACAACAAAGTTATTAATATTAGTATTTGCAATATTAACGATGTCTGTAAGTTACATCAATGAGAGGTTTGGTCATCTAATCAAGGCTGGCATAAGTAGAAATCCTCATTGGAAAGCCCTCTCTTTCCTGGAAACGACCTGGTCGATTAATATTGTGAATTATAATAATGATGATAAATGTTGTTAAAAATATTGAGAGGATTTTTATGAAGTATTTGATGTAAATTAGCTTATTCTATGGACCCACATTTACCCATTTTTTAAAATAATCGGTAAAAAATTATTTAATATAATAAAAGTGGGGACCACATATGGGGGCCACATATGAAAAAAATATGTTGTGGATGAAATTTGCGGTAGTGGTGGAAAATGGGGGGGATGGAATTACCTTATAACGAGGTAATGTATTATATATATATATATATATAACCTAAATGTGTGTATATATATATATTTAGCAGAATTGTTATACCTTTGCCGTAAGGCAAAGGTTATTCTTATATATATATATATATATATATATATATATATATATATATATTATAAGTTTTGTTTTATTAGATTATAATTAGAATATATTATATTTTAATTAAAGTTTTTCGTTTTATTAGAATATTTTATTGCATAGTAAAAATTAAATTTTTGATGAAATCAGTCGGTTGAACGCCCGTGAGATTTCTTCTGTGTATCCATGAGAAAAAAAAATTCAAATAGTATCATTTTCATTCTCTTATAAATAGGATGCTTAGTTAGAATTGAAATCACACCAGAAATTTCAGAGAATTCTCTTCTATAATCTTGAGCGTATTTCTTTAGAGTTTTGAGCGTAGTGCAAGTTTTCTTCAAGAATATCCTCGCCCTACAAGTCGGAATACTCTTCTTTTACGGTAAGGGGTATTATTTATTTCTTTCGTATTCATGAAGAGAACTTTTGTTATTCCATTCTTTATTATTATGTTAGAATTACCTGTCTATGCAAAGTACCGCATACTGTGACGCCCCCAAAATAGGTATACATCACCCATTATGAGTTGTCAATACACGGTACAGAAACAACTACAACTTTATTATTACAATAGTAAAACTGTGAGTTTGAATACAAATATTATCTTCTAGACAATATCTATATCCAAATAAATCCTCATCACATTTATTGATATATTATTTTACAAAAATGGTGAGGACTACTAAATAACTCTCTCTATAACCATCATTCCATACCCCGACTGCACTCATTTACATTCTCGCTCTCGAGAAGAAAAATGGAACAAAAAGGAAAAGAGTGAGCTCAACTAGCCCGAAAAAGAATATTATGACTAAGATAATATACAACAAAATTATCGTTAGTCTTCAACAGGAAAAATCTAATAGAATACAATAGACAACAAGTTTTAAATCAATATTCGCAATGAAATAATAATTCATTAGAAGAGTTAAGTAGAGAATGCAAACTACTATATTCTATGTATGAATTTTAAAGTTCGTCGCTCATCTTTTATCCCCTGTAACATCAATCAATATATATCTCGAATCAAATATTCATCTTTTTACCTACTGGCCAAAGATATTCATCGATTGGTCATGTTCATCTAAACACTGCTCATCTTTGCACTACGGGCCAAAGATATTCATCAGAAATCATTCATCTTTTGCACTATGTGCCAAAGATATTCCATAATATCATCATTTAAGACCGAGGATGATGAAAATATTTTTTAAAGAAACGAATCCAATTGAATCAAAATGACAAGGATTAAGGATTAAGGATTCGTACTTTGTTTTATCCACGTCCAAAAATACCTCAAAAATAATCATAGTGGTGTAAAATTCAAGAATGATCAAAACATGGATACAATCAAAGCTAGTATCCGAATAGATATTTTGAACGAAAAAAGAAAATTTTTATTTTTCGATGAATAAGGTCAGTATTCGTGAATAAGACAGAGATATCGTGAATAGTACCATATACGTGAATAAAGAACTCTCATTACACTAAAAGTTCCAAATTTGATTAAAAAGTTCAAATCAATACTTGACATAATGATATTAGAATAAATAATATCATTTTAAAAAAAATATCCCTTACCTCGAAGGCAATGCTTTATTCAAACGCTTCGGATATTATTTATGACTTGAACTTGCACCGTATAGCAATACTCAAAGTATACTCAAAATACTCACAAGAATACGCTCGATAATATAGAGAGAGAAAACTTCAGTTTCTGGTGTAATTTTCAATTTTAACCCAAGACCCTATTTATAGGAAAATGCTTAGAACACCAAAGTAAAAAATTTAATTTAATAATATTATTATTATTTCTACAACTTCCTACGCATACCAACTGAATTCAGCCATTAAAACACATGCAAGACCCACACTCAAATCACCAAAAACGTTTTTCATATTAAAAATATTTTAAACTTCCAAAAATCAATTATTTCGGAGCTTCGGAACTTCAATAATTCATAATAAATAGCCCTTTTATCAGAAAATTCGAAACTCGCGAGTTTTTATAGGAAATTCAATTCTCTACAACTTTGTAGAAGAAAATTTTTCCAAATTCCAAACAGAAATTGACCGAAATCCATAAACGGACGATTTTACAAGCTATAATCAAATTTCAGTCAAGAAATGAGGTCCACCAACATGTTTAACATGTTTTAAATATTTATTGCAACAAAAATACTCTTTCTCCTCGTATACTCATATATCACACATTCATTGTAAAAATATCACCATTATTATATTATTAAAAATATAATAATATATTTAAATGAATTATTTTATCAGAAAAAGATAAAATTTTAATTTTTAACAATTGTCACATTAAAAAATTTTCTCCATCTATATCCACATAAAATCAATATTTTCCTCATCATATAAATTAATAATTAATTATTCACAAATAATATTACGAATCACAATATCGACAACCGCATACGGTTCTAAAGGAAAGAGGGGCTTTCCAATAAGAATTTCTCTCATTGGCGCACAATTAGGTGACCAAACCTCTCCTTAGATGCGAACTTTCTAGACATTGTCAATAATGTTATCTAATAATATTATTCAGATAATATAAATTATTGCTTCGATAATGAAAAATACTGTGTAATGATAATTATTGAAACAACAGCAATATAAAATATCAACGCAACAATTATTAAATCAATAAAATAATTGAGCGGTAATTATCGTAACCATTATTGAGTAGTGCCTTCTTTACGTAAGAGTCAATAATTGGTGCAATCTGGTGTCTTCTTGTGTGCAACAACGCCAGACATCGTGTGTTTTAACCACCGGGTATTCCAACAAAGAGTACATACCAGAATAACAAGCTATGTAGATTATTTTTAAATAACTTATATTTATCGTTTTCTTCCTCCAATCGCTTTTTCCGTTATGGGGTCCACACATGGGCTACTTGGCCGCATACGAATATTCCCGACAAAGATTTAATATTCCACGACCAAACTAATATTCCCAAATAATAATGAATATTTTATAACCATTTGCTTATTTTGAAATACTTGCGTATTTTACCCATAACTATCCACATTAATCAAATCAACCCTTACTATTTCAAAATAATAATTAGAGGAAATTAAATTTCATTTATTAATTATTTGGGGTCTTATACATACACGTGGTGAAATTCTTACATTATTCCATTCTTTATTATTACATTTGGAACATCCATGCATGCGTTTACGCATGACTGTTCCGTTATTTATTATTTTGTTGAAATATCCATGCCTGCGTTTCGCAAGCATGACTGGTTCCGATTATTTATTATTACGTTGGAATAACCCGCCTGCGCTGCGATTATCGCATGCCTGGTGATTTCTTTTGTTATTCCATTCTTTACTAAACTTAGTTGGTTAAAGTTTTGACTTCTATACTCCATGAAATTAGTGGAATATCCTTTATAATTGCGCTTCATCCAGTATCTTTTCATGAAAATATTATTATGAGCATTATTGAATTTTACTATACAAAGAAGTATCATGTTGACAATTTGGACGTTATTGGTTCATGGATAAATTAATTCTTAAACTTGTTTTATTGAATTCTTATATCATTGTCATCATCCTCATGTTTATATGTTGTTGAAAGTCATCTGTTGCTTGTAGTGCATAGATGAACTTGGTGTGATTATGACCAGAGATTATTCGGTGTAATCATGACCGTAATGTTACAAATGATGTGGTAAAAGTTTTCATTGGTCCGTAGTGCATTGATGGGACGATTGTTGGCATGATCATGACCATTGATGAATACACGAATATCCTTGGCCCGTAGTGCATGGATAATTTGTGGTTGTGATACTAATGAATATCCTTGGCCGTAGTGCAGAGATGATGTGGATTATTTGTGACGCCCCCAAAAATAGGTATACATCACCCATTTTGAGTCGCCAAATAAATGGAACAAAAATCAAATACAACATAATAATACAACTGTCGTGTACAATACGATGAAACATAACTGAGAGTTTAAACAGAAATATTATCTTCTAGACAATATCCTCTCAAATAGAGTCCTCATTACATTTATTATCACACAATTTTACAAAATAGTGAGGACTACTAATGCTATCGTCTGGACCGTCAGTCCATTCCCCGACTCGTCCCAGCTATATTCTCATTTCCTGAAGAGAACAGTGAAGGAAAGGGTGAGCTCAACTAGCCCAAGAAGAAATATTATGACTAAGATAATACTGTAATAAATTATCATTAGTCTTCAACAATGTTAAAGCGATAATATACAATAGACATCAAGTTTAATGCTGCGGTGAATATGCAATCCATTAAAAGAGTCAAGTAGAGAATAAAGTCTACTATCTTTTATGTTTTAAAAGGTTTTCATCAATTTTTATCATTTGAGACTCGAATTTTTAATAATTAAACCACCACATCTAATCATCCTCGCGTACTTACGGTCAAGGATTTTCATTAAATCATCAATGGTCATGACTATACCGAATAAATCCTGGTCATAATCATACCAAAAACTATTCATCAATGCATTTCAAAGCCTTCGAGGACTTTTATCACATTATTTATAACAGTCATGATTATAAGAATGATCCTCGGTCATAATCATACTAAGTCCATCTATGCACGTAAGCTAAAGATGACTTTCAACATAATATAACATGAGGATGATGACAATGACATAATAATTCAATAAAACAAGTTCAAGAATTAATTTATCCAAGAACCAATAACGTCCAAATTGTCAACATGATACTTCTTTGTAGAGTAAAATTCAAGAATGCTCAAATAAAAATATTTCCATGAAAAAAGATATTGGATGAAGCGCAAGAAATATCAAGGATATTTCACTAATATGATGGAGTATAAGTCAAAATTTTAATCAATCGAGTATAATACCGAATAGAATAACAAAAGATATCACCACGCATGCATGCGGTATCAGCGCGTATAAAAGTTATTCCAACAGAATAATAATAACGGAACCAGGTCAGGTGAAATTTACACCGACAGGATGTTCCAACAGAATAATAAGGAAAGGAATAACAACAGAAATCACCATGCATACGGTGCTTCACATAGACAGGTTATTCCAACAGAATAATAACAACGGAACCAGGTCAGGTGAAATTCACACCGACAGGATGTTCCAACAGAATAATAAATGTGGAATAATAAACAATGAAACCAGGTCCGATGTAAAATACACAGACAGGATATTCCAACAGAATAATAAAGAATGGAATAACAGAAGAAGATCACCAAGTATAGGGGATTCCGCGTATACAGGTTATTCCAACAAAATACATAAGAATGGAATAACATAAGGATTTCACCAAGTATAGGGTATGCCGCGTATACAGGTTATGTATAGGGTATGCCACTTTTACAGGTTATTCCAATAGACTAATAAAGAATGGAATAACAAAAGTTCTCTTCATGAATAAGAAAGAATAACACCCCTTACCGTAAAAGAAATTGGATATAGAAGTAGTAAAGTAGCAGAATACTCTTCTTCTTTCTCTCTATAATTTTTCTCTCTAGAGTTTCAGTGAATTCGTAAGAAGTAATGAAGGAATGAGCTTCTATTTATAGAAAAACTGAGAGTGGCTCTTGGTCTTAACGAATGGTCAAAATGACTCTTGATAATATTGAAGAGGAAACTACTATTTGCGAATGGGTAATTAACTCTTGGAACACCGAAGAGGCAAATAACTCTTGGAAAACCGAAAGGACAAGTTACTATTAAAACTCGTGAATAGTAACTCATGAATAGTAATTCATGAATAGTAACTCATGAATAGTAACTCGTGAATAGTAACTTTCGACAAAAAAAGTTCTCCAAATACCCGATTGAACAATATAACCTCCAGACATCAATTATTATCGAAATAAATATCAATTTTCACTAACACAAATAATTTCAACACAATGGAACTATCAAATTCATCTTTAATCAACACGAACTTATCCATCATTAATATCATAACTCATAATATTTAACAACCAGGTCATTCTCAGGAAAGAGGGGGCTTTCCAATAAGGATTTCTCCTCACTGTTGGCAAGCAATTAAGTGACCAAACCTCTCCTCGATGTAACTTCTAGACATTGTAAATATTGCAATTTAATAATATGAATAACTTTGTCATCTCAATTATTGATTTAATAAAATAACATATTATGCATACGATAATCGTGACAATAATTGAATCAATAATATGAGAGATATGATGCAAAGAATTATCAGTAGCAATAATGCAAAGATAACCGGGTGACTTATCACGTAAAGCATCAATAATCAATACCGAGTGCGCTTACTACGCAACCACGCAGACATCGTATTTTACTACCGGGTAGTTCAACAATTTTAACAATAACACCTCCACCGTTATTTATAAAATATTTTTGTCATTTTCTCAATTCGATAATAATTCTGTTGTGGGGTCCACCAATGATTGTGTCGTTGTACGAATATTCCCTACAAAAAGAATATTCTCCGACCAATCGAATATTTATAAGACAACTTGCGTACTTTGCAAAATTTATAAATACTACCCACAACTATAACATTATATCAAATTCATTCCATAATACTCAAAAATAATATTCATCGAAAAATCATCTTTATTCATAAAAGTTGGGGTCTTACATTATTTATTAAGCTGAGTCCCAGTGATAAAAGTGATGAAAAACCTTTTAAATCATAAAAGATAGTAGATTTTATTCTCTATTTGACTCTTTTAATGGATTGCTTGTTCCGCTGCAGTTAAACTTGATGTTTATTATATTTTATCAGTTTAACACTGTTGAAGGCTAACGATAATTTATTATGTATTATCTTAGTCATAATATTTCTTGCTGGGCTAGTTGAGCTCACCCTTTTTACTTTCATTGTTTCTCTTGTGAAATGAGAACGTAATGTGAGGACTAATGGGAAAGCGGAGTGACTTGGTTCGGATAATAGCATTAGTAGTCCTCACTATTACATTAAATAGTGTGATAATAAATGTAATGAGGACTCGATTGAGTGTGAATATTGTTCAGATGACAATATTTGTATTAAAACTCACAAAGATATGTTTTTTAGTATTTTACACGCATTGTTGTATAATTAAGTTGTATTTGAATTTTGTACCATGTATTTGGCGACTCAAAAAGGGTGATGTATACCTATTTTGGGGGCGTCACATACACACACACACCCATATATATATATACACACACACACACATAGATATATATATAGAGAGATTGGAGAAGGAGTGGACCTTGTGGAGGCGATTGAGAGTGAATGAAATGAGTTTAAAGATATAAGGTTGCTGATAGTCAGACGTGAGAAGGAGGAAACCTACTGCAACACTATTTACTTCATTTGTTGTTGTTGTTGTTAAGAATTCAGACTCCATTGTTATATCTAATTCTAAACTTTGAAGTTCAATTCAATGATTTTTGTATTCAGATCTAGAATTTTTTATAAATTTTAAATAGAGAAAATACGCAGATCTATTTAATTTGGAAGAAGGGGAGAACAGAAAGATGAGAAGAAGGAAGAGAGAGAATAAATCAAATTTGTTTATTTTATTTTTTTCATGTCCACCTAGGATAAAAACAAAAACGATTTAACAATCGTGAGGTATGTAACAAAATGATCCAATTTCAAAATATTAATTAGTTTAATAAGATAATTTGGAAAATTAAAAGTTCAACAGGTGTAATCAGCAAAACGTGCCAACTACAGTGAGTAATTAATTGATTTTGTCAATAAAAAATTAACATCAGTTTTTTTTAACGAAATGATTCAATTTTAAAATAATAATTAATTTAAAAAAATAATTTAAAAAATTAAAAATTTAATGATGTAATCAATAAAATATTTTACTATATTTTGTATTTTATTTGTTTTTCCGCTAAAATTATGTCCACCTATAAATGTACGGGGGCTAAAAGCTTGTTAACCATCGCGTGAAACCTAATTCGGGCCGATATTTGTAGGGAGTTACGAACTAACGAACGCGCGGGAAGCGAAAAGGACTTATTGAAGCAAAATATAAAGCAAAAGGAGGTGGCTTCTTCCTTTTTCATCCAATCCAATCCCATTCCATTAAAAACCAAAAAGAAACACAGACCCAAAAAGCTTCATAGGTTGTTCGAAATTCGTGTCATCTTTTCACTTCAATTCTTTCCTTAATGAGTACAATAATATCTCATCTCTCTCCTTCTTTCTTTAATAGTAGTATTTGTATATGCTGCACATACAGAAGAAGAAAAGCAAAAGCACTATCTACAGAAAAATCTTCCACCCTCTCACTTCAATTCTTTACTTGCTCTCGGAGAAACCGAAAGACCCTTTAATCCATTGCCCCACCAACAATCCAAGAATCTCTCTCTGCCTTTTTTCCTCTCTCTATATATATACATACACACACAAAGATGATTACTTCTATTATTGTTTACGGTATTTTCAGCAACTCTGAAACTTACTACTTCAACGAGAGGAGGAGGAATATTTTATTAATAATGTGGAGGAAGATTTTAGTAATAATTTGCAGTTTTGGGGGTTAAGGATATGGCGAGTTCGAGTGGGACCAAAGATGTGATGGCCCCACCCAGGTCATTTTCAAAGAGGATGTCGATGACTCTCACAAAGTTTGATCCCAATGCCGCAGACGATAACGCCACCGTCGACAGTGAGTTGGTGCCGTCGTCCCTCGTCTCCATTGCCCCCATTCTCCGGGTGGCCAATGAAGTCGAAAAGGATAACCCCAGGGTTGCTTATTTATGTAAGATCAGTTGTTGCTCTTTTTATTATTATGCCTTTCTCTAATTAGTTTTTTTATAGTGATTGTTTTTAGTCACTTTTCTTAAAGTTGATCTCAAATTGGTAATATTTTCAAAATATCACAGGTGTTATTCTCACTCTGTGCCAAAGCATAGGATTAACTTTGATATTCTGAACTCAATCTTTTCAACATTTAACTAGTAGTAGTAGTACTAGTAGATAGTTTATAATTTTCATAATCTCATTGTCAAACTAAATTAATTCATTTTAGTTTTGAATTTAAGAATATTTCAAATTTGACTTCAAAAAATTAATATTTATCCTTTATTTTGGAACGGTGTGAGTAAAAATTATAGGGCAGTGGTGTTTTGTTATTTTATATTTTTATAATGTCATATTTGTCATTTGTTGTAGGTAAAGTTCAAAATTCTGCTTGGAGATTTCTTAACTCATGTCTAGAAGTCTTATTTGATTTTTCACTCCTAGAATTTCATTACTTTATAGTAGTTTCGTATTCTTGGAGCCACAGAATCATGTTCTCAGGATTAGCTGATCCAATCAAAGGATCCGGCAATTTTCAAAGTGGGTCATACTAAATTCACCCTAAGCTAAATTGTTGGTTATATCTTTCAAAATTTTACAAGAAGTTAGGTACAACTAATCCATGTAATTAGGACTCCATTCATAGGTTTCAAGTATATACGGACACTTTGTGAGCATTTCGACTACACTGCAAGGCAAAATTAGACCAAACTTCAATAAAAGTATAGTAAATTCCTAAAACTAATGAGCTCTAGCTTAACTAGTGAATGGTCAGGATTTCGAGCCTTGGTGGAGGCCTTTTCTGATCTTAGCTTTAGTCAAGATCTTCTGGCCAATATGGCCTTATTTACTCGTTGGGTTTGAGTTTAGGTTCTATCATTTATGATCCCTTTCAACATTATTATTTTTTATTTATTTATTATTTATTTTTTAAGAAAGAAGTAAGTTTCTTAAAGTCACCAAGACATATTAATTTTGTTGATGATTAAGAATTTTGCTATTACTTGGAATAATACAACATCAGTTATGCACATATCTGTGAGTAACTAACTCGTCTAAAAGCTTAGGTAATATGTAACCCCCTTGCGTGCGTGCGTACGTGGAGAACCAAATTAAATGCATATACATCATCAATATCAATATAAAGGGAAATGTGTGGTTGAGAAGATTTGAACTTGTAACCATGCACACCCATATAAAGGGCAACGTGGGGACGGGAAGATTTGAACCTAAAAGTTTGTACACTCAAAGCTCTGACACCATGTCAAGTAACAAAATCATCTAAAGCCAATAAAGGGTTGAAAAACAGAACTAAATCCTAGTGAATGTACATTAAAAGAAAAGTGTAGAGGGGAAAAGAGTATACAAACCCCCTTGTTTTCTATAGATTTCAATGTTGCTATTATCAAACCATATTGTGGGTTAGCTTTAGAGTTTTCAACTTTCAAAACTGGACATGTATTTATTGCACTTGGAGGAAAATTTTATATTTACTCAAAGAAGATAAAAAACTAAAAAAACACAGCTGCTTACTCATAAATTTAATTGTAGACTTTTCAAGGCCATATTCTCAAAAGGAGGAGTTAGATAAGTTGACTTTAATACTTAAGTTTTTAATGAGGAACTCTAATATCGGGGCATCTCAAAATGAAAAAAGAAGTTCAAATTTGGGTAAGGGTAGTACCTTAGATGCTTTATGAGAATATGAGTCCAATTATGTTGTTTAGGATAGTTTTGTGGTTTCTTGTTTTGTCATTCTAAGGGGAAAATGTCATTTTATAAATATATATTTAAAAGCACAAATGCTGGCATCTTTTCAAAAAAAGTTATTTATCCGTCTGAAGGTAGAGGCTTTAGTTAGGTGTTCAACCCCAGTAAATTAGATTTTTGACATTTGCATTATAATTCTTCATGGATTTGTTTTATATTTTGGATTAGGTCGTTTTCATGCATTTGAGAAGGTTCACAGGATGGATCCAAAGTCGAGTGGACGGAAAAAGCGACAGTTCAAGACCTACCTGTTACATAGACTTGAGAAGGTCGATCCAATAATCCTCTTGACATTTCTCTGTCCTTTTAAGATTTTATTTATCTTTCAAATGCTTTTATAGTAGTATAATAACATTTTGATTATTATTGATGATTGTTTTGGGATGAATTTTCTATATAAGATCCACCCCCTCCCCCGCCTTTGGTGCTCTCTGATGTGCTCATTAACAGAATGACAACAAACTTGTTTACATGTAACCCACTATTTCGAGATATATGTGTCTTTAATAATATACGTAGATATACTTTCTTATATTTGTACATGTGTGTGTGTCTATATACATGCATATACATTCAAGTGAATAACACCCAAGAGTATTAAAAGTCATTTCTAGAAAGATAGGTAATAAACATGATATTATTTCAGGTTTTGGCTTCTAAGCTAAAAGATTCAGTAAATTGATTTCTATTTGAGTTATTAAATGTACTTTGAGAAATAATTTGTAGATAATATTCATCTTTCTTACTTCATTGGGATTATGTTTTCTCTTAAGTTTATATGTATAAAATGTAACTTACAAGCACAATAATATGTGTTTAATACAATCTATCTATACAATAGTTTAATAAGACATGACTTGACAATTTTATTACAGAGTTATCTTTTAGTTCTCAAAATGATCACTGAGATCTGTAGAAATTGCCAGACTTTTCACAAATGAACCTCTTCAAGTTAAAACAGCATAATATATATCTTGGTTGCAGGAAGAAGAAGAGACGAAACCTCAACTTTCAAAAAGTGATCCCAGAGAGATCCAGAAATATTACCAGAACTTTTATGAGAAAAATATAAGAGATGGAAAATATACAAAGAAACCGTGAGTGATACTGTAATTTTGACCTTTATGAATTACGTTAAGGATTAATTCTTTTTTCTATTTAATTTATTTGAGTACTTCGGATTTAATAACTTAAAGGGAGGAGATGGCTAAGATTTATCAAATTGCAACCGTACTGTATGATGTGCTGAAGACGGTTGTTCCGAAAGCAAAAGTTGATGCAGAGGTTTGTTTTCTTATAAATGTCTATGTTCATTTTTCTTTTGAAACAATGTTGCACCTGACAGTTAATATACTAAATATTTCATACCCTCTATTGATATGGCTATTGCAGACCCAAAAATATGCCCAAGATGTTGAGGAGAAAAAAGAACAACATGAGCACTATAACATTCTTCCCTTGTATGCTGTTGGAGTCAAACCAGCAATCATGAAACTTCCAGAGGTACTACATAAGATGCGTTTGTTATTTTGGATTTGTTGGGTGTTTGCTAACAATTGTTTATAATAGAATACCACTTTACTTTTTCTGTCTCTTATCTACTATTCTTCTGTTTTATTATTTAAATCTAGATAAAAGCAGCACTTCGAGCTTTACGCAATGTTGGAAATCTTCCAATTCTCAGAATTCCAGAGGACAGAGATAAATCTTTTAATGATATTCTTGAATGGCTTTCTTCTGTCTTTGGATTTCAGGTAACTTGTATGCTATATGTCTTTGATGCCATTCTCATTCTATTCCTGCATCCTTATATTCACGCACAAAGTAAACTTATAGCCAATTACTTTTAGTTGATGAAGGAATTCGAAAACTTAATTCTTGAATCCATGGATCTACCCTAGGAGGTTGGAGGCAGTTGATTCCACTGATGAATGCTTGTGGTTCTTTTTTCTTTTCCTTCGCTTAAAACCTGTTTAATGTGGAAGCATTTTATAATTTTATGAGGGTTGAGGTATCATTTCTCTGGTGTGAAGCAAGTCTTAGTAAGTAGAAAGCATTTAAATGGAAGGGTGGTTCTGTAAATTTTCACAGGACATATGAAACAGATTTTGTAGTTGCCAACCCCCAGTCTTCCCTTCACTTGAGGCAAACAAAGCTGATCTGTTTAACAGAAAGTAAAATGTACTAGAAGTGGAGCTGCTGTGTCATTTAAAGCTAGAGTGGCTGAGAATAACTTTTATTTAAGAAAACGCTTTCATTGAAAGATATAACAGGTCACTTTGTAGAGTGATCATGCTACATTAGCCCACATATATGGCCAATCTTTGGTTCATCCTGGATTGGATATCCGATGGATTAAAGTATTGATGTAATAAAGGTGTAAAAGTTCTCAGTTTAGAACAGATGCTACAATTTCAAAATTGACAGAGGTCATGGAGTGACGGAGCTATCTTTCCCCTAGGCCCATTTTACTTCTATATAAAAAATTAAATATCTAGTATTTAATTTGAAACTTAATTCGTGACGTAAATAAAATCCATTGCAACAAATATTATGTATGTTATTGATTCTGAAGTTCATTAAGTGCCAAAATATATGCCCACTTTTAAATAAAATGAAACTGATATATATATATATATATATATATATATATATATATATATATATAATATGAAGTTATTAGCTTCCCAATGTTAGACATGAGATATTGGAGATGCACCCAAGCAAAAATGCAACCATATAGGTTGTCATCTACATTACAACATTCTAAATATGTTTTTCAATATTTATTGCTTCTGTGTTCTGTAAATTGTATCCCTTTGCCTTGATCCTGAGAACTCATGTAGAAATTCAATTGGTGCTGCCATTATGTTTGATGCTTCATGACAAGGCAGAGTTGATAAATATTTGGAAAGTTACAGCTGCAAGCTATGAGATACAATAATCTAAGACTAGTTTTACTGCATAATACGTTATTTCTGGTTTCTTGAGAATTTTATGGTTGCTTGTTCATTCAATTTGGCAACAACTAGCTCTATTCTTCATATAACGTGAATTGCTGAGGAAGGAAGACATAAACCGACTATTGACTATTTTCTCATCTTTCGTGGATGAAGAAAGGAAATGTAGCAAATCAACGGGAGCACTTAATATTACTACTTGCCAACATTGACAAAAGGAAGAAGAGTAATAATGAGGATTATGAACAGGTAAATTGTCCATTGAAGTCTCTCTCTCTCTCTCTCTCTATATATATATATATATATATATATATATATATATATTACACACATGAGTAATCATCTATAATATAGCAATTCTCACGTACTTCGTCTGTGATTTGTAGCTGTCTAGACTCATCCTCCTATTAAAATATTTAAGATTGATAAGAGAGTTTTTTGCAGTTGGATAACAATACTGTACAACGTCTTATGGATAAAATTTTCAAGAACTATCGATCATGGTGTGCTTACTTGCACTGTCCATCAAATATTAGGTAAGCCAACTTGATGTAATCCAGATCATCACGTTATATGGTTTTAGTTCAATACTTTTTTCTATATAATGTGAACACTCAAAATCCTCTAATAACTAATAAGATTCACAATTGAACTTATTTATTATTTTCCAGGTTTCCACAGGGTTCTGATATGCAACAACTAGAGCTTCTCTACATTGGGCTTTATCTTCTTATTTGGGGTGAAGCATCAAATATTCGATTCATGCCTGAGTGCATCTGCTATATATTCCATATGGTATGTTTCCCTTGGACTTACGAAGTATAATAGATGTTTCCTTTAATGTTAAACTATTCATATTAGCAGTGCTCGATTTTGAAATGTGCTGCCTATTTCAAAATATCTGTAATGCAATTAACCATTTTTTTCTAGGATACTGAACCATTTGACAGTTGTCTCTTGTAAATAGCTCGTCTTCACATCACTCTACCTTCATATTTATTCTTATATTCATTTTCCCATCAAAAGAGAAAACTTTGCGGAGGTAATTTGTTCATCTGTTGGGCTGATGTCTGTTCTTGAGATGTTAGCTCCTTCAGTCTTTCTGGGGTCACTCATGGTTCAGCAAATTCCTAATAATTACTTCTTAATTTAAAAATCCGCTCTACTACTGCTTCATTATCTAAATACAATCAACTGTATTTTGACTTGAAGATGGTATATTCACACAGATCTGCCTTGTTGGGAAATTTTACAGTCTTCTTGTTTATATTTGTGTTGCACCTGATATAGTTCTTTCTTTGACTCCTTGGTTCTTAATTTGTGCTCTAGCTTACTGAGCCAATTTGGGGCAACAGGCTGGCTTAGATGTGAATAACTTCATTTTTCTTAGGGCAGCAGGCCATGTAGTCTCTAAATGTGAACTTTGGACCACTTCAATTTTACGTACGTCACATATAATCTTATTAGTTATTATATTTGTGTGCGCGTTCGCGTGCGCGTGTGTGTATATTTATATATTTGTGTGTGTATTTATGTATGATATTATGGCCTCAGCAACAAATTTTTTCTATAAATTATAAGATGACTAATTTTTCTGCCAATTTTTCTTCTCATATATATACTTTGGCAGTCTGAGGGCCTCGTTTTGTCCATTGCATATCTTTATTACATTCTTATCTATTTCATATATCCAGACTTGACTGTTCACTCAGTCCATAAGGCTTTCCTTTTATTTATTCTACCATTGATAAAGTCTTTATCATTATTATTATTTTTTATTTGAAGTCTTCTAGATAGATTGTTATTATCTATTTACTGGCAATAAGGACATACAGGCTGTTGAAGGAGCTGTCAATATTCTGACAATAATATGAACTCCAAAACATCTGAAGTCGCAAAAAATAATGCTAAAACAAATGGTGCTTCCTATGAAAGAGAGATGATAAATTGACAGCTTTTTCCATTATCTAAATGGAAAGAACGAAAGATATTGTGCTTTAGAGAGGTTGATTAAGATTATTACGGATGTTTAACCAGATCTACATCATTGAAAACCTCGAAACTTGAGCAACTGTAGACAAAGTGGAGTTTGATTTGAATGAGAGATATTTTCATAAAGACAGTGATAATTTTAATTCATGTTTGTGACATAAAAATATGGAATTATTTGCACCTGGTTTCAAACTGTAAATTAATCATGTCTACCAACTCGTTTCTCATATGAATAAAAAAATTGTAGAAATGAATTCAAAAATTTTGATGGTTGTCTTTAACTGGTTATATACTTGACATAGCATCTATATTTCATTGTACCATGACATTGGTGTCCAAGAAATATAACTATTGACTTCCAGGTACACCCTGAATTAAATTTTCAAGTTTCTTGGTTGGAATAAGCAGACATTTTCCTAGTAAATAACAACAAACAAATAATTATGGTATAACTAAATTCATTAATCCTTGTATCTATTTACTTATCCTAAAAAAAATGCCTGTATCATGCTCGCTGTTAATAAGTAATTAATTTTGTAAATTCATTTATGTTTGCTTCTCTCTTCCTTAATATAACCGTTTTCTTTTCAAATAAAAAAGATGTCAAACGAGATCCATGGAATTTTATTTAGCAATGTCCAGCCGGTAAGTGGAGGTGCATATCAATCAGCACCGCATGGTGAAGAATCATTTCTCCGAGATGTTGTGACCCCTATATATGAGGTCTTACGCAAGGTAACTGATAAATTTGACGCTACTATGTACTTAATCCTATTCTCATACAAATCTGTCTCTTAACTAAACTCTTTTTGGTGCAAAAAGGAAGTTAGGAGAAATAAAAATGGCAAAGCAAGCCATTCAGCATGGAGAAACTATGATGATCTAAATGAATATTTCTGGTAATTGTTGAATATGAATATTTTATCTAATGGTGAAATGAGATTACTAGTTTCTTTAAGGATCTGCCAACATTTTTCACCACGTAATTTCAGGACTGATAAATGTTTTAAGCTAGGATGGCCAATGGATAGCAAATCAGATTTTTTTGTACATTCAGAGGAGAGACCGGCTACTAATCCGGTAATATATAATTTATGTTGCTATTTGTCCAATTTGGAAGAAACTGTAAATATTGTTGTCATATGCTTTATTTGTATTGCAATTTGTTGTAGCGTTTACAAAAAAGATGTTGTAATGAACTGCATGAAGAATGTTTTTTAGTAAATTAATAGTACTGATAGATTATAAATATGGAAAAAAGAATCAAGAACTCATTTATGAGGTAAGTATGATTTCTTTATCATAAATAGCAATGGTGTTGATGCTGAGAATGCGTAAAAACTAGTTATACGTGTTAAAATATTATTTTAGTTCCAAATTCTTTAGTTAAAATCTGCTTGTTGAAGTTCTGCAGTATTGCCAAGGGTAGTAGCCTATTCTTACTGCATTAGATATTAAATTTTGGAAACTAAAGTTAATAAACATCATGATTATAGCATTAGTCGATAATACCCGATGCTCACTTTCTTGTCAACCTTACATCCACCCGTTCTCATTGTTAAAATATTGTAAACGCAGCTGGGTGTTCCTTTTCCTATCCAATCCTCATAGGCACACTCTCGCTATTCATCTGAGATGACTGGATAACATGTGATGGCCGAGTTGTTGAACAACTTAATCTTGCATCATGTGTCATCTTAAGCTTTTGGCATGGGTTATGTTTGGTGTCATTTGCTCTATATAAGTCTCATGCCCAACTAATCTTGCATCCTGTGTCGGCTTAAGTTTTTGCATGGATTGTTTGTATCATTTGCTCTATATTAGACCATTAAAACAGAAAAATTGTCAGTACCAACTGCGGAATTGGTGGTATGTAGAAGTTTCATTCTTTCTTGTAACTCAATTGGTTTGGAGTAGGTGGCATTTGCTCCACATCTTTGTAAATGACGTATGTCAACTGAAATCGCACAAGTATGAGGTTTTCGGTTATGAGAAGTGTCCAGAGAAATATTAGTATCTATGTAAAATATGGTCCATGATAATAAGGAAAAATAAGAGAAATATCTGTTCTCTCCAAAAAGCAGGACCAGACCAGCCACACATATATTGGTGAAGATTTCCAAGAATATTGTCGTATATCAGGTTAGATATAATTGGGTACCTGTTCAGAGTAAATAAAATATCACCCAACATCTGCAGTTCAAATTGTTCAATCTACTTTTGAAAAACCTCATTCATGTTCCATTACATTTTTCTTTTCTTTCTACTGTGTTATTAAGGACCAAGGTCCTTTTGTTACGACATACCTCAACTATCTTTTTATGGTTTATGCAGGAACCTAATCAAGCCATTGCTGGAAAGAGAAAGCCTAAGACCAATTTTGTTGAAGTCCGAACATTTTTGCATCTTTATAGAAGTTTTGATCGGATGTGGATATTCTTTATATTGGCACTCCAGGTAATCCTAAAGTCTGAGAACTTGGTTATTGAGCAATAGTGCAGGAATAAAATGCGTCTAAACCATTTTCTTTCAGGCCATGGTAATCATTGCATGGAATCACAATGGATCTCTTGCTGTGATTTTTAAGGATGAAGTCTTTAAAAGCATTTTGAGTATTTTCATCACTTTGGCTATCCTCAATTTTCTTCAAGGTATTTGTGATGCCCTCATCTTATGGTTTGTTTTTTATATCATTTATCAATTATGGCAGCAACTATTGTTGGTGTCCACAAAATGAAAGCTTGTCTCTTAATTTTACTGCTTCCGGAAATAGAAAATGGTTGTCTATTTAGCAGCTATAATTTTTGCCATTTGTTTTTTCTTTTTTGTTTGATTTTCTCTCTACCATATGTTCCACAGCTAATCTAGATATAATCCTTAGCTTTAATGCCTGGAGGAGCTTGAAATGGAGCCAGATCCTTCGGTACCTCCTGAAATTTTTTGTTGCTGCCTTTTGGGTTGTACTCCTGCCAATTAGTTATTCGAGATCGTTTCAGAACCCAACAGGAATTCTGAAGTTTTTCAGTACCTTGGGAGGGAATTGGCGGGACCAGTCATTTTATAGCTATTGTGTTGCAATTTATTTGATACCCAACATTTTGGCGGTCTTAATGTTTCTGCTTCCTCCGTTGCGGAGATCCATGGAGCGTTCAAACTGGCGCATAATTTCTCTTCTTATGTGGTGGGCACAGGCAAGAACATATAGTTGTTGTTACTTAGTAAACTGTAATGCAGTTAATTTTCATTTTATGATTTTAACTTTTTCTGACTGTACTCAGCCAAAGCTCTATGTTGGAAGAGGCATGCATGAAGACATGATTTCCCTTTTGAAGTAAGTAATTCAGTATTTGTATGTATATATATTTGACTTTGGCGCCTCTTCTTTTCCTAGTTTTTGGGAACAATCAATTTTCTTCGAATTATATTGTGACAATTTTTTTTAATGCCTTTTCCTCATGCTAAGAGAATAACGCCTCTATATTTAGGTACACACTGTTTTGGATTACATTGCTAATAAGCAAGCTAGCATTCAGCTACTATGTGGAGGTAATCTTATTTAGCTTGGATATTTTTATGTGAAATTTGTTGTCTTATGGAGTAAAGAAACATGGATATGCAATAACTATATTAGGTAGATAATAAGCATGCACATTCACCCAGAAAGAAACATGAATATGTTTGTATTCACCATCCAACTCAAATATTCCAATGTAGTTGCTGTCATCATAAATCAGCCAAAAGAGTTTAATTGATTTGTTTCGATGTTATAGCTGAGAAGTTACTGATAAATTTTGTATATTTGTGGACATAAGCCTAGAGTATTCAGGCTTAGACCTGTCTGTAAACACGAAAAGACACTTTCACAGGTTCAAAGACAATGCATAATGATGAAAGGTATAGATGATTTCACATATTATATATATGTACGGTCACATATATATACTTCTCCCACACCACTGTACTCAACACGGAACTTAGTTTAAGAATACATTTTTACCAACTTGCTCTTTTCCTCTTATGATAATTGTGCAAAGGACAATGTTGTTGGGGCTCACAGGATTCCCGTCTGCCCCCACCCCCCCAAAAAAAAAAAAAAAAAAACTCTAAACAGGTTCTTATTCTCTAGGGCCACCACTTTTGACACACCTGAGACATGGACCAAAGATAAGGGAGGGGATAATTCTTTCTCATAATAGATGAGTGGAAAGAATTGATTATATACTAGTATTTATCTATCTTCAAATGCGCCACACAACTGAACGGGCACCACATTTCCAAAGAGAATGATCCTTCCCGATATTTCATTTCCCGCTTATTTCATGTTTGAAACATAGTTTAACTGTAGGTGGCCCATTTTTCTCTTCCTGCATCATATGGTGTGATAACTTTGGGAATTAATAAAGGGATATAAATGCTGCAATAATCATTATTAGCGTGCGCGGAAAGTTACATAAAGGATCATTAAGTCAGTAATATAAAGATGGCTGGAAATTTTTGCTGGCTACAAGATTATAATAGGCTTAATTAATTATTTAAATACTAAGAGAAATGTAAATTCATCCACCTTACAAGTCAGTGTATATTGTTGTTTGTAGCTTCAAGATTGTGTACGCTGGGCCTTTCTCCTTTAAAAAATGATTTTAGTTTGAAACACAAACACATCCTTACTTGCATCTAGGTATTTTTCATTATTACATTTGTTGGAAGGTTTGTAGTGACCATCTTTACTTCTGATTTCAGAATGGCTTCTAAAATTTCAATCTATCTAATTGCTTTCCCTGAATAGTTATTTTCATGTTCTTATTCCGCCTTTTGTCTAGATACTGCCATTGGTTGCACCCACAAAGGTGATCATGGGGGTAAACATCGGTAATTATGAATGGCACGAGTTCTTTCCAAATGGTAATATGCCGCTTACTCTCTAATCGAAATTTAGAAGAAACAGAACCCTCATTTTCTTCTCCTGTTATATCTCATATAGCTATACCCCAACCGTTTATCATTTGATGTAGGAACTCGTAATATTGGCGTTGTTATTGCTATATGGACTCCAGTTGTCATGGTAAGTAGCCATAAAGCGTTTTTCAGAATGCCTGTTTGTGTTTATGATAGATTCTAAGTCTGAATTTGGTGTATAGGTATATTTCATGGACACACAGATATGGTATGCAATTTTTGCTACCATTATTGGTGGGATCAATGGAGCCTTCAGCCACCTGGGCGAGGTGAGTAGTTATTTTGTTGTCAAACTATGAAAATAAACATCATCATTTAGTAGTGTATAAACAGTCAAGCTTTTGATTGATGATTATTAGCAAGGAGACGGATATTAGTTATTGAGTATACAAATTCTAATTGCAGTATATTGTTCCTCTTGACTCTCTATACTTGTATATATATATTTTTATGGTAGGTGAAATAGGCCCAAGTATGGGGATTGGAACCAACGAGTTTCTAGGCTTTACAGTTAAACTTTTTTCTTTATTTAGGTACGGACACTTGGGATGTTGCGTTCTCGATTTGAATCTGTTCCTTCAGCTTTTCGTGAACGTCTTGTGCCCTATTCTAAAGAGATGGCACAAATAGAGCATTTGGTAATGCTAATCTTTGTTGGTCGTTTATAAGTTTCTGATACTGTAGTGGAGTAGCATTATGATATCAATGCAACTAAGACATTCTTTCTGCTTACAATTTTTGAAGTATGACCTGCATATTTTGTGATCATCATCTGTAATATTTGTACTTATTCTGCTTTGTATTAACACTCCCTATCAGAGTGATCCGATGGGAAAAAGGAACTCTGCAAAATTTTCCCAGGTGTGGAATGAGTTCATTTTCTCTATGAGAATGGAGGATCTGATAAGTTTATAGGTTGGGATTGCTTCTGTTATACATGCAATATATATTTATTTTAACATGTAGCACTAAATAAAATTTCATGACTTTTTATGTTTTTTGATTGCTAGGGAGAGAGATTTGCTTCTTGTACCTTATTCATCGAATAGTATAGTTTCCGTTGTCCAGTGGCCTCCTTTCTTGCTTGCTAGTAAGGTAGATGCATTTGGAGTTTGTACTGTTCATTAGTTGTCGAATGCTCTTCTTTTATTTGACTTCTTGTATCTTGTTTCTTCACTTAAGATTCCAATCGCATTAGACATGGCAAAAGATTTCAAGAAAAAGGATGACGTGGATCTGTTCAAGAAGATTACAGCTGATGATTATATGCGTTCAGCAGTGATTGAATGTTACGAGACACTCAAGGAGATACTATCTGGCCTTTTTGAAGATGAAGGGGATAAGATGTAAGGCGGATCCCAGTAACCATCTTGTGCTAGTTTGATAACTTCAGATCCCAAAACACCAAATACAAAAATGGGGATTTTAGTTCAACGGGGAATTGGCACATTTAAACATTAAATAAATTTATTTATACACATATAAATATATACATATAAAATTATATACCACACATTAAAATTTCATGACCCATAAATAATAGTTCATGATAAAATATAAAAACATTCAATAAAAACAATTTTTTGTATTCTAATACTATCTAGAAATCTAGGAAATATTAATTTTCTAGATAGTATTTGTATATAACGCATAATGTTATTTTATATAGTATGTAATAGTATTTAACATATCAGTTCTTATCATTTCAAAAAGATAAACTACAGAAGAATCCCCTCCAAAAATCCTGCCAAATCTTGATTCGGAATTTGCCAACTTGCAGAAGAATCCTTGCTTCTTAGGGTCACAAAAAAAACTTCTTTTTCAAAAAAAGATATGCCAATTAATTTTGAAATTTAAGCAGACGAATTATAATTATATTCCACACATTTCCTTTATTCATGAATCACGTTCAAATATACCGAATAAAATCCGTTTTATTTATTTAAAATTCAAACTATTCCGAATAATAAAAGAAGACGGCATTTTTAACTGGATATTCATTATACTCTTTACTATTGAAATAAAAGAATTTTAAAGAAGATGGCATGTTTAACTGGATATTCATTATACTCTTTACTACTGAAATAAAAGGATTTTAAAAATTTGTCCACACGATTCACATTATTTGTAGAATTTATCCTGAATTTGATCAAGTCTTAAATTGCAAATCTATCTCTTTGTTCTTGCCAATATGCCTTGTAACTGTCTATTTTGTTGCTACAGGATTATTACACAGATATGTCATGAAGTACATGTTAGCATAGAACAACGACAGTTTTTAAGCGAATTCCGGATGAGCGGGTTGCCTTTGCTCAATGATAAGTTGGAGAAGTTTTTAAAGCTTCTGGTAGTGTTATTATTGACATTTTTAATAATTACTATTATTCTCTATTTTCAAATTTCTTAATTTTGAATTCGTAGATACTTTCAGGCTGGAAGCTTATTATTTAATAGTATCTAAATTTTGTATGTTCGCAGCTAACAGATTATGAAAGTGCTGAGTCAAACAAAGATGTTGAGTCAAACAAAGATGTTGAATCATACAAAGCCACGATCATTAATGTCCTCCAAGATATAATGGAAATTATCACGCAGGATGTTATGAATAGTGGGCATGAGTAAGTTCCAAGTTTTGAGATACATATGGTTATGTAGATATCCTCAACAATTAGTTATAGCAGGTATGCTTTACAATGAGAATAAATGACCTAGCTTCCCCTTCTCATCACAGAATCCTTGAAAAGGCTCACCAAAACAATCTAAATAATCAAGATGGCAAAAAGGAAAAATTCGAAAGGATTAATATCTACCTCACCAAAAACCAATCCTGGAGAGAGAAGGTATTTACTCACCTTGTTGATTCAGGATCATTTGTCTTATTTTCTTTATTTCTTATTGTTCTTGTTCCTTTTACAGGTTGTTAGGCTTCATTTGCTTCTCACTGTCAAGGAATCTGCCATAAATGTGCCTATGAATTTAGAAGCTCGTCGTCGCATCACTTTCTTTACAAACTCTTTATACATGAATATGCCAAGTGCTCCGAAAGTTCGTGACATGCTCTCTTTTAGGTCAGTTTCTTTGAATAATAGCTTTGAATCATAACTTTTGCTCACATTTATAGTCCGCTTATCATGATTATTCTTTGGGTTATAAATGTCGACATTCCAAATACCATATTCATGTAGGGACTGCGAAGGCTATATTATACCTTTTATAACTTGGAAGAATATTAAGTATTTTCACTATTATTCATGAAGTTTTCTAACTTCTGTTTTCATAAACTTTGAAGCTCAAGCATATGAAGAGCTCAATCTATATTCTTGTTTACGTCCAAGACCTACTTCCATATTGCACAAAAGGGCAAACGCTCTATGTTGGTTCTATATTTTTGAGCTTGTTATTTTTTTGGCAGAACAAGTTATTGAACTCTTATCTTCATGATTGTCTCATGCTTCAGTAGCATCAAGTGAATGATATATGTGATTATAGTTACCATTTTTCTACTGTAGCATCGAATTCTTATTATTCTTATTCTTGTGTTTCATATCAGTGTTTTGACTCCATACTACAAGGAAGATGTTCTTTATTCAGAGGAGGATCTTAATTGGGAAAATGAGGATGGAATTTCAATATTGTTTTACCTTCAGAAGATATATCCGGGTGAGTTAACTTAATGTTTGACCATGGTCCTTTTTGTTTGGAAAAGGTATTAGCTTTTTAACTGTCTATTTTGTCTGCAAAACTAGATGAATGGAAAAATTTTGAGGAGCGCATAAAAGATCCAAAAGATAGGGCCGAATTAACACGTCAATGGGTTTCATACAGGGGTCAGACACTTTCTAGAACAGGTTTGGAAATAGCAAACTCAAGCACTCTATCTTTCTCTGTCACTCTGTTAGCATGAAACCTTTCACCTTTGACTTTGTGCTTATATTTTCCAGTTAGAGGAATGATGTACTATAAGGAAGCTCTTGAACTTCAATGCTTCCTGGATTTTGCCGGGGATGATGGTTAGTAATTATGCTTTCACCTCTTAAACTCCAGCAATAGCTATGATGACTTGAAGTGGAGGCAATTATTTTTATTGACCAATGGTGTTTCTTTTACAGCTATCTTTGGTGGCTACCGGACAATTGATATGAAGGACCATAGAAATCTCAAGGAACGTGCCCAAGCTTTGGCAGATTTGAAGTTTACCTATGTTGTTTCTTGTCAGGTCTATGGCGCGCAGAAAAAATCCAGTGATGCCCGAGATCAAAGTTGTTATGCCAACATTTTGAATCTCATGCTAACGTAGGTTACAATATTTGTAGATAATCAATTGTAATTTATAGTGATCTCACAAATTGACAGTACTTTAGGTATTGTGATAATTTTCAGGTATTCATCTTTACGTGTTGCGTATATTGATGAAAGAGAGGAAACACTCAATGAAAAATTGAAGAAGGTTTATTACTCTGTTCTTGTGAAGGGTGGGGATAAGTTAGACGAGGTAAGTAGTATAACTATTATCAAAAGTTGCAGACCGAGGGGGTTAAGATTGAGAGAGGTTATAAAGGAAAATGAGTTGTTAAATACTTGTTATGATGATGTAGCGTGGCTTGTAACCTGCTACCTATTATTATATGGAGAAAGCTTATAAATTCCTTTGCGTATTGTGATGTTAGGAAATATACCGCATCAAGCTTCCTGGTTCTCCAACTGAAATTGGTGAAGGGAAACCCGAAAATCAAAATCATGCCATTATATTTACTCGTGGGGAAGCCCTGCAGACCATTGACATGAATCAGGTGAGTAACATCTTTCTGCTTTATTAGAAAAGGCTTTATCAAGTGACTAACTGCTTATATTCAGGATAATTACTTTGAGGAAGCTTTCAAAATGAGAAATGTATTGGAGGAATTTCTTAAAGCTCATCATGGGCAGCGAAGACCAACAATTTTGGGATTGAGAGAGCATATTTTCACTGGAAGGTTTGCCTTACATTTATTTCTCTAGAATTTGATCTTGATGTATGTTTGGCTATCAAGTATTGTCAAACAGAAAAGCAACCCGAGAAAAAATGTGGTAGAGTAATACATTATATTCTTATTTGGCCTCTCTGTTAATTTTGACAGTGTTTCATCTTTGGCCTGGTTCATGTCCAATCAAGAGACAAGTTTTGTAACTATTGGCCAAAGAGTATTGGCAGACCCATTAAGGTTATACTCTCTTTCCCCTTACTACAAACCTGTGGTTTTATATTTAATACAAGTACAGTTACATGTGATGTCACTTTGATATGTGTGCATCTGTCTTGGATTTTGCTTGTGGGGGTAAGGATCAATAGCAAAATTGTATAATACTCCCTCTGTTCACAGAAAGAGTCCTATTTTCAAATTTTACCAACTTTAAGGAATTTTTTGTTCCATATTTATTCCAAAATTTATTGAGTGTTTAGTTTAATAGTGATGACATAATAATGAAATTGTGATGGTAAACTCGAGGATATTGTGTCATTTTATAGTACTATCGAGAGAAATTGGACTCAAATTGGCAAATGAGACTTTTTGTCGATCAGAGGGAGTACTATAAAACCTATATGGAGGAAAAATGTGATTGCCTGTAAAGTTGAATACTTAAACATATCTTGTTGTAAGTAATTATGTTGTATGGAATCATAAAATTTAAATTTACAATAGAAGACGAATATTGGTATAGTATGGTAATAGTTGGGGCCCCAAGTCACAGACCTCAAGGTGCAGATCTGATGTTCTCACTGACCAAGTGTATGAACTTCCAAGCTTGTTTATTCAGTAATTTTGATAATTGAGCAAATGCTATTTAGCTGCACTGTGTCCTTTTGCATTTCATGTTACTTTACACTTAATTTTTACCCTTCATCTGTAATCTTGTTCTCTAAACATAACTGTCAAATAGTTTATAATTGTTCACTTGGTGATGTTGTGGCTTCAATACCTAGATACAAATTGAATTATTTTATGTCATTTTGTGTATTTCTAGCTTACACAATCCTTTTTTCACAGAGTACGGTTCCATTATGGTCACCCTGATATCTTTGACAGGATTTTTCATTTAACAAGGGGCGGTATAAGCAAAGCTTCGAAAATAATTAACTTGAGCGAGGACATCTTTTCAGGTAAAGCTCCTCTTCTTCCCAAATGACTAATTTAATAACTAATTCAATGATTGATCCGGATATTTCAACAGGTTACAATTCAATTCTACGAGGTGGATATATAACACATCATGAGTACATACAAGTAGGCAAGGGCCGTGACGTGGGGATGAATCAAATATCCCTTTTTGAGGCTAAGGTTGCAAATGGGAATGGGGAGCAGACACTTAGCCGTGATGTTTACCGACTTGGACGCCGGTTTGACTTTTATAGGATGTTGTCATTCTACTTTACCACAGTTGGTTTCTACTTTAGCAGCATGGTATATTTATGAAGCAAATCAGTTAGTTACTTATAGTCCCCTCCCCCCTATATATTAGTTAATTGTGCATTAATATCTCTAATTAAGAAATGCCTAAACTCATTGCAAGATTTCAAGTGGCTAAACTGCTAATAATCAATGGGGTCGTCTTAGGTTCGTGGTATGAGGATGTGGCGAGAATTTTTACATAATAATGAAGTCTCTGGTGTAAGAGTTCAATTTTACATCTGGAACTGAGTTATGTTGTCCTATGGATGATAAAAAAAAACTGTTATCATTATTAGTAAATTTACTTCAATGAAATGTTAGGATACATATTTTTTTTGGTTGGGTGGGTTGGGGGTCAGCTCAAGTTGAATTATTAAACTACTGATATCTACGTTGTTACCTTTTTTTTTGATTCCTATCCAGTAGACCTAGCAGTTGTATATGTTCAAAACTAGTGCAAATATTCAAGTAGTAACTGTAATGTTGTCCATATTGAGATAACCTGAATATCTAGTATAATATATTTACCCTTGAACCCTCCCCTCCTCCTCCCTCCCTCCATCCATCCATACCTACCCCCCCTCCCCACCCAATGTCCTAAGACAAGAAGAAAGAAAACAAATATGACATAAAATATTAGTTGGCGAACCTTTGCTTCATGATGAAAGTGGTAGTGAATTTAGGCATAAAGGAACAAGAAAGTAGAATACATATATATTAATTGGTGGAATGAACAATATTTAGGTCTCCAAGGAATATAAACCCTCACAAGTATAGCAACTTTATGCAAATAATATCTCATTATCTCCATACCTGTCAGCACCATATATTGTTATAACTGATTGGTGTGGCCTTCGTCTAATTTGTTTGTGTTACATGGACTTGGTTACAGGAATCGGGTATTTGTAGTGTCCAGGTGTCAAACTTGTCTATTTCTATAATAATAGGGTATGGGAACATGTGTAAAAGGATCCAAATTTTAGATACAGGTGCATGGATTCAACAAGTAATGTTGTTTAAAATAAATATCTCGTAAAATTTAATGAATAATCTCAAACATTTGGGGTTAATTTGAATGTATAAGATAATTACTAGGGTATATTCAACGAAGATTTAAATATGACAGATTTAGTGAAAAATGTAATAACTTTATGGATTCAATTTTGAAATACCAGAAAATTTATGGGTACATAATTAACTGTTGCTGAATCAAGGTGTCCGACTGACAAGTGAAGGATCCAACTTGGATCCCACACCCACACCTGTGTACTTCACCCTAAACTGAAGAATCCATGTAACAAAGGTTTTTGTTTTTCGTTCATTTTTTTCTGTTTCCTTGTCTGTGTCCTTGTGGTGATGTTTCTTTGCACGCGTGACTGAGATATATTGTGGGAGCCAAGTGGGGAAGGGAGAGGGGAATCTTATGTCTCTGCATATACTTGGCTTCCCTCACCAGAAAACTAGTTGTGGGTTTTCAAGACCTGATCCTTCCTACTCTTCTAAATAGAACTTGCTTCATATACTAGGCAACAAGCTTATAGTTGAGTTTGAGCTTATCCATAGATTAAAAGTTAATCTATTACAATTTACAATGAAACATATTGTAAAGTTTGATTTGAAAATCATGTGTTTCCAGGTCACAGTGCTTATAGTTTATGTCTTTTTATATGGACGCTTATATATGGTTCTGAGTGGGTTGGAAAAGCGAATTATAAATGATCCAGATCTTCGTCTGAACAAATCCCTGGAAGAGGCTTTGGCCCCTCAGTCAGTCTATCAGCTGGGCTTGTTGCTTGTGCTGCCTATGGTAATGGAAATTGGTCTGGAAAGAGGATTTCGCACTGCGGTTGGTGATTTTATAATTATGCAGCTGCAGCTGGCCTCTGTATTCTTTACATTCCAGCTAGGAACAAAAGCCCATTATTATGGTAGAACGATTCTGCATGGAGGTTCTAAATACCGAGCTACAGGCCGTGGGTTTGTTGTTTTCCACGCAAAATTTGCTGAAAATTACAGGATGTACTCGCGTAGTCATTTTGTGAAAGGTTTGGAGATGGCTATACTGTTGGTTATTTATCAAGTTTATGGGGAATCATATCGTAGTTCAAGTCTGAACTTGTTTGTTACTCTCTCTATGTGGTTCCTGGTATCATCATGGTTGTTTGCTCCTTTTGTGTTCAATCCTTCAGGATTTGACTGGCAGAAAACAGTGGATGACTGGACAGATTGGAAGAGGTGGATGGGTAATCGGGGTGGTATTGGTATCTCACCTGATAAAAGCTGGGAGTCCTGGAGGGATGGAGAACAAGAACATCTAAAACACACAAACATAAGGGGTAGAGTGCTCGAGATAATCCTTGCACTTCGCTTCTTCATTTATCAGTATGGAATTGTCTATCACCTTGATATAGCTCATGATAGCAAGGATATAGGGGTAAAATCTTTGTTTCTTTGTCTTTGCTTTTTTCTGTGTCCCAAACTATGCGTCAATTATCAAAGAGCTAAGTAGACTAACTTAATTTTCATTTTTTGTAGATTTATGGACTTTCTTGGTTCGTCATGGCAACTATTCTTCTGGTATTAAAGGTATACATATTGATAACCAATTGAAAAGTGGATGTGCTTTCTGCTTTGTTTTACTAAATTGCTTTCTAATTATGTAAGTAACTATATGTATATTTTCCAGAAATTTATCAAAAAACACACTGCACATATGGGTATTACCAAGTGGCATCTGCCCGCCTGTATCATTTTTTCAGCTCTTCTAATTTCTGCTTCTGTTTGCACCTCCAGCTGTTATCAATGGGAAGACGAAAATTTGGTACTGATTTTCAGCTCATGTTCAGGATAGTGAAGGCGCTTTTGTTCTTTGGGTTTGTAACAGTTATGACTATCTTATTTCTTGTATGTGGGCTCTCTATAAGTGATATATTTGCTGCTCTCCTTGCTTTCACTCCCACTGGGTGGGCCTTTCTCCTGGTAAGTTTAAAGTTCTGTTGATTATCAAATTTAAGTGTAGATTATTTTGTTAACTATGAGTTTTTATATCCATTAAGCATAAGTAACCTGCTCTTATTATGTCGTGTAAGAGTTTGTAACTTACAGTCTCCATGTCTTTCTTAAGAAACATTTTAACTGTTAACTAATTACTTATTTCACCGGCATTGCATGTGACAGATGCTCCTATAGTAAGCTATTATTTCAACTTTCAATCCTGTTTATTTAGGATCTTAATAACAACCTGGTTCTTGAAGAACATCCAAAATTAAGGTTTCTAAGGCGATATGTACATCTAATAATCCAGCAAGTAATTAAATACATATAATAAGATGTGGATTTATATGAACTTGCAACTTTAAGATAACTATGAATATTATAGTAAGACTGAGTATAGTGTAATCAATAATCAGTTTGTGCACAATAACATGTACATGGGATTGCAATATAAACTTGGAAAGAGCAGACTGTATCAAGTGTGTCCCAACACCCGTGTCAAAAAATTGGACCGTCATTTAGGTGGTTATGATGGAAGAAAACATAAAGGTTTATTTACAATTGTGAAGAAGGGTCTTGCTTCTTGAATGTAGAAATAGGTAAAAATGACATTTCATCACTATAACCTATTTGATGTAAAGCTTATTCATGCCTATCCTTGGACGTTAGTAGTACTATATTATAGAATCACCGCATACTTGATTTAATTAAAGGTCCACGTATCCTATAATTTTGCTTCAAAAAGGTCCGACACCTGGACGTGTTCCTGAACCCAAGTCCTTGTTACATAGTGTGATCCCATCAAATAAAGAGGGGTGAGTGCGCGAAAAAGGGTCTGAATGGAGTACGTGTGACCCGAATTCAGCAGCTTGCGTGTGAACTCCCAGAAAAGCAGAAAATTGGCTAAGCCGGGAAAGGGGCCTACCCCTGGCTTCGGCCAGGGCAGTGGCCAAGTCCTACCCCTGAGCTCTGCCTTGGTTTGTCAGTCCCTCCCAACTCAGCTCTGGTTAGCCTCAATGATTGTGCACAAGGTACCCGAATGCAGGCAATGCACAACAGAGCTGCAGAAAGTGAAGACTTGGAAGGCTGCCTCCCTGAGATCCCGGCAAAAGGCTCAAGGAATCCTCCTCCATATGGGACCTCATTGAGGGACTTGGGTTGGTGGGCTGGAAGAATTGGATAGTTCAGGCTTCATCAGGATGATGCATACATTGACCCGTGGAACTCACTTTACTTAAGTGGCACATGACTAGTGCATTACCTAAGTTTTGTGCCAGGCATGTGACCTGGAGTCACCAACACCTATATATACATCTCTCATAACTTAGAGAGGACTTTTTCATCATCTTTGGACCTAGGCTTTACCTAGAGAGTTCTGCCCTTGCCATTTGAGTAAAACTTTCTCCTCCGTTGAATTCTCATCTCCTTAGCAAAACCCATCAAATCCATTAATCCTAATTCGAAACTTTTCCCAACCTACACCTAGAAACAAAGTCATTTAACATCTGCGGTAGCGCTGATTTGAATTGAGGATGATACTTTAGACTTTTCCCCCCTCCCGGTACAGTTTAGTCTTCGTTATGTTTTTCTACAACAGTTGGTTCTTTTCTTTCTGATGAATTTAGGCAGAAGTTGTTTTCTCACTGTAAGACGCCATTATCTAAATTTCTGATAAAAACTGCTTATTCTCTACTAACATAGGGTATGCTGATAAAAACTGCTTATGCTTGGATTTTCGGTATTGAGATTGAAGCAGAGCCACAACACTTTCTTAGTTGTTTTCTCACTGTAAGATGCCATTATCTAAATTTCTGATAAAAACTGTGTATTCTTTACTAACATAGGATATGCATTGCTGATAAAAATTGCTTATGCTTAGATTTTCGGTATTGAGATTGAAGCAGAGCCACAACACTTTCTTATATGTCAAAAGGCTCATAAAACTTGCCTTGGTAAAATCTACGGGAAACTTAAATACAGTCAGTTTCTTAATGTTCTGTCAATGCAGTCCACTTGAACTCCAGAAATTCATAATAAAATAAAAAATAGTATCTGAATGTAAATTTCTGATATTTTCTTGTTTGGTTCTGTTAGTTTGTAATAGTGGTTTTCTACGTAGTCACTTTGTTTCTTTATCTGGTTATCCACAGATCGGTCAAGCATTGAGGCCCGCTTTGAAGGGTATAGGATTTTGGAATTCAGTAATGGAGTTGGCGAGGGCATATGAATGCATGATGTCACTTGTAATATTCATGCCCATAGTTGTATTATCCTGGTTCCCGTTTGTGTCAGAATTCCAAATACGGCTGCTCTTCAATCAAGCTTTCAGTAGAGGTCTCCAAATTTCCATGATTCTTTCAGGAAAGAAAGACAAAAGATCATCATCCACTTGAAAATTTCCCTTTTAGAAGGTTTTACCATACTCTTCTTTTAGTCGTGACTCTTATATGTTAGTTGATTATTCTTTTTAAAGAGATCCAATAGAGATCTTTTATATTGTGGCGATCTTTCACGCCAAGTAAACATTTCAAGTACTTGTACAAGATATTTGTAAGAATTTAGAAGACTAACAGCTACAAAGCCTAAAATCTGGAGATGTATCCAAGGATATTAACCTGTAATGTGAAATTTGCTGCTCATTTTTATTCGAGTAATTGGTCGCCTATATTTAGAATTCATGCAGTTCATTACGCTTGTATAATCTATATGGTGTTATGGATAATGTATGTGAAGGTATCCAATATTGATTGTGTTTAAAATGCCTCTTAGGTGCAAGGACAGAATACTAGAAGAGCTCTGCTCGAAGACGTGTCTTTTTACTTTGCATCCCTGTTACAGATTTTGTATTGCATGACATCTATATATGTAACAGATGGGAAAAATAGCTCATCAAGTACTCCAGTCACTTTCTCAGCTATCCACCAATTTGCTGCCTTTCCCAACCCTTTACAATACACACTTCTTTAGAATCAAATCTTAGGGAGGTGTATTACTGTACAACTGAAATTTAAAAGTAACGAATAATAATAGTCTATTTTAGAAAACCTCGATCTTAAGCTCTCTCTTTTTTTCTTTTTTTTTTTAATAACGAAAATGGCCTGGCGGCCTTGCGGTGATTGATGAAGAAATGAAATGGGTATTTAATCAATTGAGTTGAGTTCAGAAGGAATGAAGGTATTAGAGAGGGGACTTGAAGAAGGGTTTAATCAGGCTGAAGTTGGGGAAGGTTTGCAGGTATTTTATAATCTGGGTGAATTGCGTGAAACGGTTGATGGGTTGAGTTGATTACCAAGTATAAGAACCAGGTGTGAAGAGTGTTTGTGCGGCATTGGATATGAATTGAAGGCCATATCTAGTGGAGGTGGTGGCTTTGGGGGTGGGCCGGGAGGGTTACAGAGGAGTGGCAAGCCACAAATTGGTGGTGGCACGAAAGCAAAAGAAGCCTTGTGTCAGAGAATGAATACTATACTTGTATATATGGATCAGTTGCATACCATTGTGGTCGCTGTTTGGCATTTGCAGAGGGTGCTGTTGAAGAAAAGGGACCCATTGACATACTACTTTATGAGGTTATGCAGGTGATTGTATACAATTTGTGTTAATTGTTCAGTCCAATTTTCTAATTATACACTTTGGTAGAATTCTGTTACAATTAACAATTATCTCGATCCAAATATTGAATTTGATTGGTTTGGGATGTCAAAACATTATTTAACAATGCAACTGAGCTAAACAATAAATGATATAATGTATTTTTTAGAAAGCATATATAGGTGGTCAGAACATGATTACTAGTTTTTCACCCCTCCCTACCTAGCTATCACACAAATTGCGTCCAAGGTAGAAGTTCCAAGAAATGGACTCACACTTGGAAGTGCAGTTTCTAAAATGGGAGAATTGTGGTCAAAGAAGAGGTATAAGAAATAGGGGATGGCTATAGGCATCTTCCCTGAATCAAATACAAGAGCCATATATTCCCAACTTGGAATAGCAATTTTATCCTTGTGAAATGAACTTCTAAAACGGCTCGCAAGATTCAGTTTCATGACAAAGGTCTTTTCTTATATTTGTTCTCTAACTGCATTTATCAAAAAATTAAAAAGAAAAACTTGTAAAGAAAAATATTTTATCCAAGTGAATATTACTGTAACTACTATTATTACCAATTCTTATTCTCATTATTGTTTAATTTATGTTTCTTATGATTATGTTAGTTCTGTTTATTTTAGGATGGTGATTCGATCGATGTTGACAGATCTCGTTTGGGAGGCACTTGCAAAAACTTGTGCTAGCCAAATGAAGTTTGCTTTCAATGCATCAAGCTTTGTTAAAGAAATGAAATATTCACCACTGCCTACCAAAACTCTTCTCCACAATAGAGAATCTCTTTGAAAGAAATTCACGTGACACGGATGGCAAAGGAGTACAACCAGCTATCAGTCCAGAAAGAAGAGAACAAATGGTTGCTGCCATATTGAGATATATATATTTCAGACCTGTTAATTTTTCCAATGTCAACTCGTGGAACTGTTCCCTCCAAAGACCATATCTCCAGAATCATATTACGCATTCAGGAAGAGGTTGAAACTGTTCACCACATGGATGCACATTTAACTCTTCTAGTCTTGCGAGAGATCGGCAAAGTTCTGCTTCTGGCCGGTAGCGCAAAGAGCTGAATACCAGGTACATTTTATTTTGTCAAGGGAAACAATTTGGTACATGAATTCTGCCTGAATTCTTATATTAGCCTCAATGTACAAAGTTTTTTATATATGAATCAGTACTTTAATTTTCAGGTCATATAATATTCACCCTTTTGACCTTCACAATTCTTGCTTTCCATTCCCATATATTGTTGTTAGTGTGCCATATATTTTTTGATTATAGCATTGCATAATATACCTTGTTGTTACAGTGTCACCATTTACATACATACATATATATTGCATTTGTTGAGTATATGTGCCTCAATTTGATAGCTAGGGGAACCTTTTTGCCCCAGTGCTCATCTCGTAAAATTATTGTTGACAAGTGTCTATTTTGCAAAAGTCAGCATGAAAAGTTTTCTGGATTGATTTATCTTAACTAAATACAATACTACAACAAATAATTAGGAATGATAAACACAATTTATTTCCACCATGCCATGCTATGCCATGCCATGCCAGTGGAATAATTTTTATTTATTATATATTTTATTTTATAATAAATGAAACATTTTTTGTGAGTCATGGCGAGGAAGTAACTTCACTTGTTTATGTAGTGTCGGCGGCTTGCATGTATTATTGTTAGTCAGTAGGAGTATGACAAACTTCATCACTCACTATCAACATTAATTATGCAACTTGCGAAGACAACCCGGAGCCAAAATCCAGATTCCCGATCGATGTGATGTGGGAAATCAACATCCATGAATTGATTTGAGGCTTTTATTATTATTTAGATAAATTATTAAACATCTATTTTATTTTTGGAATGTCAGTGTGAATCTGATTAATAGTGATCAACAGATCATATATTTTAAAATATGAGAAATATTGTTTAAAATGGAGAGTGTTATTATATTTATATAAAAAAGAGTTATTTTATTTTAGTATATACCGGTTGCTATAAATACAACCTCTATATATATATATATATATATATATATATATATATATATATATTCATCAATTACTTGCATGCATCCTGCCTACCAAGTCTTTTTCGTCTCCTTTATAATTTATTTATCTAAAGTGGTAACTCTCACAATATGGAAGCATGACAATCCGACAAGCAATTGCACAGTAGGCTGCGTGCCTTCACTGTTCTTCTACTTTACATTCGTTTGCCAATCGCCATCCATAATTTGTATAATTATTTTTTCCTGAAGTGAATAGACCGAAATCTACATATATATAACTAGCTAGTGTTACCAACCCAAAACAAGTATAGCAATTAACCAACACCCATGTAAGTACAAATCTTGGCATGTCCTACATATATACATAATGAATACTGATCTCCATGTTCCAAAAAATAATCTCATTTACAAAAAATAAGAATGCATGTTAATTTATTCCAAGTTTACCTTAAAATTTATCGACTCATGTACTTATAATTAATGATATTGAGTCAATTTATACTACCATTAAAAATTTAAAAAGTGAGAATCTATATCTTAGACAACAAAAATAAATGGCAAATAGAAGAAGTAACTTGTAAGCTACAGTGACCCAAGAGAGAGATATAGATGAATGAAGTTAGGAGGACTACTATTTAGAAGGGCTACGTACGTAGCTAGCGGAAGAATTAATTAATGAACATCATTTTCAGCATCTTTTATTTTATATATATATATATATATATATATATATATATATATATATATATATATGCTTCTGGCTTGTTGTGTATATCCACACCAGCTGCCACCACCTTCTTCAACCCTTTGAAAACTAATTAGTTGCATATTAAGCTATAGTCCCTAGCTAGCTCTTAGCATCCTCCGTTACCAACAAGAAAGAAAGAAAGAAAGAACTAGGAGGAGGAGGTTCAATCTCATGTGTATATACTATAGTAGCTAGCTAGCTAGATAGTTGGGAGTTTATTCCGAGGTTAATTAATTTTGAAGAAGAAATCAAGAGTATAGGTTTGTTCCGAAAAGCATGGGGAAGAAATTCAGTCAAGATTCAGTGAAAATATCTAAGAGGAGCAGTAGTGACAAGAAAAATAACCTTAATTACAGTTTGATTAAGGTTTTGAGGCCAAAAGTGTATATCGCAGACTCCTCTACCTTCAAAACTCTTGTTCAAGAGCTCACTGGCAATGACAATGGCAATGGAAGTCCAAGCCCAATCTCAATACCATCTCCTCGGCCTAATTATTTCTCCAATCCCATAATATCTAAAGTACCAATTGATTATGGTTTTCAAGAAAGTAGCCCACGGCCGGAACTGTCTTTTGATTCTTCGGAAGCTACTAATTTAAGCAGCAGCAATATTAATATTCCTACTCAACAACTCAACATGCCAACGCCTTTACTTAGTAGTAGTAGTGATGATGATGATGAGTTACAAAGTTATAATTGGTTTGGGAAGTTTGATGACAACATGATGAGTTTTCCACATGAATATATAAATGGAGATCAGATAGATCAGTCATCTGCATCATGTTTCTTAGGAATGGACGTCGACGTCGATCCTTTTCTTTATAATGACGACACGGCCTATGCGATTCCAATCATGCCTCACGAGGTTTGTGTGTATGATTATGACTTGTCCGGGATTATTTTGTGATATATTCATCCATCGATATATATATCCTTTTAATTCTCCGTCGTTTCCAGATCACTTGAATATCTTCCATGGTGCTCATCATATCCAGGTTTAGATATGATTGATCGATGTTGCATGTACATGTATATATATATATATATATATATATATTTACAATTAATTAATGGTAGCTAGCTAGGGATCGGATCATATATATTGTGATAATATATTATCATTGTATATTACTTGAATATTATAAGATGAGGCAGTACTTATTATAGTTATTTATGCAGTTGTATTTGAATAACTCTACTTAGATTCGATTCGATTCGACTCGACTCGAATATTTATTACTCGAATTCAATTCGACTCGGATCAAATTATATTTAAACTACTCGCAAATTTCGAATTCGATTCTCCACATAATAAGTAATTTTATAATATATATAACCAAAAATTGAACTTATTATTTTATTTAGAAATTAAAAAATATATTTACAATTACACTTTACAAATAAAATTTTAAAAAATATAATAACTATTTATTCTAGTTTTATTAAATTGCGCATATATTATAAGAGAATGTGTCAAGTATCTATTCGAATATGTATCAATTGAGTATATATGTATCGAATCATGATCAAGAATTCAAATAGTTTGAATCATAAACGAGCCGAGCATAACCTTGCTCAGATTCTAGTCGTATTTTTATTCGAAATATTTTTTGTGCTCAAATTTAAATCATATTATTAATGAATTCGAGTTTTGCTCATATTTTTTCAAATCTAACCCAATCAAGCCAAAATTGTTTGGTTCGATTGTATGTTATAATAATAATACGAATTGATATGATAAATTACCCGCTGGACACTTTAATACAAGTGTCTTGACTCTGTGGCCCAATGGATAAGGCGCTGGTCTACGAAACCAGAGATTCTGGGTTTCCATCCCCAGCAAAGTCGGGGTTTATTTACCTTCTTTGTTTTGCTGATTTACCCTCAAAATTGCATAGACATAAAGGATCTTTGCATTACCAAACAGGAAGACAAAAAACAAAAATCTATGAACGTAAGTAAGATGAATACACTTGAATTGGTTTGCAGAATCTTGAAAATGAGTTATATTTCAGTAGGTTCCAAGTTTTATTCGGAAGATATAATCAATCCTCACATGAACATAAAGTAAGAAAGATAAATAAAGTTGAATTAACCTTGCAGAATCTTGAAAATGAGTTATTTAGCAAACATTGAGTGAAAGATCATGCCACATTCGCTGCTGGTAGTGCATACAAGGACTTCAGCTGATTGCTTATGAGCTTGCTGTTGTTGATAGCCATTTGGAGTTCCAAATCATCAGACCACCATTGCTCCAACCCATGCGCCTCCAGAAAATTTTGCTTGCCCTTTGACAACACAAACAGCTTTGCAGCAGCTTGCCTGTTTCTCGGACCCATATTCTCCTTTTCCACCTGCTTTACCTCTGCTCCAGCTGAATCAGTATAATAGCAGCAAATATAGTCATTGTTGTTCACATATAAATGTGGCACCCATTTTTTTAGTTTATTGCAAGTGTTTTCTCCCTCGTCGCCACTGGCCTGAGTTTCACTGCTATAAGGAAGCATTGATCTAACCCTCTTCCAAACAAAACCAGCTTTCTCTCCAATATTTTTCAAACTCATTGCAAGTGAAACAGAAGGTGGATTAAACAAATGGGCCTCCACAAAGATTCCTTGTTTGGCTAATGCTTTACCCACTTGGAGTGCAAACCCAGCCCCTAATGAATGGCCTGCGATACATACATTGCTACTTCCATACCTATCCGCAATGGATTTCAGTGCTTCCAAAGCTCCATTGAATCTGACTGAACCCTTTAGGCTTTCCCAAGCTAGAAACCGGAGGTCATCTTCTATATCTCGTCTAATTGTTGGGCTTTTGAGTAGTGTGCCTCTTAGTACTAAAACAGCCCTAGGTGCACCGCTGGGCCTAATGAATATGTAGTCTGCCAAAGCTGCAGATCGATCCCATTCTAGTATTGCGCCGTATACAGATCCATCTCTTTCATCTGTTAAGGTTTGGGACAACTTGTACTTAAAAGGTATCCACCATTTTGGAGCAAGAGCGGTTTCTTTTGTCTTATTTTCTTGTCTGTCAAGTTCAAGTAGGTAAACTGCTTGTATGAAGCAGGCAATAACTGTCCTCTTGTAATTCCCATCCTTCCTAAGAACATAATTAATCTATTTAGTGCTAATGACTAAATTCTGTAACACGATAAACATAAAATACTGGAAAATCTATTAAAAAAGTGCAAGTAATACTACAAAATATAAAATGATGTGATAGATAACAGATGGGATTGGAACAAGAAAGGTCAATATCTGTAAATTGTATCGAATTTATCTAATATTTTCAAAGATAGTCTAGGTGTGGTGATCCGAAGAATTAGGATTTAACTGTCTACATATGATAAAACAGCAATGATGATCAGCTTGAGAGTTCCATCACTCTCTCCAACCTCTCCCCGACTTTTGAGAAAAAGATACATATTTTTGTATATACACAACTAAATAAGTGTTTGTAGATACGAGTTAGGCTTGATCCATAGGATTTCAGACACATTGACACTAGGACCAACTCAGAGAATAAAAAGGATACAGTCAGATATTTTAACGACTACCTTTTCACCACCTTAACGAAACAAGAGTTACCAATTTCCTACAAACAAAAGAACCAAGATCCTAATTCTTTCACTTCTGGATAAAATAGCTTAGAATCAAACAAAATGCATCATATTTCTTAAATGGTACCTGTTTGTCAACAAATTATACATCCTGGATCACCCCATCTAGTCCAGCAATCGCCAACTTTCATTAACACAATTAAGACTTTAGGATGAAAACTTCTACTGCATTAAATATCAATCAACTAACTTAGCTGAAATTAGTATACCCTCTTAGAACTTGAATTTCAGTTCCTAAAGTAGGATCTCCAGACCAGTATTTCTATATACATAGCGTCTCCGTTTCATGCATACTACAAATCAGGTGTATATTTCAAACTCACCACAACAGTTATTATTTAGCAGGATTCAAGTCAGATAGGTGCTTCTTAAATACCTTAAATTTCGTACTAAAGCAGAGGTGACCAAGACAAATGCAGATCAATTAGATTCTCAACTTAGCCATAAATCTATTAAACGATTCTAATGGTTTTGGAAAAATATAATAAGAACTTCCCTTAAATGAGTTATTTAAACAGAGGGCAGAACAGAACTGAATCTATTGGCTAGTCAGTTTAGCTATACATCTTCCATATATGCTTACATTATACAAATTTCATTGTCATTATCGGTTTTCTACACTCCCCTATTGGTTACTTGTCAACATCACTTATTTACACCTGTATTCAGTTTATCAGATTGTCGAAAAATTTCAATTTTCCAAGAATAGCTACAGTGGCTGCCCCAAATTAGCAAGATTTATCAGAAGGAAACCCATCTATACGAAATATACAAGGAAATGGCTAATTCTCACTAACTCAAGTCCGTAAATTCTGACTCATAAGTAAATTATATCAAACATCACTTGCAGTTTACTACACAAAAAGGGTAACTAAATCTTTATAATATACCAGAAAGATCCGAGATACCCAAATTCTGAAATTCTTAAAACAGTTCTAGTTTAGGAAAGTGAACAAATTTGATTTCTGTGTTTACTCCTAAATTAAACGCTTAAAGAATCTAATTTGGTTAACATGTTACCTCACCTGAAGGGAAAAAAAATACAAAATATAGTGAAGTTCAAATTAACAAAACTCAATACCAAAAACCCAGCATAAAAATCTAATTGTCTCTGTACTTACCAACTGGAGTTAATGAGGTCTCTCCAATTAGGAGAAGAAACGTTGCGAGGTCCAGAAACATGAAATGCGTAGGGATGAGGATTCTGAGACTGCGGTGTTGTATTTTCCTTTTCCCTCCCTTCCTTCACCACCACCATCTCTCCGGCAACCTCCTCCGCATTCAACGAATATGTATATACATATATATATAAATAAATGAAATACACCCACTGGCCACTTAATTCCTCTTCTTCTTCTCCTTTTCTGATTCTGATTATGATTCTTATGCACTAAACGAGTGGATAGAAGGAGTACAGAGTAAAGAATAAAGAGACGAAAAGGTTTAGACTTTGGCTTTGCCAGGGCTTTTTCATGGTATCCGATTCGAAACATTTGAGAGACAATTTAAATTTATTTGGACTAAATTAAAATTGTTGATGATGATGATGAGCTTTTCAAAATGCTTGGTTTTTGTTTTCTGAAGAGGCTTCAACGGTAAACTTTCCCCTGCTAAAACCTTCCTTAATCCTTACTTGTTGGGTCATTCTAGAATTTGTTGTGGTTGTTTTTCGAGATTGAGCTAGGCATTTTCAAAAAGGCTTTAGTATCTATTAAATCATAAATGTTACTATAATATTTGTTGGGAAAATATATTGCTGTTACAATATTAAAATCCAATGTATTAACAGTTAGCTCTCTAAAGGAGTACATTTGTAACGGTTTGATTTATATTTAAATTATTGCTGATAAATATGATTTTTCTGAAGTTATAATTGCTTATTTTGTACTCGTTGGAAATAATTTTTAAAAATAGAATTATATTTTGCATGAACATACGACACAATGACATTAATGGTTATATAAACTCCGATAAACAATTCTTAAAATATCCACAAAAATGAAGTAAAATAACATCCCAAACTCGTCTTACGCAAATTTGTATCGTATTAAGCCATAGCTATTATACTAAATAAGTCAATATTAATATTAACCGCTTAATTATTTATATCAAGATTCTCAACACTAATATTAACTTATTTATTAATCATGTTAAATTGTCAACTCACATTTAATCCGTTTACTATATAAATTAATTTTTTTTTAAAATAAAGATCATTCACTTATTTTATTGAATAAATAATATAATTTATTCATCACAACAATTATTTAACAAAAAGATAAAATTACAAGCTTAGAAAAGTAATTAACAAAGTTAAAACTCAATATTTTAAATAAATTATAACATTATATCATATTTAGTTTTAAATTATTTTAAATAAACGTGTAACGAGTCAATCCTTTAATTATATGTGCTTGACAGATTTAAATTTTGTGTTGTCGACCTGTTTATTTATGACAGGGATACTGTGTCAACCTCTTATTTTATGTCATGTTCCTCTACTTAAAAGACAAATTAAACATGATAAGATGGGGGGAAAATGAAACAAGCAAATAAATGAAATAAGAACATCTTTTGTAGAACAGGAGGGGTAAAGTTATAGAAATATTGTTTCATTCCCCTCCATCAAAGTCGAAATCTAGATTTGCAAAGAGCATATTTATTTATATATTTATCCTCTCTTGATAAGAGAGAAACTGATAGTAGTTAATACATATAGGCTATAGCAGCTATAAAGGTACAGACAGTTTCATAGAATTTCATAAAACATTGTCTTAAGCTTGCCTGACAAGGGTAGCAGTCATGCAGAGCTACTTCTGAATTACTTAGGGACAAATAAAAACAACAAAATTTAACTTTAGCAGCAACTTATAATTTTTTGTAACGTCGCCAAGCTGCGGAGTTGATCAAAAGGTTAAGGCAATCCAATACAAACCAATCCAGCTTACAAGACTCCTGCTGAGTGCTGATCTGATCCTGCTTCCAAGCACCATTACAAGGATTTAGATTGCAGAAGACTCGAGGAATGAACAATATATATATATATATATAGAGAGAGAGAGAGAGAGAGAAACTAATTACTGAAAAAAATATACAACGAGAAACTTACAAACTTCAAAACAAGAGATTAAGTTGGGAATTCTTTGAGGCCCTAGGGAACCCTGCTAATTTCTCACGAATTCCTTTATTTATCTTTCGAGAACGACAATCAATTGTCATGGTCTTCAAAACCTTTGCATTTTTCAGAATAAACTCTATTGCTTCAATCTCATATTTTCTGCCATTGAACTCATCAATTTTGGTTTCCTTGAGATGTAACAACAAATTGGATACTTTTGATGGGGGTGGACCAACCCAAGAATCCTCTGAAACACCATAATAAGGACCCTGATAGGGAATTGAATTTAGAAGCCTATAACTTTAGACAGGCAGTTGTAACAAGCTAGATTATCATATCAAATTTTGACATACCTTGAGAAGTTTAAGAACTTCTAGACTAGGTGATAATTCAAGAAATCCCGCTAGCACATTCCAACCCAAATCACCATTAGCGCCAATCTCCAAAACAATCAAATTATGGAATGTTGGCAGCCAATAAAACTTTTCTTCACTGATATACTGCACAAGAGAAATTACTTAAATAACATCACATTTAATCTAAATACAATATCAAGTGAATACATTACAGAATTCAACAACTATTGTTACTAGCTCCATCTAAGCATATATTATATATATATATATACACACACACACACATATACTAACTAACACAATCTACAACCATTGAATTTTATATTCAAAAATTGAGCCTCGTGTTGTCTGTCAAAGTATTATTATAAATCTTATCACCCCCAAGCATCAAATAACATGATCAAATAAATTTTTCTAAGATGCAAATACAAAATAAATTAGTATGTACAAAAATGAAATATTTTTATTGTGAGAAGTTTTCAAGGAGTTGAACCATATAAAAGAAAAGTTAAACATGATACTGATTACTAGAGAAACTTACACCTAGAGTTGAATCGGATATGGATAGAAATTTAACAGTTCTGATTCCTTCCAAAAGCCGCCTTAAGATGCAACTGCCGACGGCATACGTGCTTCCAACACAGATGAAAGGTTCACATAAATTTCATCTGTAGCAAAATCTTCAAGATCAAGGTGCTCAAGTTTGGGAGCATCAATCTCAAGCTCGTATGAAGAGTAAGTTACAAAATGATCCATCTCAAACCCTAGCCTCAAGCGTTTCAAAGTTGGGATGGAAACCACCAGTGAACATCGATCGTCAAAAGTCCATCGCTCTATATACAGTTCTTCAAGAACTGGGCAGCCAGAAAAGAGCAGGAGCTTCTGATCTGAGTCTTCATCACTACATTTCATGATACTATCTAAATGAAGAACTTTGAGACTAGGAAGCCAGACAAAAGCAGGAACTTCTAGTAGAACTGCCCATTTAAGTATTAAAACCACCAATGTCTTGCTTTCAAAAAGATTGGAGGGTAAGATGATAGGGAGACTAGCGAAGTATCGGAGCTCCATCTTCCTGACATTGCGCTCAAGGACAAAACTGATCCACGAGTTGATCCGAAACTCATCATCGACATAATGACGCTCAAAACAAAAACTTTCAAAACAAGACACTTGAGAACCAATTAGTACGCTTTCAACAAAACTCATAAACTTTGAATCCACATCCATTTTTGTCTGACTCAGACCTCTTGCTATGGTTCTGTTGAAATATAAAGAATCATCAAAGTTGAGTGTAGGAACAGAAGCCCACATGTCTTGCCATCTTTTTGATAAAACACTAGTTCCTGCTGCGTACTTTGTAGGAAGAATTGAAAGGATTTTACATATTAAATCATCAGGTAACATGCTGATCCGATCTGTGTCACCACCATTGCTCGACTCCATTACTTTCCTAATGTGTTGCCTAAAATGACAAGAAAATAAAATAAAATAAAAACCTGGTTTTAGTTAACTACACAAAACCGTATCACAAATTACTTAGTTTAAATCTTTTCTTATTATCCCCCTAGTTAGTGTTTGGTTATTTATATCTATCACATTCAGAACCTGACAACTCAAGAAATATAACTAATACCAATTTCAACTAACTATAATATAGGAATATATGAAAATGTTCCAATATATTTTGTCTGCTGTATAAATGAAACTCGGTCACAGTAAAGCAAATTCATGAGACAGTTCCGTATACATAAATTGATAAACTAAAACGCATCCAAAATCAGGGTCAATTTACTTATATTGCCAAAGACATTAATCTTTTGATAAATATGAAGCATGTTGAATCTGTGAAACTCAGTAAGAGATACACAAGTTAATAAGCTATTTTTTTAATAGCTACACACATCCAATCAAGTCCAAAACTATTATTGATGTAAATAATTTACTAAACTAAAACATATCCAGAAACAGGTAAATATAACTTATCTACTCAGAGACACGATCTCTTATAGAAAAAACAGATCATGGTGAATTTGTAAAACTCACTCAAGGTAGGCAAGTTCATGAGCTAATTTCATATGGCTACACGTGTCCATTCATCAAAATGTACTCCACACAACTTTCAAAAGAAAATGTTGTCTATATGTATCACCTCTACCTAATCCCTTCTCATGTCTCATTTAAGGATTCCTAATAGTAGATAATTGAGGAAAGAACTCCAAGAATGAAAAAACTTTATTAATATCATTTTAATCACAAATAACCCCTTGGACCAAACCAAATGATTCGGTGGATTGTTTTGGTTTGGATTTTTCAATAGTTGGTTTGATTCAACTTTCAAGGTTCAAACACTAAAGAACTGGTGGGTTGGTTAGATTTTGCATTGATCCTTCTAGAACCAAGAATTGAACCAAAGCCAAACCGGAGTGAAAATAATCAATAATTGACTTTAAATGTATGTCAAAAATTACACATAAACATATTACATAATAATTAACACCGACAATTTAAGTTAATAGTATATTAATTAATTTCCTAATTCTTTATACATTAGGGTCTTGTAAAATTTATTACAGTTATGGGATAAATATTTCAACATTAAAAATTGTAAGTACTAAAAAATTATGAAAAACAAGGACCATGATTCAAACTAAACCAATTTTAGTACAAATAAGTTGGGTTAGTTTGGATCGAAGGGTTGATCTAATACAGATTTATCACTTTTAGGCTAAAAAATTCATTACCGATCTATCTTGTTCTAAAATTTGAGTTAGTTGTTGATCCAAGTCAACCCATACCATAAACACCCTTTATTTACACTAGTAAAACTGACCCTATTGAATAAAGTTTCTGAATCTGTCCCTGTAATCATCCTGGATTAATACTCACAGAAATAATTTACCGAGCCACAAAACATATCGGGGTCAATCTAACTTGTAGATTTTTTTATTAATGTATGTTATTCCGGCTAAATTACTAGATGTTAAGACTTTTATTCTGAAATATCTAGAAATTCTTAAATCTAACTCGCTAAACTTTAATCATGAAAAGATTAAAATAACTTATCATTATCATTAAGAAAATAGTTAAGAACTTACTAATTGAAGTTAAAACCTTGAAATCTAGTGATTTAATTGAGTGAAGAAGATGAAACTCTCTAAGATTCTTGGTTCTGCACTAAGATTTTAGTATCCAAACCTCAAGAACATTTGCCCTTCTAGATCTTTTACTTCTGCCGCCTCATCCCATCTCATCCTCAAACCAGATCTCAGATCTAAGATCTCCTTCCTATTTTATTTCTCCTCTTTTCTTTTTTCCCTTTTTTTTTCTCCTTTCCAAATTTTGTTGAATATATGTCACTTATTTATTTTCTCCCTTTTCTTTTATATTTATTTTATTTTGTTTTGCTTAGCTTGTAAGACTCCTCCTATATATGACAAGTGGCCTAACACTCGTCATATCTCATGCAATGCCATATGTCAAAAATGTTATAATTTATTTATTTTTTACAAAACCTACGAAACTATATCAACTTAGAAAACTATTAGTTATTCTGTATTACACATCAGGAGGTCATCCTTTCCAAAGGATCAAACAAAAATATAGCATTAACAAAGAGTGAGAGTCAAACATAACAAAAATCTCATCTGAAATAAAAGTTCATTTAGCTACGAAGTAGATGCAGGGGGAAAAATTGTACTACGTCCAAATTGTTATAACTTTTTGTTCTTTACCAGAGGCACAAAGAGATCTAGAAAGGGTTGAATAGATCTTTATAAGACTAAAGTTGAATGTATTACCAGATAATTAATTAACTGAATTAATTAAGCACAACGGAATATTAGTTTTAAAACCCCCTTAAAGATTTAATGAAAACTCAGGTCTGAATTTAGTTCTTATGAATTTAAGACACAAATAGATATAGCAGATATTAACAAAAATGTAAATACTAAATGTAAATGACAAAAGATGTTTTAAGTGGTTCGTAGTATAAAAGACTCCTAGTCCACTCTTGTATTTTACGAGTAGGAAATCCACTAAGGATACAGAGGGTCACTAAGACCAGATCACTAAAATATATTACAGTGAATCACTCAGATTCTTTCAAGTCATTCAGACTCGGTAGATGTCACTTAGACAGGGGGCACTTAGACCAGTTCACATATAACTCTTCAAGAAAATTAGACTTGGTATAATGTCACTAAGACAATCAAAACACAGTTGTTGAGTTAGTTGTTTGAGGTGCTGCTTAAGATACGTTGAGCTTGACTTCTTAAGAACCTGGCAGCAGAAACAGTTGTTCTCTTTTTCATAGAGTGAGGCTCTTTTAACTTTGGCAGAGGTTCAACTTTTTCATGTTATTGATTCGTACTTGGATTTGAATCCTCGTACTCTTTTATAGTGGACTTTGATATGTTTTTGTTAGAAAGTTGTTATTGCTTTATTAAATGCTCAGATCTTAGAAGATTTCTGATGATGACTTTCAGGGAGGTCGAGACAACTTACTTTCGGCTCTGACACGTCACATCAAACTGTTGCTTTACCTACTACGTGAGTGTTGTCACATCGCCAAGTTAGTTGTTAGGCACAACCTAATCTGATCTTCTATTTGAATTTAGGATGAGTGGCAAACATCTGGAGATCTTCACTCTACAAGGCACCTCAATGTTCTTATGATAAGACGTGACAATTTCTACGATTTTGACTGATCGTATCGTTTCATGTAGAACATAGAGTATGGGCTAGATTCACTCAACGTTCAATATTCTACGTTTTGCTCTACGATTTGAGAGAAACTCTACGATGCATGATCTGCTTTACAAATGACTCTTTATGATGAACACTCAACGATTCTTGAGCAGACTGCAATTTTTCTTCACTATACAATCTTAGGGTTGACTTTAGATCTTGAGATAACTCTGAAAACTTCTAGCAGACTCTGCGATCTTCCACTGAATGCTCTACGAAAGGAAGGCTAACTCTGCGAACTTCAATATACTTTACAATTAGCCAGAGTAGCTTTACGATTGATCAACTCGACTAAATGGTTGATTTAATCCTATCATTTATACATCAGATCAACTTATAAGATCATCTCATAACTTAACAAGTTTGATCTTTCTATTCTAAAAAAACTACTGATACAAATATACATTAATCATCATCAAATTAAGCATGCAGTTTCTAACAACCTCCCCCTATTTGATGATGACAAAACCAGTTTCAGAGCATTCATCAATTCTACGATGCAAAATACTTGAAAAATTAACATGACTTATCTTCTCTCCCTCTTGCTCTCAAGAGGATCCATGCGCTCTGCTTCTCTCCTTTTATAATAGGTCTATCTCCCTTCATCTTCTCTTGTATGAATCTCTTGCATAAAATCCTTTGGGCCAAGATCGGGCATGTTAATTCTTTATTCCCTTTGACTGTGAAACCTGGGATCACCAGATGGGATTCGTGAGCCAGTTGGAGTCATTGTACTCGACGACTCAGGCCTCGAAGAGGTTGAATGGCCACGATCAATGGGAAGTGCTTGAGGTGTTTTATAGGAAGGAGGTTGAATTGATGTTTGTTATTGAGTACGCCTCTTATCCCCTTACTTCTTTCTCCCCCTTTTTATCAGCATCCCAACCTTGACGCATTGATTTCGTCTAAGAGTTGCTTGCGCTTTGAACAAGCTCCTCCAATTGGGTTCTAGACATGGCAATGTCATCTCTGCTTTGTTGTAGCCTGGATTCAGCTTATTCTCGTTGTTGATGAACAAGAGTCGTAGCATTGTCTGTTTGTTCCATAACATTATTTGTTCATTCTATTGAGTTCATCACCATGCTTTTGAAGTCGTTAAGTAAAGAGCTGAGGGAAAACACCTTGTCGAAGAGGAATTTGATTGATTTTGCATTAGTTTGCTGAAGAGAGACGACAACAGCTTTGTGACCAGCTATCTCCTTTAGAAAGATTTCATCTATTTTCGAAGATGGACTTGAACATATTTTTCATTCGCTTGCCAAACTTCTTTCCGATTTTGCCAGGGACATTAGATGCATTTTCAGCAATTTTAGCTAAGCTTTTATGTATCCCAATTGATGTTTCTTCAAGACCTTCATTAAGCTCATCAGCAATGAGGTTCATCAACTCAGTCAGTTGGGATATGTAGGAGATAACTAGACACGTTCTAGGCCAATAAAACTTCTGCTCCAACCATATCACTCCGATCGTAGGATTATCTACATCAATCGTAGGATTTTGGACTCTACAATCGAAGACTTACTAGTCTGTATATCAATCGTAGAGTGTTGAGACTCTACGACCGGGGGTTAGTCTTTTGTACATCAATCGTGGGGTTTTGGAACTCCACGATCAGGGATTGATAACTAAAACTAGAGGATAGCTCAGAAATCGTAGTTTGAGACTCAACGACTTCTTCATAGCTAAAGAAGAATGGAGTAGAAGAATGAATATTGAATAAAGAATTAGGAACAAAAGTTACCTTATTATTATATGTACATGTGGAGGAATAGGGCTCATTGCAGATTGTCTTTGTTGCAAAAGAAAGAACCCTTGGTAAATTCTAAGCCACCAGCTTTAGATTGGGAAATCTGGTGTAATTTCATTCTAATGAAGCTAAGATTCCCTTCTATTACTGCTCTCACTAATAGCATTATAGGCATGAAGTAGAGCATCGATAAGATAATGGTACTCATGGCTACTTCGGTGTTGGTGTAGCAGTCAAAGAGTTCTTCTGTGCTCATTGAGACTACGCCGTATTTGCCCTGCCCCTAATCCTATGAACTTGTCAGGGAGGGGAGCTTCTGGATTTTCCTCTGCTTCTGGTACAATGCATAACCTCACTTTCCCTGACGTTGATGGCTCTGAGAGAAAACTGTGGTTGCTCTCCATCAGAACTAATCTACCTCATAAAAATCAAACTCTCTTCCATGATCACTCCTTATTGTTTTGATTTGTTATTCCTTCTCTTTTATACTTGAAGAATTTGATCAGTTGATTGTTGGTTTCATCCTTAGAGCTTAGAAAGAATACTCATGTGAATCTGGTGTAATCATCTGCTACCATTAGTGAGTACCTTTTTCCTCCAAGGCTGGCAGTTGGATAGGCCCAAAGAGATCCATATGCAACAGCTGCAAAGGGGCCTATCAGTTGACTACCTTACTTTTGAATGAGCACTTTCTAAGCTAATAGGCTTTGCATGGTCTTTCTTTAACGAAGCTATGTTTTGACAAGTCTATTACAAGATCTTTAGAGACAAGCTTTGACATGCTTTTAAAGTTCAGGTGAGATAATCTCTGATGCAACACTTAACATCTTCTCAAGCTTTGGCGAAGAGGCAAACGGTTTCTGACGAACTGAGCTCTGCGAGATTCACCACATACACATTGTCTTCCCTTGTTTAGTCAAAGAGTTGGATTCCAAGTCTCGAACTTGACACTAATTGTTGAGGAAGATGACCTAATGTCCTTTACCACATAATTGACTAATGCTTAACAGATTGTGTTTTTCAACCCTCAACATTGACAACCTTGCTGAAAAATACTGCACCATTCCCGATTAAGTCATATCCTCAAGTCTTCCCAGAATTGTTGTCTCCAAAGACAACTGTAGGACTATCTTTCAGTTTGAAGTTTGACAGAAGAGCCTTGTTGTCGGTCATATGCCTTGAGATCAACTATCGAGATACCAAATAGAGTTAGTGGAGCTCTGTACCTGCAATATAAGTCGACCTTTATTTTAGTACCCAAACTTTCTTGGGTCCAGACTTGTTAGTACCCTTAGGGACCCATATCTGCTTGACTTTGGGTCTATAATATGTTGGATGATAATCATTATAATAGCATAATGCAGCTAAATACCCATAGTTATGATAGGTATAACATTTAATATGATGCATGTGTGAGTGTGTTAGAATTTCTTCTCATCAGGGACACATGTAGATGATAGCCATTTTCAGCCTTTCTTCTTGGTTGAAACTCTCTCTACTTCAATTCTGCTCTACGATTTTGTGGTTTCATAAAGTAGAAGCCAACTCTACGTTTCAGGCCAGGTTGGTTTGTAGAGTTAGTTTTACTCCCGACTCTACGACCCTTCGAGGCACGATCGTAGACTTTGGTCTACCCTGCGACTTTACAAATCCCAGACCAGTATGTGACCTATTGTTCTTTGGAACAATAATTTGGTCCGCAAAGATTGGACAAATGAGAATATTAGGCTCAGCGACCTCGTTGGATTTCACAAACACAATATCTCTATGAAAAGAAGAAGCATTGTTGTTAATTTCTATTGATTTATCCACATTTGGATCTGAGGATGAATCCTCAAATCCTAAACCTGATCGATCGGAGATAATTCTCTGACTTGTGATCAAAGAGTCCATTGACGAGGTAGAACGACTCTATATTGAAATTGTCTTCTCCAGCTCATCTATCTTAGAGGTAAGGATTGACTCTTTTTGTGCGTTGCATTCAATTATCTGCCTCAACCTTGCATTCTCAACCTCAAGGTTGGAGAGAGAGGCAGCACTTCGTAGAGCTATATCCAACTCTACTTGAACTTTCTCTTTCTCCTCTTGAAAAAGAGAATGGTCCTTTAATAAAACTCTGAACCTTTTCATATATTGATGCAGATTTACAATTATATCATGTAATGCAGTTCTAAGATCATTTATATCTACATTAGAAGAATTAAAGTCAAATACCTCACTGATGCTAATTTCTTAATAGTCAGTGGTTTTGCTAGCATCGACTTCTATGGCCATTAGACAGAGATTGGCCACATAGGGTCCTTCATCTTCGCTAGACTCAGAGTCAGAATCATTCTCTGAGTCACTCGATGACCCTTCAGCTATAAAGCCTTTTTCTTTCTTGTGGAACTTCTTATAGCCCTTAAATTCTTTATTGGGACTTCTTTTTATCTCTCTTTTAACTCTTCTCGCATGAGCTTATTACAATTTACGATATAATGACTTGGCTTCTTACAATAATAACATATGTCTTTCTCTTGATATATGTTGCTGCTTTTGTTGTTGTTGAAGAACTTTCTTGGTCTGTTGTTGCTACCCTTTCGCATGAACTTTCTCAGTCTTCTGGCAAACAGCATTATATCTTCATCATCAGCAGCATCATCGTCATCAGACTCTGCTACTGTTGGTGCTTTAGAGGTTGCTTCAGATGCCTTTAGAGCAACACCTCTTTCTTTCTTCTTTCCTTCAGAAATAATCTCAGCCCGTTGGTTCAACTCTAGCTCATAGGTAGTAAGATTACCGTAGAGCTTTTGCACAGTCATTTCGTGCAGGTTCTTTAACTCTCTAATGGCAGTGGTTTAGGCATCCCATTTGCTAGGTAGAGCCCTCATGAACTTGATGTTGAGGTCCTTATTAGGATAGACCTTTCCATAAGCTCTCAAAGAATTAAGCAGCACATTGAACCTCTCATATATAGCAGTAATATTCTCTTCAGGCACCCTTCAGGCACCAGGCATATGAGAGTTCATTTCGTACTGCTGAGTCAGAATAGACTGCTTATTCTCTCTAACTTCTTTAGTACCTTCATGTATCACCAACAGGACTTCCCAGACTTGCTTAGCAGTTGTGCAATTGACCACATTTTTGAACAACTCATCTTCTAAAGCCATAAATAGGATGTTTTTGGCCCTTTTGTCAAGTTGCACCAACTTCTTCTCATTGTATGTCCATTCAACTCTCTATGCTTGACAACCATCTTTTTTGGATCATCAGTTGTTGGAGCTAGCTTTAATGGAGTGTATGGGCCACTGATTACAACATTAAATAGATCTTCATCTATAACATCCATATACGCCTGCATGCAAACTTTCCAGGTATCAAATTTTTATAAATAACCTCAAAGCGATTAGCAAATATTCAAGAGAACCTGCTCTGATACCACTTGTTGTTTCCCAGAGGCACAAAAAGATCTACAAGGGGGGTGAATAGATCCTTTATAAAACTTTTGTTTGTTAAGAATGTATTACCATATAATTAATTAAGCACAGCGGAATATAAGTTTGAAAACCCCTTTAAAGATTTAATGAAATCTCAGTTCTAAATTTAGTTCTTGTGAGTTTAAGACACAAATAGATATAACAGATATTCACAGAAATGTAAATACTGAATGTAAATGACACAAGAGGTTTTAAGCGGTTCGTAGTATAAAAGACTCCTAGTCCACTCTTCAACTCTACGAGTAGGAAATCCACTAAGGATGCAAAGGGTCATTAAGATCTATTACAAAGAATCACTCATCACACTCGGCAAATGTCACTTAGACAAGGGTTACTTAGAGTTGGTATAATGTCACTAAGTCAATCGAATCACAGTTGTTGAGTTCGTTGTTTGAGGTGCTGCTTAAGTTGCATTGAGCTTAACTTTTTAAGATCTTAGCAGCAGAAAAAGTTGTTCTCTTTTCGTAGAGTAAGGTTGTTATTGATTCGTACTTGGATTTGAATCCTCGTACTCATTTATAGTGGACTTTGAGATGTTCTCGTTGGAAAGTTGTTGTTGCTTCATTAAATGCTCAGATCCTAGAAGATCTCTGATAATGACTTTCAGGGAGGTTGAGACAGCTTACTTTCAAATTTGACATATCACATCAAATTGCTGCTTTACCTACCACGTGAGTGTTGTCATCGCCATGTTAGCTATTAGACACAACCCAATCTGATCTTCTATTTAAACTTAGGATGAGTGGCAAACATCTCGAGATTTTCACTCTGCAAGGCACCTCAATGTCAGTCTTATGACAGACCTAAAAGTCGTAGAGTTTCATGTAGAACGTAAAGTATGAGCTATATTCACTCAACGTTCAGTACTCTATGTTCTGCTATACGATAGTTTGCTCTACGAGTTGAGAGACACTCTACGATGTTCTCTCTACGATCTATTTTATGGCTCTCTACGATGAGCACTCAATGATCCTTGAGCAGACTCTGCGATCTTTCTTCACTATACGATCTTAGAGCGTACTTTACGATCTTGAGGATAACTCTGTGAACTTCTGACAGCATCTGCGATCTTCCACTGAATGCTCTACGAAAGGAAGGCTAACTCTACGAACTCAATATACTTTCCAATTTGCCAAAGTAGCTTTACGATCGATCAACTTGACTAAATGTCCTATCATTTATACATCAATTCAGCTCATAAGATCAACCTAACAAGTTTAATCTTTCTATTCTAGGTCCTTTTACATCATACTCTTATTAAGGACTTCACAAAAACTACTGATACAAATATACATTAATCATATCATCATCAAATTAACAATGAAGTTTCTAACACTTCTGATCCAGGAAGAATTGTATACTATATCAAATCAAAGATCTAGACAAGCTCTACGGACTCATGCCTTTCGTCTGTTAGACATGTCGTTTTATATGCCAAAAAAAACTATTTAAAGCAATATTATCATCGGTCAAAGTTTTGGTCATACTTTACTATTCTTAAAAAAAATTGTCTTGTTATTTCTTTATATAAGTTAGGTAGAAAAGTAGTTTAGCACTATAAATATACTTCCTTAAGGTTTTTGAAGATTAAAATTTTACTATTATCATGGATATTTTCATATTTCTCTTTTAGAATTTTCTATCTTCTTTCCTTGTGGATTTAAGAGCTTTTATCTACATTTTTACTAGTATGTTAAATTAACAGATGGTCCGCTGTCAGGAGTCCTCTAACAATGCTAATTCAAAAATATACAATGAATTATTTATATGGTAAGTGAATTATAAGATATAATTTTTGTACGAATTGAGAATATAAGTGAAAAATATGTGTTAGCCATATTGTATATATAATTAAAGATGGATGAAGGATATGTTTTGATCAGCCAATAATTGTAGACTTAATATAAGTTTTAGAATTTTATTTTCTTGTGTATCTGATGTCTAAATATGAAATTTAAGAAGCATGGATAGAGATACATGATATGAATTCAACACAATTCGCGACATGAAACACGACATTTTTTCTAAAAACAAGATACAATATGTTAGGAAATACGTTGAATTTTATGTATATTTTTAACAGGATTAAATTTAGTTGTTAATAAAGCATGACAAAACCAAGACAAATATTAAAATAAACATTTATACCATAAATGTCTCCAAGTTTAATAACAAATATGATTACAACATGCAACTCTAAGAGATAACAGGATTTGTAAGAGACAAGATCAAAGTTTAAGTTCAATGAAAATACTAGCATCTATCATAATATATCTAGAAATAAGTATGCAATACATATCTTAAAGTGTCCGTTAAGTGTCGGTGTCCAACACTTATCCAACACGGATACGTCAACCTCCAACAACTGTCAATGCTTCATAACATAGACTAAACAAAGCTCCAATAGCAACTCCCAAAAAAATAGACAATAATATCGAGTTCATTATGGATTAGACAAAATATACAAGGTTTGAAAGGTCTTGCGTTATGAAATTAAATATGAACAAATAACATTTATATGTGACACTACTGCTAAAAGCCAAATCAATCGTTTGTTAAAAGAAAATGAGTAAAACATAAAAACTTACCTGGGGTTTATACCCATTTCCACTTGTCCGAAAACTATGATTTCACCACCTACGATATAACACCCATTTTCAAGTTACCTCGTTTCCTTTCATTTTGACTGCAAGTGTACTCGTTCGCTAAAAAGCGACTGAAATGTCGTGCAACAATTATAATTCCTTGCCAAATGTCCAAAATAGCTCTTTATAAGTATATCTAACAAATAAGTGAAACCCAATTTTATAAAAACGATAATAAAAGGAATAAAATCAGAACTGATACCAATAATTTTTTTAAAAATAGTACTCTATTATTATAATTTGGCAATTTTGTTGGCATGAGCTCCAAATATCTAGTCATATACTACCTAAATGATATACATCTTAAACAAACTCATGTTTAAGGAATCACATGATAGGTTTTATAAGGTACAATTTCATCCAACAAGAAAATTAAGGTTATGGTTTGAAGGTAGCTTCTTCATCTCAATGAGAAGTAAATAGGGACGATTTGGCAATCCATTGTTTCTTCTTCCTCAATGGCAACCTCTACTTTCTTCAAATCTAAACTCAATCTTAGGATTCATACCCAAAGCATTAAAATGATGAAGGTTAAACAACTATAAAACGAAGACACCATCTCTTTAAGGAGAGACGGTTGGACTTGGGGAAGGGTTTTGACAGTGGCGATGGTGAACAACGGTGGTGGTGTTGCCTTATCAATTGCATATTTGGTTTACATGATGGTTATCAATCATTGTCAGCTTCGCATATTTTGATTGCATCTTCCCTTATGATTATGATTCTACATCTGAATTAAATTCAAAGTTCATATTTTGGGCTAATGGATTTTGAGTCTCCTATTTTCTCCTTTTCTTTCCCCTCCAATTCTTTGTTTTAAGTGTTGAGTTTGAGTTTATTAGGTTTAACTTTTTGTTGTAGTACATTTAACAGAGCACGGCTAGTCGGTAGCCAATGTTTTATCCCTAGTTTCTTCTCCGAAAAAAGAAGTTCACAACCTGTGGGCCTTCTACCTTCATACGGCATCGCTTTTTCAGGCTACTATGATTTGGATGAGTTTGGTAAGGTTTTGTCGTTTTGATGAATAAAAGTAAGAGAGATGAACACTGCTAGGTCGTTAGAGTTGGGGTTAAAATAGTCTTTACCCATTAAAACTAACGGTGTTAGGCAAAGGCATTGCAAAAATGGATGTCAAACCACAAGTGGCGAAATTGTAGTTTTTAGACCATAGGTGTTGAAGAGAAAATCAGTGTCAACCACGGGTGTTTTTTGTGTTTTACTCGGGGGGAAAAAAAGAAATCAGCCCTTCAACAAAACTTTCTAAAATGTTATCCATCTCATCTGCAGTTACATATAAGCATCCATGTATAAGAAAATGTGCACAAGTATTTTTGGTGTTTTAAGTATTTCGGGTTGTTAAATACAATTGGTAGCTTGCTAGAATTTTGTAATGTTTTTCGAGTATAAAGTACCAATATCATTAGAATAGAGCTTTTAGTGGTTTTAAAACTTTGGGACTATTATAATTTTATATTTTTACATCTATCTTGTGCTTTGGAGTGTACAAATAGAGCTATCGAAGTTTTGGGGCAGTTACAATCGGTATCAAATAAAAAGTTTCAGATTATTAACTTGGCAATTATATAGATTTATCAGACCGCTACTAAAGGCCTTATTTAAAGAGTTTGGTTTCTCATGGTATATTGTATGGTGTCGAGGATTATATTAATTTTTCGAAATTGATTTGAGGCCTTGGTGACTGATCAGTGACCAATGATTCAGAATTGCGCGATGATATATTACTTTTTCGAGGTGATATCTATGTTTACATTCAGTTATAGTAGGTAGCCCCATGATGCACTGGGGGCTGGGCGTAAGGGTTTCCAGCTGCTGAGATCCAAAAGCTTATTAATAATATGAATTTGTTTTCTGGAAATATAGTCAAATGTCGCTCTTATCATAATAATGAATATATTTCTAAAAGTTAATAAAGCTCAGTTTCTAATCACATACATAATTCTGTTTCCCTTTAGTCCCTATCTGTTGAGAGGTAGATCATATCAGGCATATACTTCCGTCAGGACATACATGTTAATAATTTTTTTCCTTACTATTTTATTTATTACTATACTATGCAAGCCTTATTTCCTAAATTGAAAGGTTAGAATCATTCAAGTTTAAAAAAAAAAAGCTACATAGGCATATTGTCAAACACCTTACGTGCAACTTCAATTTAAAAGGTTGAATAAACAAGGAATATCAAGTGACACACAATAAGAAAACAACAATCCACGAGAAGAGACTTACGTAGAGATGGAAAATGCTCTTCAATTTCCATAGATTTACTGTGCTTTGAGTTTATGGTTCAAGGGACTCGCTTACTCAAAATATCAAGCGATTACCCAATGATCAGAAAATTGTGAGTGATTGTCTGTTTGTGGAGGGCGGCAAAAATACGTAAAGAAATAATAGACCGTTCGGTTTCATTTTTAAGAAAAGAGGAGACAGACTCGTATATGTTACCGTATTAGTATTAGTATTAGTATTTAACGAGTAAGGTCAATTAATTCATTAATTTTTTACTATTTAAGTAAATTTGATCATTTACTAATACATGGGAAAAAAAACAATCTTAAAATTAAATTGGATTTTTTTTTATAAAAAAAAAAAAAAAAAATTAAGATTGACTACCCAAGTGAAATATTGACACCAAATCCCTCGTCATGCTGAAATTTAAAAATGTTCCACCAAAATACTTTGTATCAATTGTGGTAGGTTAAATTCCTTGAAACAGAGATGAAAATCCATCCATAGTAGGAGGCTAGTTCTAGTACAATCATACAAGTTAAGTTACAAGGCCGTCGTTATAAAATTATTTTTAACACCAAAAGATGTTAGCAAAAATCCCGCGTCAGCTAAAACAAATCATTGATAATTCATAAGCTTTATCAACATGGAGTTTCATTCTTCTTCATCTTCTTCTCTCTCGGAGACATCTCTTGGTCGGTGGGTCGGATCGGTTCATCACCTAAAATCACTCCTTGCTTTTTAATGTAGTTCCATTTGTCTTGAAACAGGTAGAAAAAAGCAACTAGTGAGACCTCGGCAGTGAAAATTGTTGTCCAAAGATTTATACTTTTTGAGCTTCTCTTATGGTAGGCTTGTAAACCTGTGTATACATTTATGATTCCCAGTAGCCAAACCGCAGTCCCCAGCCCCCAATGCACCAAAAACCATACACTCCTTCCTTTACTTCCCCTGTAAACAACAATATATAAACTGTTCAAAACTCTTCTCTCAAATGGAAGAGATTTAATTATATAATTAATTATTACCTCTGAGGCCGGATAAACCCAATCAAGGCTTGCAACCATATGAAGCCATAAAGGGCTAATCCCATCCTCTGGTGATTATTAATGAAAGAGTTTTCAAAGTTTCTTATCGACAATATTGCTCCTGCTGTTGCAAGAAATACTGCCAGTATCTGCAGAATGGAAAATACATTTTCACCAAGGGGGAAGCAAAAAAGAAACCGTGTGGGGATTGCTTAAATCCATATCAATTCTTAATCAAGGCACTACATGATGATGATGATGATGATGATGATGATGATGATGATGATGATGATGATGATGATGATGATGATGCTGGTGAATATTATAACATTGTAGCCTACCATGTGTTTTGTGATTGAGAATACATAATTAACACCTAATGCCATAATTATAGTTTCAAATTATGCTCATATCCAAACAAGAAAATCGTAAAGCTACTTGTATCTTATTAACAAGAATAAATTCATCCATGCCTTCTCTTAGTCTTCTAGTATTCATGATAATTGGTGGCATCAAATTAAAGAACATGCAAGTAGGGTAGCATTCACTTTTACTTATCTTAATTTGACCATCATTAAAGGTTAAAAGTGGGGTATTTCAATCTAACACACATACTTTAAAGAATTGATACTATACTTTATGTGACTCTGTTAAGATTTACTTTGTCATGGTGAAAATGATTACAAGAGTTAACTTGCACAAAAAGGAGATATTATTTTATTTTCGTTTATTTATTTTATTATTGGAGTGCAAGCAGAACCAAAAAGAATAGAACTTGCCTGTAGAGTAGCATGTGTGTAGAACATTATTTTGAGCCTTCTTCCACATTCTTCCCTATTTGACATTCTGATAACAAGTTTGCCTACAGGTGTCAAGAAACCCATCGATGCCCAAAGGAGAAATCCGTGGAGTTTTATTTCAAATAATAATTTAGGACTCAACTGAAAATTTGTAGACATAATGAGTTGGTTTGTCAGAAAATTTCAAAGAAACATGAAAAATATTCTTGAACAAGAATTTTTATCTTACCTTATTATGCCTGATATAATTGTTGATGGTGTGGGAGTTTTCTGGTTCTGCTTCTTGTTGAGACGATGCCCTGATAAATGGTAGAATAGTAAGAACAACAACAATTATAGTAATGATGAAAGGCACCAAATTCTTCCCTTGTACCATTGTTGAATCTTTTTAAAGAGAAAAAGTAAAGAAAATCGTGCTTGGGCTTCGAATTTCTGATAGTAATGGCGGATTTAATGCGCTATGTCAATCTGAAGATGCAGCTCAAATTAAAACTCAAGAAGCTCAATGAAACATTTCTCTAAAGGTAGGCTTAAATAATCTATGATTTTATCCACAGGCTCCACTAACTACCTTTCTATACATACATATACATATATAGTATATGTATATATGTGCGGTTGTTTGTGTTTGTGCTGGTGTATGCTCGTTTGTGTATGTGTATATTTTCTCTGTCAAGTGTGTATGAACTTGGAAAGTGGAGGTTTTTTGTTTCTTTTCTTTATAAATAGGCAAACAGCATAATCTTGTTTGTGTTGAAAGAAGCCCAAGTTGGATGCTCCCCATTAAAAGGTAATAAGGTATGGCCTGCCTTTGCATGGCTTTGGTGGTACAGTTGGTAATTTATGGGTATGAAGAAAAAAAAATAAAGCAAGGCAAGAATGAGTTGGGATTTCAACTATGTAGGGTCAGTGTCAGACTTTTCTGATTTAATGGAACAGATTGTGGAATTTCAGAAGAGCATTGGATCTATAGTCAGAATGTTATGGAAGCAGGGATACATTGAAAAAATGCTACAATAGTAGTAAACACTATCTTCAACTTACCCACTACCACTGCCTTTGAGTATGTACCAACAATTTTAATAAGTAATATATATATATATATTTTTTGGGTGGAAATTATAGCTCCATGAGCAAAACCTCTTGTCATGATGAATCCTGCAATATATTGGTGATAATCCGCTCAAAAGTTTAGAGATACAATAAATTCTATCTTTACGCAATGTATGATTTCGCACAAAATTTCTAACATATCAATACTTATAAAGTCCTGCTTGAAAGATTTTTATTATCAAATTATGATTTATCCATATAGCTCGCAATAAAAGAGTCGACATGTAAATATATATATATATATATATATATATATATTCTTACTTGTATACATTTCTAACAAATATTAGAGATATGGTTGAAAAAGTAAAATTTTCCTTGAAAGTTGTTTGTTGTATAAATGTGTATGTCTAAATTTGGAATATTCAATACACAACAACAACAAAAAAAAAACAATGTTTGTTTTCATTTACACTGACCCTGTATAGCTACCGAAACAATGTCAGTTGTCTACTTCATCTTACTTACTCGTTGATGACTTATAGTTGTGTTGCTTTAGCAGGAAGTTGGAGGGATGAAAAGTTTTCAGTATTACGATAAAGTCAAAGGTATAAGTAATAGTACTTAACAACCTTACAAATTAACATGCATTGGATTTCTCTCTCTTTTTCTAAAGAGATTTGTTTATGTAATCATCACTCCAGATTTAAACCAACATGTTATTTGGATCATCCATCATGTCATAACTAACTATCTAAGGGTAAAGGGTCTACTTATTATGAGTTCTAACAAAAATGAAAAGAACAGGATAATTTTATAAATAATAAAAAATAGAGAGAATTTCTAAAATAGACAACCCCGCCACCCCCCCCCCCCAAAAAAAATGCAGTTTTCATTAGTTGTGGGAAATCTATTGGAGATTGCACAACAGTTAACAAAATATCAAACAAATAATACTGCTTTTGATTTACCCAAATATATATATATATATATATATATATATATATATATATATAATACTGCTTCTGACATCTTGAAAATCATCATGATGATTCTAGGCCTGTTACATCATTATCACATATATCTCATTTATTTGTATGTATGAATGGTACACAAATGTGGTTTGTCGTACCTTTTAACAAGAATGTGGTGGAGAATGAAACATACATACATACATACAACACTCTGCAGCTAGCTCATCTTTCCATTTTGCAGCGCACCCTTTTAGTCAGAGAATCATAACCATGATGATTCCAAATGAACACAACCAAAAAATACTATACTGAAATTCCACAGCATTCCAATAATGTACCAACAATATGCTGGACCTGTAATGCAGAAAATATTGTGATTGTTATATTAATCAGGGTAATCAAAGTTTATTCAAGAAAGGGGGATCGAATATGCTTGCTTGCTTGCTGATGGTTAAATTGAACAAAGAAGGAAATGTTCACTATCATCATCACACCGCCATTTTTTACCATCACAACCATATACAAAACCATTCCCTTGAAATATATATTACAACTCAAGTAAGAAAAGCAGCAGTTGGTAACCTCAAGGGCTGGGCGAAACGGGGGAGTAACCTCAATACCAAAATCTACTACGTACCCCCCAAAAAGTCAAATGCACACAACAGCTTAATTTTTCCTAGTACCTGTAATACTTGACACACAGCAGTAGCAGGAGGGACAAGGAAGGAGGAAAATTAGTGGCACAATAATACACACCAAAGTAAAAATGTAAAAGGAATGAAAAACTGCTGTGCAGGCAAGTTGGTCAATGACAACTTTACATTTACAAGAAACTGTTATCTGTAATATATAATATTATTTAATATATATATATATATATATATATATGATAAAACATAACATAATTTTATATATATATATAACACAAAAAAAATATGAATAAATTCGAGTCCTTTGAATTCACAAAGTCTCCTTAAAGCAAATTTATTCCCTCACTGGTATTAAATGAATAATTGCTTCCCAAGATAAAACGGATTTCCAGTTCTTAATTAGAAGCACTTCAAAATTAAGAACACATCGAATCAAATTCAATGTTTATGTACTCGAACTTTTACTATTAATAACAATGCTGCATGAAAGTGGTGCATGAATACACTTACTCGTAAAAAGCAGGAAAAAATTTGCGAGCAGGAAAACACTTTGCAGAGCGGTGGGAAGGCAGAATCTGAGAAGCGGGATTCTTGCGAGAAGCAGGCAGGAATTGCGAGAAGGAGCAGGGGAATTTTCTTACTGCTTGAGCGGGGAAGGAAGGAAAAGGCGGGGACAGGAAAAATGTTACATCTTGTTTTAGCGGCGCCCATATAGATTAATTTATAGATTAATCCAAGTGATTATTATCGTTAGGATGCGTCAAAACTACGTAGTATTGATATATAATCTTAAAACAAAATCTGATAATTAATTAAATAAATTTTGTCCAAAAGTTATATCACATGACCCACCCTTAGAATCGAATCCGAACTTGCTCAGCACTACCGCCCGTCCGAGCCGGTCCCGAGGCGGTGGCTGCGTTGAACCAAGCCTTGGCACAGGTCCTCTCTCCTTCCACAAAAGTGGGGTGCCCTTGGGGCCTTCCCATTAAGCAAACATCCCATATATATGTTCTTCAATTTTCCCTCTAATGCCCTATGTGGGACTTTTGTAAGTAGGTGACTTTGGAGTCAATTTTCTCATTCAATTCTTAATGGATTTGAACATATAAATATATCAAGTTATACTCCTCTGAAGGAGAACACATTGGTGCAAAGACCAGACATTTTTGAATGTGGGTCCTCATTTAATGAGCCTCAAAATGCTTTCTAATATTTAATATTTCAAATCTCATTTCCAACAATCCCCACATGAATGTAAAATTGGCTTTATAATAAGTAAAATATGTTATGAATATATGGAGACACTAGTTCGAGTACATGAGAAAAGATATTTCATCGGAGTTAAGTAGCTAGTGGCTTTGAACTTTACTAGTAAAATCTATCGGAGTTCTTTGGCTAATCAGTAGATTTGATGTCTTTGAACTATCGACTTTTTCGTGTAAACCAAGACAATAGAATTCACAAAATATATCTTGAGACATAGTTGGTTCTCACGTTTGTGTTCATTTGGCCTTGAAACACTTCTTGGTTAAAAGTGAGTATATTAGAGAATTCACCTTCAAAATTCTCACACGAAGTGGCCCCTTCTTACTCACGTAGGTGACTTTATCAAGAAAGTATCCTGCGCAACACCCCACTTGAACATATTTCAAGATATAAAAATCATTAAAAGTGTATCTTATCCTGATTCTCGCGGCAGATGTGCACTGTCTCATAATAGGAATGGTTAGGAGTAAATATCTCCTTAGTGCTTTACTGAGTACTATATAGTTAGGTTTGCCCATTGAACCTAGATCTTGGGATCTCCAGTCAGCTAGGTTGGGTTGCCACTATGACGACTCTTATTTAAACAGTAGGCTTTTAAACCCATTCCCTTCGATGATTTTTCCACTTGCTCTCTTGTTAAACCTTTCGTAAGCGGATCCACAATATTATCTTTTGACTTTACATAGTCAATTGAGATAATTCCATTTGAGAGCAATTGTCTAACGGTATTATGTCTTCGTCGTATATGGCGTGACTTACCGTTATATAAATGACTCTATGCTTTTCCAATCGCTGATTGGCTATCACAGTGTATACATATAACTGGCACAAGTCTTGACCAATTTGGAATATCCTCTAAGAAATTACGAAGCCACTCAGCTTCTTCTCCAGCTTTGTCTAACACAATGAATTCTAATTACATTGTAGACCTTGCAATACACGTTTGTTTTGAGGATTTCCAAGATACTGCTACACCTCGAGGGTAAAGACATATCCACTTGTGGATTTGAGTCTTTATTATCGGATATCCAATTAGCATCACTATATCCTTTCAATCTTCTTTGGATATCTTGTATAGTGCGATCCATATTTTTGAGTATGTTTTAAATATCCCAAAACTCTCAAAATTGCTTTAGGTGATTTTACGGATTACTCGTATACTCTACTTAGCTTACTTTAAGAATAAGCTTATATCCGGTCTAAATCTGATTCATGACATACATTAAAGCGCTATCATAACGAGAATATTCTAATTGAGATATGCTATCACCTTCATTTTTAGCTAGATGAAGATTTATATCAAATGGGGTCTTATTTAGAATTATATTATACTTGTTAAATTTTTCAAGTTTTTTCTCAATATAATGAGTTTGAGATAATATAATTCCATCAGATGTTCTAGAAATCTTGATTCCTAATATTATATCGGCAACCCCCAATTCTTTCATGTCAAATCTATTTGACAACATACGTTTGGTAGAGTTGATAACTTCATTGTTGCTACCCATAATCAACATATCATCCACATAAAGACAAACAATGACATATTCCTTTTGAGTGCTTTTGACATAAACACATTTGTCACACTCATTAATTTTAAATCCATTTGATAACATAACATTATCAAATTTCTCATGCTATTGTTTTGGTGCTTGTTTTAATCCATACAAGGATTTAACAAGTTTGCATACTTTCCTCTCTTGTCCAGGAGCTATGAAACCTTCAAGTTGTTCCATATATATTTCTTCATCTAATTCACCATTTAAGAATGCAGTCTTTACATCAATTTGATGTATTTCAAGTCTATTTAAAGATGTTATGGCTATTAGCATCCGAATAGATGTAATTCTTGTAACAGGTGAATAAGTGTCGAAATAATCCAATCCTTCCTTTTGTCTATAGCCTTTAATAACAAGCCTTGATTTATATTTATCAATTGAGCCATCAGCTTTCATCTTCTTTTTGAAGATCCATTTATACCCTAAGGGTTTAGAACCAGGTGGAAGGTCCACCAATTCCCATGTATGATTTTGCATAATGGACTCAATTTCACTATTAATTGCTTCTTTCCAATAAGAAGCATCTGGAGAGGATATTGCTTCCTTGTACGTTTGAGGATCGTTTTTTAACAAAAAAGTTAGAAAATTCGGACCAAAAGACTTTGAAGTCCTTGCCCTTTTGCTACGTCTAGGTTCATCCTCCACAGACTCTTTGTCTATATTTTCAGGATTATTACTAGTAGCTTCCAAAGGTCTTTTGTTTGAATTTGAATCTTTATTTTCATTATATGGAAAAATATTCTCAAAAAATGATGCATCTCTTAATTCAATAAATGTATTAACATAAATATCATTAATTTCAGACTTATGAACAAGAAAACGATAAGCACTGCTGTTATTTGCATAACCAATGAAAACACAGTCAATTATTTGCGGTCCTATCTTAACCTTTTTAGGTTTAGGAACCATCACTTTTGCTAGATACCCCCACACTCTTAAGTATTTATAGCAAGGTCTATGACCTTTTCATAATTCATAAGGTGTTTTGTGAGTTTTCTTATGAGGCACTTTATTAAGAATATAATTGGCGGAAAGCAAAGCTCCCCCCAAAAGTGCGGGGTGCTCTCAATCGCTATTTAACATAGCATTTAACATTTCTTTTCGATGTTCGGTTCTTGCGTTTAGCAATACCGTTAGATTGAGGTGAATAAGGAGCAGTAGTTTGGTGAATAATACCATGAGTAGAGCATAACTCTTCAAATGGTGATTCATATTCACCACCTCTATCGCTTCTTATTGCTTTAATCTTTTTTTAAGTTAATTTTCAACTTCGTTTTTTATAAAGTTGAAACATTTCTATTGCCTCATCTTTGCTTCTTAGCAAATATACATAACAATATCTTGTGCGATCATCAATAAAGGTAATAAAATATTTTTCTCACCTCTAGTTTGCACAAACTTTAAGTCACATATATCGGTGTGAATTAAATCTAGAGAGTTCGATTTTCCTTTTTCAATGAGAATGAAAGGGTAATCTTGTCATTTTGATTTCACATAAATTTCACATTTATGTTTTTGATTAATATCAAATTTAGGCAAGAAATCTAAATTAATTAATCTACGCAAAGTATTATAATTAACATGTCCTAATCTAGCATGCCATATGTTTGAAGACTCTAACAAGTAAGCAAAAGAATTAATTTTATTATTATCAATAGACTTCGGTACAACAGTCATAACATTCATCTTAAAGAGCCCATCATTCATATAGCCCTTTCCTACAAACACATCATTCTTAGTAAGCACAAACTTATCAGACACAAACACCAACTTGAAGCCATTCTTGCTAAGTAGTGACCCAGAAACTAGATTTTTGCAGATATCTGGCACATGAAGCACTTCATTCAAAGTCAGTTCTTTGCCAGCCACGTCCTTCAACCTTTGAACTTGAGGAGTTTCCCATGAAGAGTTAATCATCATTCTCTACTGTTTTGTAAGTAGAGAACATCCATTTGTTAGAACAAATATGGCGAGTAGCCCCAGTGTCCACGTACCATTCTTTAGGGTTTCCTACCAAATTACATTCAGATACAACTGCAGAAAGATTAATGTCTAAAACATTTTCAGACAACTTTTCCAGTTCTGTCACATTTGCTTGAGGCTTCTGTTCTTTCTTGAACTTATTTGGCTTGCGACATTCACTTGATTTATGTTGTAAGACCCCAAATAATTAATAAATGAAATTTAATTTCCTCTAATTATTATTTTGAAATAGTAAGGGTTGATTTGATTAATGTGGATAGTTATGGGTAAAATACGCAAGTATTTCAAAATAAGCAAATGGTTATAAAATATTCATTATTGTCGGGGAATATTCGTTTGGTCGTGGAATATTAAATCTTTTCGGGGAATATTAAATGCTGACAAGTAGCGACCAATGTGTGGACCCCATAACTGTGAAAGCGATTGGAGGAAGAAAGCGACAAATATAAGTTGTTTAAAAATAACAGGCGTAGTTATTCACATTATTTACCTTTGTTGGAATACCCGGTGGTTAAAACACAATAATACGCGTTGTTGTTGACAAGAATAACTGCAGTATTGCATCAATTATTGATTCTTACGTGAAGGCACTACTCAATAATTATTACGATAATTCTTATTCGATTATTTTATTTTATTGATTCAATAATTCTTTGTGTTGATATTTTATATTATTGTTGTTTGATAATTATCACTACACAGTATTTTTCATTATCGAAGCAATAATTTATATTATCTGAATAATATTATTGGATAACATTATTGGCAATGTCTAGAAAGTTACATCTAAGGAGAGGTTTGGTCACCTAATTGCTTGCGCCAAGATAGAGAGAAATTCTTATTGGAAAGCCCTAACTTCCTGAGGCTATGCCAGTTATCGATATTGTGATTACGTAATATTATTTGTGAATAATTAATTATTGATTCATATGATGAGAAAAATATTAATTTTATGTGGATATAGATGGAGAAAATTTTTAATGTGACAATTGTTGAAAATTAAAATTTTATCTTTTTTTGATAAAATAATTCATTTAAATATATTATTATATTTTTAATAATATAATAATGGTGATATTTTTACAATGAATGTGTGATATATGAGTATACAAGAAGAAAGAGTATTTTTGTTGCAATAAATGTTTAAAATATGTTAAACATGTCGGTGGACCCCATTTCTTGACTGAAATTTGATTATAGCTTGTAAAATCGTCCGTTTATGGATTTCGGTCAATTTCTGTTTGGAATTTAGAAAAACTTTTTTCTGCAAAGTTGTAGAGAATTGAATTTTCTATAAAAACTCATGAGATTCGAATTTTCTGACAAAAGGGTTATTTATTGTAAATTATTGAAGTTCCGGAGTTCCGAAATAATTGATTTTTGAAAGTTTTAATTGTTTAAAATAACAAAAACGTTTTTGTGGTTGGTTGGTGGGCACATGTGTTACAAAATATGCTAAAATCAGAATTTCCAAGTTTGCGTATGATTTATATAAATTTATTAATATTTTATTAAATTTTCTACTTTGGTGTTCTAAGCATTTTTCTATAAATAGGGTCTTGGGTTAGAATTGAAAATCACACGTAAACTAAAATTTTTCTCTCTATATTATCGGCGTATTCTTGTGAGTATTTTGAGTATACTTTGAGTATTGCTTTATCTGATTGCAAGTTCGAGTTATAGCTTTATATCCAATATTCCAGGTTAAATCTTGTCTTTCCGAGGTAAGGGATATTATTTTTTTAAGTAATGATATTATTTCTTCAATATCATTATCTTTGAAATATTGATCTGAAGTTTTTATCAAATTTGAAACTTTTGGTGTTTGAGATTCTTATTCACGATATCGGCCTTTATTCACGTATCACGATCTTATTCACAAATACGGCATTATTCATTTAAAAATAAAATTTTCCTTTTCGTCAAAATATCTATTTTGGATACTAGCTTTGATTGTATCCATGTTTTGATCATTCTTGAATTTTACACCACTATGATTATTTTTGAGGTATTTTTTGGGCGTGGATAAAACAAAGTACTGAATCCTTAATCCTTGTCATTTTGTTTTCTTTGGATTCGTTTCTTTTAAAATATTTTTCATCATCCTTAGTCTTAAATGATGATAGTATTGAATATCTTTGGCACAGTAGTGCAAAGATGAATGATTTCGATGAATATCTTTGGCCCGTAGTGCAAAAGATGAACATGTGTTTAGATGAACATGACCGGTGATGAATATCTTTGGCATGTAGTGCAAAGATGAATATTTGATTCGGATATATATTGATTGATGTTGTTACGGGGATAAAAGATAGGCGATGAACTTTTAAATTCATACATAGAAGATAGTAATTTGCATTCTCTACTCAACTCTTCAATGAATTATTATTTTCATTTGTGAATATTGATTTAAAACTTGTTGTCTATTGTATTCTATTAAATTTTTCCTGTTGAAGACTAACGATACTTTGTTGTATATTATCTTAGTCATAATATTCTTTCTTTGGGCTAGTTGAGCTCACCCTTTTCCTTTTGTTCCATTTTTCTTCTTAGGAGGCGAGAATGTAAAGCGAGTGCGAAGTCGGGGTATGGAATGATGGTTATATAGAGAGTTGTTTAGTAGTCCTCACCATTTTTGTAAAATAATGTATCAATAAATGTGATGAGGATTTATTTGGGTATAGATATTATCAGAAGATAATATTTGTATTCAAACTCACAGATTTTAGTATTGTAATAATAAAGTTGTAGTTGTTTACGTACCATGTATTGACAACTCGAGAATGGGTGATGTATACCTATTTTGGGGCGCCACGCGGTTGGTATCGAGCTTAGGGATATGATCTCTGGCGGAGATCGGGGAATAGAACTAGGAGGGGAGGCAGAGTAAATCCTTCATTTAGTGTGTCCTACCTAAGCTTATTTGTTAGTTGAGTCAATATATAGGGATATTATGTGATATTGATTTGCTTAATTAACCCTTGTTTTATGGCGGTATTTGAGAATGTCGTGAGAATATTAACAATGGAAATGAGACCGTGGAGACGCATGTACTCACCAACGAGGAGAAACGTCTGCAACAGTGGCAATGTTCCTCCTGTGAACAACACCACCGAAAGCGAGATGATGAGCGAGGGGATGTTTAGAAGCTTTTTGCGATTCATGCAAAATCGAGACGAGGAGACTCGTGTTCAAAATACAAGAGAAATGATAGCAATTCACGGGTTGTCACAACCAAGCGATTCAAAGAGTTGGGACCACGAATTTTTAAAGGAAAGCGGATCCGATCATGGAGGAAACATGGGTCAAGCAAATTACCAAGATATTCGATGTCTTGGGATGCACGAAGAACAGAAGGTTCCATTCGCCACCTTTATGTTACGTGGCGAGGTAGACTCACTTTGGTGGGATGCGTGAAGCGTACCCATCCCGGCCATACTCGGCATGTCTTGGGAGACATTTGAAACTATTTAATGACAAATACTTTCCCGAAAGTGTTACGTCATATGAAGGAAGTGGAGTTCATCGATTAGAGCAAAAAACAACATGGCGGTGTCTTGAAATCGACGAGGCAAAGTTTGCGAGTTATCCGAGTTCGCACCTCATTTGGTGGAGAATGAAGAAGCGATATAGCGGATGTTTCTTAGAGGTTTGAAACCCGGCATACATCGATATCTCATTTCTCATAAATTTTCTCTCTATTCGGATGTTGTAAGCATGGGCTCAATTATTAGGCGAGATAACTTGATCACGGTCATTTGAGGACACAACGAGGATAATCTGGGAGATAGTGATCAACAAAACAACGATAACCAAGGAGAAAGAAAAGACGGACAAAAATGGTAACCACTCTGGTGGTAATCATGGCCATGAAAATAGAAGAAGCGAGTCGGGGAGGAGATTTTAAAAGAGGAGATTTAACAACGACCGTGTGAAGGCAGCGATTTTAAGCAAGAATCCAGTTCGAGGAGGAGCGACCACCGGTCGTATGCTATAAATGCGAAAAGAGGGACTCAAGCGCCCATGACAGATTCAAGGTATGCTATAATTGTGGAAAGGAAGGACATATATCGCCGGGATTGTTATGCAGTGGCGAAACCTAGTTCAAGTGGGGACGGTGACTCAAAAGATTTTTCGAGAAAAGTCAAAGTCGATGGTTTCGGAAAGCGTTTGTTGTGGTGGTCAAAATGCGAGGGAACCCAAATAAAGGTGATCATGGGTGTTTAATTATAAATTCTTGTGAAGTTTATACTTTATTAGATCTGGTGTTACCCATTCATTTATCTCTCCTACTTGTGCTCAACGTTTAAATTTGACTCAAGAAAAAATTAGACTTTGACTATCTGTGGAAACTCAGTTAGGAGAAACTTTCATCACATCCATTGTTTATAAATCTTGTTTGACTCAAGTTGGCACCATCACTTACTTTGCTGACCTTATCTCTTTAAAGATACTTGCTTTTGATGTGATTTTAGGGATTGATTGGTTAACTACTCATCATGCCAAAATTGATTGTTTTCGTAAGGTTGTTAGTTTTCATATTCTAACCAACCTGTTGTTCAATTCAAGCAACTAAACCATTAAAATCAATCACCATCATATCTAATCATAAAGTTATTCGTTTTTATTGAAAAGCGGATGTCAAGCTTTCTTAGCCCATGTTATGGATTTGAATAAAGACACGTCAAATTTGAATAATATTCCTGTTGTTATTGACTTTCCTGGACGTATTTCTGAAGAACTTCCGGTCTACCCCCGAGCGTGAAGTTGAATTCTTTATTGACCTTGAACACAGTACAAAGCCCATTTCTAAAACCCCATATCGAATGGCTCTATTTAACCCGGGAGTTAAAGGTCCAACTACTGAGGAGTTGTTGGACATCGGTTTCATTAAATCCTAAGTACATCTCCTTGGGGTGCTCTGTTTTATTTTGTAAAGAAGAAAGGCGGGAGTATGCGATTTTGTATTGACTATCGGGAATTGAATCATGTCACTATCGAGAATAGGTATCCTCACCTCGTATTGATGACTTGTTTGACCGATTCTGAGAGCACAATTCTTTTCAAAATCGATCTTCGATTCGGATATCATCATTAAAGATTAAGGCGAGGATATTCCAAAGACCGCTTTTAGAACTCGATGACGGGCATTATGAATTTCTAGTCATGTCTTTTGGATTGACTAATGCTCCTGCTGGCTTTCATGGATATGATGAACCGAGTATTCAAGGAATATTTGGATCGATTCGTTGTTGTCTTTATTGATGACATCCTCATATATTCAAAAGCCGTGAAGATCATGGAGCACCATTTCGTTGGTACTCAAAGGCTTCGTGAAAACAAGCTTTATGCCAAGTTAAAGAAATGTGAGTTACGGCGAGGAAGTAGCATTCCTTGGGAGCGTGGTGTCGAAACATGGAGTATCTGTTGATCCCGTGAAGATTGAAGCAATACAAAGTTAGGGAGCAACAAGTCGGTGGCCAAATCGTGACTTTACGGGCTTAATTTGGTTATTATCGGAGATTCGTGGAAGGATTTTCTCGAATCGCTACTCCATTAACTTTCGGTGACTCGGAAAGATATAAAATTCGTATGGAGTGAAGAATGCGAGAAGAGTTTCCAAGAGCTTAGAGGAGACTTATTGGCGCTGTCGGCTAACAATACCATCTGGTTCGGATGGATTTGTTATCTGGTGATGCTTGTGCAAAAGGTTAGGATGTGTTCTCATGAAGCGTGGGAAAGTCATAGCCTTTATGCCTCGCGACAACTTAAAGAATATGAGAGGAATTATCTACCCATGATCTAGAGTTGGCGATCGTTTTCGCTTAAAGATCTGGATGCACTATCTATATGGGGAGAAAGTGGAGATATATTCGGATCATAAAAGCCTTAAATATTTCTTCACTTTCAAAAAAGAACTCAACATCTGGCAAAGGTGACGTTGGCTCGAGCTATTGAAAGACTACGACCACACTATTCAATACCATCCCGAAAAGCGAATGTGGTAGTGTAGCGTTGAGTAGAAGATCATATGCGAGGAATGAGTGCGATGATGTCAAGTATCGCGTAGAGCCAACTTTAATAGAAAAAGTTAAGGTTCTTTCGAGCCACCGAGGCCCGGGTGATGCGTATGAAGAAGAAAAATCTGAAGGTGCTATTCCTAGGGCGAGAATTGATGAAGAAGGAATACTTGAGTCCACTCCGGACTTTGTGTCCCTAACGACTCTGATTGAAGTACAAGATTATGATGGAGCACAATACACCATTTGCAATCCATCTTGGAAGTACCAAAATGTATCGTGGTCTTGACATACATTTTGGTGGAACAATATGAAGAGAGAGATTGCAAAGTTTATCTCAACGTGTTTAACTTGTCAACGTGTAAAGCGGAGCATCTAGTACCTAAGGGTCCGTTGCAACCACTTGAGATTACGAAATGGAAGTGGGAACACATTACCATGGATTTAGATTACAGGTCTTCCTACGGTTTCTCAAGGCATCAATGCCATTTGGGTTATTGTTGATAGATTAACCAAGTCGGCTCATTTCTTGCCGACACGGAGACTTATTCCTTGAGCGTCTTGCTCAAATGTATGTAAATGAGATTGTGAGGATCGCATGGCATGCCAAGTATCCATAATTACGGATCGTGACCCAAGATTCACTTCAAGATTTTGGGTTAGCTTGCAAAAAGCTATGGGCACGATTTACGATTGATTCGGCATATCATCCTCAAACGAAGCGGACAATCGAGAGGACTATTCAAACTCTTGAAGATTTATTAAGACTCGTGTCCTAGATTTCAAGAGGCGATTGGGATAAGTATTTACCATTGGTGGAATTCTCCTACAACAATAGTTATCGAGGAAAGTATAGGTGTGGCTCCATTTGAAGCATTATATGGACGAAAGTGTCATTTCTCCAATATGTTGGGATGAGGTGGGTGAAGCAACATTGTTGGGACCCGAGTTAGTACATATGACTATCGAAAAGATCCAAATGATTCGACAACGTATACAAACGGCACAAGATCGACAAAAGAGTTATGTGGATCTTCATCGAAAGGACGTGAAATTTAGTATAGGGGATCATGTATTGTTGCGAGTTGCTCCATGGAAGGGAGTTACAAGATTTGGGAAGAGAGGAAAGCTCAATCCACGATTTATTGGTCCATTTCAAATTCTTGAGTGTAGGAAATGTAGCCTATAGACTCGCGTTACCTCAAAGTATGTCTCGTGTTCATAATGTGTTTCACATATCTCGTACTTCGTAAATATGTGAAAGACCGAACCACGTTATAGAGTTAGAACCAGGATGAGATAAGCCAGAAGACTTAACGTATGAAGAGGTACTGTCAAGATCTTGGATAAGAAGGAGCATGTCCTACGACAAAGGTCATACCACAAGTTAAAGTTTTGTGGAGGAATCATCTTATTGAAGAAATGACACAGGAGTTGGAAAGCAGAAATGAAAGCGAGGTATCCTTATCTTTTGAAACACACAGTACGTACGCGTCAATTCGAGGATGAAATTTCATAAGGAGGGAGGTTGTAAGACCCCAAATAATTAATAAATGAAATTTAATTTTCTCTAATTATTATTTTGAAATAGTAAGGGTTGATTTGATTAATGTGGATAGTTATGGGTAAAATACGCAAGTATTTCAAAATAAGCAAATGGTTATAAAATATTCATTATTGTCGGGGAATATTCGTTTGGTCGTGGAATATTAAATGCGACGAAGAAATGCATATGTGGACCCCATAAAAATAATTGGTAATGATTATTCACAGATTTACCTTTGTTGGAATACGTTGGTTAAAAACACGATGTCTGGCGTCAGCACAAGAATATTACACAGTATTGCACCAATTATTGATTCTTACGTGAAGAAGGCACTACTCAATAATTATTACGATAATTCTTATTCGGGTATTTTATTTTATTGATTCAATAATTCTTTGTGTTGATATTTTATATTCTTTGTTGTTTTGATAATTGTCACTACACAAGTATTTTTCATTATCGAAGCAATAATTTATATTATCTGAATAATATTATTGGATAACATTATTGGCAATGTCTAGAAAGTTACATCTAAGGAGAGGTTTGGTCACCTAATTGGCTTGGTGTAGTAGAGAGAAATTCTTATTGGAAAGCCCTCTTTCAGGAGCTATCTCGATTATCGATATTGTGATTCTGTAATATTATTTGTGAATAATTAATTATTGATTCATATGATGAGAAAAATATTAATTTTATGTGGATATAGATGGAGAAAATTTTTAATGTGACAATTGTTGAAAATTAAAATTTTATCTTTTTTTGATAAAATAATTCATTTAAATATATTATTATATTTTTAATAATATAATAATGGTGATATTTTTACAATGAATGTGTGATATATGAGTATACAAGAAGAAAGAGTATTTTTGTTGCAATAAATGTTTAAAACATGTTAAACATGTCGGTGGACCCCATTTCTTGACTGAAATTTGATTATAGCTTGTAAAATCGCTTGGTTTATGGATTTGATTCAATTTACATTTGGAATTTAGAAAACTTTCTTACGCAAAGTTGTAGAGAATTGAATTTTCTATAAAATCTCATGAGATTCGAATTTTCTGACAAAAGGACTATTTATTGTAAATTATTGAAGTTCTGGAGTTCCGAAATAATTGATTTTTGAAAGTTTTAATTGTTTAAAATAACAAAAACGTTTTTGTGGTTGGTTGGTGGGCACATGTGTTACAAAATATGCTGAAATTAGAATTTCTAAGTTTGCGTATGATTTATATAAATTTATTAATATTTTATTAAATTTCTACTTTTGGTGTTCTAAGCATTTTCCTATAAATAGGGTCTTGGGTTAGAATTGAAAATCACACCGAAACTAAAATTTTCTCTCTATATTATCGAGCGTATTCTTGTGAGTATTTTGAGTATACTTTGAGTATTGCTATCTGGTGCAAGTTCAAGTTATAGCTTTATATCCAATATTCCAGTTAAATCTTTGTCTTTCCGAGGTAAAGGGATATTATTTTTTTTCGTAATGATATTATTTCTTCAATATCATTATCTTTGAAATATTGATCTGAAGTTTTTATCAAATTTGAAACTTTTGGTGTCTGAGATTCTTATTCACGATATCTTGACTTTATTCACGTATACGATACTATTCACAAATACGGCATTATTCATTTAAAAATAAAATTTTCCTTTTCGTCCAAAATATCTATTTTGGATACTAGCTTTGATTGTATCCATGTTTTGATCATTCTTGAATTTTACACCACTATGATTATTTTTGAGGTATTTTTGGACGTGGATAAAACAAAGTACGAATCCTTAATCCTTGTCATTTTGTTTCACTGGATTCGTTTCTTTAAAAATATTTTTCATCATCCTCAGTCTTAAATGATGATAGTATTGAATATCTTTGGCCTGTAGTGCAAAGATGAATGATTTCTGATGAATATCTTTGGCCCGTAGTGCAAAGATGAACATGTGTTTAGTTGAACATGACCAACTGATGAATATCTTTGGCCTGTAGTGCAAAGATGAATATTTGATTCCAGATATATATTGATTGATGTTATAGGGATAAAAGATAGACGATGAACTTTTAAATTCATACATAGAAGATAGTAATTTGCATTCTCTACTCAACTCTTCTAATGAATTATTATTTTCGCTGCGAATATTGATTTAAAACTTGTTGTCTATTGTATTCTATTAAATTTTTCCCTGTTGAAGACTAACGATAATTTGTTGTATATTATCTTAGTCATAATATTCTTTACTGGGCTAGTTGAGCTCACCCTTTTCCTTTTTGTTCCATTTTTTTCTTCTTGGGAGGCGAGAATGTAAGCGAGTGCAGTTTGGGGTATGGAATGATGGTTATAGAGAGAGTTGTTTAGTAGTCCTCACCATTTTTGTAAAATAATGTATCAATAAATGTGATGAGGATTTATTTGGGTATAGATATTGTCTAGAAGATAATATTTGTATTCAAACTCACAGTTTTAGTATTGTAATAATAAAGTTGTAGTTGTTTCTGTACCATGTATTGACAACTCAGAATGGGTGATGTATACCTATTTTGGGGGCGTCACATATGTCCTTGGATGCCACAGTTGAAGCACTTGCCTTTGAATTTCTTCTTGGCCTTGAAAGCATCTTTGCCTTCACGCTTCCTTTTGTTGTTGTTTGGCCTTTGTTCTACCACATTTATCTTTGCTTCAATGAAGTTTCTTCCACTCTTCTTCTCAGATACTCGATTGTCCTCTTCAATCCTAAGTCGCACGATCAATTCTTCAAGATTCATCTCCTTGCGTTTATGCTTTAGATAATTCTAGAAATCTTTCCGTGATGGTGGAAGTTTTTCAATCATTGCTGCAACTTAGAATGAGTCACTTAATGACATTCCTTCTGAATGAATGTCATGTAGAATTACTTGTAATTATTGAACCTGAGTGATAACTGCTTTAGAATCTACCATTTTAAAATCAAAAAATCTACCGACTATGAATTTCTTCATGCCAACATCTTCAGTTTTATATTTCTTGTTTAAAGATTCCCAAAGTTTTTTTGCAGTTTGAATTGTACAATATACATTATATAATGTATTATCTAAACCATTCATTACATAATTCCTGCAAAGAAAATCTACATATTTCCATGCATCAACAGCAGCCACCTTTTCCTTGTCAGTTTCTCCTTCAACAAGAGTAGGACAGTCCTCTTGTAGAAACCTTGCCAAGTTCAGTGTTGTAAGATAGAAGATCATCTTTTGTTGCCAACGCTTGAAATCAGTTCCATTGAACCTTTCAGGCTTTTCTCCATGAGACATACTCACGGCAGTAATGGTACTAGTAGATGCCATTTTTGTTATACAAATAAAGACTATCAATAATAATATTAAATTTCTGTTTGTACAAAAATTTAACAGAATTCAAACAACAAATTTTGTGTATAAAAATTTGTATAAAGACAAATCAAATTACATTTACAAATATCAGTTTACAAATTTCTGTTTTAAAAACAATTTGTATTCTAAAATTGGACAAATTTTGTTAAAATTCCAACACAAAGATTATTACACAATAATAACTTAGGATAATAACATAACAGTATATATATTAACATGCTATCATTTTGTAAACTTACTTCATAATAGTATATATATTAAAATATTGCATGCACCATGCATATTCAACTTACTGCATTCATTGATTGAAATTAAAACTGAGATGCAATAAAAATAAAAAGAAAACTTACTACACTCATATATTATATATTATCATATTACCGATATACATATAATATATATATGCTAACAGAACGTGATTAACATACTGCAGGACATACTATATAAATATATATACTAACAGAACATGATTAATATATATAAGTTAACATGATTCGTATATATAATATATAAATATATAACATGCGTCAATCATGTGCACAAGACAAAATATTTATATGTAACCTTCTAAAAAGTGTCACCTGTAACTTACGAACTTTTGAAGTTTAACATGAATATATATCTATATATATATAATAAACTTTATATGTATATATAAAAGCCAAGACACCTTTTTTCCTTTAGAAATACAAGTTGTAGGATTAATTCATGTTTGCAGGATTAATTCATGTCACGTCAGTATAAAATATATATCATATATATATTACCTCATATAAATTTATTTTCAGAAATAAATTTCCAGAATTATGTGGATAATCATACGTATAAAATAATTTTTTGTTCACATAAAACAATACTATAATTACAGAAAATATAAATTTGCTTTATGTATATATATATATATATATATAAATATGATAAAATAGAACATAATTTTATATATATATATAACACACAAAAAATATGAATAAATTCTAGTCCTTTGAATTCACAAAGTCTCCTTAAAGCAAATTTATTCCCTCACTGGTATTAAATGAATAATTGCTTCCCAAGATAAAACGGATTTCCAGTTCTTAATTAGAAGCACTTCAAAATTAAGAACACATCGAATCAAATTCAATGTTTATGTACTCGAACTTTTACTATTAATAACAATGCTGCATGAAAGTGGTGCATGAATACACTTACTTACTCGAAAATGGGAAAGATTTGCGAGCGGGAAAAACACTGCAGAACGGTGGGAAGGAACGGAATCTGCAGAAACGAGATTTTTGCAGAAACAGAACGGGAATTGCAAAAAGGGCGAGAATTTTTTCTTCTGCAGAGCGGGAAGGAAAAAAAAAGGCAGGGGACGGGAAAAATGTTACGTCATCGTTTAAGCGCTCCCATATGGATTAATTTATAGATTAATCCGTAGATTTATTCACAGATTAGGATGCGTCGAAAACTACGTAGTATTGATATATAATCTTAAAACAAAATCGATAATTAATTAAATAAATTTTGTCCAAAAAGTTATATATCACATGACCCACCTGCCCGAACCCGAACCCGGTCCAGCCCGCCCGCCCAAACCGACCGGACGGGGACGATGTGGCGTGCAAGAACAACCAAGCTTTGCAGTCTCTCTACCTTCCACAAAAGTGGGATGCCCGTTGGAGCCCTTCCCATTGAGCAAACATCCCATATATATGTTCTTCAATTTTCTCTATAATGCCCTATGTGGGACTTTTGCACCTTACAACATTTTAAGTAGGTGACTTTGGAGTCAATTTTCTCATTCAATTCTTAATGGATTTGAACATATAAATATACCAAGTTATACTCCTCATGAAGGAAAACACATTGGTGCAAAGACCCGACATTTTCGAAATGTGGGTCCCTCATTTAATGAGCCTCAAAATGCTCTAATATTTAATATTTCAAATCTCATTTCCAACAGAAACTTCAAGGATGTGGTGTAATATTATGAGCATATAGACAGAAAGGGGTCTCATTACACAAAATGAATTACTCCCTCTGTCCCATAGTTATAGGCTGATTTCTTTTGGCACATAGTTTAAGAAAATCAGTTTAAGTGGCAATTTTAATAAAAATTTTCCATATATACCCCTTAATATGAAATTAATGAATAAGTTAATTACTCCTTACTTATCACACTGAAACTCTCAACTTAATTGATCAACGTGTACTGACTATTAAAATAGAACTTTAACCAAAGATGAATTTTTAATCTACATAAACTTTCAACCAATCACAAAACGTTTATGTTATTCCAAATTCATTTATTGAGCCTAAAAAGTTGAATTCTTTTATTAAGAATACAAAAACATTAAATGTGATGATAACAATAATGACATTAAATGTTGTTTCTTCAAAAAAAAAAAGTAATGGTTGAATATTTATTATAAGGGCATAAAAGTAAAACAATGAACCAACTAAATTTTATAAATAGTAAGTAGCCTATATATTGGGACATCCCAAAATGAAAAATCAGCCTATAACTATGGGACGGAGGGAGTAAATTGGAAAAAATACAAACAAATGAACAAGGAAAAGAAATAAATGCAAAGACAATTCTATGAAGCACCTTAAAATGACAAAAGGTCTCTAAGAGTATCAAAAATTGATGAAGCTGCTGGCATTCTGTGCATTTCAATCGCCCAAGAAGTTCACCATCTTTAGCCTTAAAAGAAGCATCTGCAGCTTCCTTCGCCATGCCAAATCGAGCATAAGCCTCTTCAGAATTGTAAAATTGTATACCTCGAGTATTTCTTATAAATTCCTTCATCTTTAGCCTCAGAAGCAGGCATCCACAGCTTCTTTTGTCATGCCAATTCGAGTATAAGCCTGTTCAGGTTTATAAAATGTATACCTCGAGTATTTTCTTATAAATTCCTCAAGTCTCTCATAACATTAAACTATAAATCTATATATAGTCAGTTTAAAACTTTATATAATATAGTAGAACTAATGAAATATATTCAAAATGTTATCTAACGTGTGCTCCTTAATGACTAAATTACCTCAGCTCAGCTCTTTCTCAGGGATCTGCCAATTTTGGGATATAATTTAACACTTCACCATTCTGATATGTGCATCAATGCATGCCTCCATAAAGGGACGATAACCTATCTAGCAAACGAGGAATTAAAGAAGAATAAAGCGTTCAACTCATTATTTTTTCTTGCAACAAAACAACCACAAATAGTTTTTCCACCACTTTTTTTTATTATGATTATTTTGAATATATGACCTTAAAAAATATATCACATTTTCATATACAGCAAAACAGAGGAACACCTTTTGCGTTAGATACAAACTTCCAGTCACCTTTGCAAAGTGTTATTAGATTGTATATAGAACTCAGCCAAGATTTGTTTAGAAATCTCGAAACATGTTTGGCAAAGCATGCATCAAGAATTAAGAAAGTTAGGATGCCAAATGTTGTGCTACTTTAATTGTCATCCTCAATGTAAGCTCAAATCATTTGAACCAGAATTGCTACTCCCAATCTCTGATTGTTGCCAAAGCAAAAACTTTAAGCCAATACCATTGTTTTTCTGAAACGTGAATTAAGATCACAAAAATAGTAATATATAAATTAACAAGTTTCAGAACTAAACAAAGAAGTATACCGAAGAAAGAATTATATCCATGCATCTATTGATCATGTCTGGTTATATCATCAATTGAATGGGCGGGCCATAAAGCCTTAAATTCTGTTTTAGCTTTCACAGCAACGCGATGATTTCCCAGTACAATACATGTGTGAGCTAGCGTCACTACTGATACTTGAATCTAAAAAAATGGCCTGCTTTAGACTCGTTTTGCAGTCTTGCTTTCTAACTAATAGTGAGCTGAAATGGCTAGAGGCTTGAGCATCAATCAAACACATAATTATAAATGGGTCCAGGACAGAACAAGAGGTAAGGATCAAGAAAAGTTCAAACACTAAATATTTTGAGATCAATTATTGAAATATCTGTTGGGTTTCCCTCTTTTGTGGGACCCATCTATTTCTTAATAACAGTCTTTGGCATGCACCTTGGTAAAATTCATAGCTTTTATTTTTGGTGGTTTTCCCGTGCATGACTCTTGGTATTCTCAAGGCTTGGCTTGGAGTCTTCAAGAAGATTCAATTCCTTATAAATTTGAGACATGTCCCATTTTTGAATAAGAAGTAGAACAGATACATAAAAGGAAAGAGAGAGAGCTCTATTCAGATAAAATTCTTCTATTAGTCCTTCCTAGTTCTGATAAATTCTCATGTTCAGTCCTGTTTGTTCTTGGAGATTTGTTTTCTCATTGGTGAGGTATTTTTCCTCTTGTGGTTTACACCTTTGGTGTGTTTGTAAGGCTTATGCCTTTTTGGCCATTTTGTAAACTCTGTTTGGTGATAGTAGAAGAAACCGACCACCTAGGTCTTGTGGATGTACCTCGGTTGGAGGGAACCACGTAATTTTTGTGTACCTACTTTTTTTGTTATTTTCTTGCATTGATTCCATTGATTTACACTGTGTGGAAAGCCATATTTTTCCAACATCCGGTATCGAGCTATTGGTTAATTCGGTTCCGTTTCGTTATATTTGTGTGTGAATCATGGATGGCAACGTTGGGCGTATGATTAGTTTCAATGGCACAAATTGGGTGACTTGGAAAACTAAAATGGAAGACCTCTTGTTCTGTAAAGATTTGAATGGACCCATAGAGGGTGATCGTGGCAAACCAGAAGGAATAAAAGATGACGAGTGAAAAAAGTTAGACCGAAAGGCTGTCAGTTTTATTCGACAATGGATTGATGATGATGTCTTTCATCATGTCTCTACTGTAAAATTCAAAGACACGCCTTTGGACCAAATTGGAGAGTCTTTATGATAGGAAGGCGGTAGTGAACAAAGCTTTTCTATTTCGAAAGCTTGTGAACTCTAAATATAAGGAAGGTATTCTTATTGCAGAGCATTTGAATGAAATTAAACCTTCGTGAATCGGTTGGTCGCTATGAAAATTACTTTTGATGATGAATTACAAGCTTTATTACTTCTTAGTTCACTTCGAAAATTTAGGAAACTTTGGTGGTCACAGTTAGTAATTTCAAGACTTTTGTGAAGTGGTAACAATGAGTCAAGTTACCAGCATTTGTTGAATAAAGAGACAAGAAGAAAGTCATCGAGTTCTTCTCATTCCAAGCACTTGTGATGGAAAACCGGAGAGAAAGGCGGGGAGTAAGAGTAAGGCTCTCAAGACTACTGAGATAAATCTAGAGAGGTCGCTCAAAATCAATTTCAAAAAAGATGTTGAGTCTTATTATTGTCACGAGAAGGGCACACATGAAGCGGCGGCAGTAAAGCTCAAGTTCAAGGAGAGCGAGTAAGAGAAAAATTCGGAGAAAAAACAAATGATACAAATTGCAGCTTACCAATGATGAACTCATGGTTATCGGTGATGATGCTAGTATTAATTTGATTGGTCAAGAGACGAATTTGGTAATTGATTCTGGAGCTTCATTTCATGTTACTTCGTAGGCTGATTTCTTTACTTCTTACTCCCAAGGTGAGTTTGGAAATGTCCATATGGGAAATGAAGATGTGTCAAAAATTGTCGGCATGGGTGACATTTGCTTGGAAACAAATATTGGCTGCAAATTGTTCCTTAGAGATGTGAGGCATGTACCGGATATTCGGCTCAATTTAATCTCTGCTAGAAAGTTAGATGATGAGGGCTACAACAACCATTTCAGTGGTGGTAAATTGAAGCTCTCCAAAGGTTCTTTAGTGGTAGCAAAAGGAAAGAAGACTTGCTCTCTTTACACTATACAAGCAAAAATCTGCAAGGGTGTTGTGAATACCTTAGAAAATGACTCATCCACCGATTTATGGCATAGAAGGTTTGGACATATGAGTGAAAAGGATTGCAAGTTTTGTCCAATAAAGAGCTTCTAGCGGGGATAAAAGGTACGCCTTTGAAAACATGTGTTCATTGTTTCCATGGTAAACAAAACAGAATATCATTCCGTAGAAATATTGCATCTAGAAAATCTCATGTTCTATATTTGGTACATTCTGATGTATGTGGTCCTCTGAAAGTTAGGACACTTGATGGTGCTTTATACTTTGTGACCTTTATTGATGATCACTCCAGAAAAGTTTGGGCTTATACACTGAAAACTAAAGATCAAGTTCTAGACGTGTTTAAGCATTTTCAGGCAAAGGTTGAAAGAGAAACTGGTAGACAGTTGAAATGTGTTCGCTCGGATAATGGTGGTGAATATATTGGACCATTTGATCAATATTTCTCCAATCATGGTATCAGGCATGAAAGGACAGTCAAAAAGACACCTCAACAGAATGGGGTTGCAGAGAGAATGAATCGCACCATTATTGAGAGAGTCAGATTTTTGCTCTCACATTCAAAGTTGCCAAGATCCTTTTGGGGTGAGGCAATGAGGACAGCAGTTGATCTTATCAATTTGTCTCCTTCATTTTCGTTGAATGGTGACGCCCCCAAAATAGGTATACATCACCCATTCTGAGTTGTCAATATATGGTACAGAAACAACTACAACTTTATTATTACAATAGTAAAACTGTGAGTTTGAATACAAATATTATCTTCTAGACAATATCTATACCCAAATAAATCTTCATCACATTTATTGATACATTATTTTACAAAAATGGTGAGGACTACTAAACAACTCTCTCTATAACCATCATTCCATACCCGAAACTGCATCTTCATTTACATTCTCGCCTCCCGAGAAGAAAAATGGAACAAAAAGGAAAAGGTGAGCTCAACTAGCCCAAAGAAGAATATTATGACTAAGATAATATACAACAAATTATCGTTAGTCTTCAACAGGAAAAATTTAATAGAATACAATAGACAACAAGTTTTAAATCAATATTCAATGTGAAATAATAATTCATTAGAAGAGTTAAGTAAAGAATGCAAACTACTATCTTCTATGTATGAATTTAAAAGTTCATCGTCATCTTTTATCTCTCAGTAACATCAATCAATATATATCTCGAATCAAATATTCATCTTTGCACTACTGTGCCAAAGATATTCATCATTGGTCATGTTCATCTAAACACCTATTCATCTTTGCACTACTGGCCAAAGATATTCATCAGAAATCATTCATCTTTGCACCTGAAGCCAAAGATATTCAATAATATCATCATTTAAGACCGAGGATGATGAAAAATATTTTAAAGAAAACGAATCCAGTGAAACAAAATGACAAGGATTAAGGATTAGTACTTTGTTTTTATCCACGCCCAAAAATACCTCAAAAAATAATCATAAAGTGGTGTAAATTCAAGAATGATCAAAACATGGATACAATCAAAGCTAGTATCCGAATAGATATTTTTAGACTGAAAAGGAAAATTTTATTTTTAAATGAATAATGCAGATTCGTGAATAAGTATAAAGATACGTGAATAGTCAGATAACGTGAATAAGTAACTTCAAACACAAAAATTTCAAATTTGATAAAAACTTCAGATCAATATTTCAAAGATAATGATATTGAAGAAATAATATCATTACGAAAAAAAAATAATATCCCTTACCTTGGAAAGACAAAGATTTAACCTGGAATATGGATATAAATTTATAAACTTGAACATCAGATAGCAATACTCAAAGTATACTCAAAATACTCACAAGAATACATTTCGATAATATAGAGAGAGAAAATTTGATTTTACGGTGTGATTTTCAATTCTAACCTAAAAGACCTATTTATAGGAAAATGCTTAGAAACACCAAAGCAGTAAAATTTAATAAAATATTAATAAATTTATATAAATCATATGCAAACTTGGAAATTTCGATTTCAAGCATATTTTGCAACACATGTGCCCACCAACCAACCACAAAAACGTTTTTTGTTATTTTAAACAATTAAAACTTTCAAAAATCAATTATTTCAAACTCTGGAACTTCAATAATTCACAATAAATAGCCATTTTGTTAGAAAATTCAGTATCTCATGAGTTTTTATAGGAAATTCAATTCTCTACAACTTTATAGAAGAAAGGTTTTCCAAATTCCAAACAAAATTGACCGAAATCCATAAACCAAGCGATTTTATAAATTTATAATCAAATTTCAATCAAGAAATGGGGTCCAATCAGTTACATGTTTAACATGTTTTAAACATTTATTGCAACAAAAATACTCTTTCTTCTCAGATACTCATATATCACACATTCATTGTAAAAATATCACCATTATTATATTATTAAAATATAATAATATATTTAAATGAATTATTTTATCGTAAAAGATAAAATTTTAATTTTCAACAATTGTCACATTAAAAATTTTCTCCATCTATATCCACATAAAATCAATATTTTTCTCATCATATGAATCAATAATTAATTATTCACAAATAATATTACTGTAATCACAATGATGATAACCGCATAGCTTCTCGTGAAAAGGGGCTTTCAATAAGAATTTTTCCTCTCTGGCGCGCAATTGATTAGATGACCAAACCTCTCCTTGCATGTAACTTTCTAGACATTGCCAATAATGTTATCCAATAATATTATTCAGGATAATATAAATTATTGCTTCGATAATGAAAAATCTTGTGTAGTGACAATTAATGAAACAACGGTAATATAAAATATCACACACAAAGAATTATTGAATCAATAAAATAAAATCTTGAGACGGTAAAGAATTATCGTAACAATTATCGAGTAAAGGCCTTCACGTAAGAATCAATAATTGGTGTAATACCGTGGCCATCGCATGCAACAACGGCATACATCGTGTTTTAACCAACGGGTATTCCAACAAAGGTAAACCAGAATAACTACGCCCAATTATTTTTAAACAACTTATATTTGTCGTTTTCTTCCTCCAATCGCTTTTCCGTTATGGGGCCCACACATGGCTGCGCCGTCGTACGAATATTCCCCGACAGTATGAATATTCCACGACCAAACGAATATTCCCCGATAATAATGAATATTTTATAACCATTTGCTTATTTTGAAATACTTGCGTATTTTACCCATAACTATCCACATTAATCAAATCAACCCTTACTATTTCAAAATAATAATTAGAGGAAATTAAATTTTATTTATTAATTATTTGGAGTCTTACAAAATTCTTCTGTTAGTCCTTCCTAGTTCTGATAAATTCTCTTGTTCAGTCCTGTTTGTTCTTGGAGATTTATTTTCTCATTAGTGAGGTATTTTTCCTCTTGTGGTTTACACCTTTGGTGTGTTTGTAAGGCTTATGTCTTTTTGGCCATTTTGTAAATTTTGTTTGGTGATAGTGGAAGAAACTGACCTACCGGTCTTGTGGATGTACCTCAGTTGGAGGGAACTACGTAATTTTTGTGTGCCTATTCTTTTGTTATTTTCTTGCATTGCTTTCATTGATTTACACTTGTGGGAAAGCCATATTTTTCCCAACAATATCTACTACAATACTTTTACACTCTGTTTCTGAGTTTTGGAACTGAAAAGAAAATAATAGAAAATTTAAATTATAACAGAAAAGAAAAGAATAGAAAACTTGAAGTTTTCCTTTGTGTTTTTTTTGAGTTTTTAATGAAAAAGAATAGAAAATTTAAAATTGAGGACATGAGTTGTAATTTAAAATTTATTATATTAAAAATTGAGGATAATATGGGAATTATAAAAATATTATTTATTCCAATTTATTTTTCGTCTAAATCAGGCCAATTCTGGACGAAAAACTTTGGCAGAAAAAGTGGCCAAGTTTTTTATTCGTTTCTTTTCTTTTCAGTTTATTAAAATACTCAAAAATATAAGAATTAGAAAAAAAAATTAATTTTTCTATCCATTTCTTTTTTTTTTTGTCTATTTTAAAACTCAGAAAGATAGCGTTAGGTTGATAAATGATTGTATAACGTGTAAAAAACTTTTAGGTGAACCATTAAACCTGGCGATATAGGTGAAAAACTGTTGGGTCAATCATATCTACCCACATTTTATGGGGCTGGACAACTATTTTGAATATTCTACACGTCAGCCATGTATAATTTGAAATTAGTTGTTTAAAACAAGAGTAAAATATATCAGACAATTATAATAACATTCGCCATCACTCTAATGTTTTAAATAATAGTCGGTACCTATCTATTTAATAATATATAACATTCACTATTCTAGTGTGGTAGACCAATTAATATTTAAAAATATTTTTAATATAATATCTAATATACCCTTCAAGTTATAATGTTTAATAATTCACTAAATATAAATTTCTATGTAACATAATTTTTACTTAACTTGATCTAATTAATTAAATTATAAATTTATGCAATAAATATCAAAAATAATAAATATTTATTTCATCAAGAGAAAATAAAGTCATACATTTTTGCTAATTAAATTTCTAAAAAATTAAATTTACGTAATATACATTCAAATATATTTTTTATAATTAAAAAATAAAATTTAATAAGCATAAAAGTACAAAATAACGCATAAAAAAATAATTATTTTTTTAAATATTAAAATTTACATAAAATAAACATATTATTACATAATGAATCTTATTAGTCATATAAAAAGTATTAAAAATATATTAATTATTTTTCTCAAATATTAAACTAAACATAAGTCACACTTAAATATAATTATTTACAATAAAAATGACAAATGTTATTACTCAACTAAAAAAAATACATTAAAAAATTCTTTTAATAAGATAGAGGTAGTAATAAATATTATTGTATTTTATTTATTCAATATTGTATAAAAACAACACCAACTATATATTAAATAATGTAATTAAAATCACAAATATCTCAAATTTTAATATATACTCAAGAAAAATTTAACATATAAGAATCATAATATGAACTAAGAATTCAAATAATAATTTTTGTTGTTAAATACTAAAAACTAAACTATCTACATAATCAATTACTTTAATTAGAAAACCTCTATTAACAATTTAATTTAAAATTATTAATATTTGTATCACTTATCCAAAAATAGGTGTTAATTAAATTAAATTATTTGAATGAGATAGTCTTAATTACAAATAAAGAGGAGAATTAAACATATATATATATTATTCAAAAATTAAAATTTAATAACATACAAGTGTAAATATATAATTTTATTTATTTAATCAACCCTTAAAACTTATATCGGTACTAACTATTATTTAAAAAATAGAGAGAGAGGAGAGTATTATTATAGTTATCGGGTGTCAATGTATTTTATTCTTTAATCTATTATTTACAATTTAAGTTAGTTACAATCTATCTTGGACATAAAATTATTCAACATATGAATTATTTTATATGTATAATTACATATTTCCTATAATGAATATATATTGTAACTGGATTTTTTGTTTTACCAAAAAAAAAAAAAAATCACAAAAATACTCATACACAGTTGTATTAGTATTTCAAATGATTGTATGTTGTTGATCATAAAATATTTAAAATAATTCTTTTGGGAAAATATATTATTTAGAGTTGTTTTCACTATAATTATATTAATGTCCTAAAATTAATATCTAACCGGAAGTGTGATTATTTGAGTTCAGACACCGGTCATCTCCATGTTGTTAATTTAAGATTTGAATCATTTCTATTACACATTCTCATCAATTTAATTAAATACACTATATTTTTATAATTATAAATAGTATAATTGAAATCGTTATAGGTCTATTAATTTATTATATTGAATAACACAATTGTTTCAAAAATAAAAATAATCTGCCACAATTTTACCATTTGATGAGCATGCGGGTTTTTTTTATTTATCAAAATTTTAATGAATGAAAATTCTTTTAAACTTTAAATGATAAAAATAATTTTATGATTCTAATTTTTTTATAGCATTGATTTTAATATTATAAACTATCTATTAATATATTTTGATTATTATTAACAAATTATCATTATTAAGATGAAATAATTGACGTATTAAATGAAATTGAACAAAATGTATACATACTGGAGGGGAGTCTAATCTAAAAATTTAGCTCACATAATTAAATCTTTTTATTTAATAAAATTCACATGATAAATAAATGGAGGTGGTAGGTAGGTAGGTTGGTAGGATGTAAAAGCCCGGGGAAAAACTTAAACCATCTCTCTCTCTCTCTCTAGAATTGCAGTTGAGCTTCTCAGATTAGGTAGCTACCAACCGGTAACACCCCTGCCTCCCCCACTCTATTTTTCAGCTCCTCACATAGAACCCACTCTTGTTCATCATTCTCCCGCTTCCGGTCCAAGAAAATTATTTCCTGTAAGTTGCGCTCTTAATTTATTCCGATCTACATTCACTAATAATTAGCGATTCCCACATCTATTCACAGTACTAATTATGCACAATTCAATCCTATAGTTTCCACTTCCTCTTAAATATTCAGCAAGTTTTGTAGTAAATCTATCTCGCTGAATGGTTTCCAACATTCTAGACAATTTTACAAGTTCTTCGCCCATTTGTGATTTCTGCCGCTAATCGCTGTAATCTTGATTTATCAAAATTGATTTTCTTTTATCATACATTACTATGCATAGCCATTTTATAGGGTTCTGTTTTGGGTTTCTCTATATACTTTATGTTGGAATCTTCTGCAGGTCTGTTGGCTCATATTATTGGTTACTGGTTCAAATGTCAAAGGACTTGGTAAACCCAGATGAAGAGGTAAGGACTACAAGCAGAACTCCTTCCGTATGGTATATAAAACTCTATAATTTTTAGTAATCAACTATAGCTTAAGTGTTCCTTTCCTCTCCACCAAATTTTTTTATCTGTAGCTTGGATCTTTTTTCATTTGGCACGCACACATGACGATGCCTTTCAAAATGACTGAGTCGGTGCTTTTGTATATTCTAATTGTTTCGTTAGGTTGTTCTTGGAGAAGAAAGATGCCGTGTCAGATTGATTACCTTGAACCGGCCTCGTCAACTGAATGTCATTTCTTCAAAAGTGGTAAGCTATACATTATTTATTGAATTCAACCCATGTTAAACTTTTATACACAATTTTGGTATTTTTATTGTTTGGTGAGTATGTTGTCCCTCATTTATCCTGCACTTAGGTTTCCCTGTTAGCAGAATACTTGGAAAGTTGGGAAAAAGATGATACTGCAGAGCTTGTGATAATCAAGGCCAGTACTGTTCTTCAGCTTTTTCATTATTGTTGTGGTTGAACTTCATTTTACTAATAAGTTAATAAATCAAATGGAGTAGCTTAAATATCTAAATTACCTAAGTACAGTATACAAGTTAGGTCAGTGGTTTCTTTAGCAGCAACTTACAAAGTCATTATGCTTTTCTAGGGAGCTGGCCGTGCTTTTTCTGCTGGTGGGGATTTGAGAATGTTCTATGATGGCAGGGCATCAAGTAATTACGTCATCCTAAAGACTTTCTAATTTTCCAATTTTGATTTAAATTTGTGTCAGGCTTATTAAGAGTATCTCATTTTATTGGCAGAGGATTCGTGTCTTGAAGTGGTCTACAAAATGTATTGGCTTTGCTACCACATCCATTCCTATAAGAAAACCCAGGTATGGTTTAAAATTAGTTTCTTATTTATACATTTTCCTTTTTATCCTTTCCAAATGCAAAGATTCATTTTTCTTTTAGACAAAGTCACATGATCTCCCTAACAAGTCATTACTTATATACTAGCTAAGTAGGTTGAGTACTACTATCATCCCATTGCTACTACAATTTTAGCTACATTACCAGCAAATATAAGGGATTTGTTTTGGAAAATAATTTTTTCCTCAAAAGTCGTCGTTCTAGAAATATGTCTCTAATTTGGAACAGATGGCGTATGTGGGAACAAAATGAAAATATTTCGGATAAATATGTTTACTCCATGTTGTTGAAGAGATTCACTAATATCTGTACATATATTTGTCAGGTTGCTCTTGTAAATGGAATTTCCATGGGTGGAGGTGCATCTTTGATGGTTCCTATGATGTTCTCAGTTGTTACAGAAAAGACTGTGAGTATTTGATATATCTAGACAGTGGGAGAGTGATTGGATGATCAATAAATATAATCAAATCTCCAAATTTCCCTTTTGTTATTAGATTAATAACGTCATAATAGAAAATGAAATTTATACGTACATAAAGGAAATTATTTCACTTATTTTCACTTTAAGATTTAGGGACGAGAGCAAAGATTTCATAGAAGTGAAAGCATTAACCTACAAATAAACATTATGGATTGAAATGTGTGCAGTCATGCAAATGAGAATAAAAACAAATCATTAAAAGCTAATGCGATGTAATTATAAACAATGACAATGTTGTTGTAGACTTCAAGAATTTCTGAAAAATGGAATTATCACGAAGAACCTTTAACTAATCACACTTACATTGAGATTTCATTCTACCCCATTTTTGCCTACTTTGTTGCATCTGAAACTTATTTTCTTTTTCCCTCTAACATATCTCAACATATTTAAAGGATGGGAAATTTTCTAAGGCACTAAAGTATAAGGTTCCATCTGATTAGGATACTGCATATAAAAATTAAGTCTAGACTTACTATTATTATAATCATGCAGAAAATGTGTTCTTAATTTTTTGGTGGCATACTCTTGAATATCTCCAGGTTTTTGCAACTCCAGAAGCAAGTATTGGGTTTCATACTGACTGTGGATTCTCTTACATGCTTTCCCATCTCCCTGGGCATCTTGGTAAGCTATCAGCTAGTATCTTAAACCCCACCTTCTACAAATGCATTTTTATTTCTTTGTAAAAAAGTGAAGTAAAAAAAGTGATGCTAAAAGTACTTCACTTCTTGTTCCTGCTGAAGAGTGATTTCTTCTGATGTCATACATAAATGAATATTTAATACAATACAATAAAAAGGAATACTTGAAAGAAGTGACATATTTTGCTTCTATTAGACTACTGATATTATATGCTTATTTATACAGGGGAATATTTAGCCTTAACAGGGGCAAGGTTGAATGGCAAAGAACTGGTCGCAGTTGGAATGGCAACCCATTTTGTTCCTTCTGAGGTGACTTTGAATCCAAAATTTTGATAATAAGGGTTTGCAAGCATGAAATTTGTGTATTTTGGCAAGTACTTCAGTGTTAAGTTGCAGTGGTAGCTGACACACTAATGTAGGATGGATTTAAAAAAACTTGACCATGACAAGTGGAAGAGTGTCCCTTGTCCCTAGAGATACTGTTGGGAAAGAAATGCATTGAATATTCACACAGCTCCAGTAGCTTAAAACACTATGACATATAAAACACTTGTAATCACTGTGACATATAAAACTCTGGTACAGAGGCTCAACTGAACAAATGATGTCTGTCACTGCTTAAATTAACTACTACTATTCCAGAATCTTTTGACTCACTGATGGAACCTCCTTTTGAGCTGAATTCATATCTCCAGATTTTTTTTGAGATTTGTTTGTTTGAGGAGTTGTGAATATAATGTGGCGGCGATGGGGTACTCGACTCAACTTCAGTAGTTCATTTGGTTTCTTGTTTATTTGTACTTTTCTTTTTGCATATTGTTGGGAAAAAAATTATTCTAACCTAGGAACGGTTGAAATATCTTCTGATAATTTCTGATTTGAAGTTTATTTTTCTATGAATATATTGATGTACTAATCACAGGTGCCATTTATGCATGTTAGAAATTCCTTGAGCTGGAGCAGCACTTGGTGAGGTTAAACTCTGGTGATAAGAATGCAGTCAAAGCTGGAATTGAGGATTTCTCTGTAAATGTTGAGATTGATGAAGATAGTGTGTTAAACAAGTAAATAAATCTGAAAGAATAAAACATATTTGCTAAACTCAAAAGTTCATCCAAATCATTTTATTTTCATTTGCGTGCAGTCAGTCAGTAATCAATGAGTGCTTTTCCAAGGATTCTGTGGAGGAGATCATAAAATCATTGGTAAGCTTCTATTTCTGCTTGGGTAAAAAATTATTGCTTTATCTGGACATGTTTCCATGGAATTGCACAATCTTGTTGCTTCACTGAGCCACATAACCTATATGAATGATATGTACTTTGACTTCAGGAATCTGAGGCAGGCAAGGAAGGAAATGCTTGGATCAATGTCGTGCTCAAAGGATTAAAAGATCATCTCCACGGGTTTGAAGATAACACTAAGATCGGTAAAAAAAAATTCTATTCACAAGCGAGATAAGCTAGATATATTTTCTGTCCATGGTCCACTGTAAAAAGTTTATAAACAACAATAGGCAGCAATTTTATATATACATTTGAACTTTCCACGGTTTTCTTAGTTGTTAAGTTTTGCATAACAATTAGAAACATCTTCCATGGTATCTAAGCAGGAGGTTTGATTCACATGCAACGAGCCACATGCTCCACATCACATGTGAATCAGTGCAAATCTTAATCTCGTCTTTAATTGAATCAGTGGTTGTCATATTGGCAACAGCATCATATCTTTCCTGCGTATCACATCTAGTAGAAAAGCCTAGTACTCATTTCCTTTGTTTCTTTCCATTGTACCAGTGAAAATACTAGTCACACAAACGGCATTGATGTCCAATGCCCGAGTCAAGAAGGCTGAATTGAAGACGATGTTGTATAACCCTTTCACTCACTTTGTAGTCTCTTTTTCCACTTAATTTTTTGTAGAAATTCAGCTGTGCACGCCAATTTTAACAACTTCAGTATCATTTGTGACAATGGCCCTAAAACTCTTTCGAACCATATTGAAAATTCCTTGCTTTTCCTTCTTGTTTTTGTTCATTGTGAAACAAAGAAACAAAATATTACAAAATATTATGGTAAAGGAATCTAAAATATATATATATATATATATATATATATATATATATATATATATTGAGGAATATATGATACAATATGAAGGATGAGCATGCTTCTTCACTTTATTTGTGTTCCCTATTCTTATTAACTGTTTTATATTGTATAATTGTTGATGCCTAGTTTTAGGTATTACTGTATTGGAGGTTTCCCCTCAATTAGGTGTGCTGTAAGTCTAGCTAGATGTGGTCTTTGTGGTGCATCTTACATCTTCATTCGTTCTTGAACTTTTTCCAGGTTCGTGAGGGAGAAATCAAACACTTTCTGAATCCTTGAAGAAAGAATTTAGACTGACGATGAATATTCTTCGAAGCACAGTATCTGGTGACGTGTATGAGGTGGTAGTCAAATTTATTGATTTTCACTAATAGAAAACCATTGCTCTCTGGTTCAGTTTTAAAACACAAATTATTCTTTACCTCTCTAAAATGACATTTTTCTCTTGTTTCAACATTTAGGGTATTAGAGTTCTTACCATTGACAAGGATAATGCTCCAAAGGTATTCTTTGTCTCCCATGTGTCTGTCCAACAGTAGATGCTTAAAGTGAGGCTAGTTTGGATTAGGTTGGAATTTGACTTAAAGTTGACATTTCAAATGAAGAAAATTTTGCCATTTATTTTGTCCTAATGCACTCGGTCAATTATTCATTATAGGAGTACTTTATATGGGAAGTGGCATGTAAATTTTTTGCTAAATTGACTGATTTCTTTTTCTCTAAATATTAAAGTTAGGCCAAAATGTTGGTTATCATTGTGAAAAGGATTAAAGCTATAAAGTTTGCATATTAAAACTCCTGCTCTCCCTTTCTCTCTCTCTCTCAATGACAGTGGGATCCGCCTACTCTTGACAAAGTGGAGGACGAAAAAATACAGTGCGTCTTCCGGCCATTTCAAGAGGACCTGGAGGTCAAGATTCCAGAAATCGAAGAGTGCAGGTATTAGTAGTATGTTTTAGGCTGCCTCTCAAGTTCTCACATTGAATTGGTCACATATCATATTGCACCGAATTCCTGAAAGTTTGTGTTTATTAACAGATGGGATGGAAAATTTGAGAATTTAGCTTATGCACTTCAGAAGATGGTCGGATAAATTAAAATTAAAATTCCCTGGGTAGCAGCCCTGCTAAATTCGTGAGTTAATATCAAAAGCTGCAAATATAATTTTACTCTTTTATGGTGATTGAAATCTCAAAGAAACCACATAAATACACTAATAATGATTTAGTGAATGATAAAATGCAAATTTGTGCCCTTCCGTTTTAACCCTACTTTTCATTTCTTACTGCAAAACATCATCGTAACAGTTGATACCAGGGGAAAATGTTTCAGCAATATAAAATTAATTTTGTAGTGAGAAGAGAAGAAGCTAATAATAATAGTATAACCATAATTTTCCCGAAAATATAGGTTTGGGGAGACGAGTGTATATATATTAATTTTACAAAGAGCAGCCAGCCAAGCCAACTACAGTCTCCTCCTGTCCTAGTAATAATAGCCGACTAGTGATTTGTCAAAAAAAAATAAGACCAACACTTTTCAGTTGTTGATTTAGGTGAGTTGAGAATATGAGAGCAGATCCTTTGTCCCCAATTTTCCTGTTCTTTTATGTCCCTCCACTTAAATTTTGATACCTAATCTCTTATTTAACATTAATTAATTCTAAAATTAAATAAAAAGACGTGTTAAAATTTAATTGGAGGAATACAAAGGGGCAGAGAATTTGGGGACATAGCTGATCTCTGAGAATATCATGATGAAAGTTCAACTAGAGGAAAGAAAGTGGATTCCGGCAACAATAGGTAGTTGAAGCACAATTAAGATTAATTATTATTATTATTATACACAGAAAACCAGCAAACAACAAATTTTGATTAGAAAGAAAAAGTTTATGTAACTGGAAAATGGAGGAGGAGCAGTCAAACATGTATATATATATATATATAGAATAGATTTCTGTCAAACCAGTGCTAATTATCACCAGAACCTAGATAGATACAAATAAAATAAATATCACCTCTATCATGTATGTGTTTTTACCTCCTTTTGAAAAGGAAAAATGGAAGTCCTACCTCCAAACCAAAATGTGTACAGTTTTTCCTCCTACCATCCACTCTAGACATTATTATTATTATTATATCAAAGCTCAGCACAACTTGTTGGTGCAAACCCCAGCCTAGACTTGTTTGTATCATACAATATATGAAAATTCTGTTGCTGGTAGTTCCCAATTATCGACATAGCAGATCGAGGAGTCCCCAAAATTGCCAAACAAACAACCTCGTCAGGATCAAGCCTAATGAAATAGTTCTCAACTGGGAAATTCCACAACGCTCCATCGCTGAATTGAATCCCGAATGTGGGCAACTCTAGCTTCTCAACCCCAGACACATTGTAGCAAGGATTCAGTATGGGAAAATCATCTACAACCGGATATTTCTTCACCTTCTTCACGAATGCCTCTTTTATAGTCTCGTACGCAGGATCAGCAAAATAACTGAGTGTAGTACCCGAATCAACTATTGTTCCCCCAGCACCTTCTGTCGACAAATTCCATGTCTCTTCTGGAATGTTTAGCACCTCTCCCCCAACAATAATCGATTTTATATGAACATAGTAAAATGTATCAACGGAATTCTCATTCCCGGATACTAAGGAAGTGAAATTCAATTCCTTATGATTCAACAAATCCTTATCCTCCCCAAAAATCAACTTGCTGCTGACACTGGGATCGCTGTTTCTGTCCACAAGACAATACGAAAACGAGTGGCCATACAAAGATCGGAGCTGGGACGAAAAGGAGAGAGCTCCCCTCCCAAGTCCCAACAATCCTGCAGCCCCATGAAATAGGCCTCTATTCCAATGCCCACATCCAAACATCACATTCTTCACCTCCCGGAATTCTGACTTTCCGTTGGGCGTGGTGAGGTTGACCGTGAAAGTTTCAAGGGCAAAATCACCTGTTGTGTTAGAACTATCCCCATACCAATAGAAATAAGGGCATGTTTGGTTCTCAGCCTTGCAGGGCTGTGGAGGATCAGGGGATGAAACAAGGTTACAACGGGGATCATGGCAGCTTATATTTTGAAAAGAAGTCGAATCTCCAGGATTATAATGAGGACCATTTTGTTCAAAACAAGCATAACAGGGAACAGATTGAATCCAATTAAATCACTGCCAGTATCAAGTATCAAAGAAAAGTGTTTAGGAGGTGTACCAATAAACACATCCATGAAGTATTCCCCGGAGCCAAGGCTCACCCCTGACTCAACACTGGCCATGAGCTGGGGAAAATACTCGGCTGCCGGAGAAACTGCCGGCGAAATTATTGGCTTAATTTGCTGCCTAGATTGTGAAACAATCTCTTTATTTAGCCTTGAAATGGTATTTTGATTCTTCTTCTCTGTGACCCTAGTATGCAGTGTCTGAATTCTGATTAGGTCTCTTGATGTTGACTCGATTACTGATTCTTTACCCTTGGTTTTCCGACCCTCTGATCGGTGCTTTAGGTTGAGTTTCACCGGCGGTTTAAGCGGTTTTTCATCGCCACGAAAGTTGTTTTCAGCATCTTCATCTTCTTCTTTTGTTGACTTTGTGTTCTTTGATGTTGCCCCATTACAATCGGAAATTGAATAAGCAGAGACTCCATTAAAACTTGAATGTTCGGGCAATATGATACCGGTTAGAAGAGAGGAATTGGAATTCCCATGAACTTGTTTTGTAAGGGGGAGTAAAATCAGAATGAAGAAAATTTTGGACGCCATTGTTGATGAAATTGACATTGTTTTCTTGTTCGGTTAATGAGAATCACAAAATAAGAAAGATAGCGAAAAAGAAAAAGGAAAGTAAAAATGAGGTGAAAATTCAAAGGGGTTGCTTGGGAACCCAGAAAATAAACAAGAATCCCCACAAACAGAAAGCTCGGTTTTGAAGAATTGTAACTGAAATTCTTCAAGTGAGACGAAAAGTTAAGCTTTTGAAGGGACAAAATGTGATTTTCAGGGAGCTGACTCGTGTATGGGAAGGAAGGGGAGTGAGGAGAGAGAAATAGAGGGTGATTGAGTGGGAATGATTTGAGTCTTTTAGTTATATGTTTTAATTGAATAATAAAAGACTTTGAATCGCTAGCCCAGGATCTTCCATCTCCCCACGCGTTTTCGTCTTCTACGTATATTATATTATACTACAAAATTTTAATTTAACTGAGCCATGCAGTGCTACCGATAAATACAACACTGAAAATTGTTAGTTTTGTGGATTGTTATTAGTTTGTAAAATAGTTAGTAAAATTATAGAATTTATTTTTCAACCATTTATAATATAATTTTATTTATTATGTTTCAAAAACTCAATAATTATTAATTATTCTAAAACAAAATAATATTATTTATTTGCCCTTAGTGAAAAATTTTATGATTCAAAAAACATCTTTTTATTAATGACATTTAAATTTTTGTTATTACATTATTTTATTAAATAAAATTATATCGTTTTGACTCTTGTGAGTTTATTTTTCCTTATTTTTTTATGTGATACTTGATTATTATTAATATTATAATTATGATTATGTACTTAATTATAAAATTATATTATATTTCAATTTTTTGAGTCATTTTGACTGTTTCCAATATTTAACTAAATGTGACGACACTCTTAAAATTTGGTCAATTTTTGTTAAACATAAAGCTCATCATATCCTTTAGTACTACTTTTTCATTTCTCCTAGTATTAATATAACTTGTAGATATTTTTAATGCACATACAAAATACTATCATATCTAACATAACTTGATATCATGACACCATACTATAAATGGGATCGTGAATTCAATTATTGGAAATATAGTTTTTAATTACTTATAAAATTAAATAAGTTTTAAACAAGATTAATTTAATTTTCCATAAAATCAAATCATTTTTTATCTCATATATAAAACTTTAAACGAGAATTTTTAGGATCGAGAAAAAGAGATTAATTTTATACTAACCACCCTTCTAAAAAAAAATTATCTAGTTTTGAATACTATTTTAAGGGTCTTATTTGACCTTTTTTTTGGCCAGTCAATTGTTTATATTACATGGTAGAAAAAATTAGAGTTCAACCAATAAGACAAGAGATAACCCACTCCGTAGTTGAAAGTGGAAGAGCCAAGCTAACAAGTGGAGTATAATATAAGACTCGATTATAAATGTAAATAAGGTATATATAATATACTAAAACGTGTACATTCAGACTAAATGATTTTTTCCACATTTACGTAGTCTATTTGGTCACTACTTAATTAGTCTGGGCGTGTTTTAAAAAAATTAAAATTTAAATGGTTAATATATATTAATAAATTAAATTATTTGACTAAAATAAAGTTATTTGATAATTAAAAATTATAAAATATTTTAATGATTTTTAAATTTAAAAATATCTCAAATTAACTTTTCAAAATTCAATAATGATCTTAAAATTTTAAATATTATATAAATTTAAAATTTTCATTAATAAACAATTTAAATTTATATCTTTCTATTACCAATTAAGAGACCGTAAAAATAAATAAAATTTTATTAAATAACTTTATCCTCTTATCAAATTAGATGTAAACAAACATCAGGTAACTTTCTCTTATGGGATTTCGACTTTATTTTCTTTTTCTTTTTCTAATTTGACCTTCCTAATTAACGTCGTAATTTTTGATGCAGGCAAGGCTTGGTCTTCGACCTAGTCCATCGGTCAAAATTCGGGATCCCTTTTTGGTCAAACAAAAAGTTTAAGAAACATCTCGGTTATTTCTTGGAACAACAATTTTCTAATGCCAACCAACCATAATTGCAAACCAAAAAAAAAATTGACAATTTAATAATTTATGTTAATTATTAAATTTGAGGAACAAAATTTATTTATGAAAATAAATTAATGACAAGTGTTTTTTATTAGACATACTTTAGAGGAAAATTGAAGAAGTAACCTGAGAAGTAAACAAATGATTAATTGTTGAATACATTTAATACTACTCCCTCCTTTCCATTATCTCATTAATTATAATATTAAGTAATTAATGTGGGTTTGAAATTTTTTACTATCCATGCACTAATTAATTATCCTTCCTCTTATCTCTCAATTACATTATTTTTTTAAGAGTAAAATAAGAAATGATTAATTTTTTTAGACATATATATATATATATATATATATATATATATATATATATATATATAAAACGTCTGAAAAATTCCTGGCAAAACTACTATATAATAAAAAAAGGAGACAATATTGTTTTTAGTTTGATGAAATGCATATCCCCATATAATTGTTATCAATGTAGGGTGATTGTATATAATATTACTACTATAATGGTTGTCATGTATTATAAATATTACTCCTCCACTATTAAATTGAATTTGGAGGAATTAGTTTATTGACGACGAGGTGTAAATCCAAAATTATCCTTTAGGCAACTCAAATAAGTATAATTTTATTATAAATTTATCTGATGCACGATGATTTGTGGGATAGTTATGAATAAAAATTTGATTTTGGCAAAAAATATACTCTATCATTTCAATAGAAAACAAATAAACCAATGGTCCACCAATTAACACTTTCTAATCCAGTCCACAATAGAGATTAGAAAATGCTGAAAATCAAATGGGAAGAAAAGTAATTAAACCTAACTGGAAAAAGGCCCAACAAACTGTTTCTATGAAATTTATAAGAGTAAACAAACTGTTTGCTTGTTGTACTTACATTATTAATAATAATAATAAAAAAAAGGGCTCTGGATAATTTCAGAAAAATTTCATAGTCCCTTTACCTTCTCAATAGAACAAGAACCTAATATCTTAAACAACACTCTTTGGAGTTTTGATAACAAAAGAAAAATGATAAGCCTCATATATAATAGAGATGAAAAAAGAAAGATCTCAAGTGTGAGTACAAATTTATAAAAAATAGGCAGTACTTGTCAAAAAATATTAACCCAGTGGTTTAATAGACAACTTGATATCTGTCGGGAGACTGATTGGCCGCAAGACCAGGAACTCTTCATATCAAAAAAATATATATAATTAAAATTATATTGTCAGACAATAGAATTTGTCAGAACAAATTTATAGCATACCTTTATTAAAACTACGTCGTTTTAAATAATCTTTTAAAAAACAAGTGGGGCCGTGGGTGATATTTTAGTAAATAAAAAGAAAGCAAGTGGGACCACTCTCTTTTAATATTATTTTGTTTTTAATATTCTTTTGTTTTAAGAGAGAGATGTTATTTAAGAGGTATGATTTAAAGAATTTGTTAGTGGTCTGGTGTGTAACAAACTTACGTTCCCGGATAATTTGTTGATTAACAGATATCATGAACTTATTGAATAAATAAACTGGTGGTACAAATTAACTTACTGAATAGACTTGCTCAAGCTTTGTTCTCTTTTCTACTTGGTACATGCATGTGATATAGGTCATGCTGCTCAATCTGAGTATGATCTGGATAGGGATGTGGTCTGAAATGAGAATTGGTACATGATCTTATGTCTTTATGTAAAAACTTGAGGTATTTGCTGAAGTTCATTGGGGGTGAGGGGTGCTTTATCTAGATAGAAAGCTAACTCAAACAAGAGAAAATGAAAACAGTAGAAAGCGCATGTATAGCAATAACTCATACATATTTCAGTGCGTTAGCTTTAACAAAGTAAAGCTTCCTAAAAGGGTTTCATGCATCTAGCAGACTCAGAATTATTGGTGTTTTTTTTTTTTGTCTAATTTTGTCAGTACGTGCACTTTTACCTAGTACTAGTTAGGAATGAACTTTTTATACGACTTATTGGGGGCACAAGGGATAACAGATTAAGCACTACTGCTCACTGGAACAATATTGACTGTCCTACCATAACCCAGCATAAGGAGTTTCATCAAGGGAACTCTCCTCATAACTGAGAGAGTACTCGCCGCTATTTCCAAACTCGTCTGTATAATCCTCCACACTACAAATAGTATCGGATGGCTCTGCAGAAGGATCCATCTCACTCCAGTCAAACTCATGCACATTGTTGGCATAGTGTTCAATATTTTCCGACCCATCAGAACCATTGACTTCAATTCCTTGCTCTACTTGTTCAGCACTTCCTTCCACCTCTGCTGGGGGCTCTTCAAGTAATTCCCTGATCAAGTCTTCATCAAACTCGGTAGCTTCAAAATCATCCAACAAAGTTTCAGAATCGCAATATTTTGGTTCCGAGGCCATTAATTTTTGCTCTTTTTTTTTTTGTGAAAGAAAAGGGTAAATTAATATAAGAGAAAATTGTGAAGGACTACCTGAAAAGAGGGATATGTATTTATAGGAAGGAAGTTCGTGTCACTCTCTGTAGTCAGTCTGTATCAAATTGAAAATTACTAGTACCTAATTGTGCTGGAAAACAGTGCAAAGAACATATGGGGACCGTGAAACATCAAATAAAGCTTGAAAAGAGTTGGAAACTTCTACTTAGCAAACACCCTTTGTATCACTATTCATCAGCATAAGTGCTGATAATCAAACATCACATTGGTGGGGCATGCATGCTTATCTCGTTTAACACCATAAAGCGAAAGTAAAATGTTTGGTAACTATTTTTGTTGCATTTCCATGCACAAGTCTACTTTTATATATATTCCCGTCTCTCGATCTGTATAGCTTATTTATTTGTATGACGGAGGAACACGCAACCATATATTATCCTCCCATTCGGTTGTGCACTCGTAAACTTTTAGTTAAATCACGCACGAGTTTGTTTTTAGTTCATAGTAAACTCAGTTTGGGTGGTCTCTTTTTCGAAATAATTGAGTCGTTAGGGACAGCATAGGCAAAGTGGTGGGCAAATGAATCAAATGGGAGGGTCTCACCAAAATGGGAGCATGGGTGGTTCAATACAAAAGAAGAAACCTAGTTGGGTAGTTCAATGAGCCAAACCTCCCTTGTTTAGAAAATATACATGGTCTATATATAGTAGTACTTAATAGTGCATATGATGGCACATGTGGCGTGCCTGCACATGTGTTTCATGCGGGACTATAGGGGCATCATTTGGGGGGGGGTTGTTAACTAGTTTATTAGGCCTACCTAATCCATTACATATACACTGACTTCCCCCTGGCCTGAATAAACAAATACGTCGGCTCTATTCTTATTTACTTGAACTCAGCTGGACTAGTTAGAATTCGACTCGCGAGTATCAAGTGAGTTTTAAACCGGATGGAAAACATAAGAAGGTTTGAGTTAAAATTTTCTAAATTTGTTTAAAGTTTCAAGGGTGTATTTTCAAATTGAAACGAAGGGGAAGGGGGGCATTATTGAGGGAATTGTAGTCAAGTCCTGACTATCAGCACTACTGAATACTTGTACTAATACGGAATACCCACCCCACCCCACCCCACCCTACCCTACCCTACCCTACCCTTTGTATTCAAGTTAAATGCAAAACATGAGAATACGTACAAAACACAAGAGTACTACTCCTACTGATTTCTTTGTATTTTGTGTGTTTATTATAGTCCAATACTATTATCGTTTTTCTTCCCTTTATTAGTAAAAAATTAGTTTTTCATCCTTGGTAAGTAAAAGAAATTATTGATGAGATTGACCTTTGATGTTAAATTAGAACTCCAATCTGGAAAAACAAATGAAACCGATCGAGTTCAATCCCTTTTACTAAATTACCATCTTAAAATTGTGTTCAAGTCTAGAGGTTCATTAGTGTTGTTAAAAACATTTAAATTGTATAAAATATCTTTAAGTTTCTTAAAACTATTATTTAAAAGATTTATTTGAGCTTTAGTTGTAAAACCCCAAATTTTACGAATAAAGATTTAATTTTCTCGAAATATTTTTTGAATATTATGGTGTGGATTAGATATAATGTTATAGTTGTGGGTAGTATTTATAAATTTGCAAAGTATGCAAGTTGTTATAAAATATTCTTTTTGTCGGGGAATATTCGTACGATGGCACAATCATTGGTAGACCCCACAACGGAAGTATTGTCGTAGTTAGAAAACGACAAAATTATCATTTTATAAAAATAACTACGAAAGTGTTACCGTTAAAACCGTTGAACTACCCTTAGTAAAAAAAGTACGATGAATACGCGTGGTTGCATAGTAGAGACACCAGTATTGATTATTAATGCTTACGTAAGAAGTCATTAAGTTATACTCAATTTTTTCTGAAGAATTGTTGCGATCATATCTCTCATATTATTGATTTAATTATTGTCACAAGATCATCTCGCATAATATGTTATATTATTAAATTAATAATTGAGGCGACAAAAGTTATTCATATTATTATTTGCAATATTGACAATGTCAGAAGTTACATCGAGGAGAGGTTTGGTCACCTAATCAATGGCACCAATAAGGAGAAATCTTTATCGAAAATCCCCCTCTTTCCTGGGAACGACCTGGTTGTTAAATATTGTGAATTATAATATTAATGATCAATAAGTTCGTGTTGATTAAAGATGACATTGATAGTTTCATTGTGTTAAAATTATTAGTGTTAGTGAAAATTGACATTTATTTCGATAATAATTGATAGTATTAGTAGTCCAGATGATAGTATTAGTAGTTCTCACTATTCTGTTAAATAGTGTGACAATAAATATAATGAGGACTTATTCTGAGAGTGGATATTGTCTAGAAGATAATATTTGTATTAAAACTCACAGCTCTCTTGTTGTATATTAAAGATTGTATTTGTATTCTGTACCATGTATTTGGCGACTCAGAATAGGTGATGTATACCTATTTTGGGGGCGTCACAGTAGGTATCAAAGCTTAGGGATATGATTCCTGGTTGAGATGTGAGACAAGAACTAGGAGGGGAGAGACGGGGAATTCTTTCGCTAGTATGACCTACCTAAGTTTATTTGGTATTTAATTGGTTGGTCAGAGTATAGGGATAATATGTGATATGTTAATTAACCCTTGTTTTGTGGCGATTTGAAAATGACATCCGAGAATGTTGAGAATAGCAATGGAGCACGGAGGCCGCCGTTGAGTCTCCACATATCAATAATCAGGATAATATGCATTAGGAAGGCGATAATCCTCCTGTAAACAACAACACTGACCAAATGATGAATGATGGAATGTTCAGAGGCTTTATGCAATTCATGCAACAACAGGTAAGAGAGACCCATGTTCAAAATATAGGTGGAAATAATGGCAACCCACGGTCGGTCACCGCGAAGCAGTTCAAGGAGCTGGGACCACCGGAGTTTTTGGGAAAGCCAGAACCACTTAAGGCGGAGACATAGTTTTAGCAGATCACCAAGATATTTGATGTCTTAGGATGCTCAGAGGATCAAACGGTTCCATTTTCCACCTTTATGTTGCGTGAAGAGGCAGATTACTGGTGGGAATCTGTAAAATGTACCCAGACTGACACACTCAAGATGTCTTGGGAGAAGTTCCAAGAGCTGTTCAACGACAAGTACTTTCCCGAAAGTATTCGTCACATGAAGGAGGTGGAGTTCATCAAGCTGGAGCAAAACAATATGACCGTGTCGCGAAGACGAGGCTAAGTTTGCCGAAGAGTTGTCTCGGTTGCATCCCATTTGGTCGATAATGAGGGAGCGAATGATGCGAATGTTTCTAAGAGGTTTGAAACCCAATATACGTCAATACCTCATTTCTCACAAACTTTGTTTGTATTCGGATGTTGTGAATAGGGCTCGATTATTGGGTAGCGATAATGAGTCAAAGCACAACCAAAAGGCAACAACCAACAACACGATAATAATCGTACCGGTGGCAATGGTCATCGGAACAATGATAACCATCGTGGGAGAAATTATCATGCCATGAATGGTAACCACTTCGGTGGTAATCATGGCCAAGATAATAGAAGTGGAAATTTCAAGAAGAGAAGGTTCAATAATGATGGAAAGACAGCAGCATCAGCACCCATTTCAAAGGAAGAAAAATGACCACTGGTCGTATGTTTCAAATGCGGACATGAGGGACACATCCGTCCAAACTGTACGCAACAATCCAAAGCGTGTTTTAATTGCGGAAGAGAAGGTCACCTAGCTCGATTTTGTCGTATGGTGAAGTCAAGTCCAGCTGGGATGGTGATGCCAAAGGATGTCCCAGACAAGCCAAAGCCGGTAGTTTAAGAGAGAGCATTTTTTTTTCGTGACGAGGAACCTGAATAAAATTATCACGGGTAAGTTAATCATAAACTCTTCGAAGTCTATCTCTGAGTGTTAGAATCTGGGTTCTTCTCACTCTTTCATTCCACTTAGTTGTGTTCAATGTTTGAATTTAACTCTGGAGAAGTTAGACTTTGATTTATCTGTTGAAACTCAGTTGGGAGAAACCTTCGTTATCTCCATTATTTATAAATCTTGTTTAATTCAAATCAACACTTTCACGTTACATGTCGATCTTATCTCTTTGAAAATACTTGCCTTTGATGTGATTTTAGGAATCGATTGGTTAACTACTCATCATGCTTTTAATAAGGTTGTTAGCTTTCATAGTCCTAACCAACCTGTTATGCGAATTCAAGCAACCAAACCACTAAAGTCAATCATTGTCATATCAAGCCATAAGTAAAGAGCCCCGGTCCTTTCATTGTTGATTTCCTTGTGTAAAATGCACCGAAGCCAGACTTTTCGTAGGGGACGTTGTGAATAACGATGGCAAGTTTATAGGTATCAATGTGACGTGTTATCCAAGTCTTGGATGAGAGTTGTAACGACCCCAAAATAGGTCCATTCAATCCAACCCATTCTGAGTCGTCAAATACATGGTACAGAATACAACTACAACTTTATTACAACAATTGTCGTGCAAAATACAACAACACATATACTGTGAGTTTGGATACAAATATATACCAAATGTGATACATGTCCCAACCGTGGACAACACTCACAAATGATGACACCTTACATAAAGGTATAGTCAAAGACCATTTTAGAAACTAAAATCTTTGGGAAGTGCTCGAGGAAACCTTCGTACATGGGAGGCCGTGCGTCTCAGGTTATGATAGATATCATATGTCCGAGAGAATTATCCTTGGTTGACCTAATAGACCTAAAGAAAAACGAGAAGATTACTATCATATTCTTCTCAATGGTGAGTCTTCTCTTGATTTATCATTATCTCCACTATCTCAAATTGAGAATTATACTTCAAACAAACACCAAGATTATATAGGTAGTGCTCAGTATATATACTCGGCAAGTGGATGAGCACATCCTCATCTTATGATGATACGTGGTTGTATGTCATTAGACATCTTGTATGATAGTGACAAAACACCCTTCCGACGTTGGGTTCACCTCACCTCAACACCTATAGACCACCGTTCTATTACCCTGTTATCCCCCGCTCGACCCAGCTATACTTTTATTACGAAAGGAATTGTGAAGCAAAAGGGTGAGCACAACTAGCCTTCGATAAAGAATATCACGACTAAAGATAATTAAATTATCAATAGCCTTCATCAGTAATAAATCAGAGATTTAGAACATATGGTAGATGATAAAACTTTTCAACCATAGTTGCAGCGGAACGAGCAATCCATTAGAAGAGTCAAATAGACCATAAAATCTATTATCTTATCCATGTTAAAAGTCTACCAACAATGTTTTATCCATGTAACATCAATCAACAATTCTGGTCCACAATCATATGAATAACTCATAATCATAATTGTAGTTCTAAGTTCTCTTCTCATCCAGACGAAGATAATTTTCATCACCTATCTTTTACCGAAACATCAAAGATCATGGTTACACCAAATCACATTTCTTGTTCATAATCATACTAATAATTTCATCTTTGCACTACTACCAAAGATATTCATTTTATATCACCAGTTGGTCATGTTCATCTCAACACATGTTCATCTTTTGCTTCTTGGCCAAAGATATTCAACAACATGTCATCTTTGCAGACTACTGACCAAAGATATTCATCAATAATTCATCTTTGCACCTACTGTGCCAAAGATATTCATCAATAATTCATATTTGCACTACTGAGCCAAAGATATTCCTCAGCAGTTCATATTTGCACTATTATAGGCCAAATATATTATTATCTCAAAGAAATATATAATCATTTCAGAATTTATATAAACAATAATTATAACCATGTTGATCATTTCACCTTTGCACTTAAGCTAAAGATATTCAATTATAAATTCAATGGTCACGATCATACCAGTCAACAATTCAACTTTCAGACCATCTTGGCCAAAGAGAACTCATAGTCATGATCATACCAATAATCTACCCATCTTTACACTCAAGTCAAAGAGAAATTAATATCATCATTAGGGTTATAAAAATGTTATATATGATAATAAAAATAATATAATCAACATATAGATTTAATCTCAAGAGTAATATTCATAACTCAACTATAATTTGGTCAGAAAAAAAAAACCAATTTTGTCGTGAATAGTATCCGTGAATAGTAACTCATGAATAGTAACTCGTGAATAGTAACTCATGAATAATAACTCATGAATAGTAAACCCGACTCAAAAAGGTAGAAATTCCACAATAAAATCCATACCAATATTTTGGTATAATGATATTGAAAGAATAATATTTTTTTAAAGCTTATAAACAATTTATTTTAATTGTTTACACTTTACTAAATAATGCATTTAATCATTCTAAAATGCCAAACTCATAAGATTTCATCACCAATAACCAAAATCCTCATCAAAAAAATGCAGATATACCTCATGTAGGATTCTCAAGCTATAAAATCCTATTTTCTAATTTTCTTACCTCACATAACATATTTAATTCATTTACTCATAACTAGTCCATTTTCATGAAAAATAATAAATCAATTCCAAAAATATTTCTTTTCTGAGATTTAGCAGAATATAGTCCTATATTGAACATATATTTTTATCAGAATTTTTAAAATTCATTTACTATTTTTCATATGGTCAAAACCGCCGAATATTAAAACATTTATCATAAATTGTACTTTTATCCAAAAATTCCGAAACTTCAATAATTCATAGAAAATAGCCCGTTTATCAGAAAAATTCAAAACTCGCGACTTTCTATGGGAAATTCCATTCTCTATAACTTTGCAGAAGAAAATTTTCCAAACAGAAATTGACCAAAATCAACAAACGAGCGATTTTACAGTCTATAATCAATTTTCGGTCAAAAAATTGTGTCCACCGACACCCAAAACATATGTTAAATATTTAATGCCACAAAAATACTCTTCCTCCTCATATACTCATATATCCCACATTCATTGTAAAAATATTACCAATTAATATATTATTAAAATAATATATTTAAATGAATTATTTTATCGAAAAAGATAAAATATTAATTTTCAATAGTTGTCACATTAAAAATTTTCTCCATCTATATCCACAATAAATATTTTCTTTATCATAATAATTAATAATTAATTATTCACAAATAATATTACAGACTCACGATCTCGACAACCGGTAGTTCGAGGGATAGAGGGCTTTCCAATAAGGATTTCTCTTACTTGGTAGCCGCAATTAGGTGACCAAACCTCTCCTTAGACAGAACTTTCTAGACATTGCCAATAATGTTAAGCGATAATATTATTCAAATAATTTGATTTATTGATCGATAATAGAAAATCGTGTAGTAAGTGACAATTATTGAAACAATAATAATATATAATATCAACGCAAGCAATTATTGAATCAATAAAATAAAATATTGAGCGGTAATTCTTCGTAAATAATTATTGAGTAGTAGTGCTTTTTACGTAAGAATCAATAATTCAAAAATACTATGTAATACTGCAGGTGTCTTTCATCGTGCAGAACAACGTATTACTTTATTTTTTACCAAGGTATTCCAACGGTGTTAAGCGTAAAAACTCAAACTTGTCGTTTTCTTCATCATCAAGCTTAGTTATTAGTTATGGGGCCCATAAATGATCAACTGGCCAGTCATGCGGATATTCCCGACAAAAAGAATATTCCACGACCAAACGAATATTCTCCGACAACAATGAATATTTTATAGCCACTTGTGTGTTTTGTAAAATTTGTATATTTCACCCATAACTTTAAAATTTTATCAATTTTAAGATTTACTGAATAATAATTATAAGAAAAATTGAATACTTTTATTTCATAAAATTCGGGGTCTTACAAGAGTCACAGTTGTGAATGATATTTCTATTGTTAATAAATTTCCTGACGTATTCTTGAAGACATCTTAGCCTACCCCTAGAGCGTGAAATCGAATTTTGTATTGACCCCAGTATAAAACCCATTTCTTAAACCCTCAAATATTTTCTTCACCTAAAACGAACGTAACATGCGCCAAAGACGTTGACTCGAGCTGTTGAAGATTACGATCGTACCATTCAATACCATCGTGGGAAAAACGAACGTGGTAGCTGACGCGTTGAGTAGAAGATCGTATGCGTTTATGAGTGTGAATATACGAACCTACGTGAAGATAACGAATATATGAGTAGAATCGACTTTAATCGATAAAGTTAAAGTCGCTCAAGCTAAACACTCAGAGCTGATGAATGTAAAAAAGAAGGTTCAAGAGGGCGTTATTCTAGAAGCAAAAATCGATGAAGAGAGAAAATCTCAACCCTCGATTTTATTGACTCATTTGAAATCCTTGATCGAGTAGGAACTGTGGCCTATAGACTCGTTTTACCACCAAGTATGTCGCGTGTTCATAACGTTTTTCACATATCGATGTTACGTAAATATGTGGATGACCCAAACCACATTATTGATTTAGAATCGGACGAGATAACGGATAATATAATGTATAAAGATGTACCTGTTAAAATCCTGGAATGTATTCAACACTCAAAGGTTATACCTCAAGAGTTAGAATCGGACGAAGTGTCCTCTTCTGTTCGGCATAGCAAGTACGTACGTAAATTTCGAAGGCGAAATTTCATAAGGAGGAGAGATTGTAAATTCCCAAATTTTACGAATAAAGATTTAAATTTCTCGAATTATTTTTTTTTGAATATTATGGTGTGGATTTAATATAATGTTATAGTTGTGGGTAATATTTATAAATTTTACAAAGTATGCAAGTTGTTATATTATATTCGATTGGTCGGGGAATATTCATTGTGTCGGAGAATATTCGTACGACGGCACAATCATTGGTGGACTCCACAACGGAATTATTGTCGGATTGAGAAAATGACAAAAATATTTTTATGAAAAATAACGTCGAAAGTTTTACAAGATTATCTTGTTGAACTACTCGGTAGTAAAAAAACAAAGATGTCGTGTTGGTTGCATAAGTAATACACACAGTATTGATTATTGATGCTTTATTGAGAAGTCACTCCGGTTTTGTTCAATTATTTCTCTGATGAGTTCTGCATAGTATCTCACGTTATTTGATTCAATTATTGTTGATTGTTATATATATATATATATTATATATATAAGTTTTGTTTTATTAGTATTATTAATGTAATAAAATAGAAAAGCTTTTTATAAAAAAGAATACTTTTATAAAGTTATTCTATAAATAGAATATATTATATTCTATTATGCATAGTATTTTGCATAGTAAAATCTTTTTATATAAAATGTAATACTTTTATAAAGTTATTCTATAAATAGAATATATTATATTTTATTATGCATAGTGTTGCATATAGTGCCTGCATAGTATTTTTGCATAGTAAATTTTTTTATATAAAGCAGAATACTTTTATAAAGTTATTTGTTTTATTAGATTATAAATAGAATATATTTTATTTTATTTAAAAGATTTTGCTTTAAATATGGATAGATTCGATTAAAAGTAAATTAATACGGACCGTTCATGAATTAGTTCTTATGCAATCCATTCTTCTATAAATAGAAGCTCATTCCTTCATTATTTCTTACTTAATTCTTTGAAACTCTCTAGAGAGAAACTATAGAGAGAAAGAAAAAAAGTATTCTCGCTACTTCTTACTTCTATATCCGGTTTCTTTATAAGGTAAGGGTATTATTTCTTTCGTATTCATGAAGAGAACTTATGTTATTCCATTATTTAATATTTTGTTGGAATCACCTGTATACGCGGTCTACCCTATACTTGGTGAAATTCTTCTGTTATTCCATTCTTTATTATTACGTTGGAATATCATGTCCGCAAGGCTAGCGTTCTTTGGGACACGGTTCCGTCTTTATTATTACATTGGCTGGAATATTACATGCGTGCGTTTTACGTCGGACTGGTTCCGTTATTTATTATTATGTTGGAATAAACATCATCGCAAATACCGCATGCGTGGTGATTTTGTTGTTATTCCATTCTTTATTATTACATTTGGAACATCCTCGTAAATGCAATTTCATTGGACTCGGTTCCGTTATTTATTATTACATTGGAATAACTTTGTCTGTCTGCAAGCACCGCATGCATGGTGATTTTCGTAGTTATTCCATTCTTTATTATTCGTTAGAACATCCGCTTCGGCATGTAATTTACTTTGACACGGTTCCGTTATTTATTATTACATTGGAATAACATGTATACATCACAATACCGCATGCATGGTGATTTCGTTGTTATTCCATTCTTTATTATTACATTGGAATATCACAGCCGGTGCGCGTATTATGCCCTACGACTGGTTCCATTATTTATTATTACATTGGAATAACTTGCTCATACATCTGCAATCCGCATGCGTGGTGATTTCTTTTGTTATTCCATTCTTTATTATACTCGGTTGGTTAGAGTTTTGACTTTATACTCCATGAAATTAGTGGAATATCCTTGATATTTGCGCTTCATCCGAAGATCTTTTCATGGAAATATTCTTCTGAGCATTCTTGAATTTTACTCTACAAAGAAGTATCATGTTGATAATTTGGACGTTATTAGTTCCTGAATAAATTAATTCTTGTTTTATTGAATTATTATGTCATTGTCATCATCCTCATGTTTATATTATGTTGAAAGTCATTTGTGGTAGGTAGTGCATAGATGGACTTGGTATGATTATGACCGAGGATTATTTGGTATAATCATGGTAGTAATGTTACAAATAATGTGGAAAAAAGTCTTCATTGGTAGTAGTGCATTGATGGACAGTTTTTGGTATGATTATGACTATGGATTCTCTTCGGCTAAGGGAGCAAAGATGAATTATTTTATGGCATGATCAGGACCGTTGATGAATACACGAATATCCTTGGCCCGTGGTGCATGGATAATTTGTGGTCGTGATACTAATGAATATCCTTGGCCGTAGTACAGGGATGATGTGGAATATTTATTAAGTTGAGTCTCAGCGATAAAAGTGATGAAAAACCTTTTTAAATCATAAAAGATAGTAGATTTTATTCTCTACTTGACTTTTTTAATGGATTGCTTGTTCCGTTGCAGATAAACTTGATGTCTATTATGTAACGACCCCAAAATAGGTCCATTCAGTCCAACCCATTCTGAGTCGCCAAATACATGGTACAGAATACAACTACAACTTTATTACAACAATTGTCGTGCAAAATACAACAACACATATATATTTGTGAGTTTGGATACAAATATATACCAAATGTGACACATGTCCCAACCGTGGACAACACCTCACATGTTGACACCTTACATAAAGGTATAGTCAAAAGACATTTTAGAAACTAAAATCTTTGGGAAGTGCTTCGAGAAACCTTCGTACATGGGAGGCCATGCGCCTACAGGTTATGATAGATATTATATGTCCGAGAGAATTATCCTTGGTTGACCTAATAGACCCCTAAAGAAAAACGAGAAGATTACTATCATATTCTTCCCAATGGTGAGTCTTCTCTTGATTTATCATTATCTCCACTATCTCAAATTGAGAATTATACTTCAAACAAACACCAAGATTATATAGGTAGTGCAGGTATATATACTCAAAGAAGTGGATGAGCACATCCTCGTCTTATGATGATACGTGGTTGTATGTCATTAGACATCTTGTATGATAGTGACAAAACACCTTCCAACGTTGGGTTCGCTTTCACCCTATTAGATTCACCAAATATAACTACTAAACGATGACCACCGATTCTATTCCCTTGTTACCCCGCCGACCCATTTACTACTCTTTTTTACGAAAGGAATTGTAAAAGCAAAAGGTGAGCACAACTATTTCGAGAAAGAATATCATGACTAAAGATAATTAAATTATCAATAGCCTCCATCAATAATAAATCGTAGATTTAGAACATATGGTAGATGATAAAAATTTCAACCATAGTTGCAAGTGAACGAAGCAATCCATTAGAAGAGTCAAATAGACTATAAAGTCTATTATCTTCTCCATGTTAAAAATCCACCAACAATGTTTTATCCTCGTAACATCAATCAACAATTCTCGGTCCATAATCATATGAATAACTCATAATCTATAATTGTAGTTCTAAATTCTCTTCTCATCCGGATGAAGATAATTTTCATCACCTATCTTTACGAAACATCAAAGATCATGGTTACACCAAATCACATTTTTTGTTCATAATCATACTAATAATTTCATCTTTGAACTACGGCCAAAGATATTCATTTGTATCACCAGTTGGTCATGTTCATCTCAACACATGTTCATCTTTGCACTACTGGCCAAAGATATTCAACAACATGTCATCTTTGCACTACGGCCAAAGATATTCATCAATAATTCATCTTTGCACTACAGGCCAAAGATATTCATCAATAATTCATCTTTGCACTACAGGCCAAATATATTATTATCTCAAAGAAATATATAATCATTTCAGAATTTATATAAACAATAATTATAACCATGTTGATCATTTCACCTTTGCACTTAAGCTAAAGATATTGGTTTATATATTCAATGGTCATGATCATACCAAACCAACAATTTAACTTTACACTTCTTGGCCAAAAAGAGAACCCATAGTCATGATCATACAAAAAATTTACCCATCTTTACACTCAAGTCAAAGAGAAATATCATCATTAGGGTTATAAAAATGTTATATATGATAATAAAAATAATATGATCAACATATAGTTTTAATCTCAAGAGAAATATTCATAACTCAACTATAATTTGGTCAGAAAAAGAAACCAATTTTATCGTGAATAGTACCCATGAATAGTAACTCGTGAATAGTAACTCGTGAATAGTAACTCGTGAATAGTAAACCCAACTCAAAAAGGTAGAAATTCCACAATAAAATCCATACCAATATTTTGGTATAATGATATTGAAATAACATTTTTTAAACTTATAAACAATTTATTTTAATTGTTTACACTTTATTAAATAATGCATTTAATCATCCTAAAATTTCAAACTCATAATATTTCATCACCAATAACCAAAACCCTCATCAAAAATATGCATATACCTCATATAGGATTCTCAAGCCATAAAATCATATTTTCCAAATTTTTTTACTTCACATAACATATTTAATTCATTTACTCATAACTAGTCTATTTTCATGAAAAATACCAAATCAATTCTAAAAATATTTCTTTTCTGGAATTTAGTAGAATATAGTCCCATATTGAAATATATATTTCTCTCTAATTTTAAAATTCATTTACTATTTTTTTTATATGGCCAAAAGCGCGAATATTTAGACATTTATCACAAATTGTACTTTTATCTAAAAATTCAGAAATTCACAGAGTACACTGATATTATATAGATGTACTCCCAATAAAAATTTTATCAATTTTGGAATTAACCACAAGGAGTTATAAGTTGTTACTTTTAAAATAGTCTTTTCCCAGTAAAATTCATAATTCTTAATCTATACATCGTAGAAAATCGCCATTTTTGGACACAATCAACAAAACTCATCAAATTATCATTTCAAATTTTTCCAGAATTTTTGAAGGTCTGAAAAGTTACGAAACATGAAAAACATCACAACCCTTAAAATCCCCTACCTCAAAAAAGCAGTATTTCTGATTGGAATAACGCTGAACGAACTTGCACTGTATAGCAACAACTCAAGATACAAGAATACACTTGATAATATAGAGAAAAATAGAGAAAACTTGGGTTTACGGTGTGATTTTCAATTCTAACTTAAGCTTCTATTTATAGGAAAATGCTTTAACGCATGAAAGAGACTAAAATAATAAAATATTATTTTTCTTTTCTACACACCAACCATCCAAGACCAGCCATCCAAGCATGCCAATTCTGAAAAAAATATAGCAGCCCACATGTTATTAACACCAACCAAAGTGGGTCCCACCATATAATTTAATAAAATCATTTTATTTTTGAAACTTCAATAATTCATAGAAAATAGCCCGTTTATCAGAAAAATTCAAAACTCGCGGTTTTTCATGGGAAATTCCATTCTCTACAACTTTGCAGAAGAAAATTTTTCCAAATTCCAAATGAAATTGACCGAAATCAACAAACGAAAGCGATTTTACGATACTATAATCAATTTTCGGTCAAGAATTGTGTCCACCGACACCCAAAACATATGTTAAATATTTAATGCCACAAAAATACTCTTCCTCCTCATATACTCATATATCCCACATTCATTGTAAAAATATTACCGTTAATATATTATTAAAATAATATATTTAAATGAATTATTTTATCAGAAAAAGATAAAATATTAATTTTCAATAGTTGTCACATTAAAAATTTTCTCCATCTATATCCACAATAAATATTTTCTTTGTCATAATAATTAATAATTAATTATTCACAAATAATATTACAGACTCACAGTACTGACAACCAGGCAGTTCCCAGGATAGAGGGAGCTTTCCAATAAGGATTTCTCCTTACCGGCGCACAATTAGGTGACCAAACCTCTCCTTAGACAGAACTTTCTAGACATTGCCAATAATGTTATCTGATAATATTATTCAAATAATTTGAATTATTGATCGATAATAAAAATCTTGTCTTGATGACAATTATTGAAACAATAATAATATATAATATCAACGCAGCAATTATTGAATCAATAAAATAAAATATTGAACAGTAATTACTGTAACAATTATTGAGTAGTGCCTTCTTACGTAAGAATCAATAATTCAAAAATACTGTGTAATACCGTGTGCTACTGTGCAACAACGCGTATTACTTTATTTTACCAACCGGGTATTCCAACAGTGTTAACGGTAAAAACTCAAACTTGTCATTTTCTTCATCCGACAGTTATTCCGTTATGGGGCCCACAAATGATACGGCCGTGGTCGACGGATATTCGACAAAAAGAATATTCCACCACCAAACGAATATTCTCCGACAACAATGAATATTTTATAGCCACTTGTGTGTTTTGTAAAATTTGTATATTTCACCCATAACTTTAAACTTTTATCAATTTTAACATTTACTGAATCATAATTATAAGAAAAATTGAATAATTTTATTTCATAAAATTCGGGGTCTTACATATTATATTTTATCAGTTTAACATTGTTGAAGACTAATGATAATTTATTCTGCATTATCTTAGTCATAATATTTCTTACTGGGCTAGTTGAGCTCACCCTTTCTTTCACTGCTCTCTTTAGGAAATGAGAACGTAGCCGGGACTAGTCAGGAAACGGAGTGATGGTCCAGATGATAGTATTAGTAGTCCTCACTATTCTGTTAAATAGTGTGACAATAAATGTAATGAGGACTTATTCTGAGAGTGGATATTGTCTAGAAAACAATATTTGTATTAAAACTCACAGCTCTATTGTTGTATATTAAAGATTGTATTTGTATTCTGTACCATGTATTTGGCGACTCAGAATAGATGATGTATACCTATTTTGGGGGCGTCACATTTACTATTAGGGGAGTTGGTGCAAGATTGATATATAATACTTGCATGACTAAGTTAAAAATAGAGGTATAGATGGAGGTATTATATTGTAATTCGTATTTTCACATGTCTAGAACTATTGATTCACATGATTTACTATTGATTCACATGATTTACTATTAGGGGAGGTGATGCAAGTTTGATAATACTTGCAGGACTAAATTAAAAATGAAGAAAAAGAGGAAGGTATTATACTGTAATATTTCGAGCCCCAAAACGTGCAATTATCGAAACTATATTTTCCTATAAATAGAAGCTCATTCCTTCATTATTTTTCACTAATTCACTAAAATTATAGATCAATTATTATAGAGAAAAATTATAGAGAGAAAGAAGAAGAAGAAGTCTGCTACCTTATTCCAATTATCCGCTTTTTCTTACAAGTAAAGGGTATTATTATTTTTTCGTATTCATGAAGAGAGAGCTATAGTTATTCCATTCCTTATTATTACATTGGAATAACTCGTATATCATAAATACCGCATACGTGGTGAAATTCTTCTATTATTTCATTTTTATTATTACATTGGAATAACTTTCATTTATATCGCTGATCTATCGCACACAGTGAATCTGTTGTTATTCCATTCTTTATTATTCAGTAGGAATATTACATGCAGACGGATTACGCTTGACCTTGTTCGGGTTCTTTATTATTACATTGGAATATCCTGCATCATGCGGATTACGCGTGACTGGTCCCGTTCTTTATTATTCTATTGGAATATCTGTTTCATGCGTATTACGCATTTGACTGGTTCCATTATTTATTATTCTATTGGAATAACACATGCATGCGATCTATCGTATGCTCGGTGAATTGTTACATTATTCCATTCTTTATTATTACATTGGAATAACACATACATGTGGATTATCTGCATGCATGGTGAATGATCCTTCGTATTCATTCTTTATTAAATTGTGGAAATGATCATCTCACGTGGATTCTGCATAGCGGTGAAAATCCATTCATAGTTTCAGTATATTCTATTATACTCGTATGAGATATCATTTCTTTTGTACTCATGTAGAATATCATTTTCTTTGGTATTTTTTTTGAGTTACTATTCACCCTGATTCTTATTCACTCTAGTATTATTCATTCGGGTATTCGGGACACTTTTAGTGTCGAGAATATTTATTCACGAGTTCTTATTCACCCAAATTACTATTCACCCGAATATTATTCCTCACTCGAGTATTTGGGGTACTTATTTACGTCGAAGTCTTATTCACGTAAGTACTATTTCAATATTATTCATGTGGTCTTATTCACTTGGGTCTTATTTATTCGAATTTTTTTTCTCATCTAAATTATTTTTGGTACATGAATATTATTCTTGAATTTTACTCTACAAAGCAGCATCATGTTGACAATTTGGACGTTATTGATTTTTGGATAAATTAAATTATAAATCTTTAAAATTTATCATTGAACTTGTTTTATTGAATTATTATGACATTATCATCATCCTCATGCTTATATTATGATTAAAGTCATCTTTGGCTTACGTGCATAGATGGAGTTGGTATAATTATGACCAGGGATTATTCGGTATAATCATAACCGTAATGTAACGAATGATGTGGTAAAAGTCCTCATTGACCTGTAGTTCATTGATGAACAGTTGTTGGTATGATTATGATCAGGAATTATTTGATATAATCATGACCATTGATAATTACATGAATATCTTTGGCCATGGTGCAGGGATGATTCGATTTTATTTATTAAGCTGAGTCTCAGCAATAAAGTTGATGAAAATTTTTCTAAATCATAGAAGATAATAGATTTTATGCTCTACTTGACTCTTCTAATGGATTGTTTATTCCGCTGCAGTTGTTGATCTAAAACTTGTTGTCTATTGTATTCTATTAGTTGTTATACTGTTGAATGCTAAGGATAATTTATTCTGCATTATCTTAGTCATAATATTTCTTATTGGGCTAGTTGAGCTCATATTTTCTTTCATTGTTCTATTCAGGAAATGAGAATATAGCTGGGATGAGTCGGGGAATAGAGTGATGGTCCAGTATAAGTGGCTTTAGTAGTCCTCACTATTCTACGAAATAATGTGATAATAATTGTAATGAGGACTCCATTGAGTGTTGATATTGTCTAGATGACAATATTCTTGTTTAAACTCTCAGCTATATTTGTCGTATTTTACACGATAGTTGTATAATTAAGTTGTATTTGAATTTATGTACTATGTATCTGACGACCCAAGATGAATAATGTATAACTGTTTTGGGAGCGTCACATTAATTGTCGTGGTTAATTAAATAATGATTAGTTTGCAGGTTGTACTTCGCTTTCTCTATTTTATTTGTCTAAAAAAATAAAAAATAAAAAGATTATGCATGGTTAATGACATAAAATACAGACAAGACAAAAAAATGTATTTATATAATTAAATAACATTAGATTATACAATTTAAAATTTATCAAACAAGAAAAAATTCAAAGTATTTGACATATATAATGTAATAGAAACATACATCACTTTCAAGTGCATGTTCTGTTGTATATATACAATACACTACGTACTTGCATCTACAAAAGGTATATATATATATATATATATATATATATATATATATATATATATATATATATATATATTTATCTCAAGTTTTCCTTAATTTCTACATACAAATATTGAATTCTTGAAATATATGTGGTCCAAGTCCTGGGTTGAGTTTGGGTTACGTTACACCTATCTTGTCAAATGCATGTCAGGCAATAGGCAGTAGTACGTATATCTAGGTTTTAATAAATTAATTAATTACTCCCTTCGTTCTAAATTAATTGTTCAGTTTTGATTTTTTTAAGTTAAATTGACTATTTTTAGAATTAATAATTAAGCATATATAAATATATTTCTAAAATTATAAAAATTGGAATTAATAATAAATTATATATACTTTCTTTTGGTTATAATCTCTTCACCTATATTTTAGCAAAAATAATAAAAAGATTAATTTTAAAAATGGTCAATTTAACTTTAAAAAATTAAAACTGAACAATTAATTTGAGACGAAGAGAGTAATTAATAATATAATTTGAATTCTTTCCGACATATATTTAAATGCAATTACTCATTTCTACTAAAATTATTTTAATATTTGTCACTCATATATTTAAATGCAATAGGTTTTATATTTTCTTGTTGTAGATTTGGGAGATAGAATATTCACATCAATGGGGTTTGATGTTGATTAATTCTCCTTTTTGTTGTTGGAGAATCTCTGCCCTAAAAGTATAGTCTGCTTGCTTGTGTGGTATTAACATCCTTTTCAAATATTTCTTTTATTTTCTATGTATTTTGATGGTATTCTGGATTTCATTTGACAAGTTGTGTGGCAAAAGGGAAGAAAGTTAATTTATACTAACAGATTACTAAATGTTACTAGTAGTTAATTTTGACTTCTGATACTGTTTTGAAAGGGAGTAAGTACATGATATTGCAGTTATGGGATGTTGTCTATTATTGTTATGGGTTTCAGTTTATGTATTGATTGCTATGGGTTTCAGTTTCAGTTTTAGTTTTGAATGCATGATGTGCAGTTGTTTGTCTGTGTTGCTACTACTCCGATGAAATTACATTTTACATGAATATATATATATGTTACTACTTACTACTACATTTTGCAATGCAAGTTTGCATAGTTTATTTATTTCAAAATATAATATTACTCCATCCGTCTCATGATAAAAATTCTTATTATTATTTTGAGTAGTCCTATGTTAAATGTCCACTTTCCTTTAATAACCAAACTTTTACACATATTTCCCTATTATGTTCGTAGCATTAAATATCTCATACTTTTTTTATTCTAATTCTCTCTCCATATTTAATAAGTACGGAGAGAGAATATTTTGAATTGAATAGCTAGAAAGTCACTCTCTCACCTACATTGAAAATAATTAATGACATTATTATAGGCAATTTTATCATTTCATTCATCTTCTTAATATGCGTGAAAAGTTCAACAGAATTTTTATCCTAGGACGTTGGGAGTAATAATTAATTGTGGTTGCATATTTTTAACAAACTTACTATTTTTGAATAATTTACGAATCACTTAATTAAAAATATTTTTTTATTTATAAATAATATTTTAGTAATGGATTATTTAGTTTATTTACCATATAACTGAAAATTTAATTATGAGTTTGTTGGCTGTTTTTAAAAATATAAGCTGTTATTAAAACATGAACATGAGCTGGCTGACCGTACGTTTTTAAAAACAGGCTGTTATTCAAACATGGACATAAAAGCATAAGCTTCATAAAAACATAAGCTTTTATTAAAACATGCTGGAAGTCGTGGGCTAGTGGACCATTTAAAAACTCTGATTTTGTTTTGTTGGCTTCGGCTTAACTTGGGGCATAAAAGTTAAAAATTAATTTTAAACCAGTCCGCTAGAATAACTAACGGACAACGTGGTGTAGTTTTAAATCTCATCCGATATTCTTTGATTTGGAAGTAATTTATCAAATTTTGATCCATAACAAATAGATACTATGAATCATTGCCCACATATATATTAACTAAGATTGGTTTAAGTTCTATCTTAGTTAGATACTTCATCCGGCTCTTAATATATGTCATTTTAAAATTGTGCTCAAATATTAAGAAAAAAATTATTATATAATATTAAATATAATATTCTTAAATTCCCATTATTTTTGTTTAAAAAAAGTTATGTAGGCCACACAAATTTTTAAAAGGAAAAAATACAATCAACTCCAACATGACAACAAGTAGAATTATATTCTTTCATGAAGAAAGTCTAATTTGAATGTTGATATTAATTTTTGTGGAGAATTTTCAGATTATATTGTTACAAATTTTAATGAAGTCGAAATTCAACCATGTTAAACAAGAGAGAGGGGGGAGAACAGCAAAAATAAAAGTAACAAAAATTAGAAAACTGCAATCAGATAAAATAGGAGTGAATTTTGTTGTGATAAGAGGAGGAAAAAAAGTTAAAACTAATTCTTGTATATAAATATACATACAAAGATGACATCACTAGAATCTATTCTTCAATCCTTATATATTACAAAGATGACATCACTAATTCCAATTGATTGGAATCAATCCTTATCTATAAAAAGACATCCACATCATATTACATCATCAAAATTGGTGAGTTAATCCTTCAATCCTTATATATATAAATATTACATCATCAAAATTGGCGAGTTAACTCAATCAAAATTGACGAGTCAACTCAGTTAATTTTTTAAAAAAGGTGAGCAATATCAATTAAAGATTAAATTGATCCTCTTCCTCTCAATCGTAAAAAACGAAGAGTTGGAAATAGAAAGTTACTCATATTATAATTATTAATTACAATTTCTACTGCAAAGAAGTATTTCAGGATTCATCTCTAATAAGTTATCTGCTATCGAAATTGTTCGAACTCAACACTCCAGGTAAATTTCTTTTATATTTATTGTGAGTATAATATATGTAGGCTTCATTTAACTTTTGGAAATTTTGTTATTTGGTTGTAAATATTTTAATAACTACAAGAAAAAATATTATCGACTCTTGGTGCTTATCAAATTAATGTTTCACAGTGTTTGATAAAATGTTTAATCATCACTTTGGTAAAGTGTTTGTTTGCATGTTTATTGCAAACAGTTGTACAACTAATGAAAATTTGAAATATGATCTCATTCTTTACTGGGTATTTCACGTATATAATAATGGGTCAGTTATTTTTAATTAATTTCACATGTCAATTCATTATTTAAATTAGCCCGTGCATTTCACGGGCTATTAACTAGTTATGAATAAAGATCTCAAAAATTAAAGTGTAGTAATGAACAAAAAATAATTAGAAAAAATTAAGAACATCTAAAATTAAGAGTGTAAACGAATCGAGTCGATCCGAGTATTGAGTTGCACAGATTTGGTTCACAAAAATTATTGAGTATAAAATAAAATTTGATTGAGGTTTCGTTTTTAGCTACTAGAAATAGAAACAATTTCAAATCAAACTCGAACAGTTTGAACTTTTCGAACGAATATGATCCGAGTATCAATTGAAAATTACAATTTAAAATGGTTCAAATAATTTATCGAACTTTAAAATTTATTTATATTTGACTCATTTATATTTTGAATCGAACGAGTACAAATCGAGTAAACTGTCTATTAACTTTACAATTTTATTGAAAAATCATGTATATTAAGGGTCGGAGGGAGTATTCAAGACCGACTTGTAACAACATCGCCGCTTGAAACTAAGACTGCGCGCAGGAGTGATTACCTCCTTTCCTTTTACATAAAAGCTTACTACGTAGATAAATTAATAAAGCATTTATTGTTTTTTTAGTGATAAGCATTTACTGTTTACAACAACTGATTAATGGGCATAACCAACCCAGCTCCAAGTATTCATTAATCTTTATTCGTATTACTATGAGAACATGAGATATTTACATCCCCACAATCATGTAATTTAATAGCTGGAAGGAAATCCGATGATTCAACTCTCATGCAGCAGCTAGTCAACCTAATTGTTTTGCTTCAAGTGTCTTCTCATATTCTTCAATGGATTTGAAGAGCTCGGAGAAGTTTCCCTTCCCAAATCCTCCACACCCGCTCTTCTGGTATGTCTCCCCTGCTGCATCGTCCTTGATCATGCATCCAACCCTCTGAATGATCTCTATAAATATGGTTGGCCTGCCAAAAAGATGTTGAAATGCAATCACTTCATCAATCCAAGAATACAAAATCTAGCAACCAATCTTCTGCTAACTGTCATTGATATACTGCCGATCCGTGAAAGGAAGGGAAAAAATATATAATACGGAAAGGGGCCTATCAACAAGTAATCTAAACAAGATTCCTCAACTTATCTCTTTCGATGCTGTTAGGTATTAGCATCACAATTATTTAATATCTAACTAGTCCTTCCACGGATGGGATGCAAGTTGACCTCAAGAAGTTCACAATTACAGAACAGAATCAAAAGAAATAGATGGACTTTACCGACAATAGATTCATCTACAATAAACTGACAGAATTAATGATTTCTGACTTCTCTTGTATATTATATTTCCAACATGAATGTGTGATAATTTGAGCATATTTTGTAAATGACCAAACACCAATGTTCAAGATGTCACATAATTAATTGGACCAGGCCCTTTTAGGTGTTGATAAAGGGAGTTCTCTGTGTAGGTGTTGATTGAAGCTTAGGTAAATAGAATTCTACATAAAATGGCCACTGGTCTGAAGGACCCAACACACACAACCCAGATGAATCAAGAGAGTAAAGGCTTCAGTGACCATCTAATTTGAGCATATAGACTCCTCAATTCTCAAATAATGAACTTAAGGTTTAAAATGATATTTAAAGATTGCACAAAATACTAGCAGTAGAATCTTCAATGTTCAAACAATATAGTAGCAGTAGCAAAACCACCAGCTTCAAGCAAAGGAGAAAAGACGTTGCCAAAGGTTTCTACCGCCCAAGCATATGACCAGTTACCACTGATCAGCCAATAAAAATCAGGAAAAAACATTCTAAGATAAATTAAGTACTAAATTCCTGACACCAATGGTGTAATTCTCTTGACATGCCACTGAACTACTAACAGGTCCTAATGCAAAAATTCTCCTGCATAGAATCGCTTTTTGCTCTTGGAATACCTCTACCAAATCATCCTTTATTCGAAACATCTAATCAATTTATTTGTAGGATGTCACTGTGCAACAGTTATACTTGCTGCAAAAGATGAATAAGGACACATTACTATTTAACACAACCATCTAAATGGTGGTGGGATAGTGGTACAAACCTATAATGGTATAGTCCTGTTCCAGTAGACTAAACTAAACACAAACTCTCGATCCCCTAGAAGACCAAATTGTATGGCCCTTAATCAGATTTATCTTAAACAGGTCAGTAGTTGTCCAACTAAGCTCGAGATCTAGAACTCCACATTTCCTAAAGTATGAAAGATACATAAACATATTTAGTTCCCCACTCACCATGATATCAGGGAGATTTAAATACTCTGCTTCTAACAATATTGTATGAACTACACGGAACATAGAACCCAATGTTGAGCCATGAAAAATTCTTTAATCATGTTCGAAGCTTGTAGCAGACACTAGCAGCAATATAGCCTAGATTTGTCAGGTAAAATTGATTCAAGCTAAACAAATTCTCTTCAAATTTCAAATGACCTTCCGCCAAAAATTGGAAAAAAATAAAGAAAGTATCAGAAGATGCGACTGTAACTACATATTCTATGCAAATCATGCAGACCACAAATTACTTGCTACTCAACAGGAGATGAATAAGATATCCAGGGGAATAAGATGAAGTAGGAAAAAGTGGGAGGAGGGAAGGCCAGAGAAATTAGAATTATATCTTTTGGTGAAAAAGAGAAGAAATTATCATAAAAACGTAACCTATAATTAAATTGCATTTTCAGTTACATAATTGAACTACTTCTTATTAGCTTGAATATGGAGCCCAAAGGAAGGAAGCAATATTACAATTATTTCAAAAGTATTCAAGAGATCAACTGTCTATCATTTCAAAGATATTGCACATGTAAATGTAGGCAATATGATTTCTGATCTTTTCAGTGTTTCAAAAAGTGCAAGCTCCAGAAAAAAATTGTGGTTAAAGATACCAGGCTTTTATTTGATGGATGGGATACTGCAGGAGGTTGCAAGTTGGTACTTTTTCCAGTCTGAAATCATACTCAACTTGCAACCTCCTGTCAGTGAGATTGATCAGATCCTTTATCACACTCGCTCTTAATTTCAAATTTATCCACAGAAATAGCAATCTTGGTTTCAAAAAACTAAATGAATCCCAAAAGCCAAAAGCAAGGAAAAATACTAATAAGTGACATAAATTTTAAGCAACCCTTGGTGTAGTCATACATACCTATCTCCCACGGGCTTGGTGAAGATTTGAAGCAATGTACCCTGATCGTCTCTATCCACCAAAATCCCCAACTCTTCACACTCCTTAATTTGCTCATCGCTCAACACATCCCCAGCCCTGCTCTTCAAATTCCGGTAATAAGTAGGTGGGGGCGAAGGCATAAACTCAAAGCCACCAATCCCACTCCTCTTCCTCATCTCCCTCAAAGTCCTGAAAATATTCTCACTCGCCAAAGCCAAATGCTGCACTCCACCCCCTTCATTGTGCTCCAAATAAGTCTGTATTTGACTCTTCCTCTTAGTCCCATAAACGGGCTCATTCAAAGGCAACAAAACCATCTCATCATTACTCGCCAGCACCACCGAATTCAATCCACTCTCAGTAGTCCCCACATCCTCAGATGTAAATTCGGCGAATTCGTGAAAGCCCGTAAATCCTTTAACGTATTCAATTACCGGGCCTAATTGTGGGACATTGCCCACAGCGTGATCAAGCCGGCGGATGCCAAAGTCCAGGTCAGGATACGACGAAGTTGGGTCCATGGGTTCGAATCCCGGTAAAAAAAAATTGGGGTTAGGGTTTGATTGTTGATTGAAGCTGATGTATCGTAAAACGACGTCACCGTACAGTTCGACTTCAGCTAAGAGGGTGTGGTCGTTTAATTGGATGGGAGGGGAATATGGATTGGCGCCGTGGGAGATGCTTGCGGAGAAGGCAAAGGCGGCGTCATCGACTTCGATGGCGATGGAGCGGACGGCGAGGCCGTGGGTGGCGATGAAGGAGTGGCAGACGGAGTGGGAGAAGGTAGGGATGGCGGCAGAGGCCATAGTGGAGATGGAAGGAGAGTAGGGGGCGGTGAAGAGGAAGTTGAGTTGGCCGGAGCGAAGGAGATAGGAGGCGTGGACGGTGTTACCGGTGGAGAGGTCGGACTTGGCGAGCAAAGGCATGCCCAGGCCCCAAGAGAAGCGGCGAGCGGTGTTGGTGGCGTCTGCGCACCAGAACTCGACATGGTGGAAGCGCTTGACGGAGAAACGATCGGATTTAGGGTTGGTGCGAACGAAGTTGTTGAAACCAACTAGCTTGAACGGCGCCTGTGAATAGGAAGCGTAGGCGGTTTCAGTGTCAGGTACTTGAGCTTGCTTCTTCCCCATTTGTAGTGTATGTATTTGTCTAAAGTGTAAGCTGTTGGATTAGTTTGAGTGGAGGAGAAAAAGTCTGCATTCGTTTGTACTAGTAGTAATATATATATATATATATATATATATAATCAACTTCATCTCCGGACTCTTGAACTTACTAAAATACGGATCCTATTTATTTTATTTTATTTTTAAAATAACTAATTTTTTTTTTAATATTTTATAGAATTAAAATTTTTATATAATACTGATTTTTTTGGATGATTTGAATATATATAACAAAACATATCTATATAATAGAAGATGTTTTGAATGTTTAAAATATTAAACATTTTTTTAATTGTTTTAAAAAAAAAAAAAAAATTTTTTATTTTTATAAAGTCCGGATCCGGATCGAATCGGGACTATATATATATATATATATATATATATATATATATATTACTTGTTATAAAAACTACTCTTTTCATTTAATTTTTTTAGAGTGAAGATTTTTGTTTTCTTTTTAATTTTGGTTGATAAATTTTAAATAAACATTAAATATTTAATTTTAATATTATTATTTATGATTAAAAGTTAAATTATTTTTATTTCATATTTTTAAAAGTTAGTATTAGAATTTTATAATAAACTAAATATTTTTAAAAGTTTAAGATTTGGTATTTTCATGGATTGGATCTAATTCCAAGGAAACAAAGTTTGACAAGTTTTTTAACCACGTAAGCATTCTTATCATCGCTGACCTATACTTGCGTGTTTAACTTTTCCGCTTTTGGAAAACTACAATTATAATTATAATTACAATTATAATTTATAAAAGAAAAATACTTCAATATTATTTATATACTTCTCTTCTTTCTTCTTCTGTTTTTTCTTTTTACATAGGTATAGTAATTTTTTGGATTTAAATTTGATAAACTCTTAATGTATATACAAGTAATTTTAAAATTATGACATCACACTAATAAAATATTTATGTTTTATAAAATTATTCTTAATTTAATGACATGACATCTCATGTTTTTAATATCTTTTGTGTAGACAATGTCTACATAAATTTAAACTCCTAATCTTTTCTTTTTCTTGACGACGGGATGTGAGAAAGTTGCGATAGATATGAAAAAGGGTGAACTTTGTTGTGCTTGATAGACATAGAATTTACAAGTTTTTTTTGAGTCGGTGAGATCTCAGCGTAATAGTTAAGATTCAGATACTATGAATTTTAAGTCTCATATTCAATTATCACTTAGATGACTGAGATTTGATTAGATCTTGGTGAAAAAAACCGATATTTACAACCCATGATAAATATAATAACTTAATTTTTATGAATAAAGATTTAATTTTTTTAAAATATTTTTTTGAATAATAAGATATAAATTTAATATAATGTTATAATTGTGAATAATATTTATAAATTTTGTAAAAGTAAAGTGATTGTTATAAAATATTGATTAATTGGGAGAATATTCGTTTTATCGGGGAATATTAAATGTACGGCTTAAGACAATTATTTGTGGACCCCATAACGAAATTACTATCAGAGTTATAAAACAACAGAAAATAACTTTTTATGAAAATAACAACAAAAGGTTTACCGTTAACTGTTGAAATACCCAATGGTAAAAATACAGTAATACGCGTGGTTGCATAGTAGCATACGGTATTGTACAGTGTGACGTTCCCAAAATATGTATACATCACCCATCTTGGATCGCCAAATACATGGTACTAAATACAAATACAAATTTAATTATACAACATGAGCTGAGAGTTTTTATACGAAAATTATCTCATAGACAATATCCAAATTCAAATTCAATCCTCATTACATTTATTATCACACTAAATAGTGAGCACTATTAAAACAACCATCTCGGACCATCACTCCGCTCCATGACTAGTAAAATTACGTTACTCATTTCTAAAAGCGAACAATGAAAGCAAAAGGGTGAGCTCGGTAACCCAAAGGTAAAAATATTATGACTAAGATAATGCAGAATAAATTATCGTTAACCTTCAACATTGTTAAACTGATAAAATACAATAGACATCAAGTTTAACTGCAGCGGAACAAGCAATCCATTAGAATAGTCAAGTAGAACATGATATCTACTATCTTTTATTATTTAAAAAGTTTATTATCAATTTTATCGTTGGGACTCAGCTTAATAAATAAATCACATCATCGAATCATCCATGCACTACGGGTCAAGGATATTCATTAGTATCACGTCCACAAATTATTCCTGCCTAATACGGGCGAGAATATTCGTGTAATCATCAATGGTCATAATCATACCGAATTATCTCTGGTCATAATCATACCAATCAATAGTCCATTTATACACTACGAGTCAAAGATGACTTTCATCACAATATAAGCATGAGGATGATGACAATGATATAAGAATTCAATTAAATAAAAGCAAAGGATAAATTTTAAAGATATATAATTTAATTTATCCAAAATTTAATAATGTCCAAATTGTCAACATGACATCGCTTTGTGGAGTAAAATTCAAGAATAATATTCATGTATCAAAATAATTTGAACAGAAAAGAAATAAATTTTTTAGGGTGAATAAAGACCCAAGTGAATAGTACTTCACATAAAAAGTACCTCGAATCCACAGGAGTGAATAATACTAGAAGTGAATAGTACCGGGTGAATAAGAACCGTGAATAGTACCTTCACATAAAAAGTACTCAAACCCCCAGTGAATAATACTAGGTGAATAGTATCCGGATGAATAAGAACTCCGTGAATAGTACTCGGAAAAATATTGATATTTAATAAGAAAGTTCTGATCAATATTGTAAAATTCCAAATTTTATGAATAAAGATTTAAATTTCTCAAAATATTTTTTTTAATAGTATGGTGTGAATTTGAGATAATGTTATAGTTGTGGTTAGTATTTATAAATTTTGCAAAGTATGCAAGTTGTTATATAATATTCGATTGGTGGGGAATATTCGTTTTAACGAGGAATATCCAACGACTTGACATGCGATCATTGGTGGACTTATTAACCTAAATTATCATCGGATCGAGAAAGCGACAAAAATATTTTTATAAAAATAACGGCGAAAGTTTTACCGTTAAAACTGTTGAACTACTCAGTAGTAAAAAAGTACGATGTCTGGCTGTGGTTGCGTAGTAGCATTACAGTATTGGTTATTGATGTTTACGTGAGAATTCACTCGGTTATACTCAATTATTGCTACGATAATTCTTTGTGATCATATCTCTATATTATTGATTCGATTATTGTCACAATAAAGATCTGCATAATATCTTTATATTATTAAATCAATAATTGAGGCGACAAATTTATTCATATTATTAAATTATAATATTTACAATGTCCGAAAGTTACATCGAGGAGAGGTTTTTTATCTAATACGCTTCAATAAGGAAAAATCCTTATTGGAAAGCCCCTTCTTTCTTGGGAACGACACGGTTGTTAAATATTGTGAGTTATAATATTAATGATGAATAAGTTCGTGTTGATTAAATATGAAATTGATAGTTCTATTGTGTTGGGATTATTGGTGTTAGTGGAAGTCGACATTTATTTCGATAATAATTAATGTCTGGAGGTTATATTGTTCAATCGGGTATTGAGGGCACTTTTCGTGTATTTGAATCTTTATTCACGAGTTACTATTCATGAGTTACTATTCATGAGTTATTATTCACGAGTTACTATTCACGAGTTACTATTCATTGGGTACTATTCACCCGAAAATATATATTTCTTTTCGGTCCAAATCATTTTTGGGTACAATATTATTCCATTTGGAGATGTGCTAATTTTTCAGACCGTTGGTTGAAATTATATTAGTAAATCAATATGGACCGTTGCTTTAAGTTTTAATAGTAAATTCATGATATAAAAGTAAAATGAGGTGGAAGAGAACAATTTGAATTTGAATTTTGATGATGTAAGCGATGATGTCATTAGAACGATGAGGTAAACAATGATGTAATCGGAACGATGAGGTAAGCAATGATGTCATCGGAAGGATGATGTAAGCAATGATGTCATTTGATCGATGATGTAAGCAATGATGTCATATGATCGATGATGTCATAAATTATGGCAAAAAGACTATTTTACCCTTACTCTACCAAGCTTATAAATAGAAGTTCATTCCTTCATTATTTTTCACTTAATTCACTAAAGTTATAGCGAGAAAGAATAGAGAATAAGAGAGAAGAAGAAGAATCTTACATTTGCTACAATATTCCATTTTATTATTACATTGGAACATCAGCCGATTGGGTTACGTAATGACTTGGTTCCGTTATTTATTATTCGTTGGAACATCACCGCCATGCGTTCTACGCGTGACACCGGTTCCATTATTTATTATTCTCGTTGGAATAACTCGTCTGCATGGATTACATCGATGCTCGGTGATTTCTTTTGTTATCACATTCTTTATTATATTCAGGTTGGTTAAAGTTTTGACTCTATACTCCATAAAATTAGTGGAATATCCTTGATATTTGTCTTCATCCGAAGATCTTTTCATGGAAATATTCTTCTGAGCATTCTTGAGTTTTACTCTACAAAGAAGTATCATGTGGACAATTTGAACATTATTAGTTCCTGGATAAATTAATTCTTGAACTTGTTTTATTGAATTCTTATATCATTGTCATCATCCTCATGTTTATATTATGTTAAAAGTCATATGTGGCCTGTAGTGCATAGATGGACTTGGTATGATTATGACCAGGGATTATTCGGCGTAATCATGACCGTAATATTACAAATGATGTGAAAAAAGTCCTCATTGGCTCGTAGTGCATTGATGGACAGTTGTTGGCATAATCATGACCATTGATGAATACATGAATATCCTTGGCCGTAGTGCATGGATAATTTGTGGTTGTGATACTAATGAATATCCTTGGCCGTAGTGCAGGGATAATGTGGATGTGTGTGTGTGTATGTGTGTGTGTATATATATATATATAATGTGAGTGGAAAGTGGTGAAAAAGTGATAATATGAAAGTGATAGGTGTAAGGTGTGTGTGGGTGTGATAGTGATGTGTGTGTTTGTAATATTAGTGGAGGATGGTGGAAAAGGTGGAGTGTATTATATATATATTATATGTATATATATTATATATGATGAGTGTGTGAAATTTAGAAAAATAAAAGGAATTTAACATGTGGGGTTGTGGGAGGAATAATGTGTGGGGTGGGAGAAAAAAGGGGGTGGGGAAAGATGTCTTGTAAGGAAGGAAATTGGATGGTGTAGTGTTGATATTGTAGTATTATATATATATATATATATATATATATATATATATATATATATATATATATATATATATAAAATAGATATTGCATGTGGAGATTGACTAATGGGGGAAGTAATATTTGGATTCACGGGAGGAAAGATAAGTTAGTGGAGAGAGTATAATGATCAAATGTAACAAAGTCTTGGGTGGATGTTGATGGATATTGGTTTTGGTGGAAAAAAAATGCCATATAAGGCATGTGTTTAATATATATATACATATTATATTTATTTTATTTTTGATAATTGAATTTAGCTGAAGGCATCTGTGAATGGTTTTTGTAGCGTCCGTGAATTATTTTTCAAAAAGTACCCCTTCAATTCTCCTATAAATAGAAGCTCATTTCTTCATTATTTCTTACGAATTCATTAAAACTCTAGATAGAGAAACTATAGAGAAAAAGAAGAAAAGTATTATATTACTTCACTACTCCGATATCAAGTTTCTTTTACGGTAAGGGATATTATTCTTTTGTATTCATGAAGAGAACTTCTGTTATTCCATTCCTTATTATTCATTGAATAACTCAGTATACTGAAAGCTACCCTATACTTGGTGACATTCTTCTATTATTCTCATCTTTATTATTCATTGGAATATCTCACATGCTGTGTGTTTTACACGGGACCGGTTCCGTGTTTATTATTACATTGGAACATCCAGCCGGTCTTAATTTTACCGACTTTGGTTCCGTTATTATTATTTTGTTGGAATAACTTGTCTATGCAAGCACCGCATTACGTGGTGATTTCTTTTGTTATTCCATTCTTTAATATACTCGGTTGGTTAAAGTTTTGAATTCTATACTCCATGAAATTAGTGGAATATCCTCGATATTCAAGGCTTCATCCAAAGATATTTTCATGGAAATATTCTTCGAGCATTCTTGAATTTTTTCTACAAAGCGGTATCGTGTTGACAATTTGGACATTATTGGTTCTAGACAAATTAATTCGTGAACTTGTTTTATTGAATTCTTATATCATTGTCATCATCCTCATGTTTATATTATGTTGAAAGTCATACGTGGCTCAGTGGTGCATAGATGGACTTGGTATGATTATGACCACTGTGGATTATTCGGTATAATCATGGACCGTAATGTTACAAATGATGTGGTAAAAGTCCTCATTGGCCCGTAGTGCATTGATGGACATTTGTTGGCATGATCATGACCATTGATGAATACACGAATGTCCTTGGCCCGTAGTGCATGGATAATTTGTGGTCGTGATACTAAAGAATATCCTGGCCGTAGTCCGGGGTGATTCGATGATGTGGATTATTTATTAAGTCGAGTCTCGCCGATAAAAGTGATGAAAACCTTTTTAAATCATAAAAGATAGTAGATTTTATTCTCTACTTGACTCTTTTAATGGATTGTTTGTTCGCCGCAGATTAAACTTGATGTCTATTGTATTTTATCGGTTTAACATTGTTGGAGACTAATGATAATTTATTCGCATTATCTTAGTCATAATATTTATTCTTTGGGTTAGTTGAGCTCACCTTTTTCTTTTCATTATTTTCTTCGTGAAATGAGAACGTAAATGAGACAGTCGGGAAGCGGAGTGATGGTCCGGATGATAGTATTAGCTAGTAGTCCTCACTATTCGTTAAATAGTGTGACAATAAATGTAATAAGGATCTGAATTTGAGTTTGTATATCGCTTTACATGAGGACTCCATTGAGAGTGAATATTGTCTGAAGGCAATATTCTTGTTTAAACTCTCGTTTATGTTTTATCGTATTTTACACTTACAGTTGTATAATTATGTTGTATTTGATTTATGTACCATGTATTTGGCACTCAAGATGGGTGATGTATACCTATTTTGGGGCGTCGCCATTAATATCAAAGCTTAGGATATGATCCCTGGCTAAGATGTGAGACAAGAACTAGGAGGGAGAGGCGGGAATTCTTTCATTAGTATGACCTACCTAAGTTTATTTGTTATTTAATTGGTTGGTCGAGTATATTGATAATATGTGACATGTTAATTAACCCTTGTTTTGTGGCAAGATTTGAAAATGGCCAATTTGAAAATGTCAACAATGGAGTGAATGAGACCGTGGAGACACCTTTAATCACTAACCAGGTTAATGTGATGTCAGACGAAGAAGAAATTAGAGATATCTACATGGTGAGTGAAGAACTAATAGTTGCTCCCCTGAATTAGTTAGAGAGATAAATGAGAGTAGACGAAGAAGAGGAACCCGAGGAAGAAGAGGAACCCGAGGAGAATTTATTAGAAGAAATTTTTATCAAAATGTAGAAGCGCAAGATCGTATTCGTGAGTTAAGAACAGTTGAAGAGCGGCAAACGGTCGTGGAACAAAGGGATGCAACAATTCAAAATTGTGTTACCCGATATATGATGCTTAAACAGAAGCACTCTTTGGCAGAGTGTAAAATATTAAAGTTGGAATCTGAGAATTCAAATATCAAGGGTCAACTAAAAGAAGAAACAACTGAACGAGTGAGAATGAAGGATGCATGGGTAAAAGCCGCACGACGTGTTGATATTATAGAAAGTGACGTTCGATCTAAAAAGGCTAAAATGGATGATGTGTATTTCTCTTTTTGGACAGCAATTGGGAGAACCCAACATCGAGTTTTGAATTACCTCTCTGCACAGAGCGGCCAACCTCAATTCGATATGGATCAAGATTGATGATTCAGATCATGAATCGAGTACGACGAAGCGATTCGCGGGTGGAATATGTCTATAGAAAAGTTAATTCCAACGGTAGTGATGACACCAAATCTTTGCCCTGCATTTAGTCAAAGCCGGGTAGTTCAAAGGAGAGCGGTTGTCATGACTTTCCAACAAGTGAGGAACCCAAATGAAGTTATCACGAGTAAGCTTATCATAAACTCTTGTGAAGTTTATACCTTATTCGATACCGGTTCTACCCACTCTTTTATTTCTCCTACTTGCGCTCAACGTTTAAATTTGACTCTGGAGAAATTTGACTTTGACTTATCTGTTAAAACTCTGTTGGGAGAAACCTTCATTACATCCACTGTTTATAAAGTCTTGTTTGGTTTAAATCGGTACCCTCACATTACCAGTTGATCTTATTTCTTTGAAAATACTTGCATTTGATGTGATTCTAGGGATTGATTGGTTAACTACTCATCATGCTAAAATCGATTGTTTTTGTAAGGTTGTTAGCTTTTATATTCCTAACCAATCTATTATGTGAATTCAAGCAACCAAACCACTAAAGTCAAACACTGTTATATCAAGCCATAAGTAAAGAGCCCCGAGCCTTTCGTTGTTGACTTCCTTGTGTGGAATGCACCAAAGCCAAACTTTCCGTAGGCAACACCGTGAGTGACGATGACAAGTTGATAGGTATCAATGTGACGTACTATCTAAGTCTTGGGATGGGAGTCACAATTTTTAATGATATTTTTATTGTTAATAAATTTTCTGACGTATTCATGAAGACTTCTTAGCCTACCCCTAGAGCGTGAAATCGAAATTTGTATTGATCCCAGTACAAAAACCATTTCTTAAACCCACAAATATTTCTTCAACTAAAATGAACGTAACATGCGCCAAAGACGTTAACTCTAGCTGTTGAAGATTACGATCGTACCATTTAATACCATCCTAGAAAAGCGAACGTGATAGTTGACGCGTTGTGTAGAAGATCGTATGCGTTTACGAGTGCAAATATATGAACCTACGTGAAGATAACGAATATACGATTAAAATCGACTTTAATAAATAAAGTTAAAGTCGCTCAAGCTACAGATTATTCTTTCTTATTCATGAAGAGAACTTCTGTTATTTCATTCTTTATTATTACATTGGAATAACTCTTTGTATCTGTGGCGATACCCTATACATAACATGTATCTGGCGATACCTACAACCTTGGTGAAATCCTTATGTTATTCCATTCTTATTTATTTTGTTGGAATAACCTGCTTGTGCTATCTATCACATGCCTTGTGATTTCTTTTGTTATTCCATTCTTTATTATACTCAGTTGGTTAAAGTTTTGACTTCTATACTCCATAAAATTAGTGGAATATCCTTGATATTTGTGTTTCATCCAGTATCTTTTCATGAAAATATTCTTCTGAGCATTCTTGAATTTTACTCTACAAAGAAGTATCATGTTGACAATTGGGACATTATTAGTTCCTAGATAAATTAATTCGTGAACTTGTTTTATTGAATTCTTATGTCATTATCATCATCCTCATGTTTATATTTTTGAAAGTCATCTATGGCCTGTAGTGAATAGATGGACTTGGTATGATTATGACCAGGGATTATTCGGTATAATCATGACCGTAATGTTACAAATGATGTGATAAAAGTCCTCATTGGCCCGTAGTGCATTGATGGACAGTTGTTGGTATGATCATGACCATTGATGAATACACGAATGTCTTTGGCCCGTAGTGCATGGATAATTTATGGTCATGATACTAAAAAATATCCTTGGCCGTAGTGCATGGGTGACTCGATGATGTGGATTATTTATTAAGCTGAGTCTCTGCGATAAAAGTGATGAAAAACCTTTTTAAATTATAAAAGATAGTAGATTTTATTCTCTACTTGACTCTTTTAATGGATTGTTTGTCCGCTGCAGTTAAACTTGATGTCTATTGTATTTTATCAGTTTAACATTGTTGGAGACTAATGATAATTTATTCTGCATTATCTTAGTCATAATATTTCTTGTTTGGCTAATTGAGCTCACCCTTTTCTTTCACTGTTCTCTTCAGGAAATGAGAACGTAGCTGGGACTAGTCGGGGAACGAAGTGATGGTCCGGATGATAGTATTAGCTAGTAGTCCTCACTATTCTTGTAAGACCCCAACTTTTTATAAATAAAATCGAATTTCCTCTAATTATTATTCTTGATTAATAAGGTGGTAATTTGATATAATGCTTTGGTTATGGGTGAAATGTGCAAAGTTTACAAAATAAGCAAGTGGTTATAAAATATTCATTATTATTTTAGGGAATATTCGTTTGGTCGTGGAATATTCTTTTGTCGGGAATCTCCGTACGATGGCGCAGTCATTTGTGGGCCCTATAACAGAAAACAAATGGATGAAAGAAAACGACAAAGATTGAGTTTTATAAATAATTACAGTAAATTATTACCAATTAACCTTTGTTGGGTTACCAGTGGTTAAAATACGATAATACGCGTGGTTTCGCATAAAGAAGATACCTGTATTGCATAAAGATTGTTGAATTATTGATCCTTACGTAAGAAGGCACTACTCAATAATTGTCACGATGAATTCTTATTCAATATTTTATTTTATTGATTCAATAATTGTTGCGTTGATATTTTATATTATTGTTGTTCAATAATTGTCACCGCACAAAGATCTCCATTATCGGATCAATAATTCATATTATTTGAATAATATTATTAGATAACATTATTGGCAATGTCTAGAAAGTTACATCGAGGAGAGGTTTGGTCACCTAATCATACGGCCAGTAAGGAGAAATCCTTATTGGAAAGCCCCTCCATCCCAGGAAGCACTCGTTGTCAATAATGTGATTCTATAATATTATTTGTGAATAATTAATTATTGATTTATATGATGAGAAAAATATTAATTTATAAATAAAGAAAATTTTAATGTGACAATTGTTGAAAATTAATATTTTATCTTTTTACGATAAAATAATTTATTTAAATATATTATTTTAATAATATATTAATGGTGATATTTTTTACTGATGAATGTGGGATATATGAATAAATGAAGAGGAAGAGTATTTTTGTTGGATTAAATGTTTAACACATATTTTGTGTAATGGTGGACACAATTCTTGACCGAAAATTTATTATAATCGTAAAATCGGTATTTTGTGGATTTTGGTCAATTTCATTTGGAATTTGGGAAAACTTCCTTTCGCAAAGTTGTAGATAATGGAATTTCCTATGGAAAGCAAGTTTTGAATTTTCCGATACTTGAGCTATTTTTTATGAATTGTTTAAATTTAGGAGAATAAAATGATTTTTATTAATTTATGGGTGGGACCCCTTTTTGGTTGGTGTGGAATACATGTAATGATATTTTGTTCAAAGATGGGTGATGGCTTTCAAAATTGGTTGGTGAAGGTTGGTGTGGAATAAGAAAAAGAAAATGATATTTTATTATTTTAGTCTCCTTTCATGTTTCTAAAGCATTTTCCTATAAATGAGGCTAAGTTAGAATTGAAAATCACACCGTAAACAAAGTTTTTCTCTTTCTCCTCTATATTATCGAGCGTATTCTTGTGAGTATACTTTGAGTGTTGTTATACTTGGTTCAATTTCTATCAAAGACTATACCGAAATTAAATTGAAATACGGTTATTTTGAGGTAAGGATGTTGTTTCTTCTTAAATGATATTATCTTCTTCAATATCATTATGCCGAAATTTTTTCTAAACTTTTTATCAATTTGGAACTTTTTCATGTTAGAGTTCTTATTCACGAGTTCTTATTCATGAGTTACTATTAATGAGATATTTATTCACGAGTACTATTCACGTAAGGCGTGATGATGTTTTTTGTGAAATTTCTATCTTTTGGTGTGGAGTTATTATTGGTAGTATGCGACACTTATTCACGATATGGCATTATTCACAAATCTAAGATTATTCACCTAAAAATGAAATTTTTCTTTTTCTTCCAGATGTCTTTTATGGTTACTATCTTTGATTGTATCCATGTTTTGATCTTTATTTGTGAATTCTACTTCACACTTGGTTATTATGGAGTATTATTGAATTTGGATAAACCAAATACGAATCCCTAATATTTGTCCTTCCGTCCTTACTGGATTCGTTCTCTAAAATGTTTTTCATCATCCTCAGTCCTTAATGGTGATACTTGATGAATATCTTTGGCCTGTAGTGCAAAGATGAATGATTAAACTGATGAATCTCTTTGGCCCGTAGTGCAAAGATGAACACGTGTTGAGATGAACATGACCAATTGGTGATACAAATGAATATCTTTGGCCTGTAGTGCAAAGATGATTAAAGATTTATATTGATTGTTGTTACAGGGATGAAATATTGATGATGGACTTTTAAATCTTAGAAGACAATAGAATTCATTCTCATTGACTCTTCTAATGGATTGTTGTTGTTTTGCGATTTGTTGATCTAAAACTTGTTGTCTATTATATTTTATCGATTTTTCCTGCTGAAGACTAACGATAATTTATTGTATATTATCTTAGTAATAATATTCTTTAATCGGGCTAGTTGAGCTCACCCTTTTCCTTGTTGTTCCATTTTTTTTCTCGGGAGGCGAGAATGTAGCAATACTACTGGGTGGGTATGGAATGAAGGTTCAGAGAGAGTTGTTTAGTAGTCCTCACCATTTTGTAAAATAATGTATCAATAATTATGATGGGGATTTATTTTGCGTGTGGATATTATGCAGGCGGCAATATCTCGTATTTAAACTCACAGTTTATATGTTGTAATAATAAAGTTGTAGTTATTTCGTACCATGTATTTGGCGACTCAGAATGGGTTGGGTGGAATGGACCTATTTTGGGGTTGTCACAATTCTGTTAAATAGTGTGACAATAAATGTAATGAGGACTGAATTTGAGTTTATATACCGCCTACGACTCCATTGAGAGTGGATATTATCAGCAAGGCAATATTCTTGTTTAAACTCTCAGTTTATGTTTTGTCGTATTTTACACGACAATTGTATAATTATGTTGTATTTGATTTATGTACCATATATTTGGCGACTCAAGATGGGTGATGTATACATATTTTGGGGGCGTCACATTGGGTCGCCAGATACATGGTACAGAATACAAATACAATCTTAAATATACAAAAAAAGCTATGAGTTTTAATACAAATATTGTCTTCTAGACAATATCCACTCTCAGAATAAGTTCTCATTATAATTATTATCACACTATTTCATAGAATAGTGATGACTACTAATGTTATCATCTGGACCATCACTTGCCCCCCGATTAGTCCCTCGCCACGTTCTCATTTCTCAAGAAGAACGATGAAAAGAAAGGTGAGCTCAACTATCCCGAAGAAGAAATATTATGACTAAGATAATGCGTAATAAATTACCATTAGCCTTCAACAATGTTAAACTGATAAAATAGAATGAGCAACAAGTTTAATCATAAATAAATAAGAATCAATTAAAAGAGTCAAGAGAGAATAAAATCTACTATCTTTTATGATTTAAAAGGTTTTTCATCACTTTTATTCTTGAGACTCACTTAATAAATAAACCACATCATCGAATCACCCTCGCACTACTGACCCAAGGATATTCTTTAGTATCACGACCATAATTATCCATGCACTCACGCCGTGAATATTTGTGGATTCATCGTTGGTCATGATCGTGCCAACAATCGTCCATCAATGCACCGGGCCAACGAGGACTTTTATCACATCATTTGAAAATTACTACATATGATTATACCGAATAATCCCTCGGTCATAATCATACTAAGTCCATCTATGCACTACAGGCCACAGATGACATTCAAAAATATAAACATGAGGATGATGACAATTGTAACGCCCCCAAAATAGGTCCATTCCATCCAACCCATTCTGAGTCGCCAAATACATGGTACAGAAAACAACTACAATTTTATTACAATAATTGTCGTGCAAAATACAATAACACATATGTTGTGAGTTTGGATTCAAATATATACCAACTGTAACTCTGGACACCAACTTTGGATAGCACGTCACAATGACACCTTACATAAAGGTATAGTCAAAAACTGTTTTAAAAATTAGAATCTTTGGGAAGTGCTCAAGGAAACCTTCGTATATGGGAGGCCATGCGATAAGGTTATTATAGATATCATATGGCCATGTAATTATCCTCGTCAATCTAATAGACCCCAAAGAAAACGAGAAGATTACTATCATATTCTTCCCAATGGCGAGTCTTCTCTTGACATATCATTATCTCCATTGTCTCTAATTGAGAGTTATATTTCAAATAGACTCCAAGATCATATAGATAGTACTGGTAGATATACTCAGCAAGTGGATGAGCACAACCCTGTCTTATGATGACACGAGATTGTATGTCATTAGACATCTTGTATGATAGTGGCAAAACATCCTTCCAAGTTAAATTCACCTCACCCTTAACCTCTATAGACCACCGTTATATTCCTTTGTTATTCCCCCGCTCGACCCAGCTACACTTTTATTACCTGAAAGGAATTGTGAAGCAAAAGGTTAAAGACAATAACTAAATTTCAATAAAGAATATCATGACTAAAAATAATTAAATTATCAATAGCCTTCATCAATAATAAATCGTAGATTTAGAACATACGGTAGATGATAAAATTTCAACCATAGTTGCAATGAACGAGCAATCCATTGTAAGAGTCAAATAGACCATAAAATCTATTATCTTTCCATGTTAAAAGTCCACCAACAATGTTTTATCCTCGTAACATTAATCAACAATTTCGCCCACAATCACGTGTATAACTTATAATCGTAATTGTAGTTCTAAATTCTTTCGCATCCGTGACGAAAATAATTTTCATCATTGTCTTTACCGAAACATCAAAGATCATGGTTACACCAAATCACGCTCCTGCTCATAATCATACTAATAAATTCATCTTTGACTACTACCAAAGATATTCGTCAACAGTTCATCTTTGCACTACAGGCCAAAGATATTCCTCAACATGTCATATTTGCACTATAACAATTTAAATATATTCATCAAAAATTCATCTTTGCACTTCACAGCCAAATATATTAATATCTCAAAGAAATATATAATCATTTCGTAATTTATATAAACAATAATTATAACCATGTTGATCAATTCACCTTTCAGACTTAAGTTTAAAGATATTCAATTATAAATTCAATGGTCATGATCATACCAACCACAATTCAACTTTCACCATCGCCAAAGAGAACCCTCGTCATGATCATACCAATAATCTACCCATCTTTACACTCCGGTGAAAGAGAATTTCAACATCGTAAAATTCCAAATTCAAAATGTAAATTGACCCAAATCCATAAAGCAGATTTTTAAAGCTATAATCAAATTTCAGTCAAGAAATGGGCCCACAGACATGTTTAACATGTTTTAAACAACTTTTATAACAAAAATACTCTTCCTCCTCATATACTCATATATTCCACATTCATTGTAAAAATATCATCATTATTATATTATAATAATATAATAAAATATTATTTTATCAGAAAAGATAAAATATCGATTTTCAACAATTGTCACTTTAAAAATTTTCTCCATCTATATCCACATAAAATGAATATTTTCCTTATCATATAAATCAATAATTAATTATTCACAAATAATATTATGTAATCACAATATCGACAACTGTGCGGTTCCAGGAAGAGGAGGCTTTTCAATAAGAATTTTCCTTACTAATAAGCAATTAGGTGACCAAACCTCTCCTTAGATGTAACTTCTAGACATCACGATAATGTTATCTAATAATATTATTCAGATAATATGAATTATTGCTCGATAATGTAAAATACTATGTAGTGACAATTATCAAACAACAATAATATAAAATATCAACGCAAAGCAATTATTGAATCAATAAAATATAATGAGCGAATAAAGAATTACCGTAATAATTATTCAAGAAGTGCCTTCTTACGTAAGAATCAATAATTCAAAAATATCGCAATACCGTGCGCCATCTTTCGTGTGCAACAACGCATTACTTTACTTTTACCCCACCGAGTATTCCAACAAGTTGTTAACAGAACTACTACGCCGTTATTTATAAAAACTTTAATTTGTCATTTTCTTCATCCGACAATTATTCTCATTATGGGCCCCTTAAATGGTCAGCTACCAGTGCATTTAATATTCCCCGATAAAAAAAATATTTCACGACCAAACGAATATTCCCCGACAACAATGAATATTTTTATAACCACTTGTTTATTTTGAAAAAAAATTCATATATCACCCTTAAATTTAACCTTTTATCAATTTAACCATTTACTGAATAGTAATTATAAGAAAAATTGAATATTTTATTTCATAAAATTCGGGATCTTACAACAATGATATAAGAATTCAATAAAACAAGTTCAAGAATTAATTTATCCAGGAACTAATAACATCCAAATTGTCAACATGATACTTCTTTGTAAAGTAAAATTCAAGAATGCTCGGAAGAATATTTCCATAAAAAGATATTGGATGAAGCCTTAAATATCAAGGATATTCCACTAATTTCATGGAGTATAGAAATCAAAACTTTTAACCAATCGAGTATAATAAAGAATAGAATAACAATGTAAATCACTATGCATGCGGTGATCTTGATGTATAAAGTTATTCCAACGTAATAATAAATAATGTAACCGTGTCGGGTGAAATTCACAATCAATCGGATGTTCCAATGTAATAATAAAGAATGGAATAACAACAGAAATCACCATGCATGCAGACTTCAGATGTATTAAAAGTTATTCCAATGTAATAATAAATACGGAATAATAAATAATGGAACCGAAGTCGTGTGAAATTACATGCAATGAGGATATTCTCGATGAATATTAAAGAATGGAATAATAGAAGAATTTCACCACGTATGCAAAGATTTACTTTTCATTTACTGAGTTATTCCAACGTAATAATAAAGAATGGAATAATGAAAGATTTCACCAAGATAGGAAGTCCAAGATATACAAAGTTATTCCAATGTAATAATAAAGAATGGAACAATGAGGAAGAATTTCACCAAGTATATAGGAGTCCGCGTATATAGGTTATTCCAATGTAATAATAAAGGATGGAAATGAGAAGTTCTCGTCATGAATACAAAAGAATAACATTTTATCGTAAAAAACTGGATATCAAGTAGTGAAGTAAGTAGAAAACTCTTCTTCTTTCTCTCTATAATTTCTCTCTCAGAGTTTTGGTGAATTCGTAAGAAATAATGAAGGAATGAGCTTATTTATAAAGAATCCGAGAGTGGCTCTTGGTTTTAACGAAGGGTTAAAATGACTCTTGGTAATATGAAAGAGACAACTACTATTGCGAAGGGGCAATTAACTCTTGGAACAATCAAGAGGCAAATAACTCTGGAAAGTTGAAGGGTCAAATAACTCTCGAAAACCAGAAAGGACAAGTTACTATTAAAACTCGTGAATAGTAATTCATGAATAAGAACTCATGAATAAAGAACTCGTGAATAGTAACTCATGAATAGAAACTAGTGAATAAGAACTCGTGAATAAGAACTCGATACCTAAAAGTTTCTCGAATAACCGATTGAACAATATAACCTCCGGACATCAATTATCATCGGAATAGATGTCGCTTTCTTACTAACACAAATAATCCCAACATAATGAAACTATCAAATTCATCTTTAATCAACACAAACTTATTCATCATTAATATTATAACTCACAATATTTAGCAACCAAAGGTTGTTCCCTGTGAAAGAGGATTTCAATAAGGATTTCTCTCCGATCATGCCAAGCAATTAGGTGACCAAACCTCTCCTCGATGTAACTTCAGACATTGTAAATATTGCAATTTAATAATGTGAATAACTTTGTCGTCTTAATTATTGATTTAATAATATAACATATAATGCAAACGATAATCTTTGACAATAATCGAATCAATAATACGAGAGATATGATGCAAAGAATTATCAGAAGTAATAATTGAGTATAACTGAGTGACTTCTCACGTGAAGATCAATAATCAATACCGTGTGCTACTATGCAATCACGCGTATTACGGTAATTTTACTACCGGGTAGTTCAACAGTTTTAACAATAAAACCTCCGCCGTTATTTATAAAATATTTTTGTTGTTTTCTCAATTCGACAATAATTCCATTGTGGGGTCCACCAATGATTGTGCCGTTATACGAATATTCCCCGACCAACCGAATATAATATAACAACTTACATACTTTGCAAAATTTATAAATACTACCCACAACTATAACTTTATCTCAAATTCACACGATAATATTCAAAAAATTATTTCGAGAAAATTAAATCTTTATTCGTAAAATTTGGGGTCTCACAGTATTGGTTATTGATGCTTACGTGAGAATTCACTCAGTTATACTTAATTATTGCTACAGTAATTATTGCATCATATCTCTCATATTATTGATTCGATTATTGTCACAGTAGCATCTGCATAATATGCTATATTATTAAATCAATAATTGAGATGACAAATTTATTCATATTATTAAATTGCAATATTTACAATGTCTAGAAGTTCTGTCAGGGAGAGGTTTGGTCATCTAATTGTGCGCCAATAAGGAAAAATCTTTATTGGAAAGCCCCCCCTTTCTGGGGAACAACCTGGTTGTTAAATATTGTGAGTTATAATATTAATGATGAATAAGTTCGTGTTGATTAAAGATGAAATTGATAGTTCTATTGTGTTGGAATTATTGGTGTTAGTGGAAGTCGATATTTATTTCGATAATAATTGATGTCTGGAGGTTATATTGTTCAATCGGGTATTCGGGGCACTTTTCGTGTTGAAGTACTATTCACGAGTTACTATTCATGAGTTACTATTCACGAGTTACTATTTATGAGTTACTATTTATGAGTTACTATTCAGGAGTTACTACTCATGAGTTACTATTCATGAGTTACTATTCACGGGGTACTATTCACCCTAAAAAATATATTTTTTTTTCATTCAAATCATTTTTGGGTACAATATTATTCCATGAGGAGATAAAGTTAATTTTTTGCATCATTTGGTTGAAATTATATTAGTAAATCAATATGGACCGTTGCTTTAAGTTTTAATAGTAAATTCATGGTATAAAAGTAAAATGAGGTGGAAGAGAACAATTTAAATTTGAATTCTGATGATGTAAGCGATGATGTCATCGAAACGATGAGGTAAGTAATGATGTAATCGAAACGATGAGGTAAGCAATGATGTCATCAGAAGGATGATGTAAGCAATGATGTCATTTGATCGATGATGTAAAGAATGATGTCATATGATCGATGATGTAAGCGATGATGTCATAAATTATGGCGAAAAGACTATATTACCCTTTACTCTACCAAGCTTTATAAATAAGCTCATTCCTTCATTATTTTTCATTTAATTCACTAAAGCTATAGAATGAGAAAGAATAGAGAGAATAAGAGAGAAAAAGAAGAATCTTCTCATTCTTACAATATCAGGGTATCCAATTTCCTACTAAGGTAAGGGATATTATTTTTGTCAGACTTTCGTAAGGGTATTATTTCTTTCTTATTCATGAAGAGAACTTCATTACTCCATTCTTTATTATTCATTGGAATAACTCAGATACGCTGGCTACCCCATACTTGGTGAAATTCTTCTGTTATTCCATTATTTATCATTATGTTAGAATAATCTGCTCACGCAAGCGCGCATACATGGTGAAATTCTTTCGTTATTCCATTTTTATTATTCATTGGAACATCCCCGCTTGTCGCGCTACGCATTATTTGACCCGATTCCGTTATTTATTATTCTTTTGGAACATCATGTCCGTAATGCGTTTACGCATGACATGACCGGTTCCATTATTTATTATTCTCGTTAGAATATCCCGCTGCGTGCTTACGCGTGACGACCGTTCCGTTATTTATTATTCTGTTAGAATAACCTGTCTTTGCGGTCTATCGCATACCTGGTGATTTCTTTTGTTATCACATTCTTTATTATATTTAGTTGGTTAAAGTTTTGACTTCTATACTCCATGAAATTAGTGGAATATCATTGATATTTGCGTTTCATCCAGTATCTTTTCAAGGAAATATTCTTCTGAGCATTCTTGAGTTTTACTCTACAAAGAAGTATCATGTGGACAATTTTGACGTTATTAGTTCCTAGATAAATTAATTCTTGAACTTATTTTATTAAATTCTTATATCATTGTCATCATCCTCATGTTTATATTGTGTTGAAAGTCATCTGTGGCCTGTAGTGCATAGATGGACTTGGTATGATTATGACCAGGGATTATTCGATGTAATCATCACCGTAATGTTACAAATGATGTGGAAAAAATCCTCATTGGCCCGTAGTGTATTGATGGACAGTTGTTGGCATGATCATGACCATTGATGAATACACGAATGTCCTCGTCAGTAGTGTATGGATAATTTGTGGTTGTGATACTAATGAATATCCTTGGCAGTAAAGGGGGATGATGTGGATTATTTATTAAATTTGAGTCTCGTTAAAAGTGATAAAAAACCTTTTAAATCATAAAAGATAGTAGATTTTATTCTCTACTGACTCTTTTAATGGATTGTTTGTTCATACCGCATTAAACTTGATGTTTGTTATATTTTATCGGTTTAACATTGTTGAAGGCTAATGATAATTTATTCTGCATTATCTTAGTCATAATATTTCTTACTGGGCTAGTTGATCTCACCCTTTCTTTCACCGCTTTTCTTCAGAAATGAGAACGTGGCAGGACTAAATGTAGAAGGAGAGTTTACTCGGTTCAGATAATAGTATTAGTAGTCCTCACTATTCTATTAAATAGTGTGAAAATAAATGTAAAGAAGACTCTTTTGAGTGTGGATATTGTCTAGATGACAATATTCTTATTAAACTCTCAGTTTACGTTTTGTCGTATTTTACACGATAGCTGTGTTATTAAATTGTATTTGAATTTTATACCCTGTATTTGGCGACTCAAGATGGGTGATGTATACCTATTTTGGGGGCGTCACAAATATTCCAATAAAACGATTCTGGATGAAGCGTAAAACTCAAGGATATTCTAATAGTTTCAGGGATTATAGAAGCAATACTTATCATAGTAAGTTTAGATTTAAGAATATGAAAAAAAATAATATACGAAACTGCAAATAGATTTTCACTTGTCATGCAGTACGTAATCTGCGTAGATATATTATTCCAACATATTAAATGATGAATACGAAAAATAGTATTACATATGAATACGAAAGAAATAATACCCCTTACCTTAGTAGAAGACTGGATAGTGCAATAGTGAAGTAGCAGAATACTCTTCTTCTTACTCTCTATAGTTTCTCTCTCTATAGTGTCTCTTGTGAATCTCAGTGAATTGATGAGAATGAAAAAAGAATTAAGCTTCTATTTATAGGAGAATGAACTAAATAAGAATCGATTCACTTAGCTGGCCAGATTGATTTACTATTGTAAGCAGATTATTATTCGATTATTATTAAAACCACAACCAAGCCTGTTCAGATTGATTTACTTTTAAAACCACCACCGACGGTCCAGATTGATTTACTATTAAAACCACCATCAATGGTCCATATTGATTTACTATTACAATTACCATCAATGGTCCAAATTGATTAAATATTAAAACCACCATCAATGGACCAGATTGGTTATCTATTAAAACCACCATCGACGATCCATAAAATTAATAAATCTTTCCATGAAATACTAAGTCAAACTTACAACATACGCCTCATAACAAATCCCTATATTTATATCAAAAATTGAATAAATATTTATCACAAATCATTTACCTTTAATAAACACCTTTTTAATCTATTAACAATTATTCATCATTAATATTATAACTCATAATATTTAACAACTAGATCATTCCCAAGAAAGAGAGGGCTTCAATATTTAAAAATTAATTCATCATCTTTTATTTACTCACTTATCCATTTAATAGTCTATTTGACTTCTAAAAATCTATTTTTTCATGATAATAATCAATTCCTACTAATTTCGACGTTTCAGACTAAAATATCTAGTTCGCTCATCAGAATTCAATTCCGAACTCAAATGTGAGTTTTGAACTGTATAGTTCCTTCCTTTATATTATCCTACGTTACTTTCCTTTCATTGATTACATTTCTTATTGAGAAATCAATTCACATTAAAACTTCAATTCTCATTACTTGTTTCTTATTTAAAATTTTCATTTTATTATCTTAAAAAAATTATGAGATATTATTATAATCCTTACAAACAAACATAATTGAATCTCCCAACTCCTAAGACATTAATGACCAAAAGATATTAGAATTTAGTACCCAAAAAACAATGATAAGAATAAAAATGATTGAAAAACATGACAAGATAAATAAGAATACAATACCTCTAATATTATAGATATGTTTTCATATTAATTCATTCAAAAATTATATCATATATATATATTTTTATTTTTAAATTCTTTATAACATTTAGTTCCTAAGATATTATTACTTATAGAGTAATGCTATTATTACATAAAATCGCTCACATACACTAACATACATCTTGATATGTCCCACATTATTTGCTTTGCACGTGAACCATACCAACATGCATCTGAGTGTATATGATGTAAGACCCCAACTTATTATTAATGAAATTTAATTTTCTCTATTTATTATTTTGAAATTGTAAGACCCCAAATAATTAATAAATGAAATTTAATTTCCTCTATTTATTATTTTGAAATAGTAAGGGTTGATGTGATTAATGTGGATAGTTATGGGTAAAATACGCAAATATTTCAAAATAAGCTAAAGTGGTTATAAAATATTCATTGTTGTTACGGAGAATATTCGTTTTGGTCGTGGAATATTAAATCTTTTCGGGAATATTTTGTATTGACGACGCAACCCATGTGTGGGCCCCATAACTGGAAAAGCGATTGGAGGAAGGAAACGAAAAATATAAGTTGTTTAAAAATAACTACAGTAGTTATTACCATTATTAATCGTTGGAATACCGGTGGTTAAAACACACTAATACGTGTTGTTGAACAAGAAGATACCTGTATTGCACCAATTATTGATTCTTACGTAAGAAGGCATTCCTCAATAATTGTTACAAAGTAATTATCATTCGATATTTTATTTTATTGATTCAATAATCACGATTGATATTTTATATTATCGTTGTTTCAATAATTGTCATTACACAATTATTTTTCATTATCGAAGCAATAATTCATATTATCCTGAATAATATTATTAGATAACATTATTGGCAATGTCTAGAAAGTTCATTTAAGGAGAGGTTTGGTCACCTAATGCTTACCAGTAAGGAGAAATTCTTATTGGAAAGCCCCTCTTTTCCTTTAACTACGGTTGCGAGATTGTGATTCTGTAATATTATTTGTGAATAATTAATTATTGATTTATATGATGAGGAAAATATTGATTTTATGTGGATATAGATGGAAAAATTTTTAATGTGACAATTGTTGAAAATTGAAATTTTATCTTTTTCTGATAAAATAATTCATTTAAATATATATATTATTATATTTTAATAATATAATAATGGTGATATTTTTAATGAATGGAGGATATATGAGTTTATGAAGAGAAAGAGTATTTTTGTTGCAATAAATATTAAAAACAGATTTTGTGTGTCGGTAGACCCATTTCTTGACTGAAATTTGATTATAGCCTCTAAAATCACCCGTTTATGGATTTCGGTCAATTTCTGTTTGGAATTTGGAAAAATTTTCTTCTGTAAAGTTGTAGAGAATTGAATTTCCTATAAAAACTTGCAAGATTTGAATTTTCTAACAAAAGACCTATTTATTATGAATTATTGAAGTTTCGGAGTTCTAAAATAATTGATTTTTGGAAGTTTAAATTATTTTATAAAAGAAAAATGTTTTTTTTTTACTTTTTCTAGAAGGGAGCATGTGGGAAATGCTGGGAATTGAAATCTAGAATGAGTACGTAGAAGATTATATATATATATTAATATTATATTAAATTTTCTACTTTGGTGTTCTAAGCAATTTCCTATAAATAGGGTGTTTAGGTTAGAATTGAAAATCACATCGAAATCAAGTTTTTCTCTCTATATTATCGAGCGTATTCTTGTGAGTATTTTGAGTATACTTTGAGTATTGTTATACGGTTGCAAGTTCAAGTCATAGCTTTATATCCCAGTATTTCAACTAAAATCTCTGTCTTTCGAGGTAAGTGGATGTTATTTTATTGAAAATGATATTATTTCTTCAATATCATTATGCCAAAATATTGGTTGGAAATTTTTATCAAATTTGGAACTTTTTCATGTCGGGTTACTTATTCACTTCATTATTCACGAGTTACTTATTCACGAAGCGTGAAGATGTTTTTTTGTGAAATTTCTATCTTTTGGTGTGCTTGAGATTCTTATTCACGATATCTAAGACTATTCACGATATGGCACTATTCACGAATCACTTGACTATTCATTTAAAAATGAAATTTCTTCTTTTTATCCAAAATATCTATTATGGATACTAGCTTTGATTGTATCCATGTTTTGATCATTTTGAATTTTACTCCACTACGATTACTTATGAAGTATTTTTGAACTTGGATTGTTTAAAATACGAATCCTTAATATTTGTTCTTTTGTTTCTTTGGATTCGTTTCCTTTAAATATTTTTCATCATCCTCGGTCCTAAATGATGATATTCTTGAATATCTTTGGCTCAGAGTAGCAAAAAGATGAATGATTTTTGATGAATATATTTGGGCCTCAGTAGGGCAAAGATGATTGATTCGATGAATATCTTTGGCTGTAGTGCAAAGATGAATGATTTACGATGAATATCTTTGGCCCGTAGTGCAAAGATGAAGCAGTGTTTAGATGAACATGACCAATTGGTGAATGTCCTTCGTCGTAGTCTGCAAGGATGAATATATGGTTCGGATATATATTGATTGATGTTACTGAGGGATAAAAATATTGATGATGGATCGTTAAATTCATAGATATTAGTAGATTTCATCCTCTACGTAACTCTTCTATGAATTAATATTTTCATTGCAGTATTGATTTAAAACTTGTTGTCTATTGTATTCTATTAAATTTTTTTCGTGTTGAAGACTAACGATAATTTGTTTCTGTATTATCTTAGTCATAATATTCTTTCTTCGGGCTAGTTGAGCTCACCCTTTTCCTTTTTGTTCCATTTTTCTTCTCGGGAGGCGAGAATGTAAATGCGAGATGCAGTGGGGTATGGAATGATGGTTTTAGAGAGTTGTTTAGTATTCCTCACCATTTTTGTAAAATAATGTATCAATAATTATGATGAGGATTTATTTGTATGTGGATATTGTTTAGATGACAATATCTGTATTTAAACTCACAGTTTTACTGTTGTAATAATAAAAGTTGTAGTTGTTTCTGTACCATGTATTTGGCGACTCATAATGGGTTGGATGGAATGGACCTATTTTGGGGGCGTCACAGAAATAGTAAGGGTTGATTTGATTAATGTGGATAGTTATGGGTAAAATACGCAAATATTTCAAAATAAGCAAGTGGTTATAAAATATTCATTGTTATCGGGGAATATTCGTTTGGTCGTGGAATATTCTTGCTGTCGGAGAATATTCGTACGACGGCGCAGTCTTTTGTGGGCCCCATAACGGAAAACGATTGGATGAAGAAAACGACAAATATAAGTTGTTTAAAAATAATAAACAGTAGTTGTTATCTGTTAATATTGTTAAAATACTCGATTGGTTAAAACACAAGAAGATTTGCGATATTGCACCAATTATTGATTCTTACGTAAAAGCACTTACTCAATAATGGTTACGAGAATTACCGCTTTAAAGATATTTTATTGATTTAATAATTCTTTGCGTTGATATTTTATATTGTTGTTGTTTCAAAATTGTCATTACACGATTTTTTTTATTATCGAAGCAATAATTCATATTATCTCGAATAATATTATTAGATAACATTATTGGCAATGTCTAGAAAGTTCTCATGTCAAGGAGAGGTTTGGTCACCTAATTGCACGCCAAGTAAGGAGAAATTCTTATTGGAAAGCCCCCTGCTTTCCCGAGGCTGCTGGTTGTCATATTGTGATTACGTAATATTATTTGTGAATAATTAATTATTGATTCATATGATGAGGAAAATATTGATTTTATATGGATATAGATGGAGAAAATTTTTAATGTGACAATTGTTGAAAATTGAAATTTTATCTTTTTTTGATAAAATAATTCATTTAAATATATTATTATATTAATAATATAATAATGATGATATTTTTACGATGAATGTGGGATATATGAGTATATATGGAGGAGGAGTATTTTTGTTACCAAAAATATTTAAAGCATGTTTTATGTGTCGGTGGACCCCATTTCTTGACTGAAATTTGATTATAGCTTGTAAAATTATCCGTTTATGGATTTCGGTCAATTTCTGTTTGAAATTTGGAAAAACTTCCTTCTGCAAAGTTGTAGATAATGGAATTTCCTATAAAAAGTCCGCAAGATTCGAATTTTCTGACAAAAGGGCTATTTATTGTGAATTATTGAAGTTCCGAAGCTCCGAAATAATTGATTTTTGGAAGTTTAAAATATTTTTAATTACAAAAACGTGTTTTTCATTTTGTGGCCCTTATATAACATGTGATAGAGGCTGAAATCAGTTGGAAGAAGTGTGCGTATGAGATTTTGGAAAAATATAATAATATTTAATAAATTTTCTACTTTGGTGTTCTAAGCATTTTCCTATAAATAGGGTGCTTAGGTTAGAATTGAAAATCACACTTAAAATCAAGTATTCTCTCTATATTATCGAAATTATTCTTGTGAGTATTTTGAGTATTGCTATACAAATTGCAAGTTTGAGTCATACTTTATATTGATTGTTTCAAATTTAAATCTTGATCTTTCAAAGTAAGGGATATTATTTTTTCAGAATGATATTATTTTTTCAATATCATTATCTTTGAAATATTGATCTGAAGTTTTTATCAAATTCGGAACTTTTGGTGTCGGTTACTTATTCACGATACTCAAGACTATTCACGTATACGATACTATTCACAAATACGGCATTATTCATTTAAAATAAAATTTTCCTTTTCGTCAAAAAATATATATTCGGATACTAGCTTTGATTGTATCCATGTTTTGATCATTCTTGAATTTTACACCACTATGATTATTTTTGAGGTATTTTTGGACGTGGATAAAAAAAAGTACTAATCCTTAATCCTCGTCATTTTGTTTGCTTTGGATTCGTTTCTTTAAAAATATTTTCATCATCCTCTGCCTTAAATGATGATATTATTGAATATCTTTGGCCCGTAGTACAAAGATGAATAATTTCGATGAATATCTTTGGCCCGTAGTGCAAAGATGAGCAGTGTTTAGATTAAACACTACATGTGATGAATATCTTCGGCTGTAGTGCAAAGATGAATATTTGATTCGGATATATATTGATTGATGTTCTGGGATAAAAGATAGGCGATAAACTTTTAAATTCATACATAGAAGATAGTAGTTTGCATTCTCTAATTAACTCTTCTAATGAATTATTATTTCATCTGCGAATATTGATTTAAAACTTGTTGTCAATTGTATTCTATTAGATTTTTCCTCGTGAAGACTAACGATAATTTTTTGTATATTATCTTAGTCATAATATTCTTTTCTTGGGCTAGTTGAGCTCACCCTTTTCCCTTTTGTTCCATTTTTCTTCTCGTGAGGCGAGAATATAGCGAAGCGAGTCTGGGTATGGAATGAAGGTTCTAGAGAGAGTTGTTTAGTAGTCCTCACCATTTTGTAAAATAATGTATCAATAAATGTAATGATGATTTATTTGAGTATAGATATTCTCTGAAGATAATATTTATATTCAAACTCACGCTTTATTGTTGTAATAATAAAGTTGTAGTTGTTTCATTACCATGTATTGACAACTCAAAATGGGTGATGTATACCTATTTTGGGGTCGCCACGATTGGTATCGAGCTTAGGATATGATCTCTCGCGGAGATCGGGGAATAGAACTAGGAGGGAGAGACGAGTAAATCCTTCGCTAGTGTGTCTTACCTAAGCTTATTTGTTAGTTGGTCAAGATATAGGGATATTATGTGATATATTGATTTCCTTAATTAACCCTTGTTTTATGACAAAGATTTGAGAATGTCGTCGATCGAGAATATTAATGATTGGAAATGAGACCGTGGAGACGCATGTACTTTCACCAACGAGGAGAACGTGCAACGAAGCTTGCAATGTTCCTCCCTGTGAACAACACCGATTGAGCGGATGATGAACTAGGATGTTTAGAAGCTTTTTTGCGGTTCATGCAAAATCGATTTGAGGAGACTCGTGTTCAAAATACAGGAGAAATGATAAGAATTCACGGGTTGTCAAAGCCAAGTTAGATTCAAAGAGTTGGGACCACCAAAATTTAAGGAAAGCCAGATCCGATCATGGCGGAAACATGGGTCAAGCAAATTACCAAGATATTCGATGTTTTGGGATTTACGGAGGAACAAAGGTTCCATTCGCCACCTTTATGTTCCATGGCGAAAGCAGACTACTGGTGGGAGTCTAGGTTGCACTCCATCCAAATTAACTTAGCAAAGCATGTCTTGGGAGACATTTCAGAACTATTTAATGACAAATACTTTCCGAAAGTGTTCAATATATGAAGGAAGTAGAGTTTATTAGATCAGAAGCGAGAATAACATGGCGCGGTGTCCCAAAGATGAGGCAAAGTTTGCAGAGTTATCCGCTTTTTGCACCTCATTTGGTGGAGAATGAGAACGATGACGCGGATGTTCTTAGGGGTTTGAACCCCCAGATACGTCAAGATCTCATTTCTCATAAATTTTCTCTCTATTCAGGATGTCAGAAATGCAGGCTCAATTATTAGAAAGCGAGATAACGAAAATACTACCAACCGAGGACCACAACCAGGATAATACCGGAGATAGCAGTCAACAAAACAACGATAACCAGCGAAGAAAGAAAAAGACGGACAAAAATGGTAACCACTCTGGTGGTAATCATGGCCATGAAAATAGAAGAAGCGAGTCAAGAGAAGATTTTAAAAAGAGGAGATTTAACAACGACCATGTGAAGACGACAAAGTCTTGCAAAGAATCGGTTCCAAGGAGGAACGACCACCCACGTATGCTTATAAATGCGAAAAAGAGGACATATCACCAAACCGCCCACAACAGTTCAAGGTATGCTATAATTATGGAAAGGAAGGACATATCGCTCGAGATTATGCGATAGAAATAAACCTAGTTCAATGGGGACGGTGACTCAAAAGATCGTCCCAGTAAAAGTCAAAGTCAAGCGGTTCTCGGAAGAAGGCGTTTGTTGTGGATCGGTCAAAATGCGAGGAACCCAAACGAGGTGATCACGGGTAAGTTTATTTATAAATTCTGCGAAGTTTATACCTTACTTGATCTGGTCTTTACCCATTCATTTATCTCTCTCGCTTGTGCTCAACGTTTAAACTTGACTCGGAGAAATTAGACTTTGACCTATCTGTGGAAACTCCGTTAGAGAAACTTTCATCACATCCACCTGCTTATAAATCTTGTTTGATTCAAGTTTGCACCATCACATTACCGTTGATCTTATCTCTTTAAAGATACTTTGCCTTTGATGTGATTTTAGGGATTGATTGGTTAACTACTCATCATGCCAAAATTGATTGTTTTTATAAGGTTGTTAGTTTTCATATTCCTAACCAACTTTGTTATGCAATTCAAGCAACTAAACCATTAAAATCAATCATCGTCATATTTAATCATAAAGCTATTCGTTTATTGAAAAACGGATGTCAAGCTTTCTTAGCCCATGTTATGGATTTGAATAAAGACACGTCAAATTTGAATAATATTCCGTTGTTATTGATTTTTTCGACGATTTCACGAAGAACTTCCTGGCTCTACCCCGAACGTGAAGTTGAATTCTTTATTGATCTTGAACACCGTACAAAGCCCATTTCTAAAACCCCATATCGAATGGCTCTCTATTGAACTTGAGGAGTTAAAGGTCCAACTACTGAATTGTTAGACATCGGTTTCATTCGCCCCAAGACATCTCATCGGGGTGCTCTGTTTTATTCAGAAGAAGAAAGGCGGGAGTATGCGACTTTGTATTGACTATCGGAATTGAACCATGTCACCATCAAGAATAGGTATCCTCTACCTCATATTGATGACTTGTTTGACCCAACGTAAGGGCACAATTTTTTTCAAAGATCGATCTTCATTCGGATATCATCACCAAGATTAGGCGAGGATATTCCAAAGCGCCTTTAGAACTTCGATGACGGGCATTATGAATTCTTAGTCATGTCTTTCGGATTGACTAATGCTCCTCGGCTTTCATGGATATGATGAATCGAGTATTCAAGGAATATTTAGATCAATTCGTTGTTGTCATTATTGATGACATCCTCATATATTCCAAAAGCCGTGAAGATCATGAGCACCATTTTGAAGCTTTTAGTACTCAAAGGCTTCGTGAAAACAAGCTTTATGCCAAGTTGAAGAAATGCGAGTTCGCTTGAGGAAGTAGCATTCCTTGGGCACGTGGTGTCGAAACATGGAGTATCTGTTGATCCGGCCAAGATCAAGCAATACAAAGTTGGGAGAAACCGAAGTCGATGGGATCAAGACGAGTAGTTTTGGGCTTAAATTTGGTTATTATCGGAGATTTGTGGAAGGGTTTTCTCGAATCGCTACTCCATTAACCCAAATTTAATTCGGAAGGATACAAAATTCGTTTGGAGCGAAGAACGCGAGAAGAGTTTCCAAGAGCTTAAGAGGAGACTTATTTTAAGACTGCTCAAACAATACCATTTGGTTCGGATGGATTTGTTATCTATGACGATGCTTGGGCAAAAGGTTAGGATGTGTTCTCATGCAACGTGGGAAAGTCATAGCTTTATGCCTCGCGACAACTTAAAGAATATGAGAGGAATTATCCTACTCATGATCTAGAGTCAGTTAGCGTGATCGTGCCGCGCTTAAAGATATGGAGGCACTATCTATATGGGGAGAAAGTGGAGATATATTCGCACCATAAAAGCCTTTAAATATTTCTTCACTCAAAAAGAACTCAACACGCTGGCGGTGACGTTGGCTCGAGCTATTGAAAAGACTACGACCACACTATTCAATACCATCTGGAAAAAGCGAACGTGGTAGCTTAACGCGTTGAGTAGAATATCATATGCAGGAATGAGTGCGATGATGTCAAGTATACGACAGAGCCAACTTTAATAGAAAAGTTAAGGTTCTTTCAAGCCACCGAATCTTGAGGTGATGCGTATGAAGAAGAAAGTACAAGAAGGTACTATTCCGTAAGCGAGAATTGATGAAGAAGGAATACTTGAGTCCACTCCGCACTTTGTGTCCCTAATCTAACGATTTGAAGTACAAGATTATGATGGAGGCACACAATACACCATTTGCAATCCATCTTGGAAGTACCAAAATGTATCGTGATCTTTGACATACATTTTGGTGGAACAATATGAAGAGAGATTGCAAAGTTTATCTCAACGTGTTTAACTTGTCGACGTGTAAAAGGCGAAGATCTAGTACCTAAGGGTCCGTCAGAACCACTTGAGATTCCGAAATGGAAGTGTGAACACATTACCATGGATTTCGTTATATGTGTCTTCCCACGGTTTCTCAAGGCATCAATGCTATTTGGGTTATTATTGATAGATTAACCAAGTCTCCGCTTTCATTTTTTGCCGACACGGAGACTTATTCCTCGAACGTCTCACAAGTATATATGTAAATGAGATTGTGAGGTTGCATGGCATGCCAAGATCCATAGTTTCGGATCGTGACCCAAGATTCACTTCAAGATTTTGGGTTAGCTTGCAAAAAAGCTATGAGCACGGATTTATTTATTGGCTTTAAGATACCATCCTCAAACGGACGGACAATCGAGAGGACTATTCAAACTCTTGAAGATTTATTAAGACTCGTGTCCTAGACTTCAAGGCGATTAGGATAAGTATTTATCATTGGTGGAATTCTCCTACAACAATGATTATCGAGCAAGTATAGGTGTGGCTCCATTCAAGCATTATATGGGACGAAAATGTCGCTTCCAAAGATGTTGGGACAAGGTGGGTGAAGCAACATTGTTGGGACCCGAGTTGAATACGTATGACTCACGGAAAAGATCCAAATGATTCGACAACGATACAAACGGCACAAGATCGACAAAAGAGTTATGCAGATCTTCATCGAAAAGAGCGTGGAATTTAGTATTGGGGATCACGATTGTTGCGTGTAGCTCCATGGAAAGGAGTTACAAGATTTGGGAAAGAGGAAAGCTCAATCCACGATTTATTGGTCCATTTTAAATTCTTGACCGAAAGTAGGAAATGTAGCCTATAGACTCGCGTTACCTCCGAAAGTATGTCTCGTGTTCATAATGTGTTTCACATATCCGTCTTCGTAAATATGTGAAAGACCCGAACCACGTTATAGAGTTAGAACCGGACGAGATACGTCAAGACTTAACGTATGGAGGAGTGCATGTTAAGATCTTGGATAGGAAGGAGCATGTCCCTACGCACAAAGGTCATACCACAAGTTAAAGTTTTGTGTATGAATCATGCTTTATAGAGGAGATGACACGGGAATTAGAAACGAAAATGAAAGCGAGGTATCCTCACCTTTTGAAACACTGTAATACGACGTCAATTTCGAGGATTTAAATTTCATAAGGAGGGAGGTTGTAAGACCCCAACTTATTATTAATGAAATTTAATTTTTTCTATTTATTATTTTGAAATAGTAAGGGTTGATTTGATTATTGTGGATAGTTATGGGTAAAATACGCAAATATTTCAAAATAAGCAAGTGGTTATAAAATATTCATTGTTGTCGGGGAATATTCGTTTGGTCGTGGAATATTCATACGACGGCGCAGTCTTTTGTGGGCCCCATAACTGGAAAGCAATTGGATGAAGAAAAGCGACAAATATAAGTTGTTTAAAAATATCTGGCGTAGTTATTACCAGTATAATATCTTGTTAAAATACTAAATTGGTTAAAACACAAGAAGATACACCAGATTGCACCAATTATTGATTCTTACGTAAGAAGGCACTACTTACTCAATAATGGTTACGAGAATTCTTCGCTCAAGATTTTATTGATTTAATAATTCTTTGCGTTGATATTTTATATTGTTGTTGTTTCAAAAATTGTCATTACACAAGATTTTTTATTATCGAAGCAATAATTCATATTATCTGAATAATATTATTAGATAACATTATTGGCAATGTCTAGAAAGTTCGTCTAAGGAGAGGTTTGGTCACCTAATTGCACGCCCAAGAAGAGAAATTCTTATTGGAAAGCCCTCTTCCTGGGAACCGCTCGTCACAATATTGTGATTCGTAATATTATTTGTGAATAATTAATTATTGATTCATATGATGAGGAAAATATTGATTTTATATGGATATAGATGGAGAAAATTTTAATGTGACAATTGTTGAAAATTGAAATTTTATCTTTTTTGATAAAATAATTCATTTAAATATATTATTATATTAATAATATAATAATGATGATATTTTTACGATGAATGTGGGATATATGAGTATATATGGAGGAGGAGTATTTTTGTTACCAAAAAATATTTAAAGCATGTTTTATGTGTGGAATTGGACCCCATTTTCGATCGAAATTTGATTATAGCTTGTAAAATTATCCGTTTATGGATTTCGGTCAATTTCGCATTTGAAATTTGGAAAAACTTCCTTACGCAAAGTTGTAGATAATGGAATTTCCTATAAAAAGTCGCAAGATTCGAATTTTCTGACAAAAGGGCTATTTATTGTGAATTATTGAAGTTCAAGTTCAAATAATTGATTTTGGAAGTTTAAAATATTTTTAATTACAAAAACGTGTTTTTCATTTTGTGGCCCTTATATAACATGTGATAGAGGCTGAAATCAGTTGGAAGAAGTGTGCGTATGAGATTTTGGAAAAATATAATAATATTTAATAAATTTTCTACTTTTGTGTGTCTAAGCATTTTCCTATAAATAGGGTGCTTGGGTTAGAATTGAAAATCACACCGTAAGCTCAAGTTTTCTCTCTATATTATCGAGCGTATTCTTGTGAGTATTTTGAGTATATTTTGAGTATTGATATACTCAGACAAGTTCAAGTCATAAATTTTTATATCAGGTGTGTTTCAAATTTAAAGATCGATCTTTTGAGGTAAGGGATATTATTTTTTCGTAATGATATTATTTCTTCAATATCATTATCTTTGAAATATTGATCTGAAGTTTTATCAAATTTGAAACTTTTGGTGTCGAGAGTTCTTATTCACGATACGACCTTTATTCACGATATCGATTATTCATTAATGAATACGACACTATTCATCAAAAAATAAAAATATTTCCTTTTCGTCTAAAATATCTATTGTGGATACTAGCTTTGATTGTATCCATGTTTTGATCATTCTTGTAAGACCCCAAATTTTTATAAATAAAAATCGAATTTCCTCTAATTATTATTCTTGATTAATAAGGTGGTAATTTGATATAATGCTTTGGTTATGGGTGAAATATGCAATTTTTACAAAATAAACAAGTGGTTATTAAAATATTCATTTTTGTCGGGGAATATTCGTTTGGTCGTGGAATATTCTTCATTGTTTGGGAATATTAAATTTACCGTAAATGACCATTTCATGGGCCCCATAACTAAAAAACGGTTGGATGAAGGAAAAGCGACAAGATGTGTTTTTATAAATAACTACAGTAAATTGTTACCGCTAACATTGTTGGGTTACACCGTGGTTAAAATACGATAATATACATTGATTCGCATAAAGAATATTACCAGACCTGAGACAAGATTGTTGAATTATTGATTAAATGACGTAGAAGGCACTACTCAATAATTGTTACGAAAGAATTATCATTCATTATTTTATTTTATTGATTCAATAATTCACTGCGTTGATATTTATATTATTATTGTTTCAATAATTGTCATCTGACAAGATTTTCCATTATCGGATCAATAATTCATATTATTTGAATAAAATTATCGAGATAACATTATTGGCAATGTCTACAGAAAGTCGCATGCTCAAGGAGAGGTTTGGTCACCTAATGGCTACCAAGTAGAGGAGAAATCCTTATTGGAAAGCCCCTCTTTCCTGAACGGCACCGTCACAAGATCTTGTGATTACGTAATATTATTTTAAATAATTAATTATTGATTATTATGATAAAGAAAATATTCATTTTATGTGGATATAGATGGAGAAATTTTTTAATATGACAATTGTTGAAAATTAATATTTTATCTTTTTTCGATAAAATAATTTATTTAAATATATTATTTTAATAATATATTGATAGTGATATTTTTACAATAAATTCATGGTTTATAAATAGATGAGGTGGAAGAGAGAAGATAGAATTAGAATTATTTAATAATTGTAAATATTTTAATGTATATATATATATATACGTATTTGTGTGTGTGTGTGGAAGAAGTGGTGGGGATAAGAGAAGAAAGTGGGGGAAGAGAGAGAGTTAGTGGAGAATTATGGGAAAGGAAGAAAGAGAAAGGGAAGAGAAGGAAATTAGAAAACTTATCCGTATGTTGATTTCGGTCATTTTTCGTTCGGAATTTGGAAAAAAATTCTTCTGTAAAGTTGTAGAGAATTCGATTTCAGGCAGAATGGACATAAAATTCGTATTTTTCTGATAACCGGTCTATTTTCTATGAATTGTTGAAATTTTAGAAAATAAAATAATTTTTATGAGGCGGGCCCCATTTTTTGGTTGGTAATTGAATGCATGTGCTGAATTGTTTTTTTCAAGAATGGAGGGCTGCTGGGCTGCTGATTTTCCAAGGAGGAGGCATAGAATAATAATAATAATAATAATAATAATTTATTAATTTAGTCACCTTTGGCGTTCTAAGCATTTTCCTATAAATAGGCGCTTAGGTTAGAATTGAAAATCATACCAGAAATAAAGTTTTCTCTCTTTCTCTCTCTATATTATCGAAGCGTATTTCTTGTGAGTATACTTTGAGTGTTGCTATATCTGGTGCGAAGTTTTCACAAAGACTATATCTGAAATTCAAATTCAATGAAAGACGGTTATTTTGAGGTAAGGGATGTTGTTTCTTCTTAAATGATATTATCTTCTTCAATATCATTATGCCTTAGAAATATTGTTTCGAACTTTTTATCAATTTGGAACTTTTTCATGCTCTGGAGTTACTTATTCATAAGTTACTATTCATTAAGCGTGATGATATTTTTGTGAAATTTCTATCTTTTGGTGTCGGAGTTACTATTCACGTGTACAACACTATTCACACGATATCGACACTATTCATTTAATAATTGCAGTATTCATCGAAAAATAAAATTTCTTCTTTTTGTCCAAAATATTTATTTTGGCTACTATCTTTGATTGTATCCATGTTTTGATCTTTATTTGTGAATTCTACTTCACACTTGGTTATTATGGAGTATTATTGAATTTGGATAAACCAAATATTTAATCCCTAATATTTGTCCTTCCCATCTTCTTGGATTCGTTCTCTAAAATGTTTTTCATCATCCTCTACCCTTAATGATGATACTTGATGAATATCTTTGGCTGTAGCGTGCAAAGATGACTCGATTAAATCGATGAATCTCTTTGGCCCGTAGGGCAAATGAAACAGTGTTGAGATGAACATGATTAACTGGTGATATAAATGAATATCTTTGGCTCGTAGTGCAAAGATGATTAAAGATAAATATTGATTGTTGTTACTGAGGATAAAATATTGATGATGGACTTTTAAAATCTAAGAGAAGAGAATTCATTCTCTACGTGACTCTTCTAATGGATTGATGTTTCCACTGCATTTGTTGATCTAAAACTTGTTGTCTATTGTATTCTATTAGATTTTTTTCTGTTGAAGACTAACGATAATTTGTTGTATATTATCTTAGTCATAATATTCTTTACTGGGCTTTGAGCTCACCCTTTTCCTTGTTGCTTCATTTTTTCTCTCGTGGAGGAGAGAATGTAAATCTTAGTCGGGGTATGGAATGAAAGGTTCTGAGAGAGTTATTTAGTAGTCCTCACCATTTTGTAAAATAATGTATCAATAATTATGATGGGGATTTATTTGCGTGTGGATATTATCTGCGACAATATCCTCGTATTTAAACTCACAGTTTATATGTTGTAATAATAAAGTTGTAGTTATTTTTCGTACTCATGTATTTGGCTACTTCAGAATGGGTGGGTGTTGTATACCTATTTTGGGGGCGCCACAGGTTCTTGAATTTTACACCACTATAATTATTTTTGAGGTATATTTGGACATGGATAAAACAAAGTACTAATCCTTAATCCTTAATCTTTGTCATTTTGTTTCACCGGATTCGTTTCTTTAAAATATTTTCATCATCCTCGATCTTAAATGATGATATTATTGAATATCTTTGGCCTGTGGTAGCAAAGATGAATAATTTCGATGAACTTATGGCGATTTTATGTGATAGTAAACTTATTGTTACTTATACTTAAAATATGGTGAGTAATATCATGTCGTTGTCACTATACATCTAACAAATATTAAGAATATGCTTTGAAATAATTTTTTTGAAAAAAGTTGTCATTATCTTTAATTTTGAAATAGTAGCAAAAACTCCATTAGTTCAACAATTTTTTAAGAAAGGTAATGATATTGCATTTCAATCTTAAAATCTAAGGGATGAAAAACTTACTTCGATAATAAAACATATGTAGTAAAAGATAAACTCAAATTTATAATCATACAAACTAAAAGGTGAAAATTTACAATAAAGTACTTGTCTCGATTTATTCTTTTACATTTATTAAAATTTTAAATTTAAGTTGTGATGCGAATTATTAAAAGTATCAACTAATATTTTATACTTAATAATATTTTCCAAAATTCTAATACTTCTTTTTTGTGAAATGGAAGTAGTACATCCTAATTAGTAAAAATTTACAAATAAGACATTTTCAGGAGTATTACACCCACTCACTAACCAACCTACGAATAGTCGAATACGATTATAAGTAACACAATATGAAACCTAACGGCCCGAAGACCTTTTTTGTACAAACAAAAAGAAAGGGACACCTTCTAAACTTAAATCTTCTGATTTCTCTTTGATCTTCTTCCATGGCAACAAATGGAGCTACTCCGGTCAGTCAAATCCCCCCTCTCTCTATCTCTCTTTATATATATATACACATATCAGACAATTGATCACTGTTCTCTCTTCATATAATTAAATACAGAAAAAAGTGATAAGTTGACAATTGATAATTTGATGAACTGCAGAAAGAAGGGGATACTCAGACGAGTTTGGAAAAGATTAAACGGCAATTAGCGTCTGGTTCAGGCAGAAATCTCTTGCAGGGTCCTCTTCTTAAACGATCTGAAACGGTACCTTCGCAATAACTTCTCTCTCTTTCTCTTATTTTAATACTGGACGGGTTGTCAATTGTCGGATTACTGTAAAGTTTGCACCTTTTTGTACTCTCTGATATTTAGATTATGTATATTGGATAATAATTAATTGGGTAATTAGCTTCTGTTGAATACTGTAGTTACATGCCCTAGCTCATCAATCAAGTTCAGTTCATATTTCCATCGATTTCTATACTGAATTTCGGCAGTTTCAATCAAATTAGTTGCTATTACTTTGGTAGTTATGCCCAAAAGAAAAAAGAAAAATTACACTAGACTTTAACATATCATAATGAAAGCAACTCTCACTCATTGTCCATGATGTCTTCCGCACTCTCAAGGCCTTTATTAACAGATTTCATATTCTCAATACTAGGTTAACTCATCAGTCACCAAAAAATCTGATCAGATAACAATAGTCCTGCAAATTTTCTGTTCTCAATGAAGATATGAGTTAAAAAGAGGATTTTTAGGTAGAAAAGTTTTTTCTTTTTTTGTTCTTGATGTATATTTGATTATCTCGTTTAGTATGGGTGGAAGTAATCGATTTCGATTACTAAATTGTTTGGACACCACTTGCAACTGTTGACAATTAAGGATTGGATGATCCAGCAAAAGATTGAAAGATTCTATGCCCTCCTTAGAGCGCTAAGAAACCAAAACTTATCCTAGCACAAAGACCTATGTATACTATAAACAGTAACGAACTCCATGATCAAACTTCCATTCATCCAAGAGAATAGCCTACAAAGCATCAAGGAGCAAACTCTAAACACTGATTCTCTCCCCCCTCCCCCAACAACAAACCAAACAAATAAAAAATAAACATCTCTTCTCTTCCCTCCATATATACCACGTAAGGGGGATTTCTGGGACTAGTAGTTATTGATATTCATAGAATTTTTTCCCAGCCAGGGGGAGGGGTTGCCCTTCATTAAGGATTTGTATTTGTATTTAGTGCCTTCTTTTAATTTCTGCTGTTCTCTGTCTAATAAATTTCTTTGTTATTTTTTTTAAAAAATTGAAGATGAATTTTGAAGTGGAATGTGAAATTCCATATTACATGAGATTTGGATGTTATTTGTTATGGCACTACCTTTATCATTGGTATATTATTTTGGATTTCCATGATATATCTCTTTTCTTGATGAGCTGCTTCCTTAATTTCTTATATATAGCTGAGGAAATGGAATGAGAGGTGGATGATTTTAGACCCAACAACTGGAAAGATGGAATACAAGTAAGATGTTGTGCATCATTTCTTCTCTTTATGTTTCTTAGAATTATATTGCTCTTCATCATCTTTTTGTTGTTGATTTTTTTTCAGGATCAGGAGAAATGATCCAACTGTCAAAGGAGCAATCATATTTGATGCAAATAGCACAATAACGATCTCTCCAGTAAACTTCCAGTAAGTTTGTTGTCTAATACTTTGGTGTAACTTTCTAAGCATCTAGTTTTTGAGGTTCCTTAGTTGATGTCTTTTTCTTCTTTTACTTCAGTGGCCTACCAAAGTATGACGGCTGTTGCATCTGTATCCACAGTTCTTTAGTCTTTGTCATTTTCTTTTTCTTTTCCTATTTTGTAGAGGGATTGTAATGAGGCATCTTGAGCTTCATCCCTTAACTTTAGTTGTATCCTTTTGTCATATTGTTGGATTTGAACTTATAAGCCCTTGCATGATCCTTCATTTTATTTCCTTAGATATTGGGACACCACAGAAAAAAGATTATTTCTTTAGCATAGAAACTTCTGGTCTTGCGTAGAGCTTGGGTGTCAACTTTACAGTGAGTTATTCAAATATAAATATGTATTTTATTGACGGACTTAAGGAATTGCTCTCTGTTTTTAACTTTGTTGGACTATACTCTTAATTTGTATGTTTCCCTTGTTTTCTCTTTCTTTTTCTTTCTTTCTTTTATTTTCTTTCTTTCTTTTATTTAAAGCATCCTGTTCCCTAATTAATGATCTAAGGTGTCATTTTATACTCATGTCAGTTAATTGATAAAAAGAGAAGTGGATTAACATTTTAAATATAATTTGGAAATCAAAGAAACACTCAATTGATAACAAGTCACCATACTTTCCATATGAGATCTGTTTTATCATGTAAACCCTGCCTTTTTATCCCTCCCCCTCCCCCCCCCCACCCCCCCACCCCCCACCCCACCCCACCCCACCCCTTGTAAAACTAACCTTCATTTTTTTCATCTTATTGATATATTTACCTTTTGGCAGCCTAAAGTTGCATGTAATGGTGTTTTTTTTTTCTTTTCTATGTCTCGTATATTTTAAATTATATGTAGAAGGTCTTCCATGTCACCGTTCTGTTGGGTTATTTCACATGAATCTCACATCGGATAAATTTAAGAGTGTAAATAGGTTAATAAGTATGGTGAAGCCTTAACCTAATAGGTTAATCTTTTAGGTAAGGAGGTGATCCAACATGCTTGTTGGGTGCGCTGCATTAATGATGAATTGATATGGGATGAGTCGTTTAATTCTGCTACAAGTGGTATAAGAGCCCATGGTTTGATAAGCTCAAGTATCAGGTTGGAGTAGTGTAGTACATTCATAGACCGCGTGTTACCCAGTCCATGCGATGGAGCAAATAGAGTTGAGTCGGGTGAAACACAAGAGAATCACTCATGCTTTTGTCATGCGGTGAGATTTGAGCTGAATGGAGCAAGCTCATAGCTCTGAGAAGCTGCTCAGGGTGAAGGGTTCACAAGGAGCAATATTGTACTCCTATGTTTGCATCTGGCGTGGTGGAGTAGTATTAGAGTCTTGAAGAACTCTAGTATGATACTGATACTTGTGATGAGTATTCAAGTGAAAGGAAATTGTTGAGATATTTCACATGAATCTCACATCGGATAAATTCAAGAGTGTAGATGGGTTAATAAGTATGGTGGAGTCTCAACCTAATAGACTCCATGATTTGTTAATATGATTTGTTACTCTTGATGTTCAAGAAATTTCAGGAGACTGATGCATACTCATTAATAGACTCCATTAGCTACAAAATTTCAATTTATTATACTTGATTTCAGGAGACTGAAAAAATAAGTATCCTTGATTTAAAAAAATACATATCCTTTATTATTTAATTATTAATAGCGCAGTTGTTATTAATAGCACTTATGTATCTGATTATTTCTTTTGCAAACTTTAGAGCAACCCAGTTGGTTTTAAAAGCTCATAAAGAGGCTGTCAATTCCCTAAGTGGAAATGGATCTACAAAACTCGGAACAGTTGCTACTGTAGTTGCTGTTGCCAATTCAACTGCCTTGGAATGTTCTAAGGAAATTGAAGCAGCTATGCAGATCACCCTGAGAAATGCTCTAGAAGCTAGAATGAATAAAACACCTGACAGTCCAATGGATGATCTCACGATCATGAAGGTATTGCAAGTGTTACTTCAGAATTCAAGTTTAATGAATTTTTCCCATTTCAATAATAGTAGGGATGGAGCCAGAGAATCTTGTCAGGGAGTGCCGCATTAACATAATCAATTAATTAGGACACATCAATTTTTTTGGCCAATATATAATATATGATGTTAATTGTTTCCCCCTCTTTTTACCTATTCAGTTTCATTATGCCACAACATGAAAACTGATCTAAGAGTTACCATAAAAGAATGATGACAACACTGATAAATAAAAATACTGGAACTAAAAAGGCTAATATGTGAAAGGAAGGGGGGTCATCAAGTAAATATTAATGGAGTATTATACAAAAAGTAAAGGATGTCAAAAGTTTGGAGGGACCATGGCCCCTGTCAGCCCCTTCCCTCCCTCTGTCCCTGATGAGCAGTTATATTAGTGGCCCATGGGCTCATCTTGGTTTGGGAGTAGAATATTACATGGATTTTGAGGCAGACCTTGGCCCTAGTTTAGTGATATAGTGGAGTCGGGAGTTGTTGTTTCGACTTGATATCCTGCAATGCGGCATAATACTGTTTATACATAAAATAGACTGAAACACCCATGTATCCAATTGGTGTGTACTGTTGTAGATATGATGAACAAATGACAGTTGTGAAAATCCCTTTGTCTAGGACAAAATTTAATTTAGATGAGGAATGGGCATGTGCTTCTTTCCAGTATTAGCCAATATAGCTGTTTGATTTTTCAGGAGACACTGCGAGTGAAGGATGAGGAGCTGCAAAATTTGGCGAGGGACCTTCGAGCTAAGGATTCAACAATAAGAGAATTAGCAGAGAAACTATCTGAAACTGCTGAAGCTGCTGAGTCAGCAGCATCTGCAGCTCATACCATGGACAATCATAGGAGAATTGCACTTGCTGAAGTTGAGCGCTTAAAAAGAGATTCAGGAAAGCAGCTGGAGTCATCTTTATTGAAGGTACCCAGTAATTTTCATCGTTTGATTGTCCAGTGTATGATATGATAAAACATATATAGCCTAAGGTGCAATATCTTTAAGTGTTTATTTCTTGTTAATTGATGTTGTAGCTAAGGGAGTCTGAAGAAAAGGTTATGGTACTAACTAAAGAAAGGGATCAACTAGTTAAGCAGAGGGATTCAGCTAATCAGGAGGCACATTTATGGCGTTCTGAACTTGCAAAAGCTAGAGAGCGAGTTGTGATATTGGAAGGAGCTGTTGTTAGAGCTGAGGAGAAGGTAAGAGTTGCTGAGGCAGATGCTGAAGCCAGAATAAAGGAGGTGCTACAGAAAGAGGCCGCTGCTGTTAGGGAGAAACAAGAGCTACTGGCATATGTGAATATGTTACAAGAACAATTTAAAAGGTCTGTAACTGGAACTGCTTTAATGTGTGAAATAGGAGATCACATATTCCACTGTGCCACATTGGATCTCATATATCCTACTCTGCTTAATTGAATTTACAGTTTTTCTCTGCTTGGATTACTCCAGCATCTTCTGGATGGAGTCTTTTCTATATTTGAATCATCAATGCTCTACATAATATTATTTTTAAGATAAACATAGCAAGGTTTTATTTTTTAGAAGGGTATGTGCTTAGGATATATTTCAGTTTTTTTTTGCAAAGTTAGAGATCAAATGGAGGGTTTATAATAGGACTATGACTGCTTTCCATTTTCATAGCTTGATCCACCGAGAAATCTGAGGCATCTTTTATTATATGATTGCAATGATACTCTCTCGTTACGATGGATTTTCTAATCCAATCAGGAGTAATGTATTTTTTCACTTATGGATGAAGCAAAGTTTTGTTGTAGACCAATCTCATTCTATAAATAATATATATATATATATATGTATGTATGTATGTGTGTTTCTTTTAATAATTTTTATTGGTAGGGAATTTTTCTATTAATAATTTTATCCCCCCCCCCTATTTTACCCCACCCCCCCTTTAATACCAACCATTCTTTTTCTTCTATACCAACTGTATATTGTTGCTATGGATGATTCAACTAATGTGGGGCTTATTTTAATTTTTTAGCTTTGATATTTGTGGGAAGGATTTAATAGACAATTATTCTCTTTAACAGACAACAAATGGATTCCAGGCAAGTCTTTGAGGAGAAGACTGAATCTTGCTCTAATTTTGATAGCACCCAACCACTAACGAAGCATGTGGATCCGTCAGAGGAGAATGTTGACAAAGCATGTCTAAGTGTTTCTAGGGCAATATCAGTGTCAGGGGAGAGTTTAGGCCTCCAAGCCAATTGCCAGCCAATTGGAGATGGTGAATGGAGTGATATTCAAGCAACAGAGGCAAGCATATCTGATGTAAGAGAAATTGCGCCTGATACAGAAGTGAACAGCTTGGATATACCTGTGGTTAGACAGCAGGATGATTCACACTTTGAACAAGGAGCGAACTCTTACCATCAGCCTTAGCAAAGATGTTCCCCATAGTAAGGTCAGTTACTTGAAGAAAATATGGCATTCTTGATGTATGTTTTAATTCCACTTTTATTGTATGAGTAGGCCATAAATATGTTGATGCTAAAATTATAATCCATTTGAATAGGACTTTCAGTTGTAGGTTGGTTTGTTGTTTTGAGATTATTCTGGAATATTTAGATTATTGACTCTTTAGCTTCATAATACTGTCCCTGTGGATTTATTGAGTTCTCTCTCCCACGAACAAGACCATGCCAAGGAAACTAGGCTCAGAAGGCACGCATGATGGTCATGGTATCTCAGTAATGAACCATGACAGTTGCATGTTTTGGGGTTCTTTTTAGATCATTTCTGAGGGATGAGCCTATTGTGGTAAAATTGGGCGTCTATTGTAAATAATTTCCAACCAACTGCTAAGTTCCATGAAGAGATCTAGTTGTGCAGGTTTTGGTATCAATGCAGTCAATAGTCTGACGGACGTTGGCTTGGAATTTCTACTTTTATTTTTATTTTTATTTCTATTTCTATTTCACTCTCTTTTCTTTTTGTTCTTTCCAAGTTCCAAATAAAATGGACACTCCGATCAACAAGTTCCTAGATCTCTACTTTTCCTGTGTTTATTAGCACCCATCTTATCTTAATATAATTGTAAACCAAGTAAAATTACCGCCGCCCCCATGATTACATAGATTAATCTTTACAAATCTAGATGAAGTGATATGTTTTTCGGTAAATTTCTAAGAATCCTTAAAACTAAGGATCGTATACTAAAACTAACACAATAACCACCCTAATAAAAATCGACCCCTAGTACCTCTTTAGTTAATACATAAGATATTGTTTTTAAAATGATGAATTATGTCAATTTTAAATTCAAACAAATTGACTAAAAAAACCAATATTGATATTGTATGTTATAGATAGAACAAAGGAAGTGAATAACAAACCATTGATTATTGAAAAATAACCCTTGTTCTTTCCAATATTTACAAACAAAGCAAATAATTTAATGAATCTATTCTTACCAACAAGGAGCATAATAAATAGTTTTGTCCTCCTCACTGAATGATTGGGTTCAAATCTCGTACATAGTTGAGTGGTGTTAGTGTTACTATACTAAAGCTTTGATTAGTTCCAATGTTCTATAAGAAAATCCAAAAATAATGCACAAGCAAAGAGATAACTATAAAGTACTAGCCATTAATGCAAATCGTTGCTTATTTACACTGCACGGGTTTCCTCATGCTGCCGAGAGCAACATTGGCTCAAGCAAAATTTGTTACAAACATATTACCATAGTTCATCTTCCAATTATCCAGAGAAAAGATTTGTGTGAACCACTTTTCGTAACACACTTCCAAAAGAATGGACAGTATATGTTTCAAAGCTAATACATCAACATGAAACCACTGAATTGAAATGAGTTGAGGATTTCATCTGAGATAGAGCAGTATCACATTCCTCATTATCGTTGAAGTCTATAGGTGGCGTTCCGCTAATAAGATTTTTCCTATAAAAGAACTAAACCTCATCAGAATGCTTAGTAATAAGATGGTATAAATGTTTCAAGTAAACTGAAAAAATCGATGATCAACCGAACAGTTATGGCTATGGAGTTTGCATCCAACCAATTATGCTCTTACGCCAACCATGTAAACATTATAATCATCACTAAATTTATGAATTAGCAGCTTCATGCGCCACTGTATAATATAGAAATGAGTACATTGGAAACATAGGTGTTCCAAACACTGTATACAAATAATAAAGGTGATCTTGGAAACTACATTGAGTCAATCCTTATCAGGTCCATTACTGCACTAATTCTTTGTGATGAAATTAGTGTTGCTTAACATGGATTAGCCAATAGTGTTGAAAAGTTGCCTTGAATAAGACTAACAATCACAAATTAAGGAACTTGTCTCCTAAGACTAGCAGTCACAAATTGAGGAGCTTGTCTCGCGAGACTATCAATCACGAATTGAGGAGTTTGTCTCGTAAGACTAGTCACAAATTGAGGAACTTGACTCCTCCCTTGTACTATAAAAGGAACTCATTAGCTGCAAGTTTAGTACACACCACAAAAAAGAAGCAAAGCCTCTTAGAGAAGCTCATTAAGAGCACAGAGAGTGTGAGGGTGTAAAGAGAAAATAAACAGTGACTTTATTTCTTAGTTGAGAGTTTTTATTTTCTACATATTATTTTCATAGCGGATTTCTGAGATTTCTCCCCGTGGTTTTTCCCAATTGGGTTTTCTACGTAAAAAATCTGATGTTATTATTTTATATCTCATGCAGTAGTGTGTTTATATTTATCTTAGTGTATTTGTGTGAACTTGATTTCTCAACAAATAGCCATAAATAAAACAACTACATGTTAACCATTAACAACACATCAAGCAAAAATTAAAATTTAAACTAAAATGCAGGCCCTTCATTAACCACCAATACATGCTTTACCTTCGAGAAAATAAAGTGGTAAAAAAGGAACAAACAAGTGACAACGCAAACCCACTACCATTATATGAGAAAGGCAGCAAGCAAGAAAATAAACATGAAATACCTCTGAGAGATAATAGTCTCCTCAGACAATGCTTTTTCCAATCTTTCCTCAAAAGGTGTCGCATGCCAACTCACTTTCTGATCCTGCAAACAGGACACTGACGTCACCATCTTCTGTTGCAGCTTTTATGGTCAGGAAAGAAAAAGAGAGAAACATAAAAAGGAGGTACCTCTTTGTACTTGGTAGTTGAATTTGGGATTCCGTTCCCATCCCACCACTTTGGTGAGATACGAGAATGTTCATCTTCATTCCAGTGAGCAGCAACCATCCCAAGGATAGGACGATCCCCCGGAGTTTTGCCAAAATAAGCATTCTCACCAGCAAAGGATATGGCCCGCTGATTATTGGCATTTTGATTGGTTGGCAGTTGTTTCAGCCAAGAAGACAAGCTTGCTTCCACCTTCAACTCTTTCTCAGCTAAATTTTGTATCATCGCCGCTTCTGAACTTGGGGTTGCTTTATCAGCCTGCTCAAACGATTCTGCCAGGTGAGCCAACAGTTGAGTGGAGTTGGAATCTTCTTCCTTCAATACCTTCCACTGGGAGAAATTCTCAACCGGGTTAAAAACTGAGTAGACATATTGAGACCTGATCCTGGGATTCTTCTCAGTACCCATATTTCCTACATATGACGGAAAAACAGTTCCAGGTGTTTGCATATCATCACTTAGTTTTAGTGGGGTTGGATAAGGTGACGACTTTGATACACTTTCATTTCCAACTAGTTCAGATTGCTTTGAGTTTTGGCTATAAACTTCAGATGAAGAGCCTTTTGATGAAAATGAAGATACATCATACTGGCAGTCAAAACGAACAGATTTGTTTCTGCATTGCACACTAGCAGTCTGACTAGTATGATCATGAATACCAGTGCCAAAATTACCAGCACCATTATCCTCAGTAGTACTGGTAGAGATCCTCGCTGGAATTTGCCCACTTGTTATACAGCTACAGAAAAAAATATCTGAAAATACGTTAGTATGTGAAATCTACATGGACAAAAAAAGTAGTATGCACTACAAAAACATGAATGCTATTCAGCAAGATAATCCTCTCTATGCCAGATAACATATAGAATGGCCATGAAAGTAATAAAATCGACATTTAAAGTCATGCAGATCAAAGAAACTGGAAGTTCTACCTGCTAGGTGTATGTGCCGAAGAACCTGATGCACTCACCCATTCTTCAGAGAGTTTAAATGGAGTAGGTGGCTGATCAAGTTGCATCTCCAGATTGAGCTTCTGAATTGAAGTATCGGGAAGCCATGAATGGAATTTTGAGGATTCTGCATCTCCATCAGGGGGTGAATCTTTCAATATCTTTGAAGCTTTCCGAATTTCAGCAGGAGTCTCGGGTAAAGTGCCACAAGCTTTGAGGAACTTGGCCTGCATAGTAAGGTTAACTGCTTAATCCAATCAAATGACCGAGTGCAGAGACGTTTTAAACAAAAATGGCCTATTCCATAGAAGTAGCAGTTCCAGTCATAGGATATGGGATAGGTTTTCAGGCTCCACTTAACTTTAATTCTGTAACGGTGAAAGACAAAGGGCCTTTTAAAATTTACTGCCTATCAAGAAAATTGTATTAGCTTATTTTAAAGGAAGATGTAACAAAGTAAAACACGTGGTGGACAAATCAACTCAAACCTTGCAAATTCTTTAGATAAAAGAAAAAGGATTTTATGGATGCAGAGAGAAGAAAGTGCAACCCATGTGGAGGACAAAAAAATTCCTCCCATAAGAAAACAAAAAGAAAGCAAAGAAAGCTAGTGGAAAATCCAGGCATTAGTGAAGTACCGCCTGAAAGAAACTCCTTGAAAATGAGCTCTCAATGCATGAGCCCAAAGAGAATGAAAAAGATATACTCTATCGCATAGTAAATTGATATTCATTGCCTGACCACAAAAAATCCCAAAAATCTTCTCAATCCGAACTCCCACAAAATGGTGAAACAAGAACATCTCCAGAAAAAAACTCCTATCCTTCTACCATCAAAACCACTGAATCTGCATAAAAAGAAGTCTTCTACCAAAGGTGGACAAATCCAGTATTCACCCAATACACCAAACAAAAATCAACTCTAAGCATGTACGGATGTACCATACAAATAAAAGACTTTCTATTCAAGTTCATAGTTCTCAAAGTAACATGTATAAATCCGCTAGATAACATTAAGCAGGCTTCATCAAACTAAGTCTCTAACCTCTAACATTAACTATATGCCTTCTATTCATATCATCTGCAATGAGAAATCAAAATGATGTTTACAAACAATTAACAGAGACTGGTATAACAGGTCTTCTAACATCCACAGGGAACTTCAACTGGAAAGGTAAAATGTTCACCCAAGTCCAAGGACAATTATTGATATATATATATATATACACACACACACACACACACATATTGCAAAACCTAAGTTCCATTGAACTGACCGTCCTTTGAAAAAACCATAATAAAAGTAAAATTATCTCAAGCTAAGACAGTAAATTGATAAATTTATTTGTTCAACATAGTAGTGAAGTAGGTAAAAAGAATCTTACAAGAATAAATTTCAGCTCATTAGAACAAAGATTTTTCATATAGCTGCATAACTTTTGCAGTTAAGTTTTTAAACTATTGAACATAAGAACAAATGTAGAACAATTTGAGTTTATGTAACAGAAGCAGACCTCTTCCTCGAGTCCTCTGAAATCAAAATCCAGCTCGAGATCCCCCACAAGATGATATTGCTTCTCATTGCATAGCGAACCATCAATTTCTTCAATAAGAAAAAACACACATACAATATCAGCAAGTATTAAGCAAAAAACCTACAATTAATTCAAAAGGGATAAAAGAGAAAATCAATCGATTAAACAATATTAACACGAAATTCTAAACATTCATTGCATTATAATTCACCAGAATTTATATCAATAGAAATTGAAGGAACAATTTCAAAAGAAACCAAAATTAACGAATGAAATACCTTCCGAAAGTGTCAGAGACCCTAAACGTTTTCGATTCCTATGGACCACGGGTTCCTGATAGCAACAAATATAAAAAATTAAGAAAACAAAAGGCTAAAATTCTAAAACACGAAAAAATAAATTGAATATTTCAACAAAGAAAGAAAAGATAAAATAGAATCATACGATTTTAGAAGGCGGTGGTTCTGAGACGATATGAGAAGACGGGCGATGACGATCGTCTCTGAATCGAAAACAACCGAACAAACAACCCATCGTCGATCGGTACAGAAATGATAAGAATTCAGGCCAAGAGCATAACATCTGTGTCGGATTGTTTGATTTTACGATCGAAAAACCCTAGGCTTTTTATTTATTACTGAGATTTTAGAGAGGGTGAAGAGTGTGTGGTTTGGCTCCAAAGAGCCATAGGTGTTTGAAATTTAAATAAGACATATAGAGGGCACAAATTTATGGGCCTCCAAAAGTCAACCAAAGCTAGATATGGACTTGGCCCACTAGCTGGGAAACCTGGTGACACGAATAGTCAAACACACAATGTAAATTAATTTGTTACTCCATTTTGAGAATTTGTTTGGAGCGGAAAGACTTGAAAACTGAATTCTGCACCCCATACCATTACTATTTATTTATGGGGAAAGAAAGAAATATATATCCAAGAAAAATAATTAAGTGTTAACTGGATATTACTACTCAACTTCAAATTATGTTAATCTCCACTTTTCTTGTGAAAGCATATCATATTCAAATTCTGTAGCTTGTTTGTTAGTTTGTATAATAAAATCCAAATAACAAATGCCGGAGACAATTAAACTCTCTCTATTATATATATGTATATGTACAGGAACATTACTCATGACACCAGAGCGCCGAAGGGCTGTATGGGCAATATATGGTATGTTCCAGCAGAGTATGTTTTTTTTTTTTTTTTTTTTGCATATCTTCTATCTTTCCTAGCTAATTACATCCGAATAAAACAGATATCTTGTCAAGCCAAAAGTATAGTGGAAAATGAGACGATTCGAGTAATTGAGCAATGTCTTCTTATTTAAAAGTGTGGTACGTGCAGACGAACGGATGAGCTTGTGGATGGACCCAATGCTTCACACATAACTCCCGAGGCTCTTGACAGATGGGAGACGAGCTAGGCTAAATGATCTCTTTCAAGGCCGGCCTTACGATATGTATGATGCAGCACTATCTGATACTGTCTCTACATACCCTGTTGATATACAGGTACCAACACATGATAAAGCACCAATTTTAATTCTGGCATGCACTTGAAGACACAATTAGAGATATATAGAGAAACTATAGAATTTAAAATGGATGATGCATTTCCAAACTTGTACGAAACATATGTTCTACAAAGGTAAAACTTCTCATATGTACAAGTTTCCTTTTTTATCAGCCTTTCAAGGACATGATCGATGGAATGAGAATGGACTTGAAAAAATCCCGATACCAAACCTTTGATGAGCTTTACCTCTACTGCTATTATGTTGCCGCCGGGACAGTTGGTCTTATGAGTGTTCCAGTCATGGGGATTGCACCAGAATCAAAGACCTCCACGGAGAACGTCTACAACGCAGCTTTAGCCCTTGGAATCGCCAATCAGCTTACTAATATATATATATATATACACTTGTTTCTGTTCCACAAAATTAATCCCGTTTACCAAGTATGTATATGTATATATATATATATATTTAAAAAGGATGGATCATAACCTTAATGCAACTTTTATTTCTTCACGTACGTACGTACGTGTCTGTCATTTGTGTACATATATATATTTCAAGTAGTTACTTATTGGAGAAATTATACTAGCTAGCTAGCTTGTCCCTGATGACTTAATTTGACCTTATTAGTGCTAGGAGGGGAAGAATATACCTGCCACAAGACGAGCTAGCACTTGCTGGACTCACACCGGACTACATATTTAGAGGGAAGGTTACGGATAAGTGGCGTAGCTTCATGAGAGGACAACTAAAAAGAGCTAGGATGTTTTTCGACGAGGCTGAGAAGGGTGTTGCAGAGTTGAGCTCAGTTAGTAGATGGCCAGTGTGGGCATCATTGTTGCTATACTGGCAAATTTTGGACGCAATTGAAGCTAATGACTACGACAACTTCACCAAGAGGGCTTATGCGTAGGAAAACCAAAGAAACTACTATCTTTGCCTGTGGCTAATTATGGTAGAGCACTTTTGTCCCCCTTCTTCTTCATCTAATTAATTAATTAATGTTGGAGAGTTGCTTGAGTTTATATAACTAATTTACATTATTTATTTGTGGGATCGATCGGAAGGATTTGTGAATATAACAAGTCCAAAGTTTGTAAATTCTGATGATCTCATTTTATATTACTCATATCAAATCTGATTAGTAATCTTACTCATCACAAGCTAGTCGATCGGTTCGTATTAGAATCAATGTCTTACACTTAATATTTAATATATACAATTAATATTATCCCATAAAATAATAATATTACACCTCCAGAAATATGGTTGGCCCACCCCACGTACCCTGAAAAAAATTGGACTAAACATTAACATGTTTATTCAACAACTTAACACGACCAGCAGCATAAACATGTTTGATATGTTACTCTTTTCATTCAACAAAAAAATATTCCATGCATGATCCATAGGATCATTAATTTGAAACAAATAATGTGCTTAAATAATAAATACGAATGCTAACATTATAAAATGTTCCCGGATCCAAAAACCTATACAATGGCGTTTTCACTTTAAATAAATAATGCTAATAAAATTAAAATATATAATTAATACTAATATTTCTAAAATAATACTAGCTCCTACATCTTAAATACTTACGTACTCCCATCACCCACACTAATATTATATCCACCACAGAGGCGAGATGGACAATGGCCCCCAACCGATTTTTTAATTTTTTTTTTTTTAAATTAGTATGTATTTAAATCTATCTATTTTTATTTCTCAAACACTTCTTAAACAAGTCTTGGGTTTATTTTTCTTGTCAAATTATTTAGTCTTTGGTCTTTAGTCATGATTTATATCTTATTTTCAAATATTATTTACCACACATTCTCTTCACAACACACTCTATTTTCAGCACTCTGGCTTATTGTTAATTCACAACTTCTTTCAAGAATATGGATTTTACATAATTATCATTAAAGTTAAAATTTCTGATGAGTATTTTATTTTTTTTTGGAATTTATGAATTGATATTTTTGTTATCGTATCTCTTGCGAAAATATATGAAATTTAGTTAGGATTCTATATATATATATATATATATATATATATATATATATATTAGAAATCATTAATTAAGGTTTTAAAATTATTTATAATACATTTTTGAAGAAAAGAAAAATAATATAAACCCTCTACTTTTTGGACACTCCAAGTAAAATAATTAATTCAAAAAAGAAAGAAGCTACAAATCACTGATTACTAGTGCTCTATTTTCTGTTTATTTTTGTGTCTGCTCACTAAAGTTCCTCTTTTGGGTTTGCTTCTAGATGATCTAGCTATAGCCTGGCTTAATGCCCCTTAACCATTGTATTTTGGTTCTTTCTATACAAACAAACAAATTTATATAAAAAAAAAACAGAAGCTGAGATGTGAAAATAATGTCAGCCTTTAGAGTGAGATAATATTTTTGTTTTTAACATTATAAATTGCATAACTGCTACGATTTTCCAACAACAAATTATAGACTGATCTAACATATACTTGTGGCCATTGCAAAAACTTGCCATGCCTCCACATTACAAGTTACCAGCCAGATCAGCATAACGTATGAGCTATGATCTACATACAAAACTTATATTTATATCCTATATAATAATTTCAAGTTCTTCTACTACGCTGTCGCTTCAACGAATCCACCCTTGGACTACTAACCCCTCCGTAGTTGCCTGGCCCATGTGTAGGTATTGTAGGATTTTGGGATGCCCAACCTCTATACGAATTCATTGATGCTGAAGGTGGTGGTTGCTGGATATGATAGGTTGATTGGTCGTTCAAATTAATCATCCCCCTAGAGGCAGATACCATACCTTTGTTATAATGTGCAGAGTTCTGATGTGGGCGATGGCGTATAAGCGATCTTAGAAAATTGTTCCCATTCTTTCTTCCAAATTCTGACTTGTCAATTTCAGTTGCACTCACCATTGAAGTTAACGAGTCCACAGATTCCAGTTTTGCTGAGATCACTGGCCGCCCATCATAAGATAGAATACTTGCTATTGCATATATGGATTCCCCAAAGAGTTCGGGTAGAATTTTATGTGGATGTGTGACCTATATAAATCATCAACAAAAGTAGTGAAAACCAAAAAAAATGCTTGGGACGCGAACAAAATTTCATCAGAGCCTGTAATAAGTACACAGAAAATTAGAGTACTTTACCTTGAACAAGGTAGCTGCAGATAATCTCTCCCTCAAACAGTATATCTGAGCAACATCAAGAGCTGTGGACTCGAAAGAAAGCCACCGATCAACAACCACCTTAACTGTGTTATCAGGAGACGACATAATTTTCTCTCCTTGTACAGGCGACTTAATATGCTTATCTGTTTCACATTCATCAATGTTGTCCGCATCAGCATCTTCAGATTCATTCTCTTCATCGTCATTATCATCTTCATCCTCCTTGCAAGGAGCCACTACAATCTCCGTTGCTAACAATAATAAAGGAAGGGGTCCAATGACAGTACAGTTCCTAATGTGCAAACCCATATCTCCACGTGTTATCTCATCAAATATGACCAAAGGTTGATCGTCAGATTTCTTAACCGATAATTTAAAGTTGGTGGAACTAGGGTGCAACCGAACCTTCTCGCCACTTGCAGTCTCCACAACAGGTCGGTTTCCCTTTTGGGAAGGAAGCAATCTCCCAAACATTGGATAAAAACCAGCAACAAGGACGGCATCGAGTATACCTGGGTCATGTGCATTGAGGCTACAATGAGACGCATCTTCTGGAATAAACCCATTCCTAAATAACTCGTGCTGGAGTTGCTTACGCATTCCTAACAGCATATTCATGGTGCCAGAAGAAACAAAATACTGAGAACAAAACCGTGCTTCTTGACCACCCTTTCTTTCCTTGGCATTCTTCCAGCACTCAAATGCAGCTATTAGCGCTAGCTGATCACTATGCCCACCATACAACGAGGCCAGCTCAGATTTAGCAGCGGCAGCTCTCTGTTTTTCACTAGGTGACATGGGAAGAGTAAATGGATCTCTGTAGTCCGAGGCGCAAGCTAATGTCAAAGCAGGATCAAGGCAGTTAAATAATATAGCAAAGAAAAGCATCTTGCTTGTTAGTGGATGCACTGGTAGAGAACCTAGCTTTTCCCCAAGCTCAGTAAGTTTCTCATCAGGTGATAAGGCCCCAATATCTTGAAGAATGTTAATCGCATTACGCACAGTTTCAAAAACAGGAGGGTCTAGCGTTTTTCTTAAGAAGTCATCTATCTTGCAGTCTGGGTCAAGAAGCTTCACCTGTTGATGAAAAAAACAAAAAGCATTAATGAAAGCCTGATAAATATCACTAAAAATATGATAACAAACTATTGGCAACTTCCATGACACCAGAAGTTCACTTAAAAAATAAAAGACTGTGAGAAAATTATACTTTCAACTTGGAAGACTCGAGTGTATAACCAAAAGCCAGGAAGTGAAAGGATACTTTTTGAGTTTTCATAACCATTTATAGAATATGCCAATAAAAAAGGTCTTCCAACTGGATCATCCTCAAACATTCCTAGCATTTTCAAAAAGAGCAAGAGAGAGAAACAAATACCTGCAAACAAAGTTCCTCAATTGGCATTCGCTTAATTTCAGGAACTTGAAAAGCTGGCAGTGAAGCTGCTCGGAGTTTTGAATAAAGATGATAACAGATACCTGGTTGGCAGCGTCCTGCACGTCCCTCTCGCTGCTTTGCACTAGCTTTTGAAATCCAAGAAGAATGAAGAGTTGATACATTATTATAAGGGTCATAGCTTTTCTCTTTCATCCGTCCACTGTCTAGAACATAAACAACATCGTCAATGGTTATAGCCGTCTCAGCAATGTTAGTTGAAAGAATGATTTTGCGGCAACCTAAAGGAGGCCTCTTAAAAACCTTCTTTTGCTCCAAAGAAGGGACCATAGAATGAAGCGCTAATATAACAAACTTGGAAGAATCCTTAAAGAAGGAGCTATTCTGTAATTTCTCTCTTGTTCTCTTTATATCATCCCACCCAGGAAGAAAAACAAGGATGGCTCCATCTGTCGAGTCGGTACATATTTTTCGTAATAACTGCTCTATGAGGACAACATCAATTAGTTCTGGATTGGCAGTCGAAAGATATTTATCAAGTAGAGGTTTTTCTTCCTCAGAGCTGGTAATATCTTTTTCAATGTGTTTCTTTAAAATTTCAGCAGTTTCTTCCTGATTCTCTCGTTTGGCCCACTCAAGTGCTGTTGTTCCGTCATTGTCTTGTAAATGGCAATCAGCACCAAAAGAAAGGAGCATGCTAAGATCACCAACTCTGCCTTTTCCAGCAAACACCATTAATGGAGTTACTCCAGTCAAAGAATGCTGGAAATTAAAAAGATTTGTCCCTCCTTCAGAAGAAACTAAATCAAGGAGGGGATCAAACTCGTCACTAGACCAAGCCAAATTAATAGCTTCATCAACAGCAACTCCTGCCAACTCCGAGCCCTCAGTTGTCACACTACTTGAAGCAAAATCAAGGTGATTATTATCGGCTGATTTCACAATAGAAAGTATATCCTCCAAGTAGAAAGTTTTTACCTGAAAAAAAATGCTTTAAAAATTACAATTTAACCAACAAAGTACAACAAATTTGCACCACACAAAATGAGTGGAAAAGGTCTTACAGGATAAGTGAAACCAGGAACTCTTATGATAGGGCAGCCACCAAAATATTGTGAAAAACGTTCAGCATCAATTGTAGCACTCATTAACACCTGCCAGATTCTATTGGTTACAACTACTAAACTACCAGAATATTCACTCAAAAGAAAAAACCAAAGAAAGTCGGCCTAGATTGCAAGTAAGAGACTACTAAGAAGGAGACATAACGCTTACCAATCGTAGATTAGGGTATAATGGAAGCATGTCTCTGCATATGAAAATGACTAATATCAGCAGATCCATCTCAGTGTAATAAATGTGGGAGGCAAACTAATAATTATGCAAAATACCAACTTTGTTTTTTTAGGAAATCTAACAACAAAATGGATAATGTTTCTTTTGGAAGAAGAGTAGATATAAAATACTTGATGCCTTTCGTCCAAGGACTATAAACTTCAGTAATTTATAATATCACACTAACTGGAAGTGTTACAATGGATCCCCTGCATTACAAGATGACACATCAATACAAATTAAGCAGAGGTTTGTATCATGTCACAAAGGACTAGGTTAACCCATTGTTGTCAAGACGTTAAGTCGAGTCGATGGCCAACCGCTTAAGCGACTAGTCGTCCATAAGGCGATAAATTATTTATAATGTCTAAAATACATTAATATATATAAATATATTACACATTAATATTATATTAAATACTAAAAACATGAATCTATATTACTATATAAACAATCAACACTGTTAGATTATATATCATTTCTCAACTAAATATTAAAAAAAAAATTGACACTAACATATAGGTATTAATTAATTAATTTAATTTTCCAACTTGTAGCAACAAGTAGCCAAGCATATCATGACACATAGTTACTCCATTCATCATGACAAAATAACAATATAAGTAAAACAAGTATTATATTTTTTACAATATTATTTATTAGATTTTTTTCCAAAACAAAAATGGAAACTCAACAAATTTTTAATCCATCAGTTTCATAAAAAAACAAAATTAAATTTAGTCAACTTTATTTACTGCACTAAAGGAAACAAATTAACTATCACTTAATTTGTGAGACAGTAATATGTGCAATAATTAGCATGGAAAATACTTTAGAGAATATTTTTAGACAATTGAAATCTGTTAGAAAAAACTTTTCATACATACACAAAATTTAGGCAGCAGTGTATTGGAAAAATACAAGTTGGGCTTGAGCTTATAATGTTATTTATTCAAATAAGGCCCAACTCAACTCTGCAAAATAAAGATAGGAGCCTAATAGTGGTCGTAACAGGATTACGGGAAGAACAAAATGGGATAAGGGTTTTAATCTAATTGCAACAAGAAAACGAGAAAGGAGAAAACAAATGCAAGGAGAAGAAGGGAGCTCGAAAAAATCGTGTCAAGGCACCCAAGTATTTGTGTTCTATATAAACCCTAGAATCTTCCCTCTCCATCTCAATTCTTCTCTTTTGGCGCACGACTTGAAATGTGGTCTCTATGTTGGGCTAAATAGAAGAAGTCGACACAAGACAATGACTTTCCCTCCAAGTCGAGCGACTTAGAGACATTAACCAAGTTGTGCCCTCGACTTGGCAAGGAGCGACGGCTAGTCAACGACTTAACACCTATGGCTTAACCATATGTAAAAGTCAAGTATCTAGAATAAGTAGATTCTTATACAATGTCCATTTAATATTCTATGGTTGTAATGCAAAAACTTGCATCTTATAAATCATATGATCAAATTTCATTTATGTTATACAAACAGAGATGAATCTTATAAGCACGTGTAATACAAATGTAATTATGATGATACCGTCTACCACCTTGCCTAATCGTTTAAGTAATATCTTGTCACCTAGTTTAATTGTGATAACATCCAACATATTTTTACTTCTTCAAATAATTGCATATTTCTTTGCATAATAATTAAAGCCACTCTCAATAATCAATTGTCTATGTCTTGTTTCACCATGTGTGCAAATGTGTCCAGCATAAAGAATATTACATTAAAATTATGGACATCTTGAAGCAGTATCGATGTTGATGTATCAGTTTCTAATGCGACAAAATATGTTCTACACATAAACTTTGCATTTGTATAAGTGTCTATGACTCCATGCTTATTAGAATAAGAACTATTGGTACACATTCCCTTTATCTTTAATAAATTCAAAAACACGTGCCAGGAGAGTAAATAAAGAAGTGAACATAGTTGAGAGCAAGGATACCTGATAATTGCAAGCATGAAATCTGAGAAGCGGTCACGTTCATGAATTTCATCCTGCAAAGTGAACAAGGACAATTAAAACACAACAAAAACATAAGTAGTACTTTTGATTAATCAAATTTGAAATATGGATATAAAACAATATACAAGTAAATAGCTAAGAGATGAAGATAATAAAAAAAAATAGAGTCAAAAATGACACCAAGAAGCCTTGAAATCATAGGAACATCCTCCTCAATATTGACAACAGCGAGGCTACACCTTGAAAGCTTATTTTCATATCCAAATAGAAAAGAAAAGAACACTATATCTGTAAACTGAAGATGAGATAGTCTAACTTCATTTCTCCTAACTGCACCTGGACGCCCCATACCAAGCCTTACGCTTTCCATTTACGATCATGAAGCGATGAAAAGAAAGAGAAGAGAAAAAAAAATATCCACAATTTCCGTCTAGGCCTAAAGCCCTTTCTTGCCAACACCATGTAAACAGTCTTAACTTTGTCATAGGCCTTTTCACAATTAACTTAGAAATCAAGGCCCTATTCTTTGTCTCATTTCCTACTCCACCTCATTAGCAACTAAAAACCACATCTAAAATATGTCTACTACCCATGGTGTGAAAGCACTCTGGTTAGCATAAACAGTCTTAACTTTGGCACATCGCCAGTTTGCCTAAACAGATCCTAGTGAGAATCTCAAAATTCTCTCACAAGAATAGACTTATCAGGAGTTGTATTTCTACAGTTTGATTTTCCGTTCAACTCATTTGATTATCGAGTCTAAAGTGTTGGTCGAGCTCAACTCGTCTAATTGACATTTGAGTCGAGCTTTTTGAAAAGTCGAGCTTCAGTTGTTAGCGAGAAACTCGGTTCGTTTATAGCCCTTAGACAAGATTTTATAAGCACTATCGGCCTACCCAAACACCACCAGGCTGATCGGCCTGCAATCCCAAATATTCTCAATTCCACCCACCTTTGGAATCAAAGCCATAGACATAGCCTTCAAAGTTCAAACTTCTCTAACCAGCCATACGAATAAAACTCCTTCAAAGTTCAAACTTCTCTAACCAGCCATACGAATAAAACTCCTTCAAAGTTCAAACTTCTCTAACCTGCCATACGAATAAAACTCCTGCAAGAAGGCCATCACCTCTACTTTAGCAACATGTCACAGCTTGCTTCTAAGAAGGATGTGTTGTATATGCTCACTGTTTTTTTAAGAAATTTTGAATAAATACTATACATTTTTTGTGTGTGTATTTATGCTCAAAAGAGTGTCAGTAAAATTGTGAAAATATGCAACTGTTTTCAAAAGAGTGTAGCACATGAAAACTATGTAATTATGTTTATTTTCTGCACATGGAAAAAAATTAATCATGTTTATGACTCCCCATAAACATCACATCCTCGTAGTCACTCACTCAGTTATTAAAAATCCATATTTTTCATGTGTTTTTTTTCCTTCCCTATATTTGTATTATTGTGTTTGTATAATGCTAACAGCTTTTTGAGATGCCTTGCATCCTTTTAATCTCTACAACCAAAGTAAAGTAGTCCACAAATTTGTCTACTTGGCAATTTCAATAGTACAGAAACAGTTCAGGCTCTTTCTACTTTTGCAATCATCTTTTGTGGAAGTAACTGTTAGATACTTAGAGAATAACAATAACAGTAATAAATACTCGGTTGTCTACAACTCATGATGGGCCTAATACAATTGCAGAAGAAACCTACAATTCAGGCTACCTCTCAAATTATTCTGCCTCCTTACAAAAGATGAAATTCATCTTTAATAACTATTGGATTTGTGAAAATATTGGATTTTTAATAACTGAGTGAGTAACTAGTATAAGTTACACTTAGGGAATTATCAAAAAAAAATTATTAGTTCACATCGCTAGTATTGCATTTGTGACTCATGGACCATAAAGAGCCTGCAAATCCAAAGCTCACTAGTCACCAAATTTGCAAACACCAAGACAACATAAAGAAAATAAGAGAGAAGATAAAATTGCAGAACTACTTTTCTCCTAGATACACTGATACTTAATCACACAGGAACCCCCACCTGCTACTAAAAGTCTAAAAGTGTGGCCAGCTACTATGAACGGAGAAGTCTTTCAATTAAAGGTACCAAGTTGACAGACTATATTTTCACATAATCCCTTCCAACACAGAAAGCCAACCCAAACATTAAATATAGTGGTCCTTATTATTTGCAAGTACAATCAGTTGAGGGGGTTCATAATTCCCCTTATTTTAATCAATGTAGCCAATTAGCTGAAAACTAATTAGAAGGTAGGGAATGAAATTTTGGATAATGGTTTTGCAGGGTACAAAATTACATGAGCAAGTCAAGTTAGAATAATAGCTTACCACAATAATGTGAGTTATGCTAGAAATATCATCTTTCTCCCTTTGTCTGGAAGCTTCTCTTTCCAACCTATCACTGCCTTGTGTAACAAGAACCCTCAACAGGACCCCGTTGGTGCAAAATATAATAGATGAATGTCTCCCACCTTTGCTCTCCAACCTTATCTAGAATTTATCAAAAAGGATAACTCAGTAACTGCAAAATTGTGTGTATTAAATAACTATATACATACATATATATATATATATATATATAAAATAAAAATAATAATAATTGAATATGGTGAGAGTCGTGGGACAGATAGGAAACCAGAATCCAATATGAGAGCAACTATTATTTGCTCTGATCAAACTATGGAAGACTGTGCAGTATTAATATATGTGTTTTATGTATTTTACAATTAGCAAACACAGTATCATTTTTCTTTATTCAGTGAAACAAGTTTAATTAGCTTATTCTTCTTTTTTCCCTCAACGGTTTGTTAAATATTGTAGTGCCACTACCATAATTGCAGCTCGTAAAGGATACTGAAGAGATCCAACATTTTTAGTAGCCTCTTTTTTCTTCTCACCTTTTGTCTTCTTACAAGGAAGCAAAAGTTAACTGGATAATACAACTATCACACACTATGGATTATATATATAATATAATTCAGTGTGTGATAGTTGTGTGTGTGTGTGTGTGTATATATATATATATATATAAGAAATTGATAATAGCATTTACTGAAGCACATGAGAGAGGGGTACACCTAATGAATATCTCCCCGCATAATGAATCCTCTCATGAAATTTTGTTTATAAGACAGCTTAGTTACAACCTTTTTCATTCTTTTCTTATATTTTTACAACTACACCACTTTTCATTCATATCCTACCCAAGTAGTCAAAGACTCAAATGTTATCAAGCGACCTATTCAAATGCTTGGGCAATTATATTTTGTATAGGCAAAGATAAATGATGAGCAGAAGTTTAAAGGCTAGCAACTCTCTCCGTCTTAGTTACCTACATGTTGTCCTTCCATCTCTCCTTATTATTGGGAGTCGTTGTCCAATACATACATACATACATATGTATATATATAAGAAGAAATTTTATTAATAAAAAGGAAAGGATACAACAAACGGGGGAACAAGAAGTCCACCCTCAACGGACAACAAAATTTAAAAAAGAGGACTTAAAAAAGTGTAGCCCTCCAATCTCTACACAAATCAGTCACAGAGATACATCTAAAGGCCCCCATAGAAGAAGCCCAAAGAGAAGCAAAGAAATTAATCTTGATATTATACATATGTATGTGTGTGTGTATAATATCAAGATTTAATCTGCAGAAGTAGAAATACTGGAAACTCTATGACAAGAAGCAGAACTCAAATGTTTTAAAGCAACTCAACTGTTTGTCAATATTTTCTAGAACAGTAAATTCTTGTTTCTGTATTAATTCCTCTCACGAACGTCTTAACTATTTCCATTTTAGCTGAGAACTTTCAAGTTTCCGAGAAAAGCGCCATGATTCCATACTTTAAATGACACTGTCAAATAAATATGTTTTACTTCTAATAAGTGCACATAAAATAGAACATATACCACAAAACTAAAATAAAAGGCAGTTATTACCTTGTATCCAACACAATTTCCTATATTTTCGCCTCTTTCAGAAGAGATCCTCTCAGCAACTACAACATAATATACTAAGAGATAAGATTTTTCTGCAGGCAGAAAGTGAGCATTGAAGAAGTAAAGATATATGCTGTAAATGAGGCACATGCAAAGACAGCTAGTAAACACCTGATGTTGCTGAGATTCTTCGTGGCTGGGTACAGATTATCTTACATGTCTCACCCTTACCCCACATATAATCTAAAATATATTGTGGGACCTGAATCATACGAGAAACATTAGACAAAGGCTTGATAAACTAAAAAGATTACTGAATTGCCAAATAATTTGAAGGAGTTTCATTTTTGGACATGTAGTAGATAACTAAGAATGAAGAGCAGGATTGAAGCTCAAGTAAACACTACTAGCACAACATCTAAGCCGTCAAATTATAGAAAAATAGTGGAAGGAGTGGTAATACAAAGTGATGTTTGCTCTATTCTAGTTTTCCCATTTATTGTATTGAAGCCATTTGCCATAATTATTTTTGGTGAAAAATTTAGTTTGCCCTCATTTCGAGCAGATAATTTCTTGCCCTATTGTGTGGTTTATTAACAAGAGAACAAAATAATATTGAGAAACAAAGTTGTCGACACCATTTTCTCAACGTATATTTCAATTTTATATTACAAGTACAAATTTTTCTAATAAGACCAATAAAAACTAATGGTTCTATATTAAAATCAGGTCACAGGTGTAGAAATAAGAAAGGTATGAAGAAATGAAGGAGGCAAAAGTTTAGGACTTCTTGCTTAGAATTCCTTAGCATCGCAGTTAATCACGCTTTAAAAACAACTCTATTAAGAAACGGTTCAGTGTAACAATAATATACTGTTTCAAAAGTAATAGTTTAAACTAATAATTACTGTGAATCACAATCTTCCAACTGCTTGGTGTAATTTTATTTCAGTAACACTCCTCAAATTGAATAAATATATAGTATGTTGCAAGAAAGTACTAGATCGTAAATGTAATAAAGTTGAAGATTTCATTTATAGACTTAACAATTTCATCACAAAAACAAAATGGCCTCTGTCCGTCAAGTTAAATATAAGGAAACAAGAAACAGATAGAAGTAGTAACCTGTGTAGTTTTTCCACATCCAGTTTCACCAGATATGAGAACTACCTGCATTAAACATGAAACAAAATAAGCCTTAAAAATCAGATATACTTAAAATTTTAGCTAAAGTGAATCTATGTAGCAAGGCATCAGCCATTGTTATTTAAGCGCAAGGAGCACCGAGGCGCAAAGGTCTCCCAGAGGTGCGAGGCTCGCGCCTTATCGAAGTGAGGCGCACAGACTAAAAAATATGACAAAATATATATACAAGTATTAAATTATATCAACTAATTATTCAAACTCATAATCAAGTTTAACGAGTTCAAGCAGCCATTTTGATGCTGCTGTCTAATATAAAGCAGATATTAGTTATAAAAAGTCTAAATTATACATGAAATATTACTTGGGAAAAACATTACTCTACTTAGATTTAAAATGATAATTGTACTGAAAATATATGATTACACATTAAAATGTGGAATATTATGTAAAATCAGTGTTCTATAAATCGTAGGGGGGAGCCTAGACGTTTCCTTAAGCGGTCTCATTTATTTATTTTTCCTACTGTAAATACATGTTATACTATACAAGGCATAAAGAAGATGTAATTTTTTAAAATATTACATGAAACATTCTAAAAAAACATTCTTTTAATCCTTAACAAATTCATTTTAAGTATTGTAGAACTTCAAAGTAGAGGTTTGATTTTGTCTAGGCGAGGGCCAGGGGCAGAGGGGGGGTCCACGGCCCCCCCTGTTGCGAGAAATTTTTTTATGTACTAGGGAAGGTCCAGCTTGAAATTCGGGAAGTCCGGGGGGTCCGAGGTGCACTGAGAAGAAGAAGGAAGGGGAAGGAAAAAAAGTATTTTTTTTTTATAACTTAGGATTGGGTTGTTTGACTTGTTTCAGAACTAGCCCACACAAAGAAAAATATTTCTCATGTAGTCATGTTCGTATGTATTTTTTCTAAAAGTCATGATGGCCCATTAAGCCACTAAAGTCAACATATTACATATGTGATATTACCAAATAACAAAAGCGCCACCACAAGTCCCACATTGAAGCGAAAATGTAAAGCAGAGCCACAGAGCACGGAGGCTGGAGAGTGGAGGCTGAGAGGCCCGGCCGTTGTCTGCCCAGTGGTGCCGCTTGGGACGCCAATCGACTCCATCACTCCAACTTCTAAGGTTAGATTCCAACATTTTTTTGTTTGATTTTTGTTCCTTAATTTCTGACTAAAAAATAGGGCTTTTCTTTGATTTATAAACCAAAATTGATATATTTTCGTTAATTCTAAGTGGATTTTGTTACCAAATTTGGTTGCATTCATTCTAACTTCTAAGTGGGTTTCACTTATTTGAATTTAGGGTTTCAATTGCTAATTTTGTGTTTCAATCAGAATTGATTTTTTTGTTTCAATTGAATTTGAGGAACTAATTGAAATGTTGAATTGCTTATGATTTATAATTATGATTTTTTTGAATCTTTGAATTACTTGTGATTTAGGAATATGGAAAAATATTTTCAACGAACTAAGAGGCCGTTCACAACAACTACGTCACAAGACTCACAACCACAACCACAATCACAATCACAATCGCAACTACAACCGATTGAGCAGTTATGTGAGGATGTTAATGATATTATTGGTGATCCGGGATTGCGCAAATGCATCAACGAGTACGAGCCTCGGATTAGAGATGAAGTTAGAAGAAAATATGTGCAAATGGACCCTTGTCAACCAATTTCTAATGTTTATCCGAAAATAAAAATAGGGGATAGAATGAGGGCTTTCCAATTTGATTGGTTCAAGAACTAAGAGGCCGTCGAAAAAAAAATTACATGCATAATCTGGACCCCCCTGTTGAAATCCTCTGGCTCCGCCACTGGCGAGGGCCTAGCCACCCAGCCAAATTGAGGAGGTAGAGGACTGCTTAGCGCCTAGGCGGGATTAATCGGACCTAAGCGAGAATTTTTAGAACACCGAAAAATACAATTTAGTCATTGATAAAATATCAAGACAAAATGTAAATTGCCATATATTATATTATATTAGATATTGTAGGATAGTATAACATAACAAATTAAATATAATATATTTATTACATTAGTGGATCACATGATCTCATTCAATAATAGGTTTTGTGGTCTCAATAATAAGTTAGTAGACATGTCTGGTCTCAGTAATAACTTAGTGGACACGTGGTCTCAATAATAAGTTAGTGGAATAGTGGACACATGTGGGTCATTCAGTGATAAGTTAGTGGACACATGTCCACATTATGTAAATCATCCACATATTAGTTAAAAAAATAATAAAATCTCTTTAAGAACACAGAAGGCTGCATACACCTATTACGCATACTACAAATTGTCGTTCATAAGGAATAATCGAACAATTGTTCCTCTTCAAGGAGAGGTCAACGAATTCACTGCTATGACAATTTACTTCTCATTTGTGATGTACGACTGCTACAATGATCAAGGGCAACAATTTTCAAAGCCCTAGGTTTATACTTTGAAAATTAGGAAAAGGAATCACTAAATCAAAGGTTTGTTAGTTGTTGATTCAGTTTGCTTTTGTTAAACCATGTAGAAGATCAACGACTAAGAGGGAGTTGAAGTTAAAAAGACAAAAGACAACAGATGAGATTTCGTCGCGTAGCCTCACGCCTCCGCGCCAGAGGCCCGCGCCTCATTGAAGACAAAGCGCTTTAAGCCCAAGAGAGGCTCACCCCTCCCGCCTCGTTAAGCCTCACGCCTAGGCGCGCCTTTAATAACACTGGCATCAGCTGAAGAGCAGTTTTTAATTAACCAAATGTTTTGTCAAATTTTAAGAAAGATAAATGGTAAAATAATGTCCATTTCCCCTTGTCTATCTATTACTAGTCTTGCCACTTTCCTGGAGTTCATTATACAATTACATTTGCCATTCTGCTGTATAGGACCAAACCTATGGTTCTTAGTCACTTGATGACTGAATTATCAATCCACAAAAACACAAAATAATACATTTATTCCATTAACAATAAAATGTCCATAATAATTAATAGAACCTTATCTTAAAAGGCCTTAAAAATCTGGTATATCTTAAATCATAGCTAAAGCGCATCGATCTAGTAGGGAATCAGCAGACGAGCATATTAGTTAACCAATTGTCTAGTCAAATTTTAAGAAAGAGATAATTGTAAAATAGTGCTCAGTTCCCCTGCCTTCCTATTACCAGCCTTACAACTTTACTGGAGTTCATTATACAATTTCATTTGTCATTCTGACATATCTAAGAAGACCAAACCTATTGTTCTTAGTAACTTGATGACTGAATTATCAAGCTACAAAACCAAAAATTGTTACATTATTCCATTAACAATAAAATGTGTGCACTAATTAATAGAACCTGATGAGAATCTATTGTCATTGTAATGTGATCCCTGAAGGATGCAATGGGAAGCTTAGACCTCTTTTCCGCAATCTGTAAAGAATAAAATTAGTTAACATAAAATTAAATATTTACTCTGAGATTACAAAGAAATAGCTATATGTTTGACACAAACCAACTTTGAGACCATAATACATAATTAAGAATACCAAAACTTGTTATAATATCACAGGACCTGTTTCAATTTAGGGACATTTTCCACTGTAGAAGCATGTGATTCCACCTTCTTTTCTATTTCGGCCTTGCTCATTAAAGGTCTGGAAAAAATATCATCCTTTTTTCGTCGTATTTTATTAGTGTTTCCACCAAGCTTTCCAACCATTTTTTCACCCATCTCACAATCATCAGGTGGATACCGTGTAAATACGTCCTGTAAAACCAGTTTTGCCTCTTCTGAAAATTTAAAGCAAGTGAGATTTTCCTTCTTCTTTTTATCCGCTTTTGTTTTATTCTTGAAAACAGAAACACGTCGCTGCTTTCCCTTCCTACACAAGCTCAGGTCTATTAGGGCCTATATAAGGAATCATATTTTCCTGACTAACAAACCCAAAACATTCTAATGAAATTAAATTAATAAAATGTCATATATAAATAGCATTAAGAGACCAGGCTTATATATTTTCGATTATTACTGCAGCTAATTGAAGTTTTTACATATTACAAGCATGTAATAGACATAACAAATTATACTCACCCAGAGCTTTTGGACGTCATACCCATTTTCCTGCACAATATATGCACCGCAGCACGCTCGAAATTTGTCAGATTGGCTTCCATTGTGTACACTGCATCAAGTTATAGAATATTCATAATATGAGTTCCATTTAATTGTCAACAGCATAAAATATGCAACAGAAGAAGCAACCATAGATGTTAAAGATTGCTACAGATCAACTCCACTCAACACAACAACTCCTTATACCCAAACTAGGTAAGGCTGAAAATGATCCTATAAGTAACCATAAATTTTAGATTGTATTCTAACTAAACAGCCAGTCAGGTGTTCAAAATAAGGCATAGGAAATAAGAAAACAAAGTCATAGTGACAAAATGAGCTATAGGGTAATTTGGTACAAGAACAAAAAATATTTGTACTAAATGACGGACACTATTTGTGCCAATGCAAGCTTTCCAATTGCCACTCATTTTAGGATGATAGGGTTCCTAAGAGGATCCATTGGTTAGAGAAGATAAAAGTGCCTACAAAGTATGTAGATGTGATTAAGGACATGTAAGAGGGTGCTACTACTTGTGTAAAGACTTGTAATGGCATAACAAGTGATTTTCCAATCAGAATAGATTAACAAAAAGGTTACTTGTTAAGCCCGTATCTTTTTGCCTTGGTTATGGATGAGCTAATAAAAAACATCCAAGATAAGTTGCCATAGTGTATGTTATTTGTGGATGATATTGTGTTAATTGATAAGACTAAGGAAGGTTTTAATGGTAAGTTGAAATTATGGGAATGTCCGTTGGAATCTAAGGGGTTTGGATTAAGTCGGATCAGGACCAAATATATGAAGTGTTAGTTAAGCAATGTAAGAAAAACAGATGAATACTTTGTGAATTTGACGTGACAGGAGTTGCCCAAAAAGGACGTCTTTAAATATTTGGGATCAATACAGCATAAGCGGAGATATATGGATGAGGATGTAAGCCACAATATCATAGTAGGTTGAATGAAATAGCTTGCGATATTAATGGATGGCAGGCTTTTTTTTTGTATACCTCTTTTCCTTTCTTTGTTTATTTCTTATATTGTTCGTCTATTTTCATGTTCTTTATATCTTTCTCCTTTTCACTGTCACAAGGTATTCAATTGAAGCCTACCCCAACTACATGATCTATACATGGGAAGAAATATGAATGAACCCCACACAAAAAGGAGCAGGGGAGAAAGCCTCGCTATGCCAAGATTTTCGATGACTAATATAAACACTAACATTCCAAGAATGGTATACAAATATAAATTTATTACACCAAGCCTAAAAATAACTTTGGAGCTTAAATATAATGTGATATCACCAACTAACACAAAAAGGCTTCCACAATGGAAAAAGATTACGAAAGCTTGGGACTAGATGGATCTATGAGGCTCAATGTGGTTAGTGAAGGGACAAGGAATCGTATGGCAACGTAATCCAACAGTAGGAAGTAGGAAAGGGTATTAGTTCAATGCTGAAAAACGAGAGATATTTCATATATTAAGTGTACTCATGACATTTTAACAGCGACCTTACACAATTTTCTATATATATCATGTGGCTGACCATGATCAGTGAGATGTAAACTTAAAATTGGTACTTTATCGGACCAAAAATCCATGTAGCATTCTGAAGTCATGTGTTGACTATATTACATTCTCTATCAGACTATCAATATCCGACCATTAAGAAAAACGCAGATTCCCTAGAAGCACCTCCTGAATCTTAAGCAGATTTCGTTTAGCTGATAACCCGTAGTATGCCATCGGGGTGCCAACTAAAACCCCAAAATATAGGAGTATAACAACTCAGACTATATGTCTTGTTTTAATTAAGATCCAATATGAAAATTTTAACTTATCTCAGTTGAAATGCAATAAAACAAAAATACGAAAAAGATCAATACAATATTCTATATTCTCAATCATACCATCTGTACATATACATATTTATAGGGGTTTGATAATATATATATATATATATATATATATATATATATATATATATATGATGAGATCAGAAGCATTCTCTTAAATAAGCATTCTTCCTTAAATAAGCATTCTTTTATTAAAACTACGTCGTTTTAAAGGATGGCGGTGACATTTTTGTAAATACAATGCCACCGCCAGATTTAAAAAAATGTCACCGCATCAGTTTTAATAAAAGAATGCTATTTAAGGAGATAAATGCTTATTTAAAGAGAATGCTCTTGATCTTGACCGATATATATATATATAGTCTAAAAGTTGAATTTACATACCACAAAACTGAAAGCTGTTAGAAACTATAACAACAATTACTACCCAATAACCAAAACTCAAACGTTAACTCAGCAGGTAAAACGACATATTGTGCTTTAATCACCACCCATTAACAATACCATCAGTATCTAGATCGAACATTATTTTTATTTTAACCGTCTCAATTATAAAAAACAAATAAAAAGAGTGATTTCATTTCACTTTACGCTTAATTTACCTTCATCTTTAGACGTGCGGAAGTCTTCAAGAAATCTTTGTATCTTTATCCGACTGGCTTCGTCAATGTTAGGGTTCTGCTTAGACCCTCCCTTCTGCTTCTTCTTCTTACCTGCTGATTTCGTCATTTTTTACCTGAATCTGTTGGTACTTTGAATTTTAGGAGAATCGGAAGGAGGCTCCTCCAATAACAACAACTAGTACTTATAGTACTACTAGTTTTAGGTTAAGATTACCTGTCCTCCCGGTATCCGTTCTTTTTTAATTTTTCAGTTAAAGCATGTTTGGCTAACTTCGCGGATTTAGGAAACCAAAACTAATGGGGAATGGGGATAACGTTTCTATTGTTTTATAACGAATATTGGAAAATGGATTTTCACTTTTCAAGTGACCAAAAATAAAAGATGAAGAAAATTAGCTCAACTTCGATCATAATATTTTTTGCCTAAATAAATTAAATTTAGTCTGAAAAAACTAACAACATAAGCTAATTATTTATAAACTCTGTGTTACAAATACAAGATGATTTATGAAATGATCAGACGAGAATCCAGCCTCTTAAGTCTTAAGTTTGGGTCAAATTTAAAATAAACAAATTCTCATGAAAAAATAAAAATATATTAAAATAAATTACAAAGCCCAAATATTATTTATAGTAATATTTTTTAAGACTTCGTTATTTAAAATTGTTGTATAATAGTTTCATTTTTATTAGTTACAAAAATTCACAGGCAATTACAAAACAAATAAAAAACCGCAAGTAATTATAAAAACTCTCAAAATAATTGTTAAATTTATGAAATTATAAATAAAAAAATACAACATATCTAATTTTCTCTAAAGTCGAACTAGTGGGAAGAATAAGGTCAAATTGATAGATGAAAAAAACAAAAACAAATAGTCTTATAGTGATCAATGTAATATAGGATATGAACTTTGAATAATTTAATACTACCAGCATTCCAAAATTATATATACATTTTGACTTTTTAAAATCAATTCGTGAAATTCTAAAACTCAAATTGTGTGACGCCTCCAAAATAGGTATACATCACTTATTCTGAGTCGTCAAATACATGGTACAGAATACAAATACAATCTTTAATATACAACAAGAGAAATTGTGAGTTTTAATACAAATATTATCTTCAGACAATATCCACTCTCGAATAAGTCCTCATTACATTTATTGTCACACTATTTAATGAGAATAGTGAGGACTACTAATACTATCATCTCGGGACCGTCAATCCGCTCCTCGAACTAGTCCTTTTACATTCTCATTTCCTAAAGAGAACAAAGTGAAAGAAAGGGTGAGCTCAACTAGCCCAAGAAGAAATATTATGACTAAGATAATGCAGAATAAATTATCATTAGTCTTCAACAGTGTTAAACTGATAAAATACAATAGACATCAAGTTTAACTGCATCGGAACATGCAATCCATTAAAAGAGTCAAGTAGAGAATAAAATCTACTATCATTTGTGACGCCCCCAAAATAGGTATACAACACCCATTCTTAGTCGCCAAATACATGGTACAGAAAACAAACTACAACTTCAATAATACAATTGTCGTGCAAAATACGACAACACATACTGTGAGTTTAAATACAAATATTGTCTTCTAGACAATATCAACACTGAAATAAGTCCTCATTACAATTATTCATACACTATTTTACAGAAATAGAGAGGACTGCTAAAATATATTTCTAGAACCATCACTCCATACTCCGACTCGATCATGTTATGTTCTCACCTCCTGAGAAGAAAAATGGAACAAAAATAAAAATGGTGAGCTCAACTAGCCCAGTAAAGAATATTATGACTAAGATAATATACAACAAATTATCATTAGTCCTTAACAGGAAAAAATCTGATAGAATATAATAGACAACAAGTTTTAGATCAATATTCTGCAGCGGAAACAACAATCCATTAGAAGAGTCAAATAGAGAATGAGTTCTACTATCTTCTAAGATTTAAAAGTGCATCATCAATATTTTATCCCTGTAACAACAATCAATATACATCTTTAATCAAATATTCATCTTTACACTACAGGCCAAAGATATTCATTTGTATCACCAGTCGGTCATGTTCATCTCAACACCTGTTCATCTTTGCACTACGGGCAAAAGATATTCATCAGTTAATAATTCATTTTTGCACTACATGCCAAAGATATTCAATAATATCATCATTAAGGACTGAGGATGATGAAAAACATTTTAGAGAACGAATCCAATGAGACAAAAGGACAAATATTAGGGATTCGTATAACAGCTTGTAAGACCCCAACTTATTATTAATAAAATTTAATTTTCTTTTTTTTTTGAAATAGTAAGGGTTGATTTGATTAATGTGGATAGTTATGGGTAAAATACGCAAATATTTCAAAATAAGCAAGTGGTTATAAAATATTCATTGTTGTCGAGAAAATATTCGTTTTGGTCGTGGAATATTAGACTGCGTTATCGGGGAATATTATGACGACGCTTGCGACCATGTGGGCTCCATAACGGAAAGCGATTGGATGAGGAAAACGACAAATATAAATTATTTAAAAATAACTACAGAAGTAGTTATTCAAGATTAAGATTGTTAAAATACTAAATTGGATAAAATACAAGAAGACACGCAGTATTGCACCAATTATTGATTCTTACGTACAAGAAGACACTACTCAATAATGGTTACAGTAATTACTCTTCAATATTTTATTTTATTGATTTAATAATTGATGCGTTGATATTTTATATTGTTGTTGTTTCAATAATTGTCATTACACAGTATTTTTCATTATCGAAGCAATAATTCATATTATATGAATAATATTATTAGATAACATTATTGGCAATGTCTAGAAAGTTCTGTCTAAGGAAAGGTTTGGTCACCTAATAATTGCGGCAAAGTAAGGAGAAATTCTTATTGGAAAGCCCCTTTCACGAACCGCTACTGGTTGTCGATATTGTGATTACGTAATATTATTTGTGAATAATTAATTATTGATTCATATGATGAGAAAAATATTATTTTTATGTGGATATAGATGGAGAAAATTTTTAATATGACAATTGTTGAAAATTGAAATTTTATCTTTTTCTGATAAAATAATTCATTTAAATATATTATTATATTTTAATAATATAATAATGATGATATTTTTATGATGAATGTGGGATATATGAGTATATGTGGAGGAGGAGTATTTTTGTTACCAAAAATATTTAAAGCTTGTTTTATGTGTCGGTGGACCCCATTTCTTGACTGAAATTTGATTATAGCCTGTAAAATTGCCCGTTTGTGGATTTCGGATAATTTTTGTTTGGAATTTGAAAAAACTTTCTTCTGTAAAGTTGTAGAGAATTGAATTTCCTATAAAAATTTGCGAGATTCAAATTTTCTGATAAAAGATATATTTATTATGAATTATTGAAGTTCCGAAGCTCCGAAATAATTAATTTTTAGAAGTTTAAAATATTTTAAGTAACAAAAACGTTTTTTTATTTTGGTGTATTTCACATGTGTGGAATAAGTGAATTGATTCTTGGTGCGTAGGAAGTTGTGGAAAAAAATAATAATATTATTAAATTAAATTTTTCTGCTTTTGGTGTTCTAAGCATTTTCCTATAAATAAGGTCTTTAGGTTAGAATTGAAAATCACTTTAGAAGCTCAAGTTTTTCTCTCTATATTATCGGCGTATTCTTGTGAGTATTTTGAGTATATTTTGAGTTCAAGTCATAGCTTATATCCAGGTTTTCAAATTTAAAAGTATTGATCTTTCGAGGTAAGGGATATTATTTTTTTTCGTAATGATATTATTTCTTCAATATCATTATCTTTGAAATATTGATCTCAAGTTTTATCAAATTTAAAACTTTTGGTGTTCTGAGTCACTTTATTCACGATACTCTGTGATTATCCACGTATACGACCATTATTCACTTAATACTCAAGACTATTCATGAAAAATGAAAAATTTTCCTTTTCGTCTAAAATATCTATTGTGGATACTAGCTTTGATTGTATCCATATTTTGATCATTCTTGAATTTTACACCACTATGATTATTTTGAGGTATTTTTGGACATGGATAAAACAAAGTACGTAATCCTTAATCCTTGTCATTTTGTTTCCTTTGGATTTGTTTCTTTAAAAATATTTTCATCATCATCATCTTAAATGATGATATTATTGAATATCTTTGGCCCGTAGTGCAAAGATGAATGATTTCGATGAATATCTTTGGCCCGTAGTGCAAAAGATGAACACGTGTTTAGATGAACATGACTAACCGATGAATATCTTTGGCTTCAGTGGTAAAGATGAATATTTGATTCGAGTATATATATTGATTGATGTTACAGGATAAAAGATAGAGCGATGAACTTTTAAATTCATACATAGAAGATAGTAGTTTGCATTCTCGCTTAACTCTTCTAATGAATTATTATTTCATTGCGAATATTGATTTAAAACTTGTTATCTATTGTATTCTATTAGATTTTTTTCTGTTGAAGACTAATGATAATTTATTGTATATTATCTTAGTCATAATATTCTTCTTTGGGCTAGTTGAGCTCACCCTTTTCCTTTTTGTTCCATTTTTTCTTCTCGGGAGGCGAGAATATAGCGAAAGAGCGAATGCAGTGGGTATGGAATGAAGGTTCTAGAGAGAGTTGTTTAGTAGTCCTCACCATTTTTGTAAAATAATGTATCAATAAATATGATGAGGATTTATTTGAGTATAGATATTGTCTAGAAGATAATATTTGTATTCAAACTCACAGTTTTACTGTTGTAATAATAAAGTTGTAGTTGTTTCTGTACCATGTATTGACAACTCAGAATGGGTGATGTATACCTATTTTGGGGGTGTCACACAGCTTATCCAAGATCAATAATACTTTAAAACATGGATACAATCAAAGATAGTAACCATAATAGACATCTTGGAAGAAAAAATTTTATTTTTTAGATGAATAGTCATATTCGTGAATAGTCAGATATCGTGAATAGTCTTAGTATCGTGAATAGTAATCCCGACACAAAAAGTTCTAAATTTGATTAAAAAGTTCAAACCAATATTTCGGCATAATGATATTGAAGAAAATAATATCATTTAAGAAGAAAATAACATCCCTTACCTCAAAAAAATAGTACTTTGGAATGAAAGGTCGAAAGTGATCTTTGAATGAAACTTAGATTGAACGAAAGAATCAAAGTATCTAAATACTCACAAAATACACTCGATAATATATAGAGAAGAGAGAAAGCTTGTGTTTACGGTGTGAATTTCAATTTAACTTAGCCCTCTATTTATAGGAAAATGTTAAGACGCAAAAGCTGATTTGAATTTGCTACTGATGACTTTACTCGCTACTATTGCCACCCACCACATTTGAAATAAAATCAAAGACATTTTTTCACCAACCATAAGTGGGGCCTAATTCTAGAATTTTTCACCAAAATCATTTATAACTCTAATTTACGAATCACCACCTCTTAAAATTCATAACAAATCATACGTTCATTTTAACGGTTCAAAATTTGTGGACATATACTCAACTTATATATGTATAACATATCCAAAAATCACAACGATCAAACTACGATTAAAATTATAACTCACATAATATATCATAAAAATACTGATTTAATTTTTAATACCTCCATTCCGACAAAAATACTGATAAAACACCTCAATATTAATTCCTTCAATTATAACCATATAAAATAAATCCATTATTTATATCCACATCAAATAAATATTTCTTTATCATATAAATTAATAATTAATTATTCACAAATAATATTACAGAATCACAATTATGACAACCGGTAGTTCGAGAAAAGAGGGGCTTTCCAATAAGGATTTTCTCTCATCTGCTTGGCCTTGATTAGGTGACCAAACCTCTCCTTGACAGAACTTTATAGACATTGCCAATAATGCTATCTAATAATATTATTCAAATAATATAAATTATTGATTTGATAATGGGAAATACTGTGCAGTGACAATTATTGAAACAATAATAATATAAAATATCAACGCAACAATTATTGGATCAATAAAATATTAAACAGTAATCACTGTAACAATTATTGAGTAGTGCCTTCTTACGTACGAAACAATAATTCAACAATAATGTGCAATATCGTGTCTTTCTTTGTGCAACCCACGCATATTCTCGTATTTTAACCACCGGGTATTCCAACGGTGTTAACGGTTAACAACTACTGCCAGATTATTTATAAAAACTCAAACTTGTCGCTTTTTACATCCGGCAGTTATTCCAAGTTATGGGTCCACAAATGATTGCTTGGTCGCATGCGGATATTCCCGACAAAAAGAATATTCCACGACCAAACGAATATTCCCCGACAGAAATGAATATTCTATAACCACTTGCTTATTTTCCAAAATTTACACATTTCACCCATAACCAAAGCATTATATCAAATTAACTCCTTATTATTTCAAGATAATGAATAGAGAAAATTTAATTTTATTTATAAAAAGCTGGGGTCTTACATCTTTTATGATTTAAAAGGTTTTTCATCACTTTTATCGCTGGGACTTAGCTTAATAAATAATCCACATCATCCCTACGGCCAAGGATATTTATTAGTATCACAACCACAAATTATCCAAAGTACTACTACAGCCAATGATATTTTGTGTATTCATCAATGGTCATGATCATGCCAACAATCGTCCATCAATGCACTACGGGCCGATGAGGACTTTTACCACATCATTTGTAACATTACGGTCATGATTACACCGAATAATCTTTGGTCATAATCATACCAAGTCCATCTATGCACTTCTGAGGCCACGAGATGACTTTCAACAAAATATAAACATGAGGATGATGACAATGATATAAGAATTCAATAAAACAAGTTCAAGAATTAATTTATCCAGGAACTAATAACGTCAAAATTGTCAACATGATACTTCTTTGTAAAATAAAATTCAAGAATGCTCAGAAGAATATTTTCATGAAAAGATACTGGATGAAACGCAAATATCAAGGATATTCCACTAATTTCATGGAGTACAAAAGTCAAAACTTTAACTAGCTGAGTATAATAAAGAATAAAATAACAAAAGAAATCACCAGGCATGCGATAGACCGCACATATAGGTTATTTCAATAGAATAATAAATAACGGAACCAGGTTAGGCGTAATACGCGCACCAAGCGAGGATATTCCAATGAATAATAAAGAATGGAATAACAACGAAATCACCATGCATGCGGTACTTCGCATGAGCGCAGTTATTCAACATAATAATAAATAATGAGAACCCTGTCGGTCCGCCAAAACGCACAGACAGGATATTCCAACAGAATAATAAAGACGGAATCAGGTCCGGCGTAAAACATACAGACATGATATTCCAACAGAATAATAAAGAATGGAATAACAACAGAATTTCACCATGTATGCGATATTTTGCATAAACAAGTTATTCCAACATAATAATAAAGAATGGAATAACAGAAGTTCTCTTCATGAATAAGAAAAAAATAATACCCCTTACCTTAAGAAGAAGAGTACTGAATATAGGAGTAGTAAAGTAGTAGAATACTTTTCTTCTTTCTCTCTATAATTTCTCTCTCTAGAGTTTCAGTGAATTTGTAAGAAATAATGAAGGAATGAATTTCTATTTATAGAAGAATAGACTGTATAGTAACTAATTCATGAACGGTCCAAATTGATTTACTTTAAACGGACGGTCCAGATTTAAAACAAAATCTTTTAAATAAAATATAATATATAATATATTATATATATATATAACACGTGTCTAATTAATTCACGGGATACACTCCCGTGATTTTCATTGCTTTTACTTTAATCAACATCATCATATATATATATATATAAACCATTACTTCAGTACCTTATATATATAATAATACTAATAATAACTCTCTCCCACATATGATTACCCCCCAATAATTCATTAACACACACACACACACACACACACACACACACACACACACATATATATATATATACAATCAGATGCTGCAACATTACATATATATATATATAGTGATTAATTCTCCCACCCGTGACACTTTGATTTCACCTCCCCACATCATTTTTTTTCCAGTGGGCCCCACATGTGGCCCCACTTTTATTATATTAAATAACTTTCTACCGATTATTTTAAAAAAATGGGCAAATAGGGGTCCATAAAATAAGCAAAACTTTATAAAAATCACCTTAATAACTTTAACAACATTTATCACCTTTATTATAATTCACAATATTAATCGACCAGGTCGTTCCCAGGAAAGATGGGGCTTTTCGATAAGGATTTTTCTCTATTGGCGCGCAATTAGGTGACCAAACCTCTTCTTAGTAGAACTTCTAGACATCGTTAATATTGCAAATAATAATATTAATAACTTTGTTATCTCAATTATTGATTTAATAATATATAAAATATCGACAATAATTGATTCAAATAACTTGAGATACTATGCAACAATTACTATAGCAATAATTGAACAAAACTGTGTGACTTCTCACGTAAGCATCAATAATCAATACCGTGTGGTACTATGCAACCACGCGTATTACTGTACTTTTAACATCGGGTGTTTCAACAGTTAACGATAAAACTTACGCCGTTATTTTCATAAAATATTTTTGTCGTTTTCTCAACCCGACAATAATTCTGTTACGGGGTCCACCAATGATTGTGTCGTTGTACGAATATTCCCTGCTAAAACGAATATTCCCCGACCAAACGAATATTATATAACAACTTGCGTACTTTACAAAATTTTTAAATATTACCCACAACTATAACATTATATCAAATTCACTCCATAATATTCAAAAATAATATTTATAGAAAATTCATTTTTATTCCTAAAAATTGGGGTCTTACAAATTGATATAAGTTCGTTCAAGTTATAAAAATAACAAAGATAATAATTAGTAGTATTTTATAGTTAGTTTACGATTGTTATATTTGTTGTATTGAAACTAAATAACTACATGTCAATTTTGAATTTTAAGAATTGACTTTAAAAAATCAAAAATGTATGTTTAATTTTAAAACAGAGATAGTATTTTACAATCTAAACTTCAAAATTTGTATTAAGCACCTTTAAATTTTACTTTTTTTCTTTTTGACCCTTGAAAAGTCAGTGAGGTCAATTGCCCCCCGCCCCTAAGAAATTAAGGTTGTAAAATGAGTAAACAGTCTGGCCTCGATTCGCATTCACTAGACTAAAAGTTTTATTAAAGTTCGACTCGAAATATAAATAATTCAAATATAAACAAATTTTAAATTTTGATAAATTACTTGAACTTCATGAAATTGTAATTTTCTATTGATACTTGGATCATATTCGTTTGAAAAGTTCAAACTATTCGAGCTCGTTTCGATAGTTAAACAAGTCTCAATCAAACCTTATTTTATACTCGATAAATTTTGTTAACAAATTTTGAATAACTCAATACTCAACTGGTCTCGACTCTGTTTATTTACACTATTATTTAAAATGATATAATATTTAATTTTAAAAACTTAACTTTTTTTTTTATTTTTTTACTAACTTACAAACGCCACGTTAAATGGGTCTGAATGGGTCAAGATTTAAGTTAATTAAGACGATTTATTTACAACTTTTAAATTTTGAATGTGATTGAATAAAATTGAGCGATTCTTTAAAAAAATTTGACTGAACATGTCTGAACATCGTTTTTTACCCAAATAACCATCCATCTCTATTTTGATCACCTGTCATCGTACACCCAATACATGCAAACAAACTCACATCCATCTTCAAACCCCTATATTCACCATCATCGATAAAAAAAATAACAACCTAGGTTTATATTTATACCATTACTAAATTAAAAAAATATAAAAAAATAATAATCAACCCAAAACAAAATCATGTATCCTCTCATCCAACAACTAACAATATCTATAGTATGAAGAAAAAAAGAAAAAAAATGGGTTCTCTTTATTTAAAATTTTTCATTTTTCATTTTTCATGCTTATCATCTCTGTTAAAAATGAAAAAGTATGAAATACTGAAAAGACGAATACGAGGGACGAGGGACAGGGGATAGGGGTAGGTACAAGAACTAGACTTGGTAAACGGGCCCAAAGTCCCCGGTCCGGCCGCCAAAAAGCGGGCATTGGGTCGTATTTTTTTGGTCCACAAAAATCCGGGCCTTTTCGGCCCGACTCGTTCACTTTTGGACCCAAAAAATATCAAAAAAATAGGCATAAATCACCCTTGACCCATGAGTTATTTCGGCTACTTAGTGAACCCATGAACTTTGGGCTAAATACCGACTGCCAAAAGCCAAGGTCGTTTGGCCTACCGAAACACTAGCTGCTTGCTTGGTGCAAAGGTGTAACAAGAGCTGACAAGTGAAAGAACTGACAAAAATAAGGTTATAACTCTGTATAACCCTGTTTTTGTATATGTATCCAAATTACATCTAAAACACTATATTTTGTAAAAATTCTTGTTGGAATAAATACTATACATTTTTTGAGAATAACAAGCAAAAAAATAAAAACAAAAACTGAAAATGTCCAATATTTATGTCCAATAAAAATGTCTGCCAAGACTTATTCTTGTATTTATTATTTTTAGTACGTCCAGACAAAATTACATACTTGTTCATCACAGTTTTAAACTATGAGTAAAATAATAAATGACTATTATTCGTATGTTTCAGACATAAAAACTATCAAATAATTTTTTTATTTAATATTCAGTTTCATTCAGATTATTTAAACAAGAACTATTTTATTTATTTTTATCAAATAGACCCTAACTCTAAACTTATCATTTTTACACTTGTATAATATTCGTACAATTAAAACCCGAATAATTAGAATTTTTTTTTTATTTTATTCTAGTTATGAAGTCATTGTTATGAGAAAACGTCAAAATATCACCTTTCTATATTGGGTAACGGAGTGCAAATTTATGTGCATGTATCATCATCTCATTCAAGTTAGTCAATTTTTTCATTGTTCGAAAAATCTGGAAAAAGTTAAATAATTTGCGAACCTTTATTCTCAAATAAAATTTTTTTAACACAAACATTTAAAACTTAAGTAAAAGACAAAAAATATTACATGAAAGTTTCTTTTTGGCGATTAGTTGAGGTTTTGTACGGCTTATTTCACTTAACATGTATATTTTTAGTTGTATCGTGATAATATTTTAAAATACTTTAAAAAGTACGTAATCATAGAATTATTGTTAAGTCAAATTTTTAATGAATGTTGAAGTTTGTCATGTTTATAGTTCTCCAAAGGAACTCTTTGATCATGTTCTATATATGTTTTTGCTTTTATATAAATACTCTTGTTAATATTTTATTTAACTGTACGAGAGGTTAATTTTTAAAATATAAAATGCGAAAACAACGAAGTTATTGGTGTTTTATAGGGCAGAAGGATCATGTAAATAATAATATTTTTTTAATAAAAAAGTCACTTTAAAAATTTAAAAGGCATAACTTATCTAGATTATGCAAGTCTTATTTAACTAATTATGTGTTTATAACATATATCTTTTAATTTTCAGAAAGAAACTTTTATTATATAAACAAGACAACACAGGAAGGTAGTGAAGGCAATACAAACTAGTGTAGTATAATCGAGCTACAAACATATACCACTAAAATACGCTTAGAATGTATCAAATAATGAGTCAGGAGGCTTATTGTAAATATTAAAATTGGGACACCCACTCAAAAGAAATAGGTAAAGTATAAGGGAGTAAAGTGTTAATATGCCTAAAAAGAATAATAATAGAATATGCTTAAATTATTCTACTGGTTAGGCATCCGATTAGTATACCTATAAGAAGTACTGCTACTTATTTAGTCCAATGTGTAAATAATAATTTAACTAAAAATGTAAAAAAAAATGTGTTAATAAATGATCAAGAATAAAAAAATAAAGCGTAATAAGCGTGTCACAGCCATCTTTGCGAGGCGCATGCGACATTACGATTTCTTAACCGCCCAGCCCACGGCCACGCACGCCTAAAAATCTCAGTTTGGGTAAGAGTCTCACGTGCATCGCACCTGAGCTCAATTGTAATATCATTGACCTATTGCCTATTGGGGGCGGCCGATGCGGTAGTTTCTCGCTATCGTCTATTCTATAAATAGTAACTCCTCATTGGCGCAGACACTTGTTTGTACTGTAATTGGATCCGAAAGGTTTCTCTCTCACCCCTCTTTCTCTATATATGCGCGTGTTTGTTCATGATGTAGATCTGACATGTTTGGTCGATTGTTATTTTTTCTGATTTGAATTCTCTTGTTTTTTTTGTGAAGGGTGTTTTTGATTAGTTCAAGAATAGTGCGTGATTAACACATATACGTATAGGAAGAAAGATGGGTAGCTCAGGATTTTCATGGAAATTGGCGGATCATCCAAAGCTCCCAAAGGGGAAGATCGTGGCTATGGTGGTTTTGGATGGGTGGGGTGAAGCCAAACCCAATCAGTATAACTGCATCTCTGTTGCCGATACACCCACTATGGATTCTCTGAAAAAGGTATACTTCTCTTTCTCAAATCTCATTTTAGCACGTTCGGCAACGACTTATTTAAAAATGACTTAAAAGTTAAAATAGAAGTTATTTTAAATCGGGAGTTATAAGTTGTGATTTATAAGTAAATGCTGATGACATCAATTTGACTTTTAAGTCAGAAATTAAGTTAAAATAAGTTATAAAGATATTCGGTTAGAATTTAAAATGTAAAGATTAATAAAAAATACAAAAAGGGGGATAGAAGAGGCACACAATAGATATTATATTTGGTCAAACAAATTTATTTTAAGATAACTTACAAGTCATTTCAAAATAAGTTACAAATATTTGCTTCTTTTTTTTTTTACTTAAAAATCAACTTATAAGTAGAAAAATAAGTCATTGCCAAACAGTGGAATAGTGGCAAATGACATAAGTTGGCAAACGAACTTATAAGTCACTGCCGAACATGCTCTAAAATAAGTTTGATGGTAGTTTTCTTGTTTTGGGACTGTTGCGTGTGAGGAAGAGAAAAAGAGAGGTTGTACTCGGTTTGATTGATATTTGATATGTGTATTGTTTTGAAAGGGTGCACCTGAAAAATGGAGATTAGTGAGGGCTCATGGAACTGCAGTGGGACTTCCAACAGAAGATGACATGGGCAACAGTGAAGTTGGTCACAATGCCCTTGGTGCTGGACGGATATTTGCACAAGGGTTAACTTCTTTTCTTTCCTTTTTGTGTTCTTTAATGTTATGTACTTATTGAAAGATATTAGTTGTTCACATCAGCATGTTAGGTTTAGAAAATTAGACTCAAGTAATCAGAAATTCGGAATCAAGACCTGTTTTACACTAGTGAATTCGATGCAGCTGAGTCTATAGTTTAGTAGTGGTTGTACGAATTGCAAACATTGTTCTATATATAAAAGTTTAGGAGTCAGCTGCTTTCCATGAAGTAGATTCTCTTTTTGTATCCTCCAAGTTCTCAGGTATGCTAAGGGAATCCATGTATGATTTCATAGCAGTTTCTGGATGTAACTTCTAAGATATGGTGGTTATGTAATACAGTTTCGAATGCAAGTATTTTTGACCTTCATACTTCTTCTTTCACATACTATTTGTAATAAAGTAAGAAACAATTCAAATGACTGTGGAAGTTAACTTTTCATTTTATATGCTTCATGCTTTAATTGAATTCTCAGCACTCTGCATTCGGGGAAAACAATGGGTATGGATCAGTTTTATCTTTATTGCAAAATTACATTTTAACACAGATCATGAGTTACTAACTTTGGAATGGATTTGCTCCTGTGTAGTGCAAAGCTTTGTGACCTTGCTCTTGAGTCTGGAAAAATCTATGATGGTGAGGGTTTTAAGTACATCAAGGAATCTTTTGAAAGTGGCACATTGCACCTCATTGGGTTATTGAGTGATGGTGGTGTCCACTCCAGGATTGACCAAGTGCAGGTAAAATATGTAATTCAGGTTTATTGTGATATTATTTCATGTTGGCTTGACTTTTCCTTGGTAAAATATCAAATGTGTAATTAAAGTAATTAGTGGAATACCTTTTTTCTTGTGGCTGCAGTTGTTACTTAAAGGTGCTAGTGAGCGTGGTGCCAAAAGAATCCGCCTTCATGTTCTTACCGATGGTCGTGATGTCTTGGATGGTTCAAGTGTAGGCTTTGTGGAAACTCTTGAGAACGATCTCTCAAATTTACGAGAAAAAGGTATTGATGCGCAGATTGCATCAGGTGGTGGTCGCATGTATGTTACGATGGATCGATACGAGGTAATATACTGTGATAAAATATAGTTATATTTATCATACTCTAAGGGTTATCCTTGGCCTATAACAAATATAAATACAATACTGATGCTCTAATGATAACAAGGTACATGTATAACTTCATATTGATGTGTATTTATCAAGCTAATACAGACCTCTCTAGGAATGTATAGTAAAACAGTTTATCTCTAGTTGTTAAGATCAATAAATGGAAGAGAGAAAAGAATGTAAAAGATGAACTCTCAGAATGTATTCATTCTTTATTAACTGCATATGAAAGAAATTGTAGAGTATTTATATTGCACTATTACATCAGTTCTTTTTAGGTACTAGACATGACCTATTATTACATAACTACCACTAAGACTACTAGTCCTGCACTACTCCACAGAGTGCCAGCTGTCAATGAACTCATCACCACATCTCTTGAATAGGTAAAGCTCTGACTTGTATACTTGAGGCATTTTTGGAATGACATACCAAGGCAGTGAGTTGGCTTAGTTGTAGTATAGGCACCATTTACAGTTGCTATGGCTTTGGTGCTGCTACTATCTTCAATTGTAGTGTAAAAGATCTGCATGGACTGATTGAGGAGTCATTGTCAAATGTCAAGTAAAGTGTTGCTGTTAAAGATGTCGAAAGGCTCGCAGCTGTCCTTTTGGTCAATTGATTTGGATTGTTAGATTCTTAAACTTTTCTTTTTGGAATGACTTTTCAAATAATAATCGTTATGATGCTGTTGAGTTTATACTTGTCGTGTTGTGAAGTTGGCATTTGTTGACCTTTAATGATCCCCTACCCATCCTTATTGTACAAAACAAGTCTGCCATTTATAATCAACCTGGACATGATAAAAAGATAAATAATAGTATATTTCTCTGCTCAAAACACCAAAGTCCTATGCTCTGCCAATGCATTCACAACAATTTATTGGTACGTTACATTATTGCTTGTATTGTCTATGATCTGAATCAGGCTTGTTACCAATCGCGGAACACAGGTGGAAGTCCTAAACATCAATTTTTTGTTCTATTCATAGGTGTGCCACTTGGTGTGATTTCATCTTTCCAGCAAAAGTGGAACTGAATTTATTAGTGATGTCTTTTTTGCAGAATGACTGGGATGTCGTCAAACGAGGATGGGATGCACAAGTTCTAGGTGAAGCACCACACAAGTTTAAGAATGCCCTTGAAGCTGTCAAGACTTTAAGGGCTGAACCCAAGGCCAATGATCAGTACTTACCTCCATTTGTTATTGTTGATGATAATGGAAAGGCTGTTGGGCCTATATTGGATGGAGATGCTGTGGTGACTTTTAACTTTAGAGCAGATCGTATGGTTATGGCCGCTAAGGCTTTTGAATACGAGAGCTTTGATAAATTTGACCGAGTTCGAGTTCCTAAAATTCGTTATGCTGGGATGCTTCAATACGATGGGGAGTTGAAGCTTCCAAGTCGCTACCTTGTTTCTCCACCAGAGATAGAGAGAACATCTGGCGAATACTTGACACATAATGGTGTTCGTACATTTGCATGCAGGTTGGTTGCCCAAAAAAGCATATTTTGTTATTTTTGTTCATTATAAATTGCTAAATGAGCCGTAGTATACTTTGTCTTTCTGTAAGATGTATATTGTATAATTTTTTTAATCTTACTTTGACTCTTTTGAATTTTGAATTTAAGCATTTAAACCAAAATTAAGAAAATGTCTTGGAAAGAATGAAATAGTGTATACTAGAACTGGTTCTTTGCTTTGGCTCCATGACCACCTATTTTCACAACATTACTCTGCATTGCGTTATTTCCCATTACATCGTAGGCCATCTTAGCATAAGCTAACATGTTAATTTTGTTATATAGTGAGACTGTCAAATTTGGTCATGTTACCTTTTTCTGGAACGGAAACCGCTCTGGATATTTTAACTCAGAGATGGAAGAATATGTGGAAGTTCCAAGTGACAGTGGGATTACCTTCAATGTCAAACCAAACATGAAGGCCGTGGAGATTGCTGAGAAGGCTAGTGATGCTATCCTTAGCCGTAAATTCCACCAGGTAACCCTTTAGACTTTGTTTGTCATTGCTTGCAAGGAATGTTGTTTGACTGAAAAATGGTTCAGTTTGGTGAAATATTTAGTTTTCATGATATTCACTCCTATAGGTACGTGTTAACCTACCAAATAGCGACATGGTGGGGCATACTGGTGACATTAAAGCAACAATAGTGGCTTGCAAAGCTGCCGATGAAGCTGTCAAGGTATGATAGTTCCAGAAATATAATCGTGCTCTGGACTTGTTGAGTAATTGCAGTTTGACAATCATATCATATGATATGTTCAATACTTGTATCGTTTCATTATAGAAAGTTTTGTTTGTGCATCAAGTTCAGCTAACTGGACCTGGTGAGACTGTTATACATTCATGGGAAGACACTAGAAAGCATTTGGGAGAAGGAAACAAAGTATTACGAATTTTGTTCATGATAACTTGAACATGCCTTTGCTAAAATTGACGCAGTGGTGTAGTATAATGTTGGTTTGAAAGGAATGTCAATGCAAAACCTAATGTGTGGATTGACCATGCCCTGTACCTTTTACTGATCCCTAACATCTTGGTATCAATTCTTACTGTTTTGTCAATGCACGAAATAAGCTGGTGTCTTAATTATATTGGAAGAACACCATAATTAGTCAAGTAAAATAATGAATAATGTTGTGCAGTGGGAAGAGCTTGATGACTACTCAGCTCAGTAAACTGTTATATGAACTACTTGTATTGCTAAAGATAGTATGTATGTATTCTTTATTTGCCATTTTTTTATACGTTGGGCATTCTTTTTAGGATGCATGATGAGGAAACACGAAAGAGTACAAACATTTCCCCAGATTACCTTATTTAGCTTTCATCTCTTTTTTCCCTTTTCTTTTCTTCTATTCAATATGTTCTTTAAGAAAAAGAAAAGTATTTTCTTAGCTTAATGTTAGACCAGGTCTGGCTGCAGTACTGACAGTATTACCTGTCTATTTGTGCAAGATGATCCTTGATGCAATTGAGCAAGTGGGTGGGATCTATGTTGTCACTGCAGATCATGGGAATGCCGAGGACATGGTGAAGAGAAACAAGAAGGGGGAGCCACTTCTGGACAAAAACGGCAACATTCAAATACTTACTTCTCACACTCTTGAACCTGTAAGTATATTTTGCGCTCTTTATATAGGCGCTGATATCAATTATGTTTTCTGCTCTTCATTTTAGAACAAGGTACTCCCTCCGGGATAAAAAACTCGAAGAAAATCATTATTATTATTATTATTATTATTATTATCAAAAGGAAGATTAGTGACAATGGGAACCTCAGACGCCTACTTGGCACAAAGAAAGAGGATAACATTTATATGGGTGATTAATTTTCCATCAATCGGCTTATTTATAGTTTTCCCTTCATATTGAAGAAATAGCTAATATATTATTATGTCTTTTTTTGCTAAATAATAGCTAATATATTAGTCTTGGCTCTTTGGAGGTTTACAGCAAAGGTTTTCTTTATGTTATGAATCCAGCTGTTGGCCTTTCCCCTAGAAAATCCGATTTATTCTATTGTTTGGCCATTTGTCCTGTGGGGTAGTAAGCATACTGTGAATTTGTTGGTTATTGATTGTCTTTTGACATATTGCATGGATGTTTTTGTGTAGGTACCGATTGCAATTGGTGGTCCTGGGCTGTTACCTGGTGTCAGATACCGCAAGGATGTCCCTGATGGTGGGCTTGCCAATGTGGCTGCAACTGTGATGAATCTACATGGGTTCGTGGCTCCTAGTGATTATGAGACGACCCTAATTGAGGTCATTGATAATTAGGTTATCATTGCGAAATCTGAACTGTTTTAAAACCTTTTTGTCTAAAGTGAGAATTGACAAAACCAATGTATTTTTATGTTGGGTGGTATCCAGTAGTTGTAGTAGCTGTGCAGGTTCTGACCTAAATCCCGCCAGTTTTCCTTCCCTAATAAACCAGATACCTGATACCACCCAACAATCCATGTTGAGTAGCGTGTTTAAAATTTGAGCTCATTTGCAACTGTTGTGAATTTTCAATTTTGGCAAAATAATGAAATGGTTGATTATAAAGTATATTTTGTAATGGCCAAATAAGGGGAAAAAATGTATTATATTTCTAAAACAGAACTAATAAAAGGTTTTATTATCAGTAGTAGTAGGATTATTACTCTTGCCAAAATGCTTTCGGTCAAGTGATTTTTTTGACCACCTTTGACTTGTGAGCCACAGGTTGTATGCCAATTTGCATGTTCTTCATCCCAAATCACGGCTCTTATTTTTCAGTTCATCAAATGTAATTTTGAATTCATTAACATTTAGGCGTCCAGTCATATTCATATATTTAGTTGATGTTATTGATATTTAGGTATGATGAAGAAGTCTGTATTTTAGATATTGATTTGGTTGTTTGGTAGTGGATTTTAGTGTCTGTTCTGTTGCAGCTTACATGACCTTAGGACAATGATGATGGGCAATGGGCTTGTTAGTTAATTTTCAAAAATCGTCGTCATAAGCGATTGTGTACTACACAGTTATATATATATATACACACACTTTAGGACTGGGAGTTTGTCAAAGTTTTGGTTCCTATGTCATTGGTAATTGGAGTCTTGAGTTATCAATAATGCAAATATTATTTAATGTGATGTCTTATGATCCTGATACACCTTTCAGATACTTGTTTATGTAACTATAAACTTGCCTTGAATTTGACTAGGCATCTAAGTTTAATCCCAATCGGAATTAGTCCATTAGCATCGATTTATGAAAGTTTTGAAGCTTTATAATATGTTTGAAATGATTTGTTTTGCATGTAAAATGTTTAAACTTTAAATCCACTACATGGTAATGTAAATTACTAATATTTTTATATTCGGATAACAGTAAAAATTATGAATTATTCCTTTTTTATAAACAAAAATATAATTAAATTATGTTACGATATTACTAAAAATGGATATTATTTTGAATATTTAAAATATTTTTGTACAAAAAAATATTAAAAATTAATTCACTGAGATAACTTAACCGGTATTACCATTAATTTTGACCAAATTAGTTCAATCGGGTGATCAAAATTTTAAAACATTGTAATGTTATCAGTTGAAGCAGGTGGTCCAATTTTCGAAACATTGTAAATTACAGCTTAATCTTGTTTATCGTTGGAGTCATCTCTAATAGGAGTAGCTTTTATTGGAGACAAGTTTGAATAGTTTTGTAGTTTCGTTCTTGATTAAATGGGAGTTTGAGACCAACTTAACATGTCCTGGAGTTGAAAACGCGACTAAATTTTACTGGTAGTAGTTTATTTATCACGAGTCCAACTAAATATCTTCAAGGAGCTCAAAAATGTGATTAAATTTTACTATTTTATCAATCTCAATCCTAAGAAATAAAAAATTGTTATCAAACATTACTCTTTTATCCAGTCTTGAACGAGCGAGTGAGTAGGTTGGTTAGTTTCACAGCCTTACAAAAGAGCTTATTTTATGTTAATTCCATTTATATGGTAGGTACAGACAGATGAATTGATCTTCTGATAATAATGCTACCACTTGTATGCAAAGAAATATTAAATTATCCACATTAGATTCCTCCAATCGATTGCTTGAGCATCTCTAAAATGTTTACACAACTTGACCAAACAACATAAGCTTAATTAAGCTGATTTACTCGCAAAATCACAGTTCATTTCAAGCAACACTGAAAGAATTTGCAGCACTCTCGACAAATTTCCTTGCTCCTTTAAACCATCTCTTGTCTCCAGCTTGAGCCTTGCATATATAGAGCTTACCGCCTGAAACTGTGGCCGTAATAAGTTGGTGTTTGCCGCCTTCATCTCCATCTGCAGTCCTTGTCAACACAGACAAGTAGTAGTACTGTTTCCCACCGATCACTGGAGTTGAGGTCTCCAATATATTTGCTGTTGCCACCGCATCTGGTTCAAAGCCGCCCTGAAGAGTTCCATTTCATTTTCCATATATAAGCATACATGTTTTCAAGCACTATTATTGGGTTTCCATTTTGGCATAATGGTCAATCTAGTGAATTTAGAAGCATTTTTAATTTGTTACGTTCAAGAAAAGCAAAAGACATGTTGGAGCATCCATGATAGTATGAGAGTGGATGGTAAGCAGCTTATATTCTGCATTCACCATATTTGTTTAAAATTCTTTTCAAGCTGCCTTTTAGTATCTTTTACTTGTCCATTCTTTTCTTTATATACAAGATCATCGACATTTTTCTCTATGTTATTAAGTTGGAGGAGTAGTTCTGCTTCCATTTATTCAAATTGTATATGGCAATCCTCTCCATTCTTCAACTCTGTTTGGGGAACTTTGATCTTTTCATTAATTTTTACTTAATTTTTTTTTATATATGTAGTCTAGTTAACTAAGATCAAGGTATGCTTTTGAGCAGTCATTCTTTATGAAAATGCAGCCTCGTAGTTTAGCTGATTACCTCTGAAGCAGTTTTGCCAGAGTAGGCTTGTTTTCCTAGTAAATAGTCCACCTGAAAGCCAGAGATGAACAAACTTTGTTATTTAACATTACTTTAATTTACACTTGACAAAAGTCTTAGTTGGATCCACAAAAGGCAAAAATTGAGGCATTAGAAATAGAAAAGTTTAGTCTTTGAAGGAAATCTGAAATATGATGAGATGAACAAGGGATAAAAGATTACTGTAGATAGGAAGTTTTCAGGGGAACCATAGTCGGTGATGGACTTCTTATCGGTAGGAGTAACCATGACAGCGACATTGGTGGTGGTGTCAAAGTTGTCTTCGTATCTAAGAACCTGACCGGGGTACTCCACTTCCTTGCTTGGGTTCCATTTTGAAGGAAGCAACAGTTTGAAACTTTTTCCATCATAAGGCAGGAAGTCTGTGTTTGTCTTTGGCTTTCCAAAAACATTTGCTGCCATCAATTATCAGTTCAGTTGAAAATTTTGGATCCATTTTTTCCCTAACTACTATAACCTTTCCATAGCAGAGCATTACTACAGTTTAGAGATAAAACATGTATATTATGCAACTGTGGGAATGAAATTTATGGACCAGGAAATGCATTACGCTGGATCTTGATTAGGGGTTTACCTGAGCCAATTTTTTTGTTATGGAAGGAACCATGGGAAAAACTTCAGGATCTCTGCTTGTTGAAGAGGGTTTTTGAATGTTCATGAACAATTAAAATCCACTTTTTTTTTGTTGTTGTTGTTGCAAGTAATTGTTTTTTATGCAGTCAATTTCTGAAATGAGTGTAAACGTGTTATGTACACCCAATAATATGCAAGCAATGTCCTTATCTATATAATTTGTGGAGTGAAGAATTCAAGAAATTATTTAGATTAAATGTGGAGTAAATGTGCAACTGATCATACTGATTAGAGGATAAACAAAGACGATATCTCTATATGTAAGTGGTACGTACTGTAGTATATAGAAATAGATAGATGGATGTATAACAAGATAAGTAAAAGTACCAGCTTCACCGTAAGCTGCATCAGCAGGAGAGACCTTGGAGCCAACGGCAGCAGCACCAATGAGAACCGTGAGAGCCAACCGGCGGGACACGGCGGATCCGGCGGTATAGTCTTCGTCGTGGGGGGCCTGCTTCTGGGATCGACAGACTATCTGGTTGGGCTTCATGAGCTGGACATGGGTTGGGGTATGGCGTAATTGTGATGGAGATCTTGTGAGTGCATGGAGGTGGTGCAAGAAACATGACGTTGAGGCCATTCTTTAATCTCTATCTCTCTCTCTGTCTATGTCTTTAATTTGTCACTCAGACAGACGGACAGACTTATGGAATGTGTGGTAGAAGTGAAATCGATGGAGCTGGAGAAATGATTTTTTGTGAAGGAAAATGCATGATTGAGGTTTTTTTGGATAATGGATGAGGGATAAGGTTGTGGAGCTTCTGATGGGTGCCAGTGGCACTTCCACCTCTTCTCTTTCTATATTTACTACTCACTTCCTTGTCGTTTTAGGATTGTGCACGAGTATTAAGGTAATAATTATATAATATTAATTATAATATCAATTATTTATATTGTCCTTGTATTAAAAGAAGAGATTGTTATTTATTGGACATAAAATAGTGAAAGAACTAAAGTTATATTTTAATACTTGAGGTAATATTGAAAACTAAACAATTAATGCTTACTTGAAATTATCAAACCACTTATATTAAGAAACCAAAATATTTACCTAAAACGACTTATATTAAGTAACGGAGGGAGTATTATTAATCTTCTCCCTCCACACATTTTGGGCCAATAAATCCATTACCTACTATTTTTATATGTGGTGTCTAATGGGGCCAGGAGAGACTAGGCCCAGCCAACATGTACTAACTAAGTCTATCTCCTTTAAATTTTCTTACATGAGGTTGTAAGTAACTTGGTAAGTAAATAGATTGGACCAAAATACACTTAAATAGAATTTATAATAAAAAGTCAGATATATTACTACTACTACTACAGCCTACAGCCTACAGCCTACAGCCTACAGCTAAGTTGGAAAAAGAGCTCTGATTTTATTGGATATTCGGACCCAAGAAAATTTCAAATCTTCAAGGATTATTAATATTTTTTTTTTAAAAAAAATTGAAACATAACACGGGAATAAAAAAAAGAATTGATATTCTCACAAAAGAAATTGATATTTTCACAAGTATTCACTCATATAAATATGAATCTTATTTGCGAGAAAATATTATAAAAATATTAATTTCATAAAAAAAAATAAAAAAAATAAAAATAAAAATGGAGTTAGTTATAAAGAAACACGTGATTTTTAAATCCCCAGCCGAAAAAAGAGAACACGTGAGTGCGCCTAATTATCAGTAAGCGGGCAGCGTCATTTTGTATTTATCTAAACTTAAAAACAGTGGGTCGTCACGCTGCAGACGCAGTTAGTAAACTTGTTCCCTTTGCTTGCTCTTAATTCTCCTGAAACCCAATAATCCTGGTTCGTATTCTAATCCTCTCATTTTCTCCATTTATTGGTTCATAAACCTATCTATCTATCTATCTATCTATCTATCTATCTATCTATATTCATTGGGTATTTTTGTTATTCAACTTTTGTTTAGATTTTATCTTCTTCTGTTCTTTTAAAAATTGATGCAGTTTTAGAGTTAAAAGAAAGGACAGATTTCGGTAGTCGAAGTAGAGTTATAATCTCTAGATTATTTGGTTTGATTTATACGTTCTTCTTTCCTCTTAGCAAACTATCAACGGAAACAACCTTTTCAATTGCTTTTTTAGTTAAAGATTTGTGCTTTTAATCCCTTTTTTAGTTATTTGTTTTTGTTACTGTATATATATATATATATATATATATATATGTTTAATTGTCATTGATTTACTTAAGTTGACTCTTGACTTATACTAATAAAATTTGAATATGTGTATTTGCCCTAGTCTTTGTTTCCGTGTTTAATGTTTTTCCTTTCTTTTGATCATGTATGTATTCATTGAACAGTTTGATATAATTTGTCTTATTTTTTTTTGTTGCCGTATGTTTCTAGTTCAGCGGTAACTCTCATGGGTTTCATGAGGTCAAGAGTTCGATTCTTTGGGTATGTGAGTATTGTTTGAGTGTGTGCCTGTGGAAATTAGCAAAAAACAAAAAAAAAAAAGAAATTGTCTTACTGAGACCTGTGAAATACTTTGTTAGTTAGGTTCTTGCCTTTAGTCATTCTTGGAACAATAATGAATTCTGCTTTTGCTTACTCTCTGCTGTTATTGTATTTAGTTCTCTTGGGTCTATTTATTGAAAGGGGTAAAAAACATGGCAGTTTGTCTTTTTTTTTTTTTTTTTTGTCTTTATCATTTAATACGGCATATTTGAATAAGACAATTTTGATCAAAATATTTGATTATAATACTGTTGCTTATTGGGTTTCACCTCTTGTCCTATAACCCGAGCTTGTATGCTACATTGCCACCTATGTTTTGCTTGTAGTTATTGTGTGTATAATAATATATCCTTGAAATTGTTATATGTACAAATATGATGTTGTCCTGCTAAAATACTCACATTCTATGCTAGTTTAACATATTCTTCATTTGGCAGCTTTGAACTTCATTCCCTAATGGTGGTTTCACTATTATTTTGAAGCGTAGGGGCCATGCCAGAGGGAATAACGCCTGAAAATCTTTTGCATAATATCATGGAAACACTTTCTGATGGTTCAAAGCAGAAATCGTTGTCTTTTTTCGAGGAGGAGATATCAAATTCAGTCACTTCTCAGTTCAATAGACTTTTTGGTCGCCAGAAGCCAGTTCACCATATTTTGGGGGGTGGCAAATGTAGGATATCTTTTCTTTGTTTTCAAGATTCCACAGTGCAACTGATTTATCTCTTTTCAACTATTATTTTTTTCGTAAAATGTGTAGCTGCTGATGTGCTATTGTGGAGGAACAAGAAGATCTCAGCAAGTGTTATAGGTGGTGCTACTGTAGTCTGGGTACTCTTTGAATGGCTGAATTACCATTTTCTTTCTCTCCTATGCTTTGCTCTAGTTATTGGTATGCTTGGTCAATTTGTACTGTCAAATGCTTCTGGCCTATTGAACAGGTGATTTTAAAAATCGACACTGATGTCCTTTGTTTTTATGAGTTGATACATGATAATGTTGTGCACCAATTTCACATGTATCTTGATGATTCCTCAATGGCAACAGGTCTCCTTCTAAAGTTCCTCGTCTGGTTCTGCCCGATGATTTATTTGTCAACATTGCCATCTCAATAGGTGCTGAAGTCAATCGTGGATTGGGATTTCTTCAGGATGTTGCTTGTGGTGGAAACATGAAGCAATTTCTAGTGGTATACTTGTCAATTATCTCTCATATTCTGTGATTTGTTGTGTAATGCAATATGCTGAATGCTTAGAAATCACATTCCCCTTCTACTATTCACACTTTTGAACTTCAAACTATTGAATTTCCCCTATAATAATTGTTAAAATACAACTTATCGAAAAATTTAAAATAAATAAGGGAAATGATATTTCCACATGTTATTTTGATATTTCCACACGTGCTTCTCTCACATAAAGGTGAGACCCACCCTACTCTCTTGTGAGAGAAGACCATGTGAAAATATCAAAATACATGTGGAAATAGTACTCCCCAATAAATAAATGTTAGGGTACAATCTGTTTTCTTTGTCCTTCATCCTGGGACACTCATTATTTATTTTACAATCTGTACTATTCGTACATTCTACTGTCCTTAAGTGCTACATGTCCCCCCACCCCAAAAAAAAAATCTCCTAAAAAATTTCTGGTGGTTTAAAAATCTTTATAATGATGATTTTTTCTTGTTAATAAATCAGGCATCATATATTCTGATTACCAGGGATCATCTTTTTCTTAGTTATCTATCACATTTGAGCCTCAATCATATTTCTATACGAGTTTGTGTAATTTTACTACTTTTTTCTATATCAACGCTCAATGGTTCCAAGTAGTTGTAGTCTAATATGTATGAAGAATTCTTCTGAGTCGATTCATATGCTTAACAAATTATGTTTTGTTCACAAGTATTGTCCTTTGTCTATATATAATGTGTGCGTATGTGCATAATTATCTGGTATTTAACATATCAAAAATGTTATCCGGCATTTATCATAGTAGACTGCAAAATAATTGCATCCTTGAGAATGACTTGTGAAAGTATGCTATATGTCTCTACTTAAACTGCAGTGAAGTAAGGTACGTATTACACAGAAGCAACTCAATAACTTATAATTGAAAGTTATATTTCCTTTAATGCCAGTAAATTTGAAATTGTGAAAGTTATTCAATAAATGGTAATGAAAAGAATTTTGCTATGCTTAATTTAGATTCTTGATATTTGAAGATTCTATCTAGGTTGTAGCAAGCTTGTGGGCTGCTGCCATAATTGGATGCTGGTGCAATTTTCTGACTGTTTTGTATATTGGTAAGATATCTATCCATTTTCTGCAAGTATATAGTAAGTTCTGATTTGTGTATTCTAGCTATTTGTTTCACTCTGGACAGCTCTGTAAATGTTATTTAGTTTTCTCTTGAAGAGTCTGTTCTTTTATTCAAACCATAAAATTGAAAGAAAGGTTTTCTTTTAAAAAAAACTAAGAAAAATAAAATGATAGGATTGATGTTGTTATGTTATGTAAGGTTACTGGCTTTAACATTTCAATGTTACACCTGGGAGAATGGGTGTGATGTGACCCTATTTCTAGAAGTGCGATAAAATCCTGCCAGTTGAAGTTGGGAATCTTCAAGAGTCTTTGAAGTTGCATTAGTAGCCACTTTGTAGTTCTACTTGTATATAATGAGTACTGCGCTCTTTCGAGACTTGTATTTGTAGAAGAGAGGGCATAATTTCATTTGTAGTATGTTTGTTGAACTGTAAGATGATCACTCTTTTATTGAAGGTTTTGTTGCTGCCCACACACTCCCTGTTCTGTACGAGAGGTATGATGACCAAATTGACAGCTTTGTCTACAATGTCCTTGGTCAGCTTCAGCACAATTACCGGAAGCTGGATGCTAGAGTAGTCAGCAGAATCCCTACTAGAAAGTTCAAGGGCAAAAAATATGAATAGAAGAATTCTTCTATGCGAAGTGTAGGTCATACTTGGCAGAAAATTAATTATTCAGTAGCAAGCGGCCTCTGGAGCGTTGTTACGACGTCACATAAATAAATTTATAGTATTACATTTAAAACTATTTTAAGGTTATACATTAAAATAGATAAAGTTTGAAATCGAGAAATTAGTAACATCTGCTTTTGAATTAGTGAACTTGATATGTACTAGTATTTAATGAAAAATTACATCTTGGGTAAAACAATAATAGTAGTAGTTGTAGTATTCTTCATCATTTTCTTGCCAGATTTAATTTCCCTTTTGTTGATTAAAAAAGAAAAATAAATAAAGCCTAGCTCAGATACTATTATTTTTATTCATTGCGCGCCTTCTTCCGATCTCTCTCCTCTTCCCACTTTTGGCGGCCCCTAGCAGCCTAACCCTAAAGTGAGACTCAAAATTTGACTAAATATCCATTCTCTAATTCATCCAAGGTGGCACAAAATGCGTGCGTGTCCCACTGATGGTCTCCACGCGTGGAATGTGTAGTGCAGGCAGCCGGTATAGGATACAACCTTGAGGGATTTTGTATGGCCACAACCTCCCCACCTCACCCTTGTCCTTAATTCTTTTCGGCCTTTAAAGTACTCTTTTTGATCAGAAATACTACATCTTTTTTATTTATTTATTACTCAAGTGGTGTTAAATTAAGGAATAATAATTTAATATACCCCAGCTAGCTAGTTTTTTAATAATTACTTATGTTTACTCGCTACTCATGTTTCAACGAGGAGGCTGTCATGAGCTGCTGTAACTTCCTTACATATGAAAAAACTGAAGGAGATGACGACGACGACGATGATGATGGAGCCAGTGTGGCACCAGCTGCATAAGTAACAGCTTCTCTAATGTTGATGGACCTGATCGAGGATATACATATATGTGCATATATGCATGTCTGATCAGCCGATTAGTACGTACTGTAGATTATTGAGAAAGGTTATATATATAATTAATCAGGGGTTTTTGATGTCTCCTACGTATAAACTTGGATGATTATAATTAATGTTAGGATCAGTAGTCATGTTGATTATATTCTATGTTCCTACATACCATCTACTGTGTATCTTCTCAATTCATACGATATGATCTAATTAATCTGTTGTTTCTTGTACGGCCTGAATCCTGATACTCTCTCTCACACACACCAGGTGAAGTACTGTAGTCTGTATAATATGTGAGAAGGCTTAGCCACTAGCTAGACTGATAATTATATATGGAGAATTTTAAAAGAGTGTTTTCATTTGTTTTTTTTTTATTTATAAAAATGTCACTACGATCCCACTTATTTTTTAAAAGAATCTTCAAAACGACGTAGTTTTAATAAATGAGTGCTATTTAAGGAGTAATGCTAGATAAAAGAAATGCTCTTAATTTTTCTATATATATATATATATATATATATATATATATATAAACAACCTGCACGCGCATTTGATTAAGTAGTGTTTAATTGCTTACTACGTACATGCAATGCATTATTGATTATAATTAACAAGTGCTAGCTAGCTTTAGCCTTTAGGTGACTGCCAGTAGACAATACAACATTTTTCTTTTGTTTTCAGCCTTATGGTTAATTGTGAAGAACTTTAGGTTTAACTCAATTGAAGGGAAACTTTCAAACCCAATTTCCAACTCTAAACCTACATTTAGATTGAAGGAATAGAATGGAGGGTGTAATAATTCTTTTTTTTTTAGTTGAAATGAGTTATTCCATACTCTCCATTTCTAAAATTAAATTTTATAACTTTAGAAAAAATAAAAATAATTCCAAATATATTTTTTTTATTTTATAAAAAAAATTATTTTATTCTCACTTTCATCGCCCCAATACACCATTACAAAACTGGATGAATTTTGAGGCATCAGAGGAATTTATTAGTGTATATATATAAAAGTTTTTGCCTGCGGTTACTGAAAGGAGTATTTAACTCTTCTAATTAATTTACACGTACACCTATGAACCTCGTAAGCCTCCTCTTTCTCTCTCTCTCTCTCAGTTGGATTGGGTAGGGGAAAAAGGGAAGAAAGAGTTCTTCTGCCGCGACATTGATCTAGCGACATTCTAGCTTTTTTTTTTTTTAAATTTTTTTTATAGTATCTCTTAAAAAATATATAATATTTATTTGAACTGAATTTTTTAATAAAAAACAGTATTTTAGGTGTAATTTAGATAAATACAAAAATATAGTGCATGCAATAACTGTACAACCTTGCTTTTGTATGTATTCAATTTACACCTAAAATCTGCTTTTTCTAAAATTCGATTGAAATAAATACTATATATTAACGCTTGATTTTATACGCTTTGTGAAATCACCAAAAGCAATGAGCCAAAATCATATTTAATGGTTGATGGAGTAATTATTGTGAAATCAAACTCACGAAATACACTCACATAAACATAAATAAAAAAATATAAAGTGTGAACACAAGATTTACGTGAAAACTCAATTGGGAAAAAACCACGGAGAGAGAGTAATCCACTATAATAATATTGGGAGTACAAGATGTGTGTATGGAGAGTACAAATTGTGTATTTGTGTTGTATCTCTTGTGTGTTTTTGTCCTTGTGTCCTATGATATTCTGTTTTTTTCTTCAACCCTAGCTTGTAGCCGTATATATAGAAGTCACCTCCCCCATCCAACTAGAAGAAGGATTCTTTTTGTAGAATCACCTTATAACTACTGAATCTAATTAGGAGTAGGAGTCCTAATTAAACCTCCTTATCCTACCAAATAAGAAAACACAATCCTATTTTAATAAGGATTCTCCACTGTCAAAATAAATACATATGAGCCATCACCAGATCCGGACCATTAAATAGACTGAGTTGCACCATGGCTAGACCCAAATAATCATATCCCAACATTGCCCTCCAGTCTCTTATTTATTAGGAACTTATAAATGAGAGAGTATACAAATTTATCCCAACAAAACAATCATATTTGCCGAAGACAAAATTTCACACCTGAACTCCATGTGCCGAACTAAAATTGTTGGCTCCCCATATTGTCGCCTCACTACTCTTGTTTACTCCTAAATAGAAAAACAATTGCCCTTATAATATTGCTACTAAAGAACCAACTTTATCACAACTGAACCAACCTTATCACTACCGAAGATATAAAGAACTAACCTTATACCAACCGAACCAACCTTATACCAACCGAAGATATAAAGACCCAACCTTATACCAACCGAACCAACCTTATTACTACTGAAGATATAAAGAACCAACCTTATACCAACCAAACCAACCTTATACCAACCGAACAAACCTTATCACTACCGAAGATATAAACAACCAACCTTATACCAACCGAAGATATAAAGAACCAACCTTATACCAACCGAATCAACCTTATCACTACTGAATTCAATTAGGAGTAGGAGTCCTAATTAAACCTCCTTATCCCACCAAATAAGGAAACACAATCCTTATTTAATAAGGACTCTCTCAATGTCAAAATAAATATATATTATGGGTTAACACCAAATCTTGCCCATTAAATAAATTGGGTTACACATTGGCTAGACCCAAATAATCACACTCCAATATTGCTCCCAGTCTCTTATTTATATAGAGCTTATTTATAAGAAATTATTTAAAAAGTCTGTGACGCCCCCAAAATAGGTATACATCACCTATTCTGAGTCGCCAAATACATGGTACAGAATACAAATACAATCTTTAATATACAATAAGAAAGCTGTGAGTTTTAATACAAATATTATCTTCTAGACAATATCCACTCTCAGAATAAGTCCTCATTACATTCATTGTCACACTTTATTTAACAAAATAATGAGGACTACTAATACTATCATCTGGGGATAGTCACTCCGTTCTCCGATTAGTCCCGACTACGTTCTCATTTTCACAAGAGAAACGGTGAAAGAAAAGGTGAGCTCAACTAGCCCGAGAAGAAATATTATGACTAAGATAATGCGAGAATAAATTATCATTAGTCTTCAACAATGTTAAACCGATAAAATACAATAGACATCAAGTTTAAGCTGCAATGAATATCTGATCTATTAAAAGAGTCAAGTAGAGAATAAAATCTACTATCTTTTATGATTTAAAAAGTTTTTCACCACTTTTATCGTTGGGACTCAGCTTAATAAATAATCCACATCATCCCTGCACTACGGCCAAGGATATTCATTAGTATCACAACCACAAATTATCCATGCACTACGGGCCAATGATATTCGTGTATTCATCAATGGTCATGATCATGCCAACAATTGTCCATAAATGCACTACGGGCCAATGAGGACTTTTACCACATCATTTATAACATTACGGTCATGATTATACTGAATAATCCCTGGTCAAAATCATACCAAGTCCATCTATGCACTACAGGCCACATATGATTTTCAATAAAATATAAACATGAAAATGATGACAATGATATAAGAATTCAATAAAACAAGTTCAAGAATTAATTTATCCAGGAACTAATAACGTCCAAATTGTCAACATGATACTTCTTTGTAGAGTAAAATTCAAGAATGCTCAGAAGAATATTTCCATGAAAAGATACTGGATGAAGCGCAAATGTAAGACCCCAACTTTTATGAATAAAAATTAATTTTCTATAAATATCATTTTTGAATATTATAGAATAAATTTGATATAGTGTTATAGTTGTGGGTAATATTTATAAATTTTACAAAATCATGCAAGTTGTTATATAATATATTGATTGGTGGGGAATATTCATTTTAAGCAGGGAATATTAAATGCTGACGGCACAATCATTAGTGGACCCCTGATAGAATTATTGCAGTTGAGAAAATGACAAAAATATTTTTATGAAAATAACGGCGAAAGTTTTACAGATTAAGCTGTTGAAACACCGGTGTTAAAAGTATATGAATCTGGCGTGGTTGCATAGTAGCACACGGTATTGATTATTGATCTTACGTGAGAAGTCATTCAGATTTTATTCAATTATTGTCGATATTTTATATATTATTAAATCAATAATTGAGATGATGAGTTATTAATATTATTATTTGCATTATTAACGATGTCTAGAAGTTACGCCGAGGAGAGGTTTGGTCACACTATTTGCGGCATGATAGGGAGAAATCCTTATTGGAAAGCCCTCTTTCACGAAAATGACTGATCGATTAATAGTGTGAATAATAATAATGATGATGAAGTTTTATTTTATTAGTATTATTAATGTAATAAAAGCAGAAAAACTTTTTATATAAAAGCAGAATACTTTTATAAAGTTATTCGTTTTATTAGACTAATAGTAAAATCTTTTATATAAAAGCAGAATACTTTTATAAAGTTATACATTTTATTAGACAATAATTAGATTATGTTATATTTTATTATGCATAGTATTTGCATAGTGCCTGTATAGTGTTTGCATAGTAAAATCTTTTTAAAAGTTATTCATTTTATTAGATTATAAATAGAATATATTATATTTTATTGTAAACCAATTTGGATAAATCATTTAAAGTAAATCAATACAGATAGTTCATGGATTAGTTCTTATTGATCCCATTCTTACATAAATAGAAGCTAATTCCTTTATTATTTCTTACGAATTCACTGAAACTCTAGAGAGAGAAACTGTAGAGAGAACTCTTATTCTATAATCTTAAGCGTCTTTCTTTAGCGTTTAAGAAAGCTTTGAAGCGTAGAGTGCAAGTTTCTTCAAGTATATCCCACCTACTGGTGAAAGATCTCTCTTCTTTATAAGGTAAGGGATATTATTTTTTCATATTCATGAAGAGAACTTACATTATTCCATTCTTTATTATTACATTGGAATAACTTTTGTATACTGTGATCTACCTCTATACTTGGTGAAATTCTTTTGTTATTCCATTCTTTATTATTACATTTGAAATATATCACATGCATGCGCTTTTCTGTGGGACACAATTCTTTCTTTATTATTCATTGGAATATCACATGCACGTTTTACATTGGACCTAGTTCCGTCTTTATTATTTTGTTGGAATATCACATGCTGCGTGAGTTTTACGTGGGACTGATTAGATTATTTATTAATATGTTGGAATAACACATCATCAAAAGTACCGCATGCTTGGTGGTTTCGTTGTTATTCCATTCTTTATTATTACATTGGAATATCCTGTCGATGTGTATTACGCTTTGACACGGTTCCGTTATTTATTATTACATTAGAATACTTTATCATCTGCAATACCGCATGCATGGTGATTTCTTTTGTTATTCCATTCTTTATTATACTCAGTTGGTTAAAGTTTTGACTTCTATACTCCATGAAATTAGTGGAATATCCTTGATATTTGCGCTTCATCCAGTATCTTTTCGTGAAAATATTCTTCTGAGCATTCTTAAACTTTACTCTATAAAGAAGTATCATGTTGACAATTTGGACGTTATTAGTTCCTGAATAAATTAATTCTCGAACTTGTTTTATTAAATTCTTATATCATTGTCATCATCCTCATGTTTATATTTTATTGAAAGTCATCTGTGGCCTGTAGTGCATAGATGGACTTGGTATGATTATGACCAGGGATTATTCGGTATAATTATGACCGTAATGTTACAAATGATGTGGTAAAAGTCCTCATTGGCCCGTAGTGCATTGATGGACAGTTGTTGGCATGATCATGACCATTGATGAATACACGAATATCCTTGGCCCGTAGTGCATGGATAATTTATGGTTGTGATACTAATGAATATCCTTGGCCGTAGTGCAGGGATGATGTGGATTATTTATTAAGCTGAGTCCTAGCGATAAAAGTGATGAAAAACTTTTTAAATCATAAAAGATAGTAGATTTTATTCTCTACTTGACTCTTTTAATAGATTGCATGTTCCACTGTAGTTAAACTTGATGTCTATTGTATTTTATCAGTTTAATATTGTTGAAGACTAATGATAATTTATTCTGCATTATCTTAGTCATAATATTTCTTCTTGGGCTAGTTGAGCTCACTCTTCTTTCTTTATTTATTCTCTTGAGAAATGAGAGCGTGCAAGGGGACTAGTCGAGAGCGGGTAGCGGTCGAGATGATAGTAATAGCGTCCTCATTTATTACATTAAATAGTGTGACGATAAATGTAATGAGGACTTATTACGAGAGTGGATATTGTCTAGAAGACAATATTTATATTAAAACTCACGATTTTATTGTTGTATATTAAAGATTGTATTTGTATTACGCACCATGTATTTGGCGACTCGGAATAGATAATGTATACTATTTTGGGGCGCCACGGCAAATATCAAGGATATTCCACTAATTTCATGGAGTATAGAAATCAAAACTTTTATTTGAGTATAATAAAGAATGGAATAACAAAAGAAATCACCATGCATGTGGTACTTGGCATGATGAGGCAGTTACTTTTCCAGCGAGAATAATAAATAACGGAACGGTCGGGCGTAATACACAATCGCAAGCGGGATATTTTAACAGAATAATAAAGAATGGAATAACAACGAAATCACCATACATGCGGTACTTGGCGCCAGATGTAGGAGTTATTCAATAGAATAATAAATAACGGAATCGAGTCAAAAAAGCATTGCAGACAGGATATTCAGCGAGAATAATAAAGACGGAACCCGGTCCGGCGTAAAACGCATGAGACGAGGATGTTCAAGCGAGAATAATAAAGAATGGAATAACAACAGAAATCACCAAGTATAGGGTAGGCCCGCGTATGCGAGTTATTCCAATGAGAATAATAAAGAATGGAATAATGAAGTTCTCTTCATGAATATATAAAAAAAAATACCCTTACCTTATAAAGAAAGAGTACTTTCAAGCGGTAGGCGGGGATATACTTGAAGAAACTTGTCTACTTTCAAAGCTTTCTTAAGCGCTAAAGAAATACGCATTTCAAGATTATAGAATAATAATTCTCTACAGTTTTTCTCTAGAATTTCGGTGAATTAAGTAAGAAATAATGAAGGAATGAGCTTTTATTTATGGAAGAATGGGTGAATAGTAACCAATCCATGAAACGGTCCGGATCGATTTACTTTAAGCACTGATTCTAGATTGGTTTACAATAAAATATAATATATTCTATTTATAATATAATAAAACGAATAACTTTTAAAAGATTTTTTATATGCAAACACTATGCATGCACTATACAAACACTATGCATAATAAAATATAATATAATCTAATTATTGTCTAATAAAATGAGATAACTTTATAAAAGTATTTTGTTTTATATAAAAAGATTTTATTATTAGCCTAATAAAGCGAATAACTTTATAAAAGTATTTTGTTTTATATAAAAAGTTTTCATTTTATTATATTAATAATACTAATAAAACAAAACTTCATCATCATTATTATTATTCACACTATTAATCGACGGTAGTTTCCCAAGAAAGGGGCTTTCAATAAGGATTTCTCCTATTAGTGCATGATTAGGTGAGCAAACTTCTCCTGGCGTGAACTTCAGACATCGTTAATATTGCAAATAATAATATTAATAACTTTAATCATCTCAATTATTGATTTAATAATATATAAAATATCGATAATAATTGAATAAAACTGAATGACTTCTTACATAAGTATCGATAATCAATCTTGTGCTCTTCTTATGCAACCATGCATATTCTATCGTACTTTTGCTCTGAAAGTAGTTCAACAATATTAACGATAAAACTTCCGTAGTTATTTTCAAAAAAATATTTTTGTCATTTTCTCAATCAACAATAATTTACATTTGTGAGGTCCACCAATGATTGTCTTGGTCAATACGAATATTCCTGTTAAAATGAATATTCCCCGACCAATCGAATATTATATAACAAGTTGCGTACTTTGCAAAATTTATAAATATTACCCATAACTATAACATTATATCAAATTTATTCCATAATATTCAAAAATGATATCTATAGAAAATTCATTTTTATTCATAAAAGTTAGGATCTTACAAAGTCTCCGTGAGATTTTTATCCTCGGAATTTTTATCCTCAAGATTTTTATCCTCAGGATTTTTATCCTCGGGATGTTTATCCTTGGGATTTTTATCCTCGGAATTTATATCCTCGGAATTTTTATCCTCGGAATTTTTATCCTCGGGATTTATATTATCGGGATTTATATCCGTAGAATGTTCATCCTTTCGGGAGATCAAAGCCTTCTCGAAGGACGTTTATCTGACCTTATAACTCCTCCAACCTTATGCCACCATAATATCCGTCTCGACCCCTGTAGGAGGCTTCGATCAGACTTTTTATTTGCCGAAATTAAACAACCGAAGATATGATGAAACCGGTGTGGCCCGAAGAGGAATCGCCAAAGAGATTGTCGAAGTGGTCCGAACCTAATTAAATCTCTTATTTAATATGTGGAGGTTATTGCTCACTCCCCTCCATTTGTGAAAATTAAGAGCCACACATATTCTATCTGAGACTTGTTATTCTCCCGACGATTAGTGTTGATTTTAGGTGCTAGTTTCATTTTGTTGTAGCCGATGGGTTTGGATTGCCTTGGTTGGCTTAGAGAAGCATATAGAAGAGGTTGTTGCTGGTTAAGAATTTTTTGAACAGCTTCCTCTGTGAGACCATTCCTAGGAACATGATCCGAATCAATGGCACCTTGTTTCTAAGCTTGAACAAGCTGATGATTATGCGTATGATTATGCTGATGATGATATTGAACCGTCACGTGATGAGCATACACACGATTGTTTTGAATCGGAACCCTCATATGACCACTGAATCGCCGCAAAGATGGAAGTAACCTTTGCCCGGGATAAGTGGTCGTAATGGCGGTTGGTGGTATAAGATTTGGGTCTCTTTGAGTTGGATCGGTTGAAGCGCTACTACGAGGAACGAACTTCAGCGCTTTGGCGTTGAGTCGACTCGATGATAGATTACGTGAAAGTTGTGAAGGCGGATCGGGAAGAAGAGCTCGTGATTGTTGATCATCGGCCATGAGAAGAGTCTAGGGTTGCAGATAGTGAATCTGATGAGAGTTGAGCCATTATTTGTTGATTGATCAATCAATCCTAGGGCTTTGTTTTCGATTTTGCTGAAATTCAGGTGGATCTGATCTAGTATTTTGGGTAAATTTTGTCTTTCTACTTCCCACGAGAAAGGCCCCTGAGGCGGAGAGACAATGGAGAGGATTTAGCAGAGTATATACACAAATACAAGTATATATTTAATTTAATAAAAAAAAGAATCACTTATCTCCTTCGGTGAATCGGTGATTTTAAATCGACACTAGAACAAGTGTCTTGCTTCCTGAGAGCAGGCTTAATGTTAACGCCAGATTTTTATACCTGACGAAATCACCAAAAGCAATGAGGCCAAAATCGCTTAACGGTTGATGGAGTAATTGTTGTGAAATCAAACTCACGAAATACACTCACATAAACATAAATAAAGAAATATAAAGTGTGAACACAAGATTTACGTGGAAACCCAATTGAGAAAAAACCACGGAGAGAGAGAGAGTAATCCGCTATAATAATATTGGGAGTACAAGATGTGTATATGGAGAGTACAAGTTGTGTATTTGTGTTGTATCTCTTGTATGTTTTTGTCCTTGTGTCCTATGATATTCTGTTTTTTTCTTCAACCCTAGCTTGTAGCTGTATATATAAAAGTCACCTCCCCCCATCCAACTAGAAGAAGGACTCTTTTTGTAGAATCACCTTATAACTACTAAATCCAATTAGGAGTAGGAGTCCTAATTAAACCTCCTTATCCCACTAAATAAGGTAACACAATCCTATTTTAATAAGGATTCTCCACTGTCAAAATAAATATATATGGGCCATCACCAGATCCGAACCATTAAATAGACTGAGCTGCACCATGGCTAGACCCAAATAATCATATCCCAACACTATACATTTTTTAAGAGATACTGCAAAAAAAAAAAACCAAAAAAAAAATATCACTAGAAAATGTCCACAAAAAATGTCTCCCTAGAATTATTGGGGAAGAAAATAACAACAGAAATTCTAGGGGGACATTTTTTGTGACATTGTCTAGCGACATTTTTGGTTTTTTTTAGTACCCTCTTAAAAATGTATTATATTATTTCAATGAAATTTTATAAAAAGCAGTGTTTTAGGTGTAAATTGGATACATACAAAAGCAGTGCATGCGATGCATGCTGACCCTATTTTTTGTATGTATCCAATTTACACCTAAAACACTATTTTTTACTAAAATTTCAGTTGAAATAAATACTATACATTTTTTAAGAGGTACTACAAAAAAAACAAAAAAAAATATTGCTAGACAATGTCACTAAAAAATGTCCCCCTGGAACTACTCAAATAACAATTGTGTCACCTATTGTGCAGATGAGATATACTTAATTTTTGAATTTTTATCTGTATAATAGTTGTGCGGATGATATATCTCATTCGAATATTTTAGATTTTTTTTAAACAGTTAAAGATGAATTAAATAATAGAGATTTTTTTTTTAATTTTAAATATGAATTATTATTGTAACGACCATGAAATTTTTAAAACTCCTTATTAATTAAAATAGAATTTAATTTTTATGAGTTAGTTTTGCGAGTATATTTAAACCTTAAGTGGTTATGTGAATTTATGAAATGATTAAAGGGAGTCACTAATAGTTGATTTAAATTAGTGGACTAACCCTAAGATTTTTAATATCAAGGAATTGATAAGGTTATTAATAATTAAATATTCAAGTTATTTGAATATAGTAGCAAGAGTTGAACGTATTGATTAATTGCATTTATGAGTAATTAATTGATAATGTGTTAATTAATAATTATTATGAATAAATAATAATTAATGTGTAAGAGATTAATAATTTGTAAAATGATTATATGTCACTTGATTAATTTGTGCAATATAGTAAACCTTTATTATATGGTAGTTAATTGTATATTTTATATAGTACAAGGTGACACATTAATATGTCTATATAATATATACAAATATAGACTTTATAATAAGAGTTATTTGTATTCATGTGAGTTGCATAATAATATTGTTATATGTATGTGCACTACTAGATATCTTGTAATTGGGAAATACATTGTATGCCTTTTAAATTATTATAACCTATGTTATATGAAATGAATTGTGTACACCTATTTGATAACCAAAGTTTATATTATGTGTATATTTGTTATAAGCCAAATGTTGCATTTCATTATTTTGCTAGTGCTGGAAATTGCTTTGTCCTATATTAGAGTCCCATATTAGAGTCCCATTTCTTCTTACCACGTGAACAAGCATAGCCTAGCCTATCTCCACCTCAAAATCAACCAACATAGATGGGGAGTGGGATTCATGAGTAGAATTACCAACTCTCACCAACTCTTCCTTAACCCTTGTGCATTCTTTAAAGTCAATGGTTTGATTTGTGAGGTAATGACATTAACTAGACAATCAATCTTCTATAAATAAGTCCTTCATCTTTCTTGTTACAATTTGCTGAGAATTAGTTTGCTAAGAGTGGGTAGATTGATAGAGGGCAGCTGAATTGAATCACAAAGGTATAATTTCCATTTTCATGTTTTATTTTTGATAAAGTGTTTATTGGGTTGATTTTTTGAATTAAGCATGAATTTGTTGTTAGTTGATTTGGGATATGTTTCTTAGTGTTATATATGCTTATAAGTGTGTTGGGTTATGTTAGAAGCAATGTTGTAAAGATTTTTGCATGATGGGTTCTCATGAAGCGCAAATGAATCGCTTATTGTCTCTCGATGCAAAAGCTTGGTAGCAATTGCGCCTATTTGTACTAGGGTGAAGCCTTGGTAATGTGTCAGAATGTAAACTTCGATTTTGTCACGGTATGGGCATTGTCGCCCTAATGGTACTTTAGGGTCTTGGTATGCTTTACCAGATCTCCGCACTGAACACGAGATGTTACGATATGTTTCTGATTCATGCTAACTTGTTAGTACATGGTAAAGCAAGCTTGTAAACTGTTTTTAACATGCACACGTAGGCACATGCATGTAATATAAACAAGTATAACCATGTTAGTAACTACAATGGACACAACACTTGTGGTATTGAAATGAGATTTGTGATTTCAAAAGTGAACTTGACCAAGACTTTGTCTTATAAGATCTGACCATTTGAACATGCATATATGGCTTGAATATATGTTGTAAATGCATGAGAGTTACATGTTAAGATGCCTTGTATGTACTAAGTTGACTTAGTTTAAAATTCAAAGAAAGTTAGAATGAGGAAGCTAATGTCATCAAGTAATAAGCATAGTATGTTATGACCATTCAAACATGTGTATTAGGATTCATTATGCCTATAAACATATTGACATAATCATAGTTTGATTAATGTATGGTTTTCACTTATGCACACATAGTCATAAAGAAGGGGAAATTTCTAGAATATGAATTATGTGAGTAAGGTATACATGTGTTGTCTATATACAAGCATGACTACTAAGTATTGTATTGCCAAGATTGTAAAGCATGAGGATTACACGATCTTTTTATGTTTAATGACATACAAGTTGTAAGTTAAACTTGTGGTAATGAACTCAAGTATGATCATGTGTTATATGTGAAACTCTAGCATGTATGTATGTTAAAATGCATGTGTGATTAGTGTGTTAGAGTTGACTGAAGTCAGGAGAACAAAAGCTCAACCTTAGTGCGGCGAGGGACAGTAAGTATGGGCCGTCCCTCTAGATCCTAGACTGAACCGGTAGCAATTGCTATTCTGTAAATCCTCTTGATCCACAAAGATAATATGTTTTTGGTCTGAAGTATTAAGGCATGCTTATATGATTACTTACTTTGTGATGTATGACCAATATGTCATATAATGTGTTGAGAAGCATGCTATATGATGACTTGATTCTTTTAAGTGTAGACTCGTATTAGTTTACACATGCTAATTGAATGACCGACTTGTTAATATTAGGTCGTTTCAATGCAAGTTAATTAAAGCTAGAATTATATTGTAGCTGAGCAGACATGCAAGTATCCTAAACCCTTGCATTACTTTATTCGACGCATACCGTAAGCAAGTTCCCAGAACCCTACTTTTGTTAAGCAAGTTCCTTGAACCCTACTTTTGTTAAACAAGTTTCCCTAAACTTACTCTAAATTATATTAAGCAAGTATCCGAATTTATTGTGTTGCAAATCATAGAGTCTGAACCTTTGTCCGGTCAGACAAGCCTATGAAGTTTTATAAAAGCTATCCAAACCAATTGATGGTAAGGATTCTTAGACTGAAAAACACCCCTTTCTATAATAAGGGATTGCAGGTATCTAATAAAGATACAATGAACATATTTAAATGTTATGCATATACATGTGGAAAGACGTGAAATTTGATCCCTTAAGTACTTATTACAGACCCGATAACTAAAAGGGTCGATTAGCTATTGATTCCATTGAGTGTTATAGTTTGAAGTCTCATTGTGGCGCCCCCAAAATAGGTATACAACACCCATTACGAAGTCGCCAAAATACATGGTATAGAAAGCAAACTACTGACTTTTGACAATACGGATGTCGTGTAGAATACGACAATACAACTGTGAGTTTGAATACAAATATTGTCTTCTAGACAATATACACACCCAAATAAGTCCTCATTAATTATTCATACACTATTTTACGAAATAGTGAGGATAATTAAAACATCTTCCTAGAACCATCACTCCATTTACCCAGACTCGATCCTGCTTATGTTCTCACCACCGAGAAGAAAAATGGAACAAAAGGAAAAAGGTGAGCTCAACTAGCCCAAGTAAAGAATATTATGACTAAGATAATATACAACAAATTATCGTTAGTCTTCAGCGAGGAAAAATCTAATAGAATACAATAGACAACAAGTTTTAGATCAACAAATGCAAATGAAGCAATGAATCCATTAGAAGAGTCACGTAGAGAAAGAATTATCTTGTCTTCTAAGGTTTAAAAGTCCATCATCAATAGTTTATCCTGTAATAACAATCAATATACATCTTTAATCATCTTTGCACTCTGGCCAAAGATATTCATTTGTATCACCAGGTTGGTCATGTTCATCTCAACACTGTTCATCTTTGCACTCTGAGCCAAAGATATTTATCGATTAATCGTTCATCTTTTTTTCTGAGACCAAAGATATTCATTTATATCACCATTTAGGGTGAGGATGATGAAAAACATTTTAAAAAAGCGAATCCGGTGAAACAAAATGACAAGGATTAAGGATTAAGGATTAGTACTTTGTTTTACCCATGTCCAAAAAATACTTGAAAATAATCATATTGGTGTAAAATTCAAGAATGATCAAAACATGGATACAATCAAAGCTAGTATCCGAATAGATATTTTGGACAAAAAGAAAATTTTTATTTTTCTATGAATAGTGCTTTTATTCGTGAATAGTCTTAGTATCGTGAATAGTAACTCCCGACACAACAAGTTCCAAATTTGATAAAAAAGTTCACCAATACTTGGCATAATGATATTGAAGAAAAAAATATCATTTAAGAAGAAAATAATATCCCTTACCTCAAAATAAATCTTACATTTGAATTTCAGGTATAGTCTTTGACAGAAACTTCGCATAGTAAAGAACACTCAAAGTATACTCACAAGAATACGCCGATAATATAGAGAGAGAAGAGAAAACTTAGTTTCGGTGTGATTTTCAATTCTAACTTAGCCTCTATTTATAGGAAAATGCTAGAACGCCAAAAGGAGACTAAAATAATAAATTAATATTATTTATAAACCAATTTCACGCATGTTGTTGTAGGAGAATTCCACCCGGTGGTAGGTCTTATCCCAACTTCCTTTGAAATCTAGGACACGAGTCTTAATAGATCTTGAGGGTTTGAATAGTCTCTCTACGATTGTCCGTCCGTTTGAGGATGGTATCTTTGAATCGAATCGTAAATCCGTGCCCATAGCTTCTCGCAAGCTAACCCAAAATCTTGAAGTGAATCTCGGGTCACGATCCGAAACTATGGATCTTGGCATGCCATGCAATCGTGACAATCTCATTCACGCACGTCTGAAGCAAGGCGTTCGAGGGATAAGTCTCGGCGTATCGGTAAGAAATGGGCAGACTTGGTTAATCTATCAACAATAACCCAAATTGCATCTACGCCTTGAGAAACTTTGGGAAGACACGTAACAAAATCCATAGTAATGTGTTCCCATTTCCATTCAGGAATCTCAAGTGGTCTGATGGACCTTTTGGCACTTGATCTTTCTGCGCCTTTACACGTTGTGAGTTAAACATCTTGAGATAAACTCGCAATCTCTCTCTTCATTGTTCCACCAAAATGTATGTCGAATATCATGATACATTTTGGTACTCCCATCGATGGATCGCAAGCGGGGTGTTGTGTGCCTCCATCATGATTTTATGCTTCAGTCGAATCGTTAGGAACTTGAAAGTCTAGAATTGACTCAAGTATTCCTTCCTCATCGATTCTTGCTTCTCGAACAACAAAGACCTTCTTGCACTTTCTTCTTCATTTGTATCGGCCCTGTCAGTAGTAAAGCAAACTTTTAACTTTATCGATTAAAGTCGGTTCTACTCAGTATATTCGCCATCATCATGTGGGACCCCAGAGTCTTTAATTCTATCTTCATCCTTTGTAAGTCGTATAAAATGGGCCGTTGCGTTGACAATATTGCTTTTCGTACTTGCGTATGATCTTCACTTTCGATGCGTCACCTACTACGTTCGCTTTTCCGGGATGATATTGAATAGTGTGATCGTAATCTTTCAATAGCTCAAGCCAACGTCGTTCTTCGCGATATTGAGTTCTTTTGGGTGAAGAAATATTTGAGGCTTTTTATGGTCCGTATAAATCTCCACTTTCTCTCCACACAAGTAGTGTCTCCATATCTTCAACGCTGAATACGATCGCTACTAACTCTAGATCATGAGTAGGATAATTCCTCTCATATTCTTTGAGTTGTCGTGAGGCATAGGCTATGACTTTCCCATGTTGCATGAGAACACATCCTAACCCCTTGCCGAAGCATCATTTGTAGATAACAAATCCATCCCGAACCGGATGGTATTGCCGAAACAGTCTTAGAAATGAGTCTCTCTCTTGAGCTCTTGGAAGCTCTTCTCGCATTCCTCATTTCCATAAGAATTTTGCATCCTTAAAGTCGGTGAGTTAGCGGAGTAGCGATTCGAGAAAATCCTTCCACAAATCTCCGATAATAACCGGTTCTAAGCCCAGAGAGCGTCTCTTGATCATCGACTTGGTTGCTCCCAACTTTGTATTGCTTCAATCTTCACGGGTCAACAGATACTCCTTGTTTTGACACCACGTGCCCAAGGAATGCTACTTCTTCAAGCCGAACTTCGCATTTCTTGATTTTGGCATAAAGCTTGTGTTCACGAAGTCTTTGTAGTACCGAACTTCAAATGGTGCTCATGATCTTCACGGCTTTTGGAATAGATGAGGATGTCATCAATAAAGACAACAACGAATCGATCCAAATATTCCTTGAACACACGGTTCATCATATCCATGAAAGCGGCGGGAGCATTAGTCAATCCAAAAGACATGACAAAGAATTCATAATGCCCAGATCGAGTCCTAAATGCCGTCTTTGGAATATCCTCGGTTTTAATCTTGGTGATGATATCCGAAGCTAAGATCGATCTTTGAAAAGAATTGTGCTCCTTGAACCTGTTGGTCAAACAGGTCATCAATGCGAGGTAGCGGATACCTATTCTTGATGGTGACATGGTTCAATTCTCGATAGTCAATACAAAGTCTCATACTCCCGCTTTCTTCTTCTTTACGAATAAAGCAGGAGCACCCTAAGGAGGCGCGTCTTGGGATTTAATGAAACCGATGTCTAATAACTCACGTAGTTGGACTTTTAACTCACGAAGTTCAATAGGAGCCATTCGATATGGGGTTTTAGAAATGGGCTTTGTATGCGGTTCAAGGTCAATAAAGAATTCAACATCACGTTACGGGGTAGAGCCAGGGAAGCTCTTTCAGAAATACATCGTGGAATTCTTTAACCACGTAAATATTATTCAAATCGACTTGTCTTTGTTCAAATCCATAACATGGGCTAAGAAAGCTTGGCATCCGCTTTTCAATAAAGCGAATAGCTTTGTGGCTTGATATGGCGATGGTGATCGATTTTAGTGGTTTAGTGGTTTGAATTCATATGACAGTTGGTTGGGAATATGAAAACTAACAACCTTACGAAAACAATCAATTTTGGCATGATGAGTGGTTAACCAATCAATTCCTAAAATCACATCAAAAGCAAGTATCTTTAAAGAGATAAGATCAGCGGGTAATGTGATAGTGCCAACTTGGATCATGCAAGATTTATAAAGCGTAGATGTAACGAAGGTTTCACCTAACGGAGTTTCAACAGATAAATCAAAATCTAATTTCTCCTGAGTCAAGTTTAAGCGTTGAGACAAGCGGGAGAGATAAAAGAAGGGTAGAAGCAGGTTATCTAGTAAGGTATAAACTTCGCAAGAATTCAAGATTAGCTTACCTGTGATCACCTCGTTCGGGTTCCTCACGTTTTGGCGACCACGACAAAAGCTTTTCCAGAATCGTTGATTTCGACTTATCCGGATGACCCTTGGAATCACCACTCCACTGAACTTGGTTTCGCTTATAGTACAATCTCGAGCGATGTGGCCTTCCTTTCCTGGTTGTAACATACCTTGGATTGTTGTGGGACGGTTTAATGATATGTCCCTCCTTCCGCATTTGTAACATCTAAGCGGAGGTCGTTTCTCCTCCCCTAGCATTTGTTGTTGGTCTTTGGTCTTCGCCGTTGATATCTTCCGTCATTGTTGAATCTTCTCTTTCGAAATTTCCACTTGAGTCACCTCTCCTATTATCATGTCCACGATTACCACCGAGTGGTTACCGCCTTTGTCCGTATTCTTTCCTCCTCATTTGGTTATCATCGTTCGATGACTACACGATTGTGGTCCCTCGGTTGAGTATACTCACTATCTCGCTCTAATAACCGAGCCCCATTGACAACATCCGAATCTGAGAGAAAATTTATGAGAGATAAGGTATTGACGAATCTCTGGTTTTAAACCTCTCAGAAACATACGCGTCATTCGTTCCTCATTCTCCACCAAATAAGGTGCAAACCTGGATAATTCTGCGAACCTTGCCTCGTACTGAGACACCGTCATGTTGTTCTGTTTGAGTCTAATAAACTCTACCTCCTTCATATGATGAATACTTTCTGGAAAGTACTTGTCATTGAACAGTTTCTGAAATCTTTCCCAAGACATGTTAAGTGCATCTGGCTGGGTACACTTCACAGATTCCCACCAGTAATCTGCTTCACCACGAAACATAAAGGTGGCGAATGGAACCTTCTATTCCTCCGTGCACTCCAAGACATCAAATATCTTGGTAATTTGCTTGACCCACGTTTCTGCCTTGATCAGATCCGGCTTTCCATGGAAATCTGGTGGTCCCAACTCTTTGAATTGTTTGGCCTTGACAAACCGCACGTTACTATCATTTCCTCCCGTATTTTATACACGAGTCTCCCTCGTTTGATTTTGTATGAACTGCAAAAAGCTTCTAAACATCCCGTCGTTCATCATTTGCTCGATTGGCGTTGTTCACGGGAGGAACATTGCCTGACTGTTACGTTCTCCTCGTTGGTGAAATCCAAAGGCGTCCACCGGGCCTCATAAACTCCATTGTTAACGTTCAAAGTGACCATTCTTAAATCATCGCCATAAAACAAGGGTTAATTAAACAAATTAACATATCACATAATATCCTATATTATAATGACCAACAAATAAGCTTAGGTAGGACACACTAGCGAAGGGTTTACTCTCTCTCCCTCCTAGTTCTATTCCCCGATCTCCGCCAGAGATCATATCCCTAAGCTCGATACCAACCGTGGACGCCCCAAAATAGGTATACAACACCCATTCTTAGTCGCCAAAATACATGGTATAGAAAGCAAACTACAACTTTGACAATCTGGATGTAGGTAATAGAATAATACAATCTGTTGTGAGTTTGAATACAAATATTGTCTTTCTAGATAATATACACACCCAAATAAGTCCTCATTAATTATTCATACACTATTTTACGTAAATAGTGAGGGCAAATTAAAACATCTTCCTAGAACCATCACTCCATACCCGACTCGATCCTCGCCATGTTCTCACCACCGAGAAGAAAAATGGAACAAAAAGGAAAAGGGTGAGCTCAACTAGCCCATAAAGAATATTATGACTAAGATAATATACAACAAATTATCGTTAGTCTTCAACAGGAAAAATCTAATAGAATACAATAGACAACAAGTTTTAGATCAACAAATGCAATGAAGCAAAGAATCCATTAGAAGAGTCACGTAGAGAAAGAATTATACTTGTCTTCTAAGGTTTAAAAGTTCATCATCAATAGTTTATCCCTGTAATAACAATCAATATACATCTTTAATCATCTTTGCACTCTGGGCCAAAGATATTCATTCAGTATCACCGGTTGGTCATGTTCATCTCAACACTGTTCATCTTTGCACTACGTGCCAAAGATATTCATCGATTAATCGTTCATCTTTGCACTACGATCAAAAGATATTCATTTATATCACCATTTAGGGTGAGGATGATGAAAAACATTTTTAAAGAAAGCGAATCCAAATTGAAACAAAATGACAAGGATTAAGGATTAAGGATTCGTACTTTGTTTTACCCATGTGTCCAAAAAATACTTGAAAATAATCATATTGGTGTAAAATTCAAGAATGATCAAAACATGGATACAATCAAAGCTAGTATCCGAATAGATATTTTGGACAAAAAGAAAATTTTTATTTTTGATTGAATAGTGTCGATTCGTGAATAGTGTCGATATCGTGAATAGTACGAGTATCACGTGAATAGTAACTCCCAAACACAACAAGTTCCAAATTTGATAAAAAGTTCACCAATACTTGACATAATGATATTGAAGAAAAAATATCATTTAAGAAGAAAATAATACCCTTACCTCAAAATAACTGTATCTTGATTGAATTTTGGATAATAGTCTTGTGAAACCCATGACCAGATATAGAACACTCAAAGTATACTCACAAGAATACGCTCGATAATTTAGAGAGAAGAGAGAAAATTTAGTTTTTCGGTGTGCTTTTCAATTCTAACTTAGCCTCTCATTTATAGGAAAATGTTAGACGCATAAAAGGAGACTAAAATAATAAAATAATAAAATAATATTATTAATTTTCAAATTTCTCACGCATGCCTCCACCAACCAAGCCACCAAATTAGAAGAAAATAGCAGCCCATGTGTTCAACACCTACCAAAAGTGGGTCCCACCCATTAATTTAATAAAAATCATTTTATTTTCTGAAACTTCAACAATTCGTAGAAAATAGCTCGTTTATCAGAAAAATTCAAAACTCGCGTTTTTTCATGGAAAATTCCATTCTCTACAACTTTACAGAAGAAAGTTTTTCCAAATTCCAAACAGAAATTGACCAAAATCCACAAAGCAGGCGATTTTACGCCTACATAATCAATTTTCGTTTCAAGAATTGTGTCCCACACACACAAAACATATGTTAAACATTTAATGCCACAAAATACTCTACCTCCTCATATACTCATATATCCCACATTCATTATAAAAATATCACCGTTAATATATTATTAAAATAATATATTTAAATGAATTATTTTATCAGAAAAAGATAAAATATTAATTTTCAACAATTGTCACATTAAAAATTTTCTCCATCTATATCCACATAAAATAAATATTTTTTTTATCATAATAATCAATAATTACTTATTTAAAAATAATATTACAGAATCACAAGATCGACAACGGTAGCCGTTCCTCAGAAGAGGGCTTTCAATAAGGATTTCTCCTTACTTGGCCGCAATTAGGTGACCAAACCTCTTATTAGACGTAACTTTCTAGACATTGGCAATAATGTTATCTCGATAATATTATTCAAATAATATGAATTATTGATTTGATAATGAAAAAATCTTGTGTAATGACAATTATTGAAACAACAAAGAATACAAAATATCAACGCAGATAATTATTGAATCAATAAAATATAATATTGAGCGAAGAATTCATCGTAATAATTATTGAGTAAAGTGCCTTCTTACGTAAGGATCAATAATTCAATAATCTTTGCAATACCTGGTAATGCCATCTTGTGCAACCACGCCAGACATTGTATTTTAACCACCGGTAACCCCACAGTGTTAATTCGGTAATAATTTACGTCGTTATTTATAAAACTCAATCTTTGTCGTTTTCCTTCATCCAACCGTTTTTCCGTTATGGGGCCCACCAATGACTTGCATTGGCGTCAAATGCGGAGATACCCGAAAAAAAAGAATATTCCACGACCAAACGAATATTCCCCGACAATAATGAATATTTTATAACCACTTGCTTATTTTGTAAACTTTGCACATTTCACCCATAACCAAAGAATTATATCAAATTAACCCTTATTAATTTAGAATAATGAATAAAGGAAAATTCAATTTTATTTATAATAAGTTGGGGTCTTATATCTATTCGACTAGTAGTTATTCTAAAAGCAATCATTATCTTTGCTTATGATATTCATATTGTTGAATCCTTCAGATATTATACTGTTGAACCCTTTGTCAGACATTTTTCCATTCATCATGATATATCCTTATTGTTGTACTTAAACTTGTTGAGCAAACTTGTTGCTCATCCTTGCTATATCATGAATTATATTGCAGCTAAGTCCGAGACCTCAGGAAAGGACAAGGGTAAAGGGAAGATGTAGGATTATTCGAGAAGCAGAATTTATCTTATGCTTAGTTTAAATTACGATTATGTAATGTGAACCCTAATATTTATTTTAGGGTATGATTGTAAGATGATATCAAGGTTATCGTATCTTGAGACTAGTAACACCTTTTGAATGAACGACGTACGTTTATTATATTCCGCATTTTAGTCATCGTATGTTGTTTAGAGGTGGATGTTTGTGTTTTATCGTAATGACCGAATCGAGGTCAGAGGATCTGGATTCGGGAGTGTCACAATTATCCTGTATATATATATATATATATATATATATATATAAAGAAGGAAATATAAGAATATAATGGTGGGTTTATCACGGGGAAAAAAGTTGTTAATGGACGAAAACGACTTTTGTTAATTTTGTCATTATGCAATTAATGCCAAATAATAAGATACTCCCTCCTATCCTAAATAAATGTCGTTTTAGGGAGTTTAATTTTATTTCCTCTGTCCCTATTTAAATTACGTTTTAGAGTTTTTCATTTGTCCCTAATTATTTGACGTTTGTTCAAATCTAAGAGAATTAATGACAATTTTTCTAAAATTATCCCTCATTATTCTTCCTACTTTTTTGATACTTTAAACTCTTTATCTCTTTCTCTCTCCTTATCCCAACAAAACTTTCCTTATCTCAACAAAAGATTTAAGGGTATTATAGACAATTGAGTACTATATTTAATATTTTCCAATCATTATCTTAATGCTTGTGCCCATCTTTAAAACGTCATTTAAATAGGGACGGAGGGAGTATTCTATATAATTGTCGTTTTAGAATTTTTATGCAATATTGCACTATTTTTTCCTAATTTACCCCTCAATTTAATATGCTTAGTAAATGCAATTCCATGAACCTTTTTACCTACAACCAAAGTTTCAATAACCCATTAATTGCCTTCATCTTTGACCATTGTGGAGAGAGAAATAATTAATTAGGGATACAAAAGACATTTTGTATTATTTCTTAATAAGTGTGCTCAACTCTAAAACGTCATTTAATCTGAATAGGAGGAAGTAAGTCTTTGTCATTGATGGTGGCTGGCGTGGTTGTATGGTTGACTGGTTAAGTCAAACAGTGGTAGACCTGACAAATGGACCGGGTTGATCAGGTCAGGTCGTTGACGGGTCGACCAAAACAGCCTAAGTTTGGTGGATTAAAAAAGTAAAATTCAAAGTCCGCGTTTTGACGATCAAGCCATTCATGGGCTTAGATTGATTCAGAATTAAATTTTGACATATTATGGGGTAGAGCTTAAACGAAGTCAAGTTATCATCTTGGGCCAAAGCCATCAAGTAAGCCAAAATGATTTCAGTTTTGATGAAATTTGAAAAAATGAAGCTCAAAATTGTTTTTGATGACCCTACCAGCGGACTTTCAATGATATTTGTCGGTCGAAACAAATAATCAACATTATAATAAAGGACTAAATACATTTATGTTATATTTTTTTTAATAATTTAGTTTTTAAATAATTACTTATAAATTACTATATAAAATATCGAATTATATATAACATCAATCTCAAAATCATTTTCCAATACAAATTAACAGAAATATTCTAATTGTTGGCAACTTATTTGATTTTATAAGGTTTAACTACATATTGACTTTTTTTTATACATGATAACATGTAGATAGCATTTTTATAGGCATATAAATATATAGTTTTAGAAAAATACTTTTACATATATTTGTTGTGAAATAAGTATTTTATTTAGTAAAGATAATTAAACTAACATCAATAATATAATTAACAGTAAAATTGAATAGTATTTAGACTAAATTATATTAAATTGATACTAATCATACATAAAAACTTAAATATTAAATTAACTTCCTTTCTTCTTTTGTTACCTTCTAAAAAACAGAAGCTTTTTCTTGATCCTTTCTCCTTGTGTCAAACTTTAACTTTATCAAAATTCCAAAAGAAGCTTTTTCCTGATCATTCGTTCACATTCTAAAAAAGCTCTCCTTCTTCGTTCTTAAAAAAAAAAGTCTTTCATCTAGTTCTTGTGTCAAATCTTAACTTCATCAAAACCACAATCAAATAAAATCATGATAATATCTACCCAATATCTAATGCGATCAATACTTAAACAAACAAAATACAAACTTAATATTAAAAATTTAATAAAAGCCAAACACACACTAAATTCAACCAACCCATTTTAATGAATTTTGAGACGAGGATGAAGATTTGGAAGAAGAAAAAGAAAATTTTAATATCATAAAAAAAAATGGTCATTTATTTAGTAGTTTATATTATATTGTCAATTATAATAAAATACAATTAAATGGAGTGAGAGAGTATATAAATACAAATGTAACCGCAGTACCTAAATACGGATAAATTAATCGGGTTAATCTCTATTCAAAAAATATTTTAGGATCGATACTGTATTTTATGTAGTTATTTGTAAGTCTAATTATTTTAAAGAAAATTTAGTGTAATACCCAGTTCCACAATTCCACCCTTCTCACAATTTGAATTCGTTATCGCTAATAGTTTTATACATTATTAATAATAATTATTCGTATCTGAAGGCACAACATAACTAAATTTTTTCTCCTTAATATAATATAATATATATAAATTAAAATATAATTTCACTTTATCAAACAATAAAAATATTAATTTAAATTTTATTTTTTTATAATAATTAATTTAAACACTTAATTAAGATAATGATAATGTAAAAAAAATTATCACCAAATTCTTCCATCTTCTATTTGATCAAATCAGAAGAATCAAAAGAAACCACCACCAAGCACCCATCGCAGTCGCCGCCACCACGACTTTACCATCAACACCATCCGCACGTATCCAAAATTACTTCAACTCCTTCAAGCCCTAACCAAGCTCTGAGTCGCACCACTGTGAAGTCTCCATGATTGATGTATATATATATATATATATATATATATATATATATATACACACACACACTAAGAGAGACGAAGTAAGAGAAAAAGTATCACCACCGGATTTTTAGAACTCGCGAGTCGATTGCTAAGCACACTAGATCTAGAATTTTAGATTGGAGATAGTGGAATTTTGAAAGTCAATAGTGCGGCGACCTGTAAGCACAATGGATCTAGAATTTTAGACCGAAGATAGCGAGATTTGAAAGTTTAGTGGTGCACTGGGTGGGCAATGTTGGTGAGACGGGGGTAGGAGATGATTTTTGCTGCCAAGGGTTAGAGATGCTAACAGTAATGGTGGCTTAGGTCAATGATCAAACTTGGTCTTTATTCTATGTAAAATCATTTTAATGTTAATTTAATTTAAATTGATTTCTAAACTTTGGGTGTTAATGATAAGTAATATTTTATTTATTTTTAATTTGTTATTTAGTTTTTCCATTTTTAACCTTTTAAATCCATAAAATGATTTAATTGTTACTTCATACTTATAAATTACTATGAGTTAATTATTCTATATTTTAAAAAGTTATATTATTTTTTTAATTTAAATAAATACTACCTTTGTTATATATACTTTTTAATTTATAAAATTTAAATGTAATAACATATTTTGATATGTATATAGTATTAAATATTATTATTTTTGGTTTGTTTTTAGAATTTATTATTTTTTGTTAAACATAGTATTTAGTATAATTTTTAATTTTATATTTCGAGTAATATACGGTATTAAGTTAATTTTTTTTTATACAATCAAACCGTATAAAACCATTCAAACAGATGTGAAAGCTCATTTTGTTTAGGGGCCGAATTGTGTAGGTGGTGAAATTTGGTGTAACATAGGTGTATTTTGTCTCTAAATCATACTGACGTATTATCAGGATATAACGTTTTTACCCCTGCAGTAACCTAGCAAAACTGGAGCCTTTTCTCCTCCCAAAAGTTTCTCCATTCAGAGAGGCTGACAAACAGTGGTGCATCCAACTGAAAACAATATACTACAAGGTTCAATGGAAATTCACCCATCAATTACCAGGACCTTTTAACCCCTATGCTTCCAGTTGCGTTCAGAATTTACAAAAGAGAGCAATAAAATAACGCTCCCATATGAGTGATAACACTTGTAGTAACTAATTCCCCTTCCAGACTTTAAAACATAAAATACAGAGTTTTTAAGACAAGTGAGTCTATAAGCTAAAAGAAACAACAGAAAAGAGAGATGAAGGGAGAGAGAGGCTTTTGGACGCGGGGGGGGGGGGTCAATAAATGGTCCCTACTATATATGCAAGGCTCGGTATTTTGATCCCCATGCCAGAGATCAATTGCTAAGCTGATCCCTTTGTTAAAGCAATGAAAGGAACGTGTACTGAGCTGACCCATCTACAACGTTGATGTTTCCAAATTACTGCAGTCGTGAGGTTTGCTAACCCCTGACAGATTCAGGAGTTACATGACCACTGCTCCCACCATGAGCATTAATTCCACTTACAGGCATGGATCGCTGAGCAAAATCTAGCAACAGCTTCCTCTGATGATCGTCTGTGTGAGGGAGACTAGCACGTAGAAGTTCTACAGGCATTTCCCTGTTTATAGCTCTTGCTGCCTCTGTACTAATGATATCTGTGCTAGGCTGGGTGGTCTGCGAATATATTGATTGCATAATGCTGTCGTATTTGCTCAGGCAGTACTTGGTTAGAAGACCAAAGAATGCATCAAAAGAAGCCTGCCAAAGGACAGGATTTGGCACGACACAGTTGCTAGAGGCCTGAGGATCAGTTAACAGCTGAGTCGCCCTCTCCAAGACATTTTTTAAGATAACAGAGGCCCCATCTCCAGCAGAACTACCAAGAGGACGGAGCGGTGGCTGCTCAGAGGAACAAACTACAGCAGCGAAACACGCACTAAGAGAATTAAGATCCATGCCACTAACACATTTCGGTGACCGTCTTTGCAAGACCAGTGATAGTCTCAGCCGCTCCTGGATCAGAAGGAAGGCCACCAAACAAAAACCTCAAATGACGGAAGACGGCCATGCAAACTATTCGGGCAAGCTCGCCACCAGGAAGAGAAGCTTAAGGTATTTCGATATTAGCTTTCGACCTTTAGGTAGAGAGACCAACCGTAGAAACACAATGTCATCCTTAGGATTCAGCCCAACCGAGTTGCCACTTTTCCCAAGTGGATCAGCGAGCTGAAGTGATGCTGCCAATCCTTCTAACAGAATCTGCCTCCTCCGCCTCAGCTGAGTCCCGCCATCTTGGGGTTGACTAAATTGTAGGAACCGGTCAATGTCCTCCACATCAAGAAGGAGACGAAGGCCGTCCTCGATTGTTATTCTAGCAGCCAACATGGGCTCCTGTTCCAAGGGCCTATCAGACACTTTCTGCTCAGCACTGCCATCACCAGAAGCAAAGAAAGGAGGGTCAACTTCAAGGAGAGGATGAGGCCTACGAATAGAAGAGAATGAAACCCTTCCAAGAGCATCAACCTGGAGATGAGGCTGTGATTCTGCACTGTTATGTGACCGAGAAGAGGGCTCCTTCAGATGGGCCGGGCAGAAACGATGTTTTGACCTCGATTCAGTAGATTTTTTTGCAAGACGAGCTTGGTGGTAATAATCATCTATATAAGGGTCATTGCTATGTGTTGCAGCATGCTGCATTCTAAGAATACTCTCTATTTCGTCAGCTGACATATACTTGGATCTGAATTGTGGCAAACCACTATCACTCTTCTGGCTAGCATCAGAACTTTGTTGAGATAAACGCATATGCCTACTTCTTTGTGGCATTTTAGATCGTTGATCTCTCATATCAGCTGATCCATATTTCCTCAGATGTGATGGTGGAGACGGAAGGGCATTAAATAATTGGGATTGCAATGCTGAAAAATGGGCTAATGATGGTTGGACTGGAAGATGCAGTCTCTGCTGTTGTGACATTAAATGAGGGGAAACCAAATTATTTTGATGAGGGAATTGCTGTTGCAAAATATTATTTAAGAGGTTGGAATGATCCCCATGAAGTAGCCCTGCATGGTGGTGCCAATGGTTTTGTGGCCCACTACCAACAGAAATGCCAGGGGAGATTAACTCATGCACATTTCCACTATAACGATACCCACGAGACATGCCAGCCAAATGCATATTAGAGTTGGACAGAGGAGAGAGGTTAGGTGCAGAAAAGGGTAACTGAGACCCACCAATAAGAGATGAAATATTCAGGTGGCGTGAATGGTGATGTGGCGAAGACAGTTGAGATATGCCACCGGGAGGAGGGTAGGAAGTGAAGGATGATTTTGGTTCTAAAATAGGCTCACTAGGAAATTGTTGCTGTTGTTGCTGCAGTGGGTATGATGATGTTCTGTATATGGGCTTTGATTCAGAAAGACGCAGAGAAGAGAGATGCGGCTGTGATGACCATCTTTTGCTTTCCTGGCAGCTCTCTGTGTCAGATATATGCTGATCTAACCAGTCAGGAAAATCTATCTCCTGAGACCATTCAGCAGCAGATGAACCTGCCATAAGTTCTGCTACTCAGTAATCCAAAATTAAATAATTAACACTACAATTAAGGAAAAGGAAAAAGAAAACACAATTTACATAAAATCATGTTTACCAGTGCTTCAAACTAGTGGGGAAAAAAACATTCAAATACAGCAATTTGCAATGGCCACAAAGCAAAGATAGAAAATCACATATGTTCGAGCTAGGGCATGAGCTAATTCTTGAATGTATGCGTGATATGCTTCCGGGTCTCAGATTCTTAAATAATACTCCTTCTGTCCCAAGATAAAAGTCATCCATTAACTTTTGTGGTCAAATTGACCACTTTTCAAATTAATATATCTTAGTATTCTTTTATATATATGCAAAAAACTTATAAACATTATAAACTACATACAATTTAGTACATATCTCTATGTTTGCTTTTTTGAAAATCTAAATATATGTGTTTAATTATTAATTTCAAAAATAGTCAATTTGACCACAAAAGTCAATGGAAGACTTTATCAAACTAAAACTATGTAGCATATTTTACCCAAAAAGATAATTAACTCACTACTTAGAAACCATTGTCACAGTTGGTCCTTAAGTGATGCAAGCTATTGATCCTTCACCTATACTAGACATGCCACCAAATATACAAATCAACTGAAGGTTAATGGTTAATGTCAGTGATCTAAATCAAAAGTGTATATGAGACTTTTAGAAATCTCACACCACAAAAAAACTACATGGAACCAAGCCATTGCCTTGAATATATCCTAGATTTCTAGCCAACTCAATATTATGACTCCCTATATAGGAAATATGTAATTCGTTGGTTCGCTTGTGCCTCACAGGCGCAAGCACGTGTGGATGTCAATGTGTGTATGTTATTTTACTTTATTTTTATTTTATTTAGGAGGGAGGAGGGAGGGGGGGGGGAGGGAGGGGGAGGGGGGTTGGGGGAACATGCAAACTTTATTAGTCAATTCCAAGGCAACCTCAAATTCAGAGATGAACAGACATCCATTTTATTCCAAAATCCAATTTTGACACTAAAATTAAGATATCAAGCTTTATATATGTTAATAATAGTCTACAGAAGACATCAGAATAACAATCAGAAAATGCAACAGAAACTGAAACAAACAAATTTTAGAATCGCAATCCTGTAAAGCCTAAGCCTAATAGTAAAGGAAGTATATGTCTGAGAAAATTTCCTTGCAAAGCCTGAATAATAGCACATTCAACTAAAATTGGGGTTTGTACAGATTCAACAATCAGCAATGGAATTAAGAATTTGCAATCAAGTGGAAATCAGAACAGCCAGCGGATGGGAATGAAGTGTCGCACGGCGGATAAGGAGAGAATAGAAAATAGATATAGAGGAGAAGATTAGAATGGAAGAAGAGAAGAGGGGAAGGAAATAGGGAAGGAAAGGAAGGAGAAGAACAGTTGAAGAGAAGAAAAAGGGGGAGAGGTATTCAATCATCAAGCTTATTAATACATCCTAAATTCTTTATATAGGCAAATATCTAAATAATTAAGTGTAGAGGTATGAGTGCACACTTGAACTTCAAGATATAAATTAATTCCTACATAACCTATACTGATAATTAAACACTATAATTTACAAACATAAGCTTGAAACCTATCAACTAGGCCAAGACTTGCGCCTGCATTTGACATAGACAAGAATCCTTTATTGAAAGCCTGAGCTCAAGAAAAGCGACTTCCAAACAAAACTGACTCTAACAGGTTTGACAGGAAATAGTATCCACAACATATATTTATAGTAAAGACTCAAGTCATTGCCCACCATGATTTTGTGGACTAGTCCAGAATCCCAAATTAAACCAAAACTCTAATTCCATGACATGCACATATTAGAGTTATATTACCAACACTGTCACTTTCATGCTTGTCAAAAACCTAATAGAGTTAACAACACTGCATAAGATGACAAAAAGAAAATATGTAACTCGTCTACTCACTTTCCCTTGAAAAAGATCCAGATCCTCGATCACCAATAACCCCAGGATGTCTTGGTCCAGTAACAACTCTGTTTAACTGTAAAGCAGAACAATTTTTTATTCACACGAAAAAAATAGCAAATAATAAAACTAGTACGGGAATAGTTGTAATAAAGACTTAGCAACGAAAAAAATATAGCAATAGAAGGAAAATAAGAACTATGATAGTGGCAAAGGAAAATGTTCAAGAGAACACTGATCATGCACATGAAATTTTATGCATTTGCTTTCCTTCCAAGTTTATCCTTGAGCCAAATATATCTGATTATCAGACACTTAAACATGCATGGGATGTTAAAACTAAAATACTAATACCTCTAGAGTAAGAAATCAAATATTATCATATACCCTCTAGTCCCTACCAAGTAGCAACTTTTTCCGACTAAAAAGACACCCCCAATCTCTACAACTCAATTGTGAGATAGTTGCAAGAAAATCAGGTCAATAGGTGGCTATGTGTCAATCTTCAAATTTACATTAGCTGAACAAGTATCATTGGGGAAAAAAATTATTAAGCGACTACTTGATTTCAGGGCTTGCTGTTTGAATTGAGAAACAACAGTAGGACCAATTCACAAGAAACATAGCACAGAATGATCCTAAATGCAATATTAATGGATGTCAGAGGATAGATCTTCCAAATTAGGACAAAGACGTAACTGATTCAAAACTCACCATTCAACAGTCAAGTTTTTTATATTAGAAGTGATTACTGTTTCTCTCCTACTTACCTAGTGAGCAGCATGATTACTTTATCTTCTCCCTTCAATCCTTCCCGGAAAAAACAAAGAATTGCATTGTTGTCTCCTTCTTCCCCTTTATCTATCCGAAGAAGATTAGTAACCAATCCCATCATTTACTATTTATCCTAGGTATCTAAACAAAAAGTTAGCTTGGAACACAATGAAGATAAATAGATCAAAAGATAAACGTGAAAACTATCCTACACTACTAAACATAATAAACTCTAACTAATAAAGTATAATTATCTACTACATTAGCAGTGATTTCTCCCTAAACAACTATGACATCAACAGAACCACTGTCTAGACTTAGGCTTCCAAAGCCACCAATATTAGTCCAATTGTCCAATACCTACTTCATCATTCTCCCTAGTCCCTAGTTAGGAGTGGGTCTATAAATACCATTTGATGAAGGATATGCCGAAGTAGAGGATTCTCTAACACCAAGTGGTGGCATGCAAACAGCACATCTCAGGCCTGAGGGTATACTTTTTAATATCAATAAGAGACTACAAGCTTGCACGTCCAAATGTTATACATATCGATTAATCGACCAAACAGCATCCTATGTAGCAAATCTTGATCGACAAAAAAACACATGTTATAGGCGACCTAGAAAAATAGATTGAGTTTGAGACCAGTGTTCTAAAAATCTCCGCCTAGGTCCGCCTAGGCCCTGCCTAAGCGCTAGGCCCCCGGGGCGCCAGGCCCACCTTGGCGCCTCGCCATAGTACTATGCCCCCCGACGCCTCACATAGGCCTAAGGCGGCAAAAAAATCCCTCTAAAAAATTAGGCGGGACCTAAGTGGGGTATAGGCGGAGAGTTTTTTTTTAATTTTAATAACTACCCAAATCAGATTTTAATATATTTATTTTTCTAATGATTTACCATATTCATAGATACTTTTATTATAGTTGTAATTTTTTGAACTTGTATCAACTTCAAATTAATAAATGATGATACATTTGTAATATTTAGTTTAATTCAATATAATTCTTAAATTTATGTTTAGTTTCTTAAGTTTTAATATTGAATTAAATTCTTGAAATTTTAAATTTTATTATTTAATAGCAATCTTGTTTATGAATAAAACTAATACGTTAAAAATATGTTTGAACTTTGAACAATTGCATGTTTATGTTTGAACTTTGACATTAACAATATGGATATGTGTTTGAACTTTAAGCAAAGGCCTTTATTATCTTTATTATAGATTGTTTTGCTTTATATTATTGTTTTGTTTGAATAAATGTAAGATAAAATATTAAAATTGGCTTAAAATAAAAAATCCCGCCTAGGCCCCCCTCGGCCGCCCGCCTCCCGCCTAGCGCCTTTTAGAACATTGTTTGAGACTGACTAATTGGATCAGATACTGTGAACTCCACTGAATGGCCCTACCCAACGCTTATCTAACATCTGTTAGGCTTCATATCCTCACCCTCCCACAAGATGCCTATGTGCCAATCTTCTTTACATGAGATCAGCATTCAAATCACAAGATGCCTATAATTATCAATTTTGACCTGTAAAATATTTACCAGAAAGGATCATCAAAATTTACTTCAATCAAATGATACAGTTAATGTAAATTTACTTGTCCTATTATATTGGTTAAAAAGTAAAACATTATAAGGAAAAGAAGAGCAGACAAACTTTATGATAATGATAATGATAACAAAAAAGACAAATCAATCTTAAAATAGCATTATAACGTGAAAACTCATAGTTATTGGCTGCAATGTCACACAAAAGCCAAGGTAGCTGACCTTTGAAAATGTAGTTGCCAAGTCATCTACATCAGATAGAGATCCAATCGCTGACCCCTAGCCAAATAAGACAAACACAAACACACAAAAAATGATAATAATGTTAGTGTCATTGAATAGGTGTTCAGTGCTCAAGAAAATCATTGAGACAAATAGCACATCCACATCCACTGATGGAAACAAGTAAACCATAATTTTCAAAAGCAAAGAGAGCATGTGACAATAAACACTTAAACAGACCAACTAAAAAAAGTCATAATATCAGCACGTAAATGCAACATTGTTTTCTCAATATTCTCATAATCTGAGGCTCTGAACAGAAAAGGAAGATTTTCATTTGCAGAGGTACCAGGTCTAAATTGTTTATGATGGGCATAACTTTTCTTTGAAATATATGCAAGTACTTACTTAGAGCTTGCATTTCCAACTTCACAGGTCTTTCCACCTCCACAATTCTTGAAGTTTTCCCAATATTCCAACATATAACCTTAACTTAGAAAAGATACTAAATAGAACTATAAGTCTATAACAAACAGTCTATGATGCTAACATTAGAGATACCAGCTAGATATAGAAAGGAATAGAGAAATGGAGGGAGGAGTAAAGAAAATTGCCTAAGCAAACTTCAGTTACTTGATATTGCATGAGTAGTGTATAAACTTAAACAAATTTACCTCTTCTTTATCAAACAAATGGAATTCATCATCGCCAAAACCAGCTAGAGGTACATCATTCTCTTCATCTTCTAGACCTCCCAACTCAACTTCCACACCATCTTGTCCAAAAAATGCATATTGCGATGCATCAAAGAGTGCAGTATCTGCATAATTGACACCGATATAAGTTTATATCAAAACCATATAGAGCTAATGATCCCATCTATAGAAGCTATCAAACAATGGAAAAATATCACATTCCGTAAAATTGAGCACAAATTATATCTAAGAAAGCAAAGAATTAGAAAATAACAACAGAGATCAATTCTGAACCGAACCAATCATTCCTATGATCAATGTCATAGGTAATACAAACTTTTCATATCCAATATAATTTATGGTTCTAAGGGGTGACAAATTGCAAATAAAAGTACATTATTGTAATTTTTTAACTAATCAACATTAATAGTCTCTGGCTTATAATTAAGTATGTCATGTTAAAAAATTCTTTTTAAGTACCTAAAACCTTTTAGAATTTACTCAGTTAGTAATAAGGATCAAAAATATCAAAAAATAACTTTAAAAAAGAAGAAAACTATTCTTCATATGAAGTTTTTAACTAGAAATAACAAAAAAAAAAAATCATAACCAAAAAAAATGCCTACGATAATAGTTAGCCTAGTCAGGTTACTTGGATCACATGTACATGATGAATTCGCATGAACATTGCTATGTGCTTGAACATACATACAAACATATTTTTACAGACAAACATACAACACAAAAATTAAGTAAAATTAATCAAACAGTAAATTTACAACTCAAAACACATAATAAGCTAACAATTTAATTAACCTAATTATAAATTAAGTAAACCATCTTTTAAACAAATTTTTTTTTATTTTAAAAAAAAAATGGCACAAGTGAATAACTGAGCTAATAGAGCTTACTTACCAGAAGTGAAACTTCCCGAAAATTCCATTAAATCTTTAAAATCAGATCTCTCCATGTTCACGGACTCTTTGTCACAACCGTGCCGCTCTCACCCGAATAATCGAACTGAGAGCGGGATTCATTTACGATCCGCGAACTCGGAGTTTCAAAACCCAAAACCCGGGTTATTGGTTCGCGAGTTAATTTACAATGGTAGATCAACTACTCTGAAATTTGCTTTAACTCGCAGGAAGAAGAAAAATTAATTAACAGAAAATTGAGGTTTTGGAGATGATGAAAAAGATTGAGATTTGCGGGCTTGGATATTAGTAGTATAAAAAAGAGGCGTATTATTATTACCAACAGAACACCACAGTTGCCGCAATCGTTTTTCTTTGTCCAAGTTTCGGTGTGCGCGCATTATAGCAAAGCCTAAAAAACGGAGAGGAGCACTGAGATACATGTTTGACTAATGGATACACACGTAATCGGTTTATTGCTTTGTGTTGTGACTTTGTGATGTGTATTATTAGTAGACATAGCAATGACCCTTCAGCCCTTCGGTTCTAAATAAACACTGTACTTAATATTTTGAGTCAATATATTATTTTAAATAAAACGTGATAATAAGAGACACAATAAATATTTTATCTTGCAGTAAATGCGAATTTAATTACATTTTCGTGCCAAAAGTTGGTGTATGTATTTGTGTAAAACAGAAGCCGATAGACAATGATATTAATAATAAATTGATTGATAAAAACAATTGATTTGTGGTACGAATTACTAATGAGCTTTGACGTATTAAAATAACGTTATTCTATTATACTATTGTAAATAAAAAGGTAAAAGTTAAAAAATAATTAAGAATTATTCATTCAACACTCCACAATTTTTAGATAAATCGTTCAAACACATTCAGAATTTAAAAATTATAAAATAAATAATATCAATTTTAAACTCATTTAAATGTAAACAAAATCCTTAAATTTTTACTTAACGAAATAAAGATAAAACCACAAACAAATTAAAAAGAAAAATAAGAACAAAATACTAAAACACAAACAAACTCGAGAGAGAATAGTAAGAGAGAGAAAGAAATTGTATAAAATGAATTTGGTTCAAGTCATCTGACCCAATTGACACACAACCCAACCATTCTAAGCAACCCACTAGTTTTTTAAGTCCGTCTTTAATTCGCAAAAATTAGTTAGCTTTAGAAGGATTTCGTGTATATATATATATATATAAGGAAATAATCCATAGTAAATATTTGTTATGGATAAATATTGGACAAATAGCATTATAACTATCTATTATTAAAAAATTAAAATGCCTTCCGCCAGACAAAGTAGCGTAGGATGAAAATTTTTAAAACCCCTCCGCTAGTTCGTCTAGCGGAGCTGATTTTTTTTTTTTCAATTCCACATAAATTGAGCTTGACGAATTTATTTGACAGTTAATGACTTGACTAGGCTAATCAATGGATTGTCATACTGATATGACAAGAAAAATAATAATAATTACATGACTAGCAAATCAACAAATCACCTTTATCTAAAAAAATAATAATAATAATTATTAGACTTCAGCCTATTGTCATACTGATATGACAAAAATAATAATAATAATTACATGACTAGCAAATAAACAAATCACCTTTATTTGAAAAAATAATAATAATAATTACATGACTCCAAGGCTGAAGTCTGAATACTAATCACCTTTATCTGATGTGACGCCCCTAAAACAGGTATACATCACCCATTTTGAGTCGTCAAAAAATACACTATAAAAATCATTTACAACTTCATTTATACAACTGTCGTGCAAAATACGACGACATGTATACTGTGAGTTTTAATACAAATGTATGTAACTCTCATAGTGCCTCGACCACAACCATACAATGGTACGTTACATAAAGGTACAGTCAAAAACTGTTTTAGAAATTAAAATATTTAGGAAGTGCTCAAGGAAACTTTCGTACATAGGAGGCCATGAATCTAAGTTATGATAGATATCATATGTCCAGAGAATTATCCTTGGTTGACCCAATAGACCCCAAAGAAAATCGAGAAGATTACTATTATGTTCCTTCCAATGGTGAGTCTTCTCTTGACATATAACTATCTCCACTGTCTCCAAGTGAAAATTATATTTTAAATAAACTCCAAGATCATATGGTAGTGCTCGTAGATATACTCAGCAAGTGGATGTGCACAACCCTGTCTTATTGTAAGACCCCAACTTTTTGAATAAAGATAATTTTTCTATAATTATCATTTTTGAATATTATGGAATGAATTTGATATAATGTTATAGTTGTGGGTAATATTTATAAATTTTGCTAAATATGCAAGTTGTTATAAAATATTCGATTGGTCGGGGAATATTCTTTTTATCGGGAATATTCGTACAACGGCACAATCATTGGTGGACCCCACAATGGAATTATTATCGAATTGAGAAAATGACAAAAATATTTTATAAATAACGGCGGAGGTGTTATTGTTAAAACTGTTAAACTACCCGGTAGTAAAAGAACGATGTCTGGCGTGGTCGCATAAGAAGACACTGCGGTATTGATTATTGATGCTTACGTGAGAAGTCACCGGTTATACTCAATTATTGCTTACAAGAATTCTTTGTGATCATATCTCTCATATTATTGATTCGATTATTGTCACAAAGATCATTTGCATTATATGTTATATTATTAAATCAATAATTGAGACAACAAAGTTATTCAGTATTATTAAATTACAATATTTACAATGTCTAGAAGTTCTTTCAAGGAGAGGTTTAGTCACCTACAATTGCGGCTACCGATAGGGAGAAATCCTTATTGAAAGCCCTCTTCCTCTAGAACAACTTTGGTTGCTAAATATTGTGAGTTATAATATTAATGATGAATAAGTTCGTGTTGATTAAAGATGAATTTGATAGTTTCATTATGTTGAGATTATTTGTGTTAGTAGAAATCGACATCTATTCTGATGATAATTGATGTCTAGAGGTTATATTGTTCAATCGGGTATTCGAAAAACTTTTCGCGTCAGAGTTACTATTCACGAATTACTATTCACGAGTTATTATTCATGAGTTACTATTCACGAGTTACTATTCATGAGTTATTATTCACGAGTTACTATTCACGAGTTTTAATAGTAACTTGTCCTTTCGGTTTTCCAAGAGTTATTTGACCCTTCAGCTTTCCAAGAGTTATTTGCCTCTTCGGTGTTCCAAGAGTTAATTGCCTCTTCGCAAATAGTAGTTGTCTCTTTAATATTACCAAGAGTAATTTAACCCTTCGTTAAAACCAAGAGTCACTCTCAGTTCTTCTATAAATAGAAGCTCATTCCTTCACTATTTCTTACGAATTCACTGAAACTCTAGAGAGAGAGAAATTATAGACAGAAAGAAGAAGAGTTTTCTACTACTTCACTACTTCGATATCCAGTTTCTTTACGGTAAGGGGTGTTATTCTTTCTTATTCATGAAGAGAACTTCTGTTATTCCATTCTTTATTATTACATTGGAATATCCACGTTCGTGCGCTTTTGTGGGGACGGACCGGTTAAAATCTTTATTATTCTCATTGGAATAACACTGTATACTTGGACTCCCCTATACTTGGTGAAATCCTTATGTTATTCCATTCTTTATTATTACGTTGGAATATTATATCCGTATGCTTTTTTCTGTGGGACCGGGTTCCGTATTTATTATTCATTGGAATATATGTATATACATGCGTTTCTGTAGGACTTGGTTCCGATTTATTATTACATTGGAATAACTCATCATGTTATCTATCACATGTCCGGTGATTTCTTTTGTTATTCCATTCTTTATTATACTCGGGTTGGTTAAAGTTTTGACTTCTATACTCCATGAAATTAGTGGAATATCCTCGATATTTACGCTTCATCCAAAGATCTTTTCATGGAAATATTCTTACGAGCATTCTTGAATTTTACTCTACAAAGAAGTATCATGTTGACAATTTGGATGTTATTAGTTCATGGATAAATTAATTAGTAAACTTGTTTTATTGAATTCTTATATCATTGTCATCATCCTCGTGTTTATATTTTTGAAAGTCATCTCGTATTCAGAAGTGCATAGATGGACTTGGTATGATTATGACCGAGGATTATTCGGTATAATCATGACCGTAATGTTACAAATGAAGTGATAAAAGTCCTCATTGGCCCGTAGTGCATGATCATGACCATTGATTAATACACAAATATTCATGACCCGTAATGCATGTATAATTTTGGTCGTGATACTAAAGAATATCCTTAGTCAGTAGTCGCGGGGTGATTCGATGATGTGGATTATTTATTAAGTCGAGTCCCAAATGATAAAAGTAATGAAAACCTTCTAAATCATAAAAGATAGTAGATTTTATTCTCTACTTGACTCTTTTAATGGATTGCTTGTTATTCTTGATTAAACTTGATGTCTATTATATTTTATCAGTTTAACATTGTTGAAGACTAATGATAATTTATTCTGCATTATCTTAGTCATAATATTTCTTACTGGGCTAGTTGAGCTCACCCTTTTGCTTTCATTGTTCTCTTTAGAAAATGAGAACGTAGCGGGGACTAGTCGGGGAACGGAGTGACGGTTCAGAGGATAGCATTAGTAGTCCTCACTATTCTATTAAATAGTGTGACAATAAATGTAATGAGGACTTATTACGAGAGTGGATATCATACTGAAGACAATATTTGTATTAAAACTCATGACTCTTTTGTTTGTATATTAAAGATTGTATTTGTATTACGTACCATGTATTTGGCGACTCAGGATAGGTGATGTATATCGATTCTTGTTTTCGGCATAGCACCTTCTTGCACTTTCTTTCTCATACGCATCAACTCCAGGTCTGTAGCTTGAGCAGCTTTAACCCTATCGATTAAAGTCGATTCTACTCGTATATTCTCCATTATCATGTGGGTCACTAGAGTCTTTATCTCTATCTCCAACCTTTGCAAGTCATACAAAATGGGCATTTGCGTTGACAATATCGCACTCGTGCCGCGATATGATCTTCTACTTAAATCGTCGCCTACCACGTTCGCTTTTCGAGGATGGTATTAGATGGTATGATCATAATCTTTCAGCCAGTTCAAGCCAACGTCGTTGTCGCGTGTTGAGTTCCTTTTGAGTGAAGAAATATTTGAGGCTTTTATGATCCGTAAAGATCTCCACTTTCTCCCCATACAAATAATGCCTCCAAATTTTAGTGCAAAACGATTTGTTGCCAACTCTAGATCATGAGTAGGATAATTTCTCTCATATTCTTTGAGTTGTCGTGAGGCATAAAGCTTTGACTTTCCCATGTTGCATGAGAACACAACATAACCTTTTGTCCAAGATCATTGTAGATGACAAATCCTCCGATCCGGATGGTATTGTCAAAGCAAGTCTTTGAAATGAGTCTCTCTTGAATTCTTGAAAACTCTTCTCACATTCCTCGCTTCCAACCGAATTTTGTATCTTTCCGAGTTAATTTGAGTTAAGGGAGTAGTGATTCGAGAAAACCTTCTACGAATCTCCGATAATAACCGCAGTTAAAAAGCTAGAAAAAGCTACGTCTTTGGTCACTAATTTAGGTTGCTCCTCACTTTGAATAGCTTTAATCTTTCTTTGGGTCAACAGATATTCCATGACTTGACACCACGTGCCCAAGGAATGCTACTTCTCAAGCCGAACTCGATTTCTTCAACTTGGCATAAAGCTTATATTCACGAAGCTTTTGGAGTATCGACCTCAAGTGTTCTTTCATGATCTTCACGGATTTTGGAATAAATAAGGATGTCATCAATGAAGACGACCACAAAGTGATCCAAATATTCCTTGAATACTCAGTTCATCATATCCATGAAGGCAGCAGGAGCATTAGTCAATCCAAAAGACATGACTAGGAATTCATAATGCCCGTACCGGAGTTTGAAAGCCGTCTTTAGAATGTCATCGGTTCTAATCTTCAATTGGTGATAACCTAACGAAGATCAATCTTTGAAAAGAATTTGGCTCCTCATGGCTGGTCAACAGGTCATCAATACGTGGCAATGGGTACTTATTTTTGATGGTGACATGGTTCAACTCCCGATAATCAATATAAAGTCGCATACTCCCATCTTTCTTTTTCACGAATAGAGCAGAGTACCCCAAGGAGACGTCTTGGGGACGAATGAAACCGATGTCTAACAATTCCTGCAGTTGGGTCTTTAACTCCTGAAGTTCAATAGGAGCCATTCGATATGGGGCTTTGGAAATAGATTTTGTACCGGGTTCAAGGTCGATACAAAAATCAATTTCAAGCTCTGGGGGTAGGCCAGGAAGTTCTTCAGGGAATACGTCAGGAAATTCATTAACAATAGAAATATCATTCAAAACTGACGTATTTTTATTTAGATCTGTGACATGAGCTAAGAAAGCTTGACATCCGTTTTTCAATAAACGAATAGCTTTATGGCTTGAGATGATAGTGATTGATTTTAATGGTTTGGTTGCTTGAATTCGCATAATAGGTTGGTTAGGAATATGAAAGCTAACAACCTTACGAAAACAATCAATTTTTGCATGATGAGTAGTTAACCAATCAATCCCTAGAATCACGTCAAATGCAAGTATTTTCAATGAAATAAGATCGACGGTGTAATGCGAGGTACCGATTTAAACTAAACAAGACTTATAAGCGGTGGATGTAATGAAGGTTTCTCCCAATGGAGTTTCAACAGATAAGTTAAAGTCCAATTTCTGGAGTCTAATTTAAGCGTTGAAATGAAAAAGAGGAGAAATAAAAGAATGGGTAACTCCCCGGTATCAAATAAGGTATAGACTTCGCTAGAGTTTATGGTAAGCTTACCGTGATGACCTCGTTCGGGTTCTTGCTTTTTTCGGAGGTCACAACAAACGTTCTCCTCAGACTAACGGCTTTGACTTTTCCGGGACGACCTTTGGTGCCTCTATCCTAGTTGAACTTGTCTTCGGTGAAGCGACAAAATCGGGTTAGGTGACCTTCTTCCACAATTATAACATGCTTTGGACTGAGATCGCTAGATTTGGACTAATGTGTCCCTCCCTCCACATTTGAAGCATATAATAGGTGGTCGTTCTCCTTCCTTCACAACAATGGTCTTTGGTCTTGACTTCTTTCCATCATTATTGAATCTCCTATTCTTGAAATGTCCATTCTTATTGTTTTGGTACGATTACCACCAAAGTGGTTACCATTTCAGCATCTTGATTTCCTCCACGCTGACTTGTCACCGCTTCGATGATCGCTCTCACTTTGGTATTATCATTTTGTTAAATTACTCTCTTTTGGTTGGGTTGACTCGTTATCGCGTTCCAATAACTGATTAACAACATCTGAATACAAACACAGTTTATGAGAGATAAGATATTGACGTATCTCGGGTTTCAAACCTCTTAGAAACATTTGCGTCATTCTTTCCTCATTATCAACCAAATGGGATGCAAACCGGGACAGTTTATTCTGTAAATTTCGGAATTTTTGGATAAAAGTACAATTTATGATAAATGTCTAAATATTCGGCAGTTTTGGCCATATAAAAAATAGTAAATGAATTTTAAAAATTCCGAAAAAAATATATGTTCAATATGGGACTATATTATGCTAAATCCCAAAAAAAAAATATTTTTAGAACTGATTTGGTATTTTTTTATGAAAATGAACTAGTTATAAATAAATAAATTAAATATGTTATGTGAAGTAACAAAATTAAAAAATAGGATTTTATGGCTTAGGAATCCTATATATGGTATATGCAGATTTTTGATGAGGTTGTTGGTTATTGGTGATAAAATCTTATGAGTTTGGCATTTTAGTATGATTAAATGCATTAATTAGTAAAGTGTAAACAATTAAAATAAATTGTTTATAAATTTAAGAAATGATTAAAATATTGTGGTAGTATTAATAATATTAGATTATGAGATTATTAAGTGATTTATAATATTTGGATTAAGGTGTTATGAAATTGTTGATTTATGAACTTACTCTTGAAATTAAATTCATGTTTTGATCATATTGTTTTTATTATCATATATAACATTTTTATAATCTTGGTGATAAAATTTCTCTTTGACTTAAGTGTAAAGATGGGTAGATTATTGGTATGATCGTGACTATGGGTTCTCTTTTGCCGAAGAGACAAAGTTAAATTGTTATTTGGTATGATCATTTGACCATTGAATTTATAATTGAATATCTTTAGCTTAAGTGCAAAGGTGAATTGATCAACATGGTTATAATTATTGTTTATATAAATTCGAAATGATTATGTATTTTTTGAGATATTAATATCTTTTGGCATGTAGTGCAAAAGATGAATTATTGATGAATATCTTTGGCCCGTAGTGCAAAGATGACATGTTGTTGAATATCTTTGGCTGTAGTGCAAAAAGATGATTGTTGTTGAATATCTTTGACCAGTAGTGCAAAGATGAAATGATAATAAATATCTTTGGCCCGTAGTGCAAAAAGATGAATTTATTAGTATGATTATGAACATGAACTCGTGATTTGGTATAACCATGATCTTTGATGTTTCGGGTAAAGACATGATGATGAAAAATATCTTCGTCTTGGATGAGAAGAGGAATTTAGAATTATAAATATGATTATCGCGTTATTCATGGTGATGAAGCAGGATCTCATTGATTAATGTTACAGGTTAAAGGATTGTTGGTGGACTTTAACACATGGAGAAGATAATAGACTTTATGGTCTATTTAACTCTTCTAATGGATCGCTTCGCTCACGTTAACTATGGTTGAAAAGTTTTATCATCTACCATATATTCTAAATCTACGATTTATTCTCGATGAAGGCTATTGATAATTTAATTATCTTTAGTTATGATATTCTTTATTTGGTTAATTAGTTGTCTTTCACCCTTTTTTGCTTCACAATTCTTATAGGTAATAAAAGTATAGTTAGGTGGCGGGGATAACGGGGAATAGTGTGGTGGTCCGAGATTATCAAAGTTTCTCAACACATTATAAAACGGCATGACATACAATATATAATTGTATTGAGGACCTAATATGTGTGTGTCGTATATTATACGTTAACGAAGGTTTCCTTGAGCATTTTCCAAAGATTTTAATTTCTAAAACAGTTCTAGATTGTACCTTTATGTAAGGTATCACTGTGAGGTGTTGTCCATAGTTGGTATTAAAACTCACAGTATATGTGTTGTTGTATTTTGCACGACAATTGTAGTAATAAAGTTGTAGTTATTTTCTGTACTATGTATTTGGCGATTCAAGAATAAATTTGGATGGATTGGACCTATTTTGGGGGCGTCACATTCTATTTATAATCTAATAAAACGAATAACTTTATAAAAGTATTCTGTTTTATATAAAACGATTTTACTATGCAAATACTATGCATAATAAAATATAATATATTCTAATTATTGTCTAATAAAACAGATAACTTTATAAAAGTATTCTGTTTTATATGAAAAGATTTTACTATTAGCCTAATAAAACGAATAACTTTATAAAAAGTATTTCTGTTTTATTACATTAATAATACTAATAAAATAAAATTTCATTATCACTTACTTTGAAAAATTTTCAAATGTCACCCTTAACTTTAAACTTTTATCAATTTAACTATTCACCAAAATAAAAAAATTAAATACTTTTATTTCATAAAATTCGGGGTCTCACATCTGAGACTTGGGATATCTTGGTGATAAAAAATAATGAAAAAATATAAAATAAATAATGAAAAAATAAAATAAAAATATTGAAAAAATATAAAAAATAAAATAAAAAATGAATTAAGATTGAGAAGAAAGTCAGGAGGAAGATTATTTTTTCATTATTTTATTATTTTTTCATTATTTTTTTTATTTTTTTGGTAGTGATTATTTTTTTATTTTATTTTTTATAGCAAAAGCTGGGAGGTTCTCTAATAGTCCTAGAGTCCCTACAAGTGGACGAGGATAAACAGTTGCAATCTCATTCACACCAAGCCTCTGATGCTTTCGCTGGGTCCTTGTCTCCTCGAAAAAAGCAAAAAGTGATTGATGGAGGTACAGATGGGTCTGCCCCTTCCTTGGGCGGACAAAAAAATGACCAGAAGCATGGTTCTGTTAGTTTATGTGGAATTGAAATTTTTTTTTCAGATCCACTAGACGAACTAGCGGAGGAGTTTTAAAAATTTTCATCCTACGCTACTTCGTCCGGCGGAAGGCGTGTTTAATTTTTTAATCCCAACGCTTGATTATTAGAATGAACGACTATGATGCTATTTGCTCAATATTCATCCATAGCAAATACTTATATGGATCATTTCTCTCACACATATATATATATATATATATATATATATATATATATATATATATATATATATATATATAGGATGGGAGCAAACTAAAAGCGAATTGGTTATTATGACGTTTTATCTGTCAGCTATAATATATATATATATATATCCACACTATTCAATTTTAAGCTCGCCCTTATTCAACTCACTAGAACTCACCCCCTTTAACGACGGATTTCAATGATGGTTCGATCATACAATCATCATCTATACTTTTAGCGATTATATATTGTCTGTCGCTAAAAGTATAGACGACGGTTGTATGACCTAACCGTCGCCAAGTCCGTCACTAAAGGGGAGTGAACTTAAGATCCGGACTCTATATATATATATATATATAAATAAAAAATGATACAGGTGATCTAATGCTACATTTCCCTTGGCAGTATGGCTAACTGGCTATAATGCTAAATCTAGAGAATTGTAACAATCTCTGTTTGAGATGAAAATTCCTTGCAATTTCATGAAGATCTCAAAACTCGCAAAAATTATCAGAATACACTTCTAGCATTTGGTTTCATCAGCGCCTCAAGAAGTTTGTACGTCCACTGATCTAGCATTCCTGTCAAGTAACAATGTATTGGATGCAAGAAAATACATGAGAAACAAGAATATTAAAAGAAGAGAGCAAGGTTAGCAATGAGTATATCCCACCCCATCCCATATCCTCATAGCATCAGTTTTATTGAACTAAAGCCGATGAAGGTTTATAAGCAAATTTCCAAGGTTTTCCCGTTCAAGTTCAAAACTGCAGCTGTAGGCATAGCCAAATTTATAAGAGCACAAATTTGTACTTCGAAATTTGCTCCCTATATACTCACTCACTTGAACCTTTTCTCCTCCAGGACTTCAACCAGTATATTCTTTTACCAGATAAGACCAATAAAGATGAAAAGTTTCCACTCAACATTCTCCTCACCATACAAAAATGTTGACCGTTCTAGAAGGAAAAACACCAACCTGTTAAAGCAAATGTACCCCCTAGTACTGCACAAAGCCGAGTTATGAAGTGGAGAAAGCTGCGACGTTCTTCTTTGATGGTCACAGTAATTGGTGACAAATCATACAAAAAGTAAACAGCTGGATTGAATAACAAAGAAGTTAGCAAAGTGATATATAATAAACATCCCAAAAAGAAGGGGGGGGGGGATGACATAAACATGAAAAAGTTACAAACCTGGCCATGTCCTGTCAAACTCATTAATTGGGGAAAAATATTCCGTGACGGAGAATTGATTTGTAGGTAGAACTTCTTTCGATAAATATTTGTATTCAGTTGGAACAATCTACATCACAACAACAGGGATGATAAAATGTAGCATCACAAAGAAGAAAATAAAACATTGAACAGAAACCTCAGTAAACAAATAAATTGGAAAAACAACTGGGAGGGGCAGGGAATTCTTTACAAAAATAAAAAATTAACATGCATTATTAGGTTGCTTTCTTGAGTTACTACACTTTTATACAGCAACATAATGAAGCTTTGAGTTACTTGTATTTCAAATAATTTTAAACGAATTTGTTTCAATTTGCAACCATTAAACAATCTATCACTTTTTACACCTCTACCTTCATATTAAAAACATTTATTTAAGTAAAGATTTTAGTAGTCTGTTGAGTTTGTAATATAGTAAAATAGTTTAGCAGTGTCTTTCCTAGATACTTGTGAAAATCAAATCATTTGGTGGGTACATAGAAATAAACTAAACAATGGGTATATGTATTTACAAAAGGCAGAATTTGGAAACACTAGACAAGACATCAACAGAATAAAGACCAGATTTAACCTTTATGTAATACTTGAAGGTTCCACTTGCTCCATGAAGAATTCGTGATGTCCCATCAAGTGGATTGTGAATTCCAGGATATTTTGGCCCAAATGATATATCATGAATGACGTGACTTACATTCACATGAGTAGCCCCTTCAAAAATCTATACCAGAAAAATAGGAAGGTTCAAAGAACAAGACTTATGAGATAAATTTCGAACGATTGTGTCCTACATTCTACGCAAGATGTTTCGTGAATAAATTTTATGATAATTTCCATTAAGAAAGCTAAGTAGAAGATGGCAACAGTGATGACCTTAAAAAAGAATCAAGATATATCTGAATTTACTCAATCTAGCTTATATCTTCAATTAACATATCATACTCCTACTTTCAGGCCAGAATTTTGGTAAAGCTGGTCTGAGGTCTCAACCATTACTCATTTTGATTTGTTTACTAACCAGTATAGCTTTCAATTATAACCTATTCCTAGGTGGTGGAATCAACTGATCAACAAGAATGTACTTGCAATTCGATGCTTGCTTTACTTTGTTTTTTCTTTTTTAACCTTGCTCTTTTCCAATAAGCAATTTTGTTTTTGGAACCTTGCTCTTAGCCAAGAAAAAACTTAATATCCTTCATTTCCTTTTAAGTTTTAATTGAATCTCAAAGTGAATCTGTAGCCAGATAGTTTTTGATGTAGGGCAATGTGGAAAAAAAGAAATAGGGTACCTATCTCCGCAAATAATCAGTAAAAAAAAAAAGGGTACATATCTCTGCAAAGAATCGGTAAAAAACACACACAAAAGCACATAGTTTTAATCTCAAATCAATTCATATTCATAATCTCCCAAATAATGAAATATTACAATGCTTAAATAGAAAACTCAATACTTAGGGACTAAGTAAAAACCCTAATTTAAAAAGGAAACAATCTCCTAATTAAAATCTACTACTATAATTAAAACTTCTAATTAAAATATACTATAATAATTAAATTTCTCCTAGAATATCCTACTAAAATAATTACATTAGTAATCCAATATTTATCTCTAAATAACAATACAAAATTAATAATAAATTTTTTGAATTTCTTCACCGCATCAGTATCCATTGTTCGAAATTGCGATCGAGGCGTGCGCCTTGTGGCCAGGCGGGAGCTAGATGTGGCGAGGCCTACGCCATATTGAGAAATTCAAAGGCTTAGGCTTTATTCGACTGAGGCGTGTGCCTCGTCGCCTTGCGCCTTGAGGCGTAACAAGGCTTACGCCTTGATTTGAAACAAAAAAACAGGTTCGCGGGACTTCTCTCTCTCCTCTTCTTTTTCTTCTTCACAGATCGTTCGAGCCCAGTCATTTATTTCGTGCGACTCTGTGAAGTGTCTTCCTTCCGTCTCTCTGTTTTTGGAAAAGAAAGTACTATCCGATCTATCATTTATTATTCATCGTTGGACTAAATATCTTATGGATAATTACAGTTAGGTACCCCATAGTCTTTATAAATTTTTAGTTTAATCCAAAAAATTTTCTTAAATTTCAAAATAACCTCTAAAATTTTACATAGCAGCCCCTATTAGGGGTGAGCATGGTGCGGTTTGGTGCGGTTTGAAGCCCAAACCGCACACGAAACCGTTTAGGTGCGGTTTGACAAATCCAAAACTGCACATGAAATCGTTTGTGATTGATGCGGTGCAATTTTAAATCGTGCGGTTTCGGTTCCAAAACCAATTGAAACAACAAAATTTTATGCAGTTTAAATTAACAATTTAACATCACACAATATTAAAGTTGTAAAAGAGATCAAAACAAAGGCCACCGGAATTTTTATCTCTCGTTTTACATATCCAAAAAGGAAAAAACAAGCAACAAGAAAGAATATTCAGTACTACTTCATCCAACACCGAGTTTCAGAAGCACGCTTATAACTCAAGAGGGTTGTCTCATGATTTGCCTAATTCCAATAACTTCAATTCTTTTAACCATAAAAGATATTGAATCCAAATAATTAAAATATATATATATATATATATATATATATATATATAATTTATGAAGTATATATATACATATATATGCTCAAGCGAAGAGTTCAATAAGGACAATTAAAGGATAATTGTATGAGATTTGTATGGTGATGGTGATCACGTAGATCGATACCATCCAAATTCAGAATTAGTAGCTTAATTTTCATGGGAGGTTCATTACACAAAGTTAAATGAAACATCTCTCCTGTAATAGGATTATATAATTAATTAATTTTCATCAGTGCGGTTTGGTTTTCGGCTTTATGTAAATGCGGTTTTGGCTAAGTAACCAAAATTGAAACCAGTAAATTTGATTTTTTGACTCACCTAAAACCGCCACATATGCCAAAATCGTTGATGCGATTTGTGCGATTTTTGGTTCGATTTTGCCCAATTTGGTTCTTATTCATTCATTCTAGCCCCTATAGTTTCATTTTCTTTCATTTAATCCCCTTAAGTTTCAAAAGTTTTAGTTAAGCCCCCGTTTCTTTATATTTCCTGCACTTAAGTCCCTAGAGCAAAAAAAAACATTTCTTGTGTGGATAACTGAATATTTTTCTCTAAATTATTCATCACCACAAAATTTGTATATATTCAATATTTATCAATAACATATTTTCAAATTGAGGCTTACGCCTCGCCTCGTCCGGAGAAAAACGCTTCGTACCGTTTTTAGCTTTTTCAAACATTGTCAGTATTTATAAAAGAGGTATTGCATTCAATTATCTGCAATTTTCATTTTCATGTAATTAACTGAAGGACACATAATATAAAGAATTATTAAATAGATTACATAATTCTGGTACGTTTATGTAGAAACCATCATATGTATATCTCTAGCTACACCTAAAGCTCATATATGATACCTTAACCATAGTCATCTATTTACTAGAAATTCTGAGATGATTAAGTTATCACATGCACCTGCTTGGCAAACACTAGTGTATGACATGAAGAAAGTTCTATAATGCAATAAGCTCAAGAAAAACTGACCATTTGTGCAACAAAAATGTTTAATCCATGAACTGAAATGTGGAAGTTCCCAGCAACCCTTTGGACATCTAAAACCCCATATACCTGTGACATGTTTATTTTTAAATAGATTGATAGAATGTCATTAAATAGGGAACAATTTGGAAATCAAAGGTGTGGCAAACTCATACCCGACATCCTTCCCCACTAGCCAATGCATGTTTGACCTTCTTAATCATATCTTCAGCCTCTTGATCAAAACCCTGACGTTGCATTTTGTGGTCCTTATGGTGATCTTTGTCATCATCTGGTCAAGGCAATCCATGAGAATCATGAATCACAAACAAGACTAGAACAAGACTTTAAGGACCTTTACATAAGCATAATGTTTAACATGATGAATATTATGATTTCCCAGTGAGAAGTTAGAATATGTGTCTCACTCACTGTAAAATATAGATTCAGTGTTGACATGGTATCTAGATGAAAGGGGTTGGGTAATGGAATTGGTGTTTATCAAAAAGATTTGCACACTGTACAAGAAATATAAAATGCAAAAAATGAGAACTATAAACAGAGAATCTTATTTACCCAGAAAATTTGAAATCTTAATTATTTAATATAGAGCCATAATTTGGATTAAACAAAAATTCTCCAATTTGCACAGGGGTTTACTTATCCAAGCACAAATATGTATCGGTCCTCCACAGCTCTTTTCACGCATAAGAGCACCAAACTCGTACTCTTTCTAACCACAGCAGGACATTTATAACAAATTGAATAGACAATTCATTAAGGATTTTGTAACTTTTAGTACAATTCTTTTTCAAATATTACACAGTGTAATAACTACTAAATTTTGAACTACCTGAAGGATTTATAGTTATCTCAAGAGTAATATCATCAAATTGATTGATAAAAAACAAGATCTTCATAAACTTGAAGACTTAAAGTGTCTAACAATATAAGAAAATCTAGTAAAAAAGGAAAAGGAAAAAGAGAACGCCCAGAAAGCTCTAGTCCTAAAAATATGTTTTCAACAAAAATCCTTTAGAATCTTCAACAAACATTCCTAACTCACAAGTCACAACCAATACTATCATCTTAAGCTGGTTTAGGCAGCAAAAATTTAAGAGACATACTAAATCAGAAACACCAAAAACATTACCATGCTTATGAGCTGGATGTTCCTTTTCCACAAGGTCTGATAAGTATTCGGTGCCGATTATATAGCCATTACTATTTAAGCGAAGCTGCAGTGACTCTAAACTGGTAAGCAAATGTACATATATTTTCACACACATGGCGGACAAGAAATGAAAAGCATATAACTAGCCACTCAAGGAAAGTAAAGCTCCCATGTAACAAAAGCAGCACTTACAAAATTTGGGAGAAGAGTAATTTTGACACAACAGAAGTTCGACAATATAAACATAAGGACTACACATGCTAGTGTTCACACAAGCAGTTGCTCCAATCATTGAGCCAAAATGCACTCGTACCAATTACAAACAATTAAATCTCAGAACCATTTATCTCATATATATAGTTCGACAAGTTAAAAGTAATGGTGGTATTCAATAAAAAAATGCCTAAAACAGTTGGGGACCCATGGGACAATGATGTAAACAAAGAAAAGCACCAGGTAGAAAAAAGAACATATGTGCCATGTGAGAGCAGACAACAAAACTAAAAACAAGTTAAACAACTACAGCTCCCAAAAGTAAAATCCCCCGTGGAGAACACCTCATTTAGCCAAAAAGATAATGGATCACAGCAAGTATTGCAGGTTAACATAGTCAATACAAAATGCAGTAACATCCAGTTTGTGCGAAGGAAGTTCTCTAAAGCAATAAGTTAACATCTTACTTTCCATATATTGGTATCAAGATCTACTTCATGTTTACCAGACATATCGATAGCATCCACACTTAAAACTGCAAGCAGGTAAAGAAATTCATAAATGTGAGTGCTGGAAACTTTTGAAAAGGCTAAAATTATGTAAGTTATAATAATTAAACAAACATGACTGTCATGCTGAGGATAAAGCAAGCTGACCATCACATGGTAAGGATGGGAATGTCATATTTATATGGATTGGAAGCGTTTCCCCACGTTTCAGATCAACAGCCATCTGCCAAGACAGAATATTTCATGGTAAGAGATTCCGTAGAACAATAGATACAGCCTCAGGAGGAAGGGACCAAGACGACGATCCAGTATAATATTAACTTTGTACTGAGATTGGAAGAATGGACATAAAGTTAATATTATAAAGTGGTGAGTGTGAAAACAAACCTGATGAACAGTATATGTTGTAAAATAATACCTCAGCTCATGCAAGAATAATGTGGCCATAATCACCAGACCAACAATGGATACTGGTTAATAAAGGGTGAAAAAAGCTAGTTATAACCAACACATTTACCATAAACAAAGAATAAAAAAATAAATTTAAAAAATAGATTTACAGTAGACACTTGGACCAAAATAACAGTGGGGTAAGACGCTTTTCAAGCTACTCATGAGTCATGAGAAAGCTCAAGTTAGCAGCAGAATAAAATAAAGAATGCTAGCTGCAGTCAAATTAAGCTGATTGATAAGTTTCAGGAATACTTTTTGAGAATTACTTTAATATTACTTCACCAATTATTTTCAGTTAAACAAACATACTCATTATATATAGGACAGGCCAAAGATTTTGGTAAAGACCTTCAACTTTCCACCCTTAGTTAAATTATAAGATTTCCAAATCCAAAAGTTAGATCCATATGCTGGAAACTGGCTTTGCTTGTAAAATTGGGAAGTATAAAGGCAATGAATTGACATGTATACTTAGAAATCAATACATATCTTAGCAAAATTGAAGTACAACATAACAAAAGGCCTATTATCAAAACCATCAAACCAGCACCCTGAACAATATACGTACAACATAAAGAAATCTTGATTCCCTTAACGAAAACCTCGATTGAAAAAAAAAGGCGGAGAAACCCAGAAAACAAAACGAAACACAGAATTGAATTGATTTTTACCAAGTGCGCCGGATTGTGTCTTCTTCAGCAAGTGCTCTTCTGCACGCGGGAATGCATCCAAGCATTTTATTACTTGTTTCACACCCACGTTTTTCATTTTCTTATTCTATATATAAACCCTGAATCAAAATCTCCTGTAAAAATCGAAGAATTTATATGAATGACCAAGACCCAAAAAAGAAATACTAACTAGAAAGCCCGAATAAGATTACCAAATTATAAGATCGGAACCTCAACGTTTGCGAGTTACAGAAATAGACATGGTCATGTTATTTAATTGTGTAGGAAAACGAAAAGGTATAAATAAAATCGGAGAGAGAGAGTCAATGTTCCAAGTCCAACCAACCCCAAACAAAAGAACCCACTGTTAAAGAGCCTGAGCCGACTAGTATAGTTCCGATCGTCGTTCGGTGATAACATTGTCTCCGTTATAAATTAGAAATTGACAAATTAATTTATTTTGATGATAGGTTATATATTAAGAAATTTATTCCAACACAACTTATCAAAAAAAAATTGACCTATAAATTTTTTGTAATAATAAGAAATTTATTCAAAATTAAAAATTGATATAAATTTTGTAATATATATTAATAAATTATAAATATTTTATAAAAATAATTTTAAATATTTGTAAAATTATTTGTGTTATATGAACATCAATATGTATTTTTTGTAAAATATTTTTTTCACAAATAAAACTTTTTCCATATTATTATCTATATACATTTATAATAAGACAAAACTTGATTTTTGGGTCTTCATCTTTGGTATATGTCTATAATTTAATTATTATTAAAATAATAATAAGTCTAAATTTAACTACGGTTAAAACAAATTTAATTTTATTTTCTTAAATAAGTCTAGAATTTAACTACGGTTTAAACAAATTTTAATTTGCAAGAAAAAAAAAAGGAAAAAAAGAAAGTGGAAGAACAGTAGTTGCATATTTTGATAAACAGCAAACACATATTTGGCTCCCTTTCATTACCCATTTTCTCCAATTTTATCCAATATATCAATTATTTAATTTTATCAAAATTTTAATATACTAGAAGTTCTCCTATACATTGACATTCTTCCCACCTATTACTTTTACTAATACTTATCCGCATAATTGCAATAAAAAAATCGAAATAAACATTAACAATATATATCATTTTTCTCATATAAAAAAAATTCAAAAAACCGTGTAAAAATATCCGAACGGAAATAAAAATTCCTAAATTTAAGATAAAAGACAATTCTTAGCCGGCATACTTTTAACGTTACTTCAAACGCAAAGTAAATACTCAAATGCATGAAAACAATGATCATACAATAGCCAATTCAAGACCAGTGGTTTTACGAAATAGATTGTGTCAAATCTTGTAGAAAGGTATGATGCCCAATTTCACAAGGGCTTCAAAAATTTATGACCACCACCTCTTCATGGAGTCAAAGTTAATCATGCACTCTGCTAATCTCTGGAGCTACCTGAAAAACTGATCATTCCATGGTTATGCACTTTGGATCCCAGAATCTTGCTGCCTAGTATCAGGTTGTAAGAGTTGAAGTTCTATGGGGGTGGGGTGGTGGTGGTGGTGGGGGTGGCTGTTGGTGTTGATGATGAGAATGATAATGGTGTGGCTGGTGCTGGTGAAATCGTTGCTGTTGCATGCCACCATTAATATGTTCACCGGAAGATTGTATGTTTCGGCTAGCTCTCCATCTCAAGTATTCCACAAGAAGCGAGTTGGTGCTGATTGCAATCCCAAACCCAGTGAACGATGATAGGAGAACGGACAGAATTGCATTTACGTTGAGCTGCACATTTAGCAAACTAATATTTAAGCGTAAACTCCCTCTAGATGATGAACATAATCATAAAAGTCATGTAGAGTAAACACGGTTAATTTAGAAAGTGAATCTTTTTACCACTGTATAAAAGATGTGAGCAAACAGGATGACGATTGCAAACTGGAACGAAGCATAAGCCCATATATAACCCTTGCTCACTGCCACCAGTATATGTTGTAAGATCTTCAACTCATGATAACGAAAAAATAAAGACCAGCCATCAAACAGCAAGAAAAAGAACATTGAATATATTGGAATCATAAAAACTTCCAAGAAAGAGTAATAGCCTCGGAGTATATAATGATGATGACCATTACTCATCAATTATATAAATATAGAAATCCTGAGAATTCTCCAACCATAGGCATCAAACTAGCTGTTCTATGAACTGTGAAGCACAATACAGGAATTAGATTTATAATTCTTGAGCAGGAGGGGAGGAAGCAACCTTATACATGCACTTTTACATCGTTATACAAATTTTATTTATATTGCTGAACAAGCCGAGAAGAACAGAATTAGTGAAAAAGGCTTGCAGGCTCTCAAGTGCCCAAGTCCTAAGCACATTATGAGCAGACATCAATTTTGTGTATTATTTTTTAAGTACAACAAACTATAGATCTTACCCATGGTTGAAGCTATCATGGATGAGAGAAGGCCTAGGACACAAGAGAAAGGTAAAGCGATAGCAAGAGCACGAGGTCCCATAGCAGTAACCTGTTCCAATTAAAATTACTAATACAAATTTAAACTCTAGAAAGATAATAGAAACTATATATATACATATATATATATATATAGTGCAAAAATACTCCCCCAATAAAACTTTATCGCCACCAAATTATTCAGGGTAAAAATCTGCATAAGTACTCTTTGCTAAGAAATGCAGTCTAATGATCAGAATCAATCTGATCACAGAAGAATAAGATATGAAGAATTGCCCCCCTTTTCTCAAGTGCCAAACAGAGTCATGCCACACATGAAAGAACTTTCATAAATAAACAAGTAAAATAATCTTGAAGTTCACAATCAAATGAAAGAAAATACCAGGAGTTGCTCCAGAAAGCAGAAATATGCAAGCATGCTGACCATGACAAGAACGGGCACATCCTGCCAGACTCTGAAGCATGAGACAAGCAGAACCACCCAATTAAATTACATAAAGCCCTTGTTTTGAAGCTTTACAACAATTATTGATGTTTTGGAAAACTAAAACAGCCATTCAACAGAACAAAATATCTCGAGTTTCCAGTTTCAGTCAGGCAAGCAAAAGACGGGGGGTCAAATGATTCAAGAGATAATAACTGCGTCATCTCATTACTGAGTGTCTGTATGACAGAATATATTCCCATTCAGGCAATGTTTTTTGGAGCACTAAACAGCTGATTTTATTTGCAAAGCCAAAAATCAACCTTTCTGCAGATTATACCTTCTAGATTTCTGGAAACACTAGAAGTACCCTTACAATGGTGGAACACAGTGGGTATTAGATACATTGCTAGTGAATTCAAGCACCAACCATCTTAGGAGCATGACGTGGATGGAGTTTATAACAAAGCCATAATCAACGTCACCAGGATTAAATTTTTTCCAGATTTGAGAAAAACTAGAGTACCATTGGAGAGTAGGATTATGGTTGATGTTAGCAGCATTGTTCTGTGAGTCAAGTTAGGAGTTGCTATTTGTGGAGACAGGAGACCCAGAGTTGGTTTCATTCAAGAATAACATGTGCCTAGGAATTTAAATTAACCCATAGGTTCCACCAGTTTATGAGGAGCTCTGTTGCACAATACTAAGGGAGCCAAAATACAGTTCTATTTGTGCATTCAAATTCATATGAGGATAACTTGAAAGGAGAACAAATGTTTCAACAGCTTGCATTTTTTGATGAAAACGAGGTATATAAGGAAAAACAATAGGAAGAAAGGGGCTTCCAATCTCTTGGGTGATATTCACCTATCTTCTGCCAAAATAAATACTTCTACCCATCTCTCTCCAAAACAAATATAAAACCACCATAGAGAGAACTTAAATAAGACTCAAATAAAACAAACATTAGAAAAGGTCCTAATTATTTTCATATAAAACCCTTGTTTCTCTTTGTTCTTGAAGCATGTTTTGCATTAGTAATACATTTGGAATTATTCACGTCAATGCCTTTCTTCACCCTTCTAAAATTAAGTATTTCCCCTTCCTCATATATTAATTATGAATAACAGGGAAGATTTCAAAATAATTAATGATAAAGAAATTCAATGGATCACTAGGTTACTAGCTAAACTTTAAATGATCTGTAGAACTTGCCTGTAGCGAGGGACTACCTCTGCTGTGCCACCATCGGTTGGTGGTCTTCCTGTAGCAATCTGAGGATTTTGTATTTTTAATAATGTTACGGGAAGGTTTGAACATCCTGCTTGCAGACATCACATGTCTTGTTTCCTTTAATGCTAAACCACTTTACAGCACAATCTTGGTGAGCAAGCGCAAGCTCTCCTTTACAGCTGCACTCCAACTTAAGAGTTTCACCTCCTTCTCCAAGCTCAACGAAACAAATTCTACAAACTGCCTCTTCTTCAGGTATATCTTCAGCAGCATCTTCACTCTCTGGAAGAAAGTGACGTACACAGCTAACATAAGAGATAATTCATAGTGGAATTATTTATGAAATGGAATTAACAATTTGGCAGGTGGAGGCAGTTCAAGATTTCAGTTTGCAATGCATGTAATTCAAATGAGCATGTAACATGTTAACAAGGATCAATTTGGATAAGGATCAATTTGGATCAAAAGCTTTGATGCATGTATTGATGCCATAAATGCTCTTAATCAAATTCAAAGCTTTAGGTAGAACTAACTAAGCTCCTTAATGAAACTTAAGGCACAATAGATGGGAAAGAACTTCTGAGGTGACAAAGAATTTCAGTGGACAACAGATGCTTACATCTGGCTTAACCATAGAGTGTCTATGAGATAAAAGCACAATGCTGCTGATTTCAAATGCACCATTGAATTGGATTATACTTCTCCATAATGCAATAATTTTTATTTTTAAGGTCTCAAAGAAATGAAAAAGAAATTACCTTTTTCTGTTTCTGGTTTATCTAGTGCAGCGCTGTCAATCGAGGTAGACTGAGGGGTTGCGGATATCACACGAATTAAGCCTCCGATAGAATCTGTGCGCTTTAAGCTTCGAATTTTAACATTTACAGGAACTGACAATGAGCGAGTCATGTGATGCTGAAATGCAAAAACAATCAAAAAGAGGGAAATGACATGGACATTTAGTTTTACTCATAAGCAAACAAGAAAAAGTAACAACAGAAAACACTTACAAAAGATTTTGAATCATGATCCGATTGTCGTTCCTGTACAGGGTCAGTACCTGAATTTGCAAGTGGTGTTACCGGCAAAGAATGAGCTGATTTTGTTGACATAGAGAACAAAACTTTGTTGAGAGAGAATGACCTAGACGTAGTAGGCTTATCTGAAGGTGGAGTATCTGGCATGATAAGAACTGTCTTCTCACCATCCCGGGTTAGGTTTTTTCCCCTGATAAGGCTCCTGTGAGGAAGCAAGTTTCTCACAGACGACCTAAACTTGGTGGAATTCGGCCTAGGTGGTAATCCTGATCTAGTCGAGCTAGGACTTGGAATGTCTATCCTCGTAAAACTGGACAACGAGTTTTCTATAGACCTTGTGGGTATTTCCAGAGAGGAGAGATTCGGTCGTCTGGATTGCTGTTGCTGCTGCACTGAGGTGGATTCACATTCTTCTCTCTCTTCTTTCTGATTTAATCAGCAAATAAAAATCAAAACCCAATTATTTTTCTTTTCTAGCTATAAAGCTCAACTCCCTCTAACCTTGACATCGTGATGAATGAATAAACAAAAGGATATGAAAGAATCAATTTTTGTGTAAAAACAAGTTCTTGATACTTCAGCATTGCGAATAAGGTAGAAATGATTTTACTCCTAAAAGGGTGGGTAACAGGTGGGCATAAAATTGGACAAATTAAATCACTACATTCATCCCATTAATAGTTTATTGAAGTTTGAACATCTACAGGTATTACGAAGGGGAAATATAATATGCATAAAATCATTTACCTTTCAAATAATCTACAAGTAGAGTTCAACTTTAAGTCAGATTTGAATTAGATGACACTATTATAAATCAAAAAGAAATACAGAAAAATAAAATAAAAGAAAGAAATATCATTATTGAACAGCCAACTTTCAGGTCTTAAGAAAGAGAATATGAGAAAAGATGACCTGAAGATGGGGTTGTTCAGCCTGTTGATGGGCTTGTACAGCAACAAGAGAATTCTCCTCCATCTCGTAACAACCAAAATACTGTTGTTAATATAAAGCCCTAGTTTTAGCAGACAAGACAATCAGTTGAATTTGAAAACATTCAATTTGGAATTTGAATGAATCAATATCTGAAAAACGGACATTGGCAACTTTCTTCTTTGTAGAGAACTGTGAGTGAGAGAGAGATGGAAACAAGAAAGAGAAAAGTTTCTCTTGAATAGGTACACTTCTTTTTTATTGTCATCAAACTTGAAGGGAAAACCCAAAGAGAAAAAGAAGAAAGAAAAGAACATTGTCTCCTCTTTTTTTCCCGTATTGTTTACTAGTAGTAATTTGGCCGTGCTTTCCTCTCCCACTCGCTCTATATCTGTTTTAACAATTTTACTTTCATTTTCTCTAGAAAATGTCTACGGGGACGGGTGGGGCGACCGGTCCAAATTTTACTTTCTTTTTTTTTTTTAATATCTTCTAAATAATTTATAAAATTTATTGGAATTAAAATTTTTACAGAAAAAAATAATTTAAATGTCATTTGGATACATGTATAGGCATATCTAAATCATTTTTTTTATAAAAATTTCAGTTCCAATAAATTTTATAAATTATTTGAAAAATATTAAAAAAAAATAAAAAAAATTGGACCCCCCGCCCCCGCCCCCGACCCCGACCCCGACCCCGAATCACTCTTTTCTCTATCTTTCATTTAAACAATCTTTGTATTTCCTTGTCCAAATCTCTCTCTTTCATATAAACAATCTTTGTATTTCCCTGTCCAAATGAATTAGAGTAAATTTGAATCGTCGTCCAAATTCAAATTAAATTATATATCTTTTTATTATAGATTTACTTGCTTTGTTTATCAATTAAAATTATTATTACCCGCCAACTTTATTTATGCTGTCCCATTTTGATTCGTTTTCTTATCTTTCTTCTTTTTGTCCCATCTTATCAGTATTCCTCTCTGTCTCTACCTTCCTACTACTAAGTAGTACCAACCAAGTAAAGTCTCCTTTCTTTTGTGCTTTAGGCGAGATTTATTGGGCCATTAACAACTTATAAAATCTTACCCACCAAAGCACTACTACTACTACTACATACACGCTCTTATGCATTATGCATTTTGTCCTCCGGCCGGGACAAAAGATCCCCTTTACATTGAATCGGCTCTAGCCATAGTCATAGCCATGCCATTCCCGCAGGCAAGGCCTCTCTTGATCCACTTATTTAGATCCGGTTAACATGAGGTTTATTTTTTAATAAATTGATCAATTGATAAATAGAAGAGTCTCGTCTCAGCGATTTATTGGCTAATTGACCAACTTACCTAACACTCTGTTTTTGAGTTTTGAACAGAAAAAAAAAGAATAGAAAACTTAAATTAGAATAGAAAATAAAAGAATACAAAACTTAAAGTTTTCCTTTGTGTTATTTTTGAGTTTTTAATATAAAAGAATAGAAAATTTAAAATTGAGAACATGAGTTGTAATTTAAAATTTATTATATTAAAAGTTGAGGATAATATGGGAATTATAAAAATATTACTTATTCTAATTTCTTTTCCGTCCAAATCAGGCAAATTTTGAACGGAAAACTTTGGCAAGAAAAGTGGCCAAGTTTTCTATTCATTTCTTTTCTTTTCTGTTTATTAAAAAACTCAAAAAAATAAGAATTGAAAAGAAAACTTAAATTTTTCGTCCATTTCTTTTCTTTTCTTTTCTGTTTATTTTAAAACTCAGAAACAGAACGTAAAAATAAACTTCATGCTAAACACTTTCCACTTATCTGCTTGCTTTTTAGTGATTACGTGTACATAATAATACATACAACATTTAATTTAATACTGTTAAAACACACTAATTTTTTCCTAGTATATTTTCTATTCAAAAATACTCTTTTTTATTTAAATCAACTTTCTTTGGTATTTACACCAATATGTAAAATTAATTTTGATTGATAGATTACTTGTGCAAATGCGTTTTGAGCAAACTTTAATACGAAAAAAGAAAATATTATATGTGATGTAAAACCCCAAATTTTTACGAATAAAGATTTAATTTTCTCGAAATATTTTTTGAATATTATGGTGTGGATTTGAGATAATGTTATAGTTGTAGGTAATATTTATAAATTTTGCAAAGTATGCAAGTTGTTATATAATATTCGATTGGTCAGGGAATATTCTTTTTGTCGGGGAATATCAGAACGACGGTACAATCATTAGTGGACCCCACAACGAAATTATTGTCGGATTAAGAAAACAACAAAAATATTTTATGAAAATAACGGCGGAAGTTTTACCGTTAAAACCTGTTGAACTACTCATTAGTAAAAAAGATAATAATACGCGTGGTTGCATAGTTGCATTACCAGTATTGATTATTGATGCTTATGTGAGAAGTCACTCAATTTTGTTCAATTATTGCTATAGTAATTGCTGCATAATATCTCATGTTATTTGATTCAATTATTGTCGATATTTTGTATATTATTAAATCAATAACTAAGACGACGAAATTATTAATATTATTATTTGTAATATTAACGATGTCTAAAAGTTCTACCAAGGAGAGATTTGGTCACCTAATTGCGCGCCAATATGGAGAAATCCTTATTGGAAAGCCCCCTCTTTCCTGGAAACGACCTAGTCGATTAATATTGTGAATTATAATAATGATGATAAATATTGTTAAATATATTGAGGTATCTTTTTATGAAGTCACAGAAGTTTATATATATATATTATATATATAAATTTTGTTTTATTAGTATTATTAATGTAATAAAATGTAAAAGCTTTTTATATAAAAATGTAATACTTTTATAAAGTTATTTGTTTTATTAAACAATAATTAGAATATAATATATTTTATTATGCATATTGTTTTACATAGTAAATTTTTTATATAAAAGCAGAATACTTTTATAAAGTTATTTGTTTTATTAGACAATAATTAGAATATAATATATTTTATTATGCATAGTTTTTTGTATAGTAAAATCTTTTTTATATAAAATGTAATACTTTTATAAAGTTATTTATTTTATTAGACAATAATTAGAATATAATATATTTTATTATGATAGTGGTTGATAAGACTACTGATAGTGTTTGTATAGTAAAAATCTTTTTATATAAAATGTAATACTTTTATAAAGTTAATTGTTTTATTAGATTTTAAATAAAATATATATATATATATATATATATATATATATTATATTTTATTGCATAGTATGCTTTCTATTTTCCTATAAATAGGATGCTTAGTTAGAATTGAAATCACACCGTGAAATTGAGAGAATTCTCTTACATAATCTTGGCGTATTTCTTTAGAGTTTTAAGAAGCTTTGAGTATAGTGCAAGTTTTCTTCAAGTATATCCCCGCCCTAACCGTCGGAGTACTCTTCTTTATAAGGTAAGGGGTATTATTTTTTTCGTATTCATGAAGAGAACTTCTGTTATTTCATTCCTTATTATTCTGTTGGAATAACCTGTATATGCGAAGTACCGCATACATGGTGAAATTATTCTGTTATTCCATTATTTATTATTATGTTAGAATAACCTGTCTATGCGAAGTACCGCATACATGGTGAAATTCTTCTATTATTCATTCTTTATCATTCTATTGGAATATCCTATCTATGCGTTTACGCATGACCTGGTTCCATTATTTATTATTCTGTTGGAATAACCTGTCTGTGCGGTTTATCGCATGCATGGTGATTTCTGTTGTTATTCCATTCTTTATTATTCTTTGGAATATCCTCGGTCTTGCGTAATTTTGCTCGACCTAGTTCCGATTCTTTATTATTATTCCGGAATATCCTCATCTGCATCGTTACGCATTGACACGGTTTTATTATTTATTATTCATTGAGAATAATTGTGTCATGCGCGATCTATCGCATGCATGGTGAATCCTTACGTTATTTCATTCTTTATTATTACATTGGAATAACTCGTCTATGTGGATTGGATTATTACACATGCATGGTGAATGATCCTTTATATTCATTTCTTATTAAATTATGGAAATGATCTGGATACATGGATTACCGCATGGCGGGCGAAAATCCATTTGCAGTTTCATATATTCTATTATACACAGTTGGTTAAAACTTTGGCTTTTATATTCCTTGAAATTAGTGGAATATCTTGGATATTTGTGCGACGCCCCCAAAATAGGTATACATCACCCATCTTGAGTCGCCAAATACATGGTACTAAATTTAAATACAACTTGATTATACAACAATCGTGTAAAATACGACAAGATACATATTGTGAGTTTTAATACAAATATTGTCATCTAGACAATATCCACACTCAATTTAGTCCTCATTACATTTATTATCACACTATTTAATGTAATAGTGAGGACTACTAAGACACCATCTCGCACCATCACTCTGATTTCCCCGACTAGTTCCAGCCCACGCTCTCATTTCCCTGAAGAGAACGGTGAAAAAGAAAGGGTGAGCTCAACTAGCCTAGTAAGAAATATTATGACTAAGATAATGCGAGAATAAATTATCATTAGTCCTCAACAAATCAGTTAAACCGATAATATACAATAGACATCAAGTTTAATCAAGCAGTTGAAATATGCAATCCATTAAAAGAGTCAAGTAGAGAATAAAATCTACTATCTTTTATGATTTAAAAGGTTTTCATCACTTTTATCACGAGACTCAAATTTTAATAAATAATCCACATCATCCCCGCACTATGGCCAAGGATATTCATTGTGGTCACGACCATAAATTATCTATGACCACGAGCCAAAGATATTTATGTATTCATCAATGGTCATGATCATGTCAACAATCGTCCATCAATGCACTTCGGGCCAATGAGGACTTTTACCACATCATTTGTAACATTACGGTCATGATGATTAATCGTAATCCCCGGTCATAATCATACCAAGTCCATCTACGCACTACCACAGCCATGTAGATGACTTTCAAAAATAATATAAACATGAGGATGATGACAATGATATAAGAATTCAATAAAACAAGTTCAAGAATTAATTTATTCAGAACTAATAACGCCCAAATTGTCAAACATGATACTTCTTTGTAAAGTAAAATTCAAGAATGCTCGGGAAGAATATTTCCATGAAAAGATCTTTGGATGAAGCGCAAATATCAAGAATATTCCACTAATTTCATGAAGTGTAGAAGTCAAAACTTTAACCAACCGAGTATAATAAAGAATGGAATAACAAAAGAAATCACCATGCACGCAAGATTGCGATGTATAAAGTTATTTCATCGTAATAATAAATAACGGAACCGAAGTCGTGTAATACGCACCAAGATGGGATATTCCAAATGTAATAATAAAGAATGGAATACAATGTAAATCACCATGCATGCGATTGCAGATAGACATGTTATTCTAAATGAATACTAAATGACGGAACCGTGTCGGTGAAATTCACACCAACAGGATGTTCCAACAGAATAATAAAGAGCGGAACTAAGTCCGTAAAAGCATGCATGTGATACTCCAATGTAATAATAAAGAATGGAATATGGAAGAATTTCACCAAGTATAGGTAGCCACAGATACAAAAGAGTTATTCCAATGTAATAATAAAGATGGAATAATAGAAGTTCTATTCATGAATACAAAAGAAATAATACCCCTTACCGTAAAGAAACTTGATATCGCGAAAGTGAAGTGAAGTAAGTAATACTTTTCTTCTTCTCTCTATAGTTTCTCTCTCTAGAGTTTCTCTCTCAGAGTTTCAAATTGAATTCAAAGAAAGAAATAATGAAGGAATGAGCTTCTATTTATGAAGAATGGAATGAATAAGAACCAATCCATGAAGCGGTCAGATTGATTTACTTTAATCGGACTATCCATATTTAAAGCAAAATCTTTTAAATAAAATATAATATATTTTATTTATAATCTAATAAAACGAATAACTTTTAAAAAGATTTTACTACGCAAAGACTATACAAAAACACTATGCATAATAAAATATAATATATTCTAATTATTATACAATAAAATGTATAACTTTATAAAAGTATTCGCATTTTTATATAAAAAGTTTTTCTATTTTATTACGTTAATAATACTGAATAAAACAAAACGTCATCATCATTATTATTATTCACACTATTAATCGATCGTGTCGCTTTCAAGAAAGAGGTGCTTTCAATAAGGATTTCTCCATATTGGCCGCATGATTAGGTGACCAAACCTCTCTCGCGTAACTTACAGACATCGTTAATAATGCAAATAATAATATTAACAATTTCATCATCTCAATTATTGATTTAATAACATATAAAATATCGACAATAATTGAATCAAACTGAGTGACTTCTCACATAAGCATTAATAATCAATACCGGTATTATTCTTACGCAACCACGCCAGACATCAGACTTTTACTTTACTCTTGAGTAGTTTAACGAAGATCAACCGGTAAAACTTCCGCCGTTATTTTTATAAAAATATTTTTGTCGCTTTCTCAATCCAAATAATAATTACATTGTGGGGTCCACCAATGATTGTGTTGGTCGCATCGAATATTCCCTGACCAATCGAATATTATATAACAACTTGCGTACTTTGCAAAATTTATAAATATTACCCACAACTATAACATTATATCAAATTTATTCCATAATATTCAAAAATGATATTTATAAAAAAATCATTTTTATTCATAAAAGTTGGGGTTTTACATTTGCGCTTCATCCAGTATCTTTTCGTGGAAATATTCTTCTGAGCATTCTTGAATTTTTCTTCACACAACAGTATCATGTTGACAATTTGGACATTATTGAGTTCAGAATAAATTAACTTATAAATCTTTAAAATTTAACCTTAAACTTGTTTTATTGAATTATTATGTCATTGTCATAATGAGTTATGTTGGTTATTATGTGAAAATATGAAAGTTTCTTAGAAATCACAAAGGGTTGAAAATCAGATTTTGGTAAAAATGGAAAATGAAATTCAATTGATCATATCTCCTATTATATTTCGAATTTTTGAGTGTGGTCAAGTTTTAGAGTTAGATATATGAGTTTTCTAACTTATCTAAGTGGAATCATTGGAAAAGGTGTTGTAGATTTTCGTGTGAACTGATTTTAGCAAAGGAGTCAAAAATTGCAAAGTACTAAAAAGGCTACTGTCCAGAAATTTAAAAGGGCACAGTCCAAGTTCAAAAATACTTCATAAATAATCATAGTGAAGTAAAATTCAAGAATGATCAAAACATGGATACAATCAAAGCTAGTATCCATAATAGGTATTTTGGACAAAAAACAAAAAATTTAATTTTTCTGTGAATAATGTTGTATTCATGAATAGTGTCGTATACGTAAATAGTGTCGTATACGTGAATAGTAACCTCGACACTAAAAGACAAGAATTTCACAAGAAAAATCTTACCAATATTCCGGCATAATGATATTAGAAGAAATAATATCATTTTAAAAAAATAACATCTCTTTACTTGAAAAGAGATGTACTTTTTAATTTGGAATATCTGATATAGTCTTTGAAGGAACTTGTACCGTATAGAAACACTCAAAGTATCAAAATACTCACAAGAATACTCTCGATAATATAGAGAGAAAAAACTTCAATTTTTGATGTGATTTTCAATTCTAACCTAAGCACCCTATTTATAGGAAAATGCTTAGAACACCAAAGTAGAAAATTTAATATAATATTAATATAATTTTCTTAACTTCCTTAGTAGCCTTCTTTGGTCAAAAACATCAGCCACCAACTCACCAAATGTCACAAAAACGTTTTTGTTAATAAAATCATTTAAAACTCCAAAAATCAATTCAGACGCGAAATACCGAAACTTCAATAATTCACAATAAATAGCCCTTTTATCAGAAAAATTCGAACCTTATGTCTTTTTCATAGAAATTCCATTCTCTACAACTTTGTAGAAAAAAGTTTTTCCAAATTCCAAACAGAAATTGACCGAAATCCACAAACGGGTGATTTTACAGGCTATAATCAAATTTCAGGCAAGAAATGGGGTCCACAAACATGAAAAATATGTTTTAAATATTTATAGTAACAAAAATACTCCTCCTCCTCATATACTCATATATCTCACATTTATTGTAAAAATATCACCATTATTATATTATTAAAATATAATAATATATTTAAATGAATTATTTATCAGAAAAGATAAATTATCAATTTTTCAACAATTGTCACTTTAAAATTTTCTCCATCTATATCCACATAAAATGAATATTTTCCTTATCATATAAATCAATAATTAATTATTCACAAATAATATTACAGAATGACAATACTGTCAACCAGACCATTCCTAGGAAATAGGGGGCTTTCCAATAAGGATTTCTCCTTACTAGCGCGTAATTAGGTGACCAAACCTCTCCTTAGACAGAACTTTCTAGACATTGTCAATAATGTTATCTAATAATATTATTCAAATAATATGAATTATTGATCTGATAATGAAAATACTATGTAGTGACAATTATTGAAACAACAACAATATAAAATATCAACGTAGCAATTATTGAATCAATAAAATAAAATATTGAATAAAGAATTATCGTAACAATTATTAAGTAGTGCCTTCTTGCTACGTAAGAATCAATAATTGGTGCAATCTGAGTGTCTTCTTGTGTTTTTAACCACGGGTATTCCCAAAGATAATAAAGAATAACTACGCCAAGATTATTTATAAACAACTTATATTTGTCATTTTTCTTCATCCAATCGCTTTCCGTTATGGGGCCCACACAAGGCTGTGCCGTCGTATGAATATTCCCCGACAATAAGAATATTCCACGACCAAACGAATATTCCCCGACAACAATGAATATTTATAACCACTTGCTTATTTGAAATATTTGCGCATTTCACCCATAACTAACCACATTAATCAAATCAACTCTTACTATTTCAAAATAATAAATAGAGGAAATTCAATTTCATTTATAATAAGTTGGGGTCTTACAAAAAATATTGTTATAATATTAATAATATTAGATTATGAGTTTATTAAGTGATTGATAATATTTGGATAAATTTAAAGTCTTTAATATTTATCCTTGTTTTCGTTTGATTAATGCTTATATCATTGTCATCATTCTCATGTTTATATTGTGATAAAAGTCATCTTTGGCTTACGTGCATAGATGGACTTGGTGTGATTATGACCAAGGATTATTCGGTATAGTAAAGTGACCGTAATGTGACGGATGATGTGGTAAAAATCCTCAAAGGCTCTGTAATGCATTAATGGACGTTTTTGGTATGATTATGACCAGAATTATTCTAAGATAGTCATGACCATATGATGATTTAATGAATATCCTTGGCCCATAGATGCGTAGATGATTCGATGATGTGGTTTATTTATTAATCCGAGTCTCGCCGATTATGTTGATGAAAAACTTTTTAAATCATAGAAGATAGTAGATTTTATTCTCTACTTGACTCTTTTAATGGATTCTTGTTTTCTTTGCAGATTAAACTTGATGTCTTTTTGTATTTTATCGCTTAACATTGTTGAAGGCTAATGATAATTTATTCTACATTATCTTAGTCATAATATTTCTTCTTGGGCTAGTTGAGCTCACCCCTTTCTTTCACCGTTTTCTTCGTGAAATGAGAATATAGGCTGCTTCTGAGTCGGAAGCGGAGTGACGATCCAGATGATATCATTAGTAGTCCTCACTATTACATTAAATAGTGTGACAATAAATGTAATGAGGACTCCTTTGAGTGTGGATATTGTCTAGGTGACAATATTCTTATTAAAACTCCCAGCTATGTTTTGTCGTATTTTTACACGACGTTTGTATAATTAAGTTTTATTTGTATTCAGTACCTTGTATCTGACGACCCAAGATGGGTGATGTGTACCTATTTTGGGGACGTCACAGTTGGTATCAAAGCTTAGGGATATGATCCCCAATTTGAGATGTGAGATATGAACTAGGAGGGGAGAGACGGAGAATTCCTTTGCTAGTATGACCTATCTAAGTTTATTTGGTATTTAATTGGTCACGTCAGAGTATAAAGATAATATGTGATATGTTAATTAACCCTTGTTTTGTGGCGTGATTTGAAAATGGCATCCAAAATGTTGAGATAAGCAATGAAGCACATGAGACCGTTGAGTCACCAACGATCAATGCCTGTGGTAATGTGCAATGTAAAGACAATAATCCTCATGAAAACAATAACACCGATGAAATGGTGAACGATGGAATGTTTAGAGGCTTTATGCAATTCATGCAACATCAAAGAGAGCGGCGGCCCCGCCCAAAAATATGTGTGGAAACACCGACAACTCTCGGACGGTCACCGCCAAGCAGTTCAAGGAACTGGGACCACCGGAGTTTTTTGGAGAGCCAAAATCACTTAAGGCAGAGACGTGGATAAAGCAGATTAACAAGATATTTGATGACTTAGGATGCTCTGAGGAACAAAAGGTTCCCTTTGCCACCTTCATGTTGCGTGCAGAGGCAGATTACTGGTGGGTGTCTGTAAAGCGTACTCAACGTGCCGCACTGAAGATGTCTTGGGAGAAGTTCCAAGAATTGTTCAACGACAAGTACTTTCCTGAAAGTTTTCGTCACATGAAGGAGGTGGAGTTCATCAAGCTTCGAAAGCAAAACAATATAAAGTGGTATAAAGACTGAAGCTAAGTTTGCCGAGTTATCTCGGTTTACGTCCCACTTGGTTTATAATGAGGAGAGAATGACGCGAATATTTCTAAGAGGTTTAAAACCCGAGATACGTCAATACCTTATCTCTCATAAATTATGTTTGTATTCAGATGTTGTGAATATGGCTTAGTTATTGGAGCGCGATAATGAGTCAACCCAACCAAGAGAGAGCAGCCGATAAGTCGATAATACCAGTGGTAGCAGTCATCGAAGCGGTGACAACAAACGTGGAGGGAATCAACATGTCAGAAATGATAACCACTTCGGTGGTAATCATGGCCAAGACAATAGGAGTGGAAAGTTCAAGAAAGAAGGTTCAACAAAGATGGAAAGACGTCAAGACCAAAGACCCATTGTTAAGGAAGGAGAACGACACCACCAGTATGTTACAAATGTGGAGGGAAGGACACATAAGTCAAAAGCGCGACGACGGTCAAAAGCATGTTACAATTCGAAAAAGAAGGTCACCTAGCTCGATTTTGTCGTGCACCAAAGTTTAGTCCGGTGGGGACGGTGGCACCAAAGCGGATACGGACAAAACAAAGTCGGTGGTTTTAGGAAGAGCGTTTTTCGTGACTTCTCAAAAAGCGAATAACCCGAACGAAGTAAACACGGGTTAGTTAATTATAAATTCTTGCGAAGTCTATACCTTATTAGATACCGGTTTTACCCATTCTTTTATCTCTCTTGCTTGCGCTCAACGTTTAAATTTGACTCCGAAGAAATTAGAATTTGACTTATTTGTTGAATCTCCGTTAGGAGAAACCTTAATTACATGTGCTATCCAAGTCTTAGATGAGAGTCACAGTTTTGAATGATATTTCTATTGTTAATGAATTTCCTGACGTATTCCCGGAAGAACTTCTTAGCCTACCCCTAGAGCGTGAAATCGAATTTTGTATTGACCCCAGTACAAAACCTATTTCTAAAACCCTCAAGTATTTCTTCACCCAAAACTAACGTATAATGCACCAAAGATGTTGGATCGAGCTGTTGAAGATTACGATCATACCATTCAATATCATTGTGAAAGAGCGAACGTGGTAGCTGACACGTTGAGTAGAAGATCATATGCATTTACAAGTGCGAATATACGAACCTATGTAAAGATAACGAATATATGATTAGAACCGACTTTAGTCGATAATGTTAAAGCTGCTAAAGCTACATACCCGGAGCTGATGAATACGAAGAAGAAGGTTCAAGAGGGCGTTATTTTAAAAGCAAGAGTTGCTAAAGAGAGGAAATATCAACCCTCGATTTAATTGGCCCATTTGAAATCCTCGATCAAGTAGGAACTGTGGCCTATAGACTCGTTTTACCGCCAAGTATGTCACGTGTTCATAATATTTTTAACGTATCGATGTTACGTAAATATGTGGATGACCCGAACCACATTATTAAATTAGAACTAGAAGATATAACAGAAGATTTAAGTATGAGGAGATATGTAAGACCCCAACTTTTATGAATAAAATTAAATTTTTTATAATTATCATTTTTGAATATTATGGAATAAATTTAATATAATGTTATAGTTGTGGGTAGTATTTATAAATTTTATAAAGTACGCAAGTTGTTATATAATATTCGATTGGTCGGGGAATATTCGTTTTAATAGAAAATATTCATACGACAGCACAATCATTGGTGGACCCCACAATAGAATTATTGTCAGATTGAGAAAATGACAAAAATATTTTTATGAAAATAACGACGGAAGTTTTACCGTTAATACTGTTGAACTACTCGGTAGTAAAAGTACATGAATACGCGTGGTTGCATAGTGGCAACGGTATTGATGCTTACGTGAGAAGTCACTCAGTTTTGTTTAATTATTGCCACAGTAATTGTTGCATAGTATCTCACGTTATTTGATTCAATTATTGTATATATTTTATATTATTAAATCAATAGTTGAGACGACGAAGTTATTAATATTATTATTTACAATATTAACGATGTCAGAAGTTACATCGAGGAGAGGTTTGGTCACCTAATCTTGGCGCCAAATGGGAGAAATCCTTATCGAAAGCCCCTCTTTCCTCGGAACGACCTGGTCGATTAATATTGTGAATTATAATAATGATGATAAATGTTGTTAAAATTATTAAGGTGATTTTTTATGAAGTATTTGATATTATTATATGGACCCCTCATTTACCCATTTTTCAAAATAATCGGAAGAAAGTTATAAAGTATATATATATATATATATGTTATATATATATATATATATATATATATTTGACATGTATGTGTGTGTGAGGTAGTGGGTTTTGGTGGGTGGTGGTAAGTATTTTATATATGTATGATATGAATTGATATTGGTGGGGGAATGAAAGGACTTTTGTTTTGGTGGGAGGAATTCCACCCGTGAATTGGGTGGAATGTGGGAATGGTGGAGTAGTATTATATATATATATATATATATATATATATATATATATATATATATATATATATATATAATATTAGTATGGGTGGGTGTATGTCACACACACACACACACACACACACACATATATATATATATATATATATGATATATTGTCATTTGGTGGTATCATAAATCAGTGGATTTTAAGAGTTTGTCGAGTGGGAGCAAAAAATTCAACAAGCATGTGTTTATATTGATATATATATATTATTTTAATTTTTGGTTGTGTTAGGAAAATTCCTTGAAATTCAATCAACCAAAGGTTTCGTATGATATAAATTATTGCGTCCGTGATAAATCCTTACACAATGTCTTTCCATTCTCCTATAAATAGAAGCTCATTCCTTCATTATTTCTTATGAATTCATTGAAACTCTAGAGAGAAAACTATAGAGAAAAAAAAAAAGTATTCTCGCTACTTCACCACTTCTATATCAAGTTTTCTTATACGGTAAGTGGGTATTATTTCTTTTGTATTCATGAAGAGAACTTACATTATTCCATTCTTATTATTCCATTGGAATAACTCAGTAAATTGATCTACCCTATACTTGGTGATTTCGTTGTTATTCCATTCGTTAAATATTCTCATTGGAATATCATGCTCACAGTGTTTTACTTAGGACTGGTTCCGTCTTTATTATTTTGTTGGAATATCTTGTATGCATGCGTTTACGTCGGACCTTGTTCTGCATCTTTATTATTACATTTGAATATCACGTGCATGCGTTTTACGCTTTGACACGGATTTCATTTTATTATTATTCATTGGAATAACTTTGCCTACGCCAAGCACTGGCATGCATGGTTATTTCTTTTGTTATTCCATTCTTTATTATACTCAGTTGGTTAATGTTTTGACTTTTATACTCCATGAAATTAGTGGAATATCCTTGATATTTGCGCTTCATCCAGTATCTTTTCATGGAAATATTCTTCTGAGCATTCATGAATTTTACTTTACAAAGAAGTATCATGTTGACAATTTGGACGTTATTAGTTCCTGAACAAATTAATTCTTGAACTTGTTTTATTGAATTCTTATATCATTGTCATCATCCTCATTCGTTAAATATTCCATTCGTTAAATATTATGTTGGAATATCCATGCATGCAATGCTTTACGCGGACTGATTCCGTCTTTATTATTACATTGAAATATCACATGCGGCGTTTTACGCTTTGACTGGTTCTCGTATATTATTATTATTCGTTAGAATAACTTTGTCTATCTGCAAGTACCGCATGCATGGTGATTTATTTTGTTATTCCATTCTTTATTATACTCGGTTGGTTAAAGTTTTGACTTTATACTCCATGAAATTAGTGGAATATCCTTGATATTTCAAGGCTTCATCCGAAGATCTATTCATGGAAATATTCTTACGAGCATTCTTGAATTTTACTTTACAAAGAAGTATCATATTGACAATTTAGACGTTATTAGTTCCTGAACAAATTAATCTTGAACTTGTTTTATTGAATTCTTATATCATTGTCATCATCCTCACGTTTATATTTTTTTGAAAGTCTGTGGCCTGTAGTGCATAGATGGACTTGGTATGATTATGACCAGAGATTATTCGGTGTAATCATGACTGTAATGTTACAAATGATGTGGTAAAAGTCCTTATGGCCCCCATAGTGCATTGATGGGACGATTGTTGGCATGATCATGACCATTGATAAATACACGAATATCCCAACCAGAAGGTGCATGGATAATTTGTGGTCGTGATACTAATGAATATCCTTGGCCATAAAGTGCGAGGATGATGTGGATTATTTATTAAAATTCGAGTCCCAAATGATAAAAGTGATGAAAAACTTTTAAATCATAAAAGATAGTAGATTTTATTCTCTACTTGACTCTTTTAATGGATTGCATATTCCTCTGCAGATTAAACTTGATGTTACATTGTATTTTATCGGTTTAACATTGTTGAGGACTAATGATAATTTATTCTCGCATTATCTTAGTCATAATATTTCTTACTAGGCTAGTTGAGCTCACCTTTTCTTTCTTTGTTTCTTCGAGGAAATGAGAGCGTAAATTTGGGACTAATCGGGGAATGGGGTGGCCGGTCATTATAGCATTAGTAGTCCTCACTATTCTATTAAATAGTGTGACAATAAATGTAATGAGGACTTATTCTGAGAGTGGATATTGTCTAGAAGAAAATATTTGTATTTAAACTCACAGCTCTTGTTGTATATTTAAGATTGTATTTGTATTTTTGTACCATGTATTTGGCGACTCGAATAGGTGATGTATACCTATTTGGGGGCGTCACAAGAATAACGTGTTAAAATCTTGGATAAGAAGGATCGTATTCAACACTCAAAGGTTATACCTCAAGAGTTAGAATTTGAAATGAAGTCAAGGTATCCTCACCTCTTCTAAGATACCAAGACGTATATATGTAAATTTCGAGGGCGAAATTTCATAAGGAGAGGAGATTGTAAAACCCCAAATTTTACGAATAAAGATTTAATTTTTTCGAAATATTTTTTTGAATATTATGGTGTGGATTTGAGATAATATCATAGTTGTGGGTAGTATTTATAAATTTTGCAAAGTATATAAGTTGTTATATAATATTCGATTGGTGGGAATATTCTTTTTTTGGAGAATATATCATACGACATACAATCATTAAGTGGACCCCACAACGGAATTATTGTCAGATTAAGAAAACGACAAAAATAATTTATAAAAATAACGGCGGAAGTTTTACCGTTAAAACTATTTGTAAGACCCCAACTTTTATGAATAAAAATGAATTTTCTATAAATATCATTTTTGAATATTATGGAATAAATTTGATATAATGTTATAGTTGTGGGTAATATTTATAAATTTTACAAAGTACGCAAGTTGTTATATAATATTCGATTGGTCGGGGAATATTCGTTTTAACAGGGAATATTCGTACGACGACACAATCGTTGGTGGATCCCACAACAGAATTATTTTCGGATTGAGAAAACGACAAAAATATTTTATTAAAAATAACAGCGGAAGTTTTATCGTTAATATTGTTGAACTACTCAGTAGTAAAAGAAATGCGAGAATCTGGCGTGGTTGCGTAAGTATACACGGTATTGATTATTGATGCTTACGTGAGAAGTCATTCGGTTTTATTCAATTATTGTCGATATTTTATATATTATTAAATCAATAATTGAGATAATGAGTTATTAATATTATTATTTGCATTATTAACGATGTCAGAAGTTCTGCCAAGGAGAGGTTTGGTCACGTAATAGCGCGCCAATAGAGAGAAATCCTTATTGGAAAGCCCCCTCTTTTCTGGGAACGACCTGATCGATTAATAGTGTGAATAATAATAATGATGATGAAGTTTTGTTTTATTAGTATTATTAATGTAATAAAACAAAAAAGCTTTTTATATAAAACAGAATACTTTTATAAAGTTATTCGTTTTATTAGATTATAAATAGAATATATTATATTTTATTGTAAACCAATCTGGACCGTCCGTTTAAAGTAAATCAATCTGGACCGTTCATGGATTGGTTACTATTCAATCCATTCTTCTATAAATAGAAGCTCATTCCTTCATTATTTCTTACGAATTCACTGAAACTCTAGAGAAAGAAAATGTAGAGATAATTCTTCTTCTATAATCTTGAGCGTCTTTTTTAGCGTTTAAGAAAGCTTTGAGCGTAGTCCAAGTTTCTTCAATTATAACCCCGCCATACCGTCGAAGTACTCTTCTTTATAAGGTAAGGGATATTATTTGTTGTACTCGTAAGGGGTATTATTTTTTCATATTCATGAAGAGAACTTCTGTTATTCCATTCATAATTATTCATTGGAATAACTCGTATACGTATCTGTGATACCCTATAATTGGTGAAATTCTTACATTATTCCATTATTTATTATTCTCATTGAATAACTGCATACGCCAAGCATCGCATACGTGGTGAAATTTCATTGTTATTCCATTCTTTATTATTCATTTGGAATATCACGCTCATTCGTTTTTACGCCGGACACTGGTTAAAATCTTTATTATTCTGTTGGAATATATCACTGTCGGTCGTTTTTTTTACGGACCGGATTCGATTATTTATTATTACATTTGAATAACTCATATCTACGCCAAGTACCGCATACATGGTGATTTCTATTGTTATTCCATTATTTATTATTCTGTTGGAATAACCTGTATACGCGGACTACCCTATACATGGTGAAATTCTTCTGTTATTCCATTCTTTATTATTATGTTGGAATAACATGTTTATTCGAAGTACCGCATACATGGTAAAATTCTTCTATTATTCCGTTCTTTATTATTCTATCGGAATATCATATGTCATCGCGCCACGCGGACACTGCTCCATTATTTATTATTCCGGAGGAATATCCTCATGCGCGCGTGCGTTCTGGACCGGTTTCATTCTTTATTATTCGTTGGAATAACCTATCCGCATGCGATCTATCGCATTTACGGTGATTTCTATTGTTATTCCATTCTTTATTATTCGTTAGAATATCCCGTACGTATGCGTTTCGCGGGACCGGGTTCCATTATTTATTATTCATTTGGGAATAACCTATACATGCGAGCCTATCGCATGCATGGTGAATCCTTCGGTTACCTATCTATGTCGATTACCACATGCATGGTGAATGATCCTTTGTATTTCATTCCTTATTAAATTATGGAAATGATCTGTTTACGTGGATTATGATGAAAGTCATAATAAAAGCATTGGACTAATGAAAATCATAGATATATGTGGTATTAGTAAGTGTTATTATGAGTTATGTTGGTTATTATGTGAAAACATGAAAGTTTCTTAGAAATCACAAAGGGTTAAAATATCAGATTTTGGTGAAAATGGAACATGAAATTCAATTGACCGTATCTCCTATTATATTTCGAATTTTTGAGTATGGTCAAGTTCTAGAATTAGGTCTATGAGTTTTGTAACTTATCCAAGTGGAATCACTAAAAAAGGTGTTGTAGATTTTTGTGTGGACTGATTTTAGCAAAGCACGAAAAAGTGAAAAATGGGAAAAAGCTACTATCCAGATTTTTAAAAGGGCATTTTCGGCCACTTAATTTATTAGAAAAATTCTGGACTTTTGGGACATGAAAATATATGGTATAAAGTACCTCCTGTCCAAAAATGAGCTCATTCTGACTTAAAATGAGCAAGTTATGACCATTTCAATATTTAGGTTTTTCCGATTTAAAACGCTATAACCGAGTTCTCAGAATCTGATGACCATGAAATTTAAACTGGAAGCTCACGTTAACATGTGTAAGATCCTGCCAAGATTTGAGAATTTCTGGAGTTAAACTTGAGGTAGCTAATTTCTTAAGAAATTAATTAGAAATTGATTTTTGAAAAATAGTAAATGAATTTTAAAAATTCCGAGAAAAATATATGTTCATTATGGGACTATATTCTGCTAAATCCCAGAAAAAAATATTTTTTTGATTTGATTTGGTATTTTTCATGAAAATAGTTTAGTTACGAACATATGAGTTAAATATGTTATGTGAAGTAACAAAGTTGGAAAATATGATTTTATGGCTTAGAAATCTTATATAAGGTATATGCATATTTTTGATAAGGGATTTAATCATTGGTGATGAAATATTATGAGTATGACATTTTTTAATGATTAAATGCATTATTTGGTAAATTGTAAACAATTGAAATAAATTGTTTATAAGTTTGAGAAGTGATTAAAATATTGTTATAATATTAATAATATTAGATTATGTGTGGTTGATAATATTTGGATAAATTTAAAGTCTTTAATATTTATCCTTGTTTTTCGTTTGATTAATACTTATATCATTGTCATCATCCTCATGTATATATTATGTTGAAAGTTATTTGTGGCATGTAGTGCATAGATGGACTTGGTATGATTATGACCAGGGATTATTCGGTATAATCATGACCGTAATATTACAAATGATGTGGAAAAAGTCCTCATTGGCCCGTAATGCATTGATGGACAGTTTTTGGTATGATTATGGCTATGGATTCTCTTTGGCCAAGGGTGCAAAGATGAATTATTTTATAACATGATCAAGACCGTTGATGAAAACACGATTATCTTTGGCCTGTAGTGCATGGATAATTCGTGGTCGTGATACTAAAGAATATCCTTGGTCTGTAGTGCAGGGATGATTCGATGATGTGGATTAATTATTGAGCTGAGTCTCAGCAATGAAATATTAATTCATAGATGTGATAATGAATATCCTTGGCCGTAGTGCATGGATAATTCATGGATGTGATATTAACGAATATCCTTGGCCGTAGTGCAGGGGTGATTCGATAATGTGGATTATTTATTAAGCCGAGTCTCAACATTATTGGTTTTACAGTTGTATATCTTTGGTCGTAGTGCAAAGATGAATTTATTAGTATGATTATGAACAGGAATTGTGATTTGGTATAACCATGATTTTTGATGTTTTTCAGGTGAAGATAGGTGATAAAAATTATCTTCGTCCTGGGTGCGAAAAGGAATTTAGAATCACAATTATGATTATGAGTTATTCATATTATTGTGGACAGGAATTGATGATTGATGTTACAAGGATAAAACATTATTGGTAGACTTTTAACATAGAGAAGATAATAGATCTGATGGTCTATTTGACTCTTCTAATGCATTGCTCGTTTCACTACAACTATGGTTGAAAAGTTTTATCATCTACCATATGTTCTAAATCTCTGATTTATTATTTATGAAAGCTATCGATAATGTAGTTTTCTTTAGTCATGATATTCTTTACTGGACTAGTTGTGCTCACTCTTTTGCTTCAGAATTCCTTTCAGGTAATAAGAGTGTAGCTGGGTCGAGCGGGAATAACAGGGGAATAGTGTGATGGTCCGAGACTGTCGAAGTTTCTCAATATATTATAAAATGACATGACATACAATATATAATTGTATTGAGGACATAAGATGTGGGTGTCGTATTTTATACGTCACTTAATAATTGATTTTGGTGAACAACAATAGGGTGATGAGAACCCGACTTTGAAAGCGTCAAAAGTGCACCTCATTAGAATGAATATGATAGTAATATTCTCGTTCTTCTTTGGGGTCTTAAAATATTTGATGCTTTATTTTATATGGCATTGTAACAATTTGAGTTGGATACTGTCTACGAGACAATATTGTATTAAAACTCACGACTTATTTTTGTCGTCGCTACTCGCACGACCAGTTCAAAGATTGTATAAATGAAGTTTGTATTTAATTTTTATAGTGTGATATCTGGCAACTTAGAATGGGCTGTGTGGACCTATTTTGGGGGCGTCACAGTGTTTGAAAATGGCATCCGAGAATGTTGAGAACATCAATGGAGCACAGGAGACCGTTGAGTCTCCACATATCAATAATCAGGATAATGTGCATCAGGAAGGCGACAATCATCAGGCAAACAACAACACTGACTAGATGATGAACGATGGAATGTTCAGAGTCTTTATGCAATTCATGCAATATCGAGCAAGAAGCGGCTCTGTCCAAAATGCGAGTGGAAACATCGGCAACTCTTTGACGATCATGCGCATTAAGCGATTCAAGGAAGCTGGACCAACGGAGTTTTTGAAGAGCCAAAACCACTTAAGGCGGAGACGTGGATAAAATAGATTAACAAGATATTTGATGTCTTGGTTTGCTCCGAGGAGAAAAAGGTTCCCTTTGCCACCTTCATGTTGCGGGCAGAGGCAGATTACTGGTGGGAATATAGAAAGCGTACTCAATCTGTCGCATTGAAGATGTCTTGAGAAGAGTTTCAAGAACTGTTCAACGACAAGTACTTTTCTGAAAGTATTCGTCACATGAAAGAGGTAGAGTTCATTAAAGCGGAGCAAAACAACATGACCGTGTCGCGAAGACTGAAGCCAATTTTGCCGAAAGTTATCCGGTTTCGTCCCATTTGGTTGATAATGAGGAGAGAATGGCGAATGTTTCTAAGAGGTTTGAAACCCGAGATACGTCAATATCTTATCTCTCATAAAGCGTGTTTGTATTAGGATGTTGTTAATAGGGCTCGAGCTTATTAGAAGCGCGATAATGAGTCAACCCAACCAAAAGAGAAGCGGTAAACAAAATGATAATACTAGTGATAACAGTCATCGAAGCGGTGACAATAAGCGTGGAGGGAATCAACATGCCAGAAATGGTAACCACTTCGGTGGTAATCATGGCCAAAGCAATAAGAATGGATATTTCAAGAAGAGGAGATTCAACAATGATGGAAAGACGTCAGCATCAGCACCTGTTGTTAAGGAAAGAGAACGACCTATCATATGCTTCAAATGTGGAGGGGAGGGACAAATCAGTCCAAACTGTGTGATGCCATCCAAAGCATGTTATAATTATGGAAGAGAAGGTCACCTAGTCTGATTTTGTCGTTCACCGAAGACAAGCTCAGCTAGGATGGAGGCACCAAAGGACGCCCCAGAAAAGTCAAAGTCAAAAGTGCAAGGGAGAGCGTTTGTCGTGACCTCCCAGAAAGTAAGGAACCCAAATGAGGTCATCAAGGGTAAGCTTATCATAAAATCTAGCGAAGTCTATACCTTATTTGATACCGGTTCTACCCATTCCTTTATTTCTTCTACCTGCGCTCAACGTTTAAATTTGACTCCGGAGAAATTGGACTTTGACTTATCTGTTAAAACTCCGTTGGGAGAAACCTTCATTACATCCACTGTTTATAAGTCTTGTTTGGTTCAAATCGGTACCCTCACATTACCTGTCGATCTTATTTCATTGAAAATACTTGTATTTGACGTAATTCTAGGGATTGATTGGTTAACCACTCATCATGCAAAAATTGATTGTTTTCGTAAAGTTGTTAGCTTTCATATTCCTAATCAACTTATAATGCGAATTCAAGCAACCAAACCATTAAAATCAATCACTGTCATCTCAAGCCATAAAGCTATTCGTTTATTGAAAAACGGATGTCAAGCTTTCTTAGCTCATGTCACGGATCTAAACAAAAATACGTCAGTTTGAATGATATTTCTATTGTTAATGAATTCCTGACGTATTCCCTAAAGAACTTCCTGGCCTACCCCCAGAGCGTGAAATTGAATTTTGTATCGACCTTGAACCTGATACAAAACCCATTTCCAAAGCTCCATATCGAATGACTCCTATTAAACTTCAGGAGTTAAAGACCCAACTGCAGGAATTGTTAGACATTGGTTTTATTCGTCCTAGTACTTCTCATTGGGGTTGTAACACCCCAAATAATTAATAAATAAAATTTAATTTCCTCTAATTATTATTTTGAAATAGTAAGGGTTGATGTGATTAATGTGGATAGTTATGGGTAAAATACGCAAATATTTCGAATAAACAAGTGATTATAAAATATTCATTATTGTCGGGGAATATTCGTTTGGTTGTGGAATATTCGTCTTTGTCGGGGAATATTAAATGACTGTGCCTTGACCATTTATGGGGCCCCATAACGGAAAGCGATTGGAAGAAAACGACAAAAATAAGTTGTTTAAAAATATGAGCGTAGTTATTCACGATTTACCTTTGTTGGAATACCCGGTGGTAAAAAAACACGATGTCTGGCGTTGTTGCCGCGATGGCACTGCGGTATTGCACAAATTATTGATTCTTACGTAAGAAGACACTACTCAATAATGGTTCTGATAATTCTTTATTCGATATTTTATTTTATTGATTCAATAATTCTTTGCGTTGATATTTTATATATTGTTGTTGTTTGATAATTATCATTACGGTATTTTTCATTATCGAAGCAATAATTCATATTATCTGAATAATATTATTAGATAACATTATTGGCAATGTCTAGAAAGTTACATCTAAGGAGAGGTTTGGTCACCTAATTGCTTGGCAGAGTAAGGAGAAATTCTTATTGGAAAGCCCCTCTTTCACAGGAGGCGCACTGGTTGTCGATATTGTGATTACGTAATATTATTTGTGAATAATTAATTATTGATTCATATGATGAGAAAAATATTGATTTTATGTGGATATAGATGGAGAAAAATTTTATAGTGACAATTGTTGAAAATTAATATTTTATCTTTTTACGATAAAATAATTCATTTAAATATATTATTTTAATAATATATTAACGATGATATTTTATGATGAATGTGGGATATATGAGTATATGTGGAGGAGGATTATTTTGTTACCAAAATGTTTAAAACATATTAAACATGTCGGTGGACCCCATTTATTATTGAAATTTGATTATGCTTTGTAAAATCGTTCATTTGTGGATTTTGGTCAATTTACATTTGGAATTTGGAAAACTTTCTTACGAAAGGTTGTAGAAATTGAATTTCCTATAAAACCACGCGAGATTTGAATTTTTCGACAAAAGGGCTATTTATTGTGAATTATTGAAGTTAGAAGCTCAAAATAATTGATTTTTGGAAGTTTAAAATAATTTAAATATGAAAAACGTTTTTTGTGGGTCTAGCATGTGATTTGAATGTGTTGAATGCTGATTTTCAGATTCAAGAAGGTGCGTAAGAGAATTTTAATATATATATTATTATTTTAATAAATTTTCTGCTTTGGTGTTTTAAGCAATTTTCTATAAATAGGTGTTTAGGTTAGAATTGAAAATCACACCAGAAACTGAAGTTTTCTCTCTCTATATTATCGGCGTATTCTTGTGAGTATTTTGAGTATTCTTTGAGTATTGTTATACGGTGAAAGTTCAAGTTATAAGCTTTATATCCGGTTATTGAGTTAAATCTTGTCTTTTCGAGGTAAGGGATATTATTTTTTTTCGTAATGATATTATTTCTTCAATATCATTATGCTGAAATATTGATCTGAATTTTTTTTTTTATCAAATTTGGAACTTTTGGTGTTGGAGTTTCTTATTCACGATATCGACCTTATTCACGAATCTGACTTATTCACGAATCGACCTTTATTCATGAAAAATGAAAAATTTTCTTTTCGTCAAAATATCTATTACGGATACTAGCTTTGATTGTATCCATGTTTTGATCATTCTTGAATTTTACACCACTATGATTATTTTTGAGGTATTTTTGGACGTGGATAAAACAAAGTACGAATCTTTAATCCTTAATCCTTGTCATTTTGTTTCCTTTGGATTCGTTTCTTTAAAAATATTTTTCATCATCCTCGGTCTTAAATGATGATATTATTGAATATCTTTGGCTTTGTAGTGCAAAGATGAATGATTTGAGTGAATATCTTTGGGCTGTAGTGCAAAGATGAATGATTTCGATGAATATCTTTGACCCGTAGTCTGAAGATGAGCAGTGTTTAGATGAACATGACTTTGGTGAATATCGCTTGGCATGTAGTGCAAGGATGAATATATGATTCGGATATATATTGATTGATGTTCTGAGGATAAAAATATGATGATGAATTTAAATTAAATTCATAGATATTAGTAGATTTCATCCTCTACGTAACTCTTCTATGAATTAATATTTTCATTGCGAATATTGATTTAAAACTTGTTGTCTATTGTATTCTATTAGATTTTTTTCCTGTTGAAGACTAACGATAATTTGTTGTATATTATCTTAGTCAAAATATTCTTTATTGGGCTAGTTGAGCTCACCCTTTTCTTTTTGTTCCATTTTTTCTTCTTAGGAGGCGAGAATGTAGCGAAAGTCTTAGTCGGGGTATGGAATGAAGGTTTAGAGAGAGTTGTTTAGTAGTCCTCACCATTTTTAAAAAATAATGTATCAATAATTATGATGGGGATTTATTTGCGTGTGGATATTATGCAGATGGCAATATCTCGTATTTAAACTCACAATTTATATGTTGTAATAATAAAGTTGTAGTTATTTACGTACCATGTATTTGGCGACTCGAGAATGGATTGGATGGAATGGACCTATTTTGGGGGCGTCGCGGTTGGTATCGAGCTTAGGGATATGATCTCTGGCGGAGATCGGGGGATAGAACTAGGAGGGAGAGAAGAGTAAATCCTTTGTTAGTGTGTCTACTAAGCTTATTTGTTAGTTGGTCGTATATAGGGATATTATGTGATATATTGATTTCTTTAATTAACCCTTGTTTTATGGCGGTATTTGAGAATGTCGTGAGAACATTAACAATGGAAATGAGGGCAGAGTGAGAGCGCTATGTTTCACCTGACGAGGAGAAGCGTACAGACGGGTTGGTAATGTTCCTCTGTGAACAACACCACGGAGGCGAGATGATGAGCGAGGGGATGTTTAGTAGTTTTTTTGTAGTTCATGCAAAATCAGACGAGGAGACTCGTGTTCAAAATCTGAGGAGAAATGATAAGATTCACGGGTGGTCACAACCAAGCGATTCAAAAGTTGGGACCACGAATTTAAGGAAAGCTTTGATCCGATCATGGCGGAAACATGGGTCAAACAAATTACCAAGATATTCGATGTATTGGGATGCGGAGAAACGAAGGTTCCATTCGCCACCTTTATATTCCGTGGCGAGGCGGACTCTTTGGTGGGAGATGCGTGAAGCGTACCATCGGTACATTTTCGGCATGTCTTGGGAGAGCGTTTGAAACTATTTAATGACAAATACTTTCACGAAAGTGTTCGTCATATGAAGGAAGTGGAGTTTATTAGACTAGAAGCGAGAACAACATGGCGGTGTCTCGATCTGGCGAAGTTTGCGCGGAGTTATCGAGGTTTTCACCTCATTTGGTGGAAAATGAGAGCGAGCGTAAGCGCGGATGTTTACGAGGGTTTAAAACCGAGATTCGACAATATCTTATCTCTCATAAATTTTCTTTATATTGAGATGTTGTAAGCAGGGCTCAATTATTAGGCGTGATACTTGAAATACGTTCAACGAGGGACCATGCAACGAGGATCATCGGAGAGATGGCGCGATCATCAAAATAGCGAAAACGGTGGAGGAGAAAAATTCGGACAAAAAGTGGAAACCACTCTCGGTGGTAATCATGGCCATGAGAATAGAAGAAGTGAGTCGGGAGGAGATTTAAAAAAAGAAGATTCAACAACGACCATGTGAAGGCAGCGCAGCGCCTTGACAACAAGCTGGTTTCAAGGGAGGAGAAGCGACCACCGGTTATATCTTTATAAATGCGGGAAGAGGGACATATCGGTCCAAAGCGCCCCCTAGCAGTTCAAGGTATGTTATAATTGTGGAAAGGAAGGACATATCGCTTTCGCGATTATACGATAGTGAAACCAAGTTCAAGTGAGGATGGTGACTCAAAAGGTATCGAGAAAAGTCAAAGTCAACGGTTCTGGAAAAGCGTTTGTTGTGGTGGTCAAAATGCGAGAACCGACGAGTTTAGCGGGTTAGTTAATTATAAATTCTTGCGAAGTTTATACCTTACTAAGTCTGGATTCTACCCATTCTTTTATCTCTCTTGCTTGCGCTCAGCGTTTGAACTTGACTACGGAGAAATTAGACTTTGACCTATTTATGGAGACTCAGTTAGGAAAACTTTTATTACATCCGTTGTTTAGAAATCTTGCTTGATTGGGTTGGCACTATCACATTACACATTAACCTTATTTCTATAGAGATATTTGTTTTGATGTGATTTTAAGGTTAACTACTCATCATGCCAAAATTGATTGCTTTCGTAAGGTTGTTAGTTTTCATATTCTTAAGCAACTTTGTTATTTGAATTCAACAACCAAACCATTGAAGTCAAACTCTTTCATATTAAATTATAAAGCCATTTGTTTATTGAAAAGCGAATGTCAAGCTTTCTTAGTCCATGTTATGGATTTGAATAAAGACACGTCGATTTGAATAATATTCTGTTGTTATTGATTTTTCACGGCGTATTTCTGAAGAATTTCTTGGCTTACTCCCAAAGCACGATATTAAATTTTGTATCGACTTTGAACCCGGTACAAAACTCATTTCTAAAATCTAATATCGAATGGCTCCTATTGAACTTCAGGAGTTAAAAATTCAACTATAGAATATGGTACCTGAGCCTTTATCTGGTGACTTCCTTTGCGGAATACACCGAAGCCAGACTCTTTGTAAGGGACGCCATATTCGTGCGGTAGTAAACTGATAGGTGCTATTGTGACGTGTTATCCATGATTGGGATGTGAGTAACAATTGAGAGTAACCTAAGTCAGTAATCGAAATACGTAGCTCTTTAGGCTTAGTTGGTTATTATCGGAGATTCGTGAAAATATTTTCTCAAATCGCTACTCCATTAACTTAGCTGACTCGTAGAGATACAAAATTCGAATGGAGCAAGGAATGTGGGAAGAGCTTGAAGAACTCAGAGGAGACTCATTTATTACATGTTACGACCATGCCATCTTGGAAAAAGCGAGCGTGGTAGGCGGCGTGTTGAGTAGAAGATCGTATCTGATCACGAATGCGATATTGTCAAAAGACCCATTTCATATAACTTACAAATGATAGTTATAGAGTTAAAGACTCAGGGACTCACGTGATGATATCTGAGTAGAACCGACTTTTATCGATAAAGTTAAAATCGCTTAGGCTACACAACGAAGGTGATCGCGTATGAAGAAGGAGGTCTGAAGTTGTTATTTCAAAAGCGAGAATCGGTGAAGTGATGAAAGCTCAAACCTTCGATTTATTAATCCATTTAAAATTCTCGATCGAATAGAAGCGTGGCCTATAGACTCGTTTTATCGCCAAGTATGACGCGTGTTCATAACGTTTTTCACGTATCGATGTTACGTAAATATGTGGACTGACCGAACCACGTCATTGAGTTAGAACCGGACGAGATATGAAGAAGACTTAACGTCAGAGAGGTACCTATCGAGATCTTGGATAGGAAAGAACGTATGTCTTATGTCATAGAGGTTATACCACAAAGTGAAAGTTTTGTGGAGAAACCATGCAATTAAGGAAATGACATGGGAGTTGGAAGCGGAAATGAAAGCGAGGTATTCTCATCTTTTTGAAAACACAGTACGTCACGTCAATTTCGAGGGACGAAATTTCATAAGGAGGAGGTTGTAAGACCCCAAATAATTAATAAATGAAATTTAATTTCCTCTAATTATTATTTTGAAATAGTAAGGTTGGTGTGATTAATGTGGATAGTTATGGGTAAAATACATAAATATTTCGAATAAAGCAAGTGGTTATAAAATATTCATTATTATTAGGGAATATTCGTTTGGTCGTGGAATATTAAATCGTTTGTCGGGGAATATTAAATGCGACGGTATGACCCATTTATGGGCCCCATAACGGAAAAGCGATTGGAGGAAGAAAAGCGACAAAAATAAGTTGTTTAAAAATAACGGCGTAGTTATTCTGGTTTATTTGTTGGAATACCCGTTGGTTAAAAACACGATGTCTGGCGTTGTTGTTGAAGCGATGCCTGCAGTATTGCACAAATTATTGATTCTTACGTGAAGACCTTACTCGATAATGGTTACGATAATTCTTTATTCGGATTTTATTTTATTGATTCAATAATTCTTTGCGTTGATATTTTATATTGTTGTTGTTTTGATAATTATCATTACGATATTTTTTTCATTATCGAAGCAATAATTCATATTATTTGAATAATATTATTAGATAACATTATTGGCAATGTCTAGAAAGTTACATCTAAGGAGAGGTTTGGTCACTAATTAATTGGCATGATAAGGAGAAATTCTTATTGGAAGCCCCTGCTCACTGGAGCGCACTGGTTGTCAATATTGTGATTCTGTAATATTATTTGTGAATAATTAATTATTGATTCATATGATGAGAAAAATATTGATTTTATGTGGATATAGATGGAGAAAATTTTTTATAGTGACAATTGTTGAAAATTAATATTTTATCTTTTTACGATAAAATAATTCATTTAAATATATTATTTTAATAATATATTAACGATGATATTTTACGATGAATGTGGGATATATGAGTATATGTGGAGGAGGATTATTTTGTTACCAAAAATGTTTAAAACATATTAAACATGTCGGTGGACCCCATTTATTATTTGAAATTTGATTATAGCTTTTGTAAAATCGTTCATTTGTGGATTTGGTCAATTTACATTTGGAATTTGGAAAAACTTTCTTACGAAAGGTTGTAGAGAATTGAATTTCCTATAAAAACACGCGAGATTTGAATTTTCTGACAAAAGGGCTATTTATTGTGAATTATTGAAGTTCCGAAGCTCCGAAATAATTGATTTTTGGAAGTTTAAAATAATTTAAATATGAAAAACGTTTTTTGTGGGTCTAGCATGTGATTTGAATGTGTTGAATGCAGATTTTTCAGATTCAAGAAGGTGCGTAGAGAATTTTAATATATATATTATTATTTTAATAAATTTTCTGCTTTGGTGTTTTAAGCAATTTTCTATAAATAGGTGTTTAGGTTAGAATTGAAAATCACACGAGCTGAAGTTTTCTCTCTATATTATCGGCGTATTCTTGTGAGTATTTTGAGTATTCTTTGAGTATTGTTATACGGTGAAAGTTCAAGTTATAGCTTATATATCGATTTGAGTTAAATCTTTGTCTTTTCGAGGTAAGGGATATTATTTTTTTTCGTAATGATATTATTTCTTCAATATCATTATCTTTGAAATATTGATCTGAATTTTTTTTTATCAAATTTGGAACTTTTGGTGTTAGATTCTTATTCACGTATACTATTCACCACTTATTCACGAATCTGGCCTTTATTCATCGAAAAATGAAAAATTTTCTTTTCGTCCAAAATATCTATTACGGATACTAGCTTTGATTGTATCCATGTTTTGATCATTCTTGAATTTTACACCACTATGATTATTTTTGAGGTATTTTGGGCGTGGATAAAACAAAGTACGAATCTTTAATCCTTAATCCTTGTCATTTTGTTTCCTTTGGATTCGTTTCTTTAAAAATATTTTTCATCATCCTCGGTCTTAAATGATGATATTATTGAATATCTTTGGCTTTGTAGTGCAAAGATGAATGATTTTGAGTGAATATCTTTGGCTGTAGTGCTGAAGATGAATGATTTCGATGAATATCTTTGACCCGTAGTGCAAAGATGAGCAGTGTTTAGATGAACATGACCCAGTGGTGAATGTCCTTGGCTTTGTAGTGCGAGGATGAATATATGATTCGGATATATATTGATTGATGTTACAAGGATAAAAATATTGATGATGAATTATTAAATTCATAGATATTAGTAGATTTCATCCTCTACGTAACTCTTACATGAATTAATATTTTCAGTCATGCAGTATTGATTTAAAACTTGTTGTCTATTGTATTCTATTAGATTTTTTTCCCTGTTGAAGACTAACGAAATTTGTTGTATATTATCTTAGTCAAAATATTCTTTATTGGGCTAGTTGAGCTCACCCTTTTCCTTTTTGTTCCATTTTTCTTCTCGGGAGGCGAGAATGTAGCGAAGTACTTAGTAAAGGTATGGAATGAAGGTTTAGAGAGAGTTGTTTAGTAGTCCTCACCATTTTAAAAAATAATGTATCAATAATTATGATGGGGATTTATTTGCGTGTGGATATTATGCAGATGGCAATATCTCGTATTTAAACTCACAATTTATATGTTGTAATAATAAAGTTGTAGTTATTTCTGTACCATGTATTTGGCGACTCAGAATGGATTGGATGGAATGGACCTATTTTGGGGGCGTCACAGGGGTGCTCATGTTCTATTCGTGAAGAAGAAGGATGGGAGTATACAACTTTGTATTGATTATCGAGAGTTGAATCATGTCACCATCAAAAATAGGTACCCATTGTCACGTATTGATGACCTATTTGACCAGTTGCAAGGCGCTAAATTCTTTTCAAAGATTAATTTTCGTTAGGATATCACCAATTGAAGATTAGAGCCGATGACATTCCAAAAGCGGCTTTGAGGAACTCGAGACGGGCATTATGAATTCTAGTCATGTCTTTTGGATTGACTAATGCTCCTCTTTGCCTTCATGGATATGATGAACCGAGTATTCAAAGAATATTTATATCACTTTGTGGTCGTCTTTATTGATGACATCCTTATTTATTCAAAAGGCGTGAAGATCATGAAAGCAACACTTGGTCGATACTCCAAAAGCTTCGTGAATATAAGCTTTATGCCAAGTTGAAGAAATGCGAGTTCGGCGAGAAGTAGCATTCCTTGGGCACGATATTATCAAGTCATGAAATATCTGTTGACCGTGAAAGATCGAAGCCTTTCAAAGTCGAGAACAACCTAAATCGATAATGAAAATCGTAGCTTTTCGGAACATTTGGTTATTATCGGAGATTCGTAGAAGGGTTTTCTCGAATCGCTACCTTATTAACTCAGCTGACTCGGAAAGATACAAAATTCAGTTGGAGTGAGGAATGCGAGAAGAGTTTTCAAGAACTCAAGAGGAGACTCATTTCAGCACCTGTTCTGACAATACCATCTGTCTCGAAGGGATTTGTTATCTACAATGATGCTTCGGACAAAGGGTTAGGATGTGTTCTCATGCAACATGGAAAAGTCATAGCCTATGCCTCTCGAAAACTCAAAGAATATGAGAGGAATTATCCTACTCATGATCTAGATTTGGCAGCAGTCGTTATTGCACTCAAGATTTGGAGGCATTACTTGTAGGGGGAGAAAGTGGAGATCTTTACGGATCATAAAATCCTCAAATATTTCTTCACTCAAAAGGAACTCAACATCACGGCAATGACGTTGTCTTGAAGCATTGAAAGATTATGATCATACCATCCAATACCATCTTGAAAAAGCGAGCGTGGTAGGTGACGCGTTGAGTAGAAGATCATATCTTGGTCGAGTGCGATATTGTCAATATGAAAAGCCCATTTTGTATGACTTGCAAAGGATGGAGATAGAGATAAAGACTCCAGGGGACTCACGTGATGATGGCAAATATCGAGTAGAATCGACTTTAATCGATAAAGTTAAAGGCGCTTTCGAGCTCTGGACACGGAGCTAATGCGTATGAGGAAGAAAGTCAAGAAGGTCTTTATCTTTGGAAGCAAGAATCGATGAAGAAGGAATACTTGAGTCAACTCCGGACTTTGTGTTTCTAACGACCTAAGTTAAAAGTATAAAATCATGATGGAAGCACTAACACTTTTTTGCAATCCATCGTGGGAGTACTAAAATGTATCATGATCTTGACATATATATTTTGGTGGGGCAATATGAAGAAAGAGATAACTTTGTTTATCTCAAGGTGTCTAACGTGTCAGCGAAAGTCAAGTGAACATCAGTACCAAAATGTCCATTGCAACCACTTGAAATTTTAAAATGGAAATGGGAGCACATTAACATGGATTTCGTTACTGGTCTTCCCAAGGTTTCTCAGGGTATAGATGCAATTTGGGTCATTGTTGATAGATTGACCAAGTCCGCTCATTTCTTACCTATATGAGAAACTTATACACTTGAGCGTCTTGCTTCGTATGTACATAAGCGAGGTTGTAAGATTACATGGTATGCGGTATCCATAGTTTACGATCGAGACCTAAGATTCTTTGCTTGCGATTTTGGGTTAGTTTGCAAAAAGCTATAAGCGCGGTTTTACGATTTAGTTTGGCATATCATCCTCAAACAGACGAACAATCAGACGGGGGACTATTCAAACTCTTAAAGATTTATTAAGACTACGTGTCCTTGACTTGAAGGGAAGTTGGGACAAGTTCTTACCATTGGTGGAGTTTTCCTACAACAAGCGGTTATCAAGCAAGTATTGGAATGGCTCCATTGAAGCATTGTATGGAAGAAAGTGTCGATTCTCCGGTATCTTTGGAATGAGGTGGGTGAAGCAACGTTGTTGGGACGGAGTTGAAATACGTGTATGACTACGGAAAAGATACAAACGATCCCGTTAGCGTATAAAAACCTCACAAGGCGAAAAAAAAGAGTTATCTTGATCTTCATCGAAAGGACGTAAAATTCGATATTGGAGATCATGTGTTTATTACGTGTTGCTCCATGGAAAGGAATTCTGAGATTTGGAAAGAAAGGAAAGCTCGATTCTCGATTCATTGGCCCATTTTTAATCCTCGATCGAGTAGGGATTTGTAGCTTATACTTGCTTTATCGCCAAGTATGTCTCATGTTCATAACATATATCATATATCCATGTTACGTAAATATGTGAAAGACCCGAACCACATTATTGAGTTAGAATCGGACGAAATAGCGGAAAATTTAACGTATGAAGGGTTCTGTTCAAATCTTGGATAAGAAGGAACATATTCTACGCTCAAGGTTATACCTCGTGTCAAAGTTTTATGGAGGAACCACGATGTTGAGGAAATGACACAGGAGTTAGAATCGAAATGAAATCAAGGTATCCTTACCTCTTTGACATACAGTCGTACCACTAATTTTGGTGAAATTTCATAAGAAGGGAGATTGTAAGACCCCAACTTTTATGAATAAAATGAATTTTCTATAAATATTATTTTTGAATATTATGGAATAAATTTGATATAATGTTATAGATATGGGTAATATTTATAAATTTTGCAAAGTACGCAAGTTGTTATATAATATTCGATTGGTCGGGGAATATTCGTTTTAACAGGGAATATTCGTACGACGACACAATCATTGGTGGACCCCACAACAAAATTATTGTCGGATTGAGAAAATGATAAAAATATTTTATTGAAAATAATGGCAGAAGTTTTATCATTAATACTGTTGAAATTATTCTGTTATTCCATTATTTATTATTATGTTGGAATAATCTGTCTATGCGAAGTACCGCATATATGGTGAAATTCTTCTATTATTCATTCTTTATCATTCTGTTGGAATATTTTGTCTGTGCGTTTACGCATGACTTGGTTCCATTATTTATTATTCTATTGAAATAACCTGTCTATGCGGTTTATCGCATGCATGGTGATTTCTGTTGTTATTCAATTCTTTATTATTACATTTGGAATATCACGCGGGTGTAATTTTGCGACTGGTTCCGTTCTTTATTATTACGCCGGAATATCACATGCATGCGTTTATGCATGACTGGTTTTATTATTTATTATTACATTGGGAATAACTTTGTATATGCGATCTATCGTGACGCTTGCAGTGAATCCTTACGTTATTCCATTCTTTATTATTACATTGGAATAACTTCGTCTGCATGTGGATTACCACATGCATGGTGAATGATCCTTTATATTCATTTCTTATTAAATTATAGAAATGATCTGGCTACGTGGATTACCGCATGGCGGGCGAAAATTCATTTGCAGTTTCATATATTCTATTATACACAGTTGGTTAAAGGTTTGGCTTCTATATTCCTTGAAATTAGTGGAATATCCTGGATATTTGCGGGGTCATCAGATGAGAGATCTTCCTCCGACTCCGAGAAATCGGTCAAGCGGGAGGCTAATCGAAAAAGGATGTTATCCAAGCGCATTTCAAGTAATTGGAGACGGCTCCTCTTTTATGTGCATAATGAAAATAAAACAGGAAGGCAAAAGCTGACTGGTGCTTTGTTTAGGGACGGGAGCAACTCCTTCTTTTCCGAGTTGGCCGGCATTCTCTCGGTAGAGAGGGCACTCCCCTTTCTTAGCGCCTCGTGTTCTCTCCCGTGAAGTTTAGACCGCTCACAGTAGTTCTACCTATAGAAAGGATCATGAAAGAGGCGATCAGAATGGTATCAGATAGGAAGGGCTGTAGCACAAAATGTACTTCTAAGTAATTGCCCCATAGATCCTATATCTATCTATATGAAGAAGAAATCATGTAACGAAGGGGATTCTTATTTGTACAAATGGTACTTGAACTTGGAGCGAGCATGAAGAAATTAACGATACTTCTTTATCTTTTGAGTTGTTACTACTCACGGATCGATTCATTTCAAGATCTTTGGTCTACCCCAGGCAGATGAAAAAATTTGAATATGAGCTCGCTCTTTATATGCATTCTAAAGGCGGGAAGAGAGGTTGCCACGAGAAGCTCGATTGAGCGAGAGATTGAGGATGGGGATCGAAAGGCTTTATCTGATGAAGACCATGAGAAACACGTATGGGTTCGGGGAAAGCAACTGAACAAAATCCGTCCACATAAGGTCGAGCTCACCACTTACTTGTGCCTCTCGCAAGCTCTCGTGCCATTTCTCACCTAATGAGTCTCACCTAGCCCTCACTAATTGCGCCTTCCCTTCTTGATCTTAAGGTTGAGAAAGGAGCAACGCGAGGTAGTAGGTTCAAAGAGCAAAGAGAGTGGTGGCCCAAAAAACCCAACTTTCGTCGTCATCGCTTTAATGGGTGAACTGTCATTATACCTCGAGAAGTAGAAAGAATTACAATTAGATCCCGCCCAAAATTCTAGGAATTCGTTGATAGTTAGAATAGATTAAGTGACCGGTAGAATGGCGGATATAGGGAGATTACAATGACCAATTCGATTAAGTTATGAATAATCGGTAATCCTATCTTCTTTTTTACCGGAAAATCCGAACTAAAGAATTTGTGTCTAAACGATCATTAATTCTTGAGAGGTTAGAAATATATCTTCTCTTGTGAGAAAGAGAATGGGCGTTCATTTGATCTTGATCCTTGTGGATCGAGAGAAGCGATTAGATCGGATCTGCATGGCTCTCTAATAATATCCATAAATGACTTGTTTTTGGTAAGAGATGTATCTCGTATTCGAAAACTAGCAGTTCGCCCATCCAGTATCTTTTCGTGGAAATATTCTTCTGAGCATTCTTGAATTTTTCTCCACAAAGCAGTATCATGCTGACAATTTGGACATTATTGAGTTCAGGATAAATTAACTTATAAATCTTAAAATTTTATTCTTAAACTTATTTTATTGAATTATTATGTCATTGTCATGATAAGTTATGTTGGTTATTATGTGAAACCATGAAAGTTTCTTAGAAATCACAAAAGGTTGAAAATCAGATTTTGGTGAAAATAGAATATGAAATTCAATTGACCATATCTCCTATTATATTTCGAATTTTTGAGTGCGGTCAAGTTCTAGAGTTAGATCTATGAGTTTTTTAACTTATCCAAGTGGAATCACTAGAAAAGGTATTGTAGATTTTCGTGTAGACTAATTTTAGCAAAGGAGTCAAAAATTGTAAAGTACCAAAAAGGCTACTGTCCAGAAATTTAAAAGGGCATTTTCGGCCACTTAGTTTGTGAGAAAAATTTCGGCCTTTTGGGACATAAAAATATATGGTATAAAGTACATCCTGTCCAAAAATGAGCTCATTCCGACTTAAAATGAGCAAGTTATGACTATTTCAATATTTAGGTTTTTCTGACGAAAAATGCTATAATCGGAGTTCTATAACTTTGATGACCATGAAATTTAAACTGGAAGCTCACGTTAACATGTGTAAGATACTAGAAAGATTTGGGAATTTCTGGAGTTAAACTTGAGGTAGCTAATTTCTTAAGGAATTAATTAGAAATTAATTTTTGAAAAATACTTAAGGGAGTTGAAAAATTAAAAAAAAATACTTGTTGTGTATGAAATATATGTATATATGTTTGGGCAAAGGATAAAAAAATAACAAGTTGATTTGGTAATTTTTCATGAAAATGGTTTAATTCTGAACATATGAGTTAAATATGTTATGTGAAATGTGAAATTAGTAAATAGGATTTTATGGCTTGAGAATCCTATATAGGGTATATCGCTGATTTTGATAAAGGGATTTGATCATTGGTGATGAAATCTTATGAGTATGACATTTTGAATGATTAAATACATTATTTGGTAAAGTATAAACAATTGAAATAAATTGTTTATAAGTTTAAGGAAGTGATTAAAATATTGTTATATTATTAATAATATTAGATTATGAGTTTATTAAGTGATTGATAATATTTGGATAAATTTAAAGTCTTTAATATTTATCCTTGTTTTTGTTTGATTAATGCTTATATCATTGTCATCATTGTCATGTTTATATTGTGATAAAAGTCATCTTTGGCTTACGTGCATAGATGAACTTGGTGTGATTATGACAAGGGATTATTCGGTATAGTCATAACCGTAATGTGAAGGATGATGTGATAAAAATCCTCAGTGGCCTGTAGTGCATTGATTGACAGTTTTTGGTATGATTATAACCAGGGATTATTCGGTATAGTCATGACCATTGATAATTTAATGAATATCCTTGACTCGTAGTGTAGGGATGATTCGATGATGTGGTTTATTTATTAAGCTAAGTCTCAACGATTAAGTTGATGAAATTTTTTTAAATCATAGAAGATAGTAGATTTTATTCTCTACTTGACTCTTTTAATGGATTGCTTGTTCCGCTGAAGTTAAACTTGATGTCTTTTGTATTTTATCAGTTTAACATTGTTGAAGACTAATGATAATTTATTCTGCATTATCTTAGTCATAATATTTTTTCTTGGGCTAGTTAAGCTCACCCTTTCTTTTCTTTGTTCTCTTCAGGAAATGAGAATATAGTTGCTGATTTAGCGTGAAAGCGGAGTGATTTGGTCCGGATGATAGCATTAGTAGTCCTCACTATTACATTAAATAGTGTGACAATAAATGTAATGAGGACTCCTTTGAGTGTGGATATTGTCTAGATGACAATATTCTTATTAAAACTCGACTATATTTTGTCGTATTTTTACGACGTTTGTATAATTAAGTTGTATTTGTATTCGATTATCTTGTATCTGACGACTCAAGATGAGTGATGTGTACCTATTTTGGGGGGCGTCACATGTGAGTCACATTTTGTTTGCATTAATACTTACTTATATAAAGCTTGTCAGCGTAAGAGGGATTACTATGATATGTGAGAGGAGTTCATTCAAATAAGCAAAATAAAAAAAAACATTAATATAATGCTTTTTAGTAATTTCTTTAAAAAGTGTTTAAGAATTCCGCCCCCCCACCCCCAAAATTTGTTTTATCTGTGTCTTGACATTCGCCTTAGAGCTTGTTTGACTTGTTTTAAAATGATTTAAAATTAAAATATAAATTGACTTATAAATTATTTTAAGGTATGACTTATAACTAAAAGGCATCAATTTAATTTATAAGTCAAAAAATTAAGTTAAAATAAGTTATGAAGGTATTCGACTGCTAATGACTTATAAATTAAATGTAAATATTACTAAATAGAAGATAAAGAGATTAGGCGTTTTAGGTTAAAAAGGGACAGAGACGTAATTTACCAATATAGAAAAATGACAAAATAGACATTAAATTTGGTCAAAATAACTTATTAAATATAGCTTATAAGTCATTTTTAAATAAGTTACAAATAGGTGCTTATTTTTTTAACTTACAACTCAAAAAATAAATCATTGCCAAACATGTGAACAATCCAAATAACTTATAAATTAGTTTGACCAACTTACAAGTCCTACCGAACAGGCTCTTACACTTTTGACTACCGAAAATATTTACGCACTCTTCTCTCGTCACCTCTTTTGGGTTTTAAATAAGGTTTAATAACACTTCTGTCCCTTCAAGTTGTCACTCATTTTTAAAGTCATCCATAAAATTTATTTTCCATTAATTAGGTTCTTAAAGTGATATTTTTTGTCGATAACCAACCCATTTATCTTTTACTCGATTTGACATTTTTAACACTTCATCCCTCAAAGGTACCCGATTTTATTTTATTTATTTTAAGAAAAAAAAAGTTTATTTTTAGGAAAAACAAGAATTTTTTTTCTAAATGAGTAAAGTTTAAAAATATATATTCAGAAAAATAAAACTTTATTTTCTGAAAAAATAGTTTTTTTAAAACGAGTAAAGTTTCTTAAAATCTAAATTTAAAAAATAATACTTTATTTTTAGAATTTATTTTATTTTATTTTTCTCCTTGGGCACTCTATCCTTGGTTTTAATGACTGGCTTTGTTACTCGCTGAGGTAGATATAACAGATTTTTCTTTGATATAGGAGTAGTGTTATTTGATGTTGATCCCTCATTATCCCCATAATTTCATGGGACTCTTTTCAAGCTAATTAAGGGATATTGCGGTCTGAATGGCAATATCAGTGGTTTTGGTGCATCCACTTTTACAAGATTCTTTTCTCCTTGATCTTCATTTCCTAGAACTATCAGGGATATTGTAACTGTGTCATTCTCATAGGAAATGACTGCTACAACTTCCTTCAGACTCCCTGTTAGGGGAGGAAATATTGCTTCTTCGTCAGGAAAGTCATTATCTTGACTTGCTTTTAATAGCTTGTCACTTTCAATTAGGTTTGAATTAGATGACGAAGTTCCCAACATTCTTTTGTGTCATGACAAGGAATGTTGGAATGATATTGACATATTTTGGAATAGTTGAACTTCCTTGATCGAAGGTCCACTAGGGTGATAAGGCCGAATGACAATCGTCTGTAGGCAAAGGTTCCCCAAGGAATGATAAATACTGTCTCCTCCCAGTCCTCTTCAGCAAACCATGATTTGGTGGTACCCAGCAAAGCAGACAACAAAGGAGTATATGTCATACTAAGCTGTATTGACAATGAGTATGTGGATAAATGATACTATGAAGTTGTCTTTGAGACAAGCTTTGTTCAAATCTATATAATCCACGCATACTCCCACCTTCCCTCCGAATTTAGGTACGAGAACTATGTTGGTTTTTGAATCAGTAAAGTTTCATATAATATAAAATATATATTCAAAAAAGAATACAAAAAAATAAATTTTATTTTTTAGAAAGAAAAAGAATTTTTTATTTTTTAAAAAATGCCTAAAAATAACTAAAGTTACATAAAATATAGATTCAAAAAAATAAAACTATATTTTCAAAAATAGAAAAAATATTTAAAAAAAAAATGAGTAAAGTTTCATAAAATATAGATTCAAAAAAAAACTCCACTTTTCATAAAAAAATAATTTTATTTATTTTTTAAAAACAAGTAAAGTTTCATAAAATAAATGTACATCTTTTTTTAAAAAAGTTCATTTTACTTTTTTGAATCTATATTTTATAAATTTTACTTATGTTTTTAAAAAAGTTCTATTTTTTTGAAAATAAAGTTTTTTTTTGTTACTTTTATTTAAATCTATATTTTATAAAACTTTTCTCATTTAAAAAAGGTGTTTTTTAAAATAAAGTTTTATTTTTTAATTTATATTTTATGAAACTTTACTTATTTAAAAAATAAAAATTCTATTTTTCCTGAAAATACATTTTTATTTTTTTAATCTATATTTTATGAAAGTTTACTTATTTTTTTAAAAATAAAAATTTAATTTTTGAATCTATATTTTATTAAACTTTACTCATTTTTTAAAAATAAAAAATTCTATTTTTTTGAAAATATAATTTTATTTTTTGAATGTATATTTTATGAAACTTAACAATTTTTTGAAATTTTTTTTTCTCTTTTATAAAAATTAATAAAATATTTTATTTATTTTTTGAATTTATATTTTATGAAACTTTTACCCATTAAAAAATATATTCCAAAAATGAAGTTTATATTTATATTTTATTTTTTTAACTCTATATTTTGTGAATTTTATTCATTTAAAAAAATCCATTTTTCTAAAAATAAAGTTTATTTTTTAATATATATTTTATGAGACTTTACTCTCTTTTTTAAATAATTTTTTTTTTTTTTTGAAAATAAAATCGATTAACTTGGAGGGGCAGAAGTGTAAAAAAGATCAAATCAGATAAAAGATAATTGGGTTTAGTTGGGTCGGGTTGAGTTACAATCAAATCAAGTAAAAAGATTGGAATCGACAAAATATCAGGACGAAATGTATTTAGCCTTTAAGTAAACTCGTTCCAGTAGCCACCCTACGTACGTCCTGTCGATCTGTTTCATAAACCCTAGTAAAACCTCAGTTTTTAGGGTTTCTATATTTCTTTCTACTCTCTCTTTCTATTGAAGATGAATAGCCTCCTAGTGTTGAGAAAATCAGCCTCATCGAAGCGAGTTACACTCGCCTCCTTCATCCAACAAGCTCTTCTTCTTCATCCCAACAATCATCTCCCTTTAAATGAACACTTTATTGCTGGAAATGTTCACAATTTTTCCACTTCTACTAGCGATAATCACAATGATTATCGTGGAATTAGTAGCAGTAAAGTACCAGTTGATTGGGTTCCGAGGAGGGATTTTCATGCCGGTGGATTCTTAAATGTCGGGGCTTCTTTGGGGTTGTCACAGGCCGCTGGCCTTGCCGTAACGGACTTATCAGACGAAGAAGACTCAACGAGCGGAGTAGCTAGTAACGATGAGGGTCTTGAAATATCTAAGCTTGGTATTTCCGATGAGATTGTTTCTGCTTTGGCCAAGAAGGGTATCACTAAGCTTTTCCCTATTCAGGTATTTGGCACATTTTTTTATTTTTTATTTATTATGTGTGCTTTTTTTTTTTTGGACTTTGAAATTTCAGTTATTTTGTTTATTGGAGAGTTCTTAACAATTAATCTTAAAGTAATCGTTTTTATTTTGATTTGAAAATTTTATAAAACCAATTAGTTGTTCTCTCTCTATGCATGTATAGAGAGAGTTTCTGTACTCGGGTTTGCTTATAAACTTTGATTTTGGTTGTATAGAGAGCTGTGCTGGAACCTGCAATGCAAGGGCGTGACATGATAGGTCGAGCTAAAACTGGAACGGGGAAGACTCTTGCTTTTGGGATTCCGATTATGGATAAAATCATTCGCTTCAATGCTAAGCATGGGTTTGTGGTTTCCTTATTTTGTTTGCTTTTTTCTTTTAACTTGTATGACTTGTTTGCTTTTATAATTGGTGTTTTTGTTCTTATTATTTTATTTTTCAAAAGAGGAATAAATATAGAGCTTATTGCATGTACTGGGATGGTACCATCTTTAGGCCTTCTTTGTGAATATATTTACTTATCCAAAATATTTAGAAACTTTAATATTTTTATTTTTTTTATATAGACGAGGAAGGAATCCCCTGGCCTTATGTTTGGCTCCAACTAGAGAGCTTGCTCGCCAAGTTGAGAAAGAATTTTATGAGTCTGCACCCAACTTGGATACATTGTGTGCTTATGGTGGTGTGCCGATTACGCGCCAAATGAGTACACTTGACCGTGGTGTTGATATAATTGTTGGCACACCAGGACGGGTTATTGATCTGATAAAAAGAGGGGCTCTGAATTTGTCAGAAGTTCAGTTTCTTGTTCTAGATGAAGCTGATCAAATGCTTAATGTTGGCTTCGCTGAAGACGTTGAGACAATCTTAGAGAATTTGCGACAAAAGCATCAGAGCATGATGTTCTCCGCAACTATGCCAAGTTGGATCGTACAACTTACTCGGAAGTACCTAAAAAATCCATTGACTATTGATCTTGTGAGTGCACAGATGAACAGACCACTTTAATTATTGTTTTTCCTGTCTTCGTAATCTATGTTTAGACATCATTTTGGTGTACATTGGCAGAATAACTTGATATTACTCTTGAAAACTTGCTAACGCTAAATGTATATTGCAGGTAGGAGATTCTGACCAGAAATTGGCAGAGGGAATCACCCTGTACTCCATCACATCAGAGATACATGAGAAACCGTCAATTATCGGACCACTAGTAACAGTATGAAACTAGGCTTTGTTTCTGGATATTATATAACAGGCTTTTGTGACTGCAATTTGTTTTCTGTTCTTCAAATGTTAGAATAAGTATTTCGAGTAAATAAACATTTACATCGGTTAATATTCTTCTTGAATATATTTGTGTATTGTTTCCAGGAACATGCAAAAGGGGGTAAATGCATTGTTTTCACTCAAACAAAGCGTGATGCTGATCGATTGGCACATGCCATGCAAAGGAGCTTCCCCTGCGAGGCTTTGCATGGGGACATCACACAACAGCAGAGGGAAGTAACTCTTTTAGGCTTTCGTGATGGCCGTTTCAATGTTTTGGTTGCCACTGATGTTGCTGCTCGCGGTCTTGATGTACCTAATGTTGATCTCGTGAGTCTAAACTGCTATTTCTATTCTAAATGCATCTTTTATGTATGAAAATTAAGAAACCAGAAAGAAGAGAATGGAACAACTAATCTGCTATTTCTATTCTAAATGTATCTTTTATGTATGAAAATTAAGAAACCAGAAACAAGATAACAGAACAGCTAATCATAAAAGAGAAGGGTTAAATCTAATTTTGGCTACAGAACTACAACCCAATTTACATTTGCATCATTGAATTAATTTTTTTTCCAGTGAACTCAGTAGACTGATTTTTAATTACAAAAACTGAAAATTCCATTTAGTCATGGCACCAAGTGGTGTGCTGATGAGGAGAGAAAAAGTGATATGGTTAAATTAATGTGGCTATAAATTAAATAAAAGAAATAAAATTGAATTAATTTAATTAAACCCATTTTATAATTTCTTATTTAACTCCAGCTTCATCTACCTCCACTACTGCTGCCGCCTTAGCTTTCTTCATTGTCGTCACCATCCTTGTCACCACTCGCACCAAATATAGAGCCCGAGTACATCTAATTTGTCTTCTTTAACTGGGTTTGGAACAGACCCAAGAAGAGATGAAAATAGTTGATATACTTTAGACTCATTTCTTCTCTCATCTCAATCTGAAGAGGGAGAAATGTGCTACGGGGATTTGTCAAAATTAGCTTGTGATTGGAGATTGATGGCTTGGGGTTTGGTGGGGATCGGGCGAGTATCATGGTTTGTGTTAAGTCCGGAACAAATCTTGAGTCAAATTTTAAGTACAAATTGAATCAAATCTATCCAAACAAGTCCTTAAACTAAGTGGGATTTTTTATTTTAAGTCAGTTTTAATATTTTATCTTACATTTATCCAAACAAAACAATAATATAAAGCAAAACAATATATAATAAAGATAATAAAGGTCTTTGCTTAAAGTTCAAACACATATCTATATTGTTTATGTCAAAGTTTAAACATATTTTTAACGTATTAGTTTTATTCATAAACAAGATTGCTATTAAATAATAAAATTTAAAACTTCAAGAATTTAATTCAATATTAAAACTTAAAAAACTAAACATAAATTTAAGAAGTATATTGAATTAAATTAAATATTACAATTGTATCATCATTTATATAATTTGAAGTTGGTACAAGTTCAAAAAATTACAAATATAATAAAATTATCCACTTTGACTTGATATTGTTCACTTCTTGTTGTGATTTGATATGCTATAACCTGTATTATTAATATGGTAAATCATTAGAAAATTAAATATATCAAGATTTGGTTTGAGTAGTTATTAAAAAAAAAAAAAACTCTCTCCTAAACCCCGCCTAGGTCTCGCCTAATTTTCTGGAGGGATTTTTTTGTCATCTTGGGCCTAAGTGAGGCGCTAGGGGGCCTAGCGCCTAGGTGAGGCGTCAAGGGGGCCTAGCACCTAGGTAGGGCGCCAAGGGGGCCTAACACCTAGGCGGGAATTTTTAGAACACTGAAATCGCTTGATGTTATGGTTGGAAATTTTTATTATTGATCCTTATATTTGTATACACATTTTAAATGACATCGTCTTTAGGAAGATTTGGTCAATTGTGCAATACTACTTGCACTTGGAAAGCTTGGTTGAAACCCAAGTTGACTTGGCCAAAAAATAACTTGGACTTGGAGGACATCGAGATGATATTGGTTATTGAGCTGTAATTGAGAAATGGAGAATGAGATATGAGTTTGATTGACAAGACACGTTGGTTGAATTTATTTCCCTAGCCATTAACGTGATTGAAAGACTACGATTTGATGATTTTTGTTTTCCTTGCTTTTAGCTTTCTTTGTTATTTGATCAGTTTTACTTTGATTTGCTGTTCTGTATCTTTTCTTATATGGTCTTATTGGAACCTTGTTTTATTGCTTAGGTGATTCATTATGAACTTCCAGTAACTTCAGAGGTTTTTGTTCATCGATCTGGCCGGACAGGTCGTGCTGGGAAGAAAGGAAGAGTAATTCTTATTTATTCATCAAACCAATTTAGGGAAGTCAAGGGTATTGAAAGGGACATAAGATGCAAATTTGCAGAGGTATGATGCATCCTTTTGAATCCTTTTTCCTTTTGAATGCTCCTGTTTGGTCGTTCTCGACTTCTTTATGAAACTAAGAGCTGTTTAGATCCTGAAGTGGAATAATTCTAATGGTGCATTGTACATCCACTTAATAATGCACAAACAAATAAGTGCTGTATATATCAGAGCCAATGAGCAAAAACGTTTTGTACTTTAGTTCAAAAATACCCAATCTATTTTGAGTTCACTGTCAAAGGTGATTCTGAATTTAATTTGAGATAACAAACTTCTTTTCAAATCATTTGTATATTTAGTGAGTTTTCATCAACTGCTGTACTACTTGCACCAAACAAAGAATTCCTTGGTTTTCAGTTTTATCACCACTCATAAGTTGAGCCCAATTTGACTTGCAATGCTGCAATACCATCTCCCAAGTATCACAAAATCTTAGTTTCTTGATTTGTGGTATTATTATCAATAGTAAATTCAGTTTGACACAAATAGTTTCAAGCAGACCAAATGTGGTAAGAAGTCTGTACTGCGGCATTGTTGCATTATGATCCTATCAATAGTATGGTCTGTGTTGGTTTGCTGTCCATGTTTTTTGCACAGTCCGAGTGTACTCGGGCAACATTCCCTTTGAATTTTGATTCCTTTATATATATATATATATATATATATATATATATATATATATATATATATATATATATATACGGAGAGGATAGCACTCTCCTTAAATAGCACTCCATGTAAATAGCACTCTTTATCAAAAGCAGCGTAGTTTTGCATAAATACGCTGGTGGCATTGTATTTACAAAAAAAAATGCTTTTGATAAAAGAGTGCTTGCTTTGATCCATCCATCATATATATATATATATATATATATATATATATATATATATATTGCCTACTTATAAAAAAATTATGTAGAGTTTGTTATGCATATGCTTATTTCCGCCCTTGCTTGCTTATCAGTAGTGGCTTTTATCTCTGTCTCATTATATTGTACTAATCCAAAAGTTTAATATAGTTGACTAATATTCTTGTATCTGCTGATGTTAGCTTCCTAGGATTGCAGTTGAGGCTGGAGCTAGTGACATGTTCAGATATATGGGAAGTAGTGGTAGCCGTTTCGGATCTTCTGGAAGTATGGGAAGTGGTGGTCGATTTGGTAATTCAGGATATAGTCGTTCTGGTAGTTATGGCGGTTCTGAAGGAGGCCGTTTTGGCAGTTATGGCGGCACGTCATCTGGTCGCACAGGTGGTTTTGGTGGGTCTTCAGGTCGATCAAGTGGTGGATTTGGCGGACAAAGCTCTGGCCGTCCAAGTAGTTTTGGTGGATCAGGGTTTGGACGTTCACGTGGTTTTGGAAACCAGGGAGGTTCGGATCATTCAACTGGTTTTGGGGAATTTGGTTCAGGTAGTTCCAGTGGATCTGATGCTTCACGTTCCAGTAAGGATAACTGGTTTTGGGGAACTAGCAGTGTTCATGGGATCAATAAATAAATGAGGTGCTTAAGTTGGCAACTTTGTTTCATTTTCTACAAGATTATTGTATTGACATATGTTTTGCTCTAGCAGGTATGAATACTGGAAAAGGGATAGCTTTCAACAATCGTCTCCCAAAAATTGACGAGCAGTATTTATGCATGTGAAAGTTTTGGAGAAGTGATAGGCATGAGTTTTCAAAGGTTGACAAGTTCGGATACTTTGCTGAATTTGTTTCTGTGCGGAAAGATCATTTTTAGAAGCAACCCATTGCTTAGCTAAATCTTGAGTCCTATGTGTAATCAATTTCAGTATGCGGGAGGTAAAACAATATGTTTGGTTTAACCTTGTGTTAAATTCACGCTATAGAAGCAGACCGACCTAACATACTAATGTTAAATTCATAAGCAGTTCTTTGAACTATAAATCTGAATTGTATATTCTTTACTTATTAAACCTGGCGGTGTCAGGTGTGCTGAAGTAGTGTGTACAAAACAGATTCAATCACCTGAACGAGATTGTTTCTTGGATGGTCATATATTGGTGCTGCTGCTATGTCGCTCTGTTTGTTTCTCAGTTGAAGTATTGGGAATTAGACAAAAAGCAGTGTGCGCTCATTTCTCGATTATCTTGCTGGTTAAATTTGACATTTTCCTTTTAAATTGATTCTGGTACTCCGTATTAAAGCTTTTAATAAAGGACCTGCCTGCTTTATCAGTATCAATAACCATTGCTTTGGCCCTCTACTTTACTTTTCTTTTTATTATCTATAGGGCAGGGGATACATTTCATTCAATTTCATCTTAAGAGGAGCCTAGAGAAGGGGGCCCAGGGGAAACTTAATTTTGAATTTTGAAATATTTTGACTTTTGTCGAAGGATGAACTCAGAAACCTGATCTTGTCTCTGCCTGGAGTTGGACTAACCCTCTTTGTACTACCGCCTCTTCGTTTTATTTGACACCACACCACACATTTTTAAATTATATTTTACTGGGTAAATTGCAAAATAAAGATATACATAATTACTAATTAATTGTATTTATAAACTTGATTTTTAAAAAAATTACTACTAGTCTATATTTTGAAAAGAGGTATTATTATTATTATTATTATTTTGAAAAAGAGGTAGTATATTATTGATATTATATACTATATTAATTTTCTTTCCACAGTATTATTTTTGTATTATTACACAATTAATTTATTAGCATATATTTATACGATATAATAAATCATGTTTTTTTTAGTCATTTTTCGCAACCGTTACAATTTTAGCCGAACAAGAATCATAATTTCAATAACATAAATTGATGGTAATCGAACAATATCACAACTTTTCAAATGCTGCAAACATTACTACCGCTACCATGTAAACGAACAAACCCCAAGTTGAATACGCAAACAAAAGTGCTCTCCCCCTTCCTTTAACTTTTGAAATTATATACACTTATTGACTAAAAATTATATGAAGGTCAAATTTTAAGTTCGAATCGAATCAAATTCATTCAAATAAAGTCTTAAATCAGCCCACCACAAACTCACTCAAAAAGTCATGACTTAAAGGTACTATTGGTATTAACTTAATTACTTTAAGTACGGACAATGACGTCCTCGTTAGAACCGATCACACACACGGTCCACAGATCTTTGCCTCTCTAACTATTCTGGGATAATACCGCCCGACTTCTTTTGTGTCTCCATCTCTGACAACCCGATCAAATGACCAGATCCGAACTGTCGATAGTCGGCTCTGATACCATATAAAACAATTCGAGTCAAATTCCGAGTTCGAAACAAATCTCGGGTCAAATTTTAAGTCCGAATTGAATCAAATTCATCCAAATAAAGCCTTAAACCACTGGCCTAATAGTGGTATCTTCTTGGGTCAGCTTAGCCCACCACAGACTAACTCAAAAAGTCATGATTTGAAAGTACTATTGGTATTAACTTAATTTCTTAAGTACAAATAATTTTTTTTCATATCTTTCAATGTGAGACTAGGTTATTTTATTATACAAAGTTACACTTCAAATAATTAAATAAAGAAAAACAATTTGTTACCATGACACGAAAACAACCGTCTCAGATTCAAAATCCTATTAAATTATCGAAGCAAATCCTGAAAAAAAAAAAGTTCTTTTAAATACCGCATGACTAACAATTCTTCTTAAACAAAAAATGTATATATTTTAAGCTTTTCTTTTACATTAATGTCTTAAGTTGGCTGGAACCCTAATTTGTAGGTAGTTTAGCTTATATTGGAAAAGACAGGATTCAATTTGATTCAACAAAGAAATTAAAATATTATCCCCATTCCATGAAATGACAGAGTAAACCACCATTTCACACTCAAAACTCTGCAATTAAATTTTAATTTTCTTAATTACAAAACCACTTAGGTTTGGCGAGGGAGTATTTCAACTAGAAACATAATTTTATAGCTTACCGTCTTTCCGAAAAAAATAAAATAAAATCCCCACCTTTGCCTCTCAATCACAACTAAAATCTTATCTGAAACACAATCAATCATTTAACTAAAAATGGAAGAGCTGTTTCACCATACTGCTACAATGTTTAAAGTCGACAAAGCTTGGCAAAATATTCACATCCTTCATAAACTTCTAATCCTGGCTGGCCAAGTTCGTCTGTGTTGAAGCAAGCACAGCGCTTACTCATTTTCCCTGTCAAAGCTATTTCTAGCAGTCTTTGAACTAACCTTGGGTAGCCATCATCACACCAAACCTGACAAAAACAGCTTGGATGAGATTTAGCTAGTGAAATCTGGTTGACCCAACCAATTCAGAGAGAGATGAATGTGGCTTCCTAAACATACACTCCCAGATGCACTGGTGTAGATATTTATATACTCAGTCCCATTTGACTTTGATAATGGTTAATTTGTGAAATCCTAAAATACAAATTGTGATGCGAGTTTATTTAAATCTTCAAAATAACAATTTTGTTTTTAAACTTAGTAATACTGTAGTTTACAATAGTAACTACTGCATCAATGCAAGATTAAATGAATTCACATCAATTTTGAATTTTTAAATTGTGCAAATTGACTAATAAAAAAAATTCAGATGACTCCTTTTGTGGAACTTTAGGAGTAATATACATGCCTCTACCAGTGTGGATCCATAACTTGGTACCTAGTACCCATCATACCCTGACAGTGGCCTTTCTTCTCAGAAATCTTCCATAAAGATAAAATCTGAAGTATAGCTTGAACTTAAACTATTTAAAAGACACTTAAACCGAGTATATCTTTCTGCAGTGCCCTGGATTTCAAACACTAAAAGTCATGAAAAGTTGTACCTCTGAACCTTCTTCCTGACTCCACCTTGAATTGTAGCTAGGCAATTTAGCTTCTTCATTCTTCTGCTTTTCCATCAGCTGTGCACCTCTAGCAGCCTTTGCTTCAACTCCTTTCAAGTATTTTGTGGGGTTGCCTTCACTATCATAGTAGAGACCCACTAGCTTACCAACAGATCTGAAACTCGACAGTAAAGACAAATAAATTTTAAACCATTTGCCCATTTATTGAAAATTCTAAACATCTAGTTTAGCACCAGTGTCTTCAAAAATCCGTAAAGCTGGTATGCTATTTAAAGCACCAGTCTCATTTATCGGAAATTCTAAACATCTAGTTTAGCACCAATGTCTTCAAATCCTAAAAGCTGGAATGCTATAAAAGATGGAATGTCTAAAAAACATTCTGCCATAAATAATAGAAACCATGAACCTAGAAGTAAATTAAAGACCAAAAACTGTAAATGTTACAATAAATTTTGAGGGCCAACCTAACAGACATCTTGAATGATCTCTCTCAGCGAAACCATCACTAAGCATAGATGAGGATATGTGAGACAATCAATGACATTCTATAATATTAGTTTTCATTTGAGCTTGATACAACTCATGTTTGCTACACATGAAAACATAGTCATTAAATATTCTGAAATCTGTAGGCTACAAAGCCAACTATTAGTCTGATAGACATTTGAGGACTATTTACGAGACTGAAGTGAAGGTGTCAGCTCATCTCCTTTTAGCGGTGCTCAAGTCTTGGTAATTGTACTAAATGTTTGGGATCCAAGTCCACCTTCATAAGAATTGGGATCTCAAATTTAGGGTCTCAAATACATATGTCATCATTGCATTGGTATGCAATGATTGCTAAAATCCACCATGATATTGAACAACAAATGTAATGAAGTGTAATTTTGACACATTTGAGACCCCTAGCAACCCTAAGAATTGGAAAATTTATAGGTTGGTAATTGCAACACAGCTTGGGTAGCTTCAGATCACATAAAATTACATAGAATAAAATAACAAAACATCTGCCCATAGGCTCAGACAGAGAGGGAGGGGGTCCAGTATCTTTGTACTACTCTTACGGTTTCCAAATATAGAGCTAGAGCATAAGGGGTTTGTGAACTATTGTAGCTCCAGCTCAAAGACTTGGGATTTTGTGGAAATGTGCGAATGAGACTACATTGCTCCAACAACAATGCAATCAGCACTGTGCATGATCTAGTTTATCATAATTGGGCGAAGCACGTTGTGATTGATCTGCAAATCATCAACAAGAATCTAAACAACTGATTAATCTTAGTGCCTTCTATAACTTTTAAAGATTAGGTCATACAGTTGTATTCATAACTAATGCACAAGGTTCCCCAAATAGCAGAGCCTGGGGAAGGTCATATTTACCTCTATTTAGAGAGTCGATTCTAGGCTTAAACACATGACCAAGCATTCAACAAGTGAGCACCAGACCATAGTGCCAAGTATGACCAATAGTGAAGACTCGGTGATTTTTTTCATCCTATTGTAGAGAGTTGGAATGTGAGATAGTTGTGCACCAACTTGATGGGGAGTTTTAGATGTTGGAAAATAGGAATCCTCTCATGGTAGTAATGATGGTATTGTAAATTTGAACTGGTACAAATACGCAGATGTAGTAGTTTGTGAGTACTACAAAACCCATCTATAAATTCACCTTTTGTCCATTCTCATTTCGTATCCTTTCTTCTACAATACCCACATACAAGTTATATCAGTGAAATAGGAAATCAAAGACTCACATGTAAGTTCTGACGTAGAAATCTCTCCAGTCAACAACACTCTTCACCTATAAACATCAATCATGAAACATGAAGCTTTGTAAAGAATCCAAAAGGAAACAACATGAAGCATGCACCAAATCATTTATGCATCAGGTTTCTAAGTACTTTAAGAAATGCAGATTATCTTTCTTTCAATAATTTTTTGCTAGAAGGTGGGGGAGGGAGAGGTAAGGCGTATGTGAAGAAATGTCTCACTAGAAGTATTAAAATAAACAACTACATCAAGGAAAGGACAAGGGAGTTGCACCAAAAAACCAAGCCTTGGTATTGGTCAGCCACAGAATGGGCAGCAATTTAAAGGAGTTTATGTGATAGCACATAGCCAGTGATACCTATTGCCTAACAAAATATAATCCTTTAAAGTATGCTGTGTGCCCACATTCATTCCAACAGTACATTAATCTATGTGGATCAAATTGGGCAGTATTCAGCTTGAGAAATAATCAATAGTCAGCTGCGCCATAATGTATCACATGTCCAAAGAAGAAAATAAACAAGGGGCATAAATTTATGTGAACAATGAGAACAAGCAAATACAATATATTACCTCAGTACTTGATAGACCGCGTAATGAATCCGTAAGACCATCTCCTGTGTAAATAACATAAAATACCCTTTAGGAGGGGAAAGGAAGAGAAAAGGCTGAAACTGTTATAGCAATTTATTCTCTTTTTTTAATAAGTTATAACAATGGCAATTCTTTGTGTACAAGTTGTCTTTAATTAAATCCAAGGGGTACGGCTGTGTCTTCAAGGAAGAACCTCAATGACGCATGTGCAAATTCACCAGAAGGGCCAAGTGACATATTCCAATGTGTGTGAGTTATCTCTACTTATACCATAATATTACTTTTTAATTTTTCATCATACTATTCTACAACTGCATGCAAATTGCCAGTATAAGACGAACTGAATTTTTACGCCTTCCACCCAATATGACTATATAATTTCTGCTATCCCTTTTTCACCTTAAGTTTATTATTGAGACCTAAATCTCACTAGGAGATTAAATGAAAAAGAAAATTTCAGGAAATCACTGATGACCATGTCAAGAACATGTGCATAAGAGCAGGTCCGACCAGTGTTTCATAATTTGAGATATCACAAAACTTTCCTCTTGCTAGGTGGGGAATCTTCATTCTTGACTGAGACCGTGCAGCATGTGACAGGAAAACTATAATTCAGGAAGGAAAATGTGACGGCTAATTTAACAAAAACTTGTACAAGAAGGCTCAACCATAACAAAAGTATGATTGCTTCTTCTGCTTTTGATTGCTTAGTAGCTCAAATGTCAAGAGGCAAGAATCACTTTCTGTTTTCAGTATCTAACAAACAACATGCATGTGGTCACTATAATTTTCTACATCATTATATTCTCTTTCCTGACATATTCTAAATCATCCTCCAATGCAAAACAAATCCTCGTGGAGTACAAAGCTCGAAAATTACATAAGCAGAAATTGTATAACTATTTTAGAGTCTTCTATGTATTGTGACAAATTTGTGCCGAATTACAATTTTGAAATATATCAATACATGAGATATTAAAGGACGCCGCATATTACACGTCTCCAAAATAGTTATCACTAATACTTATCCATGTAACTACCAATCAAAAATAGTTGACCTAAACATACACAATATCTATCATTTTCTAATATTTTATAACCATCAACCAGTATTACCTGAAAAGTTTCCTGAAACAAATGCACGGGAAGCATCTCTGAAATAAAAGAGCAGATAGTGTCAATATAAAAGCCAGACTAAATAATCTTAGAAGAAACTTTTGATGGAAAAACAAGAGTAAATGTTGATATATACTGAAAAAAAAATCTTAGGCATTAATGAACAGGAGAAACCTTCCAGCAAAATGATTGTAGCCTCCTCCTACACCATAATGTGATTTTCCTTTTGTCACGTCAAACACAGAGCTGGTTTGTTTTCCCAAAAACAAAATAAAATAAAATTTTATGCAAGTTAACAACAATTCCATAGAAAATTGGAAAATTGAATATGGATATGCGGAAGTCACACACAAATAAAAAAAAGTATCAAACTTTCCTCTTCTTTTCCCATAAGAAGAAAAAAAATACACAGATTCAGAAAGAGAGAATGTACCCAAGAATTGCCAACAGTATAGGAAAGGCGTCATCAGTTCCATTATAAACAGCCAATTCTTGTATAGTAAACAGTCTCTAGCAAGATAAAATGAAGTTTATTCAAACAGATGTTAATACAGGCATAATCAAGTAGTATAAAATATTTGAAAATAAAAGGAAATATATTATAAACCAATACACGGAAAAAGAAGTAAAGAGCAGAAATGTATATTTATATACCGTGGAAATTGAAGGAGAAGAGAGAGGAAAATGCAGTGTTAGTTTGGAAGGAAAAAAAGAGATGATGAGGAAAGAGATGAAAGCTACCAAAAGGGCGATCCCTACAAAAAGGGATCGACCCATCTCAAGAAGGAAACTCTCACAATATTCCCAATCTCTCAGTCATGGAATTCTTGGGTAGACGATGAATTTGAGGACCCAAAAATAGAAGGGATTGAGAGAAAGCTATGAAGGTCGGTAAACAAAAAGAAGAAAAAATGATCGAAAATAGCCCTCATTTTTTGTCAAAACTTTTAATCTCAAAATTTTAATATGTAAATGTAGACTAAAATGAATTCAATAACTTTTTTCTAATCAAAAGTTTATTTATACAAGAATAAATTTGTAATACTCAGTTCCTCCTTTAATATAAGTCATTTTAAAAAATTATTTAAATTCTTTTAATATAAATCATTTGAGAATTTCAAGTAAACATTAATTATTTAGTTTCTCCAAATATTAAATATAATTTTATTTCTCTTACTATTTATTGCCTAATAAATAACAATTTCTTTTTTCAATACAAAGACAATATAAAAAATTAATATTCTATTGACTACTTATACACAATTGTTTAAGAAACAGAGGGAGTACTTGGTTAACTCAAATGTTTTAGAAAAGGAAAAGAAAGATTAGTTAAGAAATTAATTTGGGAGAGTGACCAATCAAAACTAGTTAAACTCTAACAACAGTAATTCCTGTTGAAAAATGTAATTTTGCAATTCAACTACTAAGCAGCACTTCAGTACTATGGATATACATACATGTGTCTGAAAGTGTATAATTATTATATATAGGCATGTACATGACTAAAACTTGTGAGGATTACAATTTCTCAACTGGAAATCCAATAACCGGCTTTGTCTCTGATGCCAAAGCTCGAAGCTCATCAATCTCTTCTTTGTTGAGTCTCCATCCCAATGCTCCACCAAATTCTTTTGCTTGTTCTGCATTTTTAGCCCCAGGAATAGGGATAACATTCTCCTGGGCTATAAGCCAGTTAAGGACTACCTGTTGAGAGAATTCAATTATTCCGTGGTTAAAAAACTGATGTAAAGTAGTTAGCATCAAACATTTACATAGTAAAAATATGAGATACATGTTTTAACATATTTTTGGATATAGCAAGCATGTCAAACATGTAGCCGAAACCATATAGCCCTAATTTGATTATTAAATTATACTTCAGAACCTTACAAGTAGTTAGTTGCAAAGAGATCCTCTATCAATCAATGTAAAGGAATAAAGTACAAGAAGCTTGAATGCATGGAAAGAGAGTCCTAATAAAATGAACAGATATCTGTCAGTTGTTTGATAGCTGGTGTCGGAGTTGGATAGACCAACTTCAGAATTGCCTACTGAGAAAGTATTTTCTGATTTATATTACTGTTTACAACCCCATCAATGTACCAAAATATAATTATTTGGCAAAATGGTAATGGAACAAAAAGGAACCTGTGTTGGAGTTTTACTGTATTTCAGCCCGATCTCCTTAATCCTGTTTATTAGAGGTTGGAGCTGCAGAACACAAATTGACTTTAAGAAATAGAATTGCGGATTTGTAGCTGATGGCCTTTAGATACTTATACAGTCTTACCTTAGTTAAGAATTCAGGGGTGTAAATCCGTCCTCGAGGACCAGTCGGGGGATTATCTGCTGTGTACTTTCCCGTCAGAGCACCTGCAAAGGTAGGAAAGCATATATATTACAATAGAAAGTGTAGCAACTAAAGTGGGATTAAGGGAGTGTTCCCACCATAGAAAGGAGTTCACTTATAATGGTATTGAGGGAGTCGTTAATTGTTAAAATGATGGGGAATCATGAAGTTCACAATTATAACAGAATTGTCTTTCCAGCTGATGTCTCAAAGAAGCAACAATAGAAGATACAGAAAGGGGCATACTACACAAGTTAACTGTGTCAAGTAGATATGTGCTAGAGTTTGTTTCTTGTCAAGTGAAATAAGTTCTTCGGTTCTGTGCATAAATAACTTTCGAATCTTTATTTTGGCGGCTAACGTAGGCATTATGAAAATTCTATATGCAAGAATAGAATATGGTACTGAGCAAACTTTCCCGGATTGTAAAGAATCTGACACTGAGTTTTGAAAATTAAATAAAAAATAATAATAACAATAATAATAGTAATACTTCCTCCGGTAAGATAGAATTTTTTAAGTCAACTTAAGACATTTTCAAGCCCAAAATTGATGTAGATTTCTTTGATTTTAGTCAATATAATGATGAATATTGTAAAATATCTAAAAAACATTACTTATCATAATATTTATTATTTCATTATTTTTAATGAATCAGCTTAATTTTGATTTTGGAAATGTATCAAATTGATTTTCAAAAGTCCATAATGATCTTATAATTTGGAACAAAGTATTAATTTTTTTATGGGCCCACATTCTCATACTCCAAAAAGCACAAAGCTGTTTGAATAATCCATATTCTTGTCTTGTAACTTGTCAGCGATCCTAACAGAACATCTCATGCGTTCTCTCTCTTACATAGCTATGAGCAGGACCTCAATGAACATCTTATCTGATACTCCATTTAAGTGATTCTTGGTGAAACTTGTAGCAAATACTTCCCCATCATTATAACGACTCCCTAAGTTCTAAAAGCTTGCGAGAGTTTCAAATATAAATATCAAGTCTCAGAACCAGGGAGCAACCAAATAGATCTATTGAGGCCCCAGGCTCAAAACTTCAAATGTCATCCATGGTGTATTCTCTATCCTCTGAATATCTCTATACCTTTAATAAATAATTTCCTTTAGTAGGTTGTCTAATTGTATCCAATTTATCTTCGGTAGTCTACCTATTACTAGGCTGCAGCAACAGCAACAAATGTTATGAGACATTAGTGTATGCTCAGTTATTATTTGCTAAGATATAGGGACTCGATTATACTCGCAGAAAGGGGGTGGGGAAGATCCATAAAAGTAGACCGTAAGGCAAAGAAGGGTAGCACCTTTGTTACTTCTTATTTGATACAAGTTCAACCTCAGGCATCTGATAATATGATATGAAGGCAAAAAAAATAATCTTGTCCAACCATACCAAGCATGTCTGAGAAACAATTTAGTAAGCTTGCTCAATGAGTTTATAAACATACTAATCTACACAGGTGCTATGCAATAACACACACACATAAAAAAACATACACACACACTCTGAAGCAAAACAGTACTGGTATGGGTTTCCACCTTGAGCAATAGGTGAATAGGCAATCAAGCTGATCCCAAGTTCATCACAGGCAGCCTTTACACCATTCTCCTCTGGTAGCCTGTATATGAGACTGTAATTTACTTGATTTGAGGCAAGTGGGATACCTCTCTTTTTAAGCTGTTCATATGCATCCCGAAGACGCTTTTCTAAATTAAAAACCACAACAATTAGCAAACATGTTATATTTTGAAGAGATAGATTAGTACAAATGCATCGTTGTGAAATTCAATGTATGTGTCTTATACGCATTAAAAAAAATTACTACAAATATAAATCCTTTCTAATTCTATTTAGCTTGCATTATGAATTAATGTTGACCACAAATAACATACCGCTATAGTTAGATACGCCAACAGCCTTCACAAGCCCTTGCTCCACAGCATCACCAAGACCATCGAGATATCCTGAAAAATGGTTTTCTAACAAAATAAGTCTCTTCTGATCAGTATGGCCTGAATATATACTATCTCGTTATTGCCTCTACATTGACATGATTGCTACACAAAACAATAGCACACAAATGAATAACCTTCATTTCCCCATATTCCTGGCCTGAAATTTTAATTCAAACACAATGATCAGTTCCTAACTATTCAATATAAATAATGTACAGAAGGTTGATAGAGAGCCGATCAAAAAAAGAAAAGAAAAAGAAAAGGTCGATAGAATACAAACCAATGCAGTTGATAGACCTCCACTGAAGAAAGCTCTAGTCTATAAAGGGAATCCTTAAGAGCAGCAAGGACACTTTGGCGACCAATTCTCCATGGTAATGCTGCAAATTTGGTTGCAACAGCAACATCAACTTCTGGATTCTTTTCCTTCCTTTCCTTGATAAATCTTCAGCAGAAATGATGAAGTTTGACTGTGAGACTAAACTGACGAAGAATTGCAGGAGTATTTCCAGTCGTATTTTGCAGGATTCAACATAAAGTAATGTAAAATTCTATGAACTTTTTACCTTCCTAGCAGTGTTTCAGAATTTATTGCACCAAATGAGAACTGAAATCACAACAAACAATGGCTTTATTTCAGAGACTTTTTAAACAAATAAATGATAAAATAGTAACGGCACATATCAATCTAATGTCTCACCCTTGATCCATAAACTTCAGCAGTATCAAAGAACGTAATGCCACAATCCACACTGACATCAAAAGCAGCCTTAGCTGCTTTCATCTTTCTATCTGCCATAATCCCGGACGGAAGTGGGTGGGTGAGGTTATTATGTAGTAACACAAAAATTCAAACTACATACTTTATCACACCAAACTCCAAGGCAAAGTTGATTATGATGCATTGAGTTAAAATGGTCACACCAAAATAGAAAGGAGATTGACATCTAAAGCAAACAAGTTAAATAGAATAATTCAGTTAAACTTATCATCACCTATATTAACAATATACACGTATCAAAAGCAATACAAATTGCCTTGTATAAAGAAAAACAAATATTTAAAAGAAATCCTACAATCCCAGTTTATTTTTGCTGATCCCTCGTCAATTTGAATAAACACGAACAAAATCTATAAAATACTTATAAAACGAAAATTAGAGAGAATAATGTTGCAGAAAACTGACCATCCCACTCAAAGTTGTTCCAATAGCTGGTATCACCCCAAGACCAAGCTCCAATCCCAAGCTTTGTAACCTTTAAGTCAGAATTACCCAGCTTCACCTTCTCTTCTTCTCCTCCTTGTTCTAATTTCACACTACTAGTAGTAGCAAATTCCTCAGAAGCAACTGCTCGGATTCTTTGACGAACCTTCCTCTGGCTACTCAAAGCGTAAGAGCAAGCACTGCTAAAATGCAGAGCCATGGATTTTGAACTTTTGCTTTGCTAAAATTAGTTGTGCATAAGAGCATAAAATTCAAAATAAAAATTCGTTGAGCATTCAAAATCTCTTTCCAGAAAATAGTGTTACTGCTGGAGCTAATGGAAGCCATTGGTCTTAGATTTTACACGGCTCATCTTCTTCCCAGATACTATCGGCCACAAACGAATTTTCAGGAATAGATATCAAATTTGGACACGTGTACCATAAGAATATATAGGCTTTACCAAGGTACTGTTGGGCTTTAAGTATGCTCGGCCCGTTAGTCGACCCACGTACAAATTTGGGGAAGTGTTCTCTCTCCAAGACCACGAGGAAAACTTTAAATTTTGATGTTTTTATAAATGAAATCTATTTATCCTTTATTATGTAAGGAAACTTAATATTTAAAATACCATTTATACTTGAAAAACTTCAATTGCTAAAAATTTCTGTTTCCTTTTTCTATTTAATTTTTTTAACTACAATAACCAAAATAATGAGTTATAACGGGGAAGAAGAAAAAAAAAATAACCGACATGTCATTTATAAATTTATTTATATGCCGCTGATGTATTAATATAATAGCTCATTTATTCTATAATAATAATAATAATTTTTTAATATTTTTTATAAAAAGCGTCTCATCCTTTGATAAAATATAAAAATACAATGTCAATAAATTTACATATTTCAGGTTATGATGTTATAACTATCGAATTACATTAAATAATATGATATTTCTATAATTTACAACATGGTTTTTTTATAGAACATAAAGAACATGGTTTTAAACCTAGATTGAATATTCTAATTATAAGACCCCAAATTTTATGAAATAAAAATATTCAAGTTTTTTATTCAGTAGAATAATTAAATTGATAAAAAGTTAAAGTTAAAGGTGATATATGTAAAGTTTACAAAATACGCAAATGGTTATAAAATACTCATTGTTGTCGGGAAATATTCGTACGACGGCGCAACTATTTGTGGGCCCCATAACGGAATAACTGTCGGATATAGAAAGCGTGTAAATAATCTTTTTTAAAAATAACTACAGAAGTTGTTACTGCTAACATCGTTGTAATAATACGATGGTTAAAATACGTAATAAGCGTTGTTGCTTGCAGATAGACACCAGATTGCACATTATTTTTGGATTATTGATTCTTACGTAAAGAAAGCACTACTCAATAATTTTTACAAAGAATTATTGCTCAATATTTTATTTTATTGATTCAATAATCGCTATATTGACATTTTATATTATTGTTGTTTCAATAATTGTCACTGCACAGTATTTCACAATATCAGATCAATAATTTATATTATTTGAATAATATTATTGGATAGCATTATTGACAAAAGTTCTGTCGATGAAAGGGGTTAGGTCATCTAATTGAGCGCCAGTAAGAAGAAATTCTTATCGAAAAGTCCTCTTTTTCCTAGGAACGACATGGTTGTCATTATTGTGATTCTGTAATATTATTTGTTAATAATAATTTATTTATTTATATGATAAGGAAATATTTATTTTATGTGGATATAAATGGAAGAATTATTAAAAAAGTGACAATTATTAAAAATTGATATTTTTTAATAAAATAATTCATTCAAATATATTATTATATTACATTATAAATGTATAATGTGATAATATAATAATAATGATGATATTTTTACACTAAATTCACGGTGCATGAATCAAATGAGAGAAATCTAAAAATCAAAAGAAGAACAGAATATGGAGATTTTCAGAAGAAAAAAATAGTTTATTACTTGATTTTGTAAAATTCATAACTATTTGTGTATAATGAGTTATGAGATGAGCCATATATCAAAAAAAAACCTGAAAGTAAGCTAACCGCATAAATTTGAATCACCAAAAAATTCTTTATAGATTTTTCGTGGTGACTGTTTGAGTGAAATTGGTACAAGGGACTCATAGTCCGAAAAAAAAAATAAAGTTGTTCTTAAGCTCTATCTATCATGAGTTATAATTTTTAATCAAATAGTTGGATCGATTTGTGATTTTTGGATATGTTATACATATATAAGTTGAGTATATGTCCACAAATTTTGAACCGTTAAAAATTAACGTATGATATGTTATGAATTTTAAGAGGTGAATGATTTAGAAATTGTTGAAGTTTTTAAATTTATAAATGAATTTGGTGGAGATTTCTAGAAGGTGGGACCCACTTGTCCCTTTATCTCTTGATTTTGCTGAATTCAAGTGTGGCGTGCTTGAAATTGATATAGAATATTAATATTTTATTATTTTAGTCTGCTTTGGCGTTCTGTCATTTTCCTATAAATAGGGTGCTTAATTAGAATTGAAAATCACACCAGAATCTGAAGTTTTCTCTCTATATTATCCAAATGATTCTTGTGAGTATTTAGTTACTTTGAGAGTTCGCTATTCAAAGGCAAGTTTTCTTCAAGATATTATCCCATATTCCAAATGTAAATACTATTCTTTTGAGGTAAGGGATGGTAAGTAATGTTATTTTCTTCGTAAATGATATTATTCTCTCAATATCATTATACCGAAATATTGGTATAAATTTTATTATGAAATTTTTACCTTTTCATATTGAGGTTACTATTCACGTATACGGGTACTATTCACGTATATGACACTATTCATGAATACGATACTACTATCAGCACTGCACGGCAAGTATGATTTTCATGGAATTTCTACCTTTCGTGGTTCTGGATTACTTATTCACGATAATACGACACTATTCACAAATACAAGATTGTTCACCTAAAATAAAATTTTCTCTTCTTTGTCCCATATGTCTTGTGAGACCCCAAATTTCATTTAATAAAGATTTAATTTTCAAATATTTTTTGAATATTATGGTGAATTTGAGATAAAGTTATAAATAAGGTAGTATTTATAAATTTTGAAAAGTATGCAAGTTGTTATATTATATTCGATTGGTGGGAATATTCTTTTATGTCTTGGGAATATTCGTATAACGACATAATTATTATCGGGTGGACTCTATTAATGGAATTATCATTTGATCGAGAAAACGACAAAAATATTTTATAAATAACTGCGGAGGTGTTATTGTTAAACCGCTGAACCACCCTAAGGTAGTAAAGTATAAGAATACGCGTGGGTCGTTGCATAGAAAGACACCAGATTGATTATTGATGCTTACGCGGAGAAGTCACTCAGCTTATACTTAATTATCGCTACGGTGAATCGGCCGTGATCATATCTCTCATATTATCGATTCGATTATTATCACAAAGATCATCCGCATTATATGTTATATTATTAAATCAATAATTAAGACGACAAAGTTATTCATATTATTAAATTTCAATATTTACAATGTCTATAAGTTCACAAGGAGAGGTTTGATCACCTAATCAGGCTACGCCAATAGGAGAAATCCTTATCGAAAGCTCCTCTTTCCTGGGAACAACCTTAAGCTAAATATTGTGAGTTATAATATTAATGATGAATAAGTTTGTGTTGATTAAAGATGAATTTGATAGTTTCATTATGTTGGGATTATTTGTGTTACAGAGAAATCACATCTATTCTCATGATAATTGATGTCCGGAGGTTATATTGTTCAATCCAGTATTCTAAAACTTTTCGCGGTCGAGTTACTTATTCACGAAGTTATCGTGGATTTCAAAATAGGTCCATTCCATCCAACCCATTCTCGAATCGCCAAATACATGGTACGTAAATAACTACAACTTTATTATTACAACATATAAACTGTGAGTTTAAATACGATATTGTCATCTGTATAATATCCACACGCAAATAAATCCCCATCATAATTATTGATACATTATTTTACAAAAATGGTGAGGACTACTAAACAACTCTCTCTAGAACCTTCATTCCATACCCCGACTAAGATTTCGCTACATTCTCGCCTCCCCGAGAAGAAAAATGGAACAAAAAGAAAAGGGTGAGCTCAACTAGCCTAGTAAAAGAATATTATGACTAAGATAATATACAACAAATTATCGTTAGTCTTCAATAGGAAAAAATCTAATGAATACAATAGACAACAAGTTTTAGATCAACAATCGCAATAAAACAATAATTCATTAGAAGAGTTAAGAGAGAATGCAAACTACTATCTTCTATATATGAATTTAAAAGTTCATCGTCGATATTTTATCCGTAACATCAATCAATATATATCCGAATCAAATATTCATCTTTGCACCATGTGCCAAAGATATTCATCGATTACTGGTCATGTTCATCTAAACATCCTGCTCATCTTTGCACTACGCCAAAGATATTAATCGCCTCAATATGTTCATCTCAATACCTGCGCTCATCTTCGCACTACGCGCCAAAGATATTCATCAAGAAATCATTCATCTTTGCACTACAAGCCAAAGATATTCAAGAATATCATCATTTAGGACCGAGGATGATGAAAAATATTTTAAAGGAAACGAATCCAAGTGAAACAAAAGAACAATATTAAGGATTCGTGATTTTAAACAATCCAAGTTCAAAAATACTTCATAAGTAATCGTAGAGGAGTAAAATTTAAGAATGATCAAAACATGGATACAATCAAAGCTAAGATCCATAGTAGATATTTTGGACAAAAAGAAGAAATTTTATTTTCTATTGAATAAAGGCCAGATTCGTGAATAAAGGTCAGATAATGAATAAGGCCAGATACGTGAATAAGAACTCCGACACCAAAAGATAGAAATTTCACAAAAAAAAACATCTTCACGCTTCGTGAATAAGACTACGACTAAGAATCGTGAATAAGAACTCGTGAATAAGAACTCATGAATAAGTAACCCCATACTAAAAAAATTCCAAATTTGATAAAAATTTCCAACCAATATTTTGGCATAATGATATTGAAGAAATAATATCATTTTCTAATAAAATAACATCCTTACCTCGAAAGACAAGATTTCTAATAAAACATTTGACATAAAGCTATGACTTGAACTTGCAATCAGATAGCAATACTCAAAGTATACTCAAAATACTCACAAGAATACGCCGATAATATAGAGAGAAAACTTCAGCTTCGTGTGATTTTCAATTCTAACCCAAGACCCTATTTATAGAAAATGCTTGTAACACCAAAGTGTAAAATTTAATATAATATTAATATATATTTTCCAAAACCTCATACGCACACTCTGCCAACCTAATTCAGCTCCTACACATGTTAAATGAGGCCACCTAAACATTCCAAAAACGTTTTTCCTATTTTAAATATTTTAAACTTCCAAAATCAATTATTTTGAGCTTTTGTAACTTCAATAATTCATAATAAATAGTCCTTTTATCGTAAAATTCAATCTCACTTAATTATTATAGGAAATTCAATTCTCTACAACTTTGCGTAAGAAAGTTTTTCCAAATTTCAAATAGAAATCGACCAAATCCACCAAATCCACAAACAATGATTTTATTGTGCTATAATCAAATTTCGGCCAAGAAATGGGGTCCACTTAACACACACAAAACATGTGTTAATCATTTAATGCCACAAAATATTTTTTCCTCCTCATATACTCATATATCCCACATTCATTATAAAATATCACCGCTAATATATTATTAAAATAATATATTTAAATGAATTATTTTATTAGAAAAAGATAAAATATTAATTTTCAACAATTGTCACATTAAAATTTTTCCATCTATATCCACATAAAATCAATATTTTCCTCATCATATAAATCAATAATTAATTATTCACAAATAATATTACATAATCACAAAGACTAAAGAACTGTAAAGCCGCTCCCTGTGAAAGCAGGGCTTTCCAATAAAGATTTCTCCTTACTAACATCATGTACAAGATTATTAATACATTTTGCTTTATAAAATAAGTCCATTTCATCCAACTCATTTCTTAGTCTTCACATGGTATACAATAACCACAACTTTATTAATATTTTCAGTGCAAAATACACAACATATCACTGGTCATTTTCAATTTAAATCACAATCGACATGCTGCACAGAATTCAATCAAACATCATCATAAAAATTTAATATAACACAAAATATTATATAACAATTCCCACGCACTCATTCCCTAGAGTCTGATTTCAGCCACTTAGCATTTTCTCACATGCCACCTTCTAGAAAATCCATTAAAAAACGTTTTTTTATAATAATACTTGAAATCTTCCAAAATCACACTTTTCAAGACAATGAAATTTAGTCTTTTATCTAAAAATTTTATTCATGCGCCATTTTTCAAAATTCAATCATTTCTCAAACTTACATATCATGAGTCTAAATTTCCTACATCAATTTTAAATCATCATTGTTGATTCGTATTTTACATTCATCAGCATTTTAAATAATTCAACAAAAATTTTCAGTCTTTCCAAATTCAATAATTTTCATAATAAAGGACAATTTTTTATGTAATTCTCTTCTTCCTTTCTACTGAAATTTCGGCCCCTAAATCGACGCACGCACTGTGTTTCAAAAGATGAAAATACTCGCTTTCATTTTCGCTTCCAACTCCTGTGTTATTTCAATAAAGATGGTTTCTCCACAAAACTTTAACTTGTGGTATAACCTCAGACATGTGACATGTTCTTTTCAAACACTGTGTAACGACGTTAATTTCGAGGACTTAAATTTCATAAGCGAGGGAGGTCAGAAGACCCTAAATTTTTTAAATAGTAAAGGAATTTCCTTTATTTATTATTTTGAAATAGTAAGGTGGATTTGATTAATGTGGTTAGTTATGGGTAAAATGCGCAAATATTTTAAATAAAGTTAAAGTGGTGATATAATATTCATTATCATTTGAGAATATTCGTTGGTCGCGGAATATTCAGATCGCTTGTCAGAATATTCGCATTTACTTTGCCACAATACCCATGAGGGGCCCCATAACTGAAAGCGATTGGAGGAAGAAAAACGATAAAAATAAGTTGTTTAAAAATAACTACAGAAGTTGTTACCGCTTATTAATCGTTTGAATACCCAGTGGTTAAAAACACACTAATACGCCATTGTCAACAAAGAAAGACACCAGATTGTACCAATTATTTATTCTTACGTAAGAAGGCACTACTCAATAATGGTTACAGAATTATCGCTCAAAGATTTTATTTTATCGATTCAATAATTGTCATATTGATATTTTATATTGTCATTGTTTCAATAATTGTCATTACACAAGATTTTTCATTATCGAAGCAATAATTCATATTATCCTAATAATATTATTAGATAACATTATTGGCAATGTCTAGAAAGTTCGCCTTCAAGGAGAGGTTTGGTCACCTAATCAAGGCCAAGAAGTGAGAAATTTTATCGAAAGCCCTCTTTCCTTGAACCCGCCTCTGTCATTAATATGGATTCTCGTAATATTATTTGTGAATAATTAATTATTGATTCATATGATGAGGAAAATATTGATTTTATGTGGATATAGATGGAGAAAATTTTTATAGTGACAATTGTTGAAAATTAATATTTTATCTTTTTCTCGATAAAATAATTCATTTAAATATATTATTTTAATAATATATTAACGATGATATTTTTACGATGAATGTGGGATATATGAGTATATGTGGAGGAGGAGTATTGTTGTTACTAAAATGTTTAAAACATGTTAAACATGCTCATGGGACCCCATTTATCGATCAAATTTGATTATAAATGTAAAATTGCCCATTTGTGGATTTTTGCCAATTTTGTTTGGAATTTGGAAAACTTTCTTCGCAAAGTTGTAGAGAATTGAATTTCCTATAAAAACTCGCAAGATTCGAATTTTCCGATAAAAGGGCTATTTATTATGAATTATCAAGTTCCAAGTTCAAATAATTGATTTTTGGAAGTTTAAAATATTTAAAATATGAAAAACGTTTTTTTTTTGTTATTAGTGGGTCTAAGATGTGGTTTGAATTCAGATTTTCAGAATTCAAAGAGAGGGTATGTAAGAATTATATATATATATTATTATTATATTAAATTTTCTACTTTGTGTTCTAAGCAATTTCCTATAAATAAAAGCTTAAAGTTAGAATTGAAAATCACACCGTAAATCAAGTTTTTCTCTATATTATCGAGTTTATTCTTGTGAGTATTTTGAGTATACTTTGAGTATTGCTATACTGCAAAAGTTCAAGTCATAGCCTATATCCTGTTTCAACTAAGACTGCCTTTCGAGGTAAGTGGATGTTATTTTTTCTTCTCAAATGATATTATTTCTTCAATATCATTACGCCGAAATATTGGTTGAACTTTTATCAAATTTGAACTTTTCGTGTTGGGGTTGGGTTATTATTCATGAGTTACTATTCACGAAGTTACTATTCATGAGTTACTATTCACGAAAGTTATTATTCACGAGTACTATTCACTTAAGCGTGAAGATGTTTTTTGTGAAATTTCTATCTTTTGGTGTTTGAGTTACTATTCACGATACTTGACTATTCACGATATGACACTATTCACTTAATACTAAGACTATTCACCTAAAAATGAAATTTCTTCTTTTGTCCAAAATATCTATTATGGATACTAGCTTCGATCAGATCCATGTTTTGATCATTCTGAATTTTACACCACTATGATTATTTTTGAGGTATTTTGGACGGATAAAACAAAGTATCTAATCCTTAATCCTTAATCCTCGCTCATTTTGTTTCATCGGATTCGCTTTTTTAAAAAATATTTTCATCATCCTCGCCTTAAATGATGATATTATTGAATATCTTTGGCCTCAGAAAGGCAAAGATGAATGATTTATGATGAATATCTTTGGCCAAGAAAGGTAAAGATGAATGATTTATGATGAATATCTTTCGCCCGTAGGCAAAAAGATGAATGATTTTCGATGAATATCTTCGCCCGTAGCAAAAAGATGAACAGTGTTTTAGATGAACATGATTAATCGTGAATGTCCTCGCTCTCAGTAGTAAAGGATGAATATTTGATCCCGAGATATATATTGATTGATGTTACAGGGAAAAAATAGACGATGAACTTTAAAATTCATACATGTAAGATAAGAGTTTGCATTCTCTACTTAACTCTTCTAATGAATTATTATTTCACATAATATTGATTTAAAACTTGTTGCCTATTGTATTCTATTATATTTTTCCTCGTTGAAGACTAACGATAATTTTGTTGTATATTATCTTAGTCATAATATTCTTTATCGGGCTAGTTGAGCTCACCCTTTTCCTTTTTGTTCCATTTTTTCTTCTCGTGAGGCGTAGAATATACGTAAGACGAGCTTCTGCAAAATGAAATGAAAGTTCTAGGAGAGTTGTTTAAGTAGTCCTCACCATTGTTGTAAAATAATGTATCAATAATTATGATGGGGATTTATTTTGTGTGGATATTGTTTCAGATGGCAATATCTCGTATTTAAACTCACAGCTTTATATGTTGTAATAATAAAGTCAGAAGTTATTTCGCATCATGTATTTGGCTAATTCGTAATGGGTTGGATGGAATGGACCTATTTTGGGGGCGCCACAACTGGTATCGTAGCTTTAGGATATTATCTCCGGTGGAGATCGAGGAACAGAGCTAGAGGGAGAGACGAGTAAATCCTTCGCTAAAGTGTGTCCTACCTAAGCTTATTTGTTGGTTGGTCATAATATAGGGGTATTATGTGATTTGTTAATTTGTTTAATTAACCCTTGTTTTATGATAGTTTTAAGAATGGTCTGCTGGTAACGTTAACAATGGAGTGAATGAGATCGTGGAGACACCTCTAATCGCCAAACTGTGATAATGTGATGTCAAAGTAAGAAGGAATTAGAGATATCCATGGAAAGTGAAGAATTGATAGTTGCACTTTTAGAGATAGTCGCAGAGGTAACAAATGAGAGTGAGGAAGAAGAGGAAGAAGAGGTACACGAGGAGAGTTTATTAGAGGTATTTTATGATCAAAATGTAGAATTGCAAAATCAGATTTATGAGTTAGAAGAAGAAAAGTCAAGAATTGCAGAAAATGTGGAGCAAAAGGATGCAACGATTCAAGCTTGTGTTACCCGATATGTGATGCTTGAACTGAAGCACTCTTTGGCAGAGTATAAGATGATAAAGCTCGAATCTGAGCTGAAAGAAGAAATAATTGAACGAGTGAGAATGAGTGATGCATGGGTAAAAGCCGCACGACGCGTTGATATTATGGAAAGAGATGTCCAATCTAAAAGAGAAGATTTAACGATGACGGAAGACGTTGGCAGAAGAACATCAAAGACCAAAGAACAAATTCTAGGGAAGAGAACAATCGCCGCTTAGATGCTATGAGACATGAGATGAGGACATATAAGGTCAAACTGCTCAAAGCCTTCTAAGGTATGTTTTAGTTGTGGAAAAGCTCATCACATAGTTCGATTGTGTCCTATAAGCGAAATCAAGTCCAGTTGGGACGTTGGCACCGAGAGCGATATGAGAAAAGTCAAAGTCAACGACACTTGGAAGGCGTTTTTTGGACTTCATTAAAATGCGAGGAACCCGAACGAGTTTAAGACGGGTTAGTTAATTATAAATTCTCATGAAGTTTATACCTTACTAGAACCTGATTTCTACCCATTCTTTTATCTCTTTCTTCATACCAACGCGTTTGAATTTGATTACGAGAAATTAGACTTTGACCTATCCGTGGAGACTCAGCTAAGAGAAACTTTTATTACATCCGTTGTTTAGAAATCTTGCTTGATTCAGTGGCACTATCACATTACCGTTAACCTTATTTCTATAGAGATTTGTTTTGATGTGATTTTAAGGTTAACTACTCATCATGCCAAAATTGATTGCTTTCGTAAGGTTGTTAGTTTTCATATTCCTAAGCAACTCGTTATTCAATTCAAGCAATCAAACCATCAGTAGTCAAACATTTTCATATCAAGCCATGAAGTCATTCGTTTATTACGGATGTCAAGTTTTCTTAGTCCATGTTATGGATTTGAATAAAGACACGTTAGATTTGAATAATATTCCGTTGTTATTGATTTTTCCCGACGTATTTCTCAAGATTTTCGCCTACTCCCGGGCGTGATATTGAATTTGTATCGACTTTAAATCCTAAGACAAAACCCATTTCTAAAATCTCATATCGAATGGCTCCTATTGAACTTCGGAGTTAAAACCCAATCTGTAGAAGTTGATACCGAGCCTCTATCTGGTGACTTCCTTTGTGGAATGCACCAAGCCGACTTCGTAGGGACACCATATTCGCATGCGATAAGAAACCGACAGTGTCATTGTAACGTCTTATCCAAGATTGGGATGTGAGTCACGGGTTGAGAACATCCTAAGTCCAGAATCGAAATATGTAGCTTTTTAGGCTTAGTTGGTTATTATCGGAGATTCGTCAAGGATATTCTCGAATCACTATTCCATTAACGTTCTTTTGACTCAGAAAGATACAAAATTCGAATGGAACAAGGAATGTGGGAAGAGCTTCAAGAACTCAAGAGAGAGACTCATTTCAAAGATATGTTCGACCATGCCATCCCGGAAAAGTTTAACGTGGTAAATGACGTGTTGAGTAGAAGATCGATACGAAAGACGAAAGTACGATATTGTCAAAAAATCATTTCGTATAACTTACAAATAATAGAGATGGAGATGAAAACTCTAGGTACCCACGTGATGATATACGAGTATAATCGACTTTTAATCGATAAAGTTAAAGCCGCTTCAAGCTACACATCTGAATGATGAATTTGAAGAAGGAGGTACAAGAAGTTGTTATTTCAAAAGCGAGAATCGGTGAAGTGAGAAAGCTCAAACCTTCGATTTATTAATCAATTTGAAATTCTCGATCGAATAGAATCGTGGGCCTATAGACTCGCTTTTACCGCCAAGTATGACATGCGTGTTCATAATGTTTTTCACGATCGATGTTACGTAAATATGTGGACTAACCGAACCACGTCATTGAAAGTTGTAACCGAGACGAGAGATACCAAGAGTTAACGTCACGAGGAGGTATTGTCAAGATCTTGGATAGGAAAGAACATGTCCCACATATTGAGGTTATATCACAAGTTAAAGTTTTGTGGAGAAACCATGCTATTGATGAAATGACCGGGAGTTGGAAACGAAATGAAAGCGAGGTATTTTTATCTTTTCAAACACCAGTACGTGACGTTAATTTCGAGGACTTAAATTTCATAAGGAGGGAGGTTGTAAGACCCTCAAATTTTTTAAATAGAAAGGAATTTCCTTTATTTATTATTTTGAAATAGTAAGGGTGGATTTGATTAATGTGGTTAGTTATGGGTAAAATGCGTAAATATTTTAAATAAGCAAGTGGTGATATAATATTCATTATTTAGCCGGAGAATATTCGTTTGGTCGTGGAATATTCAGCATCGCTTGGGAATATTTAACGACACGTTAAATGACCATGAGTGGGGCCCCATAACTGAAAAGCGATTGGAGGAAGAAAACGACAAAAATAAGTTGTAAAAAAAATAACTGGTTATTTGTTTTTACTTATTAATCGTTGGAATACCCGGTGGTTAAAACACACTAATACGCGCTATTGTCAACAAGAAGATAGACTGCAGTATTGTACCAATTATTGATTCTTACGTGAAGAAGGCACTACTCAATAATGGTTACATGAATCATCGCTCAAAGATTTTATTTTATTGATTCAATAATTGTTCGTTGATATTTTATATTCTTTGTTGTTTCAATAATTGTCATTACACAAGATTTTTCATTATCGAAGCAATAATTCATATTATCTGAATAATATTATTAGATAACATTATTGGCAATGTCTAGAAAGTTACGCTCAAGGAGAGGTTTGGTCACCTAATAATTGTAGGCGCCAAGAAGGAGAAATTCTTATCGAAAGTTCTCTTCCTGAACCGCCCGTTTGTAATAATATTGTGATTTCGTAATATTATTTGTGAATAATTAATTATTGATTCATATGATGAGGAAAATATTGATTTTATGTGGATATAGATGGAGAGAATTTTTATAGTGACAATTGTTGAAAATTAATATTTTATCTTTTTTCGATAAAATAATTCATTTAAATATATTATTTTAATAATATATTAACGATGATATTTTTACGATGAATGTGGGATATATGAGTATATGTGGAGGAGGAGTATTGTTGTTACTAAAATGTTTAAAACATGTTAAACATGTCGGTGGACCCCATTTATCGATTGAAATTTGATTATAAATTTGTAAAATTGCCCATTTGTGGATTTCGGCCAATTTTTGTTTGGAATTTGGAAAAACTTTCTTCTGCAAAGTTGTAGAGAATTTAATTTCCTATAAAAACTCGCAAGATTCGAATTTTCTGATAAAAGGGCTATTTATTATGAATTATTGAAGTTCCGAAGCTCCGAAATAATTGATTTTTGGAAGTTTAAAATATTTAAAATATGAAAAACGTTTTTTTTGTTATTAGTGGGTCTAGCATGTGGTTTGAATTCAGATTTTCAGAATTCAAAGAGGGCGTAAGAATTTATATATATATATTATTATTATATTAAATTTTCTACTTTGGTGTTCTAAGCAATTTCTATAAATAGGTGCTTAGGTTAGAATTGAAAATCACACCGTAAACTCAAGTTTTCTCTCTATATTATCGAGTTTATTCTTGTGAGTATTTTGAGTATACTTTGAGTATTGCTATACGGCAAGAGTCAAGTCATAGCTTTATATCCTGTTTCAATTGTAAGTATCTTTCTTTCGAGGTAAGTGGATGTTATTTTCTTTCTCAAATGATATTATTTCTTCAATATCATTATCTGTGAAATATTGGTTGGAACTTTTTATCAAATTTGGAACTTTTTTCGTGTCGGGGTTCTTTATTCATGAATTATTATTCACGAAGTTACTATTCATGAGTTACTTATTCACGAAAGTTCTATTATTCACGAAAGTCTTATTCACTTAAGCGTGAAGATGTTTTTTGTGAAATTTCTATCTTTTGGTGTTTGAGTTATTATTCACGATATCAAGACTATTCATTCACGATACACTACATTATTCACTTAATAATCAAGACTATTCAATTTAAAAAATGAAATTTCTTCTTTTTGTCCAAAATATCTATTATGGATACTAGCTTTGATTGATCCATGTTTTGATCATTCTTGAATTTTACACCACTATGATTATTTTTGAGGTATTTTTGGACGTGGATAAAACAAAGTACTAATCCTTAATCCTTAATCCTTGTCATTTTGTTTCATTGGATTCGCTTTCTTTAAAAAAATATTTTCATCATCCTCGGTCTTAAATGATGATATTATTGAATATCTTTGGCCCGTAGTGCAAAAGATGAATGATTTATGATGAATATCTTTGGCCAAGAAAGTGCAAAGATGAATGATTTATGATGAATATCTTTGGCCCGTAGTGCAAAGATGAATGATTTTCGATGAATATCTTTTGGCCCGAAGTGCAAAGATGAACAGTGTTTAGATGAACATGATTAATCGTGGTGAATGTCCTTGCTTTTGTAGTGCAAGGATGAATATTTGATCCCGAGATATATATTGATTGATGTTACAGGATAAAAATAGACGATGAACTTTAAAATTCATACATGAAGATAGTAGTTTGCATTCTCTACTTAACTCTTCTAATGAATTATTATTTCATTGCGAATATTGATTTAAAACTTGTTGTCTATTGTATTCTATTATATTTTTCCCCGTTGAAGATTAACGATAATTTTGTTGTATATTATCTTAGTCATAATATTCTTTCTTTGGTTAGTTGAGCTCACCTTTTCCTTTTTGTTCCATTTTTCTTCTCGTGAGGCGAGAATATAAGCGAAAGTACGAGTCGGGGTATGGAATGAAAGTTCTAGGAGAGTTGTTTAGTAGTCCTCACCATTGTTGTAAAATAATGTATCAATAATTATGATGGGGATTTATTTGCGTGTGGATATTTATGCAGATGGCAATATCTCGTATTTAAACTCACAGTTTATATGTTGTAATAATAAAGTTGTAGTTATTTCGTACTCATGTATTTGGCGACTCAGAATGGGTTGGATGGAATGGACCTATTTTGGGGCGTCACATTTATGAAATCTTTATTCACGAGTTACTTATTCACTAATTTTAATAGTAACTTGTCCTTTCTTGGTTTTCCAAGAGTTATTTGACCCTTCAAACTTTCCAAGAGTTATTTGCCTCTTCTTGTTCCAAGAGTTAATTGCCCTTCATGAATAGTAGTTGTCTCTTCAATATTACAAAGAGTCATTTTAACCCTTCGTTAAAACCAAGAGCCACTCTCGGTTCTTCTATAAATAAGCTCATTCCTTCATTATTTCTTATTTAATTCACTAAAACTCTAGAGAGAGAAATTATAGAGAGAAAGAAGAAGAGTTTTCTACTACTTCACTACTTGATATCTAGTTTCTTTTACTGTAGTGGGTGTTATTTTTTCTTATTCATGAAGAGAACTTCTGTTATTCCATTCTTTATTATTCTCATTGGAATAACTCGTGACACGCCAGACATACCACTCGTACTTGGTGAAATCCTTATATTATTCCATTCTTTATTATTCTGTTAGAATAACCTGTATACGCGGTATACCCTATACATAACCTGTATATGCGACATACCCTATACTTGGTGAAATCCTTATGTTATTCCATTCTTTATTATTCGGTTGGAATATCCTATCTGTGTGTTTTACACTGGACCTGGTTTTGTCTTTATTATTCTGTTGGAATATCATGTCTGTGTGTTTTACACTGGACCTGGTTTCGTTACTTATTATTCTGTTGGAATATCCTGTCTATGCGAAGTACCGCATGTATGGTGATTTCTTTTGTTATTCCATTCTTTATTATACCTAGTTGGTTAAAGTTTTGACTTCTATACTCCATGAAATTAGTGAAATATCCTTCATATTCAAGGCTTCATCCAAAGATCTTTTCATGGAAATATTTTTCTGAGCATTCTTGAATTTTACTCTACAAAGAAGTATCATGTTAACAATTTGGACGTTATTAGTTATTGGATAAATTAATTCGTGAACTTGTTTTATTGAATTCTTATATCATTGTCATCATCCTCATGTTTATATTTTACAAAGTCACCTGTGGCCTATAGTGCATAGATGGACTAGGTATGATTATGACCAGGGATTATTCGGTATAATCATGACCGTAATGTTACAAATGATGTGATAAAAGTCCTCATTGGCCCGTAGTGCATTGATGGACAGTTGTTGGCATGATCATAACCATTGATGAATACACAAATATTCCTGGCCCGTAGTGCATGGATAATAGTGGTCGTGATACTAAAGAATATCCTTGGTTGTAGTGCAGGGGTGATTCGATGATGTGATTTATTTATTAATTGTCGAGTCTCAAAGAATAAAAGTGATGAAAAACCTTTTAAATCATAAAAGATAGTAGATTTTATTCTCTACTTGACTCTTTTAATGGATTGCTTATTCCGCTGCAGTTAAACTTGTTGTCTATTGTATTTTATCAGTTTAACATTGTTGAAGGCTAATGATAATTTATTCTGCATTATCTTAGTCATAATATTTCTTACTGGGCTAGTTGAGCTCACCCTTTCTTTCACTGTTCTCTTCAGAAAATGAGAACGTAGCAGGGACTAGTCGGGGGACGGAGTGATGGTCCAGATGATAGCATTAGTAGTCCTCACTATTCTATGAAATAGTGTGATAATAATTGTAATGAGGACTTATTCTGAGAGTGGATATTGTCTAGAAGATAATATTTGTATTAAAACTCACAACTTTTGTTGTATATTTAAGATTGTATTTATATTCTGTACCATGTATCTGGCGACCCAAGATGGGTGATGTATACCTATTTTGGAGGCGTCACATGTCTATTATGGTTACTATATTTGATTGTATCTATGGTTTGATCTTCATTCTTAAATTTTACTATACTATGGTTTATTATGGAGTATTTTTAAACTTGGATTATCTAAAGTACGAATCCCTAATCTTTGTCCTTGTATCTCACTGAATTCGTTCTTTAAAATATTTTTCATTATCCTCAGTCCTTAATGGTGATACTTCATGAATATCTTTGGCCTGTAATGTAAAGATGAATGATTACCTGATGAATATCTTTAGCCCGTAGTGCAAAAATAGACACGTGTTGAGATGAACATGACCAACCGCTGATACAAATGAATATCTTTGGCCCGTAAAGTAAATATGAATATTTGATTCAAGATGTATATTGATTGATGTTACAGGGATAAATTATTGATAATAGACTTTTAAATCATAGAAGACAGTAGATTTTATTCTCTACTAAACTCTTCTAATGAATTGTTATTTTCTCTGTGAATATTGATCTAAAACTTGTTGTCCATTATATTTTATCTGATTTATTGAAGGCTAACGATAATTTGTTGTTCATTATATTAGTCATAATATTTTTTTTTGGGCTAGTTGAGCTCACCTTTTTCCTTTTTGTTCTATTTTTTTCTCAGGAAACGAGAGTATAACAGGAATCTGTCGGGGTATAGAGTGATAGTCCTAAACAGTTGTTTTAGCAGTCCTTACTATTTTTATAAAATAGTGTATCAATAATTGTAATGAGAATTTATTTGAGTGTGGATATTGTCTAGAAGATAATACTTGTATTTCAACTTATAGTTTATGTGTTATTGTATTTTGTACGATAATTGTATTAATAAAGTTGTAGTTGTTTATGTACCATGTATTTGATGACTCGAAATGAGTAATGTATACCTATTTTGGGAGCGTCACACTAATTATAGTTGCAAACGTAGGTACGATTGCATAAAATTAATCCTATTAAAATATGAAATTTAATTATTATTTTTTCACATTTTTTGAACTATTGTGGTGACTAAATTAAACCTAACTTTTAAAATTCTAATTTATACAATTTTAAAGGGATTTAAAGATCCAGAGTTTAACTATAATTCATAATTAGATATGAATATTTAATTATAAATAAGCAACTAAGTATTAAGAAAAATGTAGACAGTGTTATTATTATAGTATTGGAGTGTTTTTTTCAAATTTATTTTGTTCAATTATAATATTTCACAACATCTTATATATTCCAACCCATGTTAATTTTTGAGTTGTGAGTCTAATGAATTTAAATAAATACATACACACACACACACACACACACACACACACACACACACACACATATATATATATATATATATATATATATATATATATATATATATATATATATATATCTATGAGTTACGAGCGGGTGTTTAAAAGCGAAAACAAACAACAAATCTGAATCAAAAAAAAAAAAAGACACGCGGGTCGTGAATAGGAAACACGGGTCAAAAGCTCACATTCGGGTCCTAAATAGAACACCTAATTTACGTAGGAAACCGATCTCAAGCTAAAGAAGGAAAGCTGAGTAAAGGGTCGATAAGAAAAAAGGGGGAAGACCGGGTCACAATCTCTCTTCTCTGCTATGTGCTCAACCATTTGCTCAGATAAGAAAAACACATTTCTCTCCCTGCGAATTCTCAGAAACCCTTTCACTGATTCACAAATTATGCCGATTCTCTCTCCCCAATTCTTTCTTCCCATTTGAAAAGAAACGATTCTCGTATTCCTGGTTGACCCGATCGGAAGGTAAAGATCTGAAGCAAATCGGATTGGAAGGTAAACGATTCTCGTAAAGATTGGTACTTAATTATATTTTGTAATTTCTGTTTTGGGGTTTGAGTAGATACAAAGATCTAGGGTTTGTTTTGCTTCAAAGATTTAGGGTTTGTTTTTGGGGGAAGTGTATTGGTGATTTTGTTCTATGTTATGAATATCTTCTTTACTGAAAAACATACATGATGAGATAGTATTTTTGAAAAACTTACATTCAGTTATTTGTCCATTTGAATTTTGAAGTTGTTGGGTCATTCCATTTTGAGTTTGATTTCAAGGCTTTTAAGCAGAAATTCACATTTTAAATGGGACATTAAATGCAGTTATTTAATATATTTTGGTTGTGGTTTTCACTGTTTTATCATATTATGAAATGTTAATTACCAAATTTGATCATTATAGGTTTTAATCAAAATGGATAACGTTGAAGCAGAGTATGAGGTGTGAGAAAATTTAGAGCGAAAAGAAGGGGGGAATGTAGACTTTGAATTAGAGAGTGGGCTAAATGAGGAACCTAGTGTTGAGTTAGATCCTAAATCTTCAGATAATTTGTATAATCCTCAAGTAGCACCAGAGTTGAAACCAAAAATAGGTCAAGAATTTCAAACACTAGATGATGCTTTTAGTTTCTACAATGCATATGCAAAAAGAGAAAGTGGCTTTAGTGTTCAAATGGGTCGAAAAAAAGAGACGGGGAAGTAGTGAGATCATAAGGAAAGAGTTTGTTTGTTGGAAACAGGGAATGCTACAACAAGATGCTTAACATTGAGGCAACAAGGCGCAGGGATCAATTAAAGAGGGTTGTAAAGCAAAACTTGCTATTGTGATGACACCTTCAGACTTATATGTTGTTAGTGTATTTGTTGAGGGTCATTGTCACCCATTAACAACTCCATTTAAAAACATATTTTTGCCATCTCACCAATAATATATCAATCGCCAAAAGGCCCCGACTAACAAACTTCAGATGGTAAATATACCATCGCATCAACAATTCAATTTGCTTGGAGCAAGCAATCGGGGTTTGAGAATATTGGTCAGACGCAAAGAGATTTGTATAATCTCGAAAAGAGATAAGCTTAATGAGATGAAAGGACATGATGGACATATGTTGCACGAGTTTTTAATGGGTGAACAAAGAAAGAATCCATCATTTTATTTCAAAATTGAGTCAAATGATGAAAACATGATTACTCATTATTTTGGGGTCGATTCAACCTCTGGGACGGGCTTATAATTTTTATGGTGATGTAGTGATCTTTGATACTACGTACGACAACACTAATTCCAGATGGATTAATTTTTGCACCACTAATGGGGGTTAATAATCATGGTCAAACAATAATATTTGTATGTGCATTCTTGAGTAATGAGACCATAGATTCATTTGTTTGGCTTTTCAACCAATTTTTGGAAGCCATGTCAAGTGATGCCCTAAGATGATCATTATCGATCAAGATCCCCGCTATGACAAATGCAATTTCACAAACTCTACCAACAACATTTCATAGATATCAGTAGTTGGCACATTTTAACTAAATTTTCTAAGAAGATAGATTCAGTTAAATACAGTGCTTACTATAAGGATTTTTCAAATTGCATATGGAAAACAAAGATTAAGGAATAGTTCGATTTGAAATGGATAGAGTGGGTTGAGAAGAGTGGGTTAAATGACAACAAATGGCTACAATCAATGTTTGAAATTCGTGCTAAATGGGTGCCGGCATATACGAATCATGTTTTCTATTTGGAATGTCAAGTAGCTAACGAAATGAAAAGCTCTCACCATTTTTCAAAAAATATGTTTCAAAAAATAATTCATTGGTGGATTTTATGATTCAGTTTGGTAGGGACTGAAAGCGCCAACGTCATGAAGAATTATTGGCAGATCACAAAGACATGATTGAGAAGCCTAAAATAAAAATGCTTCACAATTTTTTGGTGCATATGGTTGATATCTATACATATGATATATTTTTTAAGTTTCAGGATGAGATGTGGGAGAGCTTGACTTTTAAATTTGAGCTTATAGATGAGGATGAAGATCACTGTGTGTACACCATTGCAAGAAAAAGTGGCGGTAATTATCCATTGCGACAAATTCATTATGACAAGGTTAAGGATTTTGCTTCATGTACTTGCAAAAAATTTGAGAGCATGGGGATTCCTTGTAGACACGTGTTGGGATATTTGCACAAAATGCATGATTATGGAATATTGCCAAGTCAATACATTTTGAGTAGATGGACAAAAACAGTTAAATCTGGGGTAGTCATTGATGGTAGTGGCATTGAGATAACTGATAACAGGTCATATTTACTGAAGCGGAGTCAATTAATGCAACTAGCCTTAGATATGGTGGACAAGGCCCTTACTAGCAAAGAAGCAACTAAGGTCTATATTAATGCTTTGAGTGGTGCACATGATAAAATTAATCAAATGATTAGTTGTGGTACAAGTTTTGTTGATACTGTAGAACGAAGTCAAATTCCAAGTGTAGTTGCTTCAGGGAGTGGGGGTAGCAACTACTACAACAAATAGAGTTAAGTGCGTCCAAAGGGTTGTGGTAAAAGGCTTAAGGGAGGGAAAGAGAAAGCATTAGGGGGACCAAAAAAATCTAAAGCTAGACGAGCAGAATAGTAATGGGTGTGGTTTGGTTCACAAACACACACAAAAAGAAATTGTCCCAACCTTACAACCTGGAAAGAAATTTGTAAATTTTGCATTTGTTTTCATATATATTGTTGTATCTAATTGTGTTTATTAGATGTCATTTTTTTGTTGCAGTATTCACCTTGTCATGATGGCGCAACTCCCAAACCCAAGTGTAGATATTGATAGTTATTCATCTCAGTGATTGTATTTTGTCAACTAACATTGTATATTGTTACCGCAATTATGTATCGATTTGAATCGGAATTATATATCGCAATTATGTACTATTTTCAAATCGCAATTATGTCTCGATTTGAATCGAACGGGGAGAGAGAAGATGAGGGAATGAATTGCTACGCAATTTATAAATCGAATCGCAACTTTACAAATCGAATGAATCATGGATGAATAAAGACGAGGAATGAATATATATCATCCTGCCTATGGGAATGAAGATGTAATGAGGGAATTCTGAAGATGTAATGAGGGAATGAACTACAATTATGTACTGAATGAACTGCAATTATGTAGAAGCTGTATTTTTTTACTTTTGGATATTAGACTATGACATTGCAAAATTTGAAAAACTGTAAGGTCTGTTTTCTTTGAAAAACTATGTATTTGGTGTTATGACAGGGTCTCTGTATTACCAAGTGCTGCAGTGATAGTGATGCTGCAGTTCCTTTTTGTTATAATACTGTTATCAAAAGTTTGGTTAGAAATAGTTTCATTTCTATTAGCTATAGAAATTAGTCATGTGTTTTCCTTAAATCCTGCAGGAGACAACTATAACCTCCATCCATGTATGTGTTTATGAAATAGAAGGTCCTTTATTTGTCCCAGTTGATCATATATTGGTTGACAGAGAAGTTATGGTTGATTGGTGCTGATGAACTATGATATTGCTACTGGATGCACATTGGCAATTTGGCAGTACATGACTCTTGCTTTAATGACTTTATCAAGCAAGTTATAGTTTCACCTTAATGTCTGTATTACCAAGTCTGTCGCAGTTGATAGTGATGTCAGAAGATACATGACTCTTCACAGCACTTCCAAGGCAATTAGCTTCCTAGATGAAGTCTTTGAATTGGGGCTTGAATTCATACGAAGAGAATGAAAGCTACCCCAAGGATAAGCGATTCATGGGTTATGTTCATGACGCTTTTTTGCAAAGTTGGTTAAGAACTTAAGATGATATTTATTATCAAAGAGATCTATATTTCAAAATGAATATTATCTCGACTCTTGAGTCCTTTTAGTAGAATCTTCAATCATTCCATACAGAGAACATTGGGTGCAACTAAGTGTACCATTTCTCTCTCCAGACAAGTTAATACAGGAAACATGTACTGCCATATTTTAGTAAATGAGTCCAATCGAGTTTTACCAAGCAAAGACTCATCTAATATATATTTGAGTTTTCGAGTCAAGTCAAGTTTTAAACGATCATTGATTTGGTGGAACAAACTCAGCTCGAATAATAAACGTGTAGCTCCCATACATGTACTGCCATATATTTGAGTTCACACAAATAATTAGCATAACAGTAATGAGCATGTAGTCAGTATTATAACATTCTAGTTGGGGAACATAGTACTTTTCATACCATAAATCCACCAATCTCATACATAACGTGTTGGTTAAATAACGAACATTATCAAAATTACAAACGATTTAATAAAATTAACAACACCGCATACATAACATTAATAATTATGACAAATCGTTGAGTTAGTTGCAATTGACGAATTTCAATCTTCATCATCGTTAATTCGTTGGAGTCGTTAGAATTCGTTGGATGAGTTGTTACATTTAAACGCTCAGATGTGTCCATTTGCAACCTCCCTTAATTATGCAACACTCGAATATATTCGTCACACCAGCCGATAAAGTTACCACATTGCTGCATATTTTGGGACACAATAAATTTATTCACTTATGTAAAAGGAATAAGTATAAAAAATTGGCAATACATAAATACATACCATTCTTGGGCAAGAATAATAGTGTCTACCCGGATTCTTTTCCGACATTGAAAGTTTTACTATACAAGGGCCTGTACCACAACGACATATGAACGGAGGCCATACGGATGTAGCAGTAGACGAATTTGATGACATGTTTTCTATCAGCAAACAGGCATAAAAAATAAACTTAAAGACTTTAGTTACTTCCAAAATGGTCTACCTGGTTCATGGGAACCATGTGGAAGAGGTTGAGAAAGTTAATCAGCCTAGTTTCATTGTGCAAGAAATTGTTTCATTGTTATAATAAATGAAGTTTTAACAATTTTTAAATAAGAGCATATTAAATAAACAGATAAATGATGCTGGGTAATATTGCAAATAAGAGCACATTACATACCACCAAAATAGATACTAGCAAATCCTGAAAACCATGATTTCAAACCAAGTACTATCCACCCTTTATTATAACTGAAATCAAAAGACTAGGAAGTTTTGTTCTTCCTTCTTTTCATTGATGACATGATTAATGAACTTTTATCAACCCAAAATGTAAACATAATCGCAATAAAAGGCCTACAACTTTAAATAACTTATTTTCGTATTAACAGGGGGCAATGGGTTAACCATCCAAAGAAAACCAGAATTGACCAGTGATACTGCTTTGGGCATCATATTATAAATGAAGTTTTAACAATTTTTAAATAAGAGCATATTAAATAAACAGATAAATGATGCTATGAGACGTGAAGTAAAGATGTTGTATGTTTTATCATTCAGGTTAATTAACTCTTCACTAAAGCCCTACTAAGAGATGACATCATTAAACCAGACTCAAAACAGCTCTAACTGCCTAAGAGTTGATCAGAATACTCGAGAAAGTTGTAATCAAGACGATCAAAACAACATAATCCTCTTTTTTCTTCAGAATAATTTCATTCAACTATGTGCTGTGCCAATAAGAAAAATGTGTAAGAATGCATACTGCAGCAGGAAACGTGATATTGAAAAACATGTCTTTTGATACATTACTAAAGCCCAAGTTTCTTAAAAGAAAATAAAGGAAAAAACCTCAATAGGGATCCTGAATAAGAAAAAACCTATAATTTTAGAAAACTTAATCGCCAATCAAATTTTTTTATTTTCGCTAAGACAATCAAAAAATTAAATTCAGCATAAGGAAGAAGACAAAACTAACAGGGGAACTTATTCGGTCAACAAGAAGTTACATGGGGCAATCAGATACTTAATGAACATCAACACATAATATTTAAAGCAGAAAAACACTGGTGAAACAAAAGATTACTCTTTAAAAAGCAACTTAAGTGATTACGTGCTCATGGAGGAATTTACATATAGAGAAGCATTTCGTAAGATTGTTAGAACAAAATTTTAAACTTATTAAGGAATCATCTAAGTTACATATTAAGCTATAACGTATAAACAGTAGGACAAAATGAGACATGTAGAAAAATGTGGGTGCTCGCATTTAATGTTTGCTCTTCCATCTGAGAAGTGGCATACCATCTGAGAGAAAAAATATACCTTTTTGATCTGTGTAATTCGCGATAGTTTTCGAGGGTTTCCTATGGACCAAATTGAGAGAATCGCCCTTGCTTCCTTATTTGCTTGCTCTGGCTTGCATTAAATCCATGAACACCCAAATACAGTAATTACTAATAATTCCAATTAATAATACCCATTATTAATGTGTTTTTCTTATCTGAGCAAATGGTTGAGCACGTAGCAGAGAAGAGAGATTGTGATCCGATCTTCCCCCTTTTTTCTTATCTGACCCTTGCTTTGGCTTTCCTTCTTTTGCTTCAGATCGACTTCCTTCTGTGTAATTAGGTTTTCTATTTAGGACCCGAATGTGAGCTTTTGACCCGCGTTTCCTATTCACGACCCGCGTGTCTTTTTTTTTTTTTATTCAGATTGCTTTTTTGTCCGCTTAACACCCGCCTCCGTAACTCGGGTCAGATATATATATATATAAGTTTTCCCAAACTATAAGACTATTAATCATACTTTGAAATTTTTAATCAACTGATTAACTACTTTTATAGATAAATTATAAATTATAATATTATATATTCAAAATTTTATATTGTTGTTCATGTGATTAATTAATTTGAAAAAATAATTTCAGCAATAACAAAAAAAAAGAAAGAAAGAAGATAAAATTAATAATTTTGATATGATAGAACTATTGTAAACTTATGGTCACTATAGTAGGATAAAAAAAAATTATTTTATTTTATTAACTTTTTATTTTTAATTAGTTTATAGAGAGAATTGTTATTATTTTTTTTTGTCTCACTTTGATGATAAAATAAAAATAAATAAAAAAAATAAAAAAACAAAGAAAATACATAAAAAAATAATAATAATAAAAAAAAATAACTTCCGAAAATTTCAGTATGGGGAGTCATATGACCCCACTAGAGTCGCTGGTTCCGCCCATGTTGAATGGTATGAATTGTGAATAACATGAATTGACTAAATTAGTTTGGGTATTCAAGTTAATTGATTATCACTTGATCATCTAAAATTAATAATTGGTTATATTACTTGCATATAATTGATATAAAATGTAATAAAATTTTATTACGTGTAGGCCTGTTAATAACAGGCTGTTATATATTTCGTCGGTCTAGCAAGATGACATCAGCAATAACAACGTGTACCTCATCCAACTTGGCAATATTTCATTGGTCCTTCCGACCTCATTTACACTTTCCACGTAGACCTTCCCCTCAACGATCCAATATAACCACCGTCAAGTCAAGACGTTCCTCAGGAAAAAACTAAAAACTGACGGGTCTCTCACACATACATGTAAATGTAAATGTAAATGTAATATTCTAATCTTCTTCTCATTTCTAAAACCCTAGGAATTCAAGTAATTACAGCAATGTTGAAGATCTCTTTGAGTTTAGGGCTATTTATATCCCTTTTAGTCGCCTGTTTTCAACCCCTTCCGACCCAATCAGCTGTATCAAGCATAAATCTAGGTTCAGAATGGATAAAAGTCGCCGTAGTAAATCTAAAACCCGGCCAAACCCCAATCTCCATCGCCATCAACGAGATGTCGAAGCGAAAATCCCCGGATCTTGTTGCTTTTCAGTCCGGCAATCGGTTGATCGGGGAAGAAGCCGCCGGCGTCGTCGCACGGTACCCAGATAAAGTCTATTCTCACTTTCGGGACTTAATAACTAAGCCCTACGATTTCGCCAAAAAAACCCTACACTCAATGTACTTGCCTTTCGACGTCGTTAATGACGCGCGAAGAGGTGTAGCTGGGTTTAGGATTAGTGATGATGAGATTTATTCGGCGGAGGAATTGGTAGCTATGGTGTTGAGTTATGCTTCCAATTTGGCTGAGTTTCAAGCGAAGGTTCAGGTGAAAGATACCGTGATTACGGTGCCGCCTTATTTTGGGCAGGCGGAGAGGAGGGGTTTGCTTCAGGCGGCAGAGTTGGCGGGGATCAACGTGCTTTCATTAGTTAATGAGCATGCGGGAGCGGCGCTTCAGTATGGAATTGATAAGGATTTTTCGAACGAGTCGAGGAATGTGGTGTTTTATGATATGGGATCCGGGACTACTTATGCTGCTCTTGTTTATTTTTCGGCTTACAAGACAAAGGAGTATGGCAAGACTGTTTCTGTAAACCAGTTTCAGGTAATTTTCTGTTCCTTATTAATTCAATAGTCAGTATTCTCACTGTAAGTTAATTTAGTATAATAAGTGTTATTTTCCAAAAAAAAAAGAAATAAAAAGAAAAGAAATCCCCCTTCTGATTGTATAGCCCATACTTGTAACTGGGATTTGGCCAACCCTCTGTTAATAAAAGGAGTACAGTTTCCTTTGAATGTTTCAAAGGAAATTCACATATTTTAGGACTTGGGGGTATTAGGTTTGAAACTTTAAATACTGTCAAACAGGACTACATATTATTATTATAATTATAATAGAAAACTCACAGAACTCGCATAATTTAGTAGTAGTAATAAGAGTGATACTTTAGTAGTATTAATAAGAGTGATACTACCAGAACGAACGGTACATGAAGTTGAAAGAATTAATTCAATAATAATTGACTCCATCCTTAGACATGGATTAATGGATAGAAGAAATATAGAAAGTAATAATAGTTTACCTTGTTTGGAACCCATGATGAATGCAGTGGAATTGATCTTTTATGGATGAACAAGTTACTACCCCCTTGATGCCCTAGATATTGGCTCGATGAGAAATCCTCAATAACCTTTAGGTATTATGAAATCTTTAAGTGTGTAGGATCAAGGGAGATGACCTACTTCTTTATTTATATTATTCCTTATTAGTAACCTAGTGGACCTACTCATCACAAGTCTAAAGGTTTACGCAAATAATTAGAGTCAATATGTTAATTAAGACTAATCAATTAGCATGGTTTTATATAAATACAATTAATATTTCTTAATTAGACCAATCGATTAGTTTGATTTGATATACATACAATTAATATTACCCCACAAAATAATATTACAGAAGTACTTATTAGAAATACTACCCTGATTTTGTTTTGATATGATGAGCCTGTTAAACATAATTCGTGCTACGTATCTTGTGTGGTAATTAAGACCTTAATCTTTTAGTTATTCGTCTGTATAATTTGTCTCCCTGTCATAGTTTTGGATGGAGATTTGTTATAAAGAAGGGTAAAATTTTATGGATTCTTGAATCAAGGTTCCTATGTTATTAATTTCAAACATTGATGTAGGACAATTTGTAAAATGAATTTTGTTATTGATCGATAGATAAATAGAACTAGGATCTAAGCTCTGCGCTTAAATTATAGGGTTTAGAATTTCAACTTTGCTTATATTAACTCTAGATAGATATTTCTACTATATAAAGAAAGCCAATAATAATCTCAATAATAAGAATGTACTTTGGGTAAAGATTACATTGGTATTTAAACAAAAACAACTCTAAATTGGACTTGGAGACCAATAAAATAACAAAAGACAAAAATACCCCCAACAAATTAAAACAAGTCCATAATAATGAAATAAACAAAATAAATAAATAAGGAAACTAAATCATCGATCCCCATCAAACATTCAAGTATTAGTTTGTATTAACAAACGATTCTCGCCCAGGTAAGGAAGCAGTACCTTTCCTTGGCCTGGTGTGTGTTTGAAAATTCATCCATATCCCTTTACAGGGGATTTGTGAGATATATTGAAACATGTTGAGGATTTGATTAAAGAAAGAACAGTTTAGAAGAATTAAATTCAGAAATGTGTGTTGTATTATTTATTTTAAATACTTGTTTGGATTTATGATTGAGTACTAAGTCAATTGATTTATCAAAACATGTCATAGGCTCTTAGCATCCTTTTAATTTAATTATTTTCTTTTAAGAAATCGTATAGTCAGTATAATCTTAGTCTATAAATCTATTTTGTGTAATTATATTTGAAAGTAACTTGGTAATATCTTATTATGCTATCTAGCTAAACTTCAAATGTATTGCAGGTCAAGGATGTTAAATGGGACCCCAAACTTGGAGGTCAAGATATGGAACTAAGGCTGGTGGAGTACTTTGCAGATGAGTTCAACAAACAGATTGGAAATGGAGTTGATGTGAGTAAGTCTCCCAAGTCCATGGCTAAATTGAAGAAACAGGTTAAGCGTACAAAAGAAATTCTTAGTGCAAACACAATGGCTCCAATCTCAGTTGAATCTATTTATGATGATCGTGACTTTAGGTAGGAATTAAAGCACATTTTTCACTCTTTATTTCCATTGACCTCTATTCTTTTGCTCTAATACTGTCCGAGCGGCAGTTTCTTTTTAGAATGATTTATTATATAACATACACACTGTAAGAAGATGTCTTCCAAAATATATTCATTAATTTGGGAGCGGACATTATGTGAAAAAGATGTGAAATTAGTGAACATGTTTAAGTTAATTCACATTTCACTCGCTGAAGTACATGGGGTTTATAGTTGAAGTTTTTCATTAGAAGAATCTCTACAAGGAACTCATGGAAAAGCTACAGTTACTGCATGCTGCTGTTGTGGTAGAACAAAGGTTCTCTACTATATATATTTGTGTTTGTGTGAGTGTGTGTGTGTGTGTATATATATATATATATTGATAAGTAAAGGGTTCTCCACTGTATGTATCAAGCATTCAATGATCTATGGATTGAATCTCCCAATAATTTGAAAGATAGTGTATATGTGTATTCGGGTGGATTTGGGGTTTACTTTGCACAGCGTCTCTCTTAATTAGCATAAAACATTGTTTTAAAAGAACAATAGAATCATAGTAGAAGGAAAAAAAGAAGAACAGAGAGTGAGAGAGAGTGAGTCCACTTAGTTATAATGTGTGAGTGTTTATCAAATATACTTTTTGGTGAAACAAATATTTTATTTTATGTTTGCAAGTTACAGGAATATGATAAACCCGGTGATTGCACAGTTTGCTCACCTATATTTTTCCCCTGGGTGTGCAGGAGCACATAACTCGTGAGAAGTTTGAAGAACTCTGTGAAGATCTATGGGAGAGATCTCTTATCCCTCTTAAGGAAGTGCTCAAGCATTCTGGTTTGAAGGTTGATGATTTACATGCAGTGGAATTGATTGGAGGTGCAACTCGAGTACCAAAGTTGCAGGTCTTTATTAGTTTTACTTCCTATTGCAGTTACATCCTTTCACTTTGTTTGGTACTTGATTTTAATATTATTATGCTTTTGTTGTGATTTTAAACATGGACCCAAATAGATGGTGTATCTTATTTTGTTCAGTAGCTAATTTGTCAATATTAATAATTTTATTCGTTGATGTCCTAATTCTATTGGGATGAACTGCAAGAGTTCACTAATTAGAGTTGAGGAAATAAACAATACACAACCAGTTTTCCTTGTGATGTTGATTCACTTGCATTATCTTCATCAGTCCATCATACTGATTTATATTTTATTCTAAATTTTTTTATTTCTTTCCCATCTCACAGGCTAAGCTCCAGGAGTTTCTTGGGAGAAAAGATCTGGACAAACATTTGGATGCTGATGAAGCTATAGTTCTTGGTGCCTCATTGCATGCTGCCAATTTGAGTGATGGGATAAAATTAAATCGTAAACTTGGGATGATTGATGGTTCTATGTACGGGTTTGTGTTTGTTAGATGGTCCCGGTCTTTTGAAAGATGAAACCACAAGGCAATTGCTAGTACCGCGGCTGAAAAAACTACCAATCAAGGTGAAGTGCTTGGTGTTTATGCTAGTAGAGATGACAAAACATAGATTAAATCTTGGCATTTTGTATTTTTACTTGTACTGATTTGTCAATTTTCAACCACAGATGTTCAGATCCATTGTTCATAACAAAGATTTTGAAGTTTCTCTTGCCTACGAGAGTGAAGACCTATTACCACCTGGTGTTCTTTCACCAACATTTGCCCATTATGACGTGTCTGGTCTGACTGACGCTAGCGAGAAGTATGAGCTAACAATTTTTTTGGGTGCTTTTTAAAGTGAACAAATGTTTCTACTGTTACATTTGAGCTCTGTTTTGACCTCTGTTTTATAGGTATTCATCACGGAATCTATCTTCCCCACTCAAGGCCAGCCAGCATTTCTCTCTTAGTAGAAGTGGTATATTTTCATTAGATCGAGCAGATGCTGTTATAGAAATATCTGAATGGGTAGAAGTTCCCAGAAAGAATCTGACAGTAGATAACTCGACTTCTGAGTCCCCTAACATATCTGTTGAAGCAAATCCCAAGAATGAGTCAGAAGAAAAGAATGACAACTTGCACGCTGACAGTGGGCTGGGTAACACATCAGACTCCAGAGTAGATAATCAAAGCAACACGGATCTTGGTACAGAAAAGAAGCTGAAGAAGCGGACATTTAGAGTTCCACTCGAGGTGAGGATCAAGTACCTCAAATTTCTCCCCTCTCATTGACTTGAAGTGAACTACAAAGCATTTTAATTTCTGGCCATTTCAATTCCCTCTCTTTTTCAAGATCTGATTTGCCTTTTGTAGATTACTGAAAAGACAACGGGCCCAGGAATGCCTATTTCAAGAGAATCTCTTGCTGAAGCTAAACACAAATTGGAAGCATTAGACAAGAAGGACGCAGAAAGGAGAAGAACTGAAGAGTTGAAGAATAACTTGGAAGGGTACATATATGCTACTAGAGAAAAGGTTTGTAGTGATTGAGTAATTTTAAGCTACTATTGTTTGGCATCATAAAAACTAGTATCTGGCAGACACATGCGTTGCATGTGAAAAGAATATATGAAACACAAAAAATAAGTGGTTATAAAAAATTTTACTGAAAAAGTTAACACGTCAATTCCACTTCTCATACCATCGTATTTTATCTTCTCAATTTTCTCATTAGTTTTACTCCACGTTCAATTCACAACACTTGCAGTTTATTCTCAAGATTCCAAGATTCACCTATCCTCTCTCCCTAATAGATAACTAACTTTAAAGGGTAAGAGAGGAAACAAAAAAGGATAGATAACTAACTTTAAAGGGTAAGAAAGGAAACAAAAAAGGCTTCACTTTGGTGTTTACACCAAAAGTAACCGTCAACATCTTCCTCCCACTTTATAATAAACATGTTGTCTTAATCTCTTGAATTGTTTTGACACTGATGCGTCAATCAGCACCTCCAAATTAAGATTTTGGTCAACACACGAGCTTTGACTTTGACCGCCACTTGACCGCCTTAATTTTGTCGGAAAACCTACAAAAAATCCACTGGAGTTGGGCTCCGGGAGGACTCTCCGATGCTTAAGTTAGAACACTCATATGGAGGGAGAGAATTATTATTAGAGTAAATCACGTACCTTAAATGTGCTGGAACATATCTTATTTATGGCAAGAAAGTCCTATCCTTCAAGAGTTAAGAAGTAGAATCCTACAAGGATTTAGAGTCCTTTTAGGTTGCTAATCTTTAGCTGATCAAGCTTTTTTGGGAATTCTATCCTTTATTGGATTTAATATGCTTCTAAAATACTTAGTGAGAAAAATTATTATATTACCCTTCATTAATAGGGTTCTAGAAATAACACGTGACAACTTGCCATTGGTGGTTTTTTTTACCCACATCAGACACCATAAGCTCAAGCTCATGATTTAGAATGTTCAGTGAATGTTATTTAGAATTAGTCTTGTATGCTTAACAAGTTTCTAAATTCATTTTCTCTTTTAGCATTTTTATATGACTTCATTACGAGCTTTTATGTGCGTTACTACCTCCATCAAAATTTTCATGCTCCAAGGGAAATCCATGATGGTTATCTTTGTTTGCTATTGTGTCCTCTTTAACTTTTTTATTTTGTTGTGTACTTGTGTTGCATAATTATCCCTTCACACGGTCTGCTGCTTTAACTAAACCTAGGCGTCTCTTTAAGTTTACGCTATGCTTTTGCAGTTGCTCCGCATAGGCATGACCTTAAATTTGGTGTTTTCTTCTGCTGCTTCTATAATTGCTGATAGCCTATGTCTTCTGAATTTGTGATCTGAAGTGGATTGTTGACTTCCCTTTCCTTTCTCATGTTGATGACACTTTTGTGCCAGCTCGATTCAGATGAATTTGAAAAAATTTCCTCCATCCAGGAACGCCAGTCTTTCTTTGAAAAGCTTGTTGAGGTATGCTCTCTATCTCTGACCGCCCTGTCTCTGTTGCTCACCCATTGTGTGTGGTTTCGCATTTTCCATTTTCTTTATAAATTTTTTTTTGCTGAGGGGGTTTGTTAGATTTTCAGTGTGTAATCATTCCTTGGTCTGGACTTTTGAATCCAATGGAACACTCCATTTCAGGTGCAGGATTGGTTGTATACAGATGGCGAAGATGCTTCTGCTGATGAATTTCAACAGCGTCTAGATTCAATTAAAAGCTATAGGTGACCCTATTTTTTCAGGTATTCAATTACCATTCATCAACTCAAAATTGTAAAAGATTGTCATGTTACAGAGCAGCTCTTATACACAATTACATGATGTAGATATAATGAATATACTGCACGACCAGCATCATCAGAACAGGCTAGAAGATACTTTGGTGAGCTTCAACAGGTAAATAAGATTCTAAGCCTGACTTTATATAGGGCATTAGTTTTGTAGGTGTGGTATTTGGTTTCAACCTTGTAACAATTGGTAGGCTGTTACCAAGGTCAGCATCTCTACTAGGCTCTCTGTTCAATGTTTAAAATCTGTCTACATCACAAGGCTCTCTCTTCATCTCAAATCTGTTTAAATGCGATCAAGATCCTCAAATTGTAGATCCCACGAACCTAGTTGCATTCTCATTATAACAAGGAGTGGGGTTATCATGGGCACCATATAACAATTAATAATGACAACAAATTAACTTTAAGTGGTATAATTAATGAGTACGCTTATCGTATGCTTGTTTGAGTCAGCAGCCAATCCATTATCCTTTTATGATATTATCTTACCTTTTTTCTTTCTTAAACACCTGCAGATTGTTCAAGAATGGGAGACGAAGAAATCTTGGCTTCCAAGACACAGAATAGATGAGGTCCTTTAATTTCTTTTCATCTGATTCTGCTTCTCTGTATGGCAGTATTGGAAATTTGATTAGTTAGTATTGTTGATAAGTATTAAACTCATTTTCTGAGCATAAAATGTTGCTTTCAGATATTGAGTGCTGCCGAAAAGGTCAAGAGTTGGTTGGATGAGAAGGAGGCTGAGCAGAAGAAGTAAAGTTTATTTCTTTTCCTTTATCCAAACAATAAAACTTTGCGTCTTTGGCTTTTTCTGCTGTCTTTCAGTATATTCTGTTCTGTTATGTTTTTTTACCCCTTTTGGCATGGGTTGATGAGATGGTGCGTCTTGGTTCATTTATTTATTTTATTGGTAGATCCAATTTTTACATTAGAGTGGAATATATTGTACCTCTGATTAAGAAAGTACATTTTGACCTCCTCTGAGCATGTTAGACGCATGTGTTGTTTATTCGGTTTATGTTGCAAGAAAAATTCCTTGATGTTATCTTCTTGGCTTTGTTGAGAGGAGGAATTTCAAGTTCTTGGTTGAGAGGAGGAATAATGGAGTTGTTTAAGTTCATGATTGATTTAATTTGCTACTCGATTACATCGAAAGTGGATTTGATTATTCTAGTGATTTGTTTAACAACTACTGTAATGCACATCACTGGCATCATCAGCACATGCAAATCATTTGAAGTGCATTGCAAATGTACATTCCCTATTTGAAGTGTTTTGTTCTCTCCTGAGAATTTGTCCTAGTTCTTTTCTTTCATCCGCCCTTGATTGTTCTAGTGCCTGATCTTGTCAACAAATTTTTTTTAACAGGACTTCTGCTTTTAGCAAACCGGCGTTTATATCTGAAGAAGTATTTGGAAAGGTGTTCGATCTTCAAGACAAAGTATTATTGCGCACTCCTTTCCCTTAACAAGAATAACTGGTTATTTTTTAATTTCTCTAGAAATATGATACCTGTTTTGCTGACCAGTGATTATTCATCTAGGTCGCAAGCATTAATCGGATTCCCAAGCCAAAGCCAAAAATTGAGAAGTCTGTCAAGTATGAGACTGAGGGTAATGGTGATAAATCGGATACCAGTAACTCATCCTCCAAGGACAATACCTCCCAAAAAGACCATACAGAAGATGAATTGGAGAGAACAGCCAATGAAAAGGCAGATACTGATTCCAAGGCCCATGATGAGTTATGATCATTACTTATATAACATACGGAATCAACTCGCCTTACAGAATAGAATATATATGGATGATGGGCAGGGGATTAGGTAGATAAATAGTAGAGTCGCCCCAAATTTTCAGGTGGTATGTTTTTTGTTGCCATTCTCTTGATAATTATTTATGCATATATGGTACTATACCAAAGTAAACCCTACTACTGTTTGGATGAGTTTGACTTTTTTCCTTTTTATAGGGAAGTTATTTTGGGGAATGATAATGTACTGAACAGGTGACGTATATTTCAGATTACGGATACAACATTGTGGGTTTCAGAATCAGAATATTCTTTTGATAATTATCTTCCAACCCCATCCTTTGTGTCTACTGGAGAGGAAAATTTTCAAGTTCTTGATGGTTGAGTCTCTTCAGGTTGACATTTGAAGAAGAAATTTTCATACGTGTGATATTTTTGAGACAATTTAAACACAACCATCGGGTTAAGTAAGACTCTTTGGTTATTTTCATGTCATCTATGCGTTTCACGTGCAAAAAGACGACTCCATTTGAAGAAATTTGGATGTTCTCTCATCACAATGTACGGCACAATTTCCATAACCAGATGTGCTTATTGCCTGCCTCTAAAAATTTTGAAGTTGTGGCATACAAAATGATGACTCGATGATGAGGTGCAATATGATTCTAATTTTTCAATGGATTTTATTTTATTTTAAAAAAAATTAATTACAAAACATGATCCTTTGATGATTAATGTTTTACTACCAGAATTTATAATCAGAAAAACTTGCAAGAAAAGTGTGTAGAATCAATTGGGAATTAAAAAAGCCTATCAAGATAATAATAAAAGTATGAAAGTTTATTAGAAAATAAAAATCGGAATCAAAGTAATAGCGGCTTGAACTCGATGATAGATATCAAGAAGAAAACTAGTGTTTCCGAATAAATGTATAACGAGAAGCTAGCTTGTTGCTTGCTTTGACATCTCATATAAAAAATCCTCGAGCTAGCTAGGATGTGCAGTCGTCCACTACTTGAGGAAGGACCAAAATATATATAGATAGTGTGCATCGCATGTTGAGGTTCCAGGTTGCATATTACTTGACAAATTTGTTTGGCTAGCTAAATCAAAGACCACTTTTCATGTGGGAGCCGTACCTATTCTTATGCGATCTCTGCCATCTCCACGCAGTTTTTAAGCTCTCTTCCAGATTTGTATATCTGGCTATCCAATTCAGTTCACGCCTAATTTTGGAAGGATCACTGTAAACTTCAGCATAGTCTCCAGGCCTACGGCTGAGGTATTCAATCTTTATGGCCACCCCTGTAGCCTTCTTACAAGCTTCCACAAATTGCTTCACTGAACTACCTGTCCTATATCATATATATATATATATATGATTAATTAATTTAATTTAAAGGAACAGTATCAGTAACCTTTTCCCGTGCCAAATTTATAACTTTTGAAGGTCATGAGCATCAACCAGATCAGTAACATCGATATAGTCTCTTACACAGGTGCCATCAGCTGTACTATAGTCCGTTCCTCTAATCTAAAATCAAGAAAATATTCAAAAGAAGCATAATGCTCAACCAATCAACTTACAATGATCAATATTTCTTAAACTCTGTTAGATGCGTCACAAGCTTGCATCATGAACTACTATCGAGAGAATACTACTCTGCTGTTAAAATAATAACAAATATTCACCTTTAACCCAGGAATAATACCCCGAGCTGCATCAAAACAAGCACCTGATATGCGTCCCTGCTCACGTAGTTCTGGAGGAGGAGCTTCTCCCAGTCTTCCCTCTGGGTCTGAGCCGATCACATTAAAGTATCTGATATTTCACCATAACATCACTGTGCTTAGCTAAACATTAAAGGGAGGGGGACTCTTCGGAGTGCGATTTGAGAGAAACAAACTTTTACATTAAATATTCCACAATCTACCATTTCATTCAAAGTATAATTAATATCTAATGCATTCATACAAAAAGGAAAGGAAAAATATATAGTCTACCATCATTTCTTTATTTGTTTAGAAATTCTTAACTATCAATGTGATGCTTGGAATGGCAATAAACAACACAAAATTCTAATTGCAAACCTTAATATCATGACAGCCATGTTGGAAGTCTTTGAAAAATCTAATATTATATCTTCTGACATCTTCTTAGCCTTTCCATAAGGATTGATTGGAGCCTGCATATGTAACGGTGGAAATGAGTTAGAAACCAGTAGTGCTAGATTAATTAAAGTACTCTTAGCGTCCATGTTCCAAATGTTGGAGGGAGCACATATCGTTGGCTTTAATAACCTAGCTTGTTCATTATCCTTCTTTCCTTGTTCAATTATTCTTTCTTTCTTAAGATGATAATTTGTTCTATTATTTTTCATTTGTTCTTTATCCGAATTATAGAGGCATATCTACTTACACTGACATTTATAGTACTTAAAGACGGAAATTGACGATTATTATTTCATCAAACTAAAAACTATGCATGCAACACTAGAGTCATTTACTTCAAGATGGAAATCAACATTACTTTATCAAATTAAAAACTATTCAACACTACAGTTCCTATCTAGGGTAGTACTGTAATTATCAAATTCTCATTTATACATGTCAAGATTTAACGATAGATACTTAGTTTGGGAATCTAGTTGTTTAAAACATCCAAAATGAAGTCTTAGTTTTTTCTTGATAAGATAATTAATTTATAAATATAATAACTGTAAAGACTTTCAGATATTGTACGTCAAAATGAATATTACCTTTACCTCAACTTGCCAACCAAAAGGACCACTATGAAATTGTTAAATACATGATGCTTACTTGGGGAGTGTCTTCTGTGATAGGCATTATCTTGGGTTCTCCATATGTTGCACAAGTACTTGAATAGATTAATGTCTTCACATCATGTGATGCCATGGCCTTCAAAACTACCAACGTATTGGACGTAATATTATGATAATACCTGTACAACTCACAGAATGTCTCAATAAGAGAGTCTTAAAACAAAGGAATGTCATACTAAGCAAATGAAATTAAAAGAGAGAACACTAGAGTTTGTTCATACACTCCTTTCCCGAATATAATAAGGACATGAACTTTAATAACATATTATAGTTCAAAATATGATTATAATCTATTGAGCAACATTAACCTAATTATAAGAGCGTCCTGAGCTCAAAGAGAAAGTGATTGCAATAAATGCTTACATTTAAGACGCGAGTAAAAAAAATATGATTTTTGGGTATTATGTCATTCTACAGGTACTACTTTTCTTTTCAAATTAGGTGAAGAAGATAAATCTGAAAGGCCAAACTAAAAAAATTAATATGAATGCTAAATGTTGTACTTCACTACTATTAATGTAGGACAATCTTAGATTTTTATTTGTTTAAAAAATCCAATATTAGATTAATGGTGGAAAGAATAATAGAAAGCTCAGAGGATTATGTATGTATTGGTTTATATAAAAAAGGTTTATGAACATATATAAGTGAGGTTGTATGGTTTATATATGCAGTGAAGGGTTGACTTTAATATATAAGAAGAAGAATGATGGAGAACATGATTTGTAATTACAAGAAAAGGGATGCTTAATTGGCCAGATGGAAGAAGCAATGCTCATATAAGAGAGGGATGCTTCCTCTGATTAAGAGTACCCTTGTTGCTTAATTTACCAAATTAATATCTCTCATTACATTGGTAGCATGCATCATCGGTAAATAGGCTTAATAAGCTACAGATTGATATTCTATAATACTATCTAATAGAATTGTACATATTGTATATGTTCTTTAAAAAAGATTTAAAGTTAAATATACCACCAAACGTAGTAGTAGATAATATAACATGAAATTATACATGCCTTAAAGGCTCAGCTGTACTTTCCCCTACATAAGCAACTGCTGCAAAATGCATTACGGCATCAAATGCATTCTCTGCAAATATTTTGTTTACCTGAAATATGATTTAAGGAAAGAAGTTCCAACAATGACATATGTAGCAGCTTAGATATAAAACTAATCTATATCTAATTGTTTATCCAGTTAGGATACAGCTTTTGCATCCCCAAGGTCCGCATAAATGAACTGAAGTCGCCCTGGCTCTGGAAATAGCTCTTGCAGAACTTTAACAGCGCCCATGTTTCCGCGAGAAAGATTGTCCTATCAAAAGAAGCAATAATAGTAAGTACTTGATTTAATATCGAAGTTTCAAACATATGAAATAAAGAGGTGGTCTGAATGGGAGATACCACTATAGTTACACGGTAGGAATTCTTCAAAAGTCGGAGGGAAGCATGAGAACCAATATAGCCCGCACCTCCAGTTACCAATACATGTATCACCCGGGTTCATGAGCAGAAAACTGAAAATGACATATAGAAAGAAACATAAAATCCACATGTACTGATTGATAATGTTTTCTGATAAGTAAATAATTCATAAAAGCATCAACCACATTCTAAATAACTAAAAATAATTTCATAAATTACACTCTTATTTATAATGCATTTGGACTCAATTGAAAGTACTCCACTTCATTTGTACTTTCGTGTAGTATGTTTTATGAAATCATTGGTTGAACTTCAATTCTAACTTGCAAAAAGGAGACAAAAGGAAATATAGTGCAAAAGTTAATTTAAAAGGCGAGAGCAATGAGTAAAATTGAATAAATATGACCTTGTTACTAAAAGTAAAGTAAACTTGAATGTTAAAATGTGTTAAATATCTAGATCTAAAGATGACATTATATATATATTAAAACACAACCACAAAGAAGTATAGGAAAATAGTTATACTCAACAAAACTAAATTCCATTAATTGTGTCATTTGGAATTTGACAGAGGATCATTCTTTTTACAAATATTTGATGATCAGTATTGGTGTAATACCGGGAAAAAAAATTAATTTTTAAAACATGTTAATTGGACTTTGTTATTTATTGGGTCAAATTTTGTGGGCTGATGTGTAAATAAGTGTTGAATAAATTAATTTAATAAAATTGGGCCTTAAAATTTATTTGGGTCTAATTTATGTGGGTAATATTAAATTTTATAATTAGGAGAATTAACAAGTAAAACCTAAAACTCACTCAGTATCCTCATTTTACCCTCCATTCATCTACGTACCTCCTCTTCGCCTCCTTCTCTCTCATTATCTTCATCCTTTTCATCCTTTTTCAGGTCAACAACTTAGTATCTCAGACAAAAACTATAGCAGGTCACAACTTAGAACCAATACCATGGAATATATTTCCTCTAAAGACCGACGAACAAATTGGATACACAAAAGCTTCCAAGATCCTACATGCTCTTATTTCGAGTGTGGACGAAGCAGCATCAACCTTCCAACTCAAAACAAACGGTCTCAATCTAGTAAATAAGGCGAGACCTGTCCTGAATTCTACAGATGGATACACCATGACCTGGTGCTCTGGTCTAAGTCACGAATTACATTAGCCCATTTGATGGAAGCTAAAAATTCTACTGCATTTCGTGTTGTAATTATTGGGGCAAACTTTATATGGATTCTTATTATGCTTGTGTTCAAAGCCGATCTATTTTTACAGTTTGGGGTCTGGTGCACCTCCTAAGGAGGTATCGTGGGAGGGTTCTAGATGTGGATTTGATGTTTGATTGCATGGACAAGCCCATTATTAATCGGACTGAGCATGCGTCGATGCCTTTGCCCCTGTTTTGATATTGCATCACACCTGATCACTTTGACATCTCGTTTCCTCATTAGTCTTTCTGGGCCTGATTGATCGGAAAGAGTCCAAATGAGTTTTTGGAAAATACTTTGGGTATTACGTTGCTTATTTCAGGTACGGATTCCGTACTCCACTCCTTTGATTGTGGTTGCATTCTTTGTATCTCGTGATATATCGTCATTTATTTTCTTATAATCCTATTGAAATTCTTAAATAGAAATTTGATAATTGATACTTTGGTTGTATTCAGTAATTTAAACTATTTTCCTTCTATTAAAATTTGTACATATTCCATGATTTGTTCAGTGAGACTCTTGTTAAATTTGATTTGTTCGTCTTGTCTCTTGTTTGAATTACATTATAATTTCACATAATTGTTTCTGTGAAATTCATATATTACTTTCATTTTGTAGTTGACACATTGGACTCGTATTTGTACTCTTTGAATTAGGTTATCATGTTTAGTATTTATTTTAATAATTCTAAGCGGTACATGTTGCTACCTTCTTTTGAGACCTTGTGACTATTATTTGATTTGGTTCATATACATATGTAACCCTTTTTGTTGGTATTATGTCGCATGTGTTGTGACATGGTATTTTGTTAGAATATACCGTAGGGTATACCGAGCTATAACCACCGTGGGGTACCACGGGCATGTCGTCTTTCGCACGAGAGACATGACACTTTCCGTGGCGGTGTGATTAGTCCACAGCGTCTCCGTTTGGGGCTCCGGAGGTAGTGGGCCATTTGGTGTTTTGTTGTGGGAGGCGTATGGGTTAACCCTAGTTTTTACATTACGCGGATTGGTGATGTTGTGCCAAACACACTATCCGATTTTCATACATTTGGATTCGCGGTCCAATGTGTGATTGCACGTGGCATTATTTTGACTTGCGCCTGTGTGGCATTGTTTTGATTTACTGTGTGGCATTATTTTGGTTTTTATGTGGCATCATTTGATTTGCCTGTGTGACATTATTTTGACTTGCCTGTGTGGCAAGGTATATTCTGAGCTCATTCGGTATGAAATAACTCCAGCCATTTGTTTCAGCCTATTATTTTATTGGATCAGTTTTGTTGGTTTCTGTTCAGTTCAAGTCATTGAGTTAGTTACTTCAGTTCGTTATTTCTTTATTCTTTTATTGGTTTCGTCAATTATGTTGATTCAGATATATTCCATTCAGATCTTTGGATATTATATTTTCGTTCGTATTTGCACTCGAGGCTTTGTTCAGTATTTTGTCTCAGTTGTTTTCGTATATCAGTTGTATATCTTTTGTATATCTGTATCCGTACTGGGCAATTGGCTCATGCTGTGTTTTTCTTCCCAAGAGTTTGCGAGGGTGATTCGGGACTAGTGTGATGAGAGTATTGTCTTTCACCATCTAGGTTGTTTCGAATTTTAAGTTTTGATTATTTTGACTCTGTTTGGAGAAATGTACTTAGTACTTTATTAATGGATCAAGACTTATTAATATTTTGATGTTGTTAGTGCTCTGTTTATTTATTTTTGAGGTTTGTTGTGCTTTGACGTGACCTCCCTTTCCTTTTGGGAAGGAGTGTTACAATGGCTCTCACTCTTCATTCAAGAGACCAACGCTTCAATCCTAAGTTAGAAATAATAAAATTGGAATACATATAAATATATGTTGAGATGGAAATCTAAGAAATACAATAAACAATGTTCACCATAAGCTGCAAGTTTCTAAGCTTTCTCATTCCAAAGCAATGAATGTTTTAAAAAGTAAATTGGGAGAAAAACAATTTGGCATAATCCATTTGGCATGTATTAACAAAACCATATTTATTTACATCCAAGGAACAATTGACATAGATAAAATAATCTAGCAAAAATAAAATAAAATACATCGACATAGATAAAAAATTGAAGCCAACAAAAGGAGCTATCAGTCGTTGGAACTTAAGCTTTTCGGGTTAACTTCATTGCATAGATCATTTTAATAAATAATAATCATCAAGAATTTGCACAATATCTAATTGCTATCTAGTAAATCAAGCAAGTTAGCTCCTGAATTTCATAAATGACCCCATGTAATATAATTAAAAGATAAAGTGCATCAGCATATTAGATATGCAGAATAAGTAATACAATTGAGAAGACAATTTTTAGCGGATAGATACACCAAAGTTGACAGTTAAACATTTAAGGAAAAAAAAAAACTCTTAACCAGGCCTACCATTTTACAAATCCAAATAACAAGCAATCATTGTTCTTACAATATTGAAAAAAGAACAGTGGCCTTAGTTGTGCATAATTAAGTCAGAAATATACCTGGGTAGAGCTACTGAAGCTGGATGAGCTCTTGAGATAAATAATACAAAGAGTAGTAATACCAACAGTTAACATAATTTTTCCCGAGAATTTACTTCTTCTTTTTGAGTCCATAATATCCATGCCTGCAAGTGCAAACAAAATTGTCCAATGTACTTTTCAGGGTGCTACTAAATGCGAAAAAGTTAAAATTTACAAGTTGATAATCCCCAGCATTTGTGATCGAGTGACTTGTAATTAATTCTCCTCACAAATTAATTTTGCATCTGTTGCAAGACTAATATTAAAGCAACATTTTTTCTTCCTATATATGCATGAATATATGTGAGAAATATAGGCAGAAATCACATGCAGGCATCGAATTATTTTCAAAAATAAAGATGACAACACTATACCAATATAGTAACATATTAGATAGATATTAAATAGATAGAAAATGAAAACACTCACCTCTTAATTAACGTGATAAATTTATTAAGGCCTGAGCGCTTGATATATAGGGTTATGTTCAAATAATTAATCTAAAAGTGACGGCGAGATTGCCACACCTCGCTATTGTCCAACAGAAACAAGCAATCTGTTACAAACGAGACAAGAAAATTTAATGATAAATAATAATCCAGATCATAGAGATCGAGCTTCAACTTAAAGAAATCATTTTTATTCATTAGTTTGGCTGCAAGAGGAATTCAAACAATCTAAATCAATAAGTGAAAAATATAATATTCAATGAAAATATCAAATAATAAAAGATTTATGAACACAAGCGCACAAACATAACAAGAAGATGAATGGATTGAATGCTCCCAAAAACAAACAAACAAAAAATAAGGTAATAAAGGGTTTCAATAAATGAAGAGTACCTGAATAGAAAATAGATAGATAGAAGACTCTCCAAATGCAGACGAATACTTAATTGTCGAATTCAAGAAACGGAAAAGCCAGAAGTTAATATCCCGCCATTAATTAATATATATATATATATATATAAACAATAAATATGAATATTGGGATTAAATTGAATATTGGGATTAAAGAGGGATAGATTAATGTTGTGTTGTTCAGTATAATAAAAGAAACGTGGAGGAGTGTAATCGAGTACGATGAATGCCTGGAAATAAGGGGTAATAATACAAAAGAGAAGCCATTAACATTATTATGTAGAGAGAGAAAGTCGGTCGAGAATGAGTTTGTGAGAGGGAAAGACAGTGAGCTTGGATGTAGTCCTGGTCTTGTGGCTAGCTGGGATATATATATATGAGGCCCGTTCACAAGCATTCTTCTTAAAAAGTAATACTCTCTTAAAGAGCATTCTGATTTAAAAACACGGATTTTTTATCTCTCTCCTCGTTTACTCTCAAAATAGACTTCCTTCACTTCACTTCACAGACTTCCTCTCACTTCACTTCACTTCACTTCACTCGACTTCCTCCTCCATTGAAATCATTGAGGAGCGAGTTTGGTGAGGAATCACGATTCTTTGCCAATGAGCCAAGCCAAGCCAAAGCAAAAACGCGATTGCTGCGATTTGAGAAAGCCGAGCCCTAGAATTGCGATCTTCGTTTGATTCGGTAAGGGCTTGCGATTTCATCTATCCTCGTCTCTCTTTTTTCTCCTTTTCAGAGTTGGACTTTCTCTACATGTATAATTTGGAATATTTCAAACCCAAAAAATGAATATGATGTTGTGCGGTGTATACATAATGGTGGTTGTGTTAAGGCGGTTGTAATAAATGTTGACACTATATGATTATTTAAGTAGTTGTCGATTGAGAGAGGGGTAACACACACACACACACACACACACACACACACACTATGATCAGTGTTGTCATCTGTATGCAATTTTGAAAATGCATTTGATTTGTCCTTTAAATTGAAATACCTATTTGCAATCTTTTAATGAAATTTGCATTTTTGAAAAGACATGCCATTTTGTGAAGATCTGGATTGGAATGGACATCATTTTTTGCAATATGATGGATGATCACGCTTGATTTCCTTCTTCTCATTCCTGATTAATTTTGCTAATTTTAAATATTAAGTTTCTTCTTTTGAATATTAATTCTTTTGAATATTGAAGACACTTGGACATAATTTTTCATAGTAATTTTTAGATGATAAATTTTCCTCTTTATGTTTAGTATTGAAAAGAATTCATCCAAAAAATATATCTAAACATTTAAAATTTTTGAAAAATCGGCAAAAATAATAGAACTCACATCTCTAGTGAGTCATTGAGGAGAATAATAAGCAGTTTTTGTTGGATTTGTGGAAAGCAACATCCAGTTATATTCTGAAAATTCATTTATATATGGTTGTCTTATGTAGCTTTTCACCATGATTAGTTAAAATTTGAGTAAAGGGAATCTTTCATCTATCTAGTGGAGCCGATCTGGATCTGTAGGGTACAAATGATGTTGCCACTTACATTTAATTTAAAAATATGGTTGTTTAAAAGCTGTTTAATGTTTATGGGTTTAAAAAAATTGCTTTTTGGGCATTTATTCTTTTTGATTTCTTTGTGGGTAAAGCTCAAAGTCGAGGTTGAAATGTGGTCTTAGTATTTGGTAGTGGGGTAGAAGCATATTGCGATTACGTGTCTTTATTCAAGTAGGATTTGACTATAAACTTGTATTCATTGTTATGTGGATTGTATACGGTAAATAATCAAAAAATTGGTTTCTTGTTTTCTTTTGAATAAATGGAGTATGACCCTACATGAAACTATGACCTTTTCTGATTTTTTATTGGCATTAATTTTTTTGTACTTTAGAATTTGCGTGTTAAAGATTTTTCTTTGTTGTGAAACTAGTATCTAGTTTTTGCTAGAAAGATTCTCCACTTTTCCTTCCAATATATTTAAATTTTTTAACTCTTTATTTCCTCTTGATATTCTTTGGTTACTGCAATTAATTTTAATTTTGGTTAATAGCATTTTTACTAACAAATATGGTGGTTTCATTTTGAGTCTTATCAAAGTTTACATTTTACATTTCTTTGTTGTTTGGGACTTGTGGAACTCTATATTTAGTGTGTTGTTTAGGTTTCCCAAGTTGGTGGGGATATATTGGCTATTACATTTTTGAAGCTTTGGAGGAGTAAAAAGACAAGTTACTCTAGAAGTGTGCTGTTGAATTCATTTGCTTAACAACCTGAAAATTTTATACCTAAATTGAATTACGAGTAATTGTAATGTAGTCTAAACATGACAAATTCTTCTTTATTTAATTGTAATGTATATTTCTAGTGTGTATTCTTTTGTTTGTTCGTTTGATTTATTTTGATTATGTTGCATGCACCACATCCCAACAGGAAAAGAGTCAACTTAAATGGCGCAGATTAACCTTTGTCATTGTCATCGCCTTGGCTTTGTTGACTATTTCTTGGGTGATTTGAATCATGTTAAATCGATTCTATGGATGTCAAACTACAAGAGTAAGTAATTTATATTCAATTTCCATTGATATGAAGTTTGTTCTCAAAAATTTCTTTTTGATGACCTTATAGTTGGGTATTTCATGTGGTATGATCCTCCGTCACGGTAGAGGCCGTTCAAGTGATTCTGGTTTGTTGAGGAAGTTGAGGGCTCTTGAAAATGAAGTTCAAAATGTTGAAGCATAAACATAGGATTTACTTGATAATCATGTGGGTTTCCTTGATTTTTGCTACTTTGGAATTTCTTTGGACCCATCTACATCAAGAAGATGCTTAAATAGGAAAAATTTGTAATTATAATTTGGGAGATGTAATGAATTGATTGTAATGAAGCAAAGATATTAGGAAAATAATTTGTAATGTCTATTTTGAGTTATGTATTTGACTCGAGGCATATGATTTTGCTAACTTCGAACGATATTGTTACGTGGTATGATTTTGCCATTGATGATTTTGTTTGAGTGTGTACATGAATGAAATGTTGACAACTTGTGTTGTGCCATGTCTCTTTTGATTATACGGAATCATTGTTACATCAAAATTGTGCATATAATCTTTGAAACATACTGAGATAAATTTGGAATCTTTATTACATCAATCTCTGTAAGAGGTTCTCATAAACCCCATTTCATCTCGACAATGTAAATATTGGTGAAAATTAGAAAAACAATTTACTTCAACGAGTTGTGAATCAACTATAATAAGTAATGAATGTGGATATGTGAACCAATATAAACAATAAACATTATCTTCTTGAAGAGATAAATATCTTGAGGAAGACAAAGAAAACATTATCTTCTTACACCAATCAGTTCATTAAGCAATAAATGGGCGGAGGCCACATGAATCTTTGTTGCAAAGATATTTAAGCTTCATTTGATATACCCATTAGACAAAAAGCTCAAACATGAGCATTTCAATTTGAAGGCAACAGCGATCAATGACTCCCCATAACTACTACATGAGCATTTCAATTCCAAAATAAACATGAGTTAGAATTTATAACACATGCCCCACAACTACTACTGACTCCCCTCGTGAAAGGCAGCGAAGCTTCAACTACAATTTGCTCAACTTGAAATAGACCCGGTAGAAGAAAGCAACACAAATAGCGGTGAAGGAAGAGCGGTCGTGAAGTAGCAGACCATGGCATAAAAAAGCGACAACACAAATAGCACCAGCAGAACCTCATCATTAGCAGCAACAACAACACAAAATGCAACATAACACAACAATTGCCTAACAGACAAATAGCAGTAGCAGCAACAGCAACACAAATAGCAGCACCATCACATCTAACTAGCAGAAAAACTAAACCAAGCAATCCTAAACAAGCAGAACTGACAACAAAGAAAACCCAAAGACCTGGCATTAAAACCAACCAAAAAAGGACTCATCAAACCCATGAAACAACAGCAAAACCCAGCAATTGCAAAGCAGATAGAACACCTGATATAAGGAGAAATTGCCAAGCATAAAACTATATAAGAGGTCTTTGAAAAGAATTTAAAAACCTGGGACCAAAACACTCAACACAGAACCTAGTGAGGTTGTAGATAAACATATGTAAGAGTTGATTCTAGCAGCAATTACCTAGTCAGGCTGCAGATGAGCAAAGTCACCATGAAATAACAAAGTCCTGATTACTGCAATTCTGAAGGACCCTCTGAACAAAAAAAAATCCACTTGATTAATAGCAAAGTCAGTTATACAAGTAATGTTATAGCAATTTGAGTTCCACCTGTGGGTGAATCACATTCATCATCTATACTTGGATCATGCGTAGCATCAACATTTGATTCTCCAATTCTACATTTTGCACAAATAAGAAAGTCGATTTCTGATAATAAAGAAAGTCGATTATAAACAAATTTCAAAAGTAGCAATGAGCAAGAATGTTTTCTGGATTATTAAGCACCTGAGACGGTTTCTTTTTGTCGTGTGTGACACCAAACAGCTACATCCATGACAACGTCTCCCTTTGGGATTTTTGTTTTCCCCAAAAGCCTTTCTTTGCCACCTTCGGTCTTTTGCCACACCTTTTGCACGCACTTGGTTTGGCTCAATGTAATTGTGTTTATAAGTCCCAATCATGTTAACTGACTTGGATGCACTCATTCCACCAGACTCCATTTCTATGGTTCGTTTGGAACCACTAGTCCCAATTATTTGCTTGATCTTTTCATAAGCTCTATCGAAACATTCCTTTAAAACATGTGTGGCTTCTTCATTTGTGAGAGAACTATCAATCATCTCTAGAGATTGTCGAATCAACTGACTCCGCAAGAGTAAGTATGGTTTGTCATCTTTTATCTCCACATCATTCTCGCCAACTACACCACTTGATTTTGCTCCTTTTGTCCACCTTTTTAAAATATATTTTGAAGGCAATTCGTCAAGATCATGATACTTATGCAAATAAGCTATCACATGCCGACATAGGATTCCCAAGCTCTCAAACTTTTTGCAAGTACATGTTGCACAATCCAAAGAGTTGTCATACTGAATTTCTCTTACTTTAAACTTGCTGAAATTCCTTCGGTAAATCTTATATACACGGTGATTGACATCCTCCGTCAACCTTTCAAACCTATAATTTAAGCTCTCACACAACTCTTCTTCAAATTTATAATATATAGAGTGGGTATAAATGTCAACCATTTGAACTAAGAAGTCATGACGATATTTCATTCTCGGCCTCTCAACCAAATCTTTGTTATCCGAAACCAACTCATTGTGTCGTTGATGCTGAAGGCCCCGACCAAATTGAATCATAAAATCCACTAAGGAATTCCTTTTAGAAACAAACTTTTTAAAAAATGAATGACAACTCTCCATTTCGTTGGCTACTTGACATGCTTAAATTTGAGAAAACATGATTCACGTGTGCGGGTACCCATCTACAACGGATGTCATACATTGATTGTAGCCATTTATTAGCATTCAATCCACTTTTTTCTCCATTAACTTATTTACCCAAGTCGAGTCAAAATCTTCCACGATCTCGAATTCCAAATCTGATCAGAAAACTCTTTATAATAAGCCTTTGTATTTGATTGAGTCGATCTTCTCGAGAATTTGGTCAATATGTGCCAACTACAATACCTATGAAATGTATTGGGAAGAATCGTGCAATGGCATTTGTCATAATGGGATCACGATCGGTGATAATCATCTTAGGTTCATCGCTTACGGCATTGCTTCCAAAAACACTTGAAAAGCCATTCAAAACTAGCTATGGTCTCATCACTTAAGAAAGCACAACTAAATATCGTAGTTTGACCATGATTATTAACCCCCATTAGTGGTGCAAATATCATTAAAGTAACGATTAGTATTGTCACGTGGTATCAAAAATAACAACATCACCATAAAATCCATAAGCAGAAGTGGCATCGGCCCAAAAACAACGAGTGATCCGATTTTCATCATCCGTGTCAATTGTGAAAGTGAATGAAGGATTCTTTTGTTGTTCTAACTGTAAGTATTCATTCAACATATCCCCATCATGTCCCTTCAAGTCATTGCGCTTGTCTCTTTCAAAGTTATATAAATCTCGTTGAGTGAAACCAATATTTTCAATACCACCCGCCTGCACTGCAAGAAAATTGTATTGTTGGTATTGTGGTATATTCAACTGTCTTGATTCTTTGAGACAACGATTTTTGGGCACTTGACACATTACGATGCGATCGTAACAAATGCCTCTTATGTGGAGTTGACAATGGATGACAATGACCCTCCTCAATTTTAGTAATTATGTACAAGTCATTTCTCTTCACTACTATAATTTTTGCACCACAACTTTCTTTTGTAGAGCCGCGTTTTCTTTTTACAAATGCATCGGCTAATAGTTTGCCCTTTCCTTGCTTAGAACACACGTACTCCTTCTTATAAATCTCAGCGCTACCCGGCCTTTTTTTCTCATTAAACTTTCGTACACTAAATCCAGCATGCATTGCATATGTATTGTAAAACGTGTGAATATCATCTAATGTTTGAAATTCTTGACCAGGCTTAGGTGTAAACTCATCTGCTACTTGTGGATAGTAGACAACAGTATTAGTATTATTCACATTCAACCCCTCTCCACTCGAGTCATCTCCATCCATTTCTATTTCCAAATTCATATCTACATTATCCCCGCAACTCCCTATTTCATGTGTCATGTCATCCATTATATTTACACCTGGACAAATAGAAATTTACAGAAACAGAGTTAGACTTACAAAATAAAGCTTGATTCTTTTCACAGACACATACCAAAACAAAAAAAAAGAAATATTTATGCTAACTACTTTACTATCTTCTAGGAAGACACTAACCAGAGTAGTCAAACATTAGATGATAACATTTTCAGATAATCTTTATGCCAACTACTTTACTATCTTCTACTTTACTACTTTACTGATACTTCATGAATATCAACAGAGTTGTCAACCATTTTTTTTAAACCCATAAACATTAAACAGTTTAAACAACCATATTTTTAAATTAAATGTAAGTGGCAACATCATTTGTACCTACAGATCAGATCATCCACTAGATAGACATCATTCCCTTTACTCAAATTTTAACTAATCATGGTGAAAAGCTACATATACGATCATCTATACAATGAATTTTCATAACATAAGCTGGATGTTGCTTTCCACAAATCAACAAAAAGCATTTATTATTCTCCTCAATGACTCACTAGAGATGTGAGTTCTATTATTTTCTTTGATTTTTCAAAAATTTTAAATGTTTAGATATATTTTTTGGATGAATTCTTTTCAATACTAAACATAAAGAGGAAAATTTATCATCGGAAAAATTACTATGAAAAATTATGTCCAAGTGTCTTCAATCTGAGCCTTAATATTCAAAAAAGAAAGTTAACAAAAGAAGAAAGTTAATATTTAAAATTAGCAAAATTAATGGGGAATGAGAAGAAGGAAATCAAGCGTGATCATCCATCATATTGCAAAAATGATGTCCATTCCAATCGAGATCTTCACAAAATGGCATGTCTTTTCAAAAATGCAAATTTCATTAAAAGATTGCAAATAGGTATTTCAATTTAAAGGACAAATCAAATGCATTTTCAAAATTGCATACAGATGACAACACTGATCATAGTGTGTGTGTGTGTGTGTGTGTGTGTGTGTGTGTGTGTGTGTGTGTGTTACCCCTCTCTCAATCGACAACTACTTAAATAATCATATAGTGTCAACATTTGTTCTGTTGCCTACGAACACAACCACCATTATAGACACCGAGACAACATCATATTCATTTTTTGGGTTTGAAATATTCCAAATTATACATGTAGAGAAAGTCCAACTCGAAAAGGAGAAAAAGAGAGCGATGATAGATGCAATCGCAAGCCCTTCACCGAATCAAACGAAGATCATGATTTCAGGGCTCGGCTTTCTCAAATCGCAAAGAATCGCGTTTTTGCTTTGGCTTGGCTTGGCTCAAAAGAATCTTGATTCCTCGGTAGAACTCGTTCCTCATCGATTTCAATGGAGGAGGAAGTCGAGTGAAGTGAAGTGAAGTGAGAGGAATGTGAAAGTGAAGTGAAAGAAGTCTATTTTGAGAGTACGAGAGAGAGATATAAGAAGTGTTTTTAAATCGAATGCTCTTTAAAAACAACACAATAAGATTACTAAATAAAAGTGCAAAACAACACAATAAGATTTAAATAAAAACAATTTTATGATTAAATGAAACTATATACAAAATGAAACTTAAATTATATTACTTACTAATTAAAATATTTAAATCGAGAAGAAGAGAAGAGGGTTAAGTAGGTTAATCAGAGGAAGAAACTAAAGATTTATCTCGAGAGAGAGCTCGAGTCTTTCTAAGTTTCCAAGTCCAAGAACTAAATGAGCTCGCTTCCTTTTATAACACAAGGAAAGAGAATTGTTACAATAACTCGTAAAAAACAAATTACTTAAGTAAAAGCAAAAGTAAAAGTACAAATACAAGAATTACTTTTGACTAAATACAAAACTTTCTACCGCTTTTTGAAAAATCGGCCGACATGCTTTTAATCGATCGGGACACGATTTTGATCGAGGTCGCTTTTTGTGAAAAAGGTGATTCTTTTGAATAATTGGTCGCCCGAAAACAAAAGTCGGCCGACGAGCAGAACCGGATTTCGGATTTTATCGTTGAATTCAAAGCGAATGGATCCCCGAGCATCCTCGAAGGTTGATAAAGGCCGTAGGGATCATAATCTCCATCATCATCGGGCGAATCGGCCGATCAATCACCTTGGGAGGAATGATTAGAAGCCTCTTCATGTAAAGCTTCATCAATTCTTTTGTTGAGTACCTGGGCAATTTTTAATAATTCTTTACTGGTGCAATCTTTAAAATCTGAGATACTACGGGAACATGTTGATCCTGTAGGGATCGATATCGATAATGATATTTTTGAGACCGACATCGACTCTTTTTTCTTTATCGCCATAGAACCGGCATTAATCGGGAGAACTGGATTCGAGCAACAGAAATTCTCACCGAACTCGACTAACTATTCTATTAATGTTTAATTTATCCCACCACTTAATATAAAAGAGGCGTAGACACACGAGGAAGTGGATCATTGGGAATGTTATTAATCGGAGTACCGGAGGTGAAAGATTATATTCCCATTTGATAATCCAGGATCTTGTATTTACTTAACTAATAAAAGAGTGGGTGGAACTCCTTCATTCAATGGGGATGGTTTAAAATGATTATTAAAATGATTTAACTCGAACCTTCAAAGGGTCGTGAAGAAGTTCATAGCAAGAACCAACCTATACCACCGCAGAGAACTAACCAATAAGGAAATGGACTTTTAAACTTATGGTCAAATTGTATGAACCATGAATGACTGAGTGACTCGTTCTGGTGAAGGAGGACCTTATACCAGGCTTCAATATAGTCATAGTAACAAAATGAGTTATCTTGACTGGAAAGATTCATGAGATCGGAGGGATTTTTCCCCCAATCGGAGATTTGAACAAACTGTTTAATATACATAGAATGATAGAGGACTTTAGTCTTATCATTCGGGCGTAAATGGGTTTAATATTTACCGATTCTATTTCGTAAGAATGTCCTTATAGTACACAAGAGACTTATAAGGAGCAAGAGGTTGGAAATGCCATCCAGAGGAAAAACTAGGTAGCAAGCTTTCATCGGGGTCATTTTTGGGCTTCATACCGGGTTCAATATGGAATAAATAATTTTCCCATCCGAGCATATACTCGTAAGGAGGATGACTAGGAGCCGAGGACGAGGCCTTAAGGATTACTAAAAGGGTCAATCGAACAGCCGATCGCCGAGCCGAATCTGTAAGGTTTAGGCATGGTACCGAGGATGTTGAATTTATTATCGGTCTCAAGAACCGGGTTAATCGGGTGAGGAACCATAGCTCCTCTTGGTTGATTATACGGGCTGTGAGGCGCTAACCCAACCCTCGAGGACGTTGCACCTCTAGTGCTCATTTCTAAATAAGACCAGTATTGATAAACTCTTGAGTGAGAAAATCAGGAATTGAATTGTTACTACCCTTGATATATTCAATTTCAAAATCAAAAATACTTAATAGAGCTTGCCATCTAACGAAAGAATGCTTAGAGGCTAGATTTTCAACGTCTTTTTCTAAAATGTATTTTGCTGACTTGCAATCAATACGAACTAAGAATTTTTGGTTTAATATATCACTTTGAAATTTATTAATACATAGTACTAAAGAAAGTATTTCTTTTTTAATAGTACTTAATTTAATTGTGTAGTATTCCATGCACCGGAATGAAATCGAACAATTTATTCTGGGGAATCTGGTGTTAACTTTTGTTTCAGAATGCCTCCGAATCCAATATCTGAGGCATCAGTTTCAACAATTTTAAACGCCGAATCATTAGAAATGCCAAGACAAGGCAATGACTTGACGTATTTTTTAACTTGTTGGACGACAAAAGTATGAATGTCAGTCCAAGGTGAAGGATTGTCTTGCAAACACTGAAAAAGAGGTTTGCAGATCTTCCTGAGATTCTTGTAAAACTTGCCGATATAATTAAGCGAGCCAAGAAATCTCTACAGTTGGGTTTTGTTGGTTATCTTGTCGGGAAACTTGTCAGCGAATTGAATAGCTCGTTCAATGGGCTGAACTTGTCCTCTAAAGATATTAAGACCAAGAAACCTTATTTCGAATTAAACAAAACAGTTGCATTTGGAAGGTGAAAGAACAAGACCATTGTCTTTAATCGTCTTCAAGAATGATTTCAAGTGTTTTATATGTTCTTCAATGGTTATGGAAAAAAAAGTATATCGTCGATATATAATGACAATAAAATGACCGAAAGGGTTCAATATATCATTTAGGATATTTTGAAATTCACTGGAGCATTTTTAGGCCAAATGCCTGGACATTCCATTCGTAATGGCCGAACGGAGTGGTGAATGCTGTTTTATATCTATCATCTGGATGAATGGCAATTTGCCAGAAACCGGATTTAAGATCAAATTTACTAAATATTGTGGCATTACTCATTCTCATATAAGGTCGTCGTCCTTATTAGGAAGGGATATCTAATCCATTCTAAGACCTTATTCAATGGTTTATAATTGATAACTAGACGAGGTACTCCTCTCTCCTTTTTTGCTTCGTTGTTAACGTAGAAAAAGGTGACAAGACCAAGGGATTTATCGGGCTTAATTAGACCTTTACTAAGGAGATCGTTGATTTCTTCGTGCATAACTCCATTTGTTCATGATTCATTTGAATAGGTTCGGCCTTAGTAGGAATTAAATGTTCTTTAAATTCCTTAGCATAAGTGGAGCCTTACTATATGCTTTTTTCCGATACCAAAAGGCATTGGGAGAGTCAGAACAAAGGTTATCATTTAAATAGATTTTTAATTCTTCAATTTTTTCCTGAACCCTTTTACTCAGAAGCTGTTCTTCAACTCGTTTATATTTAATTTCTTCCTTTAGAAAGTTCAAATGTGCTGCTTTGTAATTTAGTAAATTTAATGATTTAGAGATAGATTCTTCTTGAATGAATTTTAAATCTCTTTCTTTTGGTTTAATAAGAAATTTAAATGTTATTTTCTTTCCTAAGTGTCTGCAGCTTAGGCCTTCATTACTAGTAGTAAATGGGTAAAGTAAATATATAAATGGTAATCCTAAGATGACCTTGTCGGTAAGATTACGGATTAAAACAAATGATGTCTTAAAACACATATCATCTTGACAGATATGAACCTTAGGCAATTTATATTTAATTTCCATTTGACTACCATTAGCTGAGTTCAATTTTTCACTGGTTTTTTTATAATACTTGGTTGGGATTAAGCCTTCTTGTATACAGTTTAAATCTGCACCTGTATTAACCAGAGCAGAAAGTCGTACAGAGAAGCTTTTGTCAACAACCAAGTTAATGGAGATATACCATTTCTGAATGGTAATATCTTTAATTCTTTTAAGTGTAAGACCTTGCACAAAAAGATCTGCTTCATCTTTAACACCAGACGATTCTGGTTCATCATGATTTTCATCACTAGATGTGGAATCGTTGATCAGAAGATCGGACTTTTTGTCATCAAAATCTTTTCTTAAACTAGAAACTTCTAATTTTAAATTAGCAATTTCCTTTTTAAGTTTATTAACTTCTTGATTTAATTCTGGGAGAGTGACTTCCTTAACGGGAGATTTAAATCTTTCTAATGTTTTATTAAGGCTAAAATTGGTTTTTCTTTAGCTTTAATGAATTTGTCATTATCCTTATTGTCTTTGGTTAACAAATCTTTTAACTGCTTAGTGTAATCGAGCTTTTAGCTTAGGATCGTTGATTTTATTAATTAGCTCAATTAACAAAGAACTTTCTTCATCATCTTTGTTAATTACATTAATTCTTTTAGTGCAAAGAATGTTCATTGCAATTATCTCGCACAAATAGTGACTTCTTCTCTCGTCACTCGCTGATCCCTTATTACTATCAAGATAAGAGGAATTAGAGAAAATAGAACCTTCATCATTATCGACATCGTTTCTCAATTCTCATTAGTTCTAATATATTGTCAAATCGCCTTCACTAGAAATATTTAATGATTTAATTTTTTGTTTTATTTTACATTCATTTTTATAATGACCCTTTTGTCCACAATTGTGGCAAACAATTTTACTCTTATCGTATCTTTTGGACTTAGATTTTTAACATGCCTTTTATTTGTAGTTTTGGGCTTATTATAATAATCGCCTTGAATTTTTTTTCTTTGTGGTGATTCCGCTTTCTTCTATGTCGTTTAGTACTTTTATGAGAATCAACATGTTTATGCCTATGCTTCCTTCCGAGGGAGCTATAGGGGTAAACCATATTGTTCATGTAAAGTACCCAACTCATATTTAGCTTTTTTTTTCTTGTCTTTTTACTAGCTTGTTTGGCTAATCTAAAATCAATACACATTTTTAAACCAATCTTTTGAATATAAGCGATTATATCGTTGTAGGTTAAGTTATCATAATCAATATAGCCAAGATTTTTACTCGATTCTTCCCTTAACTTTATGAGCAAACAATGAAGGTAAACCATCGATTTAATTTTTCTTTCCAGAATGGTTTATTGCTGTCATTGCGTAACATAACTCTAGAAGTAAAAACATCTTTATACCATCTAAAGTCACTTAGAGTGGGACAAGTGAGATTACTTAATTGATCGTGAATTCTTTCAGTAATATTACTGGGAGTGCCAATAAAGTGTTTTATTATGGTAAATATAAGTGTATTAACCCCATCTGGCGGACCAATGCCAACTTCTTCATTGAAGATAGGGTTGCCGTCATCGTCTAACTGGACAGCATGGATTATTGATATTCTAGTATCTTCAGTGAGATGTTTCTCCCACCAAGACCTGAGGATACCAGTGAATCCACTAACTATTAATTCAACAATGTCCGGTTGAGACAGATTATTGAATTTGGTGATGTAACTATTTGCTACCATAGACATATGATTTAGTTTATTTAAAATTTCCTGTTCACTAAATCCATCAATGTTCCATTCATAAATTTTATTAGATGAAACGGAGAACTGTTTATCTAGATTTCTTTCTTCGAACTGTAAATCCGGAGGAGTAGGTCTAGAATACCAATTCCTAGTTATACTGGTGTTTTTAACAGTTAACTTGTTTAGCTGATCATTGAAATCTGGTAAAGAAACAGTATCATATTCATCTGATTGACCACAACTATCTATATCAGTTTCAGCTTGATCAATAGTGGCAATTGTACCACTTGTACCAGGTTCATTTTTTAGTTTTTTAAATAACTTATCAATAGACTTGACCAAATTATCATCATCGGATGGTAATCCTAACTTATTTCTATTTTTTGGTAATTTTATTAAAGGATGTTCAATTTTTGAATCAGATTTTTTAATAATAGATTCTTCGAATTTTTCTTCAATTCTATCTAGCTGTTTTCCAATGGTTGCTAGATATTGATTACTAAAGTTTAGTTGTTCAATAATTTTTTTATCATTATTATTAGCATCAGAAATTTTAAATGGGCTGGCAATAACAGATGTATTTTTGACTGAAATTAGAACAGTTTCTAAAGGGGGATGACTAGAAGAGACCCTTGTCTTATCTTCTTTAATCCATTGAGTTTTGGTAATTACATTACACTTACTTTGAAATTGTTCATACCAATCATAAAATGTAATATTTATACTTTCATTTTTAACGAATTTTTTCCATCTATTGACTATTTTATCCCGCTCTTTTTCTGTGGGATGGTTAGTTCTAAATAAATTTTTTTCTTTATTAGATTTGGAATTAAAATCTTTTACTAAATTGTTCCAATCTAATACGAAATTTTTTTTAATGACTCTTAATTGATTGTTAATAGGAATATCAAAATCTGACTGAGTGGGCATCACAGAGGAAGTGGGAGAAGAAGTATCTTCTTCTCCTTCAAAGTCCTTATGAGCATAACAAGGATGACTAGCTTGACCTTGATTAAGAATACCTTTTAATTTAATATCTTTAACTGAAGGATTACTAAGTGCTTCAGTATCTCTTCGTGTGTAAGACGAAGGTGCTGAAGAACTGGTGAAATCTTCAATAATGACAGGTCGTCTGGTACGTTCAAAACTTATTTTGACCGTTCCATCAGAGAATTGACGAACGTTTTCAATATTTAATAGATTATTAATTATAGGCTGTTGAGGTATTTCATTAGGTAAAGTCCACTGACTGGAGAGCGTAATATCTTTCTAGAGAATTGTTCTGGGAACTTGAATATTAGCATCAGTAGTAGAACTTTGAATTAAAACGGTTAAATCTTTAGGACTTTTATTTAGAGCATGAACATTTAAATTTGTTTTCATTGTCTTATAATAAATCCTATAAATTAAAGAAATTGGCTGAGAACCCTCAATCATGTGAGTGATTTCGCCAGAAGTTTTAATGTTTAATGTTAATGCCTTTAGTAAATGTTGATCACTAAGGCTTAAGGTAAAATCAGGAAAGCAATTAAAATGGACAGGTCCATTATGCAAACTTGACTCTATTGCACCTATTATACTGGGATGATAATTCAGGAACCTAGCATCTCTAAGACAGAGATAGATGCATGAATTAATTCCCTTGATGTTTAATGGTTTTACTGCAACTTGAACTAAACCAATATGGATAAAATTGTAACCCTTTTTCCTATGTTTTTTAATAACATCAGGGTCAAGAAGACTACAATTTTCATATTCTTTATTAATAGCATAAACCTTTTCAACTGTTTTAACATTATAATATGTTTTAAAATTATCAAAAAAGGTTGACTGGTAAATTTCTTTAGGGGAAATTCTTGGTATATTCCAATTATGTAAAGCTTGACTTATATTTTCATAACTGTGAGTTTCTTGGTTAACTATGTCTGGAACTGGAGGTAAAGTTGACCTGTGACTAGTTGAAGAGTTAGATCTAAATAATCTACTCATTATATATGTGTTTCAAAACGTGATTTCACTCTTTATCTTCCCATATGCATCTCTCTTCTTACCGAGGTAGACTCATACCCCAACCAAATACCCGATTAATCGCCGCACAAGAGACTTACAAGGGTAAACACGATGAAGAGTGGACTATAAGAAGATAAGGTGATATCGATATAGAATGAAGGAAAATCTTTGAAAGTAAAAGAATGAAAGATTACTAAAATCTTGAAAGATAGAACAAACAAATTTCTTTGATACCATTTGAAGTGAAGAATTTAAGAAGTGAATAACAAACAACTAAATAAATTTTTCTTTATTAGATTTGGAATTAAAATCTTTTATTAAATTGTTCCAATCTAATCTGAAATTTTTTAATGACTCTTAATTGATTGTTAATAGGAATATCAAAAATCAATTTGAGTGGGCATCATCACAGAGAAGTGGGAGAAGAAGTATCTTCTTCTCCTTCAAAGTCTTATGAAAGCATAACAAGGATGACTAGCTTGACCTTGATTAAGAATACCTTTTAATTTAATATCTTTAAGCGAAGGATTACTAAGTGCTTGAGATCTCTTCGATATGTGTAAGGCGAAGGTCTGTCAAGAAGCGGTGAAATCTTCAATAATGACGAAGTCGTCTGCACGTTCAAAACTTATTTTGACCGTTCCATCGAGAATCGATTAACGCGTTTTCAATATTTAATAGATTATTAATTATAAGTTGTTGAGGTATTTCATTAGGTAAAGTCCATCAATTGAGAAGCGTAATATCTTTCTAGAGAATTGTTCGGGAACTTGAATATTAGCATCGATAGTAGAACTTTGAATTAAAAGCGGTTAAATCTTTAGGACTTTTATTTAGAGCATGAACATTTAAATTTGTTTTCATTGTCTTATAATAAATCCTATAAATTAAAGCAATTGGCTGAGAACCCTCAATCATGTGAGTGATTTCGCGTAAGTTTTAATGTTTAATGTTAATGCCTTTAGTAAATGTTGATCACTAAGGCTTAAGGTAAAATCAGAAAGCAATTAAAATGGGACAGTCCATTATGCAAACTTGACTCTATTGCACCTATTATCTTTGGGATGATAATTCAGGAACCTAGCATCTCTAAGACAGAGATAGATGCATGAATTAATTCCTTGATGTTTAATGGTTTTACTGCAACTTGAACTAAACCAATATGGATAAAATACCCTTTTTTCCTATGTTTTTAATAACATCAGGGTCAAGAAGACTACAATTTTCATATTCTTTATTAATAGCATAAACCTTTTCAACTGTTTTAACATTATAATATGTTTTAAAATTATCAAAAAAGGTTGACTGGTAAATTTCTTTAGGGGAAATTCTTGGTATATTCCAATTATGTAAAGCTTGACTTATATTTTCATAACTGTGAGTTTCTTGGTTAACTATGTCTGGAACTGGAGGTAAAGTTGACCTGTGACTAGTTGAAGAGTTAGATCTAAATAATCTACTCATTATACAGGTTTCAAAACGTGATTTCACTCTTTATCTTCCATCTGAGACCCTCTTACCGAGGTAGACTCTACATACCTGAACCAAATACCCTATTAATCGCTTCAAGACAAGAGACTTACAAGGGTAAACACGATGAAGAGTGGACTATAGTAAGATAAGGTGATATCAGATATAGAATGAAGGAAAAGCTTTGAAAGTAGTATGAATGAAAGATTTCTAAAATCTTACTAGCAACTAGAACAAACAACCATTTGACTTTGATACCATTTGGGGCGGAAGCAGATATTTAAGAAGTGAATAAGAAGTGCATTCAAACAAAATAAGATTACTAAATATATATATATATATATATATATATATATATATATATATATATATATATATAGAGAGAGAGAGAGAGAGAGAGAGAGAGAGAGAGAGAGAACCAGGCGAAAAGCACGTTTTATACACTATATTAGGCAATAGGGCCATTATATATTTTTATATATATATATATATATATATATATATTCCCTTAAATTTTGCCCTAAATTCATTTTCTTGCAAACTAATGTAATCTGTCTAATTAATTGTAATGTTTACTGTAAAATTAGTTGTTCATAAACCTTGATTAGCTTTACCCGTACAATTATACAATTGCATCCATATGCTCTATGATTGAACTATTCAGCAAACTTAACAATGTAGGAAGGCAGGCAAAAGGTTAGCAATTGAACTAATTAATTTGTATATTCTGATTGAATTAAACCCAGATTGTATTTATTTAAATTAATAGCTTTAGTTTGTATCCATAAATTTGTATATATATCGGTTGAATTCACATGTGTATTAGATAACTCTAATTTGTATATATATGGTAATGATTTTTGTTTATCCGGATAGGGTGAATTAGCCATGGGTGTTTGGGAATGTGTATTTTTATTATTTTCGACAAAATTTTTGACCAAAATTCAGTGGACATTTTGTGGAAATTAGCTACTCCTCAAAGTCAATATAAATTCAAAAAAAAAACATTAATATAATATAGTACATTAAAAATATAAAAAACTAATTCCAACAACACATACACTACTAATAATGACGTATACTAATTTTGCATATATATGTATATATAGCTATATAATCTATATATTGCCCTAAATTCATTTTTCTTTTTTAATTATAATAATGACGTTTCTCATTTTTTTTTTAATTATAATAATTATGATATATAGTTATTTGTTAAAAAAAATTATGCATAATTAAGCACGCCCTAGCTAATTCATCGAAATAACACCAAAAATGGCAATAAACTTCAGTTGACTCCCTCCATATACTTGCATAAACATCACAATAATACAACTATATATATATATATATATATATATATATATATATATATATATATATATATATATATGCACTAATTTTTGTCTATCCAATTGCACATCTGAATAATTTACCAAAATTAATGCCTTCTTTATAAAGATATAATTAATTAATTTGACTTTTACACACACACACACACACACACACACACACACATATATATATATATATATATATATTGTGGGCCCAAGTATAAAATTAGGGTTCACATGACCTAATTAAATTAAATGCGCAATTAGGGTTCCACGGCCTCATTAAATGTGCAAATTAGAATTCGCATAACCTAATGGAATGAAAACGGAAAAGTTAGAAATAAATGTGTTAGACCCGGGAGAAGCCTCCACGTGTCCCGAGGCAGAAGACTCGTGGAGGCGGCTCGATTTGGGAATTGATTGAGGATTGGATTGGTGGCTGAAGGACAGGGCAATATGGGCATTACTTATCGACTAAAGGGTATTTCTAGAATTTTCACAAGGCATGTGCCTCTTGCATGACTACTTCCCAGAAAATCCTATAAATACCCTTTTCATTCCATTTGGAAGGGGACTTCTCTTCAGACTCAAGACTTGGACTCTTGGAAGATCAAGGGACTCTTTTGATGACTTTAAGGCTTGGAGATTTCACCTAAAAACACTAAAGGGGTTTGAACATTCTCTTAACTCGAAGGACTCAAGAAGGCTCTTGGAATCCCTGCTACCCTAACACGGTTCCCGGATTCTAGGGGTTCTGTCATGCGTCGTTGGAGTAATCGCCCACCTGTCGTACTCCCCTCTTCAATCAACTAATTAATTCCGTGCTCTTTGTGAATTTCTCCCCTCCTCAGCCAACACGAAACCCTAACCCTAGCAAGGTACGATTTCCTTGCCCACATTTAATTGACGACTCTGCTGGGGAGGTGTAGAATTCGTGAAGGGTATGCCCACAACTCGAAGTGGGAGAACTACAAGAAGAGCTGCTTCACCAACAAATAACATTACTTCACCGGAGCCAGTTTCAAGGTAAGTAACTCAAGTATTCCAAAGCGCAAACCTGGATTTTGACCAACCACTTATTGAAGACGCTTCAGAAGGGAGTTCGACATCACCACATATGGCCAATCAACAACAAAGAAATGCAGGAAGGCAAAGGCGAGGATGCGGTGGAGACGGGGCGAATGTTGTGCTGTTGGAGATGCTTTCAAGGCATTGAAGGAAGCACGAGAAAGCGGCAAGGGATGATGATGGCCATGATCTTTGGAAATGCAGAGAGGAAGCAAGAGGAGATGGGGAATTTTCGCCAGCTAGCGATTGATGCAGATTCCCACTTTCAAGGCCATGTTCCCAGGAAGTTCGCATGGGGAACAAGCAGGAGTGGAAGACAACAACAATGGTAGCAACAACAAAGAGAACCAAATTATACCTCCATCGACAGAAAGTCAATCGGTTCCAATAATCAACTTGGAGGCCCAGAACAGTGGTGACGTGCCACAACCTAGGTTGGAAGCAAGCCAACCTCAGACAAACATCATCCCAACTGCTATCCCATTATTTTCACAGGTGCAAATGCCAACCATTCCAAGCAATGTCCAGCGAGTGAGCCAGCAACTGACACCAGTGCTAGCGGTGCATGATGCAAGTGTGCATCAACCAACCTCTCTACCATACACACTGCCGATGCAGCAGTATATCACAACACCCCAGAGAGTCCATGCCATAAGCCAGTACGTGACGAAGGATGATATGATCGACGTGATCAATCAACTTCGGAGACAGACATCTCGACCCTCGGAGTTGGACTTTACTCCTCCTTACCCTGCACACATTCGGAGGCAACCTTACCCAACAGGGTATATTGAGCATCCCCCGCAATTTCTAAAATACAACGGGAAGAAAGGAAATGTTAGGGAACATATTGCCAGGTTTGTAGAGTCAATGTCTCTGTGGCTCGGATATGATGAAGTGAACAACCACAACTTGTTGATGCGAGAATTCAACAAGACTTTGACGGATAGTGCCTTTAGTTGGTACTACAATTTGGAGAAGGGTCAGTCCATGATTGGGATGACCTAAAATTATAATTTTTCAAGAAATTTTTCTATGTGCAGAAATAAGTAACCATTGTGGAGCTCATGCGGTTCAAGCAGAAACCGAATGAGTAGTTGTCAGATTATGTTCACAGGTTCAGGGCCCAGACACAGAAGTGCGCAGAGCCGATTGAAGAAAAGAACTTAGTCAGCATTTGCAACAATGATGCCTTAGATGTTTTCAAACCCCACCTCATCACCAAGGCTTGTGATTCCTTCGCGACCCTCTCATCTTTTGCACAAGACTTGGGAGGAAATGACATTGCCCACTAACCATGCGACGGTTACATGGAAGGGCAAGAGGACAACAACTGTGGCTTTGGCTGACTCTCAGTCAAAACCACAAGGGGGTAAGAGGGAGAACCATGAGAAGAATTTTGATCAAGCGAGAGGAAAGCACGGAGACAAATATCAAGAAAGCCGATCCGGAGGCTATCACATGTAGTGAGAAAGTATTCAGGGGTCTGTATGAACAATGAGTTGAACATGGGGTGGTGAAACCCCCAAGGCCTAGATTTACAGTGACGGAAGAAATGAAGAAAAGACCAGACTTCTGTGTATTCCACCAATACGCAGGACATTCAACTATGGACTGTTATAGCCTGCGGAGGATATTCCACGAGAAGCTGGCAAATGGGGAGATTGAACTTGGAAAGGAAAGTAGTGTTCATGACAAGCCGTTTCCAAACCACAAGGGGAAGGAAACGTGCAACACTGTTATTCACAACACAAACCTAGAAGTGGAGATGATGATGGAAGAAAAGGAGGAGTGTGATCCAGGCCTGCAGGTGATGGCATTTATGAACGGAGCCAAGTTCAGAAATTTTTTCGATCAGATAGGATTGGCCAAGGAAGCAAGGATTGAGGCAACTAGGGAAATTATCAAGGCTGCCGAGACACATGAGACTTGTATGGCCATAAGTAAAGGATTTGTGAAAACGATGGAGGAAGAAGAAAATAAGATATCTTTCTCTAAAGCTGATAGAGAGATAAGATACCCACACAACAGGCCGCTGTATGTGACAGTAGTAATCAATGGCATCGAGGTGCGGAGGGCGTTCATTGACAATGGAGAGTCTGTAAATATTATGCCCTACAACATGTATAAACGGTTAGGCCTACCAGAGAAGAAGATTGTGAAGGAACAAACAAACATTACAGGATTCGCCAATCAGAACACAAGAAGGTTATTTCATCAATGCTTGAAGGCTATTTGGAAAGGGAGAGAAGTGAAGGTACCAGCAACTCGGAATCCCTTTGGACCAGAGGAGGCACACATCACTGAAGCAACTTTCTTTGATGATGTTGCTGAAGAGGGAGAGAACCAGATTGCAAGACCTGATTCCCTAAGACTAGCAAGCTGGGAGGAAGTGCAGGAAGATAGGTTCGTGCTTGCAGAAAAAGAGAAGAAGAAAACCTCAGAACACGGAGAATGTTCGAAAAATAAGAAGCCAGTGATAGTAGACCTAGAGAAAGAAGGAAGAGAAGAAAATAAAAGGCTAGCAGACCCTGAAGATGCCAAAAATATACGGATGGCACAATCTGACGATGGCCAGAAGACAAAATGGGAGAGGGTTGTTAAACCCGATGGAAAGGTGGTGTTTCGATTGTGACGGTGCAAGGGGGAAGAGCCCAAGAAAGCATGTGAACCCAATGGCTCAGGAGGTGTCCCCCACTCCAGCAATAATGAAGAAGGAGGAGTTGTACAACAGAAGGTAGAACCAGCTCCGGAATGCTTCGAGGATAGGCCAAAACCTCAACAAAATGAATTAGAGGAAGTTGATTTGGCAACAGAGGGAGGAACGCCAATACCAACTTATGTCAACAAGGAGCTGGATGCTAACCAAAAAGAGGAGCTTGTACAATTATTGCGAGAGTATAGGGATGTCTTTGCCTGGAATTACGACTAGATGCCTGGAATTGACAAGGATCTTGTGGAACACAATCTAAACATAAGCCCGGGAATGAAGCCAGTGAAGCAAGTACCTCGCAATTATGCACCCGAAGTCGAAACTCAAATAAAGGAAGAGATCAAGAAGTTGTTGGAAGTAGGATTCATCAAGCCAATTCAACATCCAACATGACTATCGAGCATTGTACCGGTAAAGAAATCAAATAGATAGCTATGAATATGTGTGGATTTCAGAGACTTGAACAAGGCATGCCCGAAGGACATGTACCCATTACCCAACATAGACACTTTGGTAGATGCAACGACTAATCATGAAATGATGTCATTCATGGACGGGTTTGTAGGTTACAATCAGATAAAGATGTCCATAGAAGATGCAGAGTTGACAGCCTTTCGTACCCCATTTGGGAACTTCTACTATGTAGTTATGCCATTCGGGTTGAAGAATGCGGGGGCAACTTATCAAAGGGCAATGCACGCCATATTTAATGACATGATTCATGATATAGTGGAGGACTATGTGGATGACATAGTAGTAAAATCTAAGAAGGCAATAACTCATGTGGAGGACCTGAGGAAGGTGTTTGAGCGATGTTGAAGGTACAAATTGAGAATGAATCCGAAGAAGTACGCCTTTGGAATGACGACAGGAAAAATCTTGGGCTTCTTGGTGCACAACAGAGGCTTAGAGGTGGACTTAAGCAAGGCGAAAGCAATCACAGAGATGCCCCCACCAAAAACACAGAAACAGTTGAAGAGCTTTCTAGGGAAAGTTTCATACATGAGAAGATTCATGCCAGCATTAGCCGAAGTCACAGAACCTTTTGGAAAATTGCTAAAAGGAAAGGCACAATGGGATTGGGGGCAAGACCAACAACAAGCGTTTGAGAAGGTGAAAAGAATTTTGGCCTCAGCACAAAAAATGGTAGTGCCACAAAGAGGAATGCCAATGCAGTTGTACATCACATCTACCAAGAAGTCCATAGGTGGATTGATCACGCATGAGGTGGATGGAGAAGAGAAACCTGTATATTACATTTGCTGGATAATCAGAGGACCGGAAACCAGGTATTCACAAGTGGAGAGGCATTGCCTAGCATTGGTATTCATTGCGTAGAAAATGCGGCATTATTTTTTAAAGACACAGTAAAGCTTGCAACAAAAATCGATCCAATCGGATACCTATTAACTAAGCCAAAGATTAATAGGAAGACTCGCCGGATGGATGATGATTCTTTCGAATACGACATCAAGTGTAACAACCAAAGGCGATCTATGTCAAAGCTCGCGCACCTGCCGCTCAATTTCCAAATGGAGAATATGAACCCCCTTCTGAGGATCTTCCGGGTGGAGAAGTAGAATCAATTGAGTTGATGGATGAGGACCCATAATGGTGGAGTTTGGCTTTTGATGAATCATCTGCAGAAGGTAAAGGCGGTGCAGGAGTGGTGTTGACCACCAAAGAAGGAAATGAAGCGGCCTTGTCATACAAATTGGATTTTCCTTGCACAAACAATGAAGCAGAATATGAGGCGTTCATACTAGGATTGTTGGCAGCTTAAGAATTAGGAGCCAAATATCTTAAAGTAAAGGGAGATTCAAACCTCATAGTGCAACAGATAAGAGGCCAATTCAGAGTGAAGGAACCTATCTTGGTGCCATATCGAACTGTAGCACAAAAGGTGATGGAGGCTTTCAAGAAGGTGGTGATTGAATATGTGCCAAGAGGACAAAATAAATAACCTGATGCACTAGCAACAGTAGCATCTCGAGTCTTTGTCCAAGGAGAGGACTTGGATGTAAAGGTAATGAAGAGAACTCTCCCAACCACGGTGCTAAACTTGTTCCCCAAAGACATGATAGATGATTGGCGACATGACATCTCCCATCAATTGCAAACAAAGGAGGGAACAATACCTATCGTGGAGTTACAAAAGTACAACATAATCAAAGGTGTCTTGTATCATAAAGAAGCAGACGGTGTATTGACACGATGCTTGGGGAGGAAGGAAGCAACGTAATCATGTTGCATCAGGTGCATGACGAGAACTGCGGATTGGCAGACATAGGCCTATATCGTAGGCTACAACGTTAAGGGTATTATTGGGCTGAAATGAAGAAGGAAGCAGATGCCCTACAAAGCCAATGTATTTTATGCCAAGAATACCCTGGGGAGGATGAATGCACCTTCATTGAAGACATAGTGGATTGTTGAATTCTTTATTGACCTTGAACCTGGTACAAAGCCCATTTCTAAAACCCCATATCGAATGGCTCCTATTGAACTTCAGGAGTTAAAGGTCCAACTACAGAATTGTTGGACATCGGTTTCATTCGGTCCCTAGTACATCTCCTTGGGGTGCTCTCTGTTTTATTCGTAAAGAAGAAAGAGGCGGGGAGTATGCGACTTTCATATTGACTATCGGGAATTGAACCATGTCACCATCAAGAATAGGTATCCTCACCTCGTATTGATGACTTGTTTGACCGATTGCAAGGAGCACAATTCTTTTCAAAAATCGATCTTCGATTCGGATATCATCGGTGAAGATTAGAGGCGAGGATATTCAAAGCGCGCTTTAGAACTCAGTGCAGACGGCATTATGAATTCTAGTCATGTCTTTTGGATTGACTAATGCTCCTGCTGCTTTTATGGATATGATGAACCGAGTATTCAAGGAATATTTGGATCAGTTCGTTGTTGTCTTTATTGATGACATCCTCATATATTCCAAAAGCCGTGAAGATCATGAGCACCATTTGAAGCTGGTACTACAAAGGCTTCGTGAAAACAAGTTATATGCTAAGTTAAAGAAATGCGAGTTCTAGCTTGAGGAAGTAGCATTTCTTGGGCACGTGGTGTCAAAACATGGAGTATCTGTTGACCTTGCCGAAGATTGAAGCAATACAAAGTTAGAGCAACAAGAAGACGGTGGATCAAGACGTAGCTTTTTGGGTTTAATTTGGTTATTATCGGAGATTCGTGGAAGGGTTTTCTCGAATCGCTACTCGCTAACTCATCGACTCGAAAGGATACAAAATTCATATAGAAGCGAGGAATGCGAGAAGAGTTTCCAAGAGCTTAAGAGGAGACTCATTTTCGGCACCTATTCTAACAATACCATCCGATACGGATGGATTTGTTATCTACAAACGATCTTGGGCAAAGGGTTAGGATGTGTTCTCATGCAACATGGGAAAGTCATAGCCTATGCCTCGCGACAACTTAAAGAATATGAGAGGAATTATCCTACTCATGATCTAGAGTTAGCGTGATCGTTTTCGCACTAAAGATCCGGAGGCACTATCTTTATGGGGAGAAAGTGGAGATATATTCGGACCACCATAAAAGCCTTAAATATTTCTTCACTCAAAAAAGAACTTAACATGCTTGGCAAATGACGTTGGCTCGAGCTATTGAAAGACTACGACCACACTATTCAATACCATCCCGAAAAGCGAGCGTGGTAATGACGCGTTGAGTAGAAGATCATATGCATGAATGAGTGCGATGATGTCAAGTATACGCGTAGAGCCAACTTTAATAGAAAAAAGTTAAGGTTGCTTTCAAGCCACCCCAGGCCGGAGTCGATGCATATGAAGAAGAAAGTACAAGAAGGTCTATATTAAGCGAGAATTGATGAAGAAGGAATACTTGAGTCCACTCCGGACTTTGTGTTCCTAAAGATTCTAATTTGAAGTACAAGATCATGATGGAGGCACACAATACACCATTTGCAATCCATCACGGAAGTACTAAAATGTATCGTGATCTTGACATACATTTTGGTGGAACAATATGAAGAGAGAGATTGCAAAGTTTATCTCAACATGTTTAACTTGTCAACGTGTAAAGGCGGAGCATCAAGTGCCTAAGAGACCATTGCAACCACTTGAGATTCCAAAATGGAAGTGGGAACACATTACCATGGATTTCGTTACGGGTCTTCCCACGGTTTCTCAAGGCATAAATGTTATTTGGGTTATTGTTGATAGATTAACCAAGTCTGCACATTTCTTGCCGATACGGGAGACTTATTCTCTTGAACGTCTTGCTAAAATATTTGTAAATGAGATTGTGAGGTTGCATGGCATGCCAGTATCTATAATTTCGGATCGTGACCCAAGATTCACTTCAAGATTTTGGGTTAGCTTGCAAAAAGCTATGGGTACGGATTTACGATTCATTTCGGCATACCATCCTCAAACGGACGGACAATCAGAGAGGACTATTCAAACTCTTGAAGATTTATTAAGACTCTGTGTCCTAGACTTCAAGAGGCGGTTAGGATAAGTATTTACCATTGGTGGAATTCTCCTACAACAACAGTTATCAGGCAAGTATATGTGTGGCTCCATATGAAGCATTATATGGACGAAAGTGTCGCTCTCCAATATGTTGGGATGAGGTGGGTAAAACAACATTGTTGGGACCCGAGTTAGTATGTATGACTACCGAAAAGATCTAAATGATTCGACAACGTATACAAACGGCACAAGATCAACAAAAGAGTTATGCGGATCTTCATCGAAAGGACGTGGAATTTAGTATAGGGGATCATGTATTGTTGCGAGTTGCTCCATGGAAGGGAGTTACAAGATTTGGGAAGAGAGGAAAGCTCAATCCACGATTTATTGGTCCATTTCAAATTCTTGACCGAGTAGGAAATGTAACCTATAGACTCGCGTTACCTCCAAGTATGTCTCGTGTTCATAATGTGTTTCACATATCTCATACTTCATAAATATGTGAAAGACCGAACCACGTTATTGAGTTAGAACCGAGGACGAGATAGTAGAAGACTTAACGTATGAGGAGGTACTGTCCAAGATCTTGGATAGGAAGGAGAATGTCCCACGACGAAGGTCATACCACAAGTTAAAGTCTTGTGGAGGAACCATCTTTATAGAGGAAATGACCTGGGAGTTGGAAACGGAAATGAAAGCGAGGTATCCTCACCTTTTCGAAACACCAGGTACGTATGTCAATTTCGAGGACGAAATTTCATAAGGAAGGGAGGTTGTAAGACCCCAAATAATTAATAAATGAAATTTAATTTCCTCTAATTATTATTTTGAAATAGTAAGTGTTGATGTGATTAATGTGGATAGTTATGGGTAAAATACGCAAATATTTCAAAATAAGCAAGTGGTTATAAAATATTCATTGTTGTCGGGGAATATTCGTTTGGTCGTGGAATATTAAACTGTTTGGGAATATTCGCACGACTGTAGCATGACCATATATGGGCCCCATAACGGAAAGCGATTGGAGGAAGAAAACGACAAATATAAGTTGTTTAAAAATAACAGCGTAGTTATTCACCAGATTTACATTGTTGGAATACCCGAATTGGTTAAAACACAATACGCGTTGTTGACAAGAAGATACCAGTATTGCACCAATTATTGACTCTTTACGTAAGAAGGCACTACTCAATAATGGTTACGATAATTCTTATTCAAAGATTTTATTGGTTCAATAATTGTTGCGTTGATATTTTATATTCTTCGTTGTTTCAATAATTGTCATTACACGGTATTTTTCATTATCGAAGCAATAATTCATATTATCGAATAATATTATTAGATAACATTATTGGCAATGTCTAGAAAGTTACGTCTAAGGAGAGGTTTGGTCACCTAATTGGCCAAAGAAGGAGAAATTCTTATTGGAAAGCCCCATCTTCCTGAAGCTGCACAGTTGTCAATATTGTGATTCTGTAATATTATTTGTGAGTAATTAATTATTGATTCATATGATGAGAAAAATATTGATTTTATGTGGATATAGATGAAGAAAATTTTTAATGCGACAATTGTTGAAAATTAAAATTTTATCTTTTTCAGATAAAATAATTCATTTAAATATATATATTATTATATTTTAATAATATAATAATGGTGATATTTTTACAACGAATGTGGGATATATGAGTATACGAGGAGGAAGAGTATTTTTGTTGCAATAAATGTTTAAAACATGTTAAACATGTCGGTGGACCCCATTTATTGACTGAAATTTGATTATAGCCTCTAAAATCACCCGTTTGTGAATTTTCGGTCAATTTTTGTTTGAATTTGGGAAAACTTTCTTCTGCAAAGTTGTAGAGAATTGAATTTCCTATAAAAACTCGCGAGATTCGAATTTTCTGATAAAAGGGCTATTAATTATGAATTATTGAAGTTCCGAAGTTCCGAAATAATTGATTTTTGGAAGTTTAAAATATTTTTAATTACAAAAACGTTTTTTTCATTTTTGAAACTCATTTAACATATGGTTAGGAGGCTAAATTCAGATGGTAGTGTGCGTAGAGATATTTAGAAAAAAATATAATATTAATTTATTAAATTTTCTGCTTTGGTGTTCTAAGCATTTTCCTATAAATAGGGTGCTTAGGTTAGAATTGAAAATCACACCGTAAAATCAAGTTTCTCTCTCTATATTATCGAGCGTATTCTTGTGAGTATTTTGAGTATACTTTGAGTATTGCTATACGGTGAAAGTTCAAGTTATAGCCTATATCCAAAGATTCCAAATTTATAAATCTTGATCTTTCGAGGTAAGTGGATATTATTTTTTTTTCGTAATGATATTATTTCTTCAATATCATTATCTTTGAAATATTGGTCCTGAAGTTTTATCAAATTTGGAACTTTTGGTGTCTGAGTTACTTATTCACGATATCAAGACTATTCACGATATCTGATTATTATTCACGAATCTAAGACTATTCATCGAAAAATGAAAATTTTTCTTTTCGTCCAAAATATCTATTGTGGATACTAGCTTTGATTGTATCTATGTTTTGATCATTCTTGAATTTTACACCACTATGATTATTTTTGAGGTATTTTTGGACGTGGATAAAACGAAGTAAGAATCCTTAATCCTTAATCCTTGTCATTTTGTTTCACTGGATTCGTTTCTTTTAAAAAATATATATATTTTTCATCATCCTCGGTCTTAAATGATGATATTATTGAATATCTTTGGCCTGTAGTGCAAAGATGAATGATTTCTGATGAATATCTTTGGCCTGTAGTGCAAAGATGAATGATTTCTGATGAATATCTTTGGCCCGTAGTCTGCAAAGATGAGCAGTGTTTAGATGAACATGACCAATGGTGAATGTCCTCGGCTCATAGTGCAAGGATGAATATTTGATCCCAGATATATATTGATTGATGTTCTGAGGATAAAAATAGGCGATGAACTTTAAAATTCATACATGAAGATGTGAGTTTGCATTCTCTACTTAACTCTTCTAATGAATTATTATTTCATTGCGAATATTGATTTAAAATTTGTTGTCTATTGTATTCTATTAGATTTTTATTTCCCTGTTGAAGACTAACGATAATTTGTTGTATATTATCTTAGTCATAATATTTTTTACTGGGCTAGTTGAGCTCACCCTTTTCTTTTTTGTTTCATTTTTCTTCTCAGGAGGCGAGAATATAGCGAGTACGAGTTGGGGTATGGAATGCAGGTTCTAGGGAGAGTTGTTTAGTAGTCCTCACCATTGTTGTAAAATAATGTATCAATAATTATGATGAGGATTTATTTGTATGTGGATATTATCTAGATGGCAATATCTGTATTTAAACTCACAATTTTACTATTGTAATAATAAAGTTGTAGTTATTTCTGTACCGTGTATTGACAACTCAGAATGGGTGATGTATACCTGTTTTGGGGGTGTCATAGTTGGTATCAGAGCTTAGGGATATGATCTCTGGCGGAGATCGGGGAATAGAACTAGGAGGGGAGAGACGAGTAAATCCTTCGCTAGTGTGTCCTACCTAAGCTTATTTGATAGTTTGGTCAAGATATAGGGATATTATGTGATATATTGATTTCCTTAATTAACCCTTGTTTTATGGACGAGATTTGAGAATGTAATTTGGGAATATTAACAATGGAAATGAGACCGTGGAGCGCGCTCAGACTCACCAACGAGGAGAGAACGCAACAACAGTCGACAATGTTCCTCCCGTGAACAACACCACCGATCGACGATGAATGACGAATGTTTAGAAGCTTTTTGCAGTTCATGCAAAATCGCACGAGGAGACTCGTGTTCAAAACATAGGAGGAAATGATATAATTCACGGGTTGTCACACCAAGCGATTCAAAGAGTTGGGACCACCGAATTTAAGGGAAAGCCGAGATCCGATCATGGCGTAAACATGGGTCAAGCAAATTACCAAGATATTCGATGTCTTGGGATGCACAGAGAACAGAAGGTTCCATTCGCCACCTTTATGTTCCGTGGCGAAAGTGATCACCGGTGGGAGATCGTGAAGCGTACTCCATCCACCAAGACTCAAAGATGTCTTGGGAGACGCGTTTGAGAAACTATTTAATGACAAATACTTTCCGAAAGTGTTCATCATATGAAGGAAGTGGAGTTTATTAGACCGAGCAGTAACAACATGACGGTGTCTCAAGACGAGGCGAAGTTTGCAGAGTTATCGAGTTCAGACCTCATTTGGTGGAGAATGAGGAACGATGACGCGGATGTTTCGAGAGGTTTGAAACCCAAGATACGTCAAGATCTCATCTCTCATAAATTTTCTCTCTATTCAGAGATGTTGTTAATGAGGCTCAATTGTTAGAGCGAGATAACGAGTATGGTCAACCGAGGTACCACAATCAGGATCATACCGGATATAGTAGTCAACAAAACAACAATAACCAGTGGAGAAAGAAAAAGGCGGACAAAAATGTTAACCACTCTGGTGGTAATCATGGCCATGAAAATAGAAGAAGCGAGTCAGGAGGAGATTTTAAAAGAGGAGATTCAACAACAACGACCGTATGAAGACGGCGGTGCAATGAAAGAATGGTTCCAAGGGAGGAGAACGACCATCGGTCGTATATGTTATAAATGCGGAAAGAGGGACATATCATCTAAACCGCCCACAACAGCCCGTGTATGCTATAATTATGGAGAGGAAGGACATATCGCTTTCGAGATTGCACTATAGCGAAACCTAGTTCAATGAGGGGACGGTGACTCAAAAGACGTCCCCGTAAAAGTCAAAGTCAACGGTTCTGGAAGAAGCGTTTGTTGTGGATGGTCAAAATGCGAGGAACCCAAACGAGGTGATCACGGTAAAAGCTATTTATAAATTCTTGTGAAGTTTATACTTTACTAGATACCGTCATACCCATTCATTTATCTCTCCGCTTGTGCTCAACGCTTAAATCGATTCCAGGAAAAATTAGACTTTGACCTATCTGTGGAAACTCCGCTAGAGAAACTTTCATCACATCCACTGCTTATAAATCTTGTCTAATCCAAGTTGGCACCCCTTATCTTTTGTTTACCTTATCTCTTTAAAGATACTTGCTTTTGATGTGATTTTAGGGATTGATTGGTTAACTACTCATCATGCCAAAATTGATTGTTTTCGTAAGGTTGTTAGTTTTCATATTCCTAATCAACCTGTTGTTCGAATTCAGGCAACTAAACCATTAAAATCAATCACTGTCATATCTAATCATAAAGCGATTCATTTATTGAAAAACGGATGTCAAGCTTTCTTAGCCCATGTTATGGATTTGAATAAAGACACGTCAAAATTGAATAATATTCATGTTGTTATTAACTTTCCTGACGTATTTCCTGAAGAACTTCCCGGTCTACCCCCAGAACGTGAAGTTGAATTCTTTATTGACCTTGAACCTGGTACAAAGCCCATTTCTAAAACCCCATATCGAATGGCTCCTATTGAACTTCAGGAGTTAAAGGTCCAACTACAGGAATTGTTGGACATCGGTTTCATTCGTCCCAAGTACATCTCCTTGGGGTGCTCCTGTTTTATTCGTAAAGAAGAAAGAGACGGAGTATGCGACTTTTGTATTGACTATCGGGAATTGAACCATGTCACCATCAAGAATAGGTATCCTCTACCTCGTATTGATGACTTGTTTGACCAAACAAAAGGAGCACAATTCTTTTCAAAATCGATCTTCGCTCGGATATCATCACCAAGATTAGAATCGAGGATATTCCAAAGAGCGCTTTTTAGAACCTGCAGACGGGCATTATGAATTCTAGTCATGTCTTTTGGATTGACTAATGCTCCCGGCTTTCATGGATATGATGAACCGAGTATTCAAGGAATATTTGGATCGGTTCGTTGTTGTCTTTATTGATGACATCCTCATATATTCCAAAAGTCGTGAAGATCATGAGCACCATTTGAAAATTTGGTACTACAAAGGCTTCGTGAAAACAAGCTATATGCTAAGTTAAAGAAATGCGAGTTTCGGCGAGGAAGTAGCATTTCTTGGGCACGTGGTGTCAAAACATGGAGTATCTGTTGACCCGTGAAGATTGAAGCAATACAAAGTTGGGAGCAACCAAGAAGGCGGTGGATCAAGACGTAGCTTTTTGGGTTTAATTGGTTATTATCGGAGATTCGTGGAAGGGTTTTCTCGAATCGCTATCTGCTAACTCATCCGACTCGAAAGGATACAAAATTCATATAAGCGAGGAATGCGAGAAGAGTTTCCAAGAGCTTAAGAGGAGACTCATTTCGCACCTATTCTAACAATACCATCCGGTACGGATGGATTTGTTATCTCATGATGATGCTTGAGCAAAGGGTTAGGATGTGTTCTCATGCAACATGGGAAAGTCATAGCCTATGCCTCGCGACAACTTAAAGAATATGAGAGGAATTATCCTACTCATGATGATCTAGAGTGGCAAGCGTGATCGTTTCGCACTAAAGATCCGGAGGCACTATCTTTATGGGGAGAAAGTGGAGATATATTCGCACCATAAAAGCCTTAAATATTTCTTCACTCAAAAAGAACTTAACACGCGGCAATGACGTTGGCTCGAGCTATTGAAAGACTACGACCACACTATTCAATACCATCCCGAAAAGCGAACGTGGTAGCCGACGCGCGTTGAGTAGAAGATCATGCAGGAATGAGTGCGATGATGTCAAGTATAATGACAGAGCCAACTTTAATAGAAAAAGTTAAGGTTGCTCAAGCCACCGGCAGAGCCGATGCATATGAAGAAGAAAGTACAAGAAGGTGCTATTCCTAAGCGAGAATTGATGAAGAAGGAATACTTGAGTCCTCTGCACTTTGTGTTCCTAAAGATTCTAATTTGAAGTACAAGATCATGATGGAGGCACACAATACACCATTTGCAATCCATCTCGGAAGTACTAAAATGTATCGTGATCTTGACATACATTTTGGTGGAACAATATGAAGAGAGAGATTGCAAAGTTTATCTCAACATGTTTAACTTGTCAACGTGTAAAGGCGAGCATCAAGTGCCTAAGGGACCATTGCAACCACTTGAGATTCCAAAATGGAAGTGGGAACACATTACCATGGATTTCGTTGGGTCTTCCCACGGCTTTCAAGGCATAAATGTTATTTGGGTTATTGTTGATAGATTAACCAAGTCTCGCACATTTCTTGCCGATACGGAGACTTATTCTCTTGAACGTCTTGCTAGTATATATGTAAATGAGATTGTGAGGTTGCATGGCATGCCAAGATCTATAATTTCGGATCGTGACCCAAGATTCACTTCAAGATTTTGGGTTAGCTTGCAAAAAGCTATGGGTAACGGATTTTTACGATTCATTTTCGCATACCATCCTCAAACCAGACGGACAATCGAGAGAGGACTATTCAAACTCTTGAAGATTTATTAAGACTCGTGTCCTAGACTTCAAGGCGCTTGGGATAAGTATTTACCATTGGTGGAATTCTCCTATAACAACAGTTATCGTGCAAGTATATGTGTGGCTCCATATGAAGCATTATATGGACGAAAGTGTCGCTTCCAATATGTTGGGATGAGGTGGGTAAAACAACATTGTTGGGACCCGAAAGTTAAGACGTATGACTCACCGAAAAGATCTAAATGATTCGACAACGATACAAAGCGGCACAAGATCGACAAAAAAGGTTATGCGGATCTTCATCGAAAGGACGTGGAATTTAGTATAGGGGATCATGTATTGTTGCGAGTTGCTCCATGGAAGGGAGTTACAAGATTTGGGAAGAGAGGAAAGCTCAATCCACGATTTATTGGTCCATTTCAAATTCTTGACCGAGTAGGAAATGTAACCTATAGACTCGCGTTACCTCCAAGTATGTCTCGTGTTCATAATGTGTTTCACATATCTGTACTTCATAAATATGTGAAAGACCCGAACCACGTTATTGAGTTAGAACCGGACGAGATAGCCGAAGACTTAACGTATGAGGAGGTACCTGTCAAGATCTTGGATAGGAAGGAGCATGTCCTACGCACGAAGGTCATACCACAAGTTAAAGTCTTGTGGAGGAACCATGCTATAGAGGAAATGACCTGGGAGTTGGAAACGGAAATGAAAGCGAGGTATCCTCACCTTTTCGAAACACCAGGTACGTATGTCAATTTCGAGGACGAAATTTCATAAGGAGAGGAGGTTGTAAGACCCCAAATAATTAATAAATGAAATTTAATTTCCTCTAATTATTATTTTGAAATAGTAAGTGTTGATGTGATTAATGTGGATAGTTATGGGTAAAATACGCAAATATTTCAAAATAAGCAAGTGGTTATAAAATATTCATTGTTGTTGGGAATATTCGTTTGGTCGTGGAATATTAGATCGCTTTGGGAATATTCGTATTACTGACAAGTAGCCCATATGTGGGCCCCATAACGGAAAGCGATTGGAGGAAGAAAACGCGACAAATATAAGTTGTTTAAAAATAACGGCAGTAGTTGTTATGCTTATTAATCGTTGGAATACCCGGTGGTTAAAAACACAATACGCGTTGTTGCACAAGAAGAGCATGCGGTATTGCACCAATTATCGACTCTTACGTAAGAAGGCACTACTCAATAATGGTTACAGAATTATCGCTCAAAGATTTTATTGGTTCAATAATTGTTGCGTTGATATTTTATATTCTTCATTGTTTCAATAATTGTCATTACACAAAGATTTTCATTATCGAAGCAATAATTCATATTATCCGAATAATATTATTAGATAACATTATTGGCAATGTCTAGAAAGTTACATCTAAGGAGAGGTTTGGTCACCTAATTGCGCCGCCAAGAAGGAGAAATTTTATTGGAAAGCCCCATCTTTCCTGAACCTGCTGGTCACAATATTGTGATTCGTAATATTATTTGTGAGTAATTAATTATTGATTCATATGATGAGAAAAATATTGATTTTATGTGGATATAGATGAAGAAAATTTTAATGCGATAATTGTTGAAAATTAAAATTTTATCTTTTCAGATAAAATAATTCATTTAAATATATATATTATTATATTTTAATAATATAATAATGGTGATATTTTTACAACGAATGTGGGATATATGAGTATACGAGGAGGAAGAGTATTTTTGTTGCAATAAATGTTTAAAACATGTTAAACATGCTCGGTGGACCCCATTTATCGATCGAAATTTGATTATATATTTCTAAAATCACCCGTTTGTGAATTTCGGTCAATTTCTGTTTGGAATTTGGAAAAACTTTCTTCTGCAAAGTTGTAGAGAATTGAATTTCCTATAAAAACTCGCGAGATTCGAATTTTCTGATAAAAGGGCTATTAATTATGAATTATTGAAGTTCCGAAGTTCCGAAATAATTGATTTTTGGAAGTTTAAAATATTTTTAATTACAAAAACGTTTTTTTCATTTTTGAAACTCATTTAACATATGGTTAGGAGGCTAAATTCAGATGGTAGTGTGCGTAGAGATATTTAGAAAAAAATATAATATTAATTTATTAAATTTTTCTGCTTTTGGTGTTCTAAGCATTTTCCTATAAATAGGTGCTTAGGTTAGAATTGAAAATCACAATTTAAATCAAGTTTTTCTCTCTATATTATCGAAAGCGTATTCTTGTGAGTATTTTGAGTATACTTTGAGTATTGCTATACGGTGAAAGTTCAAGTTATAGCCTATATCCAAAGATTCTAAATTTATAAAGATCGATCTTTCGAGGTAAGGGATATTATTTTTTTTCGTAATGATATTATTTCTTCATATCATTATCTATGTCAAATATTGGTCCAAGTTTTTATCAAATTTGGAACTTTTGGTGTCTGAGTTCTTATTCACGATACGGCAAGACTATTCAAGTATACTGATCTTATTCACGAATCACTAAGACTATTCATCGAAAAATGAAAATTTTTCTTTTCGTCCAAAATATCTATTGTGGATACTAGCTTTGATTGTATCTATGGTTTGATCATTCTTGAATTTTACACCACTATGATTATTTTTGAGGTATTTTTGGACGTGGATAAAACGAAGTAAGAATCCTTAATCCTTAATCCTTGTCATTTTGTTTCACTGGATTCGTTTTTTAAAAAAATATATATATATATTTTTCATCATCCTCAGTCTTAAATGATGATATTATTGAATATCTTTGGCCTGTAGTGCAAAGATGAATGATTTCTGATGAATATCTTTGGCCTGTAGTGCAAAGATGAATGATTTCTGATGAATATCTTTGGCCCGTAGTGCAAAGATGAACAGGTGTTTAGATGAACATGACCAACTGGTGAATGTCCTTGGCCTGTAGTGCAAGGATGAATATTTGATCCCAGATATATATTGATTGATGTTACAGGATAAAAATAGACGATGAACTTTAAAATTCATACATGAAGAAGATGAGTTTGCATTCTCTACTTAACTCTTCTAATGAATTATTATTTCCGCGTAATATTGATTTAAAATTTGTTGTCTATTGTATTCTATTAGATTTTATTTTCGTTGAAGACTAACGATAATTTGTTGTATATTATCTTAGTCATAATATTTTTTACCGGGCTAGTTGAGCTCACCCTTTTCTTTTTGTTTCATTTTTTTCTTCTCGTGAGGCGAGAATATATAAAGCACGAGTTGGGGGGTATGGAATGCAGTGTTCTAGGGAGAGTTGTTTAGTAGTCCTCACCATTGTTGTAAAATAATGTATCAATAATTATGATGAGGATTTATTTGTATGTGGATATTATCTAGATGGCAATATCTCAGATTTAAACTCACAATTTTACTATTGTAATAATAAAGTTGTAGTTATTTCGCATGCAGTGTATTGACAACTCGAATGGGTGATGTATACTGTTTTGGGGGTGTCATAGTTGGTATCGTAGCTTAGGATATGATCTCCAGTGAGATGGGGAATAGAACTAGGAGGGAGAGACGAGTAAATCCTTCGCTAAAGTGTGTCCTACCTAAGCTTATTTGATAGTTGGTCAAGATTATATAGGGATATTATGTGATATATTGATTTCCTTAATTAACCCTTGTTTTATGACAAGATTTGAGAATGTCGATCGGGAATATTAACAATGAAAATGAGACCGTGGAGACGCCTCAGACTCACCAACGAGGGAGAGCGTGCAACAGTCGACAATGTTCCTCCGTGAACAACACCACCGATCGAGACGATGAACGATTTAATGTTTAGAAGCTTTTTGCGATTCATGCAAAATCGCACGAGGAGACTCGTGTTCAAAACATAGGAGGAAATGATAGCAATTCACGGGTTGTCACAAATGCAAGAGCTTCAAAGAGTTGGGACCACCGAATTTAAGGGAAAGCCGATCCGATCATGGCGTAAAACATGGGTCAAGCAAATTACCAAGATATTCGATGTCTTGGGATGCACAGAGAACAGAAGGTTCCATTCGCCACCTTTATGTTTCAGTGGCGAGGCAGACTCACTGGTGGGAGTCTCGTGAAGCGCACTCCATCCAAACCAAGACTCAAAGATGTCTTGGGAGACGTTTGAAACTATTTAATGACAAATACTTTCGAAAGTGTTCATCATATGAAGGAAGTGGAGTTTATTAGACTCGAGCAGTAACAACATGACGGTGTCTCAAGACGAGGCGAAGTTTGCAGAGTTATCCGTGTTTGCACCTCATTTGGTGGAGAATGAGGAACGATGACGCGGATGTTTCGAGAGGTTTGAAACCCTAAGATACGCCAAGATCTCATCTCTCATAAATTTTTCTCTATTCAGATGTTGTTAATGTGGCTCAATTGTTAGAAGCGAGATAACGAGTATGGTCAACCGAGGTACCACATAATCAGGATCATACCTGGATATAAGAAGATCAACAAAACAACAATAACCGGTGGAGAAAAAAAAAAGGGACAAAAATGTTAACCACTCCGGTGGTAATCATGGCCATGAAAATAGAAGAAGCGAGTCGGGGAGGAGATTTTAAAAGAGGAGATTCAACAACGACCATGTGAATGAAGACGACATGATTAGCCAAAGAAAGAATCTGGTTCCAAGGAGGAGAACGACCATCCATTATATGCTATAAATGCGGGAAAGAGGGACATATCACTAAAGCGCCCACAACAGCCAGTTCGGTATGCTATAATTATGGAGAGGAAGGACATATCGCTTTCGAGATCGCAGACGCAGAATAGCGAAACCTAGTTCAATGGGGACGGTGACTCAAAAGATCGTCCCGTAAAAGTCAAAGTCAACGGTTCCTCGGAAGAGCGTTTGTTGTGATGGTCAAAATGCGAGGAACCCAAACGAGGTGATCACGGGTAAGCTATTTATAAATTCTTGTGAAGTTTATACTTTACTAGATACCCAGCTTACCATTCATTTATCTCTCCCGCCTTGTGCTCAACGCTTAAATCGACTCAGGAAAAATTAGACTTTGACCTATCTCGTGGAAACTCCGTTAGAGAAACTTTCATCACATCCACTGCTTATAAATCTTGTCTAATCCAAGTTGGCACCCTTATCTTTTTGCTTACCTTATCTCTTTAAAGATACTTGCTTTTGATGTGATTTTAGGGATTGATTGGTTAACTACTCATCATGCCAAAATTGATTGTTTTCGTAAGGTTGTTAGTTTTCATATTCCTAATCAACCCGTTGTTCAATTCAGCAACTAAACCATTAAAATCAATCAACGTCATATCTAATCATAAAGCGATTCATTTATTGAAAAACGGATGTCAAGCTTTCTTAGCCCATGTTATGGATTTGAATAAAGACACGCCAAAATTGAATAATATTCATGTTGTTATTAACTTTCCGACGATTTCTGAAGAACTTCCGGCTTCACCCCCGTAACGTGAAGTTGAATTCTTTATTGACCTTGAACCTGCACAAAGCCCATTTCTAAAACCCCATATCGAATGGCTCCTATTGAACTTCAGGAGTTAAAGGTCCAACTACTGTGAATTGTTGGACATCGGTTTCATTCGCCCCAAGACATCTCCTTGGGGTGCTCCCTGCTTTTATTCAGAAAGAAGAAAGACGGAGAGATGCGATTTTGTATCGACTATCGGAATTGAACCATGTCACCATCAAGAATAGGTATCCTCACCTCGTATTGATGACTTGTTTGACCGATTGCAAGGAGCACAATTCTTTTCAAAAATCGATCTTGATTCGGATATCATCACCAAGATTAGAATCGAGGATATTCCAAAGGCGCCTTTAGAACTCCCCAGACGGGCATTATGAATTCTAGTCATGTCTTTTGATCGACTAATGCTCCCCGCGGCTTTCATGGATATGATGAACCGAGTATTCAAGGAATATTTGGATCGATTCGTTGTTGTCTTTATTGATGACATCCTCATATATTCCAAAAGTCGTGAAGATCATGAGCACCATTTGAAGTTTGGTACTACAAAGGCTTCGTGAAAACAAGTTTATATGCTAAGTTAAAGAAATGCGAGTTCGGCTCGAGGAAGTAGCATTTCTGGGCACGTGGTGTCAAAACATGGAGTATCTGTTGACCCGGCCAAGATTGAAGCAATACAAAGTTGGGAGCAACCAAGACGGTGGATCAAGACGTAGCTTTTTTGGGTTTAATTTGGTTATTATCGGAGATTCGTGGAAGGTTTTTCGAATCGCCAATTCAGTTAACTCATCGACTCGAAAGGATACAAAATTCATATATAAGCGAGGAATGCGAGAAGAGTTTCCAAGAGCTTAAGAGAGACTCATTTCGCACCTATTCTAACAATACCATCCGTACGGATGGATTTGTTATCTACAAACGATGCTTCTAGCAGGCAAAGGGTTAGGATGTGTTCTCATACAACATGGGAAAGTCATAGCCTATGCCGCGACAACTTAAAGAATATGAGAGGAATTATCCTACTCATGATCTAGAGTCAAGCAGTAAATTTTCGCACTAAAGATCTGGAGGCACTATCTTTATGGGGAGAAAGTGGAGATATATTCGCACCATAAAAGCCTTAAATATTTCTTCACTCAAAAGAACTTAACACGCGGCAATGACGTTGGCTCGAGCTATTGAAAGACTACGACCACACTATTCAATACCATCCCGAAAAGCGAACGTGGTAAATTGACGCGTTGAGTAGAAGATCATATGCAGGAATGAGTGCGATGATGTCAAGTATACGACAGAGCCAACTTTAATAGAAAAGTTAAGGTTGCTTTCAAGCCACCAATCTGAAATGATGCATATGAAGAAGAAAGTACAAGAAGGTGCTATTCCTAAGCGAGAATTGATGAAGAAGGAATACTTGAGTCCACTCTGCACTTTGTGTTCCTAAAGATTCTAATTTGAAGTACAAGATCATGATGGAGGCACACAATACACCATTTGCAATCCATCCTCGGAAGTACTAAAATGTATCGTGATCTTGACATACATTTTGGTGGAACAATATGAAGAGAGAGATTGCAAAGTTTATCTCAACATGTTTAACTTGTCAACGTGTAAAAGGCGAGCATCAAGTGCCTAAGAGACCATCAGCAACCACTTGAGATTCCAAAATGGAAGTGGGAACACATTACCATGGATTTTCAATTACGGGTCTTCCCACGGTTTTCAAGGCATAAATGTTATTTGGGTTATTGTTGATAGATTAACCAAGTCTCGCACATTTCTTGCCGACACGGAGACTTATTCTCTTGAACGTCTTGCTAAAATATTTGTAAATGAGATTGTGAGGTTGCATGGCATGCCAGTATCTATAATTTCGGATCGTGACCCAAGATTCACTTCAAGATTTTGGGTTAGCTTGCAAAAAGCTATGGGTACGGATTTACGATTCATTTCGGCATACCATCCTCAAACGGACGGACAATCAGAGAGGACTATTCAAACTCTTGAAGATTTATTAAGACTCTGTGTCCTAGACTTCAAGGGCAGTTGGGATAAGTATTTACCATTGGTGGAATTCTCCTACAACAACAGTTATCAGGCAAGTATATGTGTGGCTCCATATGAAGCATTATATGGACGAAAGTGTCGCTCTCCAATATATTGGGATGAGGTGGGTGAAGAAACATTGTTGGGACCCGAAAGTTAAGACGTATGACTCACCGAAAAGATCCAAATAATTCGACAACGATACAAAGCAAGACAAGATCGACAAAAGAGTTATGCGGATCTTCATCGAAAGGACGTGGAATTTAGTATAGGGGATCATGTATTGTTGCGAGTTGCTCTATGGAAGGAGTTACAAGATTTGGGAAGAGAGGAAAGCTCAATCCACGATTTATTGGTCCATTTCAAATTCTTGACCGAAAGTAGGAAATGTAACCTATAGACTCAAGCGTTACCTCCAAGTATGTCTCGTGTTCATAATGTGTTTCATATATCAGATTTCGTAAATATGTGAAAGACCCGAACCACGTTATTGAGTTAGAACCGGACGAGATAGCCAAGACTTAACGTATGAGGAGGTACTGTCAAGATCTTGGATAGGAAGGAGCATGTCCCTACACGACGAAGGTCATACCACAAGTTAAAGTCTTGTGGAGGAACCATGCTTATAGAAATGACACAGGAGTTGGAAACGGAAATGAAAGCGAGGTATCTCACCTTTTCAAACACTGTGTACGTATGTCAATTTCGAGGACGAAATTTCATAAGGAAGGGAGGTTGTAAGACCCCAAATAATTAATAAATGAAATTTAATTTCCTCTAATTATTATTTTGAAATAGTAAGTGTTGATGTGATTAATGTGGATAGTTATGGGTAAAATACGCAAATATTTCAAAATAAGCAAGTGGTTATAAAGTATTCATTGTTGTTTGGGAATATTCGTTTGGTCGTGGAATATTAGATCGCTTGGGAATATTCGTATTTATGCAATAGCAGACATATATGTGGGCCCCATAACTGAAAGCGATTGGAGGAAGAAAAGCGGCAAATATAAGTTGTTTAAAAATAACTGGCGTAGTTATTACTGGCTTATATCTTTGTTGGAATACCCGGTGGTTAAAACACAATACGCGCGTTGTCGCACAAGAAGACACACCAGATCGCACACCAATTATTGACTCTTACGTAAGAAGGCACTACTCAATAATGGTTCACGGTAATTATCGCTCAAAGATTTTATTGGTTCAATAATTGTTGCGTTGATATTTTATATTGTTGTTGTTTCAATAATTGTCATTACACAGTATTTTTCATTATCGAAGCAATAATTCATATTATCTGAATAATATTATTAGATAACATTATTGGCAATGTCTAGAAAGTTACATCTAAGGAGAGGTTTGGTCACCTAATTGGCCAAGAAGGAGAAATTCTTATTGGAAAGCCCTCTTTCCAGGAACCGCTGGTTGTCAATATTATGATTTTGTAATATTATTTGTGAGTAATTAATTATTGATTCATATGATGAGAAAAATATTGATTTTATGTGGATATAGATGGAGAAAATTTTTAATGCGACAATTGTTGAAAATTGAAATTTTATCTTTTTTTGATAAAATAATTCATTTAAATATATATATTATTATATTTTAATAATATAATAATGGTGATATTTTTACAACGAATGTGGGATATATGAGTATACGAGGAGGAAGAGTATTTTTGTTGCAATAAATGTTTAAAACATGTTAAACATGTCGGTGGACCCCATTTATTGACTGAAATTTGATTATAGCCTCTAAAATCACCCGTTTGTGAATTTTTGATCAATTTCATTTGGAATTTGGAAAAACTTTCTTTCGCAAAGTTGTAGAGAATTGAATTTCCTATAAAAACTCGCGATATTCGAATTTTCTGAAATAATTGATTTTTGGAAGTTTAAAATATTTTTAATTACAAAAACGTTTTTTTCATTTTTGAAACTCATTTAACATGTGGTTAGGAGGCTAAATTCAGATGGTAGTGTGCGTAGAGATATTTAGAAAAAATATAATATTAATTTATTAAATTTTCGCTTTGGTGTTCTAAGCATTTTCCTATAAATAGGGTGCTTGGGTTAGAATTGAAAATCACACCGTAAACTCAAGTTTTTCTCTCTATATTATCGAGCGTATTCTTGTGAGTATTTTGAGTATACTTTGAGTATTGCTATACGGTGAAAGTTCAAGTTATAGCTTTATATCCAAGATTCCAAATATAGTACCGATCTTTTCGAGGTAAGGGATATTATTTTTTTTCGTAATGATATTATTTCTTCAATATCATTATCTTTGAAATATTGGTCGAAGTTTTTATCAAATTTGGAACTTTTAATTGTGTCTGAGTTCTTATTCACGATATCTCTGCACTATTCACGATATACTGATCTTATTCACGAATATAAGATTATTCATCGAAAAATGAAAATTTTTCTTTTCGTCCAAAATATCTATTATGGATACTAGCTTTGATTGTATCTATGTTTTGATCATTCTTGAATTTTACACCACTATGATTATTTTTGAGGTATTTTTGGACGTGGATAAAACGAAGTAAGAATCCTTAATCCTTAATCCTTGTCATTTTGTTTCACTGGATTCGTTTCTTTTAAAAAATATATATATTTTTCATCATCCTCGGTCTTAAATGATGATATTATTGAATATCTTTGGCCTGTAGTGCAAAGATGAATGATTTCGATGAATATCTTTGGCCTCAGTAGTGCAAAGATGAATGATTTCGATGAATATCTTTGGCCCAGTAGTGCAAAGATGAGCAGTGTTTAGATGAACATGACTAATCTGGTGAATGTCCTTGGCCTCAGTAGTGCAAGGATGAATATTTGATCCCGGATATATATTGATTGATGTTCTGAGGATAAAAATAGGCGATGAACTTTAAAATTCATACATAGAAGACAGTAGTTTGCATTCTCTACTTAACTCTTCTAATGAATTATTATTTCCGCTGCGAATATTGATTTAAAATTTGTTGTCTATTGTATTCTATTAGATTTTTATTTCCCTGTTGAAGACTAACGATAATTTGTTGTATATTATCTTAGTCATAATATTTTTTACTGGGCTAGTTGAGCTCACCCTTTTCTTTTTTGTTTCATTTTTCTTCTCAGGAGGCGAGAATATAGCGAGTACGAGTTGGGGTATGGAATGCAGGTTCTAGGGAGAGTTGTTTAGTAGTCCTCACCATTGTTGTAAAATAATGTATCAATAATTATGATGATGATTTATTTGTATGTGGATATTATCTAGATGGCAATATCTGTATTTAAACTCACAATTTTACTATTGTAATAATAAAGTTGTAGTTATTTCTGTACCGTGTATTGACAACTCAGAATGGGTGATGTATACCTGTTTTGGGGGTGTCATAGTTGGTATCAGAGCTTAGGGATATGATCTCTGGCGGAGATCGGGGAATAGAACTAGGAGGGAGAGGCGAGAGTAAATCCTTCGTTAGTGTGTCCTACCTAAGCTTATTTGATAGTTGGTCAAGATATAGGGATATTATGTGATATATTGATTTCCTTAATTAACCCTTTTTTTATGACAGTATTTGAGAATGTCGACTGAGAATATTAACAATGGAAATGAGACCGTGGAGACGCCTGTACTCACCAACGAGGAGAACGTGCAACAGGTTGACAATGTTCCTCCTGTGAACAACACCACTGATCAGACGATGAACGACGCAATGTTTAGAAGCTTTTTGCAGTTCATGCAAAATCAGACGAGGGAGACTCGTGTTCAAAACATAGGAGGAAATGATAGCAATTCACGGGTTGTCACAGCCAAGCAGTTCAAAGAGTTGGTGTTCTAAGCATTTTCCTATAAATAGGGTGCTTAGGTTAGAATTGAAAATCACACCAGAAACTGAAGTTTTCTCTCTCTATATTATCGAGCGTATTCTTGTGAGTATTTTGAGTATACTTTGAGTATTGCTATACGGTGAAAGTTCAAGTTATAGCCTATATCCGAAGATTCCAAATTTATAAGTCTCGATCTTTCGAGGTAAGGGATATTATTTTTTCGTAATGATATTATTTCTTCAATATCATTATCTTTCAAATATTGGTCCGAAGTTTTTATCAAATTTGGAACTTTTGGTGTCTGAGTTACTATTCACGATACTACTGAGACTATTCACGATACTAAGACTATTCACGAATCTAAGACTATTCATCGAAAAATGAAAATTTTTCTTTTCGTCAAAATATCTATTGTGGATACTAGCTTTGATTATATCTATGTTTTGATCATTCTTGAATTTTACACCACTATGATTATTTTTGAGGTATTTTTGGACGTGGATAAAAGGGAAGTAAGAATCCTTAATCCTTAATCCTTGTCATTTTGTTTTCATTTGGATTCGTTTCTTTTTAAAAATATATATATTTTTCATCATCCCTGGCCTTAAATGATGATATTATTGAATATCTTTGGCCTCAGTAGTGCAAAAAGATGAATGATTTCGATGAATATCTTTGGCCCGTAGTGCAAAAGATGAATGATTTCGATGAATATCTTTGGCCGTAGTGCAAAGATGAACAGTGTTTAGATGAACATGACCAATGGTGAATGTCCTTGGCTCAGATAGTGCAAGGATGAATATTTGATCCCGGATATATATTGATTGATGTTACTGAGGATAAAAATAGGCGATGAACTTTAAAATTCATACATAGAAAGATGTAGTTTGCATTCTCTACTTAACTCTTCTAATGAATTATTATTTCATTGCGAATATTGATTTAAAATTTGTTGTCTATTGTATTCTATTAGATTTTTATTTCATTGAAGACTAACGATAATTTGTTGTATATTATCTTAGTCATAATATTTTTCTTTGGGCTAGTTGAGCTCACCCTTTTCTTTTTTGTTTCATTTTTCTTCTCGGGAGGCGAGAATATAGCGAGCATTTGAGTTGGGGTATGGAATGCGAGTTCTAGGAGAGTTGTTTAGTAGTCCTCACCATTGTTGTAAAATAATGTATCAATAATTATGATGATGATTTATTTGTATGTGGATATTATCTAGATGACAATATCTCGTATTTAAACTCACAATTTTACTATTGTAATAATAAAGTTGTAGTTATTTCATGCAGTGTGTATTGACAACTCGAGAATGGGTGATGTATACTGTTTTGGGGGTGTCATAGTTGAGTATCGAGCTTAGGATATGATCTGGCGGAGATCGGGGGAATAGAACTAGAGAGGGAGAGGCGAGTAAATCCTTCGCTAAAGTGTGTGTCCTACCTAAGCTTATTTGATAGTTGGTCAATATATAGGGATATTATGTGATATATTGATTTCCTTAATTAACCCTTGTTTTATGACAAGATTTGAGAATGTCGATCGAGAATATTAACAATGGAAATGAGACCGAGGAGACGCCTCAGACTCACCAACGAGGAGAACGTGCTGTGAGTTGACAATGTTCCTCCCTGTGAACAACACCACCGATCGAGACGATGAACAGCGCTTAATGTTTTGAAGCTTTTGCGATTCATGTAAAATCGATTTGAGGAGACTCGTGTTCAAAACATAGGAGGAAATGATAGCAATTCACGGGTTGTCACAGCCAAGCAGTTCAAAGAGTTGGGACCACCAGAATTTAAGGGAAAGCCAGATCCGATCATGGCAGAAATATGGGTCAAGCAAATTACCAAGATATTCGATGTCTTGGGATGCACAGAGAACGAAGGTTCCATTCGCCACCTTTATGTTCCAGTGGCAGGCAGATTCTTGGTGGGAGTCTGTGAAGCGTACCCATCCAGCCGCACTCAGTATGTCTTGGGAGACGTTTCAGAAACTATTTAATGACAAATGCTTTCCTGAAAGTGTTCATCATATGACAAATAGTTTGCATTCTCTACTTAACTCTTCTAATGAATTATTATTTCCGCTGCGAATATTGATTTAAAATTTGTTGTCTATTGTATTCTATTAGATTTTTTTTCCCTGTTGAAGACTAACAATAATTTGTTGTATATTATCTTAGTCATAATATTTTTTACTGGGCTAGTTGAGCTCACCCTTTTCCTTTTTGTTCCATTTTTCTTCTTAGGAGGCGAGAATATAGCGAAAGACGTAGTCTGGGGGTATGGAATGAAGGTTCTAGGGAGAGTTGTTTAGTAGTCCTCACCATTGTTGTAAAATAATGTATCAATAATTATGATGAGGATTTATTTGTATGTGGATATTGTCTAGATGGCAATATCTGTATTTAAACTCACAATTTTACTATTGTAATAATAAAGTTGTAGTTATTTCTGTACCGTGTATTGACAACTCAGAATGGGTGATGTATACCTGTTTTGGGGGTGTCACAATATATATATACATGTGTTTGATAAAATTCATGTTTCATGTTTACTTGCTTATAATACATATTATTGTCTTGGAATATTAATTTGAATAACTTGAGATTCAATGATAAATATTGAGTTTTAAGGAATTATTCAAATTAAAAGCAATCAACAAGGTTAAAGAAACTACATTTTGATAAAATGAAATATGTGTAAATGAGTTTCTGAAACAGGAAATCAAAAAAAAACTACTACAACAAGTTATGATCTAAAGGCCAAGACATATCAAAATGAAGTGGAGGCACAAATTTAAAGCTTCTAAGTCAAAGAACAGAAAGATCTCGAATCTTAAGATTTGCGACTTTAGGTCCCTAACCTGTCGGGTAGTTGACTCTAAGTCCCGTCATCAAGGTATTTCTACCTCCGAAGTTGGCCCTCTAAATCTTGAGACTAGATCTTCAATTTGTTGGCTAACCGTCAAGCTCGGAAAAGTCATCTTGAAAAGGATTCATCTTCACACTTACGTCATAAAGAACCTTGAACGTAATAAAACAAGCTTAAAACTTGACTTGAGAAGAGTCAATCTATCACGTAAACGGAGACATGTCAACACCTATGGTCATCAAGTGTCGTCTACTTTATCGCTAAACTTCTTCAAGTCCTCGACTTCATGCAAAGAATATAAAGAAAGATCATGTAATCCACTTAATAAGGCTCGCGTGGTGATCTAGGAAGAAGGTTTGGGCGGAAGTTTCCTTAATAATCAACCAGGTCAAGTATCTACGAGAACCGAGCTAGAGACGCCTCCGCTCAGGACCCGATTAGAAGATGATATCTGGAAACCCTCCAAGAAATAAGATCCCATTTGGATTAAAGGAAGCTACAGTAGCATTTACTTTAGAAGCCACCATTGAATTTGTCGAGTCAAGGGTGGAGGAGCGAGAAAGATGTTTGTATGGTCGAGGATTCCTCGAAACCTTGGTCACACTGGAGGATAACCAAGGTCACTATATGGCGAAAGTGGGCAACATCCGGATGAAGAGCATCAACAAAGCGAGTGCCCTCAACAGCAAAGGCAAATCTTTCATCTTCGCGCTCTAAAAACAAAATGTCAAAGCACAATACATAAAAAAAAAAGAGAGAAAGGAAATTCAAGACAAATCATATGTTGACTAAAGAAGGATACTCACAATATAGTCAATGGAAAAAGAGTCGGGAGACGCCACAGAAAGGGGAATGTCATTCAACCCACCCAACGTACTATCACCAATGCCCTCCCGAGAAATTACCAACTCGGTAGAATCCTTCTGGGGAGGATGAACATCACCGATAGTTTCAGAATGATTCCCCCTCGGGGAAGTAAGAGTCTCATTAATATCTTCAGACTCATCATGAGGAGCAAGCATAGAAAGGTGTGAAGAAATGGTTGTATCACCCACAACAGGACTTGACCTCACATCGGATAAAGTGTCCTTAGCATCAAGACTAACACAATCATCACGAGGAGTAGAGGACTCAATATCAACAAGGACAGGTTGGGGAGGCTCACGACTAGTGGAAATCGCCGCGACCACCTCATTGGCAGTACTACAGATAAGCCCAAGAGGAACGTCATCATCATCATCATCATCTTCATCGACCACGGTAACCTGAAAAAAAATAATATAAAGGAAACAATTACTTAACGATATGTGAAAGTAGTAATACAAGGGATGAAAGAAAAACGAGAATAGTACAACAAAATTTTTTTTTTACCAAATTTCTACGGCGCTTCTTGGTTGGATCCTCAGCTGCTGGCATACTAGAATCAACACTATTAAGAGGGTGTTTTGCCAATGGCTTTATGATAAGCCTAATAGGAGGAGGACGACTGACTGGAACCACAACAGAAGCAATAGGAGGAGCTACTTTAGAATCAGTAGTAATACCTGCTCTCATTTTAGAACGAGTAACTATCATTGCCTCGGCATCAGAGGATCCCTAGGGAGGAGCTGGAGGAGACACCCGAAACGGATCCCGTGGTGGAAGACTTCTGGAAGTAGTAGGACCCTGTGCAAGAAAAGTATTCGGATCACCTCGAGGAGGAATGTCTGCTAAATGAGGAAGAGAAGACTTAGGCATCAAGACCTCACGCTCAATCAATCGGCTACTGACTAGCCAAAGTGTTGGACGGATATTGGTCTTAGGAGAGCATAGCAGTCGGCCCCATTGGAGACGTTTTGGAATAGAAACTGGCAATGAACAAATCAAGGTATCATCCTCCCATCTTTTAAGATTGACATGCCAGTAATTACGTTCGCCAGTAGTATATCTCCCGCTCCGGAAACTATCTGGTATGACAAAAGGAAGGAGTCTATAAGGATCACTTGATAGCCTCTAAATGCCCATGTAAAAGAGGGGTGCATGACGAAATTGAGAAGAAGCGACCTTATAATTCCCGACAGATGTGATGAAAGGCGTTCTGGTCATATCAAGATTGTCTCTTAATGACCTGTGAGGAGAATACAATCTGATTGCCAAAACTATTATTCTCAAGGAAATAGGGAAGCTCCGTAGACCGAAGGAAAACGAACCAAGACAGTGCAGAACCACTCAAGCTGGTTCTGTTGAGGCTTGAGTAGGTACTAAATTTGCGCTTATAAAAGTGAGGTAGATGGCCACAACTCTCTGAAATAATGGTATAGGGACGGGCAGTGAAGTATGCATAATCATCAAGAAAAGGCCGCAAATCCGCACTATCGAGACTAAGTCGGTGATCAATCCAACGTGCCATGCGAGGAATGATGTTGGGTAAAAAAGGAGACTTCTTCTTTTGCTTAGAGGAATAGCCCGAAAAGTGTTCAAAAAGAAAAATCTGAAGGAATGAGCATGAAATGAAGCAATTGACATCATACCTGAATAAAAACCAAATAAGGAAAAGGTTAAAGAAAAAGAAGTGCAGTTTGAAAGATAAATAATAAATATAACATATATATATATATATACATATATATATGAAAGTGATTAAAGTGATTACCTCCCAACAGATTCTTTCATGGCAAGGGCTGTTTCATCTAGGCGATAATATAAGGTCCCTAGAAGAGAGAAGCAAGGGAATCTCTCGAGCCCCGGATAATAACGCCAAAAGTGAACATACTGCGTAAGGACCGCCGTCATGGGAGATCCAGGGGAAGAGAAGGGATGACCACATAGCCAGCGGATAAGTCTTGGGAGGAAAAGGACAAGTCTCTCTACGAAAGGCAAGAATAGATTTGTCATGAATAGAGCTGTCCCACTGGTTGGTCTTGTAGTCACGGAAGAAGTAACGTACCTAGGATAACCAAGAATTTTTCTGCCGATTGGAGGTCTCGAAGTCTGGAAGGAGTGTATCGCCCTTGAAGCGGGAGATGAAGTGGGAAGATTGCTTGAAGGCTTCCATCAAGTATACAACACAGTCGTCATCTCTAGTGGACATGCTAGAAGGGCCGCATGAGTTCAAAGCAACAATGGGAAGGCTACAAGATGAGATTCAAAATAAATATATATATTTCAGAAAAATGAGAATGAATGAAAGGAATAAAAGAAGGGAACTTACTGATAGAGGGAATAGACATCTTCTAGAGTAGGGGTGAATTCCCCCCAGGCAGTAATGAATGTGCAAGTAGAGGAACACCATCGTGAGATCAACACGGTAAGAGCGTTATGGTCATGGTGGATACGTAGGTCTCTACACAGTTGAACACAACGAAAGATGCTCGCATTCTTGAGTATTTCCACGTATTCAGCGTTTCCAAGGATCTTGTCGGTCCAATCCTGCCATCCTTGAAGGCGACTAGATGAATCAGACAGGAAGCGAAGGGGACTGAAAGGGTATTTTTGCTTCTCTATGCATAGGCGGGGAATGCAATTAGCATGAGGGAAGTCATCCCAACATCCAGAAGCTGGGGCATACAGAAATAGTCCTTAACTCTATCCTAGAAGGTGTCAGAAGGACCGAAGAAGGGAGCCCTTCCCCAATCAGTGATGAAGGGGGGACTCCCGGGTGGTTTTTGGCTCTGCAGAGCATTTAGGTGAAAGGGCCTACAAGCAAGGAAAGTTCATCATAAGAATTCTAAAAAAAAGAAGCAATGTAAGGATGTTAAGGATGTTAAAGGGGAAAGAAGCGCTCACCATGACAAAGAGGAAGGTCTGATATTTAACCTCAAAGACACCTGAAAAGAAGAAAAAAAATAATGTCAAAAGGAGTTTGGAATCACAAATATACATTTGGACAACCCAAATGCAGCCTTCGGAGCCTTTTTTTCGGACTTATAACAATAACTATCATGGTCGAAGGTGATGACTTTTGTAGGGCCCGTCGCTAGTTATGATCAAAATAATAATTACTCCTCCAAAACATCATTTTTTGCCGTCTAGACAATGATTTCCCCAGGTTCGCCCCTCAGGTCCAGTACCCCCCTGTGGTTCGCCCCTAGTATTTGATCCCTCAGGGTTCTGGTAGATTAGAGTAATTTTGCCGCATGCAGAGAATTTTTTTCTTTCTTTGGGTTTTTCGTCGAATTTTTTTTGCCAATCTTTCTTTATTATCCGAGGGAGAAAACTGAGATAATATCAAGGTAATGGGGCTCGGAAAACAAAAGAAAGAAAAAGAACTTTTTTCTTCGTGGTTTGTCGAAAAACACCAATCTTTCTTCATGATCCGAGGGAAAAAACCAAGACATAATCAAGGTAATGGGGCTCGGAAGACAAAAGAAAGACTGGAGTTACCTGAATAAAAAAAAAGAAGCAAGGAAAAGAGTACAAACAAAAGAGGCCATATTTTTCATCATATATGCAACGTATTGGTTTGAGCGAGGAGCTATGTACCCGTGTTATGTATATATGAGTAAGAGGAAGACCTTATTTCAGATAAGTCACTTCAAATAACTCGATTATGGGTATGGGAGTATTGGCAGCCCTCTGTTTCTTGTCTTGCTCCAAAGATTGTTACTATAATTGACTTTTAATGGCGAAGTGAACAAGGATTTTTCTTGGAAGCAAGTCACCTTCAACAATCGAGACGAATTATGAATTAGAGGGCGGTTATAATCAATTTCTCTCGGTCTGAATATATATATATATATATATACCAGGTCTCAGGTTTGTCAGTGCAAATAAAGTGATTTCTATCCCAAGAGAATTGATTGTTGATGGTCAATATGGGTGATTATAAAAGGGTTCTTGGGTTCCTGTCTTAAGATAAGACAATTATTATTCTTCTTGATCTGCAGTAAAAAAAAAAAAAAAAAAAAGAAGCATGAGTTAGAACTCAGAAGGGTTCGGCTTGAGTTGCTTATATATAATAGCCTATATAATTATATCGCCCCAAATAAAGCAGTAGCACGTAGTTAGGCTATTTTATTATGTTGAAAAAAAAAATGACTAAGAAGGGTTCGGCCCAAATAAAGCAGTAGCGTGTAGCTAGTATTTTGGAGGCAAGAAGTTAAATATTTTGTTGGCTATTTTATTATGGCGAAAAAAAAAAAAAAACATCACGCCATTACATGCTGCCAAATTTTAATGTACTCAGTAAAGCAGGTGGAAGCCACACAAAATTATTTGATGGGCAAGGAAGGTGTTAATTGTGATTGGAAAGAAATCTTTTGACTAATTGTTGAGCCGGTTAATCCAAATTACCGAAGTGGGACTGATGTATTGCTGCGCAGCGGTTAATCAGGCAAAGCGTTTCAAATGATGGGCTCCTTATCATTGCAAAAAAAAAGTGCATGGCTGTGAGTAGAATAACTAGCAACTTTCAAATGATGATTTCCTTATTACTGCAAATAAAAAGTGCATCAAATAATGCGGCAACAAAACTCCCTACTACGATTCAGAAGCAAGACTTGTGGCCATGGATTATGGATATCAAATCCTTACCTCTCAAAAATAAGATAAGTAAATGTTTTATTTATTTATCTATTTTTTTGAAAAAATAAAATAAGATTTTATTTTACTTTATTTTTTTTAAAAAAAGAAAAAGAAAAAAGGGTTCGGCACCTCCCTATAGGGTTCGGCCAACATTTAAAAAAATAAAAAATAAAAAAATGGTTACCTCATTTTTGTATAGGGTTCGGTCAGAAAAGAAAAAAAAAATTGACGCAGCAGGGTTTGGCGTGAGTAGAAAGAGATTGTGGCTATCATGATGCATAATCATATGAGAGACCCAGAAAGAAATGTCTAGTAATGGTAGAGTAGTAGTAGAGGAATCAAGAGTAACCTTATTAAATTATGCATCTTCAACCGTAGAATCCAAGTATAGAGATGATGAAGAAATTAGTTTTAAAGAGAAGTTTTGGATCAAATCTAAGAAGTTATGGCAAATTGCCGGCCCAGCTATTTTCAGTCGCTTAGCCAACTTCTCCATGCTTGTGATTACTCAAGCCTTTGCCGGCCACCTTGGCGATCTTGATCTCGCCGCTATCTCTATTGCCACTAATGTCGTTCTTGGCTTCGACTTTGGCCTGTTGTTGGGAATGGCAAGTGCTTTAGAAACACTATGTGGGCAAGCATATGGAGCCAAGAATTACCGCATGTTGGGTGTATATTTACAACGTTCTTGGATTGTTTTGTTCATTTGTTGCATACTCCTTTTGCCACTGTTTCTATTCGCCACTCTAATTTTGAAGCTATTGGGGCAGCCTGAGGATGTAGCAGAGCTATCTGGGGTGGTATCCATGTGTTTTATGATTTTGATTTGTTTTAAAAAAAAAAAAACTCTTTTCAAATTAAGAAAGATTTGATTTGATTCCAAAAAACAAAGAAAGTTTTAATTTTCAAAATAAAATTAAGATTTGATTTTATAAAATTAAGATGTGATTTTATAAAATTAAGATTTGATTTTATATAAAGAGTAAAATCCTATGGTTTTAATTATAAATGTATCATATGGTTGATTATTACTTTTATAAAAATCAATCAATTATGCATACATATAGATTATAAAATAATATTTTATATATTAGGTAACTGTGAAGCTATTAAATTGTAGTCTTGGCAATTGCAGAATAGTAATATTGGTTCATTATATCACTCATTATATTACATATATAATTGAGATTTTGCAAGGGTTCTCTTTTTGTGTTCATACTGACATACTACAGTTTTATTTATGCTTTTAGTATGGTAACTGTGGGCCCAAGTGTAAAATTAGGGTTCACATGACCTAATTGAATTAAATGCGCAATTAGGGTTCCACGGCCTCATTAAATGTGCAAATTAGGGTTCGCATAATCTAATGGAATAAAGACGAAAAAGTCAAAAATAAATGGGCTAGACCCGGGAGAAGCCTCCATGTGTCCCGAGGCAGAAGACTCGTGGAGGCGGCTCGATTTGGGAATTGATTGAGGATTGGATTGGTGGTTAGAAGGACGACAACACATGGGCATTATTCTAATGACTAAAGGGCATTTTTGAAATTTTCTCAAGGCATGTGCCTCACATGACTACTTTCCATAAGACCCTATAAATACCTCTTCCATTCTATTGGGAAGAAAAAGGCTCTGAAGACTCAAGACTTGGACGCTTGGAAGATCAAAGGGACCCTTTTGGTGACTTAAAGGCTCGGAGATTCCACCTAAAATCACCAAAGGGTTTTGGACATTCTCTCAACTCGAAGGACTCAAGAAGGCTCTTGGAATCCCTGCTACCCTAACACGGCTCCCGGATTCTAGGAGTTCTTCCACGTGTCATTGGAGTAATCGTTCACCTGTCGTTCTCCCCTCTTCAATCAACCAATCAATTCCGTGCTCTTCGTGGATTTCTCTCCTCCTCAGCCAACACGAAATCCTAACCCTAGCAGGGTACGATTTCCTTGACCACATTTCTTTTGGCGATTCTTTGGGGAGGTGTAGAATTCGTGAAAGGTATGCCACGACTTCGAAGTGGGAGAACTATTGGAAAAGTCGCTTCACCAACAAACAAAGATTACCTCACCGGATCCGGTTCAAGGCAAGCCACTCAAGCTTTCCATGGCGCAAACCTGGATTTTGACCAACCACTTATTGAAAACGCTTCGGAAGGAAGTTCGACATCACCACATATGGCCAATCAACAACAAACCAACGCAGGAAGGCAAGGCGAGGATGCGGTGGAGACCGACGAATCTTGTAACAGCTGGAGATGCTCAAGGAATTGAAGGAAGCACGAGAAGGGCAAGGAATGATGATGACCATGATCTTTGGAAATGCTGAGAGGAAGCAAGAGGAGATGGGGAATTTTCGCCAAAGTGATTGATCTGATTCAACTTTCAAGGCCATGTTCCCGGGGAAGTTCGCATGGGGAACAAGCAGGTGTGGAAGACAACAATAATGGTCGCAACAACAAAGAGAACCAGATTGTACCTCCATTTACGGAAAGTCAATTGGTTCCAATAATCAACTTGGAAGCCCAGAACAGCGGTGACGTGCCACAACCTAGGATGGAAGCCAGCCAGCTTCAGGCAAACATCATCTCAGCTACTATTCCATCATTTTCACAGGTGCAAATGCCAATCATTACAAGCAATGTCCAGCAACTTCCACCAGTGCCAGCTGTGCATGATGCAAGTGTTCATCAACCAATTTCTCTACCATACACACCACCGATGCAACAGTATATCACAACACCCCAGAGAGTTCACGCTACAAGCCCGTATGTGACAAAGGATGATATGATTGACGTGATCAATCAACTTCGCAGACAGACATCTCGACCCTCAGAGTTAGACTTTACTCCTCCTTACCCCGCACACATTCGGAGGCAACCTTACCCAACAGGGTATATTGAGCACCCCCCGCAATTTCCAAAATACAACGGGGAGAAAGGAAATGCCAGAGAACACATTGCTAGGTTTGTAGAGTCGATGTCTCCATGGCTAGGATATGATGAAGTAAACAACCACAACTTATTGATGAGGGAATTCAACAAGACTTTAATGGATAGTGCCTTCAGTTGGTACTACAACTTGGAGAAGGGATCAGTCCATGATTGGGATGATCTAAAATTGCAAATTTTTAAGAAATTTTTCTATGTGCAGAAACAGGTAACCATTGTGGAGCTTATGCGGTTCAAGCAGAAACCGAATGAGGAATTGTCAGATTATGTTGACAAGTTCAGGGCCCAGGCACAGAAGTGCGCAGAACCGATTGAAGAAAAGAACTTAGTCAGAATTTGCAACAATGGTGCCTTGGATTCTTTCAAGCCCCACCTCATCACCAAGGCTTGTGATTCATTCGCGACCCTCTCATCTTTTGCACAAGACTTGGGAGGAATTGTGACATTGCCCACTAACCATGCGACGGTTACATGGAAGGGCAAAGAGGGCGGCAAGAATCGTGGCTTTGGTCGACTCTCAATCAAAACCACAAGGGGACAAGAGGGAAGCATGAGAAGAACTTTTAACAAAAAGAGAACTACTGAAGACAAATATACAAGAAAACCGGTCCGAGGCCATCACATGTAGTGAGAAAGCATTGAGGATTTGTATGAACAATGGGTTGAACATGGAGTGGTGAAACCCCAAGGCCTAGATTTGCGTGTGGAAGAAATAAAAGAAGACCAGACTTACATGTATTCCACCAATACACAGGACACTCAACTATGGATTGTTATAGCTGCGGAGGATATTCCACGAGAAGGCGGCAAATGGGGAGATTGAACTTGGAAAGGAAAGTAAGCGTTCATGACAAGCCATTGCCAAACCACAAGGGGAAGGAAGCGTGCAACCATTGTTATTCACAAAGACAAGCCCGAAGTGGAGATGATGATGGAAGAAAGGAGGAGTGTGATCCAGCCTGCGGTGATGGCATTGATGAGCGGAGCCAAGTTTAGAATTTTTTCGATCGGATAGGATTGGCCAAGGAAGCAAGGATTGAGGCAACGAGGCAATTATCAAAGTGCTTAGAGACGCAGGAGACTTGTATGGCCATGAGTAAAGGATTTGTGAAGACGATGGAGGAAGAAGAAAATAAGATATCTTTCTCAAAAGGCGATAGAGAGATAAGATACCAAGATAATATAAGCATTCAGATGTGTGGCAGAATCAATGGCATCGAGGTGCGGAGGGCATTCATTGATAATGGAGCATCTGTCAGAATATCATGCCCTACACCGTGTTCAAAGCGGTTAGGAAGGCTTGCTTGGGAGAAGAAGATTGTGAAGGAACAAAGCGAACATTACGGATTCGCCAACCAAAGCACAAGAACCACGGGACACATTAAGGTGGACATGCAAGTTGGGAAGATTCGAGGGCTTCAGAATGTTCCATGTTGCCGAGGTGGATGCATCATATCATGTCTTGCTTAGGAAGGGCTTGGCAAAAATGACTACGGGGTAGTACCCTCGGTCTTTCATCGAGCCTTTAAAGCTATTTGGAAAGGGAGAAGTAAAGGTACCAAAGAACTCGGAATCCTTTTGGACGGAGGAGGCACACATCATCAAAGCAACTTTCTTTGATGATGTATTTGAAGAGGAGAGAACAGATTGCAAGGCCTAATTCTCTAAGACTAGCAAGTTGGGAGGAAGTGCAAGAAGATAAGTTTGTGCTGCGAAAAAAGAAAAAGAAGACCTCGGAACACGGAGAATGTTCCAAAAATAAGAAGCCCATGGTAGTAGACTTAGAGAAAGAAGGAAGAGAAGAAAGAAAAGGCGAAGAGACCAGAAGATACGGAAATATAATAAATGCCAAGCGGATGGCAAAAATCGACGAGGGCCGAAGAAGACAAAATGGGAGAGGTTGTTAAACCCGATGGAAAAGTGATGTTTCGATTGTGACGATCAAGGGGGAAGAGCCCTTGAAGCGTGTGAACCCAACGGCTCGGGAGGTGTCCCCCACTCGCATAATAATGAAGGAGAAGAAGTTGTACAATGAGAAGATAGAACCAGAACTCGAATGTTTCGAGGATAGGCCAAAACCTCAACAAAATGAATTAGAGGAAGTTAATTTGGCAATGAGAGGAAGGAACGCCAAGACCGACTTATGTCAACAAGGATTTGGATGTTAAACAAAAGGAGGAGCTTGTACAATTATTGCAAGAATTTAGGGATGTCTTTTCTTGGAATTACGACGAGATGCGGAATTGACAAGGATCTTCAGAAGCACAATCTAAACATAAGTTGGGAATGAAGCCGATCAAGAAAGCAAAGCACCTCGCAACTATGCACCAAGTAGAAACTCAAATAAAGGAAGAGATCAAGAAGTTATTGGAAGTAGGGTTCATCAAGCCAATTCAACATCCAATATGGCTATCCGAAGATTGTCACTTAGGTAAAGAAGTCAAATGGATGACTACGAATATGTGTGGATTTCGGAGATTTGAACAAGGCATGCCCAAAGGACATGTACCCATTACCCAAATAGACACTTTGGTAGATGCAACGGCTAATCATGAGATGATGTCATTCATGGACGAGTTTGTGGGTTACAATCGGATAAAGATGTAAGTAGAAGATGCAGAGTTAATGACCTTTCAGTACCCCGTTTGGGAATTTCTACTATGTAGTAATGCCATTCGGGTTGAAGAATCTTGAGGGCAACTTATCAAAGGGCAATGCATGCCATATTTCATGACATGATTCATGATATAGTGGAGGACTACGTAGATGACATAGTAGTGAAATCCAAGAAGGCGATAACTCATGTGGAGGACCTGAGGAAAGTGTTCGAGCGGTGCCGAAGGTATAAGTTGAGGATGAATCCGAAGAAGTGCGCCTTTGGAATGACGGCTGGAAAATTCTTGGGCTTCTTGGTGCACAATAGAGGCTTAGAGGTGGACCCAAGCAAGGCGAAAGCAATCACAGAGATGCCCCCACCAAAAATGCGAAAGCAGGTTGAAGAGCTTTCAGGAAAGTTTCATACATGAGAAGATTCATGCCAAAGATTAGCAGAAGTCACGTAACTTTTGGCAAATTGTTAAAAGGAAAGGCACAATGGGACTTGGGGCAAGACCAACAACAGGCGTTTGAGAAGGTGAAAAGAATTTTGGCTTCAGCACAAACAATGGTAGTGCCACAAAGAGGAATACCGTTGCATTTGTACATCACATCTACCAAGAAGTCTATAGGTGGATTGATCACGCAGGAGGTGGATGGAGAAGAGAAACCTGTATATTACATTAGCCGGATAATCCGAGGACCGGAAACCAGGTATTCACAAGTGGAGAGACATTGCCTAGCAGTGGTATTCATCATTGCTTGAGAAAATGCGGCATTATTTTTTAGCACACGAAATAAAGCTGCAACAAAATCGATCCAATCGGATACCTATTAACTAAGCCAAAGACATTAGTAGGAAGACCCGCCAGATGGATGATGATTCTTTCAGTCACGACATCAAGTGTGTAACATCTTTGAAGGGCGATCCGATGTCAAGCCTTGGCGCACTGCATCTCAATTTCAAATGGAAAATATGAACCCCTTCCGAGGATCTTAGGGTGAAGAAGTAGAATCAATCGAGTTGAGAAATGAGGACCCGAGAATGGTGGAGTTTGGCTTTTGATGGGTCATCCTCGGGGAAGGTAAAGGCGGAAGAGGAGTGGTGTTGACCACAAAAGAAGGAAATGAAGTGGCCTCATCATACAAACTAGATTTCCGCACAAACAACAATGAAAGCGTAATATGAGGCGTTCATACTAGGATTGTTGGCGGCTCAAGAATTGGGAACCAAATATCTTAAAGTAAAGGGAGATTCAAACCTCATAGTCTGCAACAGATAAAGAGGCAATTGGAGTGAAGGAACCTATCTTGGCGTATATCGAATCAGTAGCACAAAAAGGTGATGGAGGCTTTCAAGAAGGTGGTGATTGAATATGTGCAAGAGGATGAATAAACAACTTTGATGCATTAGAAATGTAGCATCTCGAGTTTATGTCCAAGGTGAGGATTTGGATGTAAAGGTAATGAAGAGAACCTCCAACCACAATGCTAAATTTGTTCCCCAAAGACATGATAGATGATTGGCGTCGACATCTCCCATCAAATGCAAATAAGGAGGGAACAATACCTACCGTGAAGTTCTGTAAGTACAACATCATTAAAGGTGTCTTGTATCACAAAGAAGCGAGATGGTGTGTTGACACGATGCTTAGGGAGGCGAAGGAAGCGAGATAGTCTCTTGCAGCGAGTGCGACGAGAAGCTGCGGATTAGCGAACATAAAGCTTGTATCGTAGGGTCGCAGCTGTCAAGGGTATTATTGGCACGAAATGAAGAAGGAAGCGAGATGCCTACAATGCCAATGTGTTTCATGCCAAGAATACCACAGGGAGGATGAATCGCCTTCATTGAAGATATAGTGGATTGGCGAATCCACTTACGTGGAGTTCTTGCAAGCGGGACTCTTAAACCGAAAAAGAAGGACTTAATTATGATCAAGAGGAAGTCACAACGTTTCTTCTTGCTTGAGAATGGAGAATTGTTTAGAAGGGGATTCAATGGCAAGCCCTACGATTGTTCTGGAACTAGGTGAAGCCAAAGATTTGGTTACCAAATACACAAGAATGAACACCGAGGGGAGCCAAGTTGTACAAACAACTTATCGATCATGGTTACTCTTGGCCAAAGATGGAGGGAGATTGTCTAGAATTTGTTAAAAAGTGCCACATTTGTCAAATACATGGAAACTTGATCCATGCTCCCTTAGTGGATTTGCATGAACCTTAAGCAACACCATGGCCCTTTCATACATGGGGAATGGATCTTATAGGTCCTGTTCATCTTAATTCCAAGGGTAACATATGGATTTTAAGCGCCACTAAGATGTACACAAAGTGGGTGGAGGCAATACCCTTGAAGAAGGCCACGGAACCAGCAGTGGCCAATTTTATCAAGGAGCACATCATTTGTCGTTTGAAATCCCGAAGATAATTTTTGCCGGATAATGGAACTCCCTTCATCAATAGGGATGTCAAAAATCGATGGAAAGATATGAAGGTGAAACATTACAAGTCATCACCATATTACCCGAAAAGCAAAATGACGAAGAGAGGCTACAAACAAAACCTTGATAAAAATTTTATCAAAAACCCTAGACGATCATCCGAAGACATGGGTAGAACAATTACCAATAGCGTTATGGGCATATCGAACTTCAAAAAGGAAGCCTACAGGCGAGACCCCATATGCTTTGGTTTATGGTGAAGAAGTTGTTTTGCCCGCTGAAATAGAAATACCTTCGGCTCGAATGAGACTTCGAACCTTGGTCGAGGAAGAAAACCGACCAGCAGCCTTGGAGGCCTTAGTTGACTTCCAAGATAAGGCTAAAGAAAAGCTTGAACGGTACCATGAAAGACTGCGACGACAATACAATACCGCAAAGAAGTCTGCATGACGAATTCATGTGTGGGGACTGGTATTCAAAACGGCAACTCAAGTCATGAGGGGGACCCCAACCACCAAATTTTATCCCAAATGGGAAGGCCCGTATAGGGTACGAGAGATCTCTAAAAGCGGGTATTGCAAGATATCTCGTGTGGGATCAGATGTTATCTCAGGCCCATTGAACTTGAAGTGGGTAAAGAAATATTACACATGAGAAGAGCATCACAAAAAGTTATACTTTCAACTTCAAAAGTAACCGAGGCACCTGACTAAGTACAACCCTTTGAAGTTACACTTTCAAACTTCAAAAGTGATCGAGGAACCTGATTAACAGCCCTCGACAGTTACACTTTCAACTTTAAAAGTGGTCGAGGCACTGAAGTTTAAGCCCTCGACCGAAAGTTACACTTTATCTTTAAAAGTGACAAACGTTATGCTTTATTCGACAAAAAGCAAGAAAGTTACACTTTACCTCCAAAAGTGGCAATCGTTATGCTTTCTTCGACAAAAGCAAGATTTACTAATGGAACGTTATGCTTTTCGTTAAAAGCAATTTTATTATCAATAAATTTACAAACTTTCACTTATACTTGAATGTTATTTTTAAATTTCTTAAGAAAAAAAGAGTATAAAGTCAAGTTTTGTTTCAGGAAAACTATATATACATGTTCATATTTACTCGTGGTTGTCGGTAATATTAATTTGAATAACTTGAGATTCAATGATAAATATTGAATTTTAAGGAATCATTCAAATTAAAAGCAATCAAAAGGTTGAAGAAACTACATTTTAATAAATGAAACATGTGTAAATGAGTTTCAAAAGCGGGAAATCGAAAAAAAAAAAAACTACTACAACAAGTTATGATCTAAAGGCCAAGACATATCAAACTGAAGAGGAGGCATAGCTAAAGCTTCCAAGTCAAAGAATGGCCGCATCTCGAACCTTAAGATTGGCAGCTTTCAGCTCCTTAACTTGTTGGGTAGTTCTTCTAAGTCCCGTCATTTGGCACTCCACATCCTCGAAATTTAGTATTTAGATCCGAAAATTTGGTCCTCTAAATCTTGAGGACCGGATCTTTAGTTTGTTTCTGACCGTCAAGCTCGGAAAATTTGGACTAAAAGGAATCATCTTCACACTTACGAACAGCAACCTCCGAACGTAGTGAAACAAGATTAAAACTTGATTTGAGAAGATCCAGCCTAGCACGAAAAAGAGACATGTCAACGCCAACAGTTTCAAGGTCGTCCACGTCATCACTAAACTTCTTCAAGTCCTCGACTGCAATGAATATAAAAGATGAGTGTGTAACCTAAGAACAAGGCTTAAGTCGATCCAAGAAGAAAGGTTTGGGTGGAAGCTGTCTTAATAATTAACCGGTCAAGTATCTGCGGGAACCGAGCTAGAAGACGCTCCAGACTTTCCCGACTAGAAGATGATATCTGGAAACCCCTCCAAGAAATAAGATCCCCATTTAGATTGAAGGAAGCTCTGGAAGTAGCTACTTTAGAAGCCACCATTGAATTTGTCGAGTCAAGGGGTGAAGGAGTAGAAAGATGTTGTATGGCTGAGGATTCCTCGAAACCTTGGTCACCTGGAGGATAACCAAGGTCACTATATGGCGAGTGGGAAACATCTGGATGGAGAGCATCATCAATAAAGCGAAAGTGCCTCAACAAAAAAAGGCAAGTCTTTCATCTTCTCGCTCAAAAAAACAAAATGTCAAAACACAATATATTAAAAACAAAGAAAGAAAGAAAATTCAAGACAAATCATATGTTGATTAAAGAAGGATACTCACAATATAGTCAATGGAAAAGGAGTCGGGAGATGCCACAGAAAGTGGAATGTTATTCAACCCACCCAGAATGTTATCAACACTGCCCTCCCGAGAAATCACAAACTCGGTAGAATCCTTCTGGGGAGGATGAGCATCACCAATAATTTCAGAAGGATTCCCCCTCGGGGAAGTAAGAGCCTCATCAACATCTTCACACTCATCATGAGGAGCAATCACGGGGAGGTGTGAAGAAATAGTTATATCACCCATGTGGGACTCGAGCTCACATCGGATAAGGTATCCTTAGCATCCAGGCTAACACAATCATCACGAGGAGTAGATGACTCAATATTAACAAGTATAGGTTGGGAAGGCTCATGACTAGTGGAAGCCGTCGTGACCGCCTCATCAAGCGATCTTACACATAAGCCCAAGAGGAACGTCATCATCATCATCATCTTCATCGTCCACGGTAACCTTAAAAAAAAAAAAAAAAAAAAGGGAAACAATTACTTAACGATATGTGAAAGTAGTAATACAAGGGATAAAAGAAAAATGAGAATATAGAAAAAAAAAAAATTAAAAATTATTATTACCAAATTTCTACTGGCGTTTCTTGGTTGGATCCTCATTCTGGGGTATATTAGAATCAAGACTTATCAAGAGAGGCGTTTTGCCAATGGCTTTATGATAAGCCTAATAGGAGGAAAGATTACCGATTGGAACCACCAGGTTAGAAGCAATAGAAGGAGCTACTTGAGAATCGGTAGTAATAAGCCGCCTCGTTTTAGAACGAGTAACTCTCATTGCCTCGGCATCAAAGGATCCCCAGGGAGGAGTGGAGGAGACACACGAAATGGAGCCCGTGGTGGAAGACTCGTGGAAGTAGTGGGAGCTTATGACTGGGAAAAGTATTCGGATCACCTCGAGGAGGAATGTCCGCTAAATGAGAAAGAGAAGACTTAGGCATCAAGACCTCGTGCTCAACCAAATCACTCTTGGTGGCCAAAGTGTTGACGGATATGGGTCTTAGGAGAAGCATAGCGATCGGCACCATTGGAGACGCTTTGGAATAAAGCGGCAATGAACAAATCAAGGTATCATCCTCCCATCTTTTAAGATTGATTTGCAAGTAATTACGTTCGCTTAATAAGATATCGCCCGGCTCGAGAATTATACGGTATTACAAAAGGAAGGGATCTATGAGGATCACTTTGTAGCCTCTAAATGCCCGTATAAAGAGGGGGAGGTACAAACGAAATTGACAAGAGAGAAATTTCATAATTTCTCGGCAGTGTGACCAAAAGGCGTTCTGGTCATATCCGAATTGTCTCATGACGGTGAGAGAGAATACAAGATATAGTGCCAAAACTATTATTCTCGAGGAAGTAAGGAAGCTCTCAGGACCAAGGAAAACGAACCAAGATAGTCTGCAGAACCACTCAAGTTCGGTTCTGTTGAGGAAGAAGAGAGTACGAAATCGGGCGCTTATAAAAGTGAGGTAGATGGCCGCAACCCTCTCAAACAACGGTATAAGGGCCAGGCGGTGAACAAAGTATAATCATCAAGAAAAGGCCGCAAATCCACAATATCGAAGTCTAAGTCGGTGATCAATCCAACGGCAATGCGAGGAATGACGTTGGGTGATGAAAAAGAGGAGACTTTTTTACGCTAGAGGAATATGGCGAAAAGCGTTCAAAAAGAAAAAAAATCAAGAAAGGAGCATGGAATGAAGCAATTGACATCATACACGAAGGAAAAAAAAAAATCAAATAAGAAAAAGGTTAAAGGAAAATAAGTGCGGTTGAAAAGACAAATAATATATATATATATAGGAAAGTGATTACCTCCCAATGATTCTTTCATATGCAAGGATTGTTTCGTCTAAAGCGACGATATATAAGGACCCTAGGAAGAGAGAAGCAAGGGAATCTCTCGAGCCTCGGGATAATAACGCTACCAAGTGAATACACGCAGTAAGGAAGGACCGATCTGCATGGGAGATCCAGGGAAGATGAAGCGGGATGACCACATAGCCAGATAAAATTTGCCAGAGAAAAGGACAAGTCTCTCCACCAAAGGCAAAGGACAGATTTGTCATGAATAGAGTCATCCCATTGGTTGGTCTTGTAGTCACCGGAAGAAGTAAGCGTACACCAGGATAACCAAGAATTTTTCCGCCGATGGAAGTCTCAAGTCCGGAAGGAGTGTATCGCCCTCAAGCAGGAGATGAAGCGGGAAGATTGCTTGAAGGCTTCCATCAGTCAAGTAGCAACACATTCGTTATCTTTAGTGGACATGTTAGAAGGGCCGCAGGAGTTCAAGCAACAACGGAAGGCTACAAGATAAGATTCAAAATAAATATATATGTTTGAGAAAAAATGAGAATGAATGAAAGGAATAAAAAAGAGAACTTCTTGATAGAGGCATAGACATCCTCAGAGTAGGGGTGAATTCCCCCAGCGATGCGGATTTAATGTGCAAGAGAGGAACACCATCGTGAGATCAACACGGTGAAAGAGCGTTATGGTCATGGTGGATGCGTGGAGTCTCTGCAGTTGAACACAACGAAAGATGCTTGCATTTTTAGTATTTCCACGACTCAAAGATTTCCAAGGATTTCGTCGGTCCAATCCTGCCATCCTTGAAGGCGACTAGATGAATCAGATAGGAAGTGAAGAGGACTGAAAGGATATTCTTTCTTCTCTATGCATAGGCGGGGAATGCAATTAGCATGAGGGAAGTCATCCCAACCTCCAGAAGCTGGGGCATACAAAAATAGGTCTTCTTTCTCTGGTGAAGAAAAAGTTGCACGGTCATTGTCCTTAACTCTATCCCAGAAGGTGTCAGAAGGACCGAAGAAGGGAGCCCTTCCCCAATCAGTGATGAAGGGGGACTCCCGAGTGGTTTTTGGTTCTGCAGAGCATTCAGGTGAAAGGGCCTACAAGCAAGAAAAGTTCATTATAAGAATTCTAAAAAAAAGACAATGTAAGGATGTCAAAGGGAAAGAAGTGCTCACCATGGCAAAAAAGGAACGAACGTCCAGAGAGTTAAGCTTCAAAACACCTGAAAAGAAGAAGAAACAATGTCAGAAAGATTGAGGGAGTATGTTTATGCAAGAAAAAAATTCCTGAAAATTTTCGAAAAAAACTTCGGATGGCCAAAATCCATCCTTCGAGACCTTTTGGACTTATAACGGCATATGTCATGGCGAAGCGATGACTTTAAATGGCTTGTTGATACTGATCGTTTGGATATATTATGAGCCCAAAAAAACTCCAAATGACGCTCCTAATAGTAGAGGCTCGTCGTCTCCGAACTTCATTTTTGCCCAAAATATGAATTTACGCCTAGATTTACCCTAGAGTTCGGCCCCTAGGGTTCGCCCCTAGGGGTTTGGTCATCCGAGTGGTTTCAGCCGCGCGTCTGCAGAGAATTTTTCCATTTCTTTGGGTTATCGTCGAAAACGCCAATCTTTCTTTATTATCAGGAAAAACCAAGATATAATCAAGGTAATGGGGCTCGGAAGACAAAAAGAAAGAAAAAGCATTTTTTTTCCATGTTATGTAAGAGGAAGACCTTATTTCAGATGAGTCACTTCAAATAACTCGATTCTGGAACTCTAAAAGATTATATGATGAAAGGATTATAATTGAGCATGTCCCTTCGATAAAAAAAAAAAAATCTTGGTAAAAAAAAAAAAGAGTCGACAGTGGTGCCTTCGGGTGAACAGCGTGAATTGGGAGTCACAGCCTAGCAAGGTGGAGCGAGAGTCAAAATCAAATCAGAAGGCACATTTGTCTCATCAGCTTGAAAGTTACTGATGTGAGATCATGACGGAGGATGGTTACGATTTAGGACCGCATAAACTCCAATGTATGTGACCGAAAGTGGTGGCTCCAATGGTGTAGCCTAATGTCGGCGGTGAGCACTCGACTTGCATGTCCAAATGATTCATAAAATTTTCAATATTGTCGAACCCCTCTTTGCATATACAACATAAAAAGAGGGTTAAGACTCGAACCAACTCCTCTCCTCAATTATATTGGAATTAGAGTCATAAGCCTCTTCTAAATCTGCCATACATACAACGAGAAATGAAGCTATAGCTAGTTGTAGGTGGATATATGGGAGAAAATGGCACCAAAAAAAAAAAAAAATTGGCCTGGATTGGGAGATCTCCATGATGAAAGGTGAAAACCTTTGTTGATTTATTTACAGAGAGAGAGCCAAAAGGGAGGAGTAACATTACCTCTTTGTAGAAGAATATTCCATCTAGATTGAGGTGATAGTGTGAGTCAAAAAATTGGGTTCGACAGTGGAAGAATTTTATATGGCATTAGCGCTAGGAAGCTTAAGTCGGAGGGTTCGGCGTGTGAAATGCTAATAACCACCAAAAAAAGCAAAGAAGACTCAAAGCGACGCAAGAAGTGGAAATGGATATCAAATTCTTACCTCTCAAAAATAAGATAAGTAAATGTTTTATTAATTTTCTAAAGAAAAATAAAATAAAATTTTATTTTATTTTTTTGGGAAAAATAATAATAATAAAATAGGATTTTATTTTATTTTCAAAAAAAAGAAGTAATAATATATATATATATATATATATATGATTTTGTTATTTGATTTTCAGAAGGATTTGGCGTGAGTAAAAAGATATTGTTTACATAATCATGTGATTTTATTTCATATGATTTTATGTTTTTGTTTGTTAAAAAAAAAAAAACCTCTCTTTTCTACCTGTATTTATACTACTAAATTAGTTAAACACAGGCATGTGTTATTTGATATTGTTACTCATGATATGTTAGTCTAACAAAAAAAAATTTCTAAGTATCATGTATATTTGCTTTACATACTTTTGCATATGAAGTCTCTTTTCAAATAAAGATTTGATTTGATCTTTTTTCAAATTAAGAAAGATTTGTTTTGATTCTCCAAAATAAAGAAAGATTCCAAAATAAAATTAAGATTTGATTTATAAAATTAAGATTTGATTCTATAAAAATAAAGATTAAGATTTGATTTTATTTTGAAAACAAAATCAAGATAAATTAAATAAAAATCTTATTTTATTTTTGAAAATAAAATTAATATTTGATCTTTTTAAAGAAAGTTTAATTTCTAAAATATTTCTTTTTAAGAGGTTCTCTTTTTGTTTCGTGACTAGCATACTACAATTTTATTGGAGCACCCATTTAGGTTTTATGTTTCACAAGGATGCATGGTATGTTACCGTGGGTGTGTGTGTGTGTGTATATATATATATATATATATAATATTTTAAATAACCATTTTATCATTTAATTAAACTTTATAAAAATTATTTCGATTAAGGTCATGTGGTTTTAATCAATTAAACCTCTTAGTGAAATCAAGTTTGATGCTATGAATTTTCAAATTTAATTTTAAATTCACAAAATTTAATAAATCAAACATATCTAAATGATGGAAAGAGGAGGTGATAAATTAACCACCTAGTTAAGATTATTTACACTTTATCAATATCTCATTTTAATTTACGCGTTGTTCAAAACTTTGTAATGGCTTGACATATTGTGTAATTAATGTGTCAAAAATATCATAAGACAATTTTTATACCCAAGAAGCTAGAGTACTTTACTACATTAAAGTCTTGCGAGACAAGGTTCAAATCACAAGAAAACAAGTATTGGGCAAGACATGTAAAAATTTCGGAAGATTTTTCAATATGTCCAAGGAAGAGCCTCATTAGTCTTGCCTTTCCAGAGTTTAACTCTAAGGGTTTGGCTCCTCAGGGGTTACCTCTTCAGGACCTTTGTCTTCAAGACACTCGTAAAGTGAAGTCCCGCAAAATCGTTCAAAGGTTTCATAGTTTTCTTGCCACGATCGCCTATTTGGAAATACAACTCTCGCAGCAGGGGCAAATGTGGGCCCAAGTGTAAAATTAGGGGTTCACATGACCTAATTGAATTAAATGCGCAATTAGGGTTCCACGGCCTCATTAAATGTGCAAATTAGGGTTCGCATAATCTAATGGAATGAAGACGAAAAAGTCAAAAATAAATGGGCTAGACCCGGGAGAAACCTCCACGTGTCCCGAGGCAGAAGACTCGTGGAGGCGGCTCGATTTGGGAATTGATTGAGGGATTGGATTGGTGGCTAGAAGGACAGGGCAACATGGGCATTATTCTAATGACTAAAGGGCATTTTGGGAATTTTCCTGAAGGCATGTGCCTCACACATGACTACTTTCCATAAGACCCTATAAATACCTCTTCCATTCTATTGGGAAGAAAAAGGCTCTGAAGACTCAAGACTTGGACGCTTGGAAGATCAAAGGGACCCTTTTGGTGACTTAAAGGCTCGGAGATTCCACCTAAAAGCACCAAAGGGTTTTGGACATTCTCTCAACTCGAAGGACTCAAGAAGGCTCTTGGAATCCCTGCTACCCTAACACGGCTCTCGGATTCTAGGAGTTCTGCCACGTGTCGTTGGAGTAATCGTTCACCTGTCGTTCTCCCCTCTTCAATCAACCAATCAATTCCGTGCTCTTCGTGGATTTCTCTCCTCCTCAGCCAACACGAAACCCTAACCCTAGCAGGGTACGATTTCCTTGACCACAGTAACGTTTACTCTTTTAATGTTCAATTACGATAGTTTCTCTTGTATTATTATTATTATTATTATTGAAACAAATATCCTATTTTTTAAATAGGAATGTTTTGATTTTATTTTCCAAATCTTTGAAAGGATTTGATTTTCAAAAAAAAAAAGATTTTATTTGTTAATATATAATCTAATTTATCTTGATTTTGTTTCAAGGAAAGAAATATTGGGCAAGATCTGAGAAGGATTTCGTAAGATTTTTCAATATGTCCGAGGAAGAGCCTTGTTAGGTCTTGCCTTCCAGGGTTTAACTCAAGGGTTTGGCTCCTAAGGGTTCCTCTTCAGATCATTGTCTTTAAGACACTGTAAAGTGAAGTCCCGCAAAATCGTTCAAAGGCTTGCAGTTTTCAAGCACGATCGTCTATTTTGAAACGCGACTCTCAAGTAAGGGCAAATGTGGGCCCAAGTGTAAAATTAGGGTTCACATGACCTAATTGAATTAAATGCATAAATTAGGGTTCCACTACCTCATTAAATGTGTAAATTAGGGTTCAGATAACCTAATGGAACGAAAGAAGTAAAAGTCGTAAATAAATGTGCTAGAGACTGGGAGAAGCCTCCACGTGTCCCGAGGCAGAAGACTCGTGGAGGCGGCTCGATTTGGGAATTGATTGAGGGATTGGATTGGTGGCTAGAAGGACAGGGCAATATGGACATTACTCTAATGACTAAAGGGTATTTCTGGAATTTTTCTGAAGGCATGTGCCTTGCACATGACTACTTTCCAGAAAACCCTATAAATACCCCCTTCCATTCCATTTGGAAGGGGGCTTCTCTTCAGACTCAAGACTTGGACTCTTGGAAGATCAAGGGACCCTTTTGGTGACTTAAAGGCTTGGAGATTCCACCTAAAAGCACTAAAGGGGTTTGAACATTCTCTCAACTCGAAGAACTCAAGAAGGCTCTTGGAATCCTCGCCACCCCAAAGACGTTTTTCGGATTCTAGGGTTCTCGCCACGCAGCGTCGTTAGAGTAATCGTCCACCGTCGTTTCTCCCTCTTCAATCAACCAATCAATTCCGTGCTTTTTTATGATTTCTCTCTCCTCACCAACACTTAAACTCTAACCCTAGAAAGGAGGAGGTGATTGAGGAGGCAATTCAACTCCAATATATACTCGTTTGCTACGTAGTACGTACTATTTTATTTAAATCACCTAAAAATGGATATGCATATAAACAATCTCTCCCCCCTCTCTCTTATATATATATATATATATATATATATATATATATATATATATATATATATATATATATATATATATATTAAGTTTCAAATGCATGCAACTTCTATATAATTAAAAGCAAACAAAATGACATAAACATATAAAAAAAACTCCTAATGATCTGTTAAGTTCATATTGATCAACAATCAGAAGAGAGAAATTAAAGATAGTTCAAAGCATTTCCAGGGAATCTAGATGTCTGGCTAGGGTTCCTCAATTTCTTTGCGTGCTAGCTTGTTTAGTGCGCGCAGCAAGATATTCAACAAATTGGAGCAGTTCTGTATATGTTTTTGGTTTAGGCATATGAACCGAAACTGCTGCCCATGAAGGATTATTCTCCGCTGCTGGGGGATCACTGATATATATAACACACACAAAATAAATTCTAATCAAAACAGCAAAAGTATATAATATAGAAATTAAATAGGATTTGGTTAGACCATATATATTATTTTATTTATATTTTGCTCAGCCGAGGGAATTAGATATATATAATTAATTAAAATCGCATCAGTAATTAGAAAAATAAAATAGAGACACAGGAATTGAACAAATCCAACAGCAAAACCTAAATTTTAATTCACACCCCTCTTCCGCGATTGCTTAATATCATAAGTTTTTTCTCCCTCTTCTTGCCTCATCAGTGTTAGCTAGCTAATCAACTTGACTTTGGGTTCGTTTGTCAGGTCTATCGATCGCTAATCAACTTGAAAATATTGTCATTTTATATTTATAAATAATAAAATAAGATTTTTTATTTTTTTCTCTTTCAAATTAATGAGACTTTTTTTTTAATTTAAACGTGGGAGTATAATATGACTTTTTATATATATATATATATATATATATATAGATATATATATATATATATAGTCTCGTATACTAGCTTTGCAAGAAATATATAGCTAGTGTCAAACTATCAATAGAAAGAGGAGGCGATTGAGGAGGCAATTCAACTCCAATACTCATTGCTACGTAGTAAGTACTATTTTATTTAAATCACCTAAAAATAGATATGCTTATAAACAATCTCTCTCTCTCTCTCTCTCTATATATATATATATATATATATAACTTCTAGAAGTATATATATACACATACTCATGATATAAGTTTCAAATGCATGCAACTTCTATATAATTAAAAAGCAAACAAAATGACATAAACATATAAAAAAAAAACTCCTAATGATCTGTTAAGTTCATATTGATCAACAACCAGAAGAGAGAAATTAAAGATAGTTCAAAGCATTTCTAGGGAATCTAGCTGTCTGGCTAGGGTTCCTCAATTTCTTTGCGTGCTAGCTTGTTTAGTGCGCGCAGCAAGATATTCAACAAATTGGAGCAGTTCTGTAAATGTTTTTGGTTTAGGCATATGAACCGGAACTGCTGCCCATGAAGGATTATTCTCCGCTGCTGGGGGATCACTGATATATATAACACACACAAAAAAAATAAATTCTAATCAAAACAACAAAAGTATATAATATAGAAATAGGATTTGGTTAGACCATATATATTATTTTATTTATATTTTGCTCAGCCAAGGGAATTAGATATATATAATTAATTAAAATCGCATAAAAATAAAATAGAGACACAGGAATTGAAGAAATCCAACAGCAAAACCTAAATTTTCACACACCTCTTCCGCAATTTCTTAATACTCCGTCTATCCCAAAATATTTAACGTTTTAGGAGTTTTTTTTTTCCCTAAAATATTTGACGTTCTACAATTCTAATAATATTTTGCTATTTATTTTTTTTCGCTGCCCTTCCTTCTCCACTACTATTAATATTTTTCCTGGAACTCAGTCACCGTTGCTGTTGGGGAAGTCGACCAGCTCGGGCGTGGAAGATTCATGCTGTGGAACTGCAATGTTTATGTGGGAACTCTGGAAACTTTTGTAGAGGAGAGAGAAACAATAACAGAAAGGGAGCCATACCTCGGTGGTAATAAGGATGAAAAGGAAAAGGGGCCTGAACTTGGAATCTGGGAATTGGATTTAAGGTCTGGAAACTTGGACGCGTCTTCAAAAGCCGCATCGTTCTGCGTGGTCGGAGCAGCCACCGGTCAGATCTCGGTCAGATCCGGCTGATAAGAGAAGAGATGAAGAAGAGAGTTGGATCCGGCTGATGAGGAGATGAAGAAAAAAAAGCTGAATGGTCAGATGGATAAAATAAGAAAATTATATCTATTCTTAATCTGTGTGAAAATATGTAAAACGTCAAATATTTTGAGATGGAGGGAGTATCATAAGTTTTTTCTCCCTCTTCTTGAGTGTCAGCTAGCTAGCTATAGCTAGTGTCAACTGTCAACCATCTCTTACCCAACAAAAATTTCCCTTAATTTCCTTCTTTTCTTTTCTTGTTAGAAATATTCTTCTCCAATTTGGAACCATAGATCAATCCTCCTCGATCTTGAGATACTATAGCTAGCATGCAGCTCAGGATTAATAATTATTATAATATAGTACATAATTAATGTTTTCTTAATTTCTCTCTTCCATTTTCAAATTAATTGTCTTTATAGATACTTCATCCCTTCTTTTTTACTTGTTTTTTTAGTTAGTGAAATTTTTTATTTCTTTTTATTTGTCATTTATATATTAATTTCAAAAAAGTATTAATTAATGACTTAATTATTTATCGTATTATCTCACATTAAATACTCAATTATTTATCTTATATTTTCAATGGATTTTGAAAGGCTCATTTTAATCAATTAAACAAATTAATATTACTTGTATTTCATAATATTTGTGTGTGTGTTTTTTTTTATAAAAAAACTTCAAACAAAAAGCAATGAAGTTTGAATGAGTAGGAAATTTGTGTTCTATTGGCCAACGTTAATTCCTAGGCTAGGCTAACTAGACCAATAATAATAATGCAGTGACTTTATCTTACAAACCCTAACGGTACCTAGATATGATCCAACTCATATATAAAATGATGAGGACATAATTATAATTCAACTACTGGTTTTGATCGCCTGATCACCCATTCTTGATTCTCATCTATCTATCTATCTATCAGACCCGTACACACACACACACACACACACACACACACACACACACACATATATATATATATATATATATATATATATACGGAGAGGATCAAGAGCACTCTCCTTAAATACAATGTCATCGCGTATTTACAAAAATGTCATCGCGTCCTCCAAAAACTACGTCGTTTTGATAAAAGTCTTTATTTAAGACGGAGTCTTTATTTAAGGAGAAGTCTTTTCGATCCGGAGTATATATATATATATATATATATCACTCTCATCATCACCCTCCTCAAATACAGATAATCATTAATTTGCTTGGAAATTTAAAGGGAAATGAAAATAGTAATTAATTATTAAGTAATCACACGTACACTGATGCTGACCTGATCATCACGGGCACTCCTATTTCTTCCATATGCAGCTGATTTTGAGAAGAGCCATTGCTGCTACTACCTTTGTTTTTTGAATCAGCGGGTAGCTCTTCCTGCGCAAATGATGAGAAGAATTAGTAGTTTTCGAAGAGGCTAATTTATTTATTTATTTTTTAAAAAAAACAAACAAATTAAAACGATCTATTTTATGATCATGTGCTAAATTAATTAACCTGACTAAGCTGGGATGAAGAATTAGCCACCGGAAGGCTAATAGATTTTGATTGGCGCCATCGCCGTCGAACATAAACATTAGATATTGGTGGGGGGGACCACCGTCGAACATAAGAATGCTGCTGGTTAGGTAAAATTAAGAAGAAAAAATAAATTCAGCAATTACTGTAGAAATCAAATTAATATATAGCTTAGAACAACTATATATATATATATATATATATATATATATATATATATATGCATGTGTTTAGACCTTAATCTCAGTGGCACGAGGTGTTGATTGAAGATCAGACATGGACCTAATTCTTCTTTAATTTGGTGGGTGGGTAAATGAATATATGAATGAACGAGCTGAGTGACCTTAACTATATAGCAAAGAGGGATCTAGATCATAGATATATAGATAGATAGCAATTTTGTGTGCTTAAATAGGAAAACCAGCTGGGGAAATCGAGCCGTTTAATTTGAATGTGATTACAAATTTGGAGGGTGATTTTTTTAAAAAAAATTTCAAAAAAAAATCACATTTTGAAAATCAGATTTTGAATATTTTAAATTGTTTGCGAGTATCAGATTGTGCATGCTGGACATAATTAAAATTCCAAATGAAAATTAATTACCTTCTCTAGTAGAGTAGAGTACGTACTGATTTATTGCATACTTAACTTTACTTGAAGTTTATAACTCATTGTTGTAATTTTGGAACATTCCAACTCGTATAACACGTTATCCGAGAAAATAAAGCTAAACAATTAATTCGAAAAAAAAATTAATTATGTACTACATATATCAAGAGACCTTTTATATATATATATATATATATATAGGCAATAATTCATAATATATACTACCTCCGTCTCACAATAAGTGATTTTTTAAATTTAATATTTTTTCTTAAAATAAGTGATGTGTTAGAACTCCAATACAATTTTTATAATATTTTCTAATATATGCCCTTATACAACCAATGGTATTTATTGCGTCTTGCAATCACTACAATTAAATGACACTCATTAACTCTTCAACTTCAACGAAAATATATTAAGGGTATTTTTGTCATTTTGACTTGTGTATTGGTATGTGTGATTTAAGCTAATAAATTACTTATTATGAGACGGAGATAGTATTTATTATGAATCAAAAATAGATAAATAATATTTTAAAATTTTAATCGTTCGTACTTAAAAATAACGATTATGATTAAAAATAATTTAATCAGTCCACTAGACTAACTAGCAGACGACTTAATTACCTCAATAAGACTCCCAAGCACGTGCAAGCAAGAGCAACATCAACTACATTGAAGCAATAATTTTCTCTGTTTACCTGATCGATGAAATTACATTCCAAGCCTCAGGGACTAAGATTTGTTATTTTATTTTATACATTAGATGTTTTTTTTTGTTTTTTTGTTATATATATATGGGTTTTAAAACTTCTCATTTTTTTTTGTGAAAATTATGATTAAAAATCTATATTTTTAGAAAAATCTATGTCATCCTTCAGCTATTTTTATAATTTATTTAGTCGATAGATTTTTCTGAAAGATTTGCTGAAAGTTTCTGAATTTTGTTTATTTATTTTTGTTAAAATTTGAGCCTAAATTAATGTAAGTGTCATTAATTATTTTAATGATTCCATATATTAATGCGTTTCTACTCCATAGTAGATTAAATTAAATATTTAGAAACTCAAATCCATGGAGTAATGAATGAGATATTAACTTCTAAAGATGACACTTAGAAATAATAAATGATAATAAACACATGTGAGAAAAACCAAGTCCCGTATAGGTTATAAATTAAACTTTTAATGTGTTTATATACAAGAAAATTGCTCTTGAGTTTAGGCCCCAAGAGGCACCCCACTTTTGTGAAAGGGAGAGTACCTAGTCAAGACTTAGTTCGAACCCACACGCGCGTCGTCGTTGGCCGGTCGGCCTGGCTCTGGCTCGTGAGTTTGGGTCTTTGTAAGTATATAATTTTTTAGACAAAATTTATTTAAATTTTTAATTAAAATTTATTTATTTAATTTTATTATCAAAACTGTGTCGTTTTGATAAACGGTATTTATTATTATCAAAACTGTGACGTTTTGAGAAGCGGTATTTGCTGAAAGGGTATCAGTCTAAACAGACGGCCCAAAACTACGTCGTTTTGTCGCGCCTTTTCTACTAAGGCTAAAACTACGTAGTTTTGGTTATGCCAATCCTAAAACTACATCGTTTTAATTTATAGGTCCGAATAGACGCGCCCATTCTACAACTAATCAAAACTACGTCGATTTGACCAAATGATGCCATGTATGTCTTTTCAGTAGCATCTCATGCCTTTTCAAGCACCCATCCGAAGGGTCACCAACCCCTCTTATAAATAGATAGGAGGGGTCGGGCAGCCTTTTCAATTCATTCATCTCTCAAACATTCAAGCATATTAGAGCTTTCAAGTCTTTATTTCTTCATCAGTTTCCTTAGTTTATTTTGAGAGAGAGAGAGAGAGAGAGTCCGAGCATTTCTTTGATTCGTAGAGTATAATTTTTGTAGTGTTGCATGCTAAAGTATATGTTGTCATATGTATCCTGGGAGACAAGTGCTATCAACTCTGAGCACCATACGGAGGGCATAATTTTCTTAAGGACATAATACCAAGTACTAGCATTGACAAATCTTTTTTTACAAGATAAGTTACTATATATATATATATATATATATATATATATAGTTTCCTTTAAGATATCCAACAATTTTAATATTGTTGCAAGGAATTATTAAATGATAATTACTTTAAGACCAGTAACTTAAAGTTGGTCCCTTTTTGTTCAGATTTAAGGGTTATTGTAAGACCCCAACTTTTATGAATAAAGATGATTTTTCTATAAATATCATTTTTGAATATTATGGAATAAATTTGATATAATGTTATAGTTGTGGGTAATATTTATAAATTTTGCAAAATACGCAAGTTGTTATATAATATTCGATTGATCGGAGAATATTCGTTTTAAAAGGGAATATTCGTACAACGGCACAATCATTGGTGGACCCCGCAACCGAATTATTGTCGGATTAAAAAAATGACAAAAATATTTTATGAAAATAATATCGGAAGTTTTACCGTTAACTGTTGAAATACCCGGTGTTAAAAGTACAGTAATACGCGTGGTTGCATAGTAGCACACAGTTTTGATTATTGATGCTTACGTGAGAAGTCAATCAGTTTTGTTCAATTATTGCTATAGTAATTGTTGCATAGTATCTCACGTTATTTGATTCAATTATTGTCGATATTTTATATATTATTAAATCAATAATTGAGATAACGAAGTTATTAATATTATTATTGCAATATTAACGATGTCTGTAAGTTACGGCAAGGAGAGGTTTGATCACCCTAATTGCGGCGTCAATAGGAAAAATCCTTATTGAAAGCCCCTCTTTCTCGGGAACGAATTCAGTCGATTAATATTGTGAATTATAATAAAGGAGATAAGTTTTGTTTTATTATTATTATAAATGTAATAAAACAGAAAACTTTTTATATAAAAATGAATACTTTTATAAAGTTATTCATTTTATTAGACTATAAATATAATATATAATATTCTATTATGCATAAGGCTGCGATAGTATTTGCATAGTAAAATCTTTTTATATAAAAATGTAATACTTTTATAAAGTTATTCATTTTATTAGACTATATAAAATAATATATATTCTATTATGCATAGTGTTTGTATAGTAAATTTTTTATATATAAAATAGAATACTTTTATAAAGTTATTCGTTTTATTAGATTATAAATAGAATATATTATATTTTATTTAAAAGATTTTGTTTTATTAGAATATTTTATTAATAATCGCATAGTAATTGAATATGGATCGTCCGCTTAAAAAGTAAATCAAACTGGACCGTTCATGAATTATTACTTATTCAGTCCATTCTCCTATAAATAGAAGCTCATTCCTTCATTATTTCTTACTTAATTCATTGAAACTCTAGAAAAGAAACTATAGAGAAAGAAGAAAAATATTATGCTACTTCACTACTCCTATATCCGGTTTCTTCTAAGGTAAGTATTATTATTTCTTTTGTATTCATGAAGAGAACTTTTGTTATTCCATTCTTTATTATTTCATTGGAATAACTCGTGACACGCTTGGACTACCCTATACTTGGTGAAATTCTTATGTTATTCCATTCTTTATTATTATGTTGGAATAACTTTGTGTATCTGATACCACATACGTGGTGAAATTCTTCTATTATTTCATTCTTTATTATTATGTTGGAATAACGCTCATCTGCCAAGTAATCATACATGGTGAAATTCTTCGTTATTCCATTCTTTATTATTTTGTTTGAAATCATCGTATACATGCGTTACGCATGACCGGTTCTATTATTTATTATTACGTTGGAATATCCCGTCATGCGTTCGACGCATGACACGTATGTGACGCCCCAAAATAGGTCCATTCCACCCAACCCATTCGAGTCGCCAAATACATGGTATGTAAATTACTACAACTTTATTATTACAACAAGAAAGCGCAGAGTTTGAATACAAATATTATCTTCAAGACAATATCTATACTCAAATAAATCCTCATCGCATTTATTGATACATTATTTTACAAAAATGGTGAGGACTACTAAACAACTCTCTCAGAACCTTCACTCCATACCCGACTCGATCCTCGCTATGTTCTCACCTCCGAGAAGAAAAATGGAACAACAAGGAAAAGGGTGAGCTCAACTAGCCCAATAAAGAATATTATGACTAAGATAATATACAACAAATTATCGTTAGTCTTCAACAGGAAAAATCTAATAGAATACAATAGACAACAAGTTTTAGATCAACAAATGCGGTGAAACAACAATCCATTAGAAGAGTCACGTAGAGAAAGAATTCTACCGTCTTCTAAGGTTTAAAAGTCCATCATCAATATTTTATCCTCAGAACAACAATCAATATTCATCTTTGCACTCTGCACCAAAGATATTCATTTAAATCACCAGTTGGTCATGTTCATCTCAACACTGCTCATCTTTGCACTACTGAGCCAAAGATATTCATCGATTAATCGTTCATCTTCTTGCACTACATGTGCCAAAGATATTCATCAAATATCACCATTAAGGACCGAGGATGATGAAAAATATTTTAAGAAACGAATCCAAGTGAGATAGAAGGACAAATATTAGGGATTCGCATACAACAGTTTATCCAAGATCGATAATACTTCATAATAAACGATTTTGAAGCGTAACTCAAAAATAACGATCAAAACATGGATACAATCAAAGATAGTAGCCAAAATAGACATCTTGGACAAAAGAAAAATTTTCATTTTCGGTGAATAGTCTTGATTCGTGAATAAGGTCAGAGATATCGTGAATAGTGCCGTGATACGTGAATAGTAACCCCACACAAAAAAGATAGAAATTTCACAAACAACATCTTCACGCTTCGTGAATAGTACTCGTGAATAAGAACTCGTGAATAAGAACTCTCATGAATAAGTAACCCCGACATGAAAAAGTTCCAAATTTGATAAAAAGTTCAACCAATATTTTGGCATAATGATATGAAGAAAATAATATCATTCACAAAAGAAATAACATCCTTTACCTCAAAATAACAATTTCGATTTGAATTTCAGATAAAGTCTTGATGTAAACTCGCACCGTATAAAGCAACACTCAAAGTATACTCACAAGAATACGCCGATAATATAGAGAGAGAGAGAGAGAAAACTTAGTTTCGTGTGATTTTCAATTCTAACTTAGCCTCTATTTATAGAAAAATGTTAGAGCCTAAAGGAGACTAAATTAATAAAATATATTATTATTTATTCCAAATTCCTACCCACATGTTTTGAAAACTCTAGCATGCCTTCTTTGGTCAAAAACATCAGCCACCCATGTGCCAACAACCACAAAAACGTTTTTCTTATATAAAATAATTAAAACTTCCAAAAATCAATTATTTCGGAACTCTAGAACTTCAATAATTCATGATAAATAGCCCTTTTGTCAAAAAATTTGAATCTTGCGATTTTTTATAGGAAATTCAATTCTCTACAACTTTGCAGAAGGAAGTTTTTCCAAATTCCAAACAGAAATTGACCAAAATCCATAAACGGACGATTTTACAGTCTATAATCAATTTTCGGTCAAGAATTGTGTCCACCGACACACAAAACATGTGTTAAACATTTAATGCCACAAAATACTCTACCTCCTCATATACTCATATATCCCACATTCTTTATAAAAATATCACCGTTAATATATTATTAAAATAATATATTTAAATGAATTATTTTATCAGAAAAAGATAAAATATTAATTTTCAACAATTGTCACATTAAAAGTTTTCTCCATCTATATCCACATAAAATCAATATTTTCTTTATCATAATAATCAATAATTAATTATTCACAAATAATATTACGAAGATCACAATATCGACAACAAAAGCGGTTCAAGAAAAGAGGGCTTCCAATAAGAATTTCTCCACTACTTGGTAGCGCAATTAGGTGACCAAACCTCTCCTTAGAGCGAACTTTCTAGACATTGCCAATAATGTTATCTAATAATATTATTCAGATAATATGAATTATTGCTTCGATAATGAAAATAATCGTGTAATGACAATTATTGAAACAACAACAATATAAAATATCAACGCAAAGCAATTATTGAATCAATATAATATTGAGCAAAGAATTCATGTAACAATTATTGAGTAGTGCCTTCTTACGCATTTAATCAATAATTCAACAATATCGTGCAATACCGAAGTGTCTTCTTGTGCAACCCACGCATATTCTCGTATTTTAACCACGGGTATTCCAATGATGTAAGCGGTAATAACTACGCCTAGTTATTTTTAAACAACTTATATTTGTCGCTTTTTCTTCCTCCAATCGCTTTCCGTTATGGGGCCCACACATGGTCATACTGTTGCACGAATATTCCCCAACAAAGACGAAAGTATTCCACGACCAAACGAATATTCCCCGACAACAATGAATATTTTAATAACCACTTGTTTATTTTGTAAAAATTGCACATTTCACCCATAACCAAAGCATTATATCAAATTACCACCTTATTAATCAAGAATAATAATTAGAGGAAATTCGATATTTATTTATAAAAATTTGGGGTCTTACAACCTGGTTCCGTTATTTATTATTCTGTTGGAATAACCTGTCTGTGCGGTTTATTGCATGCCTGATGATTTCTTTTGTTATTCCATTCTTTATTATACTCAGTTGGTTAAAGTTTTGGCTTTTATAATCCATGAAATTAGTGGAATATCTTTGATATTTGCGCTTCATTCAAGATCTTTTCATGAAAATATTCTTACGAGCATTCTTGAATTTTACTCCACAAAGCAAAAGATCATGTTGACAATTTGGGACGTTATTGGGTTCTGGATAAATTAATTCTTGAACTTGTTTTATTGAATTCTTATATCATTGTCATCATTCTCATATTTATATTATGTTGAAAGTCATCTACGTATTCTGTATGGCATAGATGGACTTGGTATGATTATGACGAGGGATTATTCGGTATAATCATGACCGTAATATTACAAATGATGTGGTAAAAGTCCTCATTGGCCCGTAGTGCATTGATGGATGATTGTTGGCATGATCATGACCATTGATGAATACACGAATATCCTCGCCCGTAGTGCATGGATAATTTGTGGTTGTGATCTTAATGAATATCCTTGGTCAGTAAAGTGCGGGGATGATGTGGATTATTTATTGAAGTGAGTCTCGTGATAAAAGTGATGAAAACCTTTTAAATCATAAAAGATAGTAGATTTTATTCTCTACTTGACTCTTCTAATGGATTACTTATTCCGCTACAGTTAAACTTGATGTTTGTTATTGTATCAGTTTAACACTGTTGAAGGCTAACGATAATTTATTCTGCATTATCTTAGTCATAATATTTCATCGGGCTAGTTGAGCTCACCCTTTTACTTTCATTGTTCTCTTGAGAAATGAGAACGAAGCGAGGACTAGTCGGGGAACAGAGTGTGGCGGTCCAGATGATAGCATTAGTAGTCCTCACTATTATATGAAATAGTGTGTTAATAAATGTATTGAGGACTTATTTTGAGTTTGAATACTGTCTAGAAGATAATATTTGTATTAAAACTCACAGCTCATGTTGTATATTTAAGATTGTATTTGTATTCTGTACCATGTATTTGACGACTCAGAATAGGTGATGTATACATATTTTGGGAGCGTCACAGTTATAGTTTTTCTTTTTGTAATTTTGTGTATAACCTTTTTCTGGGTGATCAATTTACCGCGAGTTTAAATTTTAAGAAAAAAGTAAAGAAAATAATAAACCTCATTTCTTCTCCATAATTTTCTTCAAAAATTGATTGGACTTGAATTTTGGAGAAAAATTGTTATGTTTTTTATAAAAAAAAAAATTAAAACTCCCTTTATCTTCTTTTCTTTTCTACAATCCAAGAGAAAATTAAACCCCGCCATCTCTTTCTTACGTTAAAAACTCCCAGAACGATAATTATGGTGATTATTCAGTGGATCAACTTGAGTAAAAGTCATGATTTCATGTTGTCTTTCCCGATAGCTTGGGGTTATTGGGGTAATTAAGTCGTTAGCTAGTTAGTCTAGCGGACTGATTAAATTATTTTTTAATCACAATTTTTAGATACGGACGATTAGGATGCTATTTGTTTATTTTTTATTCATAGAAAATACTACCTCCGTTGCTAAAAGATTGTCGTTTAAGATTTTTGCACATGAATTAAGAAAGTATTATTTACCAAGTAAAATTTGTTTGAAATTCCATCATTACCCCTTTATGGGAAGTTGAAAACTATTAATACAAGAGAAAGAATTTCTTGGGACGTACAATGAGAGAAGGTAGGGGTAATATAGGAAAGTAAATAATTTATTCTCCTTGAAAGTTGTAAACGACAAACTTTTTGGAACAAATTTTACCTTCTAAAACGACAATCTTTTAGGAACGAAGGGAGTACATGCTATGAATTATTGTCCTATATATATATATAAACCTGCTATATAGTTTAATTAACGGACATTTCAATTTTTTTTCCAGTCTGCTAGTTTAACTAGCGAAAAGCGAGTAATATTTTTTAATCCCCACCGTTGATAATTGTAATGTAAAGTAAAGATGATATTTACCTATTTTTAATTCATAACAAATATATATTATGGATCATTACTCATATAGAGAGGGGTTGATGGACGAATTAATGAACACTCATTCATCTGATCACCAGAAAAACAAATCATATATAATTTATATATGATAATCTAAAATCAAGAATAAACGTGCTAGCTACCTAGCTAGATGCACGATTATGTTTATTCAATTGAAATGGCTAGCTCCGGAGCATTAATTTGAATCCTCGATCGATCGTAGTTTTAAGATAAAATAAAAATCTGAAATGTAAAATCAAAGACCAATTAAATTACTACTTAATTGTTAACTAATTACATAAAAGGAAATTTGTATTCCATATTATGAAGTTACATACGTACGTACGTAGGATAAATTGAGAAATAATCTCAAATACATTGCATGTTTCTTAATTAATGGAGCTCTCCTAGTTACCATCCTTAATTCCCACAAACACAAGTGGTATATTATTCAATTCTACCAGTTCTATTAGGATCCAAACTCTTGCAGCTCAAGCTAACTAGTGACTAAAGTTTTAAATTATGTACGTGGATGATTTACCATTTCAAGCGACTAAAGTTTATTAAAAGAAAATTCAGTTCCTGCAGTGAAATCTATGAACTAGGTAAGTATATAGGAATCGTATAATTACTTATGATATATATGTCAATGTGCCTGGGGAATCAGAACCAAAAACTGTAGATTTATATTTAATACTCCCTCCGTTCCTTAATATAGGTCGTTTTAGAGTTGTGCACAAGTATTAAGAAAATAATTGTAAAACATTAAATATACTATCAATTGTCTATATTACCCTTGTATTGAAAAAAGAGAATGTTATTTATTGGACAAAAAATAATGAGAGAACCAAAGTTATATTTATTACTTAGGGTAATATTGGAAACTAAGCAATTAATACTTACTTGAAATTCTCAAACGACTTATATTTAGGAACAAAAATATTTCTCTAAAACGACTTATATTGAGAAACAGAGGGAGTATAATTTGAATGATCCGAAGGTCGTCTGATGCTCTCTCTCTCTCTCTATATATATATATATATAATCCGACTTTTCTTTCTTTTTTTCTTTTCGTCAAACAAGATATATATTTCATTAAAATCAAAACATTATATATCGTGGTGAATTCAAAAAAATTAAGTAATTTATAATTGGCTAATTCCAAAAACAAAAACAGAAGGAATAGACAACAAAAAAGCCGTTCCTATATATATATATATATATATATAGCAGAAGTCCTTAAAAAGCAGACCAATTTAAACTAACTCTCGTTTTTTTTTACTACTGAACTATTACATTCTTTTGTACGGGCAAAAGCAAAAAAACTTGTTTCTTGGAAACCTTCATTGATTGTGGCTTCAGATTTTCGGGATATGACATCAAAGCCAACATTCAAGCTAATAGATGTAGGTTCTGTCACAAAATTGCAAATCATCCAAACAGTACATAAGCAACCAAAAAATACAAATAGCAATATCTGACAAAGAGTAATCGGTTTGACAAAGAGTAATTACCTGATGCATGCTATGCATATTGTTTGACAAAGAGTAATCATATTTGCAACAAGAAATTTACTAGAAAAAGATATTATGAAAATAAAAAGAGGAATGCTGCATAATTTTACTATCCAAAAAAGTTGTGAAAGAGTGTGTAAGCTAGACTCTAGCAAGAGTCAAATTTAGAATATTTTCATGGATAAATAATTCAATTTGTGTCGCTCCAGTTAGAGTACCACCAAATGAATTCATGTATTGGTTCCTTTTGAGGACTGGAATTTTTGACTAGCAGCAAAGGTTGTTAGAGTACATAGCATGCATATAACATTTGCTATTGATATCAGATACAATAGCTTGAGAAAACAAAGGATAATAGTTCCAATGCAGTTGAAATTAAGAACATGAAGAAGGTAGAGAAGAGGAAATTGCTGTGAGAAGGCAGGGAAAGTGAGATAAGTTTGATTTGCTAATTATTGGGGATGACAAAGTTCTTTCTGACCTGAACCAAACACCAATTTCATTATTAAAACTGGTCTCCTATATTCTAAAAAGATATTTTTATTTTTTGAAAGGACCAAAAGCCAGCATCTTAAGTTCACTGATCCTTCCAACTCACTTGCAGTTTTAGGTTTGTTTACAATAATATTAAATGAATCGTATATTGCTAAAATTTTATAAATAAAGCAAACTATTTCACACTTAGATGTTAACTTCTGATGATATACGTACAAAAGCAAATCTTATGCCAACAGGCTACAGTCTTGTGAATATAAAGTGATGCTTAACCCAATGCTAACTATTCAGGAAGATAATTATTTTTAACATAAAACAAGAAGATTTTATTTAAGGTAGAATTTTTTTGCAATATCACAACTCTCTAAAGAACAAACATCGTAGAACTGGATAAAATTTTCTGTCAAACTATATTTATTGCAAGAAAGCCAACTATGTGCCATAGGGTTGCTTACCTGAATCTGATTGCGAACTTGATCCAGCTTGAATTCCTGATTCAGGGAAATGCGAAGAAATAAAAACATGACATCTCTTGGTTAGGGACAACAGAAAAAATGTACATAAATAAACATTGAGCAGATATTTTGGTATGTAGATGAAAAGATGCAGAGGTTTTAGCACAGAAAGAGAGAGAACTGAAAAGTTGGCCTGGTAGTACTGTCAATGGAATCTCTATGTCATGCAGATTGTTTGGATGATGCAAAGTCTCCTTCTGATGGAAAAAATCTAGTATTTCCATCACATTCTCTCGGTCACAACGCCCTTGACTATGACTCCAGTTAATCTTTTCGGCTTTGATAAGATTACCCACCTCAAATTGTCTTCCATTAATCTCATCCACTCCACTAAGATCACCTACTTCCCCCTTAAGCTCCTCCCGCCTCAACCACAACTCCTCAGTAAGTCAGTTCCCACCCTCCTCATCAATACATAGAATCTTATTAAGTGTCCTTCCCAAATAAAGAAAGTATTTACCGATTGAGAAGAATCGATTTGGAGCTAGTTTATTTCTAGGGCTTGGTTCTTTTGCACCCTTCGTTCAATTGAGAAGAAAAATCGATTTGGGGCTGGTTTATTTCTAGGGCTTTATTCTTTTGCTCCCTTCATCAATTGAGAAGACTTCTACTCCTGCTTTGACTGGTTTCTATGTAAGTAGAGGCGGCAAAGCAGGCCCTCAAGCTCGAGGGCCACCTACCGCCATTTTTTTGGCCCATAAAAATTGGTCTTTTGGTCAGTACTGATTCACTTTGGGCCCAAAAAAGTCAAAAAAATAGACATGAAACACCCGGCCCATGGTAAGCCAGCAACCATGAACCCACCAACTTTGGGCTTATATTTTATGGTCCGCCAAAACCCAGTCTAGTTTGACTGAACCTGCCACCGCCACGCTTGCTTGCTAGGTGTATATGTAGGGCTTGGTTCTTCTGATTTTTATCGAGGAGAGAGGAGAAAAGAGCTTAAAAAAAACACGAGAGTTGAGCTTTCAAAAAAAACACTGGAGTTATTTAAATAAGTCCGCTCTTTAAGGACTTCTGCTATTTAAAACTTTTGCTCTTGAAATTTCATATATATATATATATATATATATATATATATATATATATATATATATATATACGGAGAGGATCAAATGCATATCCCTTTTATTTTACATATCCACGATCACCACCTTTAGCGATGAGCAAGGGTGTGACAATTCTATTCGTCGGCGTATATCGTAGAAATAAATCGTCTTAATTTTTAGCGACGTATCGAATCATCGCCATAACATATAAATCGTTTATCTATTCTATATCAACGGACTAAATTGTCGTCCGGTCCGTCGTTAAAGATGATGAACACGGTATGTAAAATAAAAAGGTATACACTAAGGAGACTTTAAAAAGTATTTTAATAGCAGGTAAATTATAATCATATAACAAATACCAAAAAAACTTAATTTTGTTATATATGTATATAGATTGACATGCTTCCCTAATCCAACAATCAACTGTAAAATTAAAAGCACAACTTAGTTTCACAAATTTTTAATTTTCTTTCTATCATATTCAAATTAGTTTAAGAACTATTTGAATTTGTAACAATAAGGTTTCGTAAATTTTTATAACAATTAAATACTATTTAAATTTGTAACATATTTAAAAGGAACCCCAACCTGTTAGGAAAAAGGAAACTGTATTTTTTTTTATCTCTAATATTTATAATAGAAAAAGATACTTCTAAAATAATTTTTTATTTTGGTTCTACCAAATTTATTTATTACAAGATTTTTTTATCAAAAAATTATGTAAGATAATATATCTTAACAAATTTCATATTGGATAATTTTATTATTACAATTTTATTAATTATATATTAATATTAGTTAAAAATTCATTACTAAATATATTAAATTTCTAAATAAATTAAATTTATTAGACTTGAAATTTTATCAAATAACTGTATTAATAAATATATGTGATTTTTTAAAAAACATAATAATTGTAAAATTAGTTTTAAAATTAAAGTGTTTGCATTACTAACTAATTGTAATAATTAAGTTAAAATTTATTAAAGCTCAAGTTTCATAATTCTATTCAGATTAAATTTCAAACAAATTTAAACAACATAAACATTAATATATAATTTTATTACAAACTTTAAAATAATTATTTTCTCATAGTCATAACCAATTAAATCTACACCGTACCCATTCAAATATTTAACTTAATAATTGATTAAGAGGCCCTACAATATATAAATTTAACAATTTATTATTTAAATGAGTATTTAATAAATTAATAGTTACAACTATCTTCTTAAATCCTAATTAAATATATACCCTATATGGCCATATTAGTTTAATTATCTTAATAATAAATATAATAAATTATTATGGATGCCACATGTGCTTCATACGGGATTGATGAGCTTGTTTATCGATAAAAAAGAAGTAGCTTTTGGAATTTATTTATTTATATATATATAAAAAAAACCTTCAGGAGAGAATAAAGAAGCATGACATTGAAATTTTATAAATTAAACTTCAAATTCTACACATTCATACAAAGATCCCCATGGGAATCCGGTATATACCCCTGCCCAGTAGCCAGGCTAATCTAAATGACATTTTCATACCTTTTTCCTTAGAAAATTATTTTGACACAACACATAAAACTCGCGACTGGATGCCGAGTGCAATAGCCTGAAGTCCAGAAATGTATCTATTATCTATGTATGTCCTTTCAGACCCCTTCATAACAAGAAGTCCTCCTCAATACATCTTTGATGAGGCATAGAAACTCATAAGAACTGGAGAATAGAATAATAACAGAGGCAACCTAGCAGATTTTAGCATGTGTTTGTATAGAAGAGCTCACTTGCACATGTACCGAGCTTAAGCATCATGAGAAAATTGATCTGGATGTCAAGGGTAACCTCGTTACGCAAGGATATATTGACTTTTACAGTATCAACTGTACATGTACAGGAAGTATAGGGTAGTGACAAGGTTGACGTTACGACTTATTTACAATCACCTGGGGGAAGCTCTAGAATACCAATGCTTCTTTTTGGGTGTTCTTGCAGGAACCTCTGCAAATACAACAAAAATATGCAAACATAAGAAAGGAACAAATATATATTGATGATAAAAATTGGACAACAATAGTAAGTATATATAGATTCTTCACCTCCACTTTCATACAATGAGTTATAATGTACTTCACTCCAAAAGCTCAGCCATATCTCTACAGACACAATAAAAAAAAAATATATGGATAATATTTTAAATGAAGGCATATCACTATCTAACAAGTCAAGCAATGGACTCTATGGTCTATCCTATAGCCCAAAGGCCATGATATGCATGAAATATAATCATTTTACAAATTTATTACTAATTTTGTTGAACATTTTTGTTAAGGATTTATAGGAGCCAACAACTTGAGTTCCCAAATTTAAACGAAGGTGAGAATGTAAGGGAACAAGCCTCATACTAGAATTTCAAGGTGCTAAGGGTATTAATTAAACCAGTAGTTAAAAACTTGCCTATATTAGTGGTCTCACCGTTTTGGAATAGTGTATAATCGTCTTTTAACATTCCAAAAAAAAAAGTTGTTACACTTGGAATAGGACTATTAATCCCAAGTGCCTTGTTTGTTTTTAAATTTGAGTTTGAGATTATTAGTCCAATAATTAAAAATATAAGAGACTATTTAATACCATCTCCTACTAGGTATTATAATCCCTACAATTTGGGATTAAAACTTGCTAGACAAAACTAACCTCAACTTTTTTCTACAAATATATTACGTAATTACAAAAGATCATACCATCTATCTCCATATTTTTCTCTAGAAGCTAGGCGTTAGCCAGATATGATATACCATTGATCTCGGTTTGCCATCATCCCACCACTTTGAATTGAATGTTTTTTTATCTATCTTGTGTAATTTGGAAAAATAATAATTAAGGATATTCAGCAGAGGATGAAGGACTTGCATGCAGTAAAAGAAATTAAATGATGAACAATTAATTATAAACTTTTAAATAAGTGATTATATTATTCAATCAAATGCTCAATCGTACTAATTATATAATTTAACTTTAGTTATTAAAATACAATTACGTAATATATATTGTATCGTTGCAGCTCTTGATCTTTTGGAAAACTCAGATATATTATAGGTCCTAAAATTAAAATATGTTATTATTGGTAAGGGTATATGGTAAGTGAATTTTATATTCACGAATCGATGTCCATTTCAAGCTTAATCGTTGTTAATTTTTTGCTTTCATGTTCGTTTTTACTCGTTTCATGTTATTTTATGTGTAGGGTGGTTGGTGTGGCGAGTAGCAAAGAAAGGGAGTCGTTTGAAGCAATATTGGATCAAGTATGAAGCTAAGCCAAGTCAGGAAGCAGAACCCATGCCCGCCGGGGTAGGCCTAATTAAGCTTTAAACCCCGCTGTATGGGCTCTTCAAATCAGTTTAATAGCCTATTTCGCGTCGGGCGGGCATTTCTATGATATACTCTCCGCCGAAGTGGGGTGCGGATCTGACAATCTCGGCTTGCTTGAAACATTGCTGGAACATGGACTTACGTACGTGGATAGCATTTGGACTCTAATTGACATGGGATTTCGACAAAAACTGGTGTGTTGGATAAATATTGAGCAACAAACATCGTAATCATCATCATACAGAGCAATTATCACAGAAAAAGGACAGAAATTCATAGGGATCATTGGAGTGAAGATTTTGAAGAACGTTCGTATCAATTGCGGATTAAGGCTAACGTGAAGGGTGTTCTGCATTATTCTTCTTCTTAGTCTTATATTTGTAATTGAAAGGATGTTATCTTTAATTTATTCAGTTATTATTTCATTTATTATGAACTAATTTACTTTTTAGGCTTATGACGGATCTTTAAGTGAAACGATGGTTTTGTAACTTTGATTTCCGATTGTAATAAGTCGTTATCCGCTTTATCTATATTAATTTGAGTTTGAATTTATGAATTGCACGATCAGCAGCTTTTTTGTGGACTTGTATGAATTCGAGAGAGGAAGTACGCAGTCTAGACTTAGTTAATATAGCATGTGTTCTTGAATTTTGTGAATGAATAGTATCTTGATGAATGTTGAGGTAGAGAGATATGCTTAACATCGCATGTAATCGGATAGAGAACTTAATCTTAAAACTTCTTTAATTATAATTATAATATAGTGAGTTAGTTGATTAAGGTGTTTAACTTGTATCTATCTAAATTGTGGATTTAAGTTATCACGGTATTATGTATCGAGATTAGTGCTACATTTGTGTTCTTGATTAATAAACCACTTATTTAAAGTTTATAATTCTCCAATAATTGTTTGAATTTCAGTTTTTAATATTTTGATTGTTTTGTGATCATATATTTATTAATAATTTAGTTTTAATAATTTTAATCATTGTTTTGGATAGTTTAATAAAATTAGGATTAATAGGAAATTGATAATTGTGAGGTTAAACTTCTTACTAAATTGTCTCTACGTGGGAACGATATTTTACTTACTATTATATTACTTTGTGAATTATAATGTTGTGTGTAACTAGATTTTGCCCAACAGTATAATAGTACAAACGATATTTTTTTATCCAATCCTTTAATTAATTTTGAAAAAAAAACATAACATGTGATTATTTTAAGTTATCTCATGAATAATCCAGTAAAAAAAAAACATATGACTAAGATTATTTAATCATAGGATTAATAGTCTTGGATTATAATCCTTGCAAACAAACATGGCCGACATAAGTCTCCATCCAGCTTAAGACTAGATTGAACTGTTCAAAAAGAAAATACCCGGATGCTTAGATTCAAGAAAGGTATTATTAGCATGCCCAAATTCGCCTTGCAATTGAAATATTTATTATGTACCAAGCCACCAAGGTTCAACTGATTACATAAAGTCCATTGACTACAAATTTCTCTATGTGAGGTTGATTGACAGATGGGGGACTAAAATCCTTGCACAAAAAAGGGAATGGAGGAGAAGATGTGAGTCAAAGTAATGTGGGACAAATGTGAATGGAAAAGAGACTGGAGATAAAAATATAAATATAGAAGAGACATTTAGTACAATATGCAGAGAAGGATATGAGTTTGAATAAATTTCCTAGACAATATCTTTTTGATAAAGAATAAATTTTATAGGAACTAAGAAGACAATATTGACTAATCTGTTCGTTTGAACTCGATGCATCAAAGCCAGGGGATATTTCTTTTATATTTAATTATATAACGTCATTGATTTCTTCAAATGTTTGAAGAATCCCCAAGACTAGATTCGGTTGATTTTGTTGGACCCCATTCAAGCGTATGAAGTGCAGAGTTTATCTGAGACTATAAGAAATCTGTGTCAAACTAATCCCAGAAAGGGGTGCACTGGTCTAGTTCCAGGAGAGAAAATACTAATTCTTTCCTGGTTACTTTGATACTTTCCCATTTTGGGGCAGAATTTCCCATCAACCCAGAACAACTACCCAGTGAGCTTTGAAGCTTCAAAGGGAACACTTCCAAGGAATTAACACATTGTAGCTTGATCAACCGTGTGAAATTGATAGCAGAGACTTGGGTAACTTATACAAAGAGTAGATATGAGCAAGGTGGTCCACAACATGGCTCAAAAAAAATATTCATTAGAGTATGTAGTGAAGGGATAATAGATCTAACGGAGAATTGTTGGCCAGGCACAAACCAAATTTACCATATTCAGGATCAATATCATGTAAATTTAGTTATAAGGTTAGGATAGGCTACTAAATAGAATAAGTACTATAGCAGCCTATTCATCTTTTTGTTACTATCCGGCATATCCGCTATGCTAACCACATTATAAATACATTTGTTCATGGAAAACATAAAAATTAAATATGTAACAAGTTAACCACCATATATACATTCTTTTTTTTCTCTTTTATCTTTCTTTTCTTTTCTTTTTTTTAAAAAAATCGTATAGAACAAATAGCATCAAGAAAACTAAAGTTCAGCAAAGCCAAGTTAACAATAGATTAAGAAACTGGATTGACCTAAACAACTCCCAAGAGCTTAGAAAGCTTAAACTGAGTATGCAGCAAGATGAAACAGGATATGTTATGGTTACCTCTGGAAGGATCCTTGTCCTTGGGAATGATCTCAATGTAATAAGTATCTCGGAAGGAGGTCACTAAACATATTTTTGCTGAAAACTGAAAACAAGCTCTAAGAGAGTCAAAAGCCAATAAAAACTAAACAAAACAGAGACAGGAACAAAGGGGAATCAAAGTACTACAGTATATGAGGTCTCTAAAATAAAGCTCTTGTTGAGAAACATAAGATACACAAACTAAGAGTAGTGAAAAAAGTTAAAATTCACGAAAAAGAAATCCAATCCACAAAGGGGTAGGCTCTTGTATCAAATATCTCTGGGTCCTAAATATAACTTTCTAGGGTTCTTTCTCTAGGGCTTCCCCTCATACTATCTTTTGACTCTCCTGGCCATTAATGAGCACTCCAGAATTTTCTTTTCACTTTACAGTAACTCTACAAGGAGGCCATGGACCTCCCTATGCAACTAACTTGGAGCTAGAGAGTTTGTTTGACTTAAAGAAACTTTAAGTGTGTTGGAGACTATCACGTAACATGAGTGCACTCTGTCGTTAGGTGTGTTGGGTACAGTACCTATCCTAGAATGAATTTGTGTTTGTTTCAACCAATCTTTTTAGTGTATCAAGCAACTGGTTCTGAATATCTCTCTGTGAATAAAAGAAAAAAAAACAATTAAGAAAAGAAATACACGCAGAAAACAAAATATTGACTTTGACTTACCCGATCTGCAGCTGCTTGTAGAGTAAGATGATCTCCCCATTCTCCCAATCTAGTGCCACGAAATATTTTGCATACAAGTTAGATCGAAATTAGTCAAGCAACAACACGAAATAGGACTCATACCTCATAGAAAAGTTGATAAGCACAATTTCCAACATATAACCTTTTCATTATCTTCAAATAGGTTTTGTACTTCATGGGGACATAGCCTTCATATAACCTTCTGTTATGTTTTAGCTGAAAATGAATTCAGATACTATGATAAGAATGTATGAGACTAAAACCAAAATTCACTATGATGATAGACACACAAGAGAGAAATTCATCGTCTTTGATCTTTTTGAAAATCCTATTACCTCTTGTACTCACTATGATTTTCCTTGTACTCTCTACATCTTATCTTGTGTTTTCCAATAGGAACTCAAAGAACCTACATATAAAGCCTAGAGGGTCTTCAAAAATCTATAATAGAATAGGAAAATCGCATTCTTAACAGATTAAGAAATCTAAATCCTAAATGGAAAAGGATTTAAGTCAAATCACAACAAAATACATAAAATTAAAAACTAGATAAAGTAAGTAAATGTATCCAGAAATTTGAACTACACCTGTTTGACAACTTCCTTCCTTGTGTGTTTGTGATACTCCGGATTATGAAACAACTGATCTGCAAGAGCTCGAAACTATCGAGCAAGTAAGAAATTAATAGAAAGACTACAAGTTATAACAAGAAGGGTGAAAACAATGCATACATACGCAACAATGGTGTAAGCATACGTTAATATTAAAAGAAACATACATTTGTTGTATGAGAAATAATGATAGACAAACTAATGTAAGAAGAACAACCTGGCAGTTTCCATCTCCCTCGATTTGCAGTTCAGCTAAATCATATGTTACCAACCTGTATAGAAGAAAATATTTAGAATAAAGGTGGAAAATCATATGCATCAAATCAATCTTTGTTACTGGAAATCCAGGGGATGGAGGGAATAGGTGCAAAAAGGCACCAATGTAATGATACTCTTCATAATACCATGCACCAAAGTAATAATAATCATCATAATACCATGCACCAATGCCCATACTTGGGATAAAATTTACATATCAAAGAAGAAGAAAAATACCATGCACCATGGCGTGCCTTTTTCTGTCACCATTTACAACTATTATTCAGCACAAATACAACTAAAGAATAAAATGGTTTCTCAACAAGTATCCTTTCACTTATAGCAGAAATCAATGAAAAAAATAAAATCACAATGATGATCACAGCTTTGTTGCATTTTCAATGATTACACCAAAATCTTAAGCAAGGAGGTTGTAATTTATATAAAATTTACAGGAAAACAAATTATGAAAACACCATCATATGGATGTAATGGTATATTTGGGAATGTAAAAAAACAGGTATAGCCTAATAACTAACATGACTGAGGGTTAAATTCCAGTCAAAACTAAAAACATTTGATATTTTGCATATTGGGTTTAATAATGCATAAAGAGAAACCAAGCTGAAATATCTAAGTAAAGATAACTTAGATTATCACTTATTACTAAAAAAGCTTGGTGGAAGATTATATTGTAGTGAAACATAAAAGTCAGAAATTATCAACTTGTGACATTGCAGAACTAGTGATTTCATACCTTTCAGAGAGTCGCTCATGATCTAGAGTTGCATCATTTACGTCCGGCATTTTCCCATTGACCCGAGGAGTGTGCTGTCAACACAATAGTTCAGTAAACATATACATGGTCAGCATTATACAACATGTACTCAGTAAAATGGTAATTGTTCCTCAAAGAATTATATAACTACGCAAAATGCATTGCAGCTAGGTATTACATACACAGCTTCACAGGACACAAACACCATGACGACACAACTGGTACGCAAATCCAAAAAATAAGAACAAAAAAATGATAAATGTACGTCTTGGTGGAACATAGGTATGTCTGAGTCTGAGATGAAATCTCAAACAATATAAGCTACCCCACCCACAACCCCCAAAAAAGAGAGAAAGAGATGGTTAAGATGAAGCGAAAAAGGTTTAAGTTCACAAAACCTAGCTTCAAAGCGAATCACAAGTAAGTTCAAAGTTCTTATCAGTTTCCTCACACAGCCGGCATTGTAGTGGCTATGACCAACTCCAGTAATTTATAAAACATACATCCTCTCATAGCAGTCCTCGAAGATTAACTGAAGTATATGTTCTCTCTACCTCGCTATATGGGTTTGTTTTGAGATGAGTGATAGCAAAATTGGTTGCAAAAAACAGAGTTTTAGGGTATTTAAAGCATCAACGATTCACGACAAGTAGCTTGGATAAGGGTTTCTTGATCTAGAATTGGCAAAAATAGCTGCTAAAAGTAGAATCTTTGGGTAATTAAAGCATCAGATAAAAGACAAATAGGTTAGATAAAGGCTGAAATCAACTTGATTTCAGGTAATCATTAACTGAAATATACATAACATAATTAGTGAAAAATATCCCAAGAAACTTTAGATTTAGAAGTCCAATCAGGCACATTGCTCTTTTTAGAGTTGGAAATTAACTATACAAGGCAAATATTTGATACAATACTGAACAATTGGAATACTTGAAATTGGACTAACATGAACATAATAAAATAAATTCCTCAAATCTTATAGAAACATTATGAAGCACATTCCAAGCTGTATACAAGAAAAACATGTCATACCGGGATAGAATCCAAATGCGAGAGCATCTTCCCAAGCGTGCCATGATTTTTACGATTTTCCTCTTCTTTTGAAGATATTCTAGCGATTGTTTGGTCATCGTCCGTATCATTCGAACTACTATTGGAACTTGAGCTCAAGCTTACGCTTAAGCTTGCACTTGCACCGCCATAAGGATCGGTCATACTATCAAAAGATTCTTGATTTATCTAAGGGTAAAAATTCATAGCACACAATAGTACCAAATCAAACAGATTTCACATAAAAATTACAAATTTTAAGAAGAACCCATTATTATTATTAACAAATTAAACAATTACTAGTATTATTTATTCATCATTAACACGTATGATCTAATCAGCAGAGAGTTCCAAGTTCCAACATATATCATAAAACTTGGAGCGAAAATTTAAGAAAGACCCAACACAATTACCCTATTTGAACATATCAGAGATACCCATAAATCTAACACAAGAAAGCTTTGATCGGAAAAGGAAAACCTCTGGTAACCAATAAAAGAAACCCAAGGACCGTATAGTTACCGGAAATTAAATTTACCCAAAAGTGAAAGTACAGTCAACAGGAAAGGAAATAAAAATGGATTTGCGTTGCGTAACTGGCGTGGCATGGCGTGGTGAAGGTTTAGACCAAAAAATCACCGTCCTTTCTATGAGACGAATAAATGCATCACATACTCCTTCCTTCACTTGGAAGGATCCTCCCCGCTTCAAATAAAATGAAAGTCTATATTCTTTCTATATTTTAATCATCATTTTTTTTATAAAATATAAAATAGAGAGGATTCTAATTAATTCACTTGTTGTCCAAATAAATTACTATAAATAATACAAATTAATAAATAAGAATTCTCTCCTTTTTAAATAAATAAATATTATTTACTTTTCACGGGGTTGATAAAGCTTAACAAGGGAAGTTTTATGATTTAGTGCTATAAAAATATATTTGAATAGGTGCGGTTTGAAAATCAAAACATGTGAGTAAATGCGGTTTAGGTTCCAAAATCAATTAAGGAGAGATTTGATTTTAAAATTTAGACTATAAAATAAAGAATTTTCATTTATTTAAAATAAAAAATATCCTAGTCCCAAACTAACTAATGGGCCTTTGGTCAATAGACTTATTCACTCCATCCAAAAAACCTTAATTTTGATAGTGTTCAAGCCAAGATCCATCTAATAACGCCTCAAAACTTCACGATTTGGACTGACAATAAGTACGAATTGAGATTTTATGGTTTAGTGTTATAAAAATAATGTGTACGTGATGGGTAGGTACCTTAATGAGATTGACCTAATCCCTTTAAGAAAAGAAGTAGAATTATATTATGATACTTTCCTTAAGACTTAAAATTTAAATACAATTAAGAATCTTAAAAAACAAATTTTGAAAAAATTCTTCCAACTATAATCTAGGTATCATCCGAACCCAAATATTCATGTCCTAATAAATAGTATTAAATAACATAATATCTCTAACGTATAGTCACATTTATATTACTACTAACCTCAATATGATTATTTAGTCGGGCCACCTAAGATCTATTCACGAGTTCATACAAGATTATAAATGAGTTGATAGCAATTATAAATGAGTCCATACTACTCACTTGTATAATTTAATTTAATTTAATTTTTTTTATTTAACACGAGTTGATTTCGAATAAAATGTATATGACTCAATTACTAGCGAGTTGACATTGATTACGGACTCAACTCAATACTCATAAATTAATTATCTAAAATAAGATATTTCGTACAAGGCCTTGCAACCTTTTGGGATTTAATTTGAATCTCTCATTTATGTGATTTTTTGCTTTCTTTTTAGAAAAGGTTTTGTTGTCTTTGTTTGACACGAAGAGACTGTTTGATTACATCTAGATGAGCCTTATATAAATAATTATTGTAGTTTATCATTATATTGATATTATAAATTATAATTATATACTTAATTATGAGAATTCATTTTACTTTTGCCATTTTATCTATGATACATATTATATTGATTTGTATTTCAATTTGAAATGAATACCCACAATTAGGTTTGCAAACAAATTAATTTGTTCGCGAACATGTTTGATTCGGTTTGAGTTTTGTTGGATTGTCTTGTCGAGTCGAGTTCACACATGATATCACGTTCGTAATCGAACATGTTTACAATCGAACATGTTCGTGAACCATGTGGTTCGATTCGATTTGTTTGCAAACAGTTCGGTTCGAGTTCTATTAATTTGGGTGATTCGTGAGTAACTCGTGAGATGCTCAAGTATTTATAATATTTGACCTAATTTTTGTTTCAGTACGTTGATGATGATGTTCGCGAACTTGATCATTTTCACGGACTGTTCACGAACAGCTAACGATCTGAACTCATTGGTTCGATCGTGTTACTCGAACATGTTTGAATTCGACTTATTGTATTCTAGTTCGATTCGAGTTCATCAAAGTTTGAATCAAATTAGATAGGATCGTTTGCAGCTCTACACCGCAATTTGTGAAAATCCTTGCAATGCATTCATGGTTGAATGATTCAACTCATAATTAACCGGTGAGTTGGGAGATTCAGTCATGTAAGATGTAAGACAGTATGGTGAAAAGAAAAATTAGTGTACAAGTCCAAGTCCAAACGTGCGTTTGTTGTAATTTTGAAATTTTACATACTAAAAAATCAATTTTGTCAAAAAAAAGAAGAAGCTTTTCCAATAAATAAACAAATTATTATTGTAAAATTGGAAAATTAACACTTTGGTAAACTTATTCAAGACTAGCTTCGTATATTCTACATGCATGCATGTTTTGTTTTGGGACAGTCTAGTTGGTGGTGGAGACATTTTGGTTGCATGCATGACGGATGCATGAACCAAAAACTATAAAGGAAACGACAGATGCAAATTAAAGAATTCAGAACATTGCTAATTATAATGCAGTTCAATTAGTGGCCTTTTCACATGTGAACTCAATCCGAAAGTTTTTCAAGGTCTGATAATAAATGTCACACATCAATAATTCTTAATTGGCGGCCAAGAGAGAGATCATGCGTGACATCAAAAGGGCAAAATTGTCAACGCCGGACATAGAAACTGAATTGTTCAATACTCTTTTTCGTTTCAACAATAAGGGTATTGTTAAGACTTGTGACAAACTTAGAAGTTACTCATGTACGTTGTAACGTTAAGGAGTTTTTGCAGTAGTAGCGCAGGGCGTGCTTAGAGAAGCATGGCGCAAGATGCAGGTTTTAAAGTACTGGCGCAGAGTGCGTCGGTCGACGAACTGAGTTTTAAAGGGTCGTTTTTTAAAAAGACATTATGGATAATTGAGTTATAATATGAAGTAGAGTTGTAATAAAATTAGTAGTTAAAAATACTCTTTATTGTAAAATCATATGCAACTAAAATCATCAATAAAATAACAAGTCGCTGTGGAGTAACCAAATTAAGAAACTACGTAAATCTAATTCTCTACTGCTGTGTGCGTGTGTAATCCAAATTCTAATAGGAACTAACCTATTTTACACGTTAATTTAAACTAAATTTCTCTTTTAACAATTTTCGAGGTGTACTCTCGCACATCACCTTGTGCATATTAAAAAATTCTACTGATCGCTGACCATAAGATTCGAATTAAGAAAATTAAAAAAGAGAACATCTTTTTGACGCCCAAATCAAAAAAAGAAAACAAACCTCTCCTTAAATACTCAACGACATCATTTAGAGCCTTCCAAAACTAATGTACAATAAAATTAGGTTTAAATGTAGATTAATATCATATTTTTTTAATTTTTTTTTGGGATTGTCTTTTGATTTTTTTTCAATTAGGGGATTAAACTCTTAATTTTTTTTTCAATTTTTTCAATTAGGGGATTAAAATTTTATTTTTTTATAATTACGTCTAATTAATAGTATCACATCAGAAATTAATGACATGGCTAAAAAAATTCGTATGTGTAATATTTAGTCTCATTTTAATATTTATTCCATTAATATTTTATACCAAAAAGAGTAAATATAGGATCATTATTAATTTTTAAAGTAAATTTAATACATTATAAACTCGGCTTAAAAAAATAATCCATAGAATGAAAATATTTTAAAATATATAAATGTACTACTAATTAAAATTTTGTTATTTCATAATCATCAATAATCAATATAATGACAGTTTCTCTTTTTGTATAAAAATTAAGGCTTAAATATAGATTAATACCTTAATCTCTAAGTTTATTTCATAATCATCAATAATCAATATAACTAATTTTTTTTACCAAAAGGGTAAAATTGTCATTAAATTTACTTTACAAAATTAATTACTCTTTTTGGTACAAAAAAATAATTGAATAAATATTAAAATGAGACTCAATATTACAAATAAATATTTTTTGTCACGTTTCGTTGTCATTTCATTAATTTTTTAACGTGATACTATTAATTAGACAAAGTAAAAAAAAATTAAAAATCTAATCTTGTAATTGTAAAAAATTGAAAATGAAAACATTTCCCTCTTTAATACTAAATGTATAATTAATCTATGTCAATTCTATACTCCATATTTGAATATCATTTGTATATTTGACTATTTGTATATGAAGATCTAAAATATCCTGAACCATATCTCAATGGCTGTACAACAGGGAGAATCATTTCTATCTTTGGAGCACTGATGGACCACCCCCACCCCCACCCCCACCCCCACCCCCATAGACAGAAACAAATATATTAGCACATTGAAATGTGATTATTGCAAATTACATTTAAGAATACGGAATTTAACAAAATCTTTTGTTTTAAAGAAAAATATGCCACGCCAGTCCACAACACAAGCATACAATTTAGGTGCATTTGGGAAACCTACAAATTCCAGCTTGTCTCGAGTTAAGATTCTGTTGAGATACAAAATCAGTAAATGTTGCTAAATTATCCATCATTCTTGAGCTAGCTTCTTTTCCCATCACTCTCTCATTTAGCCTCATTAGTCTATCACTCATCTCATCATCCTCCATCACCCTTTGAATGCCATCTTCCAAGTCTTTCCGTCCAAATACGCTCAACTTCAACCCGATTCGCCATACCTTTACAATATACGCGCAGTTCAAAAATTGATCGCCAGCAACCGGATAGCACAGCATCCGTTTTCGACATTGTATGGCCTCCATCGTCGAATTCCATCCGCAATGTGTTAGATAACATCCCACGGCCTTATGTTGCAGGACTTGCATTTGTGGTGCCCATGACACAATTTTGCCTCGTTTCCAAACCCTTTCCATGTACCCACTTGGTAAGCCTTGGCGCCAGTTACACCCTAAAACCCAAATGAATGGTCGCATTGAGGCCTCAAGTGCCAACGCTAAACTCTTTACCTTTCCTTCTTCAATGGGGCTGACCCAACTCCCAAACGAAATGTACACAACACACCCATCCTTATGCTTTCCTAGCCAATCTAAGCAGCTTACATCTTCTTCCCAGAAACTCGCATTATTCATTCTTGCGTAATCATTACTCAAGGGTCCAACTGGAAGAATGTGAGGAGAATCTTCTTGAGAGTCATAATTAGTCTGCATGATCATTTGTTGTGTTTTATTTTCTTCGTCTTCGTCGTCGTGGTGGTCGGGGTAACTATTCACAAGGAGCCATTGAAGCGCTTTTGATCTATCCAAGGTCTTGGTCCAAAATTTGAATCTTGATTTTCTTTCGACTGATGTTCCAATTAACCATGGTAGATCTTCTGTACTTAACATAGGTTTCAAAGATTTGAAGACCACAGGGCCTTGATATTGTGGAATACCTGCCATGCCAGTACGTATTCATAATTAACGTTTAATTGTACGCCAACCAATTAACCAATAATTAACGTGATAAAACATACTTATATATGATAACTTATTAATTAATTACATGTATGAATCAAGAGATATTTATAGGCGTTAATAATTCATATAACATTTCAATTTTTCAATAAACAAATTGTGCAAATTTGTCTAACGTAAGTCTAAATATTAGTAGTAAGAAGATTAAACTAAATACTCCGTATTAGTAGCAATCTTTTTTCCAAACAAAATTAGACCCATTTAATATAAATATTCAGTAGATCATCTTTGTATCTGTTTAATATGTCTATTTCAATAATTTCCAAAACAATTCCCAAGTTTTATTATGTCTCGCAGTTTGGATGTCATTAGCGGATCATGCCTTGATTATGTACCACCACATTTAATAATCAATACTACTCAATTGATAGTAAAAGGCAGATGGAAACATTTCATATCATATATAGTCATAGTTGACTTTATAGTTTTTATTTTTTTATAAAAATCTCTCTTTCTCTAATGAAGTAGAAAAGAATTTTTTTATTTTTTATATCTAATTAGATGTGCCATGTGACTCAAATAATACACATACGTTCCATTTAAGTTTTAACTAGTGATTTTATATTGTACCCAAATGAGACGACTTGAAAAGGTCAAGATTGACCGGATGAAGTGAGGATGATAATAGAGACTAGAGAGAGAGAGTATAATTAACATGATAACTTCGTATTATATTGAATTGTTGTACGTTGCAGATTTCCCCACGATGGCTTTTGGCTATTGCTAATAAATAAAATATTCTCCTCGATCCCTTTCAAAGTATTAAAATAAATAAGTTAATTATTAGGAATATATATATATATATATATATATAGAGCGAGGATCAAGTAGCATTCTCTTAAGAAGTAAGAAGCTACTCTCTTAAATAATAGAAGCTTTATAAAAGCGTAGTTTTGATGATAGCCATGATGGCATTTTTGTAAATACCATATCATCGCGTATTTACAAAAATCGCCATCGTGCGCCTTATCAAAACTACGTCGTTTTGATAAAATTCTATTATTTAAGCGATTCTCGCTATTTAAGAATTACTCTATATATATATATATATATATATATATATATATATATATATATATATATATATATATATCGACGTTAGGTCATTCAAAAATATAATGTACGTATTAATTAAATGATTTGATGAGATCGATCAACTTTAAAATTTAAATTATGGATCTGAATAGATTTCAAAATTTAAGTAAAAAAAAATACTGCTAGCTCTTAACATGCATTAATTACTCTCTCTATATATCGATCGGTTGTCAACTATATTCAGTACATGCAACTTGTTAAAGTTTGATCAAGATCATAACATAACACGTGTTGTAGCTAACTTGAAAACAAGAGTCATATATATATATATATATGTGTATATATATATATATATATATATTGGTTCAAGATTAATTATTTAATTAGATGAAAATAATTAAATAAACTCACCAGTTTCAGAAATTATGCCGGCCCGGATCATGTCCGGTATAGCTGTGATCAAGTGATAAGCCTCCAGCATACCGGGCCAAAAACCTGCTACAGGAATCCCACGATCACAGCCAACTTTGATGGCCCATGATGCTAACAAATCAACAACAAAGCATGCAACTCTGCCGCCATCTTCATCCACAAGTTTCTGAACAATTCTTTCCAAATGGACTGGCATATTATTTTCCATGGCCATTTCAATGGCAAAGAAATCCCGACGAATCCCTTCATCTAATTCGTCAGGAATTTTTGTGCACGAAATCTCTGACCGACCACCGATTTGAGGTGCGATAGAACGATGAATGAACTCTGGCGTGACCAGCACCGGTTCGAACCCACGCCTAGCTAGACCGGATGCTAACTTAAGCATGGGTGTGACGTGTCCTTGTGCTGGATATGGAACCATTATTATCTTGGCCCTCTTCATTATTTTTAGATTAGGGATAACTGATAAGGAGATGGTGGTTGTTATTGTTCAAGTACAGGCTGCCAAATTTATAGATAATTACGTGTGTTTAGTGCGTGCTGCCTGGCAGACTTTGACGTACAACTTTACGATAAGATTAAGATATTTTGTTGGACAATTTTTAACAATATAATATATATCTATCACTAAAAATAAAGTTTCATTATTACAAAACATATTTTTACTAAAACAAAGATAATATAATAATAGAATTTATTTTAACAAAGACAACAAAACATAACAAAAAAAAAAAAAAGTCTAGCAGGAAAACACATAATAAATGAACAAATAAATCTTATAAAATTTTCAAACCTTGAGGGCTGTGGGCCCTACAGTCTAGCTGTATCTTCCTCCCTGATTTTGCACAAGTCTATGAAGGACAAAACTATGTATTTCACCACTATACTTGGCAGGTTTTATTTAATACACCATTGAACTTTTAATTTTTTGAATTACCCCATTAAATAAATTAAAAATTTTTAATTGGATCATTCTGTTACCTGTTCATCAGTTCTGTTAATATCAACATTAGTTTTTTCTACGTGATTTTTTTTAAAAAAAAACAGAAAAATGACTCAGTCTAGCTAAATTTATCCACATAATAAATGAACAAATGAATCTTATAAAATTTTCAAACCTTGAGGGCCGTAGTCCCTACAGTCTAGCTGTATCTTCCTCCCTGATTTTGCACATGTCTATGAAGTTTCAATTTGACCTAATTAACTACTCCCATGTTGCATTAATTAGAGTTATTAAATAATTAATAAAATTTATGGGTGGAATTAAAATAGGCCTGGCTATTCACATCCAAATTGAGTTGGCTTATAGTAGTAGTATATTTTTTTATAATTAATTTTTGTGGGTGCCAATAAAACATTTAATTAAGCATAAGGAAAAGAGTTACTAGTTCGTTTGCAGGAGTAGATTGAACAACTCGATCGATCACGAGCAATTTTAAAAACTTCACAATTAATAAGCACGTTGGCTAATTCAACGCACGTCATATCTCGAACTTTTTAAGTTTTTTCTTTTCTTTTATTGGCATGGTCGGTCACCTAGCTAGCTTGTATTTAATTAGGTCAACAAAACGAGGATGAATTATGATACTCCAAAATTAACTATTTCTCCAATTAATTCACCAACATTTATTACATAGAATTAATTAAGAATATGATCAGTACATCTGCTTTCATACTCCCTCCGTTCCTTAATATAAATCGTTTTAAAGAAATATTTTTGTTCCTTAATATAAGTCATTTTAGAATTTTAAGTAAACATTAATTACTTAGTTTACAATTAATATTATCCTAAATATTAAATATTACTTTGGTTCTCTCACTATTTTCTGTCCAATAAATAACAATCTCTTCTTCCAATACAAGGGCAAAATAGACAATTGATATTATAATTAATGTTATACAATTATTTTCTTAATACTCATGCACAACTCTAAAATGACCTATAATAAGGAACAGAGGAAGCATTTGAATATGTTAATTATGTGACTGTTAATGCGTGTAAACATATTGATTTATTCAAATTATTCTTGCCGGTAGGCATGTCAATGAGCTCATCCTTTTAACATTGTAAATTAAGAGCCAATATATATATATATATATATATATATATATATATATATATATATATATGGGACCGATTTATGGTAAACGTTGTAAAAAAAAATCAACCCTTACAACATATCGCGATCCTCCATGTTAAGATCGAGCAATTAATATAAATTTCATGTTTCATAGTTTAGTTTTGATATTCTTGACTTTAATATCAACTGTAGACGGGACGGATGACCAAAATACTTGTTAAGTCTCAATCCGCAGTATTAAACTGCGGACACTAAGTATTTTTGGCCAATTGAGAAACGACGTCGTTTCGTTTGGACCAAATTCAATTTTTTTTAGTTTTCAAGACCGCAATATTAAACTGCGGATGTCAAATAAGGATGGAGACTATTACGAATTACCTCGGGAAGGATTCGACAGACCTTTTTTTTGTCCTGAAGTCTGATCATAATTGTCGAAGACAAATTCGATCCCGAACTAGATCCCGAAAGTATTTTCGACAGCCATGAACTCATGTGTACCAATAACACTCTTAGCAGTACCCTATTATAAAATCGCTGCAAACCCAATATCGATACTCTTAACTTCACAATGATTCCCATTAACAAAAATGTTATCACACTTCAAGTCCCGATCATCAATAGGTCTATGAGAGTGAAGATAATACAATCCCCATAGAATTTACCGACCCTAGTTCTTAATCGCCTTCATCTGATACTGCTTTAAACTCTCTAAACTACAAAACTCAATAATCATGATAATAGTTTTATTCTCCTTATTCACTCAGGAAGGTAATATTTTTCATATTTTAGCAACTTCAGTAGGGCAGCCTCTGAAAGTAATCTTTCTCTTTTACAGACATTTTGTTCCAAGTAACTTCCATACCATTCTCTCTATCAAATTAACCCCTTATAAACAACTTTAAAAGCCCCACAACCCAAAATTTCATCATATCGAATATATCTATTATTAGTGGATTCCCTAACCGTACCATCTTCATCCCACTCAGAAATCATATTAAATAAATTCTTAATCAAAACAAAAGATTCTAACAACTGAAAACGAAATTTAGACTCACCGAAAGTAGGAATTAAAGGAGACAATGTTCAGAAAACGCTTCAATGTTGACAAAGAACGAGACAATTGCTGAACAAATTCGAGATCGACAAGCCACAAAATTCCTCTACAACGATCTCAAATTCAAGTTGATCGTGTAACGACGATTTCTTCTTTCAATTACCCTATCCATTCTTATTCATTAACCTTCAAACAAATATTTGAATAAAAAGAAAATTTAAACCCTAAAATCAACGAACGAAATCGATAACAATGAAAACCAGATCAAAAACCTAAAATCAACGAAATAAGCTCAAGTTATGAGGCAATAGTCCCGATCCCGAAGCCAAATTTGATTCCTGAAGGGATTTCCGATAGTCGAATCCTTCCCGAGGTAATCCGACATAGTCCCGATCTCGAAATAATCTTAGATTATTTGGCATCCATAGTTAAATACTGCGGAGCCTAGAAAATTAAAAAAAAACTGAATTTGGCCAATATGAAACGACGTTGTCTTCCAATTGGCCAAAAATCTATGGGGCGTAATTATTTGGACTCGAATTATATGGTAGATCAAAATCTACATGGAGGTATTTAACCTACGCAGGAACCTGTTTGGACAGTTGAATATTTTAAGTAATCAAATATTCCAAATTACATTTAATTTATAACTCCTAGCGAAAGTGTCAACATATAATCCGAACTCTTTTCTTTGAGTACATTGTGTTTAGTCCCAAACTCCTAACGAAAGTGTTATGATATAATCCTAATATTCAATTCTCACATCGAGTTATCCCGAGACGACCCAAGCTGTCAAGTTTTTGATGTGATTTCATTTTTGTACATGATTGGATTGAGGCGCATTGACGAATCTCGACGTTAAGAACCTTCATCACTTTTTTTATATAATTTATTTCTTTTATCTCATCAAATAAAAAGTGTTGATTTAAATAAATTTGATAAGTGAAAAATAAATTAATACATCAAGGTGGAGGGGGGCAATTAATTAAGACGTACATGGATGGATGGGAATGACTAATGAGAAGGAAAAATTTAGTTTGTTAGAGCTACGGCCAACATTAACATTAACAATACAATGCCGACTTCATAAATGGAATAAATTAAGAGGTAGGAATCTGGGCGCAAAGGGCCCGCCGGGAATGGACCCACAAACATCAACTTGTACGTACACGCACGTGAATTATTTTTTCATGTCATGAAATTCATTTATAATTGAGTTTAAAGTGAAAGTGATTGGAAAAAGAAAGGCTATAAACAATATATAGGGATTGAAACTCCAGTTACATCTTTACTTATTGGAGTATTTTGAAAATTTTAATATTAGATAAAATAAAACACAAAAAGGCTATTGTCCAATATATATATATATATATATATATATATATTTATGTTATCATTAAACTTTCACTTAAATTAAGATAGAATAATTATTTTCAAATAAGCATTTACCGAACTGCCTAAGATTTTTTTTTTTAATCCACCCACTCTGGAACTTGTACTAGCCCACTTTGATTTAAGGCCCCTTACAAGAATCCATGGGCCGAGGACTAGGGTTTCCAGGGACGAGGCCGTGTGTTTATATAATCTTAGGGTTTTGAAAGAGAGAGAGCGGATCGCAGCCAGCGATCGAAAATGGTGAAGGTCTTGAAGCCAAACAAGGCGGTGATCGTCCTAAACGGCCGATACGCCGGTCGGAAATCCGTGATCATCAAATCTTTCGACGAGGGAACCCGAGACCGCCCGTACGGACACTGTTTGGTTGCCGGAATATCCAAGTACCCGAAGAAGGTGATAAGGAAAGACTCGGCGAAGAAGACGGCGAAGAAGTCGAGGGTGAAGGCGTTCATCAAGCTGGTGAATTGCAATCACATAATGCCGACTCGTTACACTCTGGATGTGGATCTCAAAGACGTTGTCACGGTCGATTGCCTCCAGTCTCGTGACAAGAAGGTGACGGCTGCCAAGGAGACCAAGGCTCGCCTTGAGGAGCGCTTCAAGACCGGAAAAAACCGTTGGTTCTTTACTAAGCTTAGGTTTTAAATTATTCGTAGTTGTTACGGAAGTATTGAACTGATTTTGAAGTAAGATTTCCTTGAGTTTTGATTAGTTTATATCAAATACATGTCATTTTTATCTATCGTTTGGTTCTCTTTAGGAGTAATAGATCTGCTTTGTAATTTGGTTCTAGACGTGTATGGATTATGATGTCTCTGTTAGAGACTATCGGGGTTATGCTTTTAATGAATTCCATGTCACAACATTATTAAACAAGTTGATTTTGTTTTCCTGAAACGCATTCTTCTCTTAATACTAGTCTAGTCTAGTCAACTAGGTTGAGAGCTATCTTTCTTTTTGTTGTTGGACTTGTTTTGAGTTTAGATATGAAAAATTAGTTATTGCCTGAAGTCTAGAGACAAGTGACGAGAGATTGTTGTTTATCATCACCCTCCCTCCTAGTCCTAGATTAAGTTCATTTAATCAAACAAATGAAGTTGCGTGAGATTTGAGAATGCTTCTGAAGGATTGTTCGTTCGTTCGTTTTCTTCCCTGAAAGAAATTATGGCTTGGCCAACTTATATTCTTGTTGTTCATTGCATTTGGCAGCTGGCAAAAATGTTACTCCATATATTTTACTTTGTTACATACATACATGGACAGGGACAGGGACAGGGACTGTATGTGCAACTCAAATATGGGTGCAAGCTAAGATATACATATTAGTTGCTGAACGTTTTGATTTGTCGTCTACAAATCCGTCTTCCCTTCTGAAGCAGTAATAATAGGGTTCCATTTGTGGTTTAAGCGTATGACAGATCCATTTATAAATTGAAAATAAAATAGATAAAAGGTTGGGCGGTTCATGTTTTGTTGTGTGTATATGTTGGAACTTGAGAACTTGTTTGTTTCTCCTCCTCCTCCTCCTCCTCCTCCTATTTGTTTAGTGTGTGCGACTAAGCCTTGTATTTTACATCCTCAATCAGTAGTATCTCCTTGTTAAAACGAATGGAATGATAACGCAGCTTACATCTCTGACATGCGACAATAATATCCAGCTCCCTCCTCAAACGAACTCTCTACTTCGATGAATTAATTAATGCTAGTAAATTATACTCTACTCTGTATGACCCTCGGCCCCCTCGAAGCAGCTATGTATGTTTTCTAGTAAAGGTTGGAGAACGCTTTAAATAAAACTTGTAATATCGACTAGTAGTCAATGGAAGTGGAGTGGTTAGTATGAAGTTTATTTTCGACTAAGTTGGTCAATTGACCAATAGAATACTGATACGCAGATGAGGTTGTATGTGTCAAAAAAAATAAGTTCATACTAACCGGAATATTACGAATTTATGTCCTCTCTTGCAAAGAAAAATACTAATGTGCCTATATTTGTCATTTTACTATAAACACAAGTGAACAAGCCAAGAATATTTATTCTCTTTAATTTATAGAGAGGATGTCAATTTATTAGATGAGAAAATGTATTGTATTTGTTCGGACCAATCATCACTTTCAGGTCTACGATAACATATTGTATTATGATGATACTCTATCCTCCCTTCTAAAATATCTTATTATATTTCAAGACTATTGTAAACTATTTAAAATTTACTATTCATTTTATAAAATTTTGATGAACAGAGAGAGAACGCAAATAGCAAGCAGTAGTTGAGAAAAATATTCTATGCATAATTATAAGTTAGTGTGTATTAGATGGTGTTTATTTATATCTTAATATCTTTTAATATTTTATTCGGTAAAGAGATAAAATTATTTAATAAAATTTTATTTGACTCAAGATATAAAAATAAGATTTTTTTTTTTTGATACACCATTTTATTATGACGATATTATTTAAATTATTAAAATATCTTAACTATTCATATCTTAATTATTCACTAACTAACTAGTCTAGATTATAAAAATTAATATCGTTTTGGAATTGAGGAGGTCCACTCTAAGCTCAGGCTTACCGGTTATAGCCCAATGATTGAGTAAAAACCATAAATTGATTTTTATATGTAGACCTAGTGGCTTTGTCTAAACCCTATTAGTCGTATGTCAAATTAGGTTCAAAGGCAACATCCAGCCTTGGTGGAATGATTATAACTTTTGGATAGCATAGCATGTCCCCTCCTACCATATTAAAATAAATTAAGTTTTATTTTTTTGAATTTTATATAATAAAAAATTGATTATAATTTTTAAATAAAATTATGTCATTTTGATAAATGGTTTATACAAATTTAACTAAGACGCATCTTAAATTACATTTCGACCTCCACTCCGTAAGGAGTGCAGATCTTTTGTTCCTAAATTTTTTATCTCCTTGTGTCCCTTCACTTAAATTTTGACACATAATTTCTTACTTAACATTAATTAATTTTAAAATTAAATAAAAAGACATATGTTAAAATTTAAATGAAAAGACACTTTGAGAGACATAAAATTTAGGAATAGAGGATCTGCTCTCTTACGTAGGAAGGAAGGTGGTGAAAGGATGGACGAGTTTGGAGGAAGAGAAGAAATTGAGAAAGATTAATATGAATTTAATTTTAATTAATTAATTAATATAATATTTACGCACATAAAAAATAATTTCTCTCTACATGTTAGCCTAGAATATGTGAAGTTGGTAAAGGATCCAAAGATGATGTAATTGGGATAAGGAAGGAAAAGAGTAAAAATAAATAAATTAATAAACTTGACCATTTAATACGTTAAAAAAGAGACTAGAAAAAAGACAAAACGGTGACCCTCCTCCTCCGTTACCCACCAAAAAGGTATCAACCTTTCTCTCCTCCTCCTCCTCCTCCTCCTCCGTTATCTCTCTATATCTGCCTAGTCAAATCCAAAGTGTGCGTTTCTCTGACATCTCCATCCTTCCTCTCTCTTTGTGCTGTGCTGTGCGGACTTTGTCGTCTCTCCTCCAGATTTTTGTCAATTCTTTCCCAAACCTTTCCCAAAACAAGTTTCCCTTTTCAATATTCTCTCCATTTGCCGATCATGCTTCAAAGTCTATTTTCTCCACCTCCAATCAACATCTCCACCTCCATGAAAACCAAGCGCCCCTCTATCGATGCCTCCGCCGCCGAATCCTCCGCCGACCATGACGATGATTCCACCCGCAAGCGCCGCAACTATTCCGCCGACGCCTCTATCTCCGGCGAGAAGATCGCCGACGTTGAGGAAGGCAACTTCGTCATCGAGGCCGAGTCTACCGGCCTACGCCTCTTGGGACTCTTGCTACAATGCGCCGAGTGCGTCGCCGTCGACAACCTGGAGGACGCCAGTGACCTCCTCCCGGAAATCTCCGAACTCTCCTCGCCGTTCGGGTCTTCGCCGGAAAGAGTCGCCGCCTACTTCGCCGAAGCTCTTCAGTCTCGGATCATCAGCTCTTGTCTCGGCACTTACACTCCACTCAACATCAAAAACCTGACCCTCACTCAATCCAAAAAAATCTGCAACGCTCTTCAATCTTACAATTCCATCAGTCCCTTAATCAAGTTTTCGCATTTCACCGCCAACCAAGCCATCTTCCAGGCCTTGGACGGCGAGGATCACGTCCACGTCATCGACCTCGACATAATGCAAGGCCTCCAATGGCCAGGATTGTTCCACATCCTCGCCTCCCGAACTCGTAAAATCCGGTCCATTAAAGTCACCGGAGTCGGATCATCTATGGAACTACTGGAGGCCACCGGCCGGCGACTGGCCGACTTCGCGAGTTCACTCGGTCTTCCCTTCGAGTTCCACCCACTGGAGGGCAAAATCGGAAACATAACGGACCTGAGTCTACTCGGAGTGAGAATGGCCGGAGAGGCCATCGTCATACACTGGATGCACCACTGCCTGTACGACGTGACGGGCAGTGATTTAGGGACACTGAGATTGCTGAGTTTACTGAGACCCAAACTAATCACAATTGTGGAACAGGATTTGAGCCACGGCGGGAGCTTTTTGGGGCGGTTCGTGGAGGCTCTGCATTATTACTCGGCTTTGTTTGATGCGTTGGGCGACGGATTAGGGGAGGACAGCATCGAACGGCACACGGTGGAGCAGCAGTTATTCGGGTGTGAGATTCGGAACATCGTGGCGGTGGGTGGACCGAAAAGGACCGGCGAGGTGAAGGTGGAGAGATGGGGAGACGAGCTCCGGCGGATCGGGTTCGGAACCGTTTCGCTGGCGGGTAACCCGGCGGCCCAGGCTAGCTTGTTGCTGGGTATGTTTCCGTGGAAAGGGTATACTTTGGTGGAGGAAAACGGGTCGTTGAAATTGGGTTGGAAGGATCTATCATTATTGACTGCTTCAGCTTGGGAACCGGCCGATTAGTTTATTCTGTTTTTTTCTGGTGAAGAAGAAAAAGGAATTAAGAAGAAGAAGAAGAAGAAGAAGAAGAAGAAGAAGAAGACTTGTTTTTCTTTAATAAAACGGTGGAGGAGATTGAGGAGGAAAGTGAGAAGTTTGTTCTACAATTCTTTTCTTTTTTTTTTGTGGGTAGAGAGTGAAGTCAAAGCATTTATCTAAGTGAAGTGGAATGGACTGGAATGGCTGCCTTGGTTGTTTTAATTCTTTCTATTTGTTAATGTCTAGAACAAATTCAAATTCAAATTCTCTTGCATCGTGTAATTTGCAGAGTCTTGATAGTTACAGCGAGGAGGAGGCTCGAGTTCACGTGATGGGAATTAAATTTATGCATGGTTCATCTCTATTTTCTTCATTCCAAAAATTGTTCCAACTTTACTTGTGATTGAATCGTGATTGTGCTCTGGCTAGCTACTTCCATAAAGAAAACACAGTGGACTGGATCGGACTGGAAGTTAGGGAGAATGAATCCAAACCTACTGAGCTGCCTACCAGTACCTCCTCCATGTCCCCCCTAGTTGCTAGTTTCTACTCTTTGTTTTTTTTTTGGGAAATTCATATTTTCACGCGTACTATACTACACTTTCTCCGTTTTTTAATATAAATCATTTTAGATTTGTTCCTTAATATAAGTCGTTTGAGAATTTTAAATAAGCATTAATTGCTTATTTTTTAATATTATTCCATCTATTAAATATAACTTTGATTCTCTTACTATTTTCTGTTTAATAAAATAACAATATTTTATTCTAATATAATGACAATATAGATAATTGATATTATAATTAATATTATATAATCATTACCTTAATTCTTGTGCATAACTTAAAAATGACATATTAAAGAAAGGACGTATTATACTATAGTACTCCTTCCGTGCCTAATTATTTAACGTTTTAGAAGTGAACACAAGATAATAATTGAAAAGCATTAAAAAACATAGTACTCAATTATTTATAATACCATTAAATCTTTTGTTGAGACAAGGAGAGTTTTGTTAAGATAAAGAAAGAAAAAGAGTTTAAAGTATCAAAAAATAGACTGAGGGATAATTTTGAAAAAATTATTATTAATTTTTCTAAATTTGAATAAACGTCAAATAAAAGATAAATAAAAAATTATCAAATAATTAGAGACGGAGTTAGTATCATGTCATGTGAGTAGGAGTAGCACACATATCAAGTGGAAATAATAATAATTTCCTTGATATTCTCACAGGGACTTGTGGGATGAGTTCCCAGAAAGTTTGTAGAAATATAATGGAGTAATAAATAAATAAAAAATCAACACCAAATAGATTGCACCTTCTCAAATATTTTGAAATGATTATGATAAAGAATCATCAATAAACTGAGATTCATTCTACCAAAAATGCTTAAAACAGACTCTCGATCCAAAAAAATAAAATCAAGTACAAACTTGGATGGCACATAAGACTTTTTCTTTTCTATGCATGCAAACCGGTTAGGGATATCAATAAAAACTGTGTCCCTGACCACCAACTTTAACCCCTAAACAAATAGAATACCACCAAACTTTTCCAATCTGCTGTGCATAAATTACAAGCACGGGGAGAAAAGGAATGTTCAAAGAAAAAGGAAAAGAAAAAGAAAACCAAACAAAGAAACAAGACCAAAACTTGCAAATCCATTGCTAGTATCTTTTTCCAAGAATAACTCCAATGATCACTGAAACCAGAGCTACACCCAAAATGAACTTGAAGGTCATGCCAGAAGGAGCCTCCTTGATTTGAGTTTGTGTCTCTAAAGAAGATGAAGTTTGACCAGAAGTTGCATCTAACTTTTTCTTATGTCTGCGTTTTGTTGGAGTTGAAATAACGGAACCGATGTCCCTAGATTTCACTGCCACTCCTTCCTTCAATTCAGTTTGACCAACTCTAGTACCCTGCAAAAATATAAAAAAATTTGCATATGCAGCTGTTCAGCTTAGAACTGAGATCTCATATTTTCTAGTGATTTCCAAGTCGTGCTAAAATCTTTGATTACTGTAAGTCTGTAAATGGACATTCCATTCTTCTGTTCTTATGTGGCTAATTATGTAGAGTACTCTCTTATTTATTGTTGAAATGACTTTTTACAAGCCCTTAAGAGAGTATATTGATGTTTTGCTGATTCAAAGCGGAATAAGAAAGCCTTTAACACTCTCTTTCCAATTCGATGCATCTTCGTATCATATAAGCATCCAATGTGAACATTTAAAAAAGTAATTTTGGATTGATTAGTTCAATTTATATACTATAAATTGAATTACCTCTTCTTTTACTCGGGCCTCAGCAATTGCTAATTGTTTCTCTAGCTCCTTCAAACGATCCTTCAAAACAGATTTCTCATCAATCTCGGCCTTGAGAATTTCAATCTCAGCTTTCAAAGCATCTTCATTTGATTTTTGCTCTTTTAATTTTCCTTCAAGTTGGAGGACCACAATCTGAAGCTCCTTCTTGGCATTTTGATGGGTTTCAGTGAGAAGGTTGTTCTCTTCCATTACTGAAGATATCTGTAGTCGTAAAGTAACCAGATCAGAAAAATCATGGGGAATAGAATCTCACAAAAGATTAGACTATTATCAAAAACCCATTTATCAACGTATGCAATATGTTGTTTCCAAGTACAAACCTGAGACTGTAACTTCTGCCCTTCGGAAGTATGCTGCTGCTTATAATCTTCTAATGCTGTCTTTAAAGAATGAAGTTGTTCAACTGCTTCCTCCTTCTCAGAAGATGTTCTAGACAACCTTGTTTGTAGATCATTCAGTTTAGACTCGTATTCGGCCAGCTCCTGGGTAAGCTTCAAATTCACCTCAGCTAATCCTTTGCTTTCTCTTTCAAATTGACCAGACTTGCTTCGCAGTTCTTCAACAATGCTTTCCAGTTCCTTCAGTTTTGTCAGGGTCTGTTCTAATTCATCTTTATGAGTTTCAGCAAGCACAGATGATTCATGAGCTTGTTCTTTATGCAACTTTATCTGTTCATCGAGAATTGTGAGCTTCTCATTTAAGTCCTGAGCTTCTGAATCTCTAAGGGTGAATTTCTGAACTGTGTCCTGTAACTGAGTCTCAGCTTCTGAAATGCGGGCTTCAGTTGCCAACTGAATCTCAATAGCCTTTGCCTGCTGTTCATTCAATTCTTTGATAGTGTTTATGTGTGACAAAAGTTGTTGAGAAGTGGCTTCCTTTTCAGCATTCGCAGAATCTAGTAAGCCTTGAAGCTCGTTATAGATCTTATTCTTGAGCTCAGTATTTGTCTCAACCAACAGTTCATTCTCTGATAAAGACTGTGCAGCTTTATCTTCTGCCTCTGATACCCTTTTCTTGAGTTCTTCATTTGTACTTTCTGAGGAAGTTAGTTTCACTACAATCTGATCATATTCTTCCTTCAAAGATGCAAATCTTTCAGCTGCTTCAGCTGCTTGCTCCTTATAGATCATTACTTGATCCTCAAGAGCCTGCACTTTTTCATACGACGACTTTGCCTCAGAATCTCTACTAGTGAAACTTGCAATAGCCTCTTGCAGTTTGAGTTCTGAATCTTTTGTTACAGTTGCATGCAAAGCCTCAAGCTCTAAGCTTCTTGTTGTAGCTTGTTCCAATACACTTCCATGTTTCTCTATTTGCTCCTCAGCAAACTTGAGCTTCTCCATAACCTCGGTTTCTCTCATTCCAGCATCCTTAAGATCACTTTCGATGCTTTCTAATCTTTGTTGAGTGAGATTCAATTCATTCCCATAAGACATCAAGTAGATTTTCTGCTTCAACAAGCTTCTCAGTCGAGTTCTTCAATGCATCTGCCAGATTTATCTTCTCCTCTGATGTTACTTTCAAGCTTTCAGTTAACACCTCTTCCTTTTCAATGGCAGATTGCAGTGCTACCTCATGGCTTGATGTTTTTGATAGCAATGCCTCTAATTCTGCTTCAAGTTCAGATACCTTGTTAGACTGCTTCTTAGATTCTTCTTCTGCCTCCCCACATTTATTTTGTAATGTGCTTATCTGTCCTTCAAGCTCCTGGATTCTGTACTTCTCAGTTTCAAGCAACAGCTCCAACTGGCTCACCTTTTTCCCAGCATCCTCTACTTTAGAATGCGACGTCTGGATTAAATCTTCAAGCTCAAGGCTCCGTTGCTGAGTCAAGCTGGCTTGTCCCTCATGTTCAGCACATTTTTCTGTGGCACTCTTCAGCTCTAATACAAGCTCCGAGTTCTTTGCAGATAAAGAGCTAAATTCAGACTCTAGTTGTTTTATCTTATTTTCATATTCTTGCATTTGCACACTTAGCTGCTTCTTTTCTTCCTCAACATTATTTAATGTGGAGATGAGTTCTGATATCTTCTCAGAAGACTCTTCAAGTCCTCTCTCAGTATCATTGCTTTTCAGTTCTACAAGATTTAGAAGTTGCTCCAGCTCCAAGTTCTTCTGTTCTGCTGCGATAAAACGTGTCTCAAACTCTTTCAGCTGAGACTTTGCTTCTTCTGCTGCTGTGTTTGAAGCCTGTAGTACCTCCTCAAGCTCGAGATTCTTTTGTGTAGCGGTTGCTGCAGCATAACCAGATTCATGGTGGAGTTCTTCTAGTGATCTCAGCTTCTGTTCCAGTTCTGTGCTGTTTGCCAGAGCCTGAGACAAAAGAGAATCTGCTTTACAGAAATTCTCATCGGACAACTGCAACTTCGCTTCAAGATCACTGCTAACTCATTCATATGTGCTGAATTACTGCTTAGATCAGCAACAGCAGCTTCAAGAGCTTCTTTTTCTCTGCGTGTTACTTTTGTGATTTCTTCTTTTATCAACGTAAATCTGAGATTCCTGGTTCTTAAAATTTACTTCAGCCAGTTCCTTTGCACTGACTTCCTCATTCAGCTTCGACTTGATATCTTCCAATTCAGACACTTTAACTTGAAGGTCTTCTTTTGTGGATGAAAGAAGACTTTCTACTGCTAAGAAGTCTTCCTTTACCTGAGCTTCTGAAGACTTTCTCAGATCTAATTCGTGAGTTAACTCATTTAGTAAATCTTCCTTGAAGCAAGCCTCTTCTCTATCTCCACTGATTGTGATTTTGAAAGCTCCAACCCCTTGAACTGTAGAGAGTTCAGCAGCAGTAACTTTGAGTGCTTCTTCAACCTTCTCATTTTCAGCAATCTTCGTGTACAGGCCCTTAAGTTCTTCTTCTAGGGTAGCCATCTGATCTTCCACTTCTTTGGCACTCACTTTTGCCATTTCAAGCAGCCTCTCAAACTCTAATGCCTTTTTTGTCTCCGACTCAGCAAGTGAACCACTTTGCTTATGTAGCTCCTCAAACTTTTGTGCCTCACCCATGGAAAGTTGCAGCTCCTGTTCAAAATCAAGTATCTTCTTTTTTTGCGCTTTCTTGCTCAAGATGAAGACTGTCAAATGATTCCTTCACATTGATCAACTCCTTTTGCTTCGCGTCTCTTGAGCTTGCAATGCCTCCTGCAATGTGTTAAGCTGCAAACTATATCTCTCTTCAGATTCTGAAATCTGCTGTTGCAATTTCTTGTGATTGAGCTCAAGCTCGTCATTACTTTTTCCACTTGCTTCCAGCTTCTCCTTTGTAAGCGAGACTTCATCGTTCAGCCTAGTATTCTCTGATTCAGAATGCTTTAAAGCTTCAACTACTCTTGACAATTCAAGCTCAAGTTCTTTAACCTTTTCGTGGGTTTCTAGCAATTCTCTGCTCGGAGAAGAATTACTTGAGGTTCGTTCAATGGCAGAAGGCTTTTGATCTGCAACAGCTTCCTTCTCTACTTTTATGAATTCCCCATCAAAGGTAGTTTCATCCTCTTCTTTCTTACCTTCAACCTCTACGTCCTTAGTTGTAACCTGTTATAAGATTTTCAAGCAAATGCATGTGCAACTTTAACTTTCACAGTTCATTAATTCAAAGTTACTCTCTGCTCAAAACAAGATTTTTCCAAAAACGAAAAAAAAAAGTCTCAGGCTGAAATGCGATTTCGGAAGTTATTGGATGCATGCATTAGAAAACACTTTAGTATATTCTTTCTCTTGTAAATTTAACTATCTTGCAGAAAAACAAAACAGTAAACCAAAAAAATTACCTTAATGGGATCAACGTTGCTGCCTCTCTCCTCAACCACCTTCACCACTGGTACCTCTGAACTTACTAGAGTTTCTTCTTCCATATCTGAATGAATTGAGATTTGATTAACTTATTCCTCTGAAGTCCAAACAGATTTTATCATGTTAACATTGCTTAATTGGTCCAATACATGTACTATTCAAACAAAATATTGTCTACAACATTTACTTGAGTCATGAATCTTTTATCAATTTTTACTTGCACGATCCTTTGATGAAGATTGAAATATGTTTTTCTTCTTCAATTTCTTTGTGAGATTATAGAAGAGTGACTTAGACATAAAATTCCATGAGTTCAGGGCGTAACTCAGCAAAAGAATAAACAGAAAGTCCTACTCCCTCCATCAAACATGCGTCTTGCTGAGGACATACGTAGACATGTCTTTTTCATTATTAAATCAAAGACTAAAATTTCGAAATAGAAAAAAAAATATACAAAACATTAATATGCATTAGAAGAAAAAAGGTACAAAAAAATAAATCAAAAGGGGACTCTCACTTGGACAGAGGGGTTTAGCATAGGAAAGAAGAGAACCATGTCTAGTGATTTCTTGTGCTGACAAAGCTAACGTGAGAACTGAGAACAAAGTGGGGTGATAGTTGGTTGGTTGTTTGTTTGTTTGTTTTAAAATACACAATGCCTCTCGCCCAAGATGCTGAGTTTTGTTATCTTATTTATACCTGACATTATAATAAAATTAATTTTATTTTAAGTTTAATCATTGTCCCTACATAGATATGTAAAATCTTGGAAGCATTTGCCCACTTAACGAGAATCCAATTGCATAAATTTACTGCCTCCTATATAAGACACACAACATGTAAACTAAAGGACAAATAAAAGTAGAAAACAAACATTATCACCCCATAATACTATCTCGTCCTCCATCTCATTTAAATGTCCCCTTTGCAAATTTATAGACATTAAAAAAAAAAAAAAAAAAAAAGTAAACAGATAACTGGAGTTTTAAGATTAACCTTCATTCCTTTCTCAGAAAATAAGAATAAATTGGGAGGACATCTAAATCAAGACAATGGAACTAACAAATTTTAGGTTCTTTGTTTCTAAGAAGCTCATTTTAAATCATGACAAAATGTGTATCCTTAAAATTTAATAAGTTAATAAATTTTTATAAATTGTATTGTTGTTGAAAAAAATAAATTAAAATCATGATGGCAGTCAAGAAGGTGATGAATACTTGTCAACAAATGAAATAAAGTGAAGGTGGTGAAATGTGCAATAACGCAACAGCCATCATTTGAGGGAGGGAGGGAGGGAGGAGGAGGAGGGAGGAGGAGGCCCAGTTTAATTGATACTTCTCTTAAACTAATTGCCAAATGGAATAATAATTATTAAGTGGGGCAAGATAATATTATTAATATATTCTAAGTGCTAGATTTCTTGAGGTAGTAAATTTTACTAAAAAAAACTCCAACCTCCACCAAAACAAATGATTAGGTGCTTGCTTACCTACGGATCAAAAATATACACTGTAGAAGGAGGAGTAGAAGAGGAAGGAAAAATAATTTTATTTTTAAATTACATTATTATTATATTATTATATTTATTCATACTTTTTTTATGTTCATATATATATATATATATATATATATATATATATAAACACAATATATGGACACCTTGGGAACATAAAAATCCTCAAAAAATGATTCCAATTATATATTACATAATACATTATATATGTTACATAACCTCTGTAATATATTACATAATATATTACTTCAGCGATAAAGATCAAGGTATATATATATATATATATATATATATACTTGATATGTAATGTATTATGTATATAATATATATTACATATAATTGAACTTCAGAAAATATTTAACATGTAAGTTATATATATGTAGGTGTATATATATTATGTAATTATATATTACATAATATATGTTATGTAACCTCTGTAATCGTTGTATTATATATATTATATACGATTTCATATATTTCATCCCATACAACACAATATTAACTTAAGGAAGGGTAGCGGAAAAAAAAATTATATTTTTAAAATTGGAAGTTATAATAATTATAAACAAAATTATTATATTATTTATTTATATTATTTTTAATAATATAAAATATTTCATTTTGTCATCCTTAATCATCCGATCAAATCCTTCAACTTTTTCAACTTCCCTCTCCCTCAAATAAAAACTTACAAGCACACCCTAAAAAACAGACAATCAAGTCAAATAAAGAATAATAGTAATAGATAAATAGTAAAAAGACTGCAAATAAAATTAAAGAAAAAGAAAAGGAAAGCTGAAAGCTAAAAGCTAAAAGCTAAAAGCTAAAAAGTGGGGTCCACAATAAGGTTGGCAAATTGCCACCTTCCCTGTCATACTCATACTATTGGAAAGTTACAGACAGCTCGATCTACACCATTATCTCTCTGGTACATATAAACAGATTGTAGGATTTAATAAAAACGCTTTAATAACTTTGAAACTAGTATTTTCTTTCCTTCCTTTTTTTTTCTTTTAAGTAAATTGTAACTGAAGCAAGACTTTGTATCGTATTTATGTGCCACCATATATATATATATATATATATATATATATATACACACATTATAGAGAGAGGCATAATTTTTAAAAAAAAACAGAGAGAGAGAATAATTTCCTACAAAGCCAAACTAATAGACTTTCATGGTTAAAAATAATAATAAATCAATATGTCATAAGTTCCATATACTACTAACAGTTTCCACTCGAATCTCAAAAGTCACAGTCCCTTTTGTCAAGAAAAATGAAAATTAAGAATTTAAAGAAAAGAAGATTGAAGATAGTTGACCCATGAATCAGATAGATCAAACCAACAAATCATAGTCGTAGTAAGAACTTCTTCTCGATTACTACATATAAAACCAAACAGATAGCAAAAGATTTATGATCATCTATCAGAAAACAGACAAATACTTTATCTGAACGATCTAGCCAAAACAGAGCATATCGATCTGATACATATACTTTATTTCAAAAAACAAAAATCGATCATTACATCAATCAAAGAGATCTAACAAATCAAACAATAAGGCAACGGATAAATCAATAATCACACAGATATGGTGATAATCTTAATTAACGAATAGTCAAGTCATACAGAAAGATGATTAATATTAAGTTACAGAAACAGAGTTGAAAGATCATAGTAATATAGAGAACAAAAAGCGAAAAGAAGATATTGGCTTGCCTTGAGACGATTATATTTTCTTCTTTTTGTATTTTGCTTTTTGGAAGTGCTTTTTTTTTTTTGTTTGATCACTCTTGGCTTGCAGAAACAAAAGTGAGGAGTACAGAGTTGAGAGAGAGAGAGATGGGTGAGAACTGAGAAGAGAGAGAAGTCGGTTGGTGGTATTAAGTAGTAGCCCGAGTCCTTACTGGAATGGAATGCTGTGGGACATAGAAAGGGGCCCTAAACAGCCAGCCAATTGTTTCTTTGTTAAGTAGTACGCTGTATTTTTATTAACCCCTTGAATATTTGCCACTAATTTGCCCATTCTATTACCAGATTACCCGGAGTTCTAGTCTTCTTTTTCATCTATATATTCTTCGTCCTTTTGTCTTTGAGGATTAAACTTTAAGGAAATTAATATTTTTACAAAAAAAAAAATTGATAATTTTATAAGTCTCATCTCACATAAAATAATAAATGATATATATATATATATGAGTAAGGTGTTGTAAAAATATTAAATTTTTCTTGTGAAAAATAACAATTCCCAAGTTTAATTTTAAAATAATTTAAATCTTGTTGTTTGATTATGTTGAAGTTAAATTATTCTTTTAAATATTAAAATGAGAGACATTTATTCACATGCATCAACTATGGGTCATTAATCGTAAGTTTTTTTAGAAAAAGAAAAACTAGATTCAAAATTTATTAAAACTATTATGTAATTCATAGTAATTATATTTATATTTGATTAGGGTAGTGGTGGTGGGTTTTTTTTTTCAAAAAAAAAGGACTTGAAATTATTATGTTTTATGTTTGATTTTTATTTTTGTTCGAGTTTGAACTTCTCTCTACATCGTAGGACTTTATTTACTTCTTGTTTTAATATTTTATTTTCGTATCTTTATAAGATTTGTATTTTCACTCATAATAGGATATAAGAATTCCAAATATTGATTATATAATTATAAATTTTATGAGCTTTTTTATGCGGACAAGATAATTGAACGAGTGCTTTATAATTTAATATATTTGTATTATTTATTTATTCTTATATAGAATCACATAATGGGTAAGATTTACTAATATTGATGTTGATTATAAAAAATATTTGCATGAATCTCTCCAAAGTAAGGGTTTAAAAAAAATAGTAGGGGCATTTAGCATAATTTATTACTAATAAATTTTTTGGTATGTGAGAGTATCAGAATATGTATATGAGAAATTATGTAGTAATCACCTAACTTTAATTATTAGATATTAGTAAATTATGTATTTGTTTAGTGGTGTTGTATGATTAGAGGAAATAATTTAAAATATGTAAGATTAAAAACAAATATTTTAAAAATTTTCACCTTCAAACAAACAATATAAGTCAAAAATCCAAATACTAGAATATACTTATAAGGGTTTTCGTTTGTAAAGAAAAAAAGGAAAAACTTTTTATTTTAATTTATAATCCATTTATGTGTCTTTGATAATTGGTTAAGTTGTGAAGGCTAGTTTAGTAATTTTGGAACAAGATGGGAAAAATTCTCTTTTGATAGTGGCGGCCATTTGTGACCGGACCGACCAAACCGCCCTTCCAGCCTTACAAAAGGAAAAGGTGACGTTGGATGATAAAGACACTTACGTTTTTCCTATTTCCCATTTCCGCCGCCTCCTCCTCCTCCTCCTCCTCCTCCTCCTCCGTATCCAAGATTCTCTTTATTTGCCAAATTTTAATACAGTACATTTCGTTTCATAAAAATTAGTAATTGTGAAAAAGGAAAATATTCTACTCCACAAATTTAATCACTATTTTGATGTTAAATGGCCGAAGGAGGCGATTATATCCCCCAATCAACCATTCCACACTTCCCCTCTTAATCTTATTTGTTGGCCTCCAAACCCACAGAGATAAATGGTTATATATCAATGTACCAGGTCAGGTATATATATATATATATATATGTATGTATGTGTGTGTATGCATACATCGACGTGGTATAATAATTGGGAAGGCAATTATATTATATACTACATATTACATATAATAGGGTGACAACATATTCTAATTTAAAATCGTAAAGTAATATCTCAATTTCATAATAATATAGATTTTTTAAAAAAAAAATTGTTCCAATTTATTTGTCATTTATAATTTTTTAAGAGAATTCTATATTACCCATAACTTCTTTCATTCTACCAAAAAATTATCTCTTTTATTAGTAATTTTACATAACATTTAGTTATTAAATAATAATAATAAATAATTTTCTTAATTCATGTACATGAAGTTAAAACCATTATTATTATAGAATTTTCATGTTAATCATCAATGAACAAATACATATCTGACATAGCTGGAGGCACATGTTGCCTTATTAATACCTCTTGGTTTTGACAGTACAGGAATTCTCATCTCACCATAAGTTGCAACTCCTCTCGGTCCGATTTTGGTTTGAAATTGTGTTAACTTTTGCATATAAACAAAGCTCTTGCCCGCACGAGTATCACACTAGTAGTGGCTAATGGGATTTAGCAGAAAAACAAGAAGCAGTAACAGCTATTTGTTAGAGAATCATGTGGTGTGGCCCTGGAAAGTGGGTCCCACTAGCAAGCCATTGCGAGACATTAGTAATTTAAACAAGAAGCACGAAAAGGGTTGGCCTATAAAAATAAAAAAAACTGCGGTTTATACAGGCTGCAAATAAAGAATTTGATTGCTTACATAAGAATCTAATAGAAGGTTCTCAAAAATTTTCTACAACACTCAATAAATTTGATATGAGCTGACCACAACAGTTACAAATGGGGCACGAGAGAAACCATTTCCTAGTCTATCAGCCAAAGGAACGAACTAAAACAAACAGCAATGCCAACTCCAGCCTCAATAAATAGGTGGGTGAGAGAGAAACAAATCATTAGCAGTTGAAAGCATTGTTTACGAACTTCTATTTAGTTTGCTTCTGAACATACCCAAAGGACACCGGTCGCCATCAGAGATATAAAAGAAACATAATTTTTCCGGCCAACACAGTTGTTGAGCCACTGCATCAATCAAATTTATTGAAGTTAGTTGCTTTCATAAAATGAAAATATTAGGCCCGACTTAAAAGAAACCTGGGAAATGTTCTGCAAAGAGCAAAAACAAGTATACCCGACAATGGCGATCGAATCCATCCACACATTTTTCACAACTTCTGCAGTGTTTGCTGAACTTACGCACCTGCATCATGAGAAGCATTTGTAATCAGTAAAGAGGCCTATATGTCAGATGGACAATGCGTCCAAAAGTGAGATGCGATCATCTCTGACAAAAATAGGGAACAAGGATTACGCCAGGATGAATATGAATATGCCAGGATATGTGTGCCAATACAACTTATATACAAATTGTCTCCACACCACTAAAACTTCCCAGTATGTTAATTTGGACTATTTTATGGTCAAACTTCTTAACAAAACTCATATAATTCAGTATTTTATTCTGGACATCAATTTTTTTGTTCCAAAACAACAACTAGTTGAAAATTTTTAGGCTAATGGGGACTGTTCAAAACAGATTTCTGTTCATGAAAGGCACAAAACTGGGTTAGATAAGCCAACATTGCTGTTTTAAAGTAGTTTCCAGAAAACTGAGAGTTTTAAGAACTTTAAACAACAAACATAGAGTTACAAAGTGGTTATAAACAAATAATACCTCCGTCCCAAAATATAAAGGCAAGTGATCTTTTATTTTTGAACAGAGGTAGTATGATTTACTCAAAACCCTTGAAAAAATAACAGTAAGTCTACTATCACATAAAACCGCTCACGTATACTCACATGCATATTTTGATGGCCCACGTGACTTACTGAAAAAATAAAGTAATACCTCAGACTTGCATAATGTGCAGAACAAAGCATCTTCACTCGTGCCATCCTGCTCAGCTGTCCCATCCTCTTTGCAACAATCTTCATACACAAACAGTGTGCAGAAGATTCCTCCAACACTACATGATGTTTGTCTATTTGAGACTTCCATCTGAGTACCAGTTCCTCCACTTCCTCCAGTTGAACCTTTTCTACTGGAGTTATGTGCTGGTATTGAGCTTATTGAAGCTGATGATGGAGAAGAATGTGCCCCCATTGTAAGTTCATCAAATTTTCTTGGCAGATCCTTAGCTGACAAACCATGCTTTCAATCACGCCGATTTAGTATCTTAGGATCAAATTTAAACATAATTCCAGGATCTGCAGGATTAATTGAAGTACACCAAACATAAAAAATGAAAACAAACAGTGCCTGAAATGGGAATAGGAATATCATCAAATATATAGGCTAATTTGTGTGCATCAAACATTATGAACAGAGTATAGGAAGAATGCCGCTCGAGAAGAAAAAAAGTGGGAAGAGAATATGATGCAGTTTGAAGCACCCGATGAGGGAATCACTAGGCTGCACACCAAGATTGTTTTTCAAACTCAAAATTGAGATGATTCATTAAAAATTATGAAACATTAAATCTTATAATGAGTAATACTTTTTAGATAGTTTACAATATTCATCATTGTGTTCACTAAAGTTAAAGGAATCCAAATCAATTTTGAATTTGAAAATGACATGAGTTAACTTCAAAAAGTCAAAATGAAATGTGTATTTGGTATGGAGGAAGTAATAATAACTGATATCCTTCAAAAATCCTAACTTTCTTGTTATAGCATCCAGCATCACCAAACACTATTGACTAAAGCATGTGTAACCATGATTATTACAGTATCTGACTAATAAATCAATATGTGTATGATGGATGGAGCCGCATCAGGCATGCCATTTTTACAAAACCTATGTTCAGTGAAGTTATAAAACAAGTTTTTTGACTTTTTCATTTGGTGAACATGTATGAGACCTTATAAAAACCACAGTTTGAATATTATTTCTCCATTTATCAGACATTCCGAGGCTTTTCATGTTTAATTTAACCAAACTGTGCAAGGCAGTTATCTTCATCAAGCAAACCCACATACCGAATACATGGCAACCAAAGCATACTCCCAAATGTGACCTCCCAGTAAAGGAGCAAAAAACGCATAGAATGCAACAACCAACAGGCAAAATACTGTTATGGTGACACCCTATCAAAGGGGAAATCCATAATTTAGAGAATGCATAATTGTCAACTTTCAAAAACAAAATGAGTAAACGTGTAGTGAGAATATTAAATTTATTAAAACATCTGCATTCTGCAGACAATGTTCCAAAATAATGACACCCGTAACCATAGTTTTCCTACATAAACTATTCTCTTTCATTTATACTTCCAGAAATCCACAATGCCTCAAAGAATTATAAAATCCATCTCAAATTCTCGATAGATACTATTAGCATATCATTAAAGGACTACCATCATTAAACATACTTGGCTAAAACATGAATCTGAAATCTTAGTAATGCAACCCCTACTCCAACACAAATCTAGCTCTCACCACATTTTCCCACTTAAACTGAGCTACAACTCGCCAACCAAGGAACAACGCAGAAACAAAGTCCTAGATTAAAACTAAAGCCTTATCATTGAATCAGACATTTCAACCAAACAAAACCCGTTGGACGACCAGAATTTTCTGTGTGAAGTAATAACTACCTGACCACCAAAGAAAACCCCCACATAATAGAAAGGACAAATTTCAATTTCACTAATAATTTACATACGGAAATTAGTTAATTAAAACAATGTCTAATAGATGTAAAAACAACAATAGGTACAACATAAATTAGTGCTTAAAAATAGAGAAAAGTTTTATGCAAACCTGTAATGTGTGAGCTGGTAATTGCCATCCATGTTTTCTCACCATCGCTCTTTAACTATAATTCCTAACAGCAACACAATCGGCTAGTAAATGAAGTTTAATTTTAAACCCAAACTTTCTCAGAGATGGGCCTAACTTTATCAGGGAGAGACGGAGAAAGATAAGGTTCCCTCTACAATAGCCCAAATTAGAAATAAGAAAGGGAATAGAATGGGGAAGGGCAATAGAGAAGAAAGATTAGCAATTTCGCAGTCTCTTTCCCTGAATAAGAATGAATAATTTTTTCAAAACAGAATACAAGATGACAAAAATTAGCGGGGAAAATTAAAAATTAGCGGAGAACAAGGTTAATGAGAAAGAAGAAAATGAGGGAAAGAAGGAATGGAGGAGAGAGAAATAGAGAGTGAAAAGTAGCGACTGTTGGAGGAATTGGGACAAGCGCAATGGGTCAGAGGACGGCGGGCAAATTACGAGTAGAGTGAGAGTTAACAATACTGATTACCGTGTGCTTGGTAGGTTTTGATTGGTTTGATACACGACACTACTTTTTATGTTCTTGGACTTGTTTTTTAACTAATCAAATAATTTATAAATTATTTTTGAGAAGTACTCCTCTATCCAGAATTATAAATTATTTCGGGACGGAGGGAGTAATATTTTTTTTGTTTTTAAAAATAATTTATAAATTATTTTAAAATAAGTAAATTTGACCAACTATAAAAATAATTTTGTATTTTTTTAATCATTTTTTAATTTATTTAATTTATAAATTATTTTAGTCAAATACTTTTATAACGTATTTTAATTTATAAGTAAGAATAATGTCAAATATTTTTATTTATAAGTTATAATTTAAAATAACTTATAAGTTATTTTAAATTATTTTAAAATAAATCATCGACGAACAAACTTATGTTATTTATTTATTTATTTATCATTAATTTTTTATAATAAAAGTCCTACTAATATATATTATACCGTTAAAAACAATTTTTTCGTTTTTAAAAAATGAGTAAAGTATAATTTATATATATATTAAAAAAAAATAAAATTTAAGAGAGTTAAAAATTTTAAAATTTATTTTATGTAGTTTTGTAAAATTATATAAAATAATAAATATTTCTATTTTTTATATTAATGTAGGTGTACTTTATTTTGGACAAACGTGATCTTTTTTAATATGGATAGAGTAACAAATCAAAAACATGAATTAAATATTATTTGAACCTTCTTTTCAGGCTCAAATTTGGTTCAGGTCAATGGTGTTTGATTGCATCTTAATATATTTTAATATGTCATTTGTTAATTCATTTTAATAACTCATATTTTTATATTAAGAGATACTCTAAATAGTTTAGACTCATGTTTATATCTTAACTATTCACATGACCTCTTACTATAAATATGTGAATTCTTTGGAGACATTAAGAAGTGGAATATTAAGATTCAATCAAACACCGTCGAATATAAAATTATTTAAATTTGACTTGAAAAAATAAATTTACATTCAAATTCGAATTATATTTGAATTTTTTTACTCAATTTCGACTCGACTTGAATATTCATTACTCGAATTCGATCAGACTCAGATTAAATTATATTCAAACAACTCATGTGGTTTGAATTCAAACTCAAATTGGAGTCTTCACACAGTAAATAACTTTATAATACTTATAATTATAAATTGTAATTATTATTTTACTTCAAAATGAGAACATAAATTTACAATTATAAAATTACAATAAAAAAATAAGACAAAATAAAAAAATAATAAGTAATTATCTTAATTTTATTTAACTTAATAAATATTATAATAGAATGTATCAAATATATATTTCGATATATATATATATATATATATATATATTGAATTCTTAATGAATCGAGTATAAACTTATTCAATTCTACTTGTATTTTTATACTTAAATTTAAATCATATTAATATTAATGAATTCGATACTCGTTCGTATATATTTATATTTTTGAGTTAGCCCAAATGAAGACTGAATTTCGATTTGAGTCCTACTAGGGCGACATTCTTGAGCGATATTCTAATGACTTTTTTTTTTGGTTTTTTTAGTATCTCTCAAAAAATATATAGTATTTATTTTAACTGATTTTTTTTATAAAAAATAGCATTTTAAGTATAAAAAATTTAGTTAAAATAAATATTATATATTTTTTGAAAGTTACTAAAAAAATAAAAAATAAAAAGTCAGTATAACAATAGACTTAGGGGGGTGTATTCAATTAAGATTTTTAAAGACTTTTAAAGATTTTAAAAGTCTGGTTGTATTCAATCAAGACATTTAAAGAGTTTATAAAAGTTTAGTGGTATTCAATTACAACTTTTTAATATCTTTAAAAGTTAGGTGGTATTGAATTAAAATTTTTACAAAGTCTATAAAAGTATTTTGGTATTCAAAAAGTCATGGAGATTTTTTGATTTCTATTAAATGGTAGAGTTTGATGACTTTAGAAGAAGAATTATAACTATCAACCCATATCAATGTGACGCCCCAAAATAGGTATACATCACCCATCTTGGGTCGCCAGATACATGGTGCGTAATACAAATACAATATTTAATATACAACAAAGAAAGTCATGAGTTTTAATACAAATATTGTCTTCAGATAATATCTACTCGAGAATAAGTCCTCATTACATTTATTGTCACACTATTTAATGTAATAGTGATGAGGACTACTAATACTATCATCCGGACCATCACTCCGCTCCCCGACTAGTCCTCATTACGTTCTCATTTTTCGAAGAGAACGGTGAAAGAAAAGGGTGAGCTCAACTAGCCCAAAGAAGAAATATTATGACTAAGATAATGCAGGATAAATTATCATTAGCCTTCAACAATGTTAAACTGATAAAATACAATAGACAACAAGTTTAACTGCAGCGGAATAAACAATCCATTAAAAGAATCAAGTAGAGAATAAAATCTACTATATTTTATGATTTAAAAGGTTTTTCATTACTTTTATCGCTGGGACTCAACTTAATAAATAATCCACATCATCGAATCACCCTTGCACTACAGTCAAGGATATTCTTTAGTATCACGACCACAATTATCCATGCACTACGGGCCAGGAATATTTGTGTATTCATCAATGGTCATGATCATGTCAACAACTGTCCATCAATGCACTACGGGCCAATGAGGACTTTTATCACATCATTTGTAACATTACGGCCATGATTATACCGAATAATCCTCGGTCATAATCATACCAAGTCCATCTACGCACTACATGTGCCACAGATGACTTTCAAAAATATAAACATGAGGATGATGACAATGATATAAGAATTCAATAAAAACAAGTTCATTTAATTAATTTATCCAGAACTAATAACGTCCAAATTGTCAACATGATACTTCTTTGTAGAGTAAAATTCAAGAATGCTCAGAAGAATATTTCCATGAAAAGATACTGGATGAAGCGCAAATATCAAGGATATTCCACTAATTTCATGGAGTTTTTTCAATTTGACAATAATTCTATTGTGGGGTCCAGCAATGATTGTGCCGTTGTACGAATATTCCCCGACATAAAGAATATTCCCCGACCAATCGAATATTTTATAAAAACTTGCATACTTAGTAAAATTTATAAATATTACCCACAACTATAACATTATATCAAATTCATTCCATAATACTCAGAATTCTGGGGAAAGCCGGATCCGATTAAGGCGGAAACGTGGGTCAAATAAATCACCAAGATATTCGATGTCTTGGGATGCACGGAGGAACAGAAGGTTCCATTCGCCACCATTATGTTCCAGAATGAGGAGACATGGTGGGAGTCTCGTGAAAGCGTCCATCCAAACCGCACTCAACATGTCTTGGGAGACGTTTAAACTGTTCAATGACAAGTACTTTCACGAAAGTATTCATCATATGAAGGAAGTGGAGTTTATTAGACCGAGAGCGTAATAATAACGACGATGTCTCAAAGACGAGGCGAAGTTTCATGAGTTATCGTGTTCAGACCTCATTTGGTGGAGAATGAGGAACGATGACGCAGATGTTTCGAGAGGTTTGAAACCCAAGATACGTCAAGATCTCATTTCTCATAAATTTTTCTCTATTCAGATCTTGTCAATGTGGCTCGATTGTTAGAAGCGAGATAACGAATAATACGCTCAACCAAAGGACCATAACCGAGGATCATACCTAGGAGATAGCGATCAACGTAACAACGATAACTAGCGAAGAAAGAAAAAGACGGACAAAAATGGTAACCACTCTGGTGGTAATCATGGCCATGAAAATAGAAGAAGCGAGTCGGGGAGATTTTAAAAAGAGGAGATTCAACAATGACAATGCGAAGACGTCAAGACCAAAGAAGAATCGGTTCTAAGGGAGAGAATGACCACCCATTATATGCTATAAATGCGGAAAGAGGGACATATCATTCAAACCGCCCACAACAGTTGTGTATGCTATAATTGCGGAAAGGAAGGACATATCGCTTTCGAGATTATGCAGAAGAAAAACAAGTTCAATGAACGGTGACTCTAAAAGGTCTGTTCGGAAAAGTCAAAGTCAACGGTTCTCGAAAGAAGCGTTTGTCGTGGATTGGTCAAAATGTGAGGAACCCAAACGAGGTGATCACGGGTAAGTTTAATCATAAATTCTTGCGAAGTTTATACCTTACTAAATAATCTGGTGCTACCCATTCATTTTATCTCTCCCGCCAGTGCTCAACGCTTAAACTTGAATCCAGAGAAATTAGACTTTGATTTATCTGTGGAGACTCCATTAGGAGAAACTTTCATCACATCCACTGTTCATAAATCTTGTTTGATCCAAGTTGGCACCATTACCTTACATGTTGACCTTATCTCTTTAAAGATACTTGCTTTTGATGTGATTTTAGGGATTGATTGGTAACTACTCATCATGCTAAAATTGATTGTTTTCGTAAGATTGTTAGTTTTCATATTCCTAAACAACCTGTTGTTCGAATTCAAGCAACTAAACCATTAAAATCAATCACTGTCATATCAAGTCATAAGGCTATTCGTTTATTGAAAAACGGATGTCAAGCTTTCTTAGCCCATGTTATGGATTTGAATAAAGACACGTCAAATTTGAATAATATTCTTGTTGTTATTGACTTTCCTGACGTATTTCTTGAAGAACTTCCCGGTTTACCCCCAGAACGTGAAGTTGAATTCTTTATTGATCTTGAACCGGGTACAAAGCCCATTTCTAAAACCCCATATCGAATGGCTCCTATTGAACTTCAGGAGTTAAAAGTCCAACTATAGGAGTTGTTGGACATCGGTTTCATTCGTCCTAGTACATCTCCTTGGGGTGCTCCTGTTTTATTCGTAAAGAAGAAAGACGGGAGTATGCGACTTTGTATTGACTATCGGGAATTGAACCATGTCACCATCAAGAATAGGTATCCGCTACCTCGTATTGATGACCTGTTTGACCAGTTGCAAGGAGCATAATTATTTTCAAAATTCGATTTTCGTTCTGGATATCATCAGGTGAAGATTAGAACTGAGGATATTCCAAATACTGCCTTCAGAACTCGGTATGGGCATTATGAATTCTTAGTCATGTCTTTTGGATTGACTAATGCTCCTGCGGCTTTCATGGATATGATGAACCGAGTATTCAAGGATTATTTGGATCAGTTCGTTGTTGTCTTTATTGATGACATCCTCATATATTCTAAAAGTCGTGAAGATCATGAGCACCATTTGAAGCTGGTACTCCAAAGGTTTCGTGAAAACAAGCTATATACCAAGTTGAAGAAATGCGAGTTCTGGCTTGAGGAAGTAGCATTCCTTGGGCACGTGGTGTCAAAACATGGGGTATCTGTTGATCGAGCGAAGATTGAAGCAATACAAAGTTGGGGAGCAATGTAAGACGGTGGTGATCAAGACGTAGCTTTTTGGGCTTAGCTTGTTATTATCGGAGATTCGTGGAATGGTTTTCTCGAATCGCTACTCCGTTAACTCATCTGACTCGGAAGGATACAAAATTCGTGTGGAGCGAGGAATGCGAGAAGAGTTTCCAAGAGCTCAGAGAGAGACTCATTTTAAGACTGTTTCTAACAATACCATCCGGTACGGATGGATTTGTTATCTCTGGCGATGCTTCAGCAATGGGTTAGGATGTTTCTCATGCAACGTGAGAAAAGTCATAGCTTTATGCCTCATGACAACTTAAAGAATATGAGAGGAATTATCCTACTCATGATCTAGAGTTAGCGTGATCGTTTTCGTTTGCTTAAAGATCTGGAGGCACTATCTATATCGGGGAGAAAGTGGAGATATATTCAGACCATGAAAGCCTCAAATATTTCTCCACCCAAAAAGAACTCAACATGCGGCAGCGACGTTGGCTCGAGCTATTGAAAGACTACGACCACACCATTCAATACCATCCTCGAAAAGCGAACGTGGGAAAGCCGATTGATTGAGTAGAGAGATCATATGCTGAACGAAAAGTGCGACGTTGTTAACACAAAGGCCCATTTTGTGTGATTTACAAAAGATGAGAATAAAATTCAAGACTCCGGGGACCAATACAATGATGTCAAGTATACGTATAAAACCAACTTTAATCGAGAAAGTTAAAGTTGCTCAAGCCATGACCCGGAGCTAATGATTATGAAGAAGAAAGTACAAGAAGGTGCTATTCCAGAAGCAAGAATCGATGAGAAGGAATACTTCGAGTCCACTCCAGACTTTGTGTTCTTAACGATTATGATTTGAAGTACAAGATCATGATGGAGGCACACAATACACCGTTTGCAATTCATCCTGGAAGTACTAAAATGTATCGTGATCTTCGATATACATTTTGGTGGAACAATATGAAGAGAGAGATTGCAAAGTTTATCTCGATGTGTTTAACTTGTCAACGTGTAAAGGCGGAGCATCAAGTGCCAAAGGGTCCATTGCAACCACTTGAGATTCCGAAATGGAAGTGGGAACACATTACCATGGATTTTGTTACGGGTCTTCCTACGGTTTCTCAAGGCATAAATGTTATTTGGGTTATTGTTGATAGATTGACCAAGTCCGCTCATTTTTCTTGCCGATCACGGAGACTTATTCCTTGAACGTCTTGCTTATATGTATGTAAATGAGATTGTGAGATTGCATGGCATGCCAAGATATCCATAGTTTCAGATCGTGACCCAAGATTCACTTCAAGATTTTGGGTTAGCTTGCAAAAAGCTATGGGCACGGATTTACGATTGAGTTCAAAGATACCATCCTCAAAAGACGGACAATCGAGAGGACTATTCAAACTCTTGAAGATTTATTAAGACTCGTGTCCTAGACTTCAAGGCGATTGGGATAAGTATTTACCATTGGTAGAATTCTCCTACAATAAAGCTTATCGTGCAAGTATAGGTGTGGCTCCATTTGAAACATTATATGGACGAAAGTGTCATTTCTCCAATATGTTGGGATGAGGTGGGTGAAGCAACATTGTTGGGACCTAGAGTTGATACGTATGACTCACGAAAAGATCCAAATGATTCGACAACGTATACAAACCGCGAGGATCGACAAAAAGAGTTATGCGGATCTTCATCGAAAGGACGTGGAATTTAGTATTGGGGATCACGATTATTACGTGTAGCTCCATGGAAGGGAGTTACAAGATTTGGGAAACGAGGAAAGCTCAATCCACGATTTATTGGTCCATTTTGATTCTTGACCAAAAGTAGGAAATGTAGCCTATAGACTCGCGTTACCTCCAAGTATGTCTCGTGTTCATAATGTTTTTAACATATCCGTCTTGAATAGTAAATATGTGAAAGACCGAACCACGTTATTGAGTTAGAACCGGACGAGATAGCCAAGACTTAACGTATGAGGAGATACTGCCAAGATCTTGGATAGAAAGGAGCATGTCCCTACGACGAAGGTCATACCACAAGTTAAAGTTTTGTGGAGGAACCATGCTTTATGTAGAAATGACCGGGAGTTGGAAATGAAATGAAAGCGAGGTATCCTCACCTTTTCAAACACCAGGTACGTACGTTAATTTCGAGGACGAAATTTCATAAGGATTGGAGGTTGTAAGACCCCAAATTATTAATAAATGAAATTTAATTTCCTTTATTTATTATTTTGAAATAGTAAGGGTTGATGTGATTAATATGATTAGTTATGGGTAAATTACGCAAATATTTCAAATAAGCAAGTGGTTATAAAATATTTGTTTGGTCGTGGAATATTCTTATTGTGGGGGGAATATTAAATGCATTGTAGCAGCGACAATATGTGGGACCCATAAATGAAAGCGATTGGATGAAAGAAACGACAAGTATAAGTTGTTTATAAATAATCGGCAGAAGTTATTACAGATTAATCATTGTTAAAATACTCTATTGGTTAAAAACACAAGAAGACTTGCAGATTGCACCAATTATTGATTCTTACGTATGAAGGCACTACTCAATAATTGTTACAATAATTATCGCTCGATATTTTATTTTATTGATTCAATAATTGTTGCATTGATATTTTATATTATCGTTGTTTCAATAATTGTCATTACACAATATTTTCCATTATCGAGACAATAATTCATATTATCCGAATAATATTATTGGATAACATTATTGGCAATGTCTAAAAAATTGCATACAGGAGAGGTTAGGTCATCTAATTGCTGCCCAAAGTAATGTAAGACCCGAATTTTATGAAATAAAAGTATTCAATTTTTCTTATAATTACAATTCAAGTAAATGGTTAAATTGATAAGCAGATTAAAGTTAAGGGTGATATATGAATTTTTTTTTCAAAAATACATGATGGCTATAAAATATTCATTGTTGTGGGAGAATATTCGTTTGGTAGTAGAATATTCTTTTTTGTCGAGAATATCCGCATGACGACCAGTATAAATTTGTGTGGGCCCATAACGAAAAGCGATTGGATGAAGAAAATGACAAATATAAGTTGTTTATAAATGACGGCGTAGTTGTTACCGTTAATACTGTTAAAATACTCGATGGTTAAAATACAGTAGCACACGGTATTGCACCAATTATTGATTCTTACGTAAGAAGACACTACTCAATAATTGTTACAGTAATTACTGTTCAATATTTTATTTCATTGATTCAATAATTGCTGCATTGATATTTTATATTACTGTTGTTTCAATAAATTGTCATTACACAGTATTTTCTATTATCGGAGCAATAATTCATATTATCTGGATAACATTATTGGCAATGTCTAGAAAGTTCTGTCTAAGGAGAGGTTTGGTCACCTAATTGCGCACCAGTAAGGAGAAATTCTTATTGGAAAGCCCCCTCTTTCCTGGGAACTGCCTGGTTGTCAATATTGTGATTATATAATATTATTTGTGAATAATTAATTATTGATTTTTATGATGAGGAAAATATTCATTTTATGTGGATATAGATGGAGAAAATTTTTAATGTGAAAATTATTGAAAATTAATATTTTATCTTTTTCTGACAAAATAATTCATTTAAATATATTATTATATTTTTTAATAATATAATAATGGTGATATTTTTACGGTGAATGTGGGATATATAAGTATATGAGGAGGAGGAGTTTTTTGTTACCAAAAATATTTAAAACATGTTAAACATGTCGGTGGACCCCATTTCTTGACTGAAATTTGATTATAGCCTGTAAAATCGCTCGTTTGTGGATTTCGGTCATTTTTTGTTTGGAATTTGGAAAAACTTTCTTCTGCAAAGTTGTAGAGAATTGAATTTCCTATAAAAACACATATGATTCGAATTTTCTGATAAAAGGGCTATTTATTATGAATTATTGAAGTTTCGAATTAATTAATTATCATTTTTTTGGAGTTTTTAATTAATTAATTAAAAAAAACGTTTTTGACATGTTTGGGGGCATATTTAACATGTGTTTGATGGCTGAAAATTTGATTCTAGGCATGCGTAGAAGATTTTATATATATATATTAATATTTTAATAAATTTTCTGCTTTGGTGTTCTAAGCAATTTCCTATAAATAGGGTGCTTAGGTTAGAATTGAAAATCACACCGTAAACCCAAGTTTTCTCTCTATTATATTATCGGCGTATTCTTGTGAGTATTTTGAGTATACTTTGAGTATTGCTATACGGGTGCAAGTTCATTCAACGTTATTCTAGTCGTAAATATCGCGCTTTTTGAGGTAAGGGATAATAAGGGATTTTAAGGGTTATTATTTCAAAATTCTTCTGAACCTTCAAAAATTCTGGAAAAATTTGAAATGATAATTTGATGAGTTTTGTTGATTGTGTCCAAAAATGGTGATTTTTGGATGTATAGATTAGGAGTTATGGATTTTATGAGAAAAGACTATTTTAAAAATAACTGCTTATAACTCCTTGTGATTAACTCCAAAATTGATAAAATTTTTATTGTGAGTACATCTATATAATATCAGTATACCGTGTAAATTTTAGAATTTTTGGATAAAAGTACAATTTATGATAAATGTCTGAATATTCGGTGGTTTTGGCCATGTGAAAAATAGTAAATAAATTTTAAAAATTTTGAGAAAAATATATATTCAATATGGGACTATATTCTTCTAAATCCCAGAAAAGAAATATTTTTAAAACTGATTTGGTATTTTTCATGAAAATATTCTAGTTATGAGTAAATGAATTAAATATGTTATGTGAATTAAGAAAATTGGAAAATATGATTTTATGGCTTGAGAATTATATATGAGATATATGCAGATTTTTGATGAGGGTTTTGGCTATTGGTGATGAGATCTTATGAGGTTGGCATTTTAAGATGATTAAATGCATTTATTAGTAAAGTGTAAACAATTAAAATAAATTGTTTATAAGTTTAAGAAATGATTAAAATATTGTGGTAGTATTAATAATATTAGATTATGAGATTATTAAGTGATTTATAACATTTTGATTAAGTTGTTATGAAATCATTGATTTATGAATCTTACTCTTGAGATTAAATCTATATGTTGATTATATTATTTTTATATAACATTATTATAACTCTAATGATGATATTTCTTTGACTTGAGTGTAAAGATGGATAGATTATTGGTATGATCGTGACTATAGGTTCTCTTTGGCCAAGAAAGTGCAAAGTTGAATTGTTGGTTTGGTATGATCATGACCATTGAATTTATAATTGAATATCTTTAGCTTAAGTGCAAAAGGTGAATTGATCAACATATATGATTATAATTATGGTTTATATAATTTCGAAATGATTATGTATTTCTTTGAGATATGAATATCTTTGGTCAGTAGTGCAAAGATGACTTGTTGATGAATATCTTTGGCACGTAGCAAAAAAGATGAATTGTTGATGAATATCTTTGGGTCATTAGTCAAAGATGACTCAGTAGTTGAATATCTTTGGCACCAGTAGTGCAAAGATGAACTGTTGATGAATATCTTTGGCCCGTAGTTCATGCAAAGATGAGCTGTTGATGAATATCTTTGGCCCGTAGAAAAAGATGAATTTATTAGTATGATTATGAGCAGAATCGTGATTTGGTATAACCATGATCTTTGATATTTCGAGGTAAAGACAAGTGGTGAAAATTATCTTCATCCCGAATGAGAAAAGGAATTTAGAACAACAATTACGATTATGAGTTATACATGTGATTGTGGGATGTGAATTGTTGATTGATGTTACATGGATAAAACATTGTTGGTGGACTTTTAACATGGAGAAGATAATAGACTTTATAGTCTATTTGACTCTTCTAATGGATTCGCTTGTTCAATTGCAACTATGGTTGAAATTTTTTATCATCTACTATATGTTCTAAATCTCGATTTATTATTGATGAAGGCTATTGATAATTTAATTATCTTTAGTCATGATATTTTTATCGAGCTAGTTGGTTTCACCCTTTTGCTTCACAATTCCTTTTCGTGTAATAAAAGTGTAAATTTGGGACAAGCGGGAATAACAGGGGATAGAAGTGATTGGTCTATAGAAGTTGAGGTGAGGTGAATTCAACTTTGGAAGGGTGTTTTTTCACTATTATACAAGATGTTTAATGACATACAACCTCGAGTCATCATAAGATGAGATTGTGCTTTCATCCACTTGCGAGTATATCTACCAAAGACTACCTACTATATAATCTTGGTGTTTGTTTGGAGTATAATACCTAATTAGAGACAATTGGAGATAATGATATGTCAAGAGAAGACTCACCATTGGGAAGAATATGATAGTAATCTTCTCTTTTTCTTTGGGGTCTATCAATCAACCAAGGATAATTTCGTGGCCATATGATATCTATCATAACCTATATCGCGTGGCCTCCCACGTATACGAAGGTTTCTTGAGCACTTCCCAAAGATTCTAATTTTTAAAACAGGTTTTCGACTATACCTTTATGTAAGGTGTCATTATGAAAAATCCCATCGCGGTTGGGACATGAGTTCTGATTGATATATATTTGTATCCAAACTCACAACATATGTGTTGTTGTATTTTCAAAGACAATGTTGTAATAAAGTTGTAGTTGTTTTTTCATGTACCATGTATTTGGCGACACTCGTAATGGGCCTGGATGGAATGGACCTATTTTGGGGCGCAAAAGTAAGGAGAAATCCTTATTGAAAAGCCCCTCTATCCTAAGAATCGCACGGTTGCAGATATTGTGATTACGTAATATTATTTGTGAATAATTAATTATTGATTTATATGATGAGAAAAATATTGATTTTATGTGGATATAGATGGAGAAAATTTTAATGTGACAATTGTTAAAAATTAATATTTTATCTTTTTCTTATAAAATAATTCATTTAATATTATTATTATATTTTAATAATATAATAATGGTGATATTTTTACAATGAATGTGGAATATATGAGTATATGAGGAGGAAGAGTATTTTTGTTACAATAAATGTTAAAATATGTTTTTCATAAATTGGACCCCATTTCTCGATCGAAATTTGATTATAGCTTTGTAAAATCGTCTGTTTGTGGATTTTTGATCAATTTTCATTTGTAATTTGAAAAAGTTTTCTTCGCAAAGTTTTAGAGAATGAAATTTCCTATGAAAAAGGCACGTGGTTCGAATTTTTCTGATAAAAAGGATATTTATTATGAATTATTGAAGTTCCGAATCTCCGAAATAATTATTTTTTGAAGTATTAATTATTTTTATTAAGAAAAACATTTTTTACATTTTGTGAGACTTATTTAACATGTGCTAGGTGTAAGACCCCAAATAATTAATAAATGAAATTTAATTTTTTCTAATTATTTTGAAATAGTAAGGGTTGATGTGATTAATGTGGATAGTTATGGGTAAAATACGCAAATATTTCAAAATAAGCAGTGGTTATAAAATATTCATCATTGTTGTGGGGAATATTCGTTTGGTCGTGGAATATTAAATCGCTTGTCGAGAATATTAAATGCGATGGCTTGACCATGTGTGGGCCCCATAACGAAAAAACGATTGGAGGAAGAAAACGACAAATATAAGTCGTTTAAAAATAACGGCGTAATTATTACCGATTTACATTGTTGGAATACCCGTTGGTTAAAACACGATGTCTGGCGTTGTTGACAAGAAGACACTGCAGTATTGCATCAATTATTGACTCTTACGTAAGAAGGCACTACTCAATAATGGTTACGTTGATTCTTTATTCGATTATTTTATTGGTTCAATAATTGTTGTGTTAATATTTTATATTGCTGTTGTTTCAATAATTGTCATTACATAGTATTTTTCATTATCGAAGCAATAATTCATATTATCTGAATAATATTATTAGATAACATTATTGGCAATGTCTAGAAAATTCTGTCTAAGGAGAGGTTTGGTCACTTAATTCCGTGCCAGTAAGAAGAAATTCTTATTGGAAAGCCCCCTCTTTCCTGGGAACTGCCTGGTTGTCAATATTGTGATTCTGTAATATTATTTGTGAATAATTAATTATTGATTCATATGATGAGAAAAATATTGATTTTATGTGGATATAGATGGAGAAAATTTTAATGTGACAATTGTTGAAAATTAAAAATTTTATCTTTTTCTGATAAAATAATTCATTTAAATATATATATATTATTATATTTTAATAATATAATAATGGTGATATTTTTACAACGAATGTGGGATATATGAGTATACGAGGAGGAAGAGTATTTTTGTTGCAATAAATGTTTAAAACATGTTAAACATGTCGATTGGACCCCATTTATTGATCGAAATTTGATTATAACTTTATAAAATCGCCTTCGTTTGTAGATTTCATCCAATTTTCGTTTGGAATTTGAAAAACTTTCTTACGTAAAGTTGTAGAGAATTTAATTTCCTATAAAAACTCATGAGATTCGAATTTTCTGATAAAAGGCTATTTATTGTGAATTATTGAAGTTCCGGAGTTCCGAAATAATTGATTTTTGAAAGTTTTAATTGTTTAAAATAACAAAAACGTTTTTTATATGTTGTGAGCCTCATTAATCACATGCTAGGTGGCTAATTTCAGATTCCCAAAGGATGGCGTAGAAATTTTTTTATAAATATATTATTATATTAAATTTTCTGCTTTGGTGTTCTAAGCAATTTCCTATAAATAAGTCTTAGGTTAGAATTAAAAATCACACCGTAAGCTGAAGTTTTTCTCTCTATATTATCGAAGCGTATTCGTGAGTATTTTGAGTATACTTTGAGTATTGCTATACTACGGTGAAAGTTCGTTATAGCTTTATATCCAAAGATTCCAGTTAAAAGACTGCTCTTTCCGAGGTAAAGAGATATTTTTTTTCAGTAATGATATTATTTCTTCAATATCATTATCTTTGAAATATTGATCCAAGTTTTTATCAAATTTGGAACTTTTGGTGTCTGAGTTCTTATTTACGATACTCAAGACTATTCACGATATCAAGATTATTCATTTATCACAAGACTTTATTCATCGAAAAATGAAAATTTTCCTTTTCGTCCAAAATATCTATGTGGATACTAATTTTGATTGTATCCATGTTTTGATCATTCTTGAATTTTACACCACTATGATTATTTTTGAGGTATTTTTGGACGTGGATAAAACAAAGTACGAATCCTTAATCCTTAATCCTTGTCATTTTGTTTCACTGGATTCGTTTTTTCTTTAAAAAAAAAAAATATTTTTCATCATCCTCAGTCTTAAATGATGATATTATTGAATATCTTTGGCCTGTAGTGCAAAGATGATTGATTTCTGATGAATATCTTTGGCCTGTAGTGCAAAGATGAATGATTTCTGATGAATATCTTTGGCCCGTAAAGTGCAAAGATGAGCAGTGTTTAGATGAACATGACCGGTGGTGAATGTCCTTGGCCAGTAGTGCAAGGATGAATATATGATTCGTATATATATTGATTGATGTTCTGAGGATAAAAATATTGATGATGGATCGTTAAATTCATAGATATTAGTAGATTTCATCCTCTACATAACTCTTCTATGAATTAATATTTTCCATCATGCGAGTATTGATTTATAACTTGTTATCTATTGTATTCTATTAAATTTTTTCCCTGTTGAAGACTAACGATAATTTGTTGTATATTATCTTAGTCATAATATTCTTCTTCTTGGGCTAGTTGAGTTCACCCTTTTCCTTTTTGTTCCATTTTTCTTCTCGTGAGGCGAGAATGTAAGCGAAAGACGAAGTCAAGGTATGGAATGATGGTTTTAGAGAGTTGTTTAGGAGTTCTCACCATTTTTGTAAAATAATGTATCAATAATTATGATGAGGGTTTATTTGTATGTGGATATTGTTTATATGGCAATATCTGTATTTAAACTCACAGTTTTACTGTTATAATAATAAAGTTGTAGTTGTTTACTTCAGACGTGTATTGACAACTCGAGAATGGGTGATGTATACCTATTTTGGGGGTGTGCAGTTGGTATCGAGAGCTTAGGGATATGATCTCTGGCGGAGATCGGGGAATAGAACTAGGAGGGAGAGACGAGTAAATCCTTCGCTAAAGTGTGTCCTACCCAAGCTTATTTGATAGTTGGTCAAGATATAGGGATATTATGTGATATATTGATTTCCTTAATTAACCCTTATTTTATGATGATTTGAGAATGTCGATCGAGAATATTAACAATGGAAATGAGACCAGTGGAGACGCTCAGACTCACCAACGAGGAGAACGTGCAACAGTCGGGCAATGTTCCTCCCGTGAACAACACCACCGATCGACGATGAACGACACAATGTTTAGAAGCTTTTGCGTTCACGCAAAAATCGATTTGAGGAGACTCGTGTTCAAAACATAGGAGGAAATGATAGCAATTCACGGGTTGTCACAACCAAGTTAGATTCAAAGAGTTGGGACCACCGAATTTAAGGAAAAGCGGATCCGATTATGGCGTAAACATGGGTCAAGCAAATTACCAAGATATTCGATGTCTTGGGATGCACAGAGAACAGAAGGTTCCATTCGCCACCTTTATGTTAAAGTGGCGAAGCGTACTCACCGGTGGGAATCATGAAGCGTACTCCATCCACCGCGACTCAATATGTCTTGGGAGACATTTGAAACTATTTAATGACAAATTCTTTCCCGAAAGTGTTCGTCATATGAAGGAAGTAGAATTTATTAGATTGGAGCAGAACAACACGACGTGTCTCAAAGACGAGGCGAAGTTTGCATAGAGTTATCCGGTGTTTGCACCTCATTTGGTGGAGAATGAGAAGCGATGACGCAGAGATGTTTCGAGAGGTTTGAAACCCAAGATACGTCAAGATCTCATCTCTCATAAATTTTCTCTATTCGGATGTTGTTAACAAGGCTCAATTGTTAGAGCGAGATAACCAAAGATCTGGCCAACCGAGGTACCACAATCAGGATCATACCTAGGAGATAAGATCAAAAAAAACAACAATAACCAGTGGAGAAAGAAAAAAGACGGACAAAATGGTAACCACTCCGGTGGTAATCATGGCCATGAAAATAGAAAAGCGAGTCGAGGAGAGATTTTAAAAAGAGGAGATTCAACAACGACCATATGAAGACGACAGTGCAAAGAAGAATCGGTTCCGAGGAGGAAAGAACCACCGGTCATTATATGCTATAAATGCGGAAAGAGGACATATCATCAAACCGCCACAACAGTTCCTGTATGCTATAATTGGGGAAATGAAGGACATAACGCTTCGAGATTGCACGATAAGCGAAACCTAGTTCAATGAGGACGGTGACTCAAAAGATCGTCCCAAAGAAAGTCAAAGTCAACTGTTCTCGAAAAAAGCGTTTGTTGTGATCGGTCAAAATGCGAGGAACCCAAACGAGGTGATCGGGTAAGCTATTTATAAATTCTTGTGAAGTTTATACTTTACTAGAATCCGGGGTCTTACCCATTCATTTATCTCTCCGCTTGTGCTCAACGTTTAAACTTGACTCAGGAGAAATTAGACATCGACTATCTGTGGAAACTCCGTTAGAGAAACTTTCATCACATCCATCGTTTATAAATCTTGTTTGATTCAAGTTGTCACCATCACCTTACCATTGGCCTTTATCTCTTTAAAGATACTTGCTTTTGATGTGATTTTAGGGATTGATTAGTTAACTACTCATCATGCCAAAATTGATTTTTTTTCGTAAGGTTGTTAGCTTTCATATTCCTAAACAACACGTTAGACGAATTCAAACAACTAAACCATTAAAATCAATCATCGCTCATATCTAATCATAAAGCTATTCGTTTATTAAAAAAGCGGATGTCAAGCTTTCTTAGCCCATGTTATGGATTTGAATAAAGACACGTCAAATTTGAATAATATTCTGTTATATTGACTTTCCGACGATTTCTGAAGAACTTCCCGCTCACCCCGTAACGTGAAGTTGAATTCTTTATTGACCTTGAACACCGTACAAAGCCCATTTCTAAAACCCCATATCGAATGACTCCTATTGAACTTCAGAGTTAAAGGTCCAACTGCTGTGGAGTTGTTGGACATCGGTTTCATCGATCTAAGACATCTCTTTCGGGGTGCTCTCTGTTTTATTCGTAAAGAAGAAAGAGGCGGGAGTATGCGACTTTTTGTATTGACTATCGGGAATTGAACCATGTCACTATCAAGAATAGGTATCCTCTACCTCGTATTGATGACTTGTTTGACCGATTCTGAGGAGCACAATTCTTTTCAAAAATCGATCTTCGATTCGGATATCATCATTTGAAGATTAGAACCCGAGGATATTCCCCAAGGCGCCTTTAGAACTCGATGACGGGCATTATGAATTCTTAGTCATGTCTTTTGGATTGACTAATGCCCCGCCATGCTTTTATAGATATGATGAACCGAGTATTCAAGGAATATTTGGATGGGATTCGTTGTTGTCTTTATTGATGACATCCTCATATATTCCAAAAGTCGTGAAGATCATGAAGCACCATTCGTTTCGGTACTACAAAGGCTTCGTGAAAATAAGTTATATGCCAAGTTAAAGAAATGCGAGTTCGCTCGAGGAAGTAGCATTTCTTGGGCACGTCAGTGTCAAAACATGGAGTATCTGTTGACCCGCCAAGATTGAAGCAATACAAAGTCGGGAGCAACAGAAGCGGTGGTGATCAAGACGTAGCTTTCGGGTCTAGCTAGTTATTATCGGAGATTCGTGGAAGGGTTTTCTCGAATCTCTACTCCGCTAACTCAGTTGACTCGGAAGGATACAAAATTCGTTTGGAGTGAAGAATGCGAGAAGAATTTCCAAGAGCTTAAGAGGAGACTTATTTTAAGACTGTTTCTAACAATACCATCCGGTTCGAGATGGATTTGTTATCTACAACGATGCTTGGGCAAAGGGTTAGGATGTGTTCTCATGCAACATGGGAAAGTCATAGCCTTTATGCCTCATGACAACTTAAAGAATATGAGAGGAATTATCCTACTCACGATCTAGAGTTAGCGGCCCGATCGTTTTCATGCTTAAAGATCCGGAGGCACTATCTTTATGGGGAGAAAGTGGAGATATATTCGAACAATAAAAGCCTTAAATATTTCTTCACTCAAAAAGAACTTAACACGCGGCAATGACGTTGGCTCGAAGCTATTGAAAGACTACGACCACACCATTCAATACCATCCCGAAAAAGCGAACGTGGTAGCCGACGCGTTGAGTAGAAGATCATACGCGAGGAACGAAGAGCGCGATGATGTCAAGATATACGACAGAGCCAACTTTAATAGAAAAAGTTAAGGTTCTTTCAAGCCACCCAGGCGAAATGATGCATATGAAGAAGAAAGTACAAGAAGGTGCTATGCAGGCGAGAATCGATGAAGAAGGAATACTTGAGTCCACTCTAGACTTTGTGTTCCTAACGACTCGATTTAAAGTACAAGATTATGATGGAGGCACACAATACACCATTTGCAATCCATCTCGGAAGTACTAAAATGTATCGTGATCTTCGACATACATTTTGGTGGAACAATATGAAGAGAGAGATTAGAAAGTTTATCTCAACATGTTTAACTTGTCAACATGTAAAGGCGGAGCATCAAGTGCCTAAGGGACCATTGCAACCACTTGAGATTCCGAAATGGAAGTGGGAACACATTACTATGGATTTCGTTACGGGTCTTCCCACGGTTCTCAAGGTATAAATGTTATTTGGGTTATTGTTGATAGATTAACCAAGTTCGCACACATTTTTACCGTCACGGAGACTTATTCTCTTGAACGTCTTGCTAGTATGTATGTAAATGAGATTGTGAGGTTACATGGCATGCCAGTATCTATAGTTTCGGATCGTGACCCAAGATTCACTTCAAGATTTTGGGTTAGCTTGCAAAAAGCTATGGGTACGGATTTACGATTCAGTTCGGCATACCATCCTCAAACGGACGAACAATCAAAGAGGATTATTCAAACTCTTGAAGATTTATTAAGACTCTGTGTCCTAGATAATTCAAAGATAATTCATTTAAAATATATATATATATATATATATATATATATATATATATTAATAATATAATAATGGTGATATTTTTACAACGAATGTGGGATATATCAAGATATACGAGGGAGAAAGAGTATTTTTGTTACAATAAATGTTTAAAACATGTTAAACATGTAAATTGGACCCCATTTATTCGATTTGAAATTTGATTATTATACTGTAAAATCGTCTGTTTGTAGATTTTGGTCAATTTCATTTGGAATTTGAAAAAATTTTCTTACGTAAAGTTGTAGAGAATTGAATTTCCTATAAAAACTAGCGAGATTCAAATTTTTCGACAAAAGGGCTATTTATTGTGAATTATTGAAGTTTAGGAGTTCAAATAATTGATTTTTGGAAGTTTTAATTGTTTAAAATAATAAAAACGCTTTTTTATATGTTGTGAGCCTCATTAATCACATGCTAGGTGGTGATTTCAAATTCCCAAAGGATGGCGATATAAATTTTTTATAAATATATTATTATATTAAATTTTCTACTTTGGTGTTCTAAGCAATTTCTATAAATAGGTCTTGGGTTAGAATTGAAAATCACACCGTAAAATCAAGTTTTCTCTCTATATTATCGAAAGCGTATTCTTGTGAGTATTTTGAGTATACTTTGAGTATTGCTATACGGTGAAAGTTCAAGTTATAGCTTTATATCCGAAGATTCCGGTTAAATAATTGTCTTTTCGAGGTAAGGGATATTTTTTTTTTCGTAATGATATTATTTCTTCAATATCATTATCTTTGAAATATTGATCTGAAGTTTTATCAAATTTGGAACTTTTGGTGTGTCGGAGTTTATTTACGTTATACGGCCTAATTCACGTGATACTGAGATTATTCACGAACTAAGACTATTCATCGAAAAATAAAAATTTTCCTTTTCGTCCAAAATATCTATTGTGGATACTAGTTTTGATTGTATCCATGTTTTGATCATTCTTGAATTTTACACCACTATGATTATTTTTGAGGTATTTTTGGACGTGAATAAAACAAAGTACGATCCTTAATCCTTGTCATTTTGTTTCACTGGATTCGTTTCTTTAAAAAAATAAAAATATTTTTCATCATTCTTAGTCTTAAATGATGATATTATTGAATATCTTTGGCCTGTAGTGCAAAGATGATTGATTTCTGATGAATATCTTTGGCCTGTAGTGCAAAGATGAATGATTTTCGATGAATATCTTTGGCCCGTAGTGCAAAGATGAATGGTGTGTTTAGATGAACATGACCAATGGTGAATGTCCTTGGCTTCAGTAGTGCAAGGATGAATATATGATTCAGATATATATTGATTGATGTTATAGGGATAAAAATATTGATGATGAATTTGTTAAATTCATAGATATTAGTAGATTTCATCCTCTACGTAACTCTTTCTATGAATTAATATTTTCATCATTGCAGTATTGATTTAAAACTTGTTGTCTATTGTATTCTATTAAATTTTTTCCTGTTGAAGACTAACGATAATTTGTTGTATATTATCTTAGTCATAATATTCTTTCTTGGGCTAGTTGAGTTCACCCTTTTCCTTTTTGTTCCATTTTTCTTCTCGTGAGGCGAGAATGTAGCGTAATGCAGTGGGGTATGGAATGATGGTTTTAGAGAGTTGTTTAGTAGTCCTCACTATTTTTGTAAAATAATGTATCAATAATTATGATGAGGATTTATTTGTATGTGGATATTGTTTAGATGGCAATATCTCAGATTTAAACTCATGCTTTTCTTGTTGTAATAATAAAGTTGTAGTTGTTTCTGTACCGTGTATTGACAACTCAGAATGGGTGATGTATACCTATTTTAGGGGTGTCATACTAGGGGCTGAGTTCAGTTGAAGATTATGTGCGTAGGAATTTAATAAAAATATATTAATATTTTATTAAATTTTCTGCTTTGGTGTTCTAATCATTTTCCTATAAATAGGGTGCTTAGGTTAGAATTGAAAATTACACCGGAAAATGAAGTTTTCTCTCTATTTCTCTCTCGATATATTGAGCGTATTCTTGTGAGTATTTTAATACTTTGAGTGTTCTATATCTACGGTGCAAGTTCAAGTCATAGCTTTATATCCTGTGTTTTTACTAAATTTCTTTACGAGGTAAGGGATGTTAATTTCTTTTCAAATGATATTATTTTCTTCAATATCATTATGCCGAAATATTGGTTTGAACTTTTAATCAAATTTGAAATTTTTTGTGTCGGGGTTACTATTCACGTATACGGCACTATTCACGTATACGATACTATTCACGAATACGGCACTATTCATTGAAAAATAAAAATTTTTCTTTTCATCCAAAATATCTATTATGGATACTAGCTTTGATTGTATCCATGTTTTGATCATTCTTAAAATTTACTTCACTATGAATATTTATGAGGTATTTTTGAACATGAAATAGTTGAAATACGAGTCCTTAATACTTATTCTTTTGTTTCACTGGATTCGTTTTCTTTAAAATATTTTTCATCATCCTCAGTCCTAAGTGATGATATTACTGAATATATTTGGCCTGTAGTGCAAAGATTAATGATTTTATAATGAATATCTTTGGCCCGTAGTGTAAAGATGAACAAGTGTTGAGATGAACATGACCAACTGATGAATATCTTTGGCCTGTAGTGCAAAGATGAATATTTGATTGAAGATGAATATTGATTGATGTTACAGGGATAAAATAATAATGATGGACTGTTAAATTCATAGATATTAGTAGATTTCATCCTCTACGTAACTCTTCTATGAATTATTATTTCCGCTGCGAATATTGATCTAAAACTTGTTGTTTATTATATTCTCTCAAATTTTTCCCTGTTGAAGACTAACGATAATTTGTTTTATATTATCTTAGTCATAATATTCTTTACTGTGCTAGTTGAGCTCACCCTTTTTCTTTTTGTTCCATTATTCTTCTCAGGAGGCGAGAATGTAGCGAGTACGAGTCGGGGTATGGAATGATGGTTCTAGAGAGAGTTGTTTAGTAGTCCTCACCATTTTTGTAAAATAATGTATCAATAATTATGATGAGGATTTATTTGGGTATAGATATTGTCTAGAAAATAATATTTGTATTTAAACTCACAGTTTTTATGTTGTATTAATAAAGTTGTAAGTTGTTCCTGTACCATGTATTAACAACTCAGAATGGGTGATGTATACCTATTTTGGGGGTGTCACAGTCACGACCACAAATTATCCATGCACTACGGGCCAAGGATATTCGTGTATTCATCAATGGTCATAATCATGCTAATAACTGTCCATCAATGCACTACGAGCCAATGAGGACTTTTACCACATCATTTGTAACATTACGGTTATGATTATACTAGAATAATCCTCAGTCATAATCATACCAAGTCCATCTATGCCTTCTGAATGCCACAGATGACTTTAAAAAAATATAAACATGAGGATGATGACAATGATATAAGAATTCAATAAAACAAGTTCAAGAATTAGTTTATCCAGGAACTAATAACGTCCAAATTGTCAACATGATACTTCTTTGTAGAGTAAAATTTAAGAATGCTTAGAAGAATATTTTCATGAAAAGATACTGGATGAAGCGCAAATATCAATGATATTCCACTAATTTCATGAAGTATAGAAGTCAATACTTTAACCAATTGAGTATAATAAGGAATGGAATAACAAAAGAAATCACCAGGCATGTGATAGATAGCACAAGCAAGTTATTCTAACAGAATAATAAATACGGAACCAGGTCCGACGTAAAACGTCTGCATGAGGATATTCCAAATGTAATAATAAAGAATGGAATAACATAAAGATTTCACCAAGTATAGGGAGTCCGCGATACAAAGTTATTCCAACAGAATAATAAAGAGGCGGAACTAGGTCAAGGTAAAACGCATCTGAGCAGGATATTCCAATAGAATAATAAAGAATGGAATAACATAAGGATTTCACCAAGTATAGGTGAGTCCGCGTATACAGGTTATTCCAACATAATAATAAAGAATGGAATAACAGAAGTTCTCTTCATGAATAAGAAAGAATAACACCCCTTACCGTAAAAGACACTGGATATCGAAGTAGTGAAGTAGCAGAATACTCTTCTTCTTTCTCACTATAATTTCTCTCTCTAGAGTTTCAGTGAATTCGTAAGAAATAATGAAGGAATGAGCTTCTATTTATAGAAGAATGGATTAAATAGTAACTAATTCTTGAACGGTCCAGATTGATTTACTTTTAAACGGACGGTTCAGATTGATTTACTATTAAAACTTAAAGCAACGGTCCATACTGATTTACTATTAAAACTTTAAACCAGTGATCCATATTGATTCACTATTATAACTTTCCACCAGCGGTCCATATTGATTCACTAATATAACTTTAACCAACGGTCTAAAAAATTAGCACATCTCCTCATGGAATAATATTGTACCCAAATACTCGAATGCACAATACTAGAGTGAATAAAGAAGGGTGAATAAGTAACTCATGAATAGTAACTCGTGAATAAGAACTCGTGAATAAGACTCACACAAAAAGTTCCCCTGAATAATTCGATTGAACAATATAACCTCCGGACATCAATTATCATCGGAATAGATGTCGATTTCTACTAACACAAATAATCCCAACACAATGAAACTATCAAATTCATCTTTAATCAACACGAACTTATTCATCATTAATATTATAACTTACGATATTTAGCAACCAGGTTGTTCCCAGGAAATAGGGGGCTTTTTAATAAGGATTTCTCCATATTGGCGCACAATTAGGTGACCAAACCTCTCCTCGATGTAACTTACAGACATTGTAAATATTGTAATTTAATAATATGAATAACTTTGTCGCCTCAATTATTGATTTAATAATATAACATATAATGCGAGATGATATTGTGACAATAATCGAATCAATAATATAGAGATATGATGCAACAATTCATCAGTAGTAATAATTAAGTATAAGCGAGTGACTTCTCACGAAGTAAAGAATAATCAATACTGGTGTCTTCTTATGAAACCACGCCAGATTCATCGTACTTTTTACTAAGGGTAGTTCAAGCAGCTTTTAACAATAACACCTCCGCCGTTATTTATAAAATATTTTTGTCATTTTCTCAATCCGACAATAATTCTATTGTGGGGTCCATCAATGATTGTGCCGTTGTATGAATATTTCCGACAAAAAGAATATTTCCCGACCAATCGAATATTTTATAACAACTTGCATACTTAGCAAAATTTATAAATATTACCCACAACTATAACATTATATCAAATTCATTCTATAATATTCAAAAATGATATTTATAGAAAAATCAACTTTATTAAAAAAAAGTTGGGGTCTTACATCCAAAATCTGACCTCATTTCTAAAGATTTGTAAAGACTTCATATTTTATCTTAATAAGCTAAATAAATTTAAAATACAATTCACATGAATCCACTATTTCTAATTACTTCACATGAATCCAATATTTCTAATTACTTTATAATCTAGAATAATTAATATCATTGTACTCCACAAAAATAAAACATTTATTTTGTTTTTTGTAATAACGACAAAATTCAAAAATTTTAAATTTTGAATTTATTTGTTATTTAATAATAAACACACGTTATTATTTCAAAATAAAAATAAATACAAAATATTTTATAATTTTATAATTTCGTAAATTAACTTAATCGAGTTAAATGAAGAAAAAAAAAAGAGAGAGAGGAAAGTAATTTATATAGAGATGCACGTACTTTATAGTGATATATACTTGTATAAAATATATAAGTTCTTCAAGCTTTTTATCATCATTTTATTATATGTTACATTACTAAACTAAAAATTTATTAAAAAGAATAAATAAAAATTTATTTTTTATTTGAAAAATAACTTGCTATTTTAAAATATACATGAAACAAGTATATATTATTTTTATTTGCAAATTTTGATACTAAGAGGCGAGATAATATTCAAATATTTGAATGGAAATCGATATATATTGCAAATGTTTATATAAATTTTTAATTGCTAATTACGTAAATAAGTATTGATGACAACTTTTGTGAATTAGGAATGAAAAACAATAATTTCAAATAAGCGTACGTATATGCATAAAGTATATATAGCTCAATGAAAAGTGAGCTTAATTTTTGTATTACGTTTGTAGTTTCTAAAGTTTTATTGGTATCCGAGTATTCAAATGTAGTATGAAATGAGTAGAATAATATGAACGCTTTCAACATATATAAAATCTTGTGCCACAATAATATAATGAGATTTACTCTAGTTCATGAAAAAAGAGGAAGATGTTGTACACATGGACTAATTAACAATTAATATAAGTTGCAAGATATATTAGAAGTATACAAAAGTGTATCAGTCTTGATAAAAAGTTTATAAAAGTCTATTATTTATTTCGTAGAGTCTATAAAAGTCATTTTAAAAAAATCTTTAAAGTCTTTAAAAATCCTTAAAATCCCACAAATTCTACAAAAATATATCACTTAAAAAAAATCTTTAAAAATCTTAATCCAATACATCCCCTTATTGTTTCGATTTACAGATGGGATTCGATCAGCAGAGGAGCGTGAATAGTAAACACCTGCTGATTGCGGTGAAAGAAATACAGTTGGATAGTTATCAAACCTAATAAGAGGACAGCTAAACAATCACGCGCCATCACACAGTCCACGTCAACCTTTGGAGCCCACGTGGTTAATAATAATAAACTAATTAAAATGACGTCTGATTACCACGCCCGAGTAACAGCTAGGGGGCGAGTGAAAGATAAGAAAGATAGGAGGCGAGTGAAGGATAGAAGAGAAGCTTCGGCCTTGAAACCCTAATCAGCAAAATTGGGGAAAAGCCGTCCACTCGCCGGACTCCCTCGCGTGGATTTGCAGCAGCAGATCGATAGCTAGCTCTTCATCAATTACTACTAGAAGAAAGGTAAAACCACTTAAACCAGTCTCCCCCCTTATTTCTCTCTCTTCTTTTCTTGCCACTTAATTCAATCTCTCTCCATATTTGATAATCTCTCGAATTCTCAGAAATTTAAATCAGTCTTCTATGCATCTCTATTTCCTTACAATATCGAGCTTCCTCTGTTTATATGAAGTTTTACTGAAAATCTCGTCCAAATTTATTTATATATCTTTGTTTGGGATTATTGTGTGATTTGGGTTGCTGAAGTTTCTTTCTGATAGTGTTCATTTTTATACCTTCAATTTCGACTAAAATCTGAGAGAGAAGAAGAGAACTTAAAAATGTTTCTGAGTGTTGTATTTAACAGTTACTGCCGAGTCAAATCAACTTTAGTTTTGATAGAAATCACTAATATCTGTGACTGGATGATTGCTAAAAATTTATCATTTTATTGAGTAAATAAATTAAGGGAATAAAATTTAGTTTGAACAGCAAGTAGTAGAATTGCTTTGTATCACTAAAATTTTGAAATATTACTTAACAACGGGAACAAATTAGTTTCCTTTTTATATTTGGGTTGGTTACAATTGTGAGCAAAACTGAGTTGCTTCTGGAAAATAAAGATTTGGTTGGATACAACCTCAGTGGAGCTTACTGTAACATTTTTCTTTTAAGTAAGTTCAGCTGCTTATCCAATGCTCATCCAATCTTAGCCTTGGGTTGGCAATTTGGCAGAGCATTGAATTTGTGTATTGGAGAGACTTACTTGTAAGCCTTGGCACGGCTGCCACTACTAAATGTTTCAAGTGGTAGAATAGGTGGGTCTTGATGGAGCTTATTGACAATGTATTTTTTCTCATGTCCAAAAAATATAAATTAATAAATGAAAAATAAAAGTAAATAAATAAATGAATAAAACAATGTGAATCAGTATTCGTCGTAATCTAACGTCAAGAATTGAGAACCTCAAAAGTTCACAAAGTTTTTAACTCCACCAGAGAAGTAGATGATGCTTTTGGAACATCGATTTCAATGAAAGAAGCATCTTGAATCATTGACGTTTTATTAACAGAGCTTTATGGGCTTAGAGTTTCTGTGAACATGATTTGTTTATGGCTTGTTTGGTCTTACTGTTCTAACCTCTGAGGGGCAAATCTCTTGCTGTTTCGTGGGACAGCCATTTGAGTTTTGGAAGCTCCCTTGAAGGTAGTCTTTTTTGGGCGGCTAAGTTGAATTCCATTTTGAGTATTGTTAACTTACACAATCATTTGCTTTATCATTCTGAGGTGGCCCAGGATCTTTGGAGGCCTTATTTTGAAACTATGTATGACAAGTTCAATAAATTTGGATCAAGTACCTAGAGATGACCATCTCTTTTTCTAATATTCAGCTTTAAACTTAGTTTAATATAACTGGCTGCCCAGGACCTGCACTTTGTCCTAGTATTGTGATCTTCCATCCCAAAAGTCTACATAAATTTCCAATATTTGATTGTGTGTATAACCTTAAACTTACTTTTAAGGTATCTCAGTTTTTTGGTTGTTTTAAGATTTAACCTAATTAGTAGGCTGTATATATTTTGAGTGGCTTATAATTGCTGATATCCTTTCTACATGTCAGGTATCCATAAAAAAATAATTAGCTAAAAGTAAAAAAAAAAGTTCCATGGATATAGATCTTAGGTTACCTTCTGGTGAACATGAAAAGGAAGAAGAGGAATCAAACGGAATTATTAACATGTTGGATGGGGAAGATAAACTGCATAATCTAGATGGAGTGAGTGGCACTATGGTGGATATGGAAGACAAGTTGCATGTTGAAGATAATGGGGACATGAATTCTCCTGTAACGGAGATGGTAGAGTTTAAAGAGGATACAAATTTGGAGCCCCTTGCTGGTATGGAATTTGGGTCGCACGGGGAAGCATATTCTTTTTATCAAGAATATGCTAGATCTATGGGTTTCAATACTGCAATACAAAATAGCCGACGGTCAAAGACATCAAGAGAATTTATTGATGCAAAATTTGCATGTTCTAGATATGGCACCAAGCGTGAGTATGACAAATCATATAATAAACCACGAAGTAGACAAGGAAGCAAACAAGATCCTGAGAATGCATCCGTAGAGCGATCGTGTGCAAAGACAGATTGCAAAGCAAGCATGCATGTAAAGAGAAGACCAGACGGAAAATGGATTATACACAGATTTGAGAAAGAGCACAATCATGAACTTTTACCTGCCCAAGCTGTCAGTGAACAAACAAGAAAGATGTATGCTGCAATGGCAAGACAGTTTGCTGAGTACAAAAATGTGGTTGGTCTCAAGAATGACTCCAAAAGTCCATTTGATAAAGGCCAGAATTTGGCTCTCGAAGAAGGAGAGGCAAGCATTTTACTGGAGTTTTTTGTGCAGATGCAGAGTATGAATTCCAATTTCTTTTATGCAATAGAAGTGAATGAAGATCAACGTCTTAAAAATTTGTTATGGGTTGATGCCAAAAGTAGGCATGATTACATCAATTTCAGCGATGTTGTGTCTTTCGATATGACTTACATTAGAAACAAATATAAAATGCCTCTTACTCTTTTTATTGGGGTCAATCAACACTATCAGTTCATGCTGCTTGGATGCGCTCTACTCTCTGATGAAAGTGTGACCACATTATCATGGGTAATGCAAACATGGTTGAAAGCAATGGGTGGACAAGCTCCAAAACTAATAATTACTGACCAGGACAGAGTTATGAAATCAGTCATTTCAGAGGTCTTTCCATCAGTTCGTCATTGTTTTTGTTTGTGGCATATAATGGGAAAGGTTTCTGAAACTCTTAGTCATGTAATTAAACAGAATGATAATTTCATGGCAAAGTTTTTGAAATGCATTTACAGGTCATGGACAAATGAGGAGTTTGACAAGAGGTGGCAGAAATTTATTGATAGGTTTGATCTTAAAGAAAATGATTGGATTCATTCACTTTATGAAGACCGTAAGCATTGGGTCCCAACCTACATGGGGGATGCCTTTTTGGCTGGAATGTCTGCGGCTCAGCGTTCTGAGAGTGTAAACTCTTTCTTTGACAAATATGTCCATAAGAAGACCATCGTGCCAGAGTTTTTGAAACAGTATGAACCCATTTTACAGGATAGGTATGAAGAGGAAGCCAAGGCAGATTCTGATACATGGAACAAGCAACCTGCATTGAAGTCTCCATCACCTTTTGAGAAGCATGTATCTGGTATGTACACGCATGCAGTATTCAAAAAATTCCAAATTGAGGTTTTGGGTGCAGTTGCTTGTATACCTAGAAGAGAGAGGCAGGATGAAACAACCACAACTTTTAGAGTTCAAGATTTTGAGAAGAATCAAGAGTTCACTGTTATTTGGAACGAATTGAAGTTGGAAGTATCTTGTATATGCCATTTGTTTGAATTTAAAGGTTTTCTCTGTAGACATGCAATGATTGTTCTCCAAATCTGTGGCCTTTCCACCATTCCATCACAATATATTCTGAAACGGTGGACAAAAGATGCCAAGAGCAGGTACTTAATGGGAGAAGGATCTGACCAAGTGCAATCTAGGGTGCAACGGTACAATGATTTATGTCAGCGGGCATTGAAATTGGGTGAAGAAGGATCGTTATCTCAGGAGAGTTACATTTTTGCAGTTCGTGCACTTGAAGATACTTTTGGGACTTGTATGAGTGTTAATAACTCCAATAAGAATCTTTTAGAAGCTGGTACATCAGCAGCTCCTGGTCTTCTTTGTATTGAAGAAGATAATCAAAGTAGAAGCATGGGAAAAACAAACAAAAAGAAGAATCCAACCAAGAAAAGGAAGGTCAGTTTTAAATGATGATTGACATAAGCGCCTATACACAATCTTTTAAATATGCTAGTTAAAGGTATACATTTTGCAGGTAAACTTGGAGCCAGATGTTATCACTGTTGGAGCACAAGACAGCTTGCAACAAATGGTTTGTCGTTGCTTGCTCTATATCTACCACATCCATCACATCTACCACATCTATCTTACTTGTATATGCTTTACTCGATTTCACATGAAAGGAGATGCTATGATATATAGTACACTTGTGACAATTCTTTCAAACTGAACTTCGATAAATGTGTTTTTGCCAATCACTAGTTTGAATCATTTCACTTACTATGATTTTAAAATTTTTTTTAGGACAAAATGAACACAAGATCTGTCCCCCTTGATGGCTATTTTGGCCCTCAACAAGGAATGGTAAGAATGCTAATGATCACTTCATGCTTCTCATGCCTGTCTAGAATTATCTTTTAACTGTGGGTGTTGTTAATTTTGCAGGTGCAATTGAACTTAATGGGTCCGCCACGTGATAACTTCTATGGGCATCAACAGACGATTCAGGGGCTGGTACATTACATCCGTATTATGATTATAAGAAATAAGAAGGTTGTTTATGTTTTTACAGTGAATTCCAAATTAACTAATGGTTCTTAAATATGGTTTGCTTGTGTAGGGGCAATTGAATACCATAGCACCAAACCATGATGGTTATTATGGCACCCAGACAAACATGCAGGGGCTGGTACGATATGCTTTGCACCGACTATTTCTTCTTGTTTCTAACTTCTGATATATTAACAGTTTGGGATTTCTACTTGCAGGGGCAAATGGATTTTTTCCGACCACCAGGTTTCACATATGGTATTCGGGTTAGTTTGCCAAACTTTCGCCACTGAACTAGAAATAATGACGTATTTGTTTTCTATAAAGATGGTTGTTCTCCATTATGGCAGGAGGAACCCAATATGAGATCAGCGCATGATGACGCATCAAGACATGCCTGAGCACTTTTCCACACAGTCAAGGTAGTATTCTGGCATTCCAAAGAAGATCTGAATAGCTAGCTAGCTATCAAATAGAAGTTATTGTACACGACACTTCCTTTTGTCGCAGATGAGAGTTTGGAAATTATGTTCAAGTGTATAGAAAGAGGCCTTGCATACTGAATCCATTGTGGAGGGAATATGTATCAGAGAGGAGAGGAGGCCCTGTTTGGTGTCTGTATAATAACGAAAGGTGGGTCCGGTCCGGTCCTGTTTTCTATTTTCATCCTTTATTTGTTTGGTATTTAGATTAGATTCTTAGAACTGGTTTAGAGTGCGGAAGACAAAAGATGGTTGTTTATCTGTAAAGGTGGTTGTATCGTTATAATATACCAGTATGTGGTTATCTGAGTTAACTAGGTCGAAATCAGGAATTCATTAGTATCTCTCAGACTCTCTCAGTTATATACATGCTGCTCTGCTCTGCTCTTTTTTAAACAATATTTGAACTCACAATTAAACATGTTTTTAAATATATATTTAAAAAATTTTGATAATTTTTAATATTCAATATACAAAATAAATGTTATTAATAAAAAAAAATAACCTATATAAGAAAGAAGTATTAAAACGATAGACTAGTACTGTTAACAAAATAGTCAAAGTAGAGACTATTGAATTTCATGAGCAGAGCGTAATGACACGCGAACACATTTCACGTACACGCTAAGAAAAGGTTGTTTGTTTTTTTACTAACCAACCAGAAATACAAAATACCAAAGCAAATACGACTACGGCTTCTGTCTCTGCTCCTCGCAACTCCCACCGGATATTCTGTTCAATTCTCCTCCGCCGTGTAAGCAATGGCAACGATCGCACTCCCTTCTATCCCCGGCGCCGGTCATCCCTTACCTCTTTTAACCTCCTCCATCTCTTCAATCTCGATTTATAGGCCCAAGAGCAAAAGGCTGACAACAACAACAACAAGAACGGCGCCATCACCACGGGCTGCGCTAGTGGAAGCGACACCCATTTCAAGTAGTAACAATGGCGCCATCGTCCCAATTATTGATTCTTCCTCGGTTCCCTCTTCTTCAAGGGATCGAACGGACGATTTGCAAGCTGAGGCTAAAGCAATGGGCCGTGCTGCTAATGCTTCTGTTTATAGCCCCCAACTTCTTTCTATTAGATACGGCTCTCGCCCCATTAAGGTCTTGCGAAGGAGCCTTCGAATTCTTACTGGGATTGGTTCGTTTGCCTTCACGCTGTGGCTGGACCAGTTACAGGGTCAGCTCGACCAAAGGAGAAGATTGAGAGCTATCGAATTGAGGAACATTTTGACGGGATTGGGGCCGACTTTTGTTAAAATTGGGCAGGGGTTATCCACTAGGCCAGATTTGTGTCCACCAGAATACCTTGAAGAGCTCTCTGAATTGCAGGTATTATTAGTAAATTAATAAGTAAAGATAATTTATAAGATAAAATATAAGTTGACTTATAAGTGAGACTTATAATTAAAATTGTTAGATATCAATTTGACAAAATTAAGTTAAAACAAGTTACGAAGGTGTTAGGCTTAATTTAAAAGTTAAAATAATATAAAGATTACTAAAAGGATATTAATAAAAAGAAGGACAAAATAGACATTATATTTGGTCAAACTAACTTATTTTAAAATGACTTATAAATTATTTTAAAATATACTTATTTTTTTGACTTAAACTCAACTTATAAGTCAAAAAAATAAAAAATAAGTGGTTGTCAAAAACTTATAAGTTGGTTTGACCAACTTTTAAGTTGTTCCCTAACAGGGTGGTGATTACTGTTGAAAGTTGGTATGGTGAATCCCAAAGCAAAAGAAAATGAGAAAGAAGAGTGAAAATATGAAGGTAAAAATCCTTCTTAGCAATACTCAGTTCTGATTTGGGGTTGATGTTATGTTATTTATATTCATCAGAAGCTTTGCATAGTGCCTGTTAGAAGTAGAGGTTATTTGCTAATTCATAATTTACTGTCATTTAATGATTGAGCAGGATTCTTTGCCAACATTTCCAGATGCAGAGGCACTTTCATGTATTGAGAGAGAGCTGGGTCTTCCACTTGATTCTATATACTCGTCTATTTCTGCAACTCCGATTGCTGCAGCCAGTCTAGGCCAAGTTTATAAGGCTCAGTTGAAGTACTCTGGGCAGATTGTTGCTGTGAAGGTGCAACGACCTGGTATTGAAGAAGCCATAGGACTAGACTTTTACCTGATAAGGGGTCTAGGACACCTCATAAATAAATACGTTGACATAATTTCCAGTGACATTGTTGCTCTTATAGATGAATTTGCTCGTAGAGTTTATCAAGAGCTCAATTATGTGCAGGTTAGTGTTAATCATCCTTTCAGATGAAGCATATGCATTGTGGTTTGTTTTATTCTTTTCTCAAGGTGTACTTGACGTGAAGTAGAAAATTAAATCTTTGGTAAACTGTGCTAGATTCTCTTGTTTTGAATGTTAATTTTTACAGGCCTGTGCAGGAGGGACAGAATGCAAGGAGGTTTAGAAAGTTGTATGCCGACAAAGCAGATGTCCTTGTACCAGACATCTTCTGGGATTACACCAGTGCAAAAGTTTTGACAATGGAATGGGTTGAAGGTGTCAAATTAAATGAGCAAGTAGCCATCGAGAGGCAAGGGTTGAAAGTGTTGGATCTGGTGAACACTGGTATCCAGTGCAGTCTAAGACAGCTACTTGAGTATGGGTATTTCCATGCAGATCCTCATCCTGGAAATCTCTTGGCAACACCCGATGGAAAGCTTGCCTTTCTTGATTTTGGAATGATGAGTGAGACTCCTGAAGAAGCAAGATCTGCTATCATTGGTCATGTCGTTCACATGGTTAATCGGGACTACGAAGCTATGGCTCGTGATTACTATGCATTAAATTTTTTGTCCCCTGATGTCGATGTTTCTCCAATTGTACCAGCACTTCAGAATTTCTTTGATGGTGCACTTAGTGCAACTGTGAGTGAACTCAACTTCAAAACTCTAGTGGATGGTCTGGGTGTTGTACTTTATCAGTATCCATTTAATGGTGAGATGCTTCTGTGCTTATTCATCAGTTATCTGTTAATGTTCTCTTACCTGTGGATCTTAAGAGAACTTCTTTCGCCTATTTTGTTCTGCTTAATAGACATTAAATGTCACTTATTTAAAATAAGTAAATAAATGATAAAATGACATTGAAGTCTTGGCCATTGGGCCCATATAGTCTAAACTTCTCACCAGGACTTCATGAAGCACTTATGAGAAATTTTAAATAGACATTACCAACCTCAATTGTTCACACTGGTTCTGACATTGTTTCTTTGACCGGAACTTTCTTGTAGTCCCAGCTTATTATGCATTGATATTGAGATCGCTGACTGTTCTGGAAGGTTTAGCCCTGTCTGCTGATCCTAATTTTAAAGTGCTCGCTGCTTCATATCCATACTTTGCAAAAAGGCTTCTAACAGATCCTAATCCATATCTCAGAGATGCTCTTATTGAATTGCTTTTTAAGGATGGGAGGTTCAGGCATGTATTTCAACTGCCGTCTTGATGTTATTTTTCTTGGATCTGAATTGGATGAATTTACTTGTTCTGTGATAGCGTCTGTATCTAAATTCATACTCTTGCTTTTTCCCAGGTGGACTAGACTTGAAGATTTGCTTGTCCAGGGGAAAATGGACAGAGATTTTTCAGCAAAAGATGCACTACAGCCTGTCCTGAAGCTATTGTTGGGTCCAGATGGTGAAGAGCTCAGGGCTTTAGTTATTAAAGAGTCTGTCCGTGTTACTGAAGCTGTTATATTGGGATCAATGATTGATACATACAACTCTATTCCTGGTCCTTTGAAGAACTTGATTTTGAATAACAATGCAGCTGGGCCATCTATAATGAGTGATGCTGAACAGGAAAGCTTGATGGATCTTAGAGATCAAGTATTTAGAATTTGGAGACTTCTACGGTCCTCAGAGAGTTTTGATCCTGCCCTTCTGCAGCCAATTTTTCAGGTGTTGTATACTTTGGGTGTGTACATAAACATAGTCTTGTTATTATCATTTTTCAGTGGATAAGATTTATATTTATTATTCCCTACATCTCATTTTATATGTCTTCTTATTGTATTTAGTGGTAAAGTAGGTTGTGGGGGGCACATATTCTTAGGTAAAATGAAAGTATGTAGCTTGATTTGATTCTTTTCATTTTCAAACTAACAGCTAAATCATACACAATTGTAGGTCCTCCAAGAAACTGAGGTACGCAGTTTTGGAGAGCGTGTGTTTGGTGGAGTCACACAACGTCTTGCAGCTCGCTTCCTGCAGCAACTTCTCCGAACTCCAACAGCAGTTCCTGCTCAAACTTTGTAACCTCTGTAATCAAATACCGACTGACTAAGCCACTTCATTTCATATTCTTGGACATGGAAAATACAGAATTAACATATACAGAAGAAATTAAATTTGTATCGCTGGGTTTCGGATAACATTGTGCAGACGTGCATCAAGAGTATATAAATTTCCTGTCTTTACAGCATTTCAAATTACTACTTTAATTTCCCAAATATAGTTCGGACAAATATAACAGTCAGTCCCTGGGTTGGGGTAGTTAGTTTTTAACAATGTGATCAAGAATAGTTGATTCAAGTGATCCCTTTCTATCATTCTATGCCAGCACTTTGTGGATATTATTCTTTTGTTTTAGTTTTTTTATGATGATAGTGCATACATATTAATCGCCATATTTCAGTAGAAAATTGTGAAATACAGTAGTATTTTTTTTAATCTGTTATAAATACCCTTTTGATAAAAATGTTTAAAGTGCATACAAGAGCATAGCTCCAGGATCTCATTACCAGGGCCGGCCCTGAGTTTTCAGGGCCTAAAGCGACATAAAAAAAATTGGGCCCTTTGCGAATTGCTATTAAGATAGATATAAAAAAAACTAAGAACTTTTTCTAAATAAAAGAGCATAAATACGAAAGAATATCAAATATAATAACCTACTATTTTAATATTTTCAAAGCATCATTCAGATATCACATTATCACTAATTCAAAAAAATAATCAGTTCAAAGACAAAATATCATCAACAGAGGGGTGGATGATATCATCAACAGCTCCTCTTGAATAACACTCACTTATAATGGACAAATTATAAATAAAGAAGCATAAAATTTTATAGTTCAAGTAATGGAATGTAACCTTACTGAATTTTAAATAGTTTCACAAAGATCAATCAGGGGGTGACATAGGGGTGACATATCCTAGCTATGACAAGAGTTTACCTGTTTGGTTATTCTTCAAATAGTACCCATTGTAGATAGTGTAAAACTCAAAATCTTTCCAGCAAGAGTTTACCTATTTTCTTTTGTATTATATTGGCTATATTATGACCTCAGTCTTTACCTGTCAAATTTTAATACCAATAAGTAAAGTACGCATGACCCATAGTCTATTAATAATGATAATTGTAAAGTCTACACTAGCCAGATTAAGAGAAAAAAATGGGATTATACATATTTGCAAAGAAACACAAGAATGCGTATCGCAAAACCAATTTCAGCTAATCCATTAAATACGTCAGTTTCAGAAACAAGTAAAAGTGCCCATTATTTTTAATTATTCCAAACACACAAGCCAAACAAGTACATAAGAGAAAGGCAGAAAGCTCGGGAGAACACACATGGTGAATTAAAGTAATTAAAAATACTTTTTAGTAGCCATGGTGAATTAAAAATCTGCAATATTCTAGCATAATCAGATAATAGCATAAACATAAACAAATATATGTCTGGAAACTCCATCATTCTTTGTAACCTTTGACTTCGAATGAAGCTCTCTAAGTTTTTAAGTAGTATATATTTTATTGTTCTGGTGCTATATATTGCAATTATTAAAAATATAAAACACAAAAAATGTTTGTAACTTCTCTGTCTTCTCAGCCCACAGTAGGTAGTAAAAAAGAATTCAATATTCAGATAAAAAAAAAACTAATGTAAATTCAAAAAACACATAATGCTAGGGATCATATATACTTGAATAAGGAAAATTAATTAACGTGAAAAAAATAAATTAAAACCCAATTTCAAGGCAAAAGTTATAGAGAGACCTCGAAGAGAATTGAAGCGAGAGATCCGATCGATCCAGGAGGAAAGCGAATCACGAATGACATGAACGTCACGGTCGTCGTCGGAGGAAATTGTGCAGGATCAGAAAAGATCAAAAGAATTCCTTGACGAGAAGGGGCGAGAAGGCGAGAAGCTCAAAATCGAATGCAGAAAAGCTGAAAAGGTTAGTGTATATATGTTGTACAGTGATATAAGAAAAAGGGGCCCTAAAAATTTTTGGGCCTAAAACCCGGGCACCTTGGACTTTTAGCCTAGGGCCGATGCTGCTCATTACTAATCATCAATACTCTCTCCCTTCCAAAATTAAAAATACAATTTAATTTTTATTTATAGTTTTTGTTATATACTAGTATAAATTATATTACCTCTGTTCCTAAAAGATTGTCGTTTAATGTTTTGACACATGGATTAAGAAAATATCATTTACCAAGTAAAATTTGTTTGAAATTTCATCACTACCCCTTTATGGGAAGTTGAAAATTATTAATACAAGAGAGAAAATTTCTTGGGACAATGAGAGAATGTAGGGGTAATATAGGAAAGTAAATAATTTATTTTTCTCGAAAGTTGTAAACGACAAATTTTTTGGAACAAAATTTTTCTTCTAAAACGACAATCTTTTAGGAATAATTATATCAACTAAAATTAAATATATTTATATCAATTTAAAACTCTAATATACCATCGTTTGATCTCAAAAATTAAATTATATATCTAATTTTGTAACGGAACTATGAATGGAGTATATTTGAAACTTCTAAACCATGCTTATATGCTTTGTTCATAAGTCATAACCCAATAAGTTAAAGTCCTCACAAACTGTAATCATGTCTGTTTTCAAGTTTAGATTGTCAAAAAATGGAGGGAGAAAAATATTTTTTAAAAATAATTATTTTGATGATCATAAATTTAATTATTTATATATTTTGAAATGCATATGTCAAAAAATAGATATAGTAATAAATGGTTAAATTTGTTTTGATAAATTTTAAATTTGAATTCTTTTTCCTAAGTCTATAAGTTTCAAATATATTCAATTTTCTCTCGCATGAATATAAAATACACTTATTACTCTTATCAATTTTTGCATACGAAAATAATGTATATCCATCCTTAAATGAACTGAAACATATGTAAAATAAAGAAAATGCAAAAAATAGAAAAAAGAAAAAGTGGAAACACCTCAATTATAAAGAACAAACACCTCAATTCTTTCGAGTTCCGACTCAGTTTATCAGTCCGAATCCGACTAACAACAGACGCTTTAAATTTCCTCTGACGGTCCAGTCCGTTGTAAGTAACGGAAAAGAATCTAACGTTTTATATTCCAAATACCTTAATCAATATAGTACTAATAAAAAAACTCTTTGTGGGTATATACTTATTTATTTGCCTTTATGGTTCGATTAGCATCCCTATGACAATCTAACGCGACTTGGGACCGGGTATTGTTTGAATTTTATTACTCCATTACATAAATTATAACTACTGCTAAAATTCAATTCCTTTTCGGTAATTTCTCCGTGTTGATCTTCATTTCTTCCCCAATACTTTGGAAAAAGAGACAGAAAGCTAATCAGGTCTGAGATCCATGGTGAAGGAGACGGAATATTACGACGTCCTTGGGGTTAGTCCCGCCGCCACTGAAGCCGAGATTAAAAAAGCTTATTACATCAAGGTATTTCCCCTTTTTCGTTTTTTCATCATCTCAATTTTAAAATCTACTGCTACTATTGTTATCATCATTCAAGGGTTTTTCTTTGTGTGAAGAATTATTAGGTTAGGAGCTGAGTAAAGAAGTTTAAGAGGCTTAAATTGCACAGCCGTTTTTAGGTTTCGAATTTGAATGGAACCTAACAGCAGATATCTTTAGCTAATTTTGGTGTATTATACAGTTATACATAAAAATTATATCCTTACTAAACTTTGTTTGATGAGGTGCTTTACTCTTGGTTTTAAAGATTAAATTTATATCTATCTGCCAATTCCAATTTAGCCCATTACATGGTTGCCTCCTGCTGATTTGGAATGTTTCAATTGACTATACTTGAAATTGGTATGATTTACCTTTTGTTAAATGACTTTTGTCTTACCTTTACATCTCATTACTAAGTAATCAATTCGAAAGTTCCTATGAATCGTTCCTTTAGATTTTGGGAAGCAACAATAATCTCAAGAACCAGATGCATAAAATTTAGCTTCTTAATAATTACTCAAATTAAATAGTTATTTAATGGCTATCACAAATTCAAGTTATTCATTTATCACCACGTCGCCCAAACCTTAAGCTTAATCGTTTTTTAAACCTGAAGCTCAATCCAACATTCAAGTCCTTTTGCGAGAACATATTGCCCAAACATTAAGCTCTGCTTACAAAACTATGTTGAACAACCTTTAGCAAAAGCGATTCAGGTGAGAGCAAGAACAAAGAAAAAAAGAGACCTATTAAAAAAGAACAAAGAAAAAAAGAGTAATGGTTAAAGGAAAAGATCCACGAATGATCTTAGTGAGAAGTTGTAGAGAGGGAGGGAAAAAATTGAAGATTCCACACCATCTAAACTTAAGATGAGTCCAATCCCATAAAATCTAGAAGAAAAGAGGGGAAACATAGGCAACTGCACTTAAATTATCAGGTTCTCTCAATAAAGGGAAGATGTATAGCACTTCATGAAAACCAGGAGAACCTTGATGGCAATTGAACTTGGCAGTCACATAATTCTTTGAAACCAAAATATAGGGAAAAAAACTTGGACTAAATTTGCCCCATTAACTCACCGTTCTTGACTAGATTTGCCCCATTAACTCACCGTTATTGCCCCATTCAACTCCTTCCAAGTAGGCCTCCAAATTGAAATGAAACACAGGGTGAGGGTAACGCTTATAAGATCCCATCTCAATTGTTCTTCAGGTAGGCCCATGTATTATGTCATCAATAATATTTCCCATGGTGCATACTTCTATGAATAAATAATTATTATTGACTAATTTTTTTCCCAATTTTTTCCTTTCTTAAATTTCACTACAGATTTCCTTTATTCTTCTTTTAATTGTTTAATAATGGTTAAAATTTGAAAATATATTATAGAATTTGGAATTCAACTATCTCTACATTGGTCGGTTGATATGGTTCTTGGGGGAATACTTGATATTACTGAGTATATGGGTTTTCTTTAACTTTTTTTTTTTCTTTTATACTTTCATGATCGAAATTCCATTCATTAACCTTTTAATTCCTTGCAATTTAGTTTGTGTTTTATTTATCATGTAGTTCTTTTTTTGTGTTCACGTGTAATTGTTGTTTCCTTGCTTTCCATCTCCATATATATTAAGGCAGGCGGATATCGTAATTTTGTTTTATAACACTATTTCTGAGGGATGCAGGCACGACAGGTCCATCCAGATAAAAATCCAAATGATCCTCGTGCAGCACAAAATTTCCAGGCAAGTTTACCAAATTGTATGTAAATACTCCCATCTGTTCCACATAGAATAGTCCATTTGCCAAAAAAAATTGTTCCAAAAAAAAAAATCCCATTTGTTTTGATGTAGTATTAATTATTAAATGACACAATGTCCTTAAGCTATTGTCACAATTTCATGTCATCACTAATAAACTAATCACTTTACAAGTTTAGGGGTAAATATGGAACAAAAATATGTCCTTAAACTTTATAAAATTTGCAAATGAGACATTTTATGGAACAGATGGTTTATTTTGCAAGTCATTTTTGAAAGTTATTCCTTCTCCCTTTTTTTCCCGGGCGAGTGGGCGGGCGGGCAAGTAATTTTGATAGTTCTTCAACCTCTCTCTCACATAAAGTTGGGACACTCCACTATGTGAGATGATTAGACCTTGTGAAAATAATTTCCCCTTACTCCCTCCATTTCTTTTTCTTTTTGTTCTATGGTTTATAACTGAAAAAGCTAGAATCAAACTTGCACAAGGAAATGATACAGTCGTACAGAATAAGCAAGAAGAATGGAGAACATAGCTTGAATAAGTATTAGTCAACTTTTCATTCATTCATTGGTTATGTTGTACTAATAAAAGTTTCCTTTAAAACTCTAGAGGTTTTTGAAACCCCCCACACCCGGCACATCGCGAGTGAGCGAACCAGGGCAATGGACAAGTCAATTGTCTTTGCATACATATTTTTCAAATTTGTTTCGAGACTCTTTAGTTTTTTTTTGATAGGTTTTCTTAAGATTTTCCTTCCCTTTTGCCCCCATTTTTTGGTAGTTTGTTTGAGATTCTCTTCTTCGTTAAAATATCCTTTTGTTATACATATATCGACGTATATATAAGGTTCAATTCTTTTGACTTCAGGTTTTGGGAGAGGCTTATCAAGTGCTGAGTGATCCTGTACAACGACAGGCCTATGATGCACATGGGAAATCAGGAATTTCAACGTCAGTTCATGTTTACTTTAAATATAAAATAAAATTTAAGTTTTAAGGGATTTAATAATATATATGAAACTGGACATGCAAAATTCTTATTCATTGAGATTTTAATCTTACTAGCTAAGTGCCCCGTGCAAAGCACAGGTTATTTTTAAAATATGTTTTTAATTTATTTTATATAGTGATCATAAAATATATTTTTTGAATATTAAATTGACTTACTGCTATTATTAGAATGACTATAAATTTTGCTTAAAAACGAATGACTACATATCACATGAATACTCACAATTGAGTGTTACTGATTCTTTTGTTATTTTTAACATTTTTAATTAGAGTTAATAAGTTAATATTAAAGTTTGTAGGAAAGAGAGTTTTAGTTCTAATTAAATTAATCCTAGCATTATATGGGAGCATAAGAAGTGTTTTACTTCTAGATAAATTTTATACCTATACCAAAGACCAAAGACTAAAAACGAAGATCAAATAATTAAGTTTTGTCTTATTATATATTTATATAGACATGGATATGCATGATTTCTCTTCATTTCAGTGATGCGATCATTGATCCTGCTGCTATCTTTGCAATGCTTTTTGGGAGTGAGCTTTTTGAGGATTACATCGGACAACTGGCCATGGCATCAATGGCTTCGTTGGATATCTTCACAGAAGGCGAACAGTTTGATGCTAAAAAATTGCAAGAGAAAATGAGGGTATAAGTTTTGATAAACCCTATTGAGTATGGTAGTCTATATGACTTCTTTTCTTCTACTAAATAATGAATACAACTTTTTTTAAGTGAACGTTTGTTATTTTGCTCTTATTACTGGTTTGGGGTTGTAATTTTGTAACAGTATCATGATTATGTATACTCTGCAGTGTATAACATCTTCCAATTTCTTGATTTACTACTTTTTTATGCGTATTCTCATCTTGATCCTATAGATTCCTATCATGGAAGCCCGAGAAAATTTAGTAGCATGAAGAGTTATATTCTCCCATTTCTTCTTTTCCTGTTCTTTACTGGCTTGCATTTCTTATTTACCAACTACATGTAATATTACACATGCACACATATTTGATATTCATGAATCTTAGTATACTTAGCATGTTGCTACTTTATAAGTTTCTTAAAACAGCAGGCAGAATATATATGTATATGTGCGAGAGAAAGAGCCATAAAAATATTATCACTGTATGTTATGTTGCGTGTTCAAGTAAAATATTGATATGTATGTTTTAGTTATATTTGCACAAGTGTAGACATGATATTGACATTTTGACATATTTCTGTATTCCCATAGTTATTAACGGATAAATATGCTTGTGAACTGTTATTTCCTGCAAATTTTGATAACTTGTTTTTTGCAAGTTCTTTCTAACTACAGGTTGTCCAAAAGGAAAGAGAGGAGAAGCTTGCTGAGATACTTAAGGATCGACTCAACCTTTATGTGCAAGGAAATAAAGTAGATTTTGTTAGAGATGCTGAAGCGGAAGTATCAAGGCTCTCCAATGCTGGTTAGAGTTTATATAGATCCTCTGTATTCATAATCCTTCCTCTTATATAGTTTAGTCTACAGTCCTAGTGGAGGCTACTAGGGTCGAGTTCATAAATTGATGTGGGCTAGATTTGGAAAATTGAAAAAGGTTTTATGGTTTGTGGATCAAGAGGGTTGACACTTGGCATAATGATGTGGTTGGTACCAGGAATTCAAGAAATAAGTGTGTTGGAATTTACTGAAAACCTAGAGTGATGCAGCTTCGCTCCATATCAAAGCCCAAAGTTTAAATTGAAAAACATCAAAAAGGCTGATAACAGATAAAACCACTTTATTGTTTAGAAGAATTCAAAAGCCATAGGCAAGATCATGGAGCTGGCATGATATTTTAAAGTAAAAATATATGATGAGAAAAGACATAAAAACAGTTGAATCCTCAAAATAATTTTGTCCATGGATGATATCTGTTTCAGCGCCACAACATAGTTTAGCAACGTTATCTTCCGTATGTTATTCCTGGATCATGTGATTACCATTTTTGCTGCTAGTTGATGAATCTGATTCTATGTAACAGCTGTGAGAATGTACAACTCAGATATAATTGATTTTCTGCTAAATATGCCACAGCATTAGCTTTAGCATATTAATTTAAATTGTATTATTAGAGGAAAGGTTTTTAGGTTTTTTTCATTAAGCAATCTTGAGGCTAACATTGATAATGGTACAGGAATGATTTTGCACCCTTGGTCATTATGTTGTACTTTGTTATCTATATTGCTGCAAAGCAGTGAACGTTTTATTCTAATTAACATCCTACTCTATTTCCACAGCTTATGGTGTTGATATGTTGAATACGATTGGCTATATATATGCAAGACAGTCAGCTAAAGAGCTTGGTAAGAAGGCGATATACTTGGGTGTGCCATTTGTTGCCGAGTGGTTTAGAAACAAAGGACACTTCATTAAATCACAAGTAACAGCAGCAACAGGTTAGTATCTACTCTGTATCTGGCTTCAATCAGAATTCATGTAGCTCACTTTTTGGTTGCATTTTTTTCTTTAGTCAGATTAAAATTTATGCACCTGCCATAGTTAAATTTCATTAGTTTGTCTAAAATATTTATAATCGTTCTGCTTTGGTACATGGTTGATATTGAACTATGCACTATGAACTTTTTTCCTTCTTCGAGAGTAATGATGATATTAGCCTTGAACTGATTTGTTAGTCCTTACTCCTTTTCCTTTTCTTCTATATGGATTATGGTAAGCTGCTCTTTTTAAGCAATTCCTTGAATATTCTTTTTGATTTTTTTACCATAGGCATTTGGGTTAACAAGGCTGTCAACCCTGTCACCAGCTGCTTTAACATCAATCATATTGCGACGTGTTGGTTCGATTGTAAGCAGTGGCCCTTTAATCGCGACCTCTAGTAATATGCATAATTGCATACTTGAATGAACTAAATTATATTCAATAATCTTTCTATTCCAACTGAAGCTACCAAAAAATTCCTGAAACCAGCTGAAGCAGAAATGACTTGAACTTTTGAAACATGTCTGTTTCCTATTCTGAACTGAACAACACATGGAAGTGATATTTGGTCTTTGATGTTTATATTAAAAACTTGTTTTGCAACAATTTGTTGCTTACATAAACTTTAGTGTTCTGCAAACTGTTATGTGTTTTTAAGAACTTTCCCCCCTCCTTTTTCTTCATAGGTGCAATTGCGTTGATACAGCTGCAAGAGGACATGAAACGGCAGCTTAGCACAGAAGGAAACTACACTGAGGAAGAACTTGAAGAATACATGCAGTCTCACAAGAAGTTGATGATTGATTCCCTTTGGAAGCTTAATGTAGCTGATATTGAAGCCACTCTTTCACGTGTTTGTCAGATGGTTGTTTTCTAACTCCTTATATTTTTGGGTTGTAATGGGCCAACACTGTGTGTGCGTATGGTTCTGTAATCATGGTCTTTTTCAGGTTCTTCAAGATAACAATGTGAAAAAGGAGGAGCTCCGTGCACGAGCAAAGGGATTAAAAACTCTTGGTAAAATCTTTCAGGTACTCTTTCTAGCTCGATATTCTTAATATCTTCTGGTTATTTGGTAGTCTATTCAATTAAGAGTACCTGATACCTTTGAAACAATGACATGGAGTAGAGGGTTAAGTTAGCCAATGGCAATGAAAGTGAAAGTGCACCAAACAGTAACACCCAGAAACTGAATGGAAATGAATCAAGTTATGATGCTGGTTCTCCAAGTCGATCACCAAAATCTTCAAATACCATGGAGACATCTTATTCTGCATTCACTTTACAGGTACCCATATTTGCTTTCTTCTTAAGAGGTGTATATTCTTGTTGCTTTTGTTTCTTCCCAGAAGCTCATCTTGTTTAAAAGGAGTGTGTGTATCGCATTAGGACTTGAGAGTTTCAAACTTGTTATTATTTTGAGGTACATACAGATATGATCCGTGGCAAATAATCAATTAAGTAGTAATTGTTAAAGGGCAGTGAATGGTTCTGGTCATTTCATTGAACTGCTTCTTTGACTCTAAAGTCCGAACTATTTAGGCTTGGGAAAATGAAGCTTCTTTAATTATGCAACTCTTTATCAGGTCATATCTCGCGTTAAAGAACAAGCTATTGAGTCTGTCTTTTTTATCACTATCCAAATGTATATACCACCCTTTCGTTCTGTTTGTTTATATTTCTGAAAATTGTAGACGCTATTGTTGCAACTGCTCCAATAATATGTTTCTTGCTAATGTTTTTTTATTTAATTAAAATTCTTTTCGCATCAGCATTTTAGACATGAGTAGGAAAAATATTTCCATGAAGTGTTAGAATGACTGGTTTTTTATCCGTCTGAAGGAGACTTCCAATCACTAATAAAGTAGCAGCTCAAGTTTGAGGAACCATTTTCTTACTAGATACAAAGATTTCATTAGAGAAAGATACATGGAGACCTAAATACTAAAAGTGGAAATACAACTAAAAGTGAAAATACAATGTCCTAAATGAAGGACAGGCCCTTCGAACCCTATGGAATGTGGATGTATGAGTTATCCATCTCTCAAAAAGCACAAATCCTAGAAGCCCAGGAAGAAGACATGATTGCAGATATAGGAAAAGGTGAATGATCACCAAAAGTTTAATCATTCTTTTGTCCATAATCCCCGAAGAATTGCATAACAACTACTGTCTTAGGATCATGCCGCCTTACTCCTGCTAAAATCATGGAACCTAATAAACTAGATTTTGTCATGCAGTGGAACACTGATAATATTAGTTTATTGGCACACACGTTTTTGTTTCCATATTCTCTATTTTTGGAGTTATTGAAAAAAATGTAGAAGTGCGATAGTAGGTAAGTTATTAAAGAGTAATTTTGTCATCACAATTGTGATAGAGCTTTGGGAAAAAATAATAGGTAACACCAATCCCCCTGGTCTGGATTAATAATAAAGATAGGAGAAGGAAAAACTCCATGGACATGTTACAGTGCTAGACCTATGACAAGCAAGCTCTGAAAATGTGATATATGTATATGTTTGTGTGTGCATCAGAATTAAAACTTTTGTGTACCATCTGTCATCACTATTGCAGCTATTGCCAAAAAGGTGTTAAATGATGAAGGTACTTGTACCTTGATCTGGAAGAGAGATTATATTTAGTTCTTCCTGTATGAATAAGGTACTAAATACTAATTATGATTGAGAATGAATAGAGGGAAATCATTTTTTGATTTTTGGCTCTACTTTTGGTTTCAAGAATATGATAGGTATTTGCTTTGAAAGAACTCCATCTGGAGACATTTTAACCCAACATACAGTGAGTTTCATTTATTTTTATTTTTTTGTTGCTTTGTGAAATGAATTTTTGAAGTGCTTCCCTTCATGGTCAACATAAATATTCTTTCATGTTAACTTGGAAATTTGTAATTATAGGAAAACCGGTCATTGTTATATAATTACAATTAAACAATATAAACACATTTTAGGACCCTTTTTTTTTTTAAAATTTGTGTTGGTGAGTGACGAAAGAAAGGGAAATATTATAAATCAGAATATGAGATTCATTTACAGCCTACCCCAACTAATTTGTGATCAAGACCTTGTTAAGAATTATGACGTTAAAAAGGCCAAGAATGACGGAACGAAATTGTGATATAGTTGTATTGTTTGTTATAAAGTTGACATGTCATAAAAGGCAAAAGAGGCCTTTGATGAAAGGGAGCGGAGGACATGCAATATCTACACATTCTCAAAGAGCAAGTGTTCAGGGAATTGCAAATAAGATAGCAAGAAAAAGAGAGTAAAAGGATGAATGTGGGCTTGTTCGAGTTTTGTGATTATTGTGGAGGCTAGCAGGCAACAAGAAACTTTGGCTTGGGAAATTCTCAACCAAGTACTGAAGTATTCATCAGCTTGCGAGATAAGTCGTATCAAATTAGTAAACCAAATAAGTGTATCATGTTGTATGGATTATTGGCGGATATTTTCGTCCTGATTGTCTACGTGCTTGACAAGTATTATGCATGTTAGTTGGAAAAATGTTTTGTTTTCACATCCTTGGTTATCACAATTTTTATCTGTTTTCTTCTTGGTCCTCTTCTTGTTGTCATTCATTAATTTTTATACCATTGGAATATAGAGCCCCTACGTGGAGGCTCCCCAATTTGCAGGCGCACAACTTAACTATAAGTTCCCAATGCCAACAGCACCACCTGGTGCACACAGACATTCATGAACACGGAGCAGTGGGGACAACTTTGAAGATTTAACTTATTTGGTTGTTGTATGTATAATTGTTATGGGCGTGGGGGGTGGGGGTGGGGGGGGGGGGGGGAGGGGAGTTTTTTTTTTTTGTTGGATGTGTTTGCATCGAGTGTGTGGCTCATGTGAGGAAAGCTCAAACTGCCCCCGGTTGGGCAGGGATAGTGTATTATATATTTATGGTAGAAGAAGATAATCTATGGAGATAGAAGAGAGGATTATTGAAGGTAGTCGGCCACGGTTGACTGCCTTGTAATATTTGAATATTCCATTCTTTTGCTAGTGTTTTTTACACAACTTGGTATGCAGTTGTACGGTTGGTTGGCTTAATTCATTTTTCTTCTTCTTGAAATAGCAGAATTATTTTTTAAATATCTTTGTTTAACAAACAAAGGCAATGTCTTACGATATAACTGCCCAAAGTTGGAGATGATAGTCAGTCAGTCACTCATGTTTGGTTCTGTATCGTCGGTCTGTATTTTAAATTATACTACTACTATACTAAATAAAAAATGTGTTGGTCTCTAAAAGTGCTATCGGATAAACACTTTTGAAATGCTCGTCAAAGGGTTTTTAATTATATTCAAAGGCTTTCATTTCTTTTTCTGGAATATTTTTATGTACTCCTGATTAAAATTGGTGACCATTTTTGCTATTCAAGTATTTGTCTCATAGTTCAATTCAAAAAAAATTATGAGAAAATTAGGGCTGTTCCTTGGTCTTGAGTTGCATCTGAAACAATAGTATGGAAGACTACTTCTTTTCTGAATCCCCTCTTGTTTGCATAAATAAATACACTCAGATCCCTGTTAATTATATTACCTCAACACTCAAAAAATTATTATTTAAATTGTGCCTTATTTTTTTTTTTTATGTTCACAAGTATTTCATTTCAAATTTAAATCGCTTTGGATTTAAATACATATATTATCTTACCTTTTTGAAAGGAAAATATAGCCTTAAAAATATTATTAATTCAGTTTTTCAAAGCTGAATTTTAGCAGCTGGCCAGATAACAATTTATTATCATCAAAATAAATAAATTGCAATCAATTATTCCCTCCATTCCTTTTGACGGTTGGTTTAGAAAATATAAAAAATTAAGAAATATAATTAATATTTTGTATGAGTGATCAAATTAAATATAAAATCTCAATATTATTATTTTAAAATTTAAATTAAATTAAATTTTACTTTTTAAAAAGACATAAATCTAGGAATCAAAAATAAATTTTACTCTTTAAAAAGATAATAAAAAAGAATGGAGGGAGTATTTTTTGAATTTGGAGGTTTGAAATCTAAATGTGACCGTCCCAATTTCGGCCTGCAGATAAATTAGGAGAAATTGTGAAGGATAAGATTGTCTTTATAATAGAGATAGAGATAGTAAATGATTGAATGTAATGAGTGACAGATTGAGAAATCATCGTCTCTAATGAATTCATTAATTATGGTTTACACTTTTTCAAATTAATTTCTCACCAAGATTCACTTAAATATGGTAAGGGCGTAATAGGGCTTCTACGGCTGTATGTAATAAACAATGACATAAATAGAAAGATATTTGATGCGGGGAAGGATCCTTACACGGTTACACCCCAATGATTAAGCCCACAAAAAAGGATCTTCATCATCTGTGTTTCTTGGTAAGGTATCCAAATTTCCTCTGGTAAAAATGAAAACTTTTTGACTGATTGATTTGGACAAAATATATTGGGACAAAGAGGATGAAGGAAACTAAGGTGAGTTTGTAAATTTCCATGTTAAAACAAAGAAAGAAGGGGGAAACTTGGGATTTGGGACATAATTTAGATCTTCCCCCGTTCGTCCCCTCACATTCGATATACATATATATACTCCATTCTCTATAGGGCAAAGGAGGAGAGAGAGGAGAAAGAAATCTTTTCTTCTTTCTCCCCAATCTTTGGTTGTCTTGTGTCGGCGTAATCTTGATTCATTAATTGTGGGTTTTTTTTTGTTTTCCTTATCTTCATCACCACCGCTTGCATTCCTGTCTGTGAGATCTAAATCTTTCCCTTTCACACTTTCACTCATCATTACTGTAACTGGGTCTTTTAAACATTCCATTACAAATTAAGTTAAAGGAGTCGGTTGATTGAGTAAAGAAGATAAAAAGATAAAAATGGAGGGGGAGAAGAAATCTGGGGGTGTATCTGATGTGGGTGCGTGGGCTATGAACGTTATTAGTTCTGTGGGAATTATCATGGTCAACAAGCAGCTCATGTCCTCCAATGGCTATGCTTTCACCTATGGTTTGTCTCTCTTCCTCTTTCTCTAATGGATCTCATATCACTTATAAGATTATTGTTTGAATCGAAATTTGTGATGTCTGCAACTTTTGCATGAGATTTTTGAACTTTGTGTTGAAGTTATAGAAACCTAATTCAGTTGTAACCTGAATCACTAGGCATGGTTTTATATGGTAGATGCGCCACTCCTAGTTCATTTAGTACATGTCTGGAGACTGAAGTGCTAGTTCATGAATAAGTACACATTTATACGACACTGTTCTTCTTGGTTTTAATGTACCTCTTCTCTTTTGGTGCAGAGTTTCTCCTTAAATGATATTGTCCCTTTTGGTTTTGCAGTCTACATACTTGATAGGCTGTTATGATCTACTAATGATTCAACAATATGCTGTTTTACTGTTCTTTGTCTCTAGACCCCAATTTCTGTTTATTCCAACCATTTTTTTAATTGCTAACCAGGATCTGACTCTTTTCTACACATCTCACTAGCTAAACCTAAATTTACTTAAATGAGAATTTGGTTTATAGAATACATGCATGCTATACTAGAAAACAGAAGAGAAGTTTATATGTCTGTCTTGAAAGTTGCAATTTGGAACATAAGCTACTTGATTTATGATATTATTAGATGCTTCCTTCTTATTATATGTGTCTTTAAAGTTGCAATATGATTGGTTACTGTTTTAAAATTGATCAACTTGTATTGCTGAGGTCCCGACTCCCGACCTCAATTCACATTTATTCACTTGTTCTATGTTGAAAGGGTTTGAACCTTTTGTTTGTTGCTAAATTGTTTTTGAGCTTGTTTCTTACCCCTCAAATAATGCAGATTAAAAAATGTAATGCCCCTTCCAGAATCAATGAAGTTACTAAGCTTCTGATATGTTTGAGACGCAATTTAAAGATCAATGTTTTTGGAAATTGTAATTGGTAGGGAGTACAGAAATGGCATTTGACTAATGGTCCAGAATGTGATATGCTAAGGGTAACATTATATTCACAAAGCTGGAACATGAGATGGAAAAGTGATATTCCTTGAAGCAGAGATAAATAAACGTGACATCATCAAAATTCAACTATTAGGGTGTATGTTCACCAGTTAGTCAATGGTGGCTTTTTCATTGTAGGAAATAGTTTAACTTTGAGAGTTGAGGGTGATTGGTTTCTATTGATTGGATGAAGCATGGGATGGGCTATGAAGAAAGACCAGAAGGTTTGAGAAATTCTAAAGAATTTTCAGTTTTCTTATTTGACCTTGGGCTAAAAGGATTAGTTTATGGCATGTATGCTGGTATTTTGATTATTTGACCAAGTATTAATATACTTTTGGCTGATGATGCTTTGGAGTGTAGTGAGGGGTCCTTAGCTATTTAGAGCTTTCAAGATTGGAGTAAGAGTCTTTGGTGATGCATTATAAATTTATAATTCCTACATGGAGTTCAGTTCCAAGTTTAAGGCGTTGATTTCTCAAGATGATTTCCCTCAATGGTTGACTGGTTGAGTTTGTGTTGTGTAGACTTCTCATTTTAGTATGACAGTGTTAAATTTTATCCTAATTAGAAATCATATGTACCATTGTAGTTCGCTAACGGGGCAAAGGTAATTTTTAAGTTTGCATTTTCGGTTGGTTTGCAGCCTTGACTTTTGATTATTTAAGCAGATGGGTATGGTTGTTGCTAATTGGTGCTTGCATGTGCAGTGCACTAGTAAAATGGTTAATTATTCATTTTTCCTTCTGCTAGCTATTATCAGGAGTTGTGGTCTTTTTGGGTGAAATAGATTGGGTAATGCCATCGTCTATGCTATAGTTTTTGGCAGTTTTTGAAGGTAAATTCTAGGAAAAGGTTGGTTGGAAGATGTTTCAAAATATTTTATTGCTTTTGCTTTCCAATTGCATTAATTTGACCATCATTTTCATGTGTACTTTCATTCTTGGCAATTTTTTTGTGTGTATCTACATTTTTCCACATATATTGTTGTAGGATGTCCTGACCAAGTATTCTACTAAGTATTTCAATTTTTACAGCGACAACGTTAACTGGGTGCCACTTTTTGGTAACTGCGTTGGTTGGGGCGGTGTCAAATGCTACGGGGCTCTCTGCTTCAAAGCATGTTCCTCTGTGGGAGCTCCTATGGTTTTCAATTGTTGCTAACATGTCAATTACAGGCATGAACTTCAGTCTAATGCTAAACTCTGTTGGATTTTACCAAGTAAGAATTCTACTAAAGCTCTCTTCTTACATTTTTGACATTAAGTTACATGATTGTATTTTGTGTTTCTTAATTTTGAGTAATCTTGTTTTAGATAAAATACAGTTGTTGTAGCTTGTTCTTTGGTTTTTGTATTCAACTTCATTAATTTGAACTTTCAATATTAGATGGGGGTATTCTTATCCTTTTTAGTATTTTCTAGCACCTCTCTTTTCTATTTTTGTTGATACCCTTTCTCAAGCCTGAATGGGAGAGTTGGAACTGATGTCCAGTGGCAAGTTTAACCCAATCAAGAAACAAAAGAAGAATTTCTGAGAACAGTTGCTAAAAAGAGGTTTTTTTCTTTTTGGGGTGGGGTGGGGGAGCTTGAGAACATGATGGGAATATGCTTCTGTAGTTTTGTTAGAGCTTAGTTTTATAGAGATCTTAAAGATAGAGATGTGGATATTTGTGCAGTTCAATGTTTGTATAGAGAGGATGCTATCTAGAGAAAGTTGTTCATACAGCTGGGTTGGAAATTTTAGACGTATCGCGGGGAGACTTGAAAACCGCTTTTTTTTATATTGTAAAGAGGAATTGGAAGGAATTCGGCCTGGTGGATGCCAGAGGTAGTTTTGTGGTGGTGGTGGAAGTCACGGCGGAGAGCATATGGAAGGTAGCGTTGGGTGATTCACTTTATTATTGTTGAGTCTGCTGTGTTTTTGGTTGAGAGAAGTCTTTGCAGGGTCTGGTTCTATTTCTGTGCTTGCTAGCCCTAGGGAGGTTTTTGTTCATCCTTAGCCTTTTGTATATGTTGTGTGTCTTGGGAGCCGTCCCCTTTTGGTGGCCTGTTAATAGTATTTATTTACCTGCTAAACAAAAATATTTATTACAGGGATTTGGATGACCCGACTTTGTAACTAATTTCTCGATCCCTTCATTTATGCTTATTTTTATTTATATTTTTTTCTACCTTTGGTTGGTTTTTGTGTTAAATTTCTCTGCAATTACTGATTATATGACTGTTTTGGTGCAGATATCAAAACTGAGCATGATTCCAGTGGTCTGCATTATGGAATGGATTCTTCATAATAAGAATTACTCAAGGGAAGTCAAAATGTCGGTTGTGGTTGTTGTAATAGGGGTGGGCGTTTGCACAGTGACTGACGTCAAAGTTAATGCCAAAGGCTTTATATGCGCTTGTGTAGCAGTTCTGTCTACATCACTGCAACAAATTGTGAGTACATGTGTAATTTCTCCATACATCATTCTTTTAGTTATGTTCAGTACAACTGAGTATCTTCAAAGCCTGTAGGCTTTATGTGTGTTTCTTACCAGTATAGGATTCAAATCACATACAGATATGCATCACCTAAATTCAGGCATATATCACATACAAGCGTAAACTAAATTTAAAATACAAGTTTTAATTTTTGATATGTTTGGAATACGTCTTGGATACAACATCTATATGGTGGAATATTTGTTTAATACCTATTTGAAGCTTTTTAATGGGAGTACAACTGCACACGTGTCAATAACTTGGATATATGTTTGATATTAATAAGGTTTGAGTTGTTTTGAAATAAATTAATGTAGTAGCTTGTGTATCCATGGTTGATTCAGGGTTCAAAGTTACAGTATGAGAAGACATCTTGAACAGTCAAATCTTGATGAGGTATCCATATCCGGTGAAACGCAACACAAAAAAAAAAGCTTAAAAAATTGAAAATAAAAGCTGAAATAATAAGATTTAATTAAAATAATGAATTATATACATACAAATTTGTCATTTGATACATATAACATTATGTAAGTCATATGTTACATAGTTGCCTCAGTGAGTTAGCGTTCTACCTGGCTCGTAGATAGTTATGAACAAGAATGCTCACTGAAAAGTAAAAGACACCAGCTCATGTGCTGGCATCTCAACATTGTGGTTCCTGTAAAAATTATGATGTCATTAGGCTGTCAATATCAAAATTATTCATCTGAATGATTTTAGATTAGTTTTATTTTTCTTTCATTTTTTTTCCAATACTTACTCCTAATACATTCCATTACCTTCTTTTGCTTAATTTTTCAATGGCATATATACTTAGCACCAAGTGTAGTACACCCACCTCCTTATGGCAATTGTATTTTGTTATATGTTGCTTGTTTTCTGCAAGAATGATTTTAGTATCTCGGTCCATATTTCTGATTGGACAATATTATTATTTTGTGATGCAGTCTATAGGTTCCTTGCAGAAGAAATACTCAGTTGGATCTTTCGAACTGTTGAGCAAGACGGCTCCAATTCAAGCAGTCTCTCTCTTATTATTTGGTCCCTTTGTTGACTACTTACTTGGTGGAAATTTTATAATGAACTACACCTTCTCTTCTGGTGTTCTGGTAAGCCTATCTTTTTATTTTTATTTTCTGCTTCTAGTTATTTATGTGTGTGGTGGAATGACTTTTGTGAACAATTTGTGCAGTTATTTTTACTCCTTTCATGCTCGCTAGCAGTGTTCTGCAACATAAGCCAGTACCTATGCATTGGGCGCTTCTCGGCAGTTTCCTTCCAGGTTTTAGGTCACATGAAAACAGTATGCGTCCTCACTTTAGGGTGGCTACTATTTGATTCGGAACTGACTTTGAAGAACATCATGGGAATGGTAATTGCGATTGTTGGCATGGTAATATATAGTTGGGCAGTAGAGCTTGAGAAGCAGTCCAACGCCAAGATGGCATCCCACCACGTAAAAAACAGCTTGACAGAAGAGGAAATTAGACTACTCAAGGAGGGAGTGGAAAGTACCCCTCTAAAGGATATTGTACTCGAGGAGGAGTCCAAGGTATGAAGAAGAAGCAGAAGCAGAAGCAGCGAGTGAAGACCTGCTGTTTGTGTTATAGTAATATTATTATGTCTATCTATTCTTTTCTTGGCTTAAACTTAGGATTATGATCATTTGCTATTTAAAATTTGTTGGTAATTTATTTAATCTCTCTCTTCTTGTCAATGCTGCAAAAAGAGAAGTATATATATATATATATAGGTAGGTAGGTGCAAGCAAAATCTGCATCACTCAAGTTTTATCTTTACTCAATAGCTGAAGAATGTATTTATGGTTAAAGACCTTTTAACCCCAAATCTAATCTTCAAACAATTAAACCATAATTACACCTCAATGCTTAAAATTATTTCTCCTTCCCTTTATTGAGCATTTATTAGGAATTCAGATCTCAACATTTACCTTAACCCCCCCGATTCCTTGTTTTAGGACTCGATGAATGATCAAGATTTTAACCCATTGAAATTTAAAAATACATAAAAACAAAAGAATTGATATTTATACAAGTTCTCACTCCCAATGTGGAAATGTTTACTATTTATATGAGACTTTTCTTTTAAACATCAATGAATAAAATTAAAAAGTCATAAATCATCTTTTTCATTCCTTTTAATAATAATACCGACAACATTAACTAATAAAATAGTATCTACTAATGATTATCATAATAAAGTTTAACTTTATTAACTAAAGGTGTATTAACTAGGAATTATAGTTTATTAATTAAGGTTAACAGTTTATTAATTAGAATTTAAGGTTTATTAATCATGATTTATGGTTTATTAACTATAGATTAATAAGGTTAATAAACCTTAAACTCTAATTAAAAAAGAAATTAATAAATTTTAACTCTAATTAATAAACATTTTAATCAAGGTTAATAAATTTGAAACACAGATTAATAAACTCTAATCTTAATTAATAAAGTCAAACCCTTATTTTAATTAACTGCTACCATCTGGAAGTTAATTGTCTCTTCAAATAATTTGATAAAATATGTCTAGTATTTAATTAATGCTAACTAATCTCATTATCAATTGATTTTGAAGATTGAGGGCTCCATTGTAAGAAAGAAATTAATATTTTCACGTAAAAATTTGATACTTGTATATGATCCTAACCTCCATTTAAGATACTCATGTGAAATATCATTTGAAAATATTAGTAATTTCTTATAAAAATATCCATACTCTTCCCCTGTGATGCTTCAAATAATTTGATTAATTAATTCCGTGTCGTCTGTCGAACAAATTAAAGCCTCCGTCCTGATCCGAACTCTCTGCGTTCCCAATTACAACCACCCGAACGTGCCCTTCTCAGACCGATTCGATCGGATTCCAATGGAAAGCTGAAACTCCTCCCGCCCCACACAAGCTAGCTTCCTCACTAGCCCACCACCGTGACTAGATCGGATGGAACGATCTATGGCTAGCCGAAGATATGATCTTCTCCATCTGCTGCAGATATATATATATGAAAATTTTGTTCAACGAAACTAAAAAGTCGAAGCGAAGGCCAACCGGGCTATATTGACCGTGTCAGAAAGTTTTGTGAGATATAGCCACGGTACAATTTACATGTTGTAGCGGCCTGAATAATAGTAATTTTTTTCGGTGGGGTTCTATTATTAAAATAAAAGTGTTATTTGGGTTGTTATAACATGTAGCGGTTGACTATTTTTCTAAATCTACGGCTCGGATGTTGGTTACTGAAATAATGATAATGACAATCGGTTGTTATGTATTAATTTTTTGCGCATATTAAAAAAGAAGATAAAATAACAAAATTATCCATATTTAAATTCTTATTTAATTGCATAATTTTCAGATATAACCAATTTGTATAACGCTTTTGTTTCCCCATTATTACATTTTTTTTTCTCTTCTAATAATTATTTTCGGTCTCTCATTCGACTCTTACGCAAAATATCGAGTTCATTCATCAATTCCTTCTTCCATTGTCATTTTCAAGTAATAATAGTCTCTCTCTATATACACTCGTCCATTTTTTTAAAACAATTGCTCGAGAGAAAGTACTCAAAAATATCATGTTACCTAAATTTTTAAAAAATATCACCTGCGCCCATTGAAATTTTATGAGCCTATGTGCATTAGTATTTAATAATATTAAATAGAAATATAACAATTAATAATAAGGGTATTATAGACAAATTATTATAAAAAATAAGCATTTAAAATAAATAGACATTTAACTTAATACTACTTGAAATAGTAATAAAAAAATTTATCCTGGGACGGAGGGAGTAGCTTATTATTATGTAATGATTTGATTATTAGTCCCTCTATTCTATTATTTAGGATAATCCAAGTCGATTCTTTTATCAATATTATAAAATTTTCAGTAAATTAAATTAATAATCTTCATATTTTATAAATTTATATAGTTCCACTGCATAATTCAATCGGTTATGACAAGTTGATCATATATTTTGCTTAACCATTTAATATTAAATTTGTATAAAATTTGGTCACTTGTTGTTACAACCAATTGTATGGAAAGTAAAATATTACTAGTGATGAAATGAGAAATTATTAGGATAAATAAGAAGTTAGAACTCCATGTATATAAATTAAAAGCTAAAATTTCATCACTAGAAAGTTTTAAACGACTAATAAATTAAAATAAATTTTTTTTCTCTAAAAAATATATTATTGTGGAACTGAGGGAGTATTTATTAAAAAAAATTAGTTTTGACTCATAAATAATAAGAAAAGATAGAGATTTAAAACGTTAGAACCCATGTATCAACAAGCATTTAACCCCTTAATTTTAAATTAGGCGAAAAAGGAATTATAATAAGGTTTAATACATTAACTAACGTAAGAATAAAGGAAGAGAAAAATGACAGTTTGGTTGGAGTTTGGAGGAACAATATCTTGAATTGTTCTTCAACAAAAATATACTACTTATATAAATATTTAAAGCCGCCGGCAGACAGGGCAGAATGGTAATTTGAAAACTGGAATTTGAGAGCGAAGAGATTAATAGGAGAAATTTGAAGCTTTAAACCCAGTATGGTCTTTTAATTTGTTGTCCCAAATTCCCAATAATAGATATAGTTTTAATATATTTATTCAAAAATTGATAGCCACGACTTTTCTCGTCAAAATATCAAAAAGTGTTTCAAATATCATAATTAAATTTTGCTGGCTTCTATCTAACTTCTAAGAAAAGAACCATCCGTTTCCTCTCTCTATCTCTTAGCTGACCGACCCGACCCGACCCGACCTTTTATCATCATCACCTGCGCTGCGGTGCGGTATCTTAAAACCACCTCATCAGTCCTCCTCCGGTCTTCCCCCTAGAATAATAACCTCTATCAGGCAACACTAGCTTTAGGCTTTAGCAGAGCAACATACACATTAACCAACTGATGTTTATCCCCAACTTCAAAAAACACAAGAATGAATACATAAAAGAAAAGAAAAAAAAGGCGATTATAATAATAATAGTAGTATACAGCAAACAGCTGAACTTCAACTTACAAGTAAGTAATTAATGCTTCTATTATGGCTTTCTACTTACAAATAAACAATAGCAGGGTTCATTAAAGCCCCACTTTTATTGCACGTGAAGAAAGAATAGATAGGCCGAGAGATAATACAAAAAAAATAATATGTAACCACTTACAAATGATGATGGAGCAATCATACTTCATTCATACATATCAAATCAATAAAGAATTGAAGAGTCTTGTTTTGTGATCTGCTGAAAATTCCCCTCCCTCCTCATCAATCGTACGTACTACAAGTATAACAGCAGCAGCAGCAGCAGCAACTGCCAGGCTATATTAACTTTGCCAAACTCTTCTCTAACCACAGCCAGCCAGCCAGCCAGCAAGCCTGGAGCCGAAACACCTTTTGATATGAAACCAAACATTTCTTTGCATCAAACCACATTTACAAACTGTTTTTCTCACCAAACCCATTCACAAGCTAGTTACAGTCCAACCCACATTCCTCTAGGAGAGGACCATCTGACTTGGCCAAAAATGGATCAATCCTAACCCACAGCAGGGAAAATATGGAAGCAAGTAGAATTGACCACACAATGATGATTGTGGGAGTCCTGTTTTGTCGACCCAGCAGACCCTTCAAGAATGGATAGAGGTGGACTATCACCCAGAATGCAAAGAATAGCTTACCAAACAGAGGACCCCATGACTCGTATCCGTTGTTGATTGCATTGGATACACCGGCAACCACTCCTACCAGGTTTATTATCAAGAGCGTGGTTGGTGGAATGAGCAACGTAGTCCACTTGAATGCATACAGTTCTGAAAACTCATCATCATCCCCACCTTTTGATGTCACAGTGAAGTTAGTATCAACTCCAGCTAACACCTTCAGCAGTCCTTGGAACACAGCAAACAGATGTGCTGAAACACCTCCAATCACCCAAAACTGTTCATTTCTCCACCACTCATCAATACCAACTCCACTCCATCTCATTTCCAGGATACTTGTTGCAAAAATACATATGAAAAGCGACAAAAACCACAAGCTTGCAGAATTACTTAGCTGCATTTGGACAATGAAGGGCAAAAAAAATTAGGCATCAAAGGAACTTGAGAAAATGCTTCATGATCAAAGAAAAGGAAAATTAAACTTGAGAGCTCCCAAGCACAAGTATTAGGAAATAAAAAATAAATGAAAAAATTTGATGCCTTCATGCCTGGCATTGATAGAATAGTTGTGGATCACATACCTCTGGAGTGATAAATTTGCCTGTAAGCAAGCACACCGCGGGTAAAGTACAATAGGCCAGAAGTGGAATAGACGTCCATGGATATACAGTAGCATTAATGTATGACAGACGCTCCAACCATTTCAGACCACCACCATAACCATACCAGATAGGGCAATGCCTACTCAAAAAGATTTCAATCGAACCAAGGGCCCATCGAAGGACCTGGTGGAGACGATCAGAAAGATTAATGGGTGCTGATCCCTTAAATGCAGGCCTTGCTGGTATACAATATATGGAACGCCATCCATGACAATGCATTTTAAAACCAGTCAAAATATCCTCTGTAACTGAACCATAAATCCAACCAACCTGGAAGAAGATACAAAGAAGAGGTAAACGAAATGTGGAAGATGACTCTCTCGTAGGATTTAACAGTGTCCAAAACATCCTTTTACCTCTTTTCCCCATTCTGTTTTATCTTCGTAACCACAGCTAATTACATGGATGGCTTCTTTAAGTAGAGAGGCTGGGCTAGCACTCTTTAGAGTCCCTCCATTCTCTATCAATGTAGATGCAACAAATACAGGAGACTGCCCAAACTTCTTTTCCAACTTATGCTCAGGATTCAGCGCTAAATTTTCTTCTTTAACCCCTGCATTTAAAGCTCTTTCCAAGTCAGGGTACAAAATATATGTGTAGGATTCTAAACATTAGCAACTTGTCATTAACAATTATGACAATGGAAGAAATGTGGGTCAAGCTACAGAGTTCACCAACTGCTCAGAGTGAATTACATGGAAGCACATAACTAATTTCTCAACATTTTTTTTTCTAATATCTAATACTCAAAATAACCATTCTTATTGTGCCAATTAGTAATAACTGGGCATGGTATACAAATTATATACTACAATCTGCATCCTAGATACAGCTTCAAGAAAAACAAGATCAACTTTACAAGAGCTTTTTGGCCTAGGCAGTGTGTCCCGCTTCAGATTGAATTTTTAGTGAACTGGAAAAGAATAGGCAAAAAGTTTAACATTTGTTAAACCTATGATAAAGGTTAAATTTGTATCAACAAGGTTAGGTAACAAAGTAACAAGACTATTTTATGATCCATGTCAAAATATATGTTTTACCTGCAGTTCCCTCTTCTACACCCTCCAACGCATACACCTGTACTACATCATCCCTCCCGGAAAGCTTCTGTTTTTTCTCAGATTTTGGCTTGTTAGTCTTCTTCCTTCCAGAACAACAGCACCCACAGTAGGTCCACTTTGGTAAGCAGTTGCATGTCCTTGTTGGTTTTTTCTTTGTCTTGGGAGCATCAAAACCATAAAGTGCCTGCCGCCTGAACACACATCCAGTCCCAACATAAATTGGTCCTTGAATACCATCCAAACCCTTCATATTAATCTGGAGAAGAAGAAATTATCAATTTTAGGCAATCAATACATGACCAAAAGACGCAACAAGCCACTTGGATGTCCAAAGCTAGGGGTGCTTACGTCAAAGAATACAGTGTTTCTGTTGGCATATCTGTCATTCTTGTCAATTCCATCAAACCTCTGTGGGAACTGAACATAGCACACTCTCTTTCCAAGCAAGGGATCCATCATAAAACACATCGACTCTCTGATAGCCTTGCTGTTATTGATGTAGTGATCACAATCCAAATTCAATAGATAAGGTGCATTTGTGAGAACAGCAGAGACTCGGACCTGACAAATAGAAGGGTGAAGGGTCACATGAATAAGAAAAAAGATTTAATTACTTCAACTCCTTCATTTAAAAAACTTTAGAAATTTTCGTTGGTTTTTCACTTACCAAAGCATTCATTGCACCAGCTTTCTTGTGGTGATTGAATCCAGGTCTCTTTTCTCTGGAGACATATACCAAGCGAGGTAATTCATTTCCATCTGTGTCAAGTCCCCCACTTTGGCCAAGAAAGACCTATTGAAAATTAACAGAACAAATGTCAGACTTTGAACTAAATTAACAGTATAAGCATGGTAAATGATGACATTCCAACGAGTTTACTTGAATCATCCCAGGATGATCCCGGACATTATTCCCCGGCCATGGAGTTCCGTCCTGCATCGTCCACCCTTCCTCTGGGACCTTTTGTGCCTTTGCAACCAGAGCATTAATTCGCACTTTGAACTCCTCATATTCTCTCTGCAATAAACAGATTTTTAGTATCATTTACAAGAACTAGTTGAGAAATAAAAGGAGGTTCCTATTTTAAAAAATAAAACCAAAAAGTAAGAGAAGAGAAAAGGAACAACTCGATGAACGATCTCACTACCTTCATTGCTCTTCGCTCCCTCACAAATGATGCCAACACCTTATCTTTGAGATAATCAATCTTTTGAGCAAAATAAAACTCTGGTGCCCGTGGCTCAATGTTAAACTTTTTGCAAAAAGGCACCCATTTCTTAGCGAATTCTGATGTTTCTGACAAGGCTTCAAATGTTAACATGGCAGCACCATCATCCGATACATAACATGAGACCTTGTCAACAGGGTAATCCACCGCAAGAATGGAAAGAACCGTGTTTGCAGTAACCATAGGAGGTTCTTTTAGTGGATCAACTGTGCTCACAAATAAGTCAACTGGAGATAATTGAGAAGGCTGGCCTTCTTTCTCATACCTAACAAACAGATACAGAGGTAAGGCTAGTATATATATTTGCTTCAACAGTTGGAATGCAAGCAGAGTAGCATTCAGAGATGAAGCTGCGTGATTACTAACCTCAAGGATAATCTGTCTAGATAAGTTTCCCTGTCAATAGGGAGCCACTTTGGAAATTGATCAAGAATCCATGAAACAGCAAACCAAATTTCACATATTACAGATATGAGCCATAATGCATAAGCATCATCTACAGGATGCATTACACGGTAGTGGAAAAAAATCCAACAACAACAAGACGAATTAAGATAATCATTCGGTAAGGGTTTATCTGGCTTGATGAAATAGGCAATTTTCTCGATAAAGGTTGTCTTGCCTCATCCTTCCTGATCAAACAACATCAATGTAATTCACCATTAGTAAATTTTACGAGTTTCAACAACTCAAAAACACAGGATTCTAAAAAAGGTAAAAGGAAAAATATTGTGCGAACCACATAAGTAATCATCTAAAAAAGCAAATTCAGTCATTAAAGCCATGACCATATAATTGATGAACTAAGAATTATGGTCTTTGTTGTAAGTATGAAAAGCCTACTCTATCATGAAAATGGTTCACGCCAGAAGAAAAGTGGTAAACAATTTATAGAGTTTAAAGCATTGTTAGGATGAATTTGAAGTGGAAAACATTTTGTGTGCAACCAATAATCAGAAAATGCAGAAAAAACTTAACATCAATACTATTTGATGATTTCACTTTAACAGTTCCTACGTCATAGGGATCAGGGAGAAGACATCATTATGGGAAAAGCTTACAATGATAGATCGTATCCATCTCCATTGTAATCCCAATCTTTGCCACCATTTTCATTCTTCATCATTTGTAACTTGTCCTGCTTATGTTTCCAACTCTCCATCCTCTCCTTCCAAGCTACGCTTCCATAGCCATAAGCAGCCAAATCCTTGGAAGGATCCATGGATCTAGGTTGCACTGTAAATATGACGAGATGGAGTTTCATGCAAACGTAGCTGATTTTCTAAGAGTGGGGAAGAGTTTCAAAACAAATCATTTACCTGTAGTGCTATGATCTGAGAAAGGAAGAGGATGAATCCTTTTGCCTCCACCACCATTACCCATGTATGATGGTACTAGTGCATGTTGTTCAGGAGGAATATCATCAACCTTAATAGCAAACAAGGCGGGATCAGCCACTCATCTTCGGTGACCATGTATTGCAATGAATAATTCAATATAAACAGAATAATGACATTAATTGATAAATTGAATCAATAACCAAGTCCACATATGAATCAACATCAGAAAAATCTCAGGTAAAGAATACATATACACAAAATTAAAATATATAGATAGAGACGTGCATATTCAAGTTACCATTTGACCATCGGTGAGAAGAGGAACTTGAGGCAGCGGTGTATGCAAACCATTAGGAGACATATTGGGTTCATAGGAGCTGCCATAGCTCATGTGGCGGCCATGACCCTGAAGAAATCCAGCCTCGGAAAGGGCATGATGGGAGTCGTGTCCAGAACCCCTCCCACCTTCATAAAAATTGAACTCATTGTCCACATCATCGATATCATCTTCTTCTTCATCCCCATTCACTCTGGCGCATCCTGCACAAATTCACATTTCCACATGACATCTCCAATTGTAGTACAGCATAAAAGTGAATTGTTCTAGTATTTTGTATTTATTTACCCTTGAGACGTTTATAACGAGTTTTGCACTGGGGACAGACTTGATTGCCTTCACGGCGCTCGTACTCATAGCAAGTCCGGCAAACCGGGAAGGCACATTCATTGCAGGCCACAAATAACTCTCCATCGGCGGTCAGCCCAACATCATCACCGCAAATCTGGCAGATCATCTGGCCACTCCCCTGCTGCAAGGCCTTTCGCTGCACAGTATATAAATTTAGCAATTACACGAGTATATATTAACGACAAACCAAATATCCATTCATTAGATTTCAGTTCAAGTACATATTTAGCAGAATAAAATTTGTAAACATGAAGAACTTACAGCATTTTCACCATCGCGGCGGATGACTACGAGCTCATTCCGATTGTGGGAGCCGGCGACTAAACCGGCACTGGCTTCCATTTCTTCTGTTTGTAATCTCTCCTAGAGCACTGAAAATTCCAATATCTAAAGAAAATTTGTAAGGGTGAGGCTGAGGCTGAGGCCGAGCAGAAGAAGATAAACCGACACGTCCCGGAATTATGGTCCAGATCCGCCTACGCAATAAAGTTTACACCCATAAAATAAAAAACAGAGGGCGATCTCTGTGGTATGAGTTTGATATTCAGAAATTGAAATAGAGGAAAGTTGATGAACTGAATTGGCATTTGGCAAGGCAAGGCCAGGCTCCAGCAGCTGGGCGGACCGACACAGCTGTGAGATTTTCTTTCTTCTTTATGGCTTCTCTTTCACTCTCTATAAATATCTGTGTAGGTTTGTGTTTTTGTATGGTCGTCAGTCAAAAGTACTTTGCTTTCTCTCTCCTATCATTCAGTCCTTCCTTCTCCTTGGTTTTGAATGAAAATCAACACAGTTCCTTGGTTTTCCGGTAAATATATACTTATAATAATAGTATAAAAGAGAAATGGGTACCGTAACTATTCTACCCCTATTTCCATACCTGTCTTCCTCTTCTAACTTGCAATCAATAATAAAGTAGTAGTACTACTGTAATTCCTCTCATTAATAAGTAGTAATACTAATTGGACATCAACCCCGGAACAGAACACCTAAAATATTTTTTTAGGAGAAGGGATGTCAATTCAATTGTTAAATCATCATTAGTATTTATTTAGCTTTTAATTAATTGTTTCATTATTAATATCTTTATCAACATCTCCGCCGACACAGCTAATCTTGCCGACACACAGCTAATGCAGTCATAAACCTTGGTTGTTAGAACTTTTAGGAGCCCAGCAGCAATTAATTATTCTTTGACTTCACCCCATGGGATGGGTGGGATGGGATGACTCTCATGTATTCCGTTCAAAATAAAAGTCTAGAAATTAAAACCAGTTTTATTATAAAAAAATTATTTTGATTTTTAAAATAATACTAGTACTATCTCCGTTTTAGTTTTTATTCTTTAAAATTAATTTATAAAATATTAAAATTCAAAATTGATATAATTTTGAAAATAACAAACATTATAATTAGCCGTACTTCATAGCTAGTTTAAAATTATTATATTTATTTGTATTAAAATTAAATAACTTTATATTAATTTTAAATTTTATTATTTCGCGAATTGACTCAAAAAATATATCTTTAATTTTGAAATGGAAAGAGTATTGATTAATATTTTGCGATATTAATTATTACGTTAATTAAAAAATTAAGTAAATTTATATTTTTAAAATTTCACAGTAAGAACAAAAAAATTAGTACTCCCTCCGTTTCTAAAAGATTGTCGTTTTAGAAGAAAAAATTTATTTCGTTTTATTTGTCATTTATAATTTTTTAAGATAATAAATTATTTACTTTCCTATATTATCCCTATCTTCTCTCAGTCTCAAGAAATTGTATTAATAATTTTCAACTTTTCATAAAGAGGTAGCGATGGAATTTCAAATAAATTTTATTTTAAATGATACTCCACTTTGTTAATTTATGTGCAAAAAGGATAATTTTTTAGATCGGAAGTAGTAAATAGTAATTAAGACTAAAAGTATGGAAAAGAGTATTTGTACGGAATATCACTCCCTTGCCAAAAACACGGATTTAAGTGGCGAAGGAACAAATAAGTAGGGGTTAATATTCACTTCTCAATTTTCATTACAATAAATACATAATGAAATTATGAAATGTTAACCAAAGATGGGTAAAAGAATAGTAACAATTGACAAGTAAGTAATCCCGGCAAATAACCTACTGACTGCTGTAGCCTGTAGACGAGAAGGGGAAGAAGAAGAAGAAGAAGAAGAAGAAGAAGAAGAAGATTAATGGTAGTAGTAGCAGCGTATGGGAAAAAAATATATATATTTATTATTATTAATATTAATGATTAATTATTAATGCAGATTGACAGGGAAACAGCTCTGCACATGTGGACTTAAGCAGCCGTCACCTCGCCAAACTGTCCCTCCCGGACCGGGACCCCCTCTGTCGCTCGCTAGTTAATTACTGTATTTAATTGGATTTTTATTATTCTCCTCCCACGCCCCTTAGAATAAATACTAGGAGTAGTTACCAATTGGGTTAAAATAATTTCACTGTTATAACTTATAAGGTACTAAAACTTTCATTTCCAAAACAAGTAGGTGCAGTTTTTGGTCAAATTATTTTCCATGCTTAAAATTAAGAGTCCTTCTAGGAGGATATTTTTTGTTGACATTGTTAGCGATAATTTTATTTTATTTTTTTGGTTTTTTCTTTTTGTAGTACCTCTGGAAAAATGTATAATATTTATTCTAACTGAAATTTTTATAAAAAACAGTGTTTTAGGTGTAATTTATATACATACAATTTTACAGACTATACAGACCCTATTTATTGTATGTATCCAAATTATACCTAAAACACTATTTTTTATAAAAAAAAATCAATTAGAATAAATATTATACATTTTTTGAGAGGTACTACAAAAAAAAATATCACTAACAATATTAACAAAAAATATCCTCCTAGAATTAGTCTAAAATAAATAATTAGATCCTAATAATTACTCCTAAGTACTAAATTGTTTGCGTCTTTGGATCATATTTTTAACCCAAATTGTAGCCGACAAAAAACTTATTGCACTTTGATTGAAGATCATATATAATCATAAAACATAATTTCGTGTTCGTCGGTTCAACTATTTGTTTGTTTCAGTATTTTTTTTATTTTTATTTTTGCAAGGATTACAACTTTAAAACTATTTTTTTATTAATTCTAATCTTAAAATTATTAATTATATGATTTAATAGTCTTTGTTTTTCTTTAATTATTCATGTGATAACTTAAAATAATTTTATATTATGTTTATTTTATTCAGGATTATTTAAAGGGTTGGATAAAAATTTACTATTTGAACTATTATATATACTCTTACCACTAATAACAAATATATCATATTATTATTAGTTTGAATATAGATAGATATGATACGATATATCGGTTTTGTTCATATATTTTTAGTCTTAAATGCTAGGGATTATAATATATAGTTGGGCATGGTCTTAAATAATCCCCTTTTCAAGTCATTTTATTATTCGGAACTAATAGTTTCAAATCTATTTTTAAAAATAAATATGAGACTATAAATTAATAATTCAATCCCAAATATAATCATTACAAACAAACACAACATTAACGATTTTATGAGCAAATATTAGCCTATTTTGAGAAACGCCACAACATTATACTTTTGAACTTTTTTATGTAGTAGATTCACTAATTTTTCTTCACTTTAAAAAGAAATTGCTTGAGTAGATTAAATTTAATAATAAACAGCTTGAAAATAATTCATAAATTCTGCATTACAAAAGAACAACATGTGCATCATATATTCGCATGTTCCATTCATGGTTTTAAAATTTGGGCGGAAGTGTCGGTTCAATCAATAAAAAAATTGAATTAATCGGTACTTCGATCCGATTTAAACCAATTAATTGTTTTTGGTCAAAACTTGATAGAATCGGTTGACCATCGGACGAATCGGTGGTTCAACCAGTTAAGTTGACCCAGTGAATCGATTTTAATTATTATTTTTTTGTTCCAAACAAATTTTAATGTTCAAATCAACAACTTTTAGTAATATTGTAACTCAACTTTATTATATTTTAGTTCATAAAAAATGATATTTTTAAAATTTTTATTAATTACTAATAATATATATTAATCACGTAATGGTTCATTGAACCAGTAATCCATCTTACCAATATTTTTTTTAATTTGGTGATCTGAAAACCTGGATTTCATACCATATACATGACATATAAATGTTGATAATAATTAAGAGAATACGAAGATATCATATCAGTGATTGCAAAATCCAACCTTACAAAAAAATAATCTATTTAATTAAATTTACATAAACCTTTGGTAACAAACTCAAATAATAGGTGTCGTGTCAGTCTGTCGGTGACATTGCCAATTGCCAGCCCCAACCCCAATATTCTGTCTTTGGTTTTGGTAGTACTAGTAACGATAGTAGGAATAAAACAAAAGAAGCGATTGGTGTAATGTCTCTCTCTACCACGAAGCTATCGAACTCCTTCTTTTGCTTTAATCCACTTTTTTTTATTCATCATTTACCTTTAAATAATTATATTATTATTATTATTTAAATATGTTCATATAAATCCAATCAGCCGGCTGACTTTGTCTCTTTCTCTCTTAATGCATTGTATTGATTTTTTAAAAAGAAAGTTAATAGACATTAATAATTAAGTTTATGAAGAAGAATTTTTGTAATTTTTATTTAATAGCTCATCATAAATTTTATAAAGAAAAAAAATTGGAACTACAAGCATCAGATTTCAATATTTTTTGAGTATAATTACTAATTTATAACTTTTTTCACTTTGAATATCAAATTATAAATTAGGTTCCCCAAACACAGTCTTAAAAATTGATTTATCCCCTAAATTAAGTCTCATATCAAAGACCAATAACCAAAACAATAAATGTTCTATTATTATATGTGTATTTAATTTAATTTTAGTTACCTTAAACTCATTTAAAATTTTAAAAAAATAGGAAGACTTTATAAACTGATTTTGTAACATCTAAATTATAGTCTCATACCAAATATCAAGGACCAAACGATTTAGTTTTGTCTTTATTATATATGTGCTAGCTAGGGGTGAGCATGGTGCATTTTGAAATTCAAACTGCACCCGAAACCGCTTAGGTGCGGTTTGACAAATTCAAAACCGCATACGAAATTGCTTGTGATTGGTGCGGTGGAGTTTTAAACTGTGTAGTGGGGTTTCGATTTCAAAACCAATTGAAATAACAAAAAGGTATAAGCCTTCAATAGAATTTAACACAGAGCTCACATCGAGCAATTAACTTAGTGACAGAGTCGATAATGGGAATTATATCAAGCATAAAACCAAAGCTCTTTCTTTCAAACATGTTAAATTCACCATCAAATCATAGAACAGTGAGACACATAAAATAATTTTAGTTTTTAATAAAGGAATGATGCTTTAAAACTAAAATATACGCTAAATAAAACAACGGAGACCGTATATTCGATTAGGGCTGAGCAAGTAACCAAATTGGAACCAAAATTGCACCAAAAACTGCATGAACCGCACCAACGGTTATGGCGTATGTGGCGGTTTTAGGTGGGTTTAATAACCAAATTTACAGTTCCGGTTTGGTTACTAGCCAAAACCGCACACATAAAATCGAAACCGCACCATGTGTGTGTGTGTATGTATGTATATCTCTAAGTAAATTCTAAAAATTCTTTTCACTGAACAGCTTCAAGAGAAAACTTGGGTTTTGCATTGTTATTTTCTCACCAATTGAAAGAAGATGTTAGAGGTTATAGAGTCAAAAATTAAGCAATTGAGTTTTGAAATTTCGAATTTGTTTGATGCGTTATTGGAGGGGCTTATAGCTGAGCGTGTTCAAATAAAAAGTAACTTTAGAATTCTACTGTTACAAGACTACTTGCGGGCCCACAACAATTGATCAATTCTCAAATATTAGCCAACTGAAAATTGAATTACCATAAACAAAGCAAATGCCGTGCACTAAAAATAGCTCTAGAAACACAAAAGCTTGGAGTTGGCCATGCCTGTCATATAGAGATACTGTTGGGAATACCTCGACCGGTTACTCCTGGAGCTGATGAGGGAAGAAGCAGTTCATATGGAGGAATGCCAGCACCACATCGGTTTTTTAGATGATTATCCTTATTTCTTCTTTTCACTATCTCTTCTATCTCCTCAAGTTTAGCACAGAATTTCTCAAACAGTTTCACAACTTCATGATCACGAATCCAATGGCTCTGAAGATGGTGTACCTGAACCAAGTACTCTTCATCTGGGGAGTGGGTCGACAAGGTGTCCTGGACAGCCATTACTTTGGTCGCTTGAAGTCGAGTAGGTAAAGACAACAGGAAACTGAACTGAGGGTTATATAGAAATTTCTCATATTCAGGATCATCTTCTTGAGGGATGAAAGTAGAATGTACTAACTATAGTGCGTTTTCTCAGTTTTGCTTGAAAAAATCTAAGCCAATTTGACGGACGTTTAATTTTATTAACGGAATATTGTAATTTCAAAATTTTATTTAGTTCAATGGGTAATTTAATTTTTTAAAAGTTTAATGGGGTAATAAATAAAATATGCCAACTCCAGTGTGATTTTTCATTAGTTTTACCGTTATTTTAAAGTTTTTCAAAATCATAAATAATGTTCTGGTTCTAGTTAAATTATAGTTTTAATAGTTTTTTATAAATAAAATGAGGAAGTTTTAAAAGGTGTTTTGATATCACTTAAATTATAGTCCCATACTAAATATGAATGACAAAAAAAATTTAGGTTTTCTTTATTTTATATATATATATATATATATATATATAGATAGATTTAGTAAAAACCTCCATAAATAAATACCTTTGGGATCGATTTTTTTTTACTTTAGCAAGATTATTTATTTATTAATAAATAAATAATTTATTCATTTATTGATAAGTTAATATTTATTATTTTAGAGGAGTTTTTCAATTTATATATATGGTAGAAAAATTAAGAGATGGAGTAATAATTAATGTATTAATTTGAGTCTAGAGAAGGTAAAAATAATTGGTGAAAAGAAAAAAACAAGTAATTTTTGATGCATATTTATAAAAAATGTCTTTTTTTTAAATATTATTGATTGATTGAAAAATTTAAATTTATTGTATGGGCGTTATTATAAAAAGTTCATCAATATATGAATTACATATATAAATTTTTGTATGAAATTTAATAATTATTAATTTATATTTTCGTCGGGCTTAAAGATTAAAAAAAAAATTATTAGTTAATACATTTAGCAAGGTTATTAGTTTAGTACATATACTCAAGTCGGATCAAAAGAAATTACTTATGTAAGTGAAATAGTTATTACTTTATCGAACTTTAATTTATCCGGGTTTTACTTTATCCGAAAGGAGACTCCAAATCAACGAGAAAGAGTTCTACTAGGAAATAGGAGCTAGGAATTCCGAAATTTGGACCCGTAACCCGATATCTCAGTTTGTATTTTTTGCCCCGTAAAAAGAACAAGGGAGGCCAAATAGAATCCAACTCTTATCTTTCATTATTAGGGTTCCTGGTATCATCGTCGAATCTTTCATTATTAGGGTTCCTGGTATCATCGTCGAACCACTGCCTTCGACCAACATCAACAGCTGCAGATTGCCGTCGTTCTCTTTATAGGTCTGTTCTCTATCTATGCGTACATGTAATATTCAAATTGGCTTTGATCTTCATCATACAACCTCTGGAACTAATTTCTTCTATGAATTTTCACGAGAAGACTTGATAATGAATTGGAATCGAACTTTTGGTCAAGATTGCTTTTTATTTACATATTAAATATATATGATCTTATAAATATAATATTCATAGATCTAGATTGTTGGTATCACATGTTATTATGAGATCGGACCTGTCATCCTAATAGAATTGTCCTTAACTGCTGTACATTGAATTTTGTGCATTTGCTTACACTTTCCAACAGTAAGCAAGATAAAAAATAACCTTACGTACTTTGCAATCAATCTAATTATCTAGTTGTAATCAGGTTGGCCCCAGGAGCTTCTCTTAAAGACATGGTATATTCTGATGGTTGCTGCACCGAGACTAAAAGAGGCGGTTTTGATTCAGTTATCCAGCTGTGTGAATATGACCAAATTACTTTATCTAGAAAGAGGCTAAAGGTCTCAGAGTTGGTACACCGTGATTTGTCTTCACATATATGTGAAGAACCCAGTCATGATGCCGCTGCATCTTCCATGGAGCTGAGCCATACTTGTTACGGTAGTATTCATAATTCTTCATCTTGCTGCAATTGTGAGGATGATGTTGGCTTGAACTCTGGGGTGGAAATGAGCTGCCAGTCAAATGGCGGTGATGAAAACATATCCCATCAATCTAATACCGGAGGGTCTTCCCACCCAATCAAGACATATACCGGCTATGCCTCTCCGGCATTTGTGAGTGCATGGATGTATGTCAATGAACAAGGTCAAATGTGTGGCCCTTACATTCAGGAGCAGTTATACGAGGGTTTATCTACTGGTTTCTTACCGGATGAGCTTCCTGTGTACCCCATTATGAATGGGAGTTTAATCAACCCTGTGCCACTGAAATACTTTAAGCAGTTCCCCGACCATGTCGCCACTGGCTTTGTATATTTACATGCGTCTGTCTCTGGAGTTAAGTCACCCACAATTTCTCACAGCAACACTGAATCAAACAGACAAGAGTTTGCTACAACAAGTGTATCTTACAACTCGCAGTCAGCATTTCATTCATATTTCAACAATAATAATACTAACTCCAACCCGCAGAACCCAATTCCTGGTGCAGCTTGTTCGAATATGCCATACATGCCAGTGGTAATTGAACTTTATTTGGCTCATAATTTTGCGAACACTCACAAAAAATAAGGCTCTTATATGTTATTTATGAATTATAGTTGGATTAAATGTTTTTAGTGTTGTGCATTTCAATAATTTGCTAACCCTCATCCCTTCTTATCCTTGTAAAAGCACAGTCAGGTGAAGAGTCTTGTTGGCTGTTTGAGGATGACGAGGGGAGGAAACATGGACCACACTCTCTTGTGGAACTTTACTCTTGGCATCACTATGGATATCTTCGCGCTTCATTGATGGTGAGCCTATTGTTGGTATACCGATACATAGTTTTTGAATTTATCCTGATATTCCGAATCAAGTATGTCCAATTGTTTGACATGCACCATTAATTTTTTGTATAAAAAGTCAAGGTGAACAGCTTGCCAATACTAAACTTACTACGCTGTTGTCAACAGAGTCAACACAATTAAGTGTGTCCAATGGTTCGACATGTGCTATTAATGTTTTGTATTAAAAGTCGAGGTCACCAACCTGCCAATACTAGAGTTTCTGCTATGTATATATATATATTCTTTTTCTGGTTATCCTGGTCTTACATTGTTTTATGATTCTAATGTGCAGATTTGTCATGCTGACAATAAGTTTAAGCCCTTCATTTTAAAATCTGTGATAGATTCTTGGAGAACAGCTGGACGTGAAAATGTCTATATATCTGACGACAAGGTCCATGAGACTGGCCCTTTGTTGAGCTTCATATCTGAAATTTCTGAAGAAGTTTGCTCGCAACTGCACTCTGGAATCATGAAAACAGCACGTAGAGTTGTGCTAGATGAGATTATTAGCCATGTAATTGCGGAGTGTGTTGCCTCAAAGAAAGCCAACAAGAATCAAAAGTTGGAAGTGATCAATCAGACTGTCAAAACTAACATGGTAATGGATTCATGTCCCATAGAAATAATGATACTTTAATCTCTACTCTGTTCTACTTTTAGAGAGAAGAAAAAAGGTGGGTTTTGGTGAGAGCCTCAAGTGGAGGAAAGGACTGTGCTCTTCTTTCCTTTTATTTAGGAATTGGGAAAGAAGGAAAAACGAAATTAATTAACTTCCCCCTCTTATTTGGGAGGCAAGAACAAAATCAAACAAGCATAAAACATTGCTAGAAGTTTGTATTACATCATTAAATGATTTTAATGTCTTATTCTTTTCACTTCATTTCTTCCAACTTTTGGAGAGAACGATTAAAATGGGATGAAATGATCCAAATCCTACATTATTTCCTTTTCCTTGACCACGTTCACTCCATTTTTGTATCTATTTACCATTTCTTTCCATACAAATTAACTGTACTTATTACTTGTCAAGGGAAAAAAAATTAACTGTTATTGATATTATTTTGTGGTTTTTGTGTGAATAGAGTGAATCTTATCAGGTGAAGGACTCTGTTGCTCTGGTGAGTGAAAAAGCAGTATCAAATAGTGTTTCTGAGCAAAATCCCCCAATTAATAGAAGTTGTACAAGGTCTCTATCTTGCATGAAGTCTGTTGGAAGCGCTGAGAACTTTTGGAATGCATGTGTGGTTATCTATCGGATGCTTTTTGACTCTTCAATGCAAGTTATGTGGAATGCTGTCTTTCATGATTCTATAGTGGAGTATTCTTCTGCCTGGAGGAAGATTAAACTGTGGTCTGCCGATAATGCTATTTTTGAACATAGAAATTTACTTGAACAGTATGCTGGGGTGGTGGAAAAACTACCTGTTGAAGCTGTAAGTAGTTGTAACCTTGCTCTGCTATATTTTTCTGCTTTCCTTTTGTATGTTTGTTGTTTGAAGTTTGTCTCCATGCTCAACAGTTGCGGTTAGAACAAGAATCTAGTGTTGGTGAGCTCGATTGCCCTCCTGGTTTTGAGTTGCCGAGGATGGCATCTAATGAATGCCCCCCGTCACCTTTGGTTTCTTCACGCTCTTCCGAGGGAGTAAAGTCATCTAGAAGGAACCTTTTAAGCATTTGTCAAACATACGATGACATGGAATACATTCTGGGAGGTATAGAACACGATCTCCATTCATCTGCAATGACGGTTTTGGTCCAGTATTTTGAAGCCATTGTGGATGAAGAAGTAAAGCAAATACTTGGTTCTCTAGAAGATGACCAATTTAATGAGGTAGTTTTTTAATTTAGACCCGAAGAAGCTCATATTTTACACGGGTGTCAGATTTCTTCTGATGCTTCCTTTGAATGGCCATTATGGTAGTCATATTTTTTTTTCAATTTGTACGAGTATAAAGAAAAGTTAAATTATCTTTTCAGGTGGCCGTTGAGCCTTCTGTGCAACACAGCCATACAATAAGCGCGAATGGTTCTTCTGAGACGCAACTTGATTTGAAGATAATTCCTCCTGACAATTTTCAGGCTTCATCACAATTAGCAAACCAGGGCCATCAGAACATTGTTGCTGCATGTGAAAATTCTTCATCGAACTTTTTGTCCAGAACACTTCTAAAAATGTGCACGCATTTAACTGATACAGTTAGGGATAAAGATATTGATGAGCTGAACCCACCTGGATTTGAGAACAAGTCCGAAACCCTTGTTCCATTACAGATTAACAAAATCCGTTCCTCCAGGTCACATGAGTGTTTTCCAAAGATTGCAGTATACGTTGCCTTGGCAATGTGCCGGCAGAAGTTACACGATGATGTACTCAGAGAGTGTAACTCCTTGTTTATTGCTGATTCTCTTAACAAGTTTTTGGTACCATGGTGTTCTTCAAATAAACGCTGTAAACCGGACTCTATGGAGGTAGGATTTATTGATTTCTTACTTTTTTCCCCCACTTCTTCCAAAATTTCTTGGAGTGTTGTCAGAGTTGTGTGTGTGTTTTAGTCTTTTTTTTAAATGTGGAGAAAGGGGTTGGTTAGTGGCATGGTTTTCTCTTCTGATTCTTATTTGATTCTTGAATCTTTATTCAGAAGGGATTAAGCAAGACAAATGAAAAGAAACATGGTAAGTTTCTTGCTGCATTTGATAAGCTTAGCGAAATATCAAGGACTGATCACAGCTCAGGACCTTCAGACGCATCTTTGGTGACTGGGAAGTATACATATTACCGCAAGAAAAGGTTGACAAGGAAAAAGTTGGGATCTTTTACTGAGTGGGCAACCTCAGAAGACATTGGATCTCAGAAGCAATCTGTTGAGATGTCAAGGAAACGGGATATATCTGGAGATGCAACTAAGATTGCAGAAGTTGAGGCTGTAGTTGAGCCTGCAAAAATTGGACCAGATAATAGCATGATTGAATCATGTAGTGATGCTAAGAAGCATGATATGCATGGTGAAAGCTTGACATCTCTTCACTCAACCAACCAGAAAGCAGTGAAGGCTGGTCGTGGCGTTCAAGGTATTTCATTTGCACAAGTAAATGTTATCTTTCAGTTTTAGAGATAATCTTACGTCAAACAATGATAATTACTAATGTTTTGTCTGGCTAATGCAGTCAATGAAGGGGATGCAAGATGTAGCAAAGAGTTTGTCTCCGTTCTGACCAAGAATTTTAGTAAGGTTAAGGTTGCTAATAAGAAAGGCATGGAAGTTGAAACTCAGGAAGTGAAAGACAGGGAAGATGAAACTCAGGAAGTGCGTACCGGGGATTATTCCGAAAAGCTACTAAGATGTGAGTATCATTTTTTTTGCCCTGTTCCATTTTTTTTAAAATTTCCACTTTGATTGCTTTGTAGAATAGCTCACTAGCTATTTGATCTCCAATTATTTGTCTTGCACTTTACCTTTTACTGTCTCCATGGATTGTCTTTTTTTTGTACACAGCAGCTAAGGTTTCAAATCTGAAAAGAAAGCATGCTGTGGATAATATTGCACGCTCTGGAAAAATTCCAAAAATAGTGAATGGTGCTGCTAAGCTACCATCATGTAAACAAGTTGTTTTTCAGAAAATCAAGAGCAGTAAATCCAGAGCATCAATTCCCTGCCCCAGATCTCACGAATGTGCCCGATCTTCAATCAATGGTTGGGAATGGCATAAATGGTCAATTAATGCAACTCCTGCTGAAAGAGCTCGTGTTAGGGGAAGTCGTCATGTTCATGATCAAAATATGCATTCAGAGAGTAGTGGTTCTCAGTTTTCAAATGTTAAGGGCATATCTGCGAGAACAAACAGGGTTAAGTTGCGCAATCTTCTTGCTGCAGCAGAAGGTGCTGATCTTTTGAAAGCTACTCAGCTGAAGGTGAAAGAAGGATTACATTGCTTCTGTTTTTCTTGCTCGTACTTTAATTGCTTAATGTTTTTCTTTCTTGTTAGGCACGGAAAAAACGTTTACGTTTTCAACGTAGCAAGATACATGATTGGGGTCTGGTTGCATTGGAGCCAATTGATGCAGAAGATTTTGTCATTGAATACGTTGGAGAACTAATTCGACCTCGTGTAAGATTACAAAATCTTTTTCCTCACTATGTCCACTTTTTAATTGATAGCAAAAAAGAAAATAGGAAGTCCATGATGGCAACCTTTTTGGACAGCCTAGTGGGGATGCATTGCAACTTGCACCATGAACTTGAAACCCCTCCTTACATTCTCCAACCGAAGTTAGTAACTTAGGGCTAAGTGGGGAGCCCAGTCGGCGGCTAGGAGATTGGCCAGGATGTGTTCACCATGAACTTAAAATCCTTCCTCCTCAATTGTTCACAACATGTGTGATGATTGTCACTTGTGATGTGTCACTTTCATCATATACAGCTAGGTTGTAGTTGATGCTTTATTTTTGTAAATTTGCTTGATTATTATGAACTTTTAGTCCTCTTTGTTTTTGTATGCTGAGTATTGTCCTTTACACCTTTTTGTGAAGTTGCCTTTACATTGTGCTGTATTTGATTCCATCAGTTTTCTCCCCCTTAAATTCTGCAGGTATCCGATATACGTGAACGCCATTATGAGAAGATGGGAATTGGAAGCAGTTATCTGTTCAGACTGGATGATGGTTATGTGGTACGTGAAGCGTGATAGTTTTAGTAATAAGATTACCAATCCTATGCTACATATTTTGACTAGTTCATTGCTAGGTTATCTTACGAGCTATTTTCAAATGTACTTTTTAGCTATTTATACTGCCTCCGAAAACATGGTTACCTAAAAATAAATGTGAAAATATTTTGTAAATTAGGAACCTCTTTATCCAGTCTTTAATGGTTGACCTAACCTTTTTTATCCGATTCTGCAGTTTTTAAAAAATATATCTTGAATCTGTAAGCTGTAGAACTTCAAATGAGCCCCGAGTAGGGAAACCTAAATAAAATACTGAAACCTGAAATTTTCTTGTCTACAGCAATCCCCTTCAAGGAGATAGTCTGATATTAATATAATTAGATGTAAAGTGTTATCGCTGAGTTACCAGTTTTGGTGTAAGTTTGAAAGTAATATTTCATGTTTTCAACTAGGCCTTTATGACGATGGACAAAATTAAAACAAATTAATCTTTTCTTCTTTCGTTTTATAGATCTTCTATTAATTCCAAGATACCACGCCTTCATTTTGATATGCCAGGATCCCATGTACAATTGAACATATTGATAATTGTTTAGCAACTTCTTTTCATTTAAATTTTTGAGGTTTGGGAGGTGGTTGTCTGTATTTCATCTTCCTACAGTTGGTACTTAGTAGGTTATCTTCTATTAGGTGGATGTCTGTTTTATGATTATATCAGAGTTTGCAAGTTTATATCAAGCTGCCAGCTACTGACCTTTTGAAAGCTGCATTAGTCATGCACTTCATTAATCAATTTAAGGTTATACCAAGATTTCTGTTAATTATTGTGATGAAAATGATAGGCTTGGAGTACATAAAGGAAAATATTATAACTTTATATATGTTTCATTTCTGTGCAGGTTGATGCTTTCTGAGCGTGGTGGGATTGCCAGATTTATAAACCATTCATGTGAGGTAGCTGCATCAAGTTATCAGTGAACTCTTTACTTTGATGTAAAAAGTGTGTGGTGGTTTTTAATTTGGAGTAAACTCTTGCAGCCTAATTGCTATACCAAGGTTATCAGTGTTGAGGGTCAGAAAAAGATTTTCATCTATGCAAAACGGCATATTGCTGCTGGTGAAGAAATCACATACAATTACAAATTTCCAGTGGAGGAGAAAAAGATACCCTGCAACTGCGGTTCTAGGAGGTAAGGCGAATTGGAATTTGTGGCTGTTAATGTCATTCAATTGTGGTTGTGTAATTGTATTATTTTCTAATTTCTGGGTTCTTAAACAAGGGTTGACCAGTCTTTTAGAATGCATTTCAACGAGTTTGTTATTGACACTGTTATAAAAATCCCCGCCTAGGCCCCGCCTAGGCGCTAGGCCCCCCAATTGCCTCACCTAGGCTCAAGGCGGCAAAAAAATTAGGTGGGGCCTATGCAGGGTCTATGCGGAGAGATTTTTTTTATTATAATAACTACCCAAACCAGATCTCGATATATTTATTTTTTTAATGATTTACCATATTCATAATACATGGTGTAACATATCAAATCACAACAAGAAGTGAACAATATCAAGTCAAAATGGATAATTTTATTATAGTTGTAATTTTTTGAACTTGAACCAATTTCAAATTATATAAATGATGATACATTTGTAATATTTAGTTTAATTCACTATAATTCTTAAATTTATGTTTAGTTTCTTAAGTTTTAATATAGAATTAAATTAAGTGAAATTTTAAATTTTATTATTTAATAACAATCTTGTTTATAAATTTATAAATAAAACTAATATGTTAAAAATATATTTGAACTTTGAACAATTGCATGTTTGTTTTTGAATTTTGACATTAGCGATAATATAGATGTGCTTGATCTTTAAGCAAATGTTTTTTTATTATTTTATCATATATTGTTTTGTTTTATATTATTGTTTTGTTTGGATAAGCGTAAATTAAAATATTAAAATTGGCTTAAAATAAAAAATGCCGTCTAGGCCCCCTAGGCGCTAGGCCCCCCTGGCCGCCCGCCTAGCGCCTTTTAGAACATTGGTTATTGAACTGATGAAGAAAAATAGATTTACAATTCGAAGCCTCTAGAAATTTGGTATTCTTATACATTCCTTTTATACTGAACCTGAACTTTCTCCGAGGCATTATGGATTTCTGTACCTGAATTTTGAATTAGTAGATTTAATCCATGAAGTGAATTCTGAGTTTGTTTTTGGGTAAGGCGGGCGGGGTGGGGTGGAGTGGGGGTGGGTTTATGTTTTGATTTTTTTGGATGCATCATATTTATTTATTTATAATTATTTATAGTCACGAGAACGATATTCTCAACTTTTAATTTTTAAGTTTCTGTTCAAGTAACTTTTGATTTCTTTGTTGGCACATCTAGATATAGTGTCCTTTAATTCTGTTAAAGTGTTTCTCATTTCTGCATTTTTTCCTTATTAGCCTATGCTATCAGTTGTACATACCATGACTATTCCAATTTAGATGGCAATATCAAATTTGAATCCTTTCTCTAATGTGAACTGCAGCCAGTCTGATTAAGCATCAAACCTTTTTGCCATAGTTTCTCTCAATAACCAGTTTGCCAAGTTGAATCTGAAAATTCTAATCATTGATTCTGACAAAAACCATACCCATGGTTACCATTGGTTCCCACTTCCCATAAAAAGTTTGTTTTTGGGAACACAATGCCACACCACCCATGAGTAAAATTACCAAATTCATTTTGACCCAACCCACGGTGTCGGTCCCCATGGCCATTCATACTAACTATTAATTATATAATTATTAATATTATTAAATATTATCCTTATCGTAGTCAAAGTTGAAAACATTTTTAAGTTGATAGCCTTTTTCTATTCTAAGTTGCAAATCTTTTCCTATTGTAAAAAGGATAGCTTCGTAATATTTGTATTCAGGGTGTGGTGGCATAATTCTCTCTTTCACGTTATCTTTAAATCTGGTACTCTAAATATTTAAAATTCTATTGGTATATTATTACTTTCAAGTTGGGATTTCTTACAAAGTTTCTTGTGATATAAACATTTTTCTAGAGAAAAATTTGTCAAAATTAACTGGTTGGGTACTTGGGTAATGGGTAGTTCACTCACAAGTACCCAAACCATGGGTATTCAGCCCTACCAACACAACCCATTTGTCAGGTCTAGTTGATTCCTAGTCTCAACAACTTTGTTTGTTTGCAATTTCAGCTCCCTATTAACTATGATTATTTTCTCTCTAGGTGTAAATCGATCACTGAATTAAGAAGCTTTATTAGGAGTTACTATCCTGGTATGTATATTGATTACCTTACTGCAATTCACTTGTATATTTGAATCTTCACTTGATCTTATTTGTTTTCTGTTCTATTTCACAGGCGATTCTTTTGCGCTTAGGCTGCATTGTGACATAAACGACTATCATAGGTTTGTAGCTGTTACCACTTACCATTGACCAGTTTCTTTTGGTTCTTCGTCCTGAGGGTACTTTTTTGTGGTCCCTAATATGCGTAGCCTCTAAATTCAATAGACCCTTGTTAGTATAGCCACTTTGAGACAAGCTAAATGTTTGCATAACTTTTTGAGACAACTATAGTATTATATGCAATCTCTCACCAAATTGCATTCCTCAAACACATGGTTAATGCTTCTGTGCGTTGAATCTAATTAGTGATGATTGTGTTTTCAGTTTTCAAAGCAAATAGTTTATTTTTGTGGGTTTGTAGAAGCAAGCAGTAATGCGACACAACTGGATAAGAATGCTTGAATTGAAATGAGAAACTGGATGTTATTTCAATTACCTCTAAAACTGTCTAACGACGTTTTGAACCCAGCTCACGTACTGCTTTATTTAAATGATTTTCGTGCATTAACTAGCAAAATCAAGTCAATTATTAATTCATATATTCTAGTAGACCAGCGCATATAAGATGGTGTCTTGTTCTAACTTCTATAGAGATATAAATACTGTAGATTTGATTTAAATTATTCTATCTATTTCATGTTCATTCTAAGAAATGTCATGCAACAGAGTCAATTTTTGAAACTATGAACACAAAAAATGGTGTATCCTCTTTATCGATGAAAATTTTATGAAGACAAATTTTTTTTTTTTTCTTTTTAGATTATTTCGATCCTTATTTTTTCTCCCTTGGCCTTTTGTTAGTTGGGTTAGGGTTGAGAGAAGGTGAAAACTGACCATATTGTGAATTTAAATAAGTTGACAAAGGAGATCTGCAAGTCTATAGACTATAGCTATGCATGTGAACAGTGAACAGTGAACAATGAACTTAGAGTCGGTAAATATGCCAATATATAGAGCAGAAAAGTTATTGACAGTTAATTTTAATATCCTCCATTGGAAGCAGATACATATTAAATAGAGTACATTTAAGGATTTCCTGATTATGTGCCTGTATCATTTGCCCTTATCGAAATGAAAAATAAGGTCATGTCACTAGAAAATGGCTTTTCCCATGGAGTTCTGGTTGGGTGGTCTTACCATTTATACACTTCTCCTTTGCTTGATAACTTCTTTTTAATGTTTCCCGAACATGAGCATTTATATCAGCCATACCCAACAAAGTTTATGCCCACTGTCGAGGAGTGTCCGTGGGATCTGATTGACATGATCTAGTTTGATGAAGAACAAACAATATTTCCATCTGATTTAATGTTGAATCTGGTTTGGGGATAAGAAAGAAGAGAGGTGGAGTGTATTCACATGTTTGTGACGGATTGAGAATTATATTTTTAAGTGCTCATAGAACCCTGAATATTTGCGACGTCAAATTCCATATAAAATAGTTATTAATGATGTCACATTTATCTTTTTTCAGGTTGTGTCACTGTCCTCTCTAGGCAGGATGATGATCCTATGCTGATTTTTTGCATTGGATATTTACCTTGTCAAAGATGATCAATGACAGACTCATGTGCAAATTCTTGTAGATATTTCTGAGTTGCAGATGAGTTTCTCCTCTTGAAAACTGTAAATCGGTCATTCTTTTATTTATGCTTGTAGCATTTTTTGATATTACTCTTATGTACAGACATGCCCTTATAACATCATTCTTTAATACCAAATATGAAATTGAATATATTGTACCGATAATACTTCTCTTTGTTATTTTCTTCCATTCATTAATTAAAAACTATTTGTACCCTGGGAATATTAATTGCTTATAGAGGTTGATTAGTATCTTCCCCATTAAAATATGAGATTGTGTAAAACCTTGGCCTGTTTAATATGATCAAAATATAAAAATTGTTACCGCAACAACCAGGCTAACTACAATTAAATATTCCCTCAATCATCATGCTTTCTTCTATCGGATATGGATGGGAATGTTTGTATATACTTCCACATCTTCTAATTGACCATAGTTGTCTGTGCCAGGCTTGGCCTAGCTTCAAATTACTGAAATACTGGACTAAACAAAATAAGATGGTAGATATTAAGTGCAAGGTGTGTGATCGGATTTTTATTAAAATTTTGGTCTATGTAGCTTAACAAACTATGGAGCTTTATCTATTAAAAGTGCCCTATGATGCTTATCAAGGATTGCTCATGACTGAGCCAATGCAAACCCTTAAATGACCTGTTTTGTGTTTGTCCTGACTATGTTAGATTAAATGAAGGCTGATGTCGGAAAGTATCATGGAAATGATATTTGTGCAAGAGTATTCTGCTAATATTATTTATATATATATGATAATGTGTACTCGATAATATAATTATGAACGATTGTGAATTAAGTTAAAGAACTTCATCAAAGAATATCATGTTTATAGTTTATTTTAGGAGTTGAGATTGCTAACCCAACAGATTTATGAGGATATATCATGACAAATTTATTTAATTTTTTTTGCCAAATGCTTATACATTAGTTAGATTCAGATGATACAAAGTTTAAATTTTTTCTTAATTAGTTACTCTTTCCTTGTCCTTTTTCTTTTTCCACTTTTTTTTTGGCGCAGGGGTAAGCCACTTGTATTCTGACCGACGTTGTGGAGGTTGGTTGGGGACTCTGGTATGTGTTTCCTTACCTATCCCTTACTATTTACATTATATTATCTGGGGCCTATTTTTATGGTTTTAAGTGCCCAACTCGTCAGGTAGTTTGTTTGTATTATGAGATGAAAGGTGGCAACATTCAACAGATAACATCTACTAATAAACCTAAACCAATCGCAAAGAGCCAAAAACCCACAAAAATACCAACCATACTTTAAATAAAATTGGTAATCTCTCGTGTGGATAATAACAATTTCAAAATATTTTCATAATGAGGAAATTGGCATAGGGCGAAAAGCAGCATCGGAGCCTTCCAGTGTTTGCAGCGGCATTGAGCATTCCCACTCGGGCCAAATCTGCAGTAATTGGCCCGTGCAATTCAAATCAAACTTTTTTGATAGATGCAAATTCAACTTATTTTATTTTTTCAGTTGGAAAACAGGAAAAGTAACAAAAATTAGTTCTCACAACAACATTGTTGTGGCAAAAGTTATTTGTGAAGGATACACTACCTCGACGCATGGTTTGAAAAGTCTATTTTTAGTATATTTTACAAGATTACTCCCTCCTCCTTAACAAAATAAAAGATGCTCCTTTAGTCCATTCCAAAATTGGTTATAAATTTCCAGTTCAAAGTATGAATGATAGGAGTTCCTAATTTCGCCATAAAATAATAAGCACTATCATGTCACTAGTACCTAGTATATTTCTACAATTAATTATTGGACATTTTTTTTTGTTTGGTTTTCCTGTAAAAGCATCATTTTAGAAATGTAGTTCAAATTTTGAAACGGAAGGAGTATTTAAATTTGCACAACAATAAGTTTTAAGTAATATTGAAGAAGAAGAAGAAGAAGTAGTAGTGTAATGTTCAAGTCTACAAACATAATAAATAGGAAAAAGTCTCTGCTTATGTGTGGGAGCTTGAATGCAAAACATAATTTATATTCTCCTCTGATTCTTCATAGGAAAAACTATACATGCTTGAATTTGCATGGAATGGGCCTGAACTAAGAAAGAGAACCGGCCTTAGCTCAAATGGAAGAGCAGAAGGATTAGACAATTACTGGGGTTTGTTATCCTGAAATTGCTTGATCCTTAGGTTGTCGGTTCAAATCCAATGCAGGCTGGTCGGTCTCTTAATTTTTAAATATATATATATATATATATATATATATATATATATATATATATATAGATGAGATGATGTCTTTAGGTAAATGTTTTCTTTCTCCATTTCCCCATCCTCCTATCCAAGTTCAGGCATGGTCCTAGTAACGTCAATTTCATCCTATCCAAGTCAGGCATGGTCACTAGCGGTGCAATTTCATACATTTATTTATTATACCAATCTTTGTTAGTACTGATTATCCAATTATATAAATAGATCATTCATAATATTTAGATTAATTTATGAAAAATATTGTATACAATAATTTTTAACCCTTCAAATTTGGACATGAAACCACTCTCAAATTAATTTAGTGTAATGATATTACAATATAACGCCGCCAGACTTTGCTTTTACAAATTACGTGATTGATTGGGTTGAAGTAATTATTATTATTATTATTATTATTATTATTATTGTTATATTCTCAAGTATGGTTTGAAATACAGTAATCATAATATTTAATATTTTTATATTATCTTAAAATTTAAAATTAATACATTACCTTTAACTTCTGAACAAACTATTAAAATTGAGTGGAAGTATTTTTTTAAAAAAAAAAAAAATAAAAAATAATATTTTAGTTTTTGAAATATTTTTAAAATGACTTTTAGGGAGTAAAGTTTTTAGGAAGTACGTTTCACCAAAATACTATGTACAATTTCTCATTTAATTATTAAAGAAAAACTAAAAATCTGTACAGTACGCTTTTATATAATTTTATTTTAAAAAAATTACAATTATGTAATCAAAACATAATTTAACTTTATTGTAAATACTTAAAACTTTTATATATATAAAAAACAATATTTTATTTCACTAAACGTCAGTCCTAAAGTATTAAAAAAGTATTAAGTAGAGAAAATATAATAAAACTTTTATATAAAATGATTAGTATTTTATTTTTATACTAATAGACACTATTAAATAATATATTTTAATTTTGAAGTTATCTTTTAATTTATAATATATTTTATTATATCTTCTAATAATAATACTAAATGATTAAGTTACTCTTCATTTTATCGTATACTTTTAAAGACAAAAATATTTAAACCTTTAGTCGTTATTTCCGTACAGTACAGACTACACCAGATGCCAAAAGGGGACAAAAAAAAGGAACGAATTGGAAAAAAGAAGGAAGAAAGGATAATAATGAGACGCGCTCACGCGCGCATGTATATTTGTTAGATGTTATTTGCAGCTCCGTAGCAAATCCACACACTCGCAGCAGTATCAGTGATGAGTCTGAGTAGTAGACTCGTACTGTAGTAGTAGTTGCTAACGTAGAAAGGAGAAGGACTCTCTTCATCTTCTTCTTCTTCTTCTTCTTCTTCTTCCTCCAAACCATCCATATCCTCCCCCTCTGCCATTTCACCCCTTTTCCTCAAACCCTTGGAATAAATTACAAATACAACAACAAAAAAGAATCTTTCTCTTTCTCTTTCATGCAGATCTCTCTCTCTCCTTCTCTTTCTCTCTCTACTAAATCTACACACTGTCAGCTTCTAGCCTTCTACTGAAGGCCTTCTTATATTTAAATATTTATATATATATACTAGATTATAAATTTCGAGGGGTATATATATTTGGGAAAGGAAATGCAAACACAGGCACTGAAATTACGAAGTACAAGTATAAGAACAAACACAAAATAAAAAGCTTCTTGATAACAATGGGGTCGGAGCAGATCAGATTTCCGCAGCAACAGCCTCCAGCTCCACGGGTATTATCTTCAGATCTGCTGCTACCCACTACATCCTCTTGCATTTGTTCTTTTATCTTTCCTATTTGTATTCTCTAATCCTTAGCACACCCAAAAGCTGCTGGACCATTGTTAAATACTTCTGATTTTCTTCTTTTTATCGCACTAATCACTCACAGAGACCACCGCTTTGTAATTTGTGTAATTAGTGTCTTACGGTTTTCTTCTGTCTGATGGGTTCTGTTACTGGAGTTCAAGGATTTTTTTTGAGGGTCAGATCTGTTGTAGGGAAGTTGAGAAGGGGATAGATAAAAAGTGTGCTAGAGAGAGTGAGAGAGCACTCCTTCCTGACCCAATTCGCATTTTCTGCTTTAAAGCTCTGGGTTGAGTGCACTTTTGGGTACAAACAGGTTTCTTTCTTTGCTAGATCTGAATTTAGATGGCTGGTACCATTACATTCTGAGATTACTTATTATTCACTTCACTTTGCCTTATATTTAATGTTTGGATTACTACTTTATATAAATAGTTGTTTGCCTGCATGTTGAGCAGCTCAGATCTGCTTGACCTGCTTATCACCTGTGTTGTTAAGATAATTAGAAGCCTGGATCTGTTACCCAAACAAGAATTGGCAACCTAAAGACTTGCATCTAAACTGCATTTTGAATCTGATTTCTATCTTTAAAAAAATGTATGAGTATTAAATGCTTTAATCTTTAGTGACTTGTCCTTCTATTTTATTGTTTTCCCCTAGATTGCTTTTTATTAAATGCATATACCTGTCTGTTGAACTGTTTGAATTGTCATTATCCATACATATAAAACTGAATGCGACTGCTCAAATGGATTAATCCATCTCTTTCCATTTCAGTGTCACATCATTAATTTCCAATTAAATAGAGAAAACATAATATATATCAAACTGCAAAGTATTTCTTGAGATTGGTTGACATTTTCAAGTTCTTTAATTCTGCGCGTGTTGATTTTAGGAAATAAATTTTCCGAAAAAAATATTAGGAAAATGTTGGGCCACAATTTTGAATAGTATCTTAGCTAAATTTGACTCTTTGCCTCAAGTTATTTTCTACTGTGCAAAATATTTATATTCTTTAAATATCTTATTTTAATGAAGAATATCCTTACTTGTATGTTATGCTGCTACTCCACATCAGATAGGCTACATGGCTGTCCTTAATATCCCACTGCAGTTTGTTGAATTGCTGGTCTCTTCCCAATAAGTAGCCAAATTCTAGTAGGTGTCTTCCAAGTTCCAACTACACAACTTATATGCTTTAGGTCAACTAATTTGATTCTTATTTCTCAGCCAACAACTAGTTACTCTGCACTTTACTTGCTAGAAGTGCATATAACTTATATCTGATCATTTGTTGTTGCTTTTTCCTCTATTTTTATATATTATTCTTGTCTTTTATGCTTAGCCATGCGTAAGAATAAGGATGTGATTGGTTAGCCTTATTCTTACCCTAAACTTGTAAAGGTAAACTCTAATTTAACTATAGCTTAAAACTGGAATTGGTCCCAATTGTTATTGCTCTGCATGCATGGTCTAATCGAATTTCCAAAATCCTTGCCTAACCGGATGCAAAATATTGAAAAGCGTTTGACATCACTTTTCGAATTCCATTCAATTTAGCAAGCTTGGAAGTGTAGAGATTTTAAAATCTAAATCAAAATATTTATGTAATTACGCAACATCTTTACCATTTTGTAGCCATATTAGAAGTATTATGTTTTTCATTAGAACCACTACCATTCAATAATTTCTTTCAAGCTAGGTTGATAAGTAGGCCATGAGTAACTCAATCAGAACTGGATAGGGAGGTTGAGGGCCTGAGGCAAGCTCCTTAATGGCGAAGTCTAAGGTAGTAAGGTAAGGTGACTACAATATAGCATAGGGGTGATCTGGTTTAAGATATGGTGGGAGGGAATTGATTGAATGGGAGATTGGAAAATCCCATTTAGCATTTGTTTGTAAACATCCAACACTTTCAACTGTGATTTTTTGAGCTGAATATTGCAATCTAAGGTCATCTCGAATTTTGAACTTTTAATCATTAAGTTTGAACTGTATTATTAATGGTTAACTTGAATGAACTCTGGTCTCTTAAAATAATGAACCTTTTGTTGTTGGAAGGAGTGCCTAGAAAGGTGTGCATTTATTTCACAAAATTGTCAGGCTTCAACCTATTAGTAATTTATTACATTCGTTCTTTTAATTTTGAGTGGCAATCTGAAAATTGATTTTTAGTGGTCGAATACTTTGACAGCGAAAGAGATGGGGAGGATGTTGGGGTGGATTGTCTTGTTTTGGCACACAGAAGGGTGGGAAGCGGGTTGTACCTGCATCGCGTATTCCAGAGGCCAATGCATTGGGAAATCAGCCAAATGGACCTCAAGCTGTTGGGTTAAATAATCAGACTACAGCACTACATCCATCTCTTTTAGCACCGCCGTCTTCCCCTGCATCCTTTTCAAATTCTGCTCTTCAGTCAACAGCTCAGTCACCCAACTGTTTCCTGTCATTGTCTGCCAACTCACCAGGAGGTCCTTCATCCACTATGTTTGCCACAGGGCCATATGCACACGAGACTCAACTTGTATCTCCTCCTGTTTTCTCGACCTTCACAACTGAGCCATCAACTGCTCCTTTCACACCCCCTCCAGAGTTGGCTCATTTAACTACACCCTCTTCCCCAGATGTGCCTTTTGCACAGTTCCTTTCATCTTCCATGGATCTTAAAAACCGTGACAAGGCAAACTACATTGCTGCAAATGATCTTCAGGCAACATATTCTCTTTATCCTGGAAGTCCAGCCAGTAGCCTCAGATCACCTGTTTCAATGACCTCTGGTGACTGTCTATCATTGTCTTTTCCTGATCGGGAGTTTGCTCCTCAATGGGACCCTTCGGTTCCTCAAGAACTAAAACACCCAAGGTCTGAATCGGGCAGGTTTTATGGGCTTGATACAGCCAGTGCCTCCAAGTTGTCTCAAGATTCAAATTTTTTCTGTCCTGATACATTTGCACAATTTTATCTGGACCAATCTTCGTTGTCTCAGTCTGGTGGGAGGCTAAGTGTTTCCAGGGAATCTGATGTTTACTCTAGTGGTGGAAATGGGCATCAAAGCAGACAGAACAAAGTTAGCAAACAAGATGTTGAGGAAATAGAAGCTTATCGAGCATCCTTTGGGTTCAGTGCTGATGAAATTGTCACTACAGCTCAGTATGTTGAGATCTCTGATGTTATGGAGGACTCCTTTACCATCACTCCTTTCACCTCCAATAAGCCACATGCGGAGGAAGCTATAGTAACTTTATCAACAGATAACAGACCAAAGGCAGTGAAAACACATACAAACTTGCATTTATGCAATGATTTTGAAGGTGAATTTTCAGTACTAGTATTTATGCACTGTCTGCAAGGCTGTTGAATAAAGCATAGGAAAGATTGGAACTGTCGTAAGACTTCCAAAGTTTGTCTTCTTGTTATGGTCACAAGTTTTGTCGTTTCTTATTATGCTGGTATGAGAGTCCGTTTTTCCCGACTTTCAGACCTTTCCTTCCTATCTTCTATACTAGCATCATTTTCCTGTATGCACTAATGTTCTTTTTCTTATATGATTCAGATCATGGATCACGGAGGCAACTTGGGGATGTTACTGTGAAAACTAAACAGGGTGACCTTATCTTGAGTGACAGTGAAGACATTTTTTCTAAGATGGGGACATCCAGAATCAGCAGAAAGTATCATTTGGGTTTGTCAAGCTCTGATGCAGAAGTTGATTATAGGAGAGGGAGAAGTTTGAGAGAAGGCAAAGGAGACTTTGCTTGGCATGACTAGCAATGGAAGAAAACTGAAAACTGAACAGTGTTCGTATGTATTAATTTGCAAGTTCATATGTATCTTTTGGGGGTTTATTTGATTGATAGGTAAACTAACAACCTTCTCTCTGGTGTGTCCGTCTGTTGGCTTTATCTGATTGGTGGATGTATTATATATATATATTTTTTTTTTTTGGGACTGATCGCTAATGTTGTCAATTTAAGGTTAGTCTTGCAACAAATTATGAGCGTCCATTCGAATATCGATTAATAACTCCAGTTTAATACTGCAGACGGGATAAATGTCTAAAATATCCCTCCTTATATAAATCATCCGTTTGCAATATTAAATTGCGGAGCTTAGAATTTTTTTTAAAAAAAACTTTGGCATCCGCAGTATAATATTGCGGAGCCTAAAAATGAAACCCATCTGCTTTACCAACTGCCCCCTTCAACCTCCACTGCTTTGCACTGCCGTGTTGGTCCCACAATGGGTTTCTTGATATCCTGCCCTTCCAGGCTTCCAGCTGAGATTTCCTCTTTTCCCTCTCTTTCTTGGATGATTTCTTGTTTTAGTCTGTTTTATAACTTACAATTGCTATTTTGGTATCAATATGGTCTTCATGAGATTTCTTGATTGACCCTGTACCCGAATCTGTTGAATTTCTTCTATATTTCCTTTTTGACTTGACGAGTGATGAAATTGAGGCATCTGAAGTAGTGGAAACAGACATGGCTTTTGCTTTCAAACGGGTGTCCATATAAGGTTAAGGTTGTGGTTGTCCACTTGAAGGTTTCAAGGATGCAATAGCTTTATGGTTTGAAAACAACCTTGAAAAGTGATTGGATATGTTTTGGACAGTTGAAGAGGAAATATTAGTGGGATCTGGGGGTGTTGGGTGGGGTTTGGTGGTGGAGGTGGTGGTGCTCTGATGAAGATGGAAGGTTTGTGGGAGCTTTTTTTGGGGAAGATTTTGTGGAGGTGGTTACTGTCACCATGGCTGCCATTGTTTTGTCAAAATGGCTGATAGGTGCTGGTAGGTGATTTGAAAAACTTGAAAAAGGAGGGAAAAGATGTTTCAGCCTCCTCGGTTTAATATTGCAGATGCTAAAGTTTTGGATTTGTATAAGCAGAGGTATTTTTATAAAGAGATGTATTTTAGATATTTATCCGTTCACAGTATTAAATTGCAGAATATTGAAAATTAAAGTGTGGACGGGAGCTATATTAATATATTTGCCAAGTGTGATTAGTCAAGAGAAGTGGAGTATGGAAATCTTGTGTGAATAGTGAATGGATGATGCCTGTGGCTATTACCTTGTGTATCAGAAGTGAAATAGAGATAATGGAGCCAAAGATGTTTAAATTCCATGTGAGCAAGTGGTTGGACCGAGGATATGTGCAATTGTTTTCTTTTTTCATAGCCAACACGGGTCTCTGACTCTAGAACATGACGGATCATCAATTATATGGATGAACTAGTAAAAATCAAACTTGTATCACTAAAGAGAGAAGAAGAGAGGATAGGCCGAAAAGTCACGGAGTGGGGCTGTGAAACCATGACTTTTCATTACCATCCTACTAGTCCAAACCAGCGTGGGGCCATGTTTGAGAATCCAGAAGAAAATAATATCAATAGCTCCATGTTATAATTCTTTTTTAAACAATATATATTAACTTAAAATTAAGAAAAAAAATCACGTATTTCATTATTTTAAGGTCTGATGGGAACAGTGGAGAAATAGGAAGACTGACGCATCTAACCAGCTTGCAAAGTTCAACTGTCCAAGTCGTGAATTATAAAGGTTAGTTTTCACGGGCACCAATTTTATAAACCGTGACTTTGTTCCATCAACTAGGTATATATATATATATAGTTACAAATGTTGTTGCAATAAGACACCATAAGCATTGTCGGGAAAGTTCCATTTCTTTGAGTGAAAAATTAGCACCTACAATTGTTTTTTCATGGCCTTGTCATTCTAGTCACAAAATTCTAGAACAGTTGCAAAGCAAATAAATATTATTGCAGCAATAACGAGCCCAACAAACCTTACAAGACATATTTTTTTGGGGTTTAGTGGGCCCTATCCACCCTATGAATTCATATCTGCATGCTCATCAGATGGTTTGTTTGAGTTTCCTTGTTCCGATTTAATATGTGGTTCATCCATAGATGCTGAATTTGAATTTGAGACCTGATCAAAGAAGTCAAAAAACTGAAACCTGTTAGGACTACATAATGTTTGCAACGCAGAATCGTTGTCAGAGCTTGACCTTTAATGATGCAATCTCTGTGAATGTTGCATCCATTTCCCTTGCATGCTCCCCTACAACATCAACCTGAAAATGAAACAGAAAGATGCGTCACTACTGCAGCCAAAAAAATTGTGTTGTAGAACGCATTGACCCAACAATCAACGTGTATGATGCAGATACAATGGATTAACCTAGACCACACATTCAGGATTACAAAAACCTTGCACGACCTGGTAGAGCTTAACAAATAACGAAGTACTCATTCCATTGCTTTCTAAGCGTCATTTTAGAAGTACACTAGTAGATTAAGGAATCTAATTAATACTCTTAACTAATTAATTAAAACAGGTATAAAACATCAATATTATCCTTGTATGTAAATAAGAGAGAGAGAGAGAGAGAGAGAGAGAGAGAGAGAGAATATAAGGTGTTATTTCATTGTAGTAAAATTAGTCTGAAAGATGAGAGAGAAACAAGTCTGTATTTAATATTTACAGGTAATATGGGAAACTTGGTAATTAGTTCTCCTTTGAATCTGCAAAGGACAGATAGAGGAATGCAAAAAAATCTCTAAAATTACACTTAAAAAGGAATGAAGTGTCAAAATTAGCTTTGTACAGTCTGAAATTAACTTGATGAATCAAGAATCTTAAAATTATGAGCAAAGTAATCTAAAGTCAATGTATTCAACCTCTGACAAAAGAGTGATATATACCTCTGCCCTCATCTATCCCCTCCAGAAAAACAAGCAAGTTTGAAGAAAAACTAGAGCCTGAAGAGGAATTGTTCACTACTTTCTTTTGTGATACAATAAAGGAGGGAAAATTCATCAACACTTTTTACCTGTAAACTGGAGATAAGCAACCCAGTCTGGAGCTGGAGAATCCCATGAACCTGCAGCAGTTTTAAATTACTGGAAATCCCCTTTTCTTCATACTCTACTCATTTTAGATGTGGGCATATTGCTGGGTAATCTAACATCCCAACAAATATGAACCACCCAAAAATTTGAAGTACATAGTGTAGACCAAACTGTCTGACATCTGCAATTAAGGGGTGACAAAAGATGATCTAAAAAAAATTCTCTGCCTAAACTCCAGTTCTACACTTGCTCTGTCTGATAAAATAATGACAAGTCACTAAGTAATCCTAATACGTTGGTGATAAAACCTGATTCTACTCGTGGGTACAATCCAACTCTCCAATGTCCAAATCTCCACCACCCATATAACCAAATGGGCCCCTGGCCTTCCCCCCAATCATTTACCTATGCACAAAAGCAGTAAATACATATGAAGATGAAACACACTTTATTCACCTTTGGTCCAAACCTAGAATCTTACATGACATTTGGCTAGTAAGTTCAATAGATATCATCGTGTGTGTGTTTGTCTGTCTGTCTGTGGTTGGGGGGAGAGGACCATCCAAAGACCTCTTCTATCTCCTATCCATAGGATATATCATTTGAACAGAAGTATGATATACCTCTTCTATATATCATTTGTTCACTTAAAAAATTTAGGAATAATTTCGTAAATGCTAAGCTATCAAAATTGATATAAACATTCTTTTATAGAAAAGTTGAAGGAAACATACCACATCTTTACGCTCAGGTTCAAGGAATTCTCTCTTCACTCTTCCAGACAATGGGTTACTGTAGAAGAAAAATAAGGTACGCTTGGCAATTAGCCATCAAAAGCATAGCTATAAAAAGATCGAATATAAATAGAAGAGATGTACCACTGATCATTGACATCCATGTCAGACTCTCGATCCCACCTTTCATCTTCATTATCTTGATCTTCATCTGCCTAAAAGTTAAAATAATTTTATGAAAAAGTCACTTGTCTAGTTAGGCATACTATAATCTGATACACATAATCTGTTATCATGTAGATATCCATCAAGATGAGAAGAGGAACGGCAAGAACTAAACAAGATTCAGAAATAAACCTCTGGAAGCTCAGTATCAGGTGGTCGCTCCTGGAACTGCACACTTGGAGCATGCTGAAGTTTTGAGAGGTTGTCAAGAAGCTTTGCTCTTATTTCATCCAGTATTTGACGAGAGTTTTTATTTTCCATGTTACTTGGAGCTACATGAAGAGTATAGTCTGGACCAAAGTACTCATAATACTCGTGTTGTGGCATCTTATCCTCAAGTTCTGTCCCAAGTGCTACTCCAGTCTGCTCAAAAGATATATGTATAATAATTAATATAAGGCAAACTTCAATCAGCCTCAAGGTAACCAGGAAATTGCACTTTGCCTCCCAATGGGTTTGAGCACAGATGCAAATAACCATTGCTGTACAAAATCACCAAATAACTAGAAACCACCTTTATGTGTTAAAGTGCTACTTGTTACACGGGGTTAAATGAATATGCAGAAAGTCTATAATGCACCCAACATTATTTCATCATTTCCTCTTTATAAAAACAACTACAAGGAAAAGAAAAATGAAAAATTAAATAAAAATGCTTGAGCATGAAGGTGAATATTTGAATTTTGTTTTGGAAAACCTCCAACTACCTATAATTAGTACTCTCTCCATCCTGCAAATAATGTTAGAAAGAAGGTTCTCCTCTTATATTTGGAACAATTTTCTTCTGAAAATCATGAGGAATGTTAAACCAACAGTGGATATTCCAGAATGAGGTACAACCCATACAAATGACAATTTGAACATTCAATTTTTTGGACAAGAGCAATGACAATTTCAACATTATCTCTTCCATCATATCTCTCACCTCAAAGCAGATAAAAAGCCATTCTGGAGAATCTTCTCTGTTGGTGTATCTTTTTTTAATGAATCAGAAAGAAAGCAGGAAATATATTTTTAAAATATAAAAATATTTTGAGAATCTTAACAGTTACCAATAGTTAACCAAATGCACATTAAACTTCCATTGGAGGTTAACCAAATACACCCTCAAAGTAGAATATTTATGAAGAATATAAAACTACCTCATAGCACCAACAGCGAGCAACATTTCGTATTGTGTAGCCACCTCCACCCAGCAAAAGTAGCGGCACATTGAAAGATCTCATATATCTCACACATTCTGCATGACCTTTAATTGATAAATTAAAACAGCCTAACCTGTCCCCAGATAAAGAGTCCGCACCACACTGTAAGATCACAGCACCAGGCCTGAAGACTTCCATCACTTTGCCCATAACTGGTTTAAATAAGGACTGGTAGCTTTCATCATCAATTCCATCATCTAATGGAACATTAAGAGAGTAATATTTTCCAGTACCATATCCAATATCTCGTACGTCCCCTGTACCAGGGAAATAATCTCCAAATTTATGAAATGAAACAGTCATGACCCTGTCAGTAGTATAAAAAGCCTCCTCGACACCATCACCGTGATGAATATCAATATCAACATATAAAACACGCTGCAATATAAGTGTAAACAAAGAGTCAATTATAAACTTGAAAGCTAAAAGATAATGGTATAGAGGTTTAAATATACATAGGCAGAGTTAAGTAGTTAACATTTAAATAGCCAGCTAAAACTGTCTAGTAATGAAAACTGATAATGTAGTTAAAAAGATAATTGATGCCAATTAACCATAACAAAACTCACTATATTTGGTGTTTTTCTCATGGTTGATCTAGGTTACCTAAAATGTGGATCATTTCAATTCCAGAATGGGAACAGGAACAATTAACTCCACTTACCATGAAAAGCAGTACCAACAGGGGTAGGCTTATAGGAATATTTTGACAAAACTATTCCTATATCATCTAAATTAAAATCACCAAGTAGGTAAAATTGTGATTCTTTATTTCTATTTGCAAATTGCAATGTTTCTTGATCAAAATCAAAATTTTGTAGAAAATTGGATATATATTTTTTTCAAATAACCTTGGATATTGCAAAAAGGACCCCCTTTGTGTATGGGAGTTTTTAGAGAGAGAAAAGAAATGAAAAGAAAAGAAGGGAAGGGAAGAATTCATTTTTTTTTTTCACTTTCTTTACAAAAGTGCGAAAAAAATTTTTGGGCCCAAATAACCCTAATTTTCTCTTCTTTTCTCTAGCAACTTAAACTCCAAGACACCTCCATTTTGTTTTCTCTTCTATTAAAAATTCCAAGATATCCTCCTCCTCCCTCCCTCCTCTCTCTCTTTTAAAAATTCCAAGATATCCTCCTCCTCCCTCCCTCCTCCTCCCTCTCTCTCTCTCTCTCACAATTTAAAACACTTAGTTAAAGAGTGAAGACCAAATACTCAAAATATATTATGGTATTATTTTCCATTTTGGATATCAATATATCATTTAATTTACTCTCTCTCTCTTCACAACACCAATTAAAATAACATTTTTCCAAGACTGCAGTTATCTCTTGATTTTCTTTGGGATATCTCAATATATAGGCTGTGTGTATTGTGTCTGTGTTCACAACATTAAATAGACTTAGTTAAAGAGTGAAGACCAAATACTCCCTCCATCCCAATATATAGGCTACTTACTATTTATAAATTTAGTTAGCATTGTTTTACTTTTATGCCCTTATAATAAATATTCAACCATTACCTTTTTTTTTTTTTTTTGAAGAAACAACATTCAACGTCATTATTTTTATCACTACATTTAATGTTGTTGTATTCTCAATAAAAGAATTCAACTTTTTAGGCTCAATAAATGAATTTGGAATAACATAAACGTTTTGTGATTGGTTGAAAGTTTATGTAGATTAAAAATTCCATCTTTGGTTAAAGTTCTATTTTAATGGTCCGTTACACGTTGATCAATTAAGTTTGAGAGTTTCAGGTGTGATAAGTAATAATTAGATAATTAACTTATTCATTAATTCCATATTAAGGGGTATATGTGAAAAATTTCTGTTAAACTGATTTTTTTAAAACATGTGCCAAAAGAAATCAGCCTATAACTATGAGACGGAAGGAGTAATATATATGCAAAAATCAGCTGTTGTGTGAATATAGGCAATCAGTTGAGACTTGAGAGACTGATTTAAACTCCAATTGAGATCAACTGATGTTAAAACCCAAATTGCACGTACACATGCACTTTCATTCCTTCTCTCTTTCTCTTCACTCTCATTCCGACTGTTACTCTCGAATTTGGAATGTAAGCATTCTTCGATCAAGAAAGACGACCCACCATTAGCATTGTGTGATCTTGAGCACAAATAGGCAAATTATGATAACCCTAGGACTGACATTGGACTAAAGTTATAAAACATAAAAAATAAATAAATAGCCTGGAGCTTCTTAAACAATGACTCGGCATTTATTAACGTGGCATTGTAGTGGGTGAATCCTTCTCCATCAATTACAGAACACGTGCTTATGAAACAGACTATGGAAAGGTATTTAAGGGTGTAAAAATGATAGAACAATAATGGAATTTAATCTTGTTTATAACCAAAAACTTCAGGTACCACCTTACTATATCGTGATTAAAAAAAATTGATTCCAAATATTGAGCAACACAAAATCGAAAGCCCACTGCCTACATACTGAATACTGATGCAGATGTTTCCTTAGCTGGAGCACATGACTATTAGCAAAAGAAGAAAAAAATAAATTTGACCAACCTCATGCACTTTAAGGAGTTCCAGAATTGCTAACACTATGTCATTCACATAGCAGAAACCAGAAGCCTCACATTTCTTTGCATGATGAAGTCCACCAGCCCAGTTTATAGCAATATCACAAGATCCATGGTTTAATTTTTCACTGCGCCACCAACTGAGCCCCCAGCATAAGTCTGACAGAAAGAATAGAGACCATCAAACACAGGGCAGTCTTCACCAACATTAAACCTCTTCAGCTGCCTCAGCTGATCTTGCTGTGTTTCAGGGGTAATGCCCCTCAAGAAAGAAACATAATCATCAGCATGAAACCTGCAAAGATCTTTGTCTCTAGCCGGAATGGGCTTGAGAACATGCATATTTTGCAGCAAACCATAGTGGGCCAAAAGAGCATGTGTCATACGAATTCTGTGTGGTTTCATTGGGTGACCTTGCCCATAATAGTAATTGCCAACCTCTGGGTCATAGAAATAAAACACTTTTCTCTTCACTCCATCTGGGCCAGATGGTAGAGAATTGCCTCCAGTTTCCATCACCCAACCTAAGTAGATTACAAAGTAAAAAAAAACAGGAATAAGAAATAAAGCATTGTTTGTAGTATAGAGCTCAAAAATATACAGGATTTTTTTTATTTTTTGTGGGGGAGGGGCTGCAGGGAAGAAAAAAAATGCAACTAACAGATAAAAAAGAAAGACTAGAGCTGTAAATGACACGAATCGAGCCAGGTTGGCTTAACGGACTCGAGCTCAGGTAAATTTATAGTACAAGGTAATCTAAGTTCAGCTTTAAACAAGTTTGGACTTTAGTTACAAACTTGGATGATTTAATAAAGGGCATGGGTTAATAAGTAAATTTAGTAAAGTAATAATGTTATAACTAATAGTAACTCACACGTGTATAATTAACTATTTAATGAATTTAAATATAAAACAAACCAGGCTTAAGCAAGTTGGGCCCAGGTCCGGCTCAAATGGGACATAAGCTCATTTATTTAGTCGGTGAGAGATTTGTTTGAGCTCAGTTCATGCTAAGAGAATTTGAGAGTTGCATTAAACGAGTGGATCCAGCCTTGCCAGCTGATACATTCGTTTACATCATTAAGAAAATTAAAACAAGCTAAAGAACAATTTTTGACAACCCTGATTAAAATTTGAAGTTAGGTTAACATGGGGGGAAATTAACAAATTAACTTGAAACACAATTGACTGATCTTACTACAATCAAGACCGGTAATAAACAAAATAGTTACAACAAGAATTTCTATTGACAGGTAGTTGGGGCTTCTTAATGGTAATTCTCGAATTTTAAAATGACCTAATAACTCGCACATCCGTTTCGATCCGCAGGCTCAGAATTAAATTTTTTGTAGAATCGGTTTACAAATTCGCCGATGCTATGGATTCTAAGATTCCAACCTTGGATTGCATTTGTATGCATAAACTGTTAATGGTAAGACTATAACATTAAAATTGTGGTTTGAACTAAAAAGAAATAAGGTAAAGATTTATATGGGTAAAGTAGTGGTGGTTTAATTGGGAAAAATAACAATAAGTAGAAAGAAGAGAGGAAGATTAACTCACAGATTGCTTGTTAGATGAGAAGATTGACCAGCCGCAATCTAAATAAACCTCTGTGACGTGAAACAGAACTAGGGACTGAATTACTTAAACTTCTGCAATTTGTTTTGCGAGTTTTTGAGGGAAGAAGAAAGAGGTAAAGCTTATTAGTAGTATTTAAAAGACGAGGGGCGATGGCCATTTCGGTTGTGGATCGGAAAGGAAAGGAAAGGAGGGGAGAGGTAAATTTTTATTGTGTACATCATCATTATTATTATAGTAGTAGTATTATCATTTTGAAAATGGAATTTATGTTTGATATGGTTAATGATTTAAATTATTTTAAAATTCATTAAAAGTATTGAAAGTACAAACATTATTTTAAAAATATGAATTACTATAAGTAAATATTTTAAAAAGTTAGATGAAATTATTAAAATAAATTAGGACTAATTAATGATATACTTTGACAAATCTAAACATTAGATTTTGTAAATAATTAGAAACTCCAAAATTGAAACGTTTGATGATTATAAGTAATTTTAGAATCAAAGTTACTTTTCTAAATATATTTGACAACTCTCTTAATAGTAAACGCGTTGCGTATGTAATTTACTGTAATAATATAAAAAAAAATTATCAAATTTTTGGAAAAGAATAAAAAAATAAAATATATGAAAGATGAAAGTGCAACAAAACCAAATATGTAGAGATTAAAATGAAATAAAATTTGTGACAACTTCAACTGAACAATTATATTTCTTTCTCTCTTTTAAAAAATATAATAATTATTAGTATACTTTTTTTTGAGACACGGTTGATATTTAAATGAGGATATGGTTAAAATCATGTTAAACCAGATCTGGGGACCAAGCCAATAAAGGGGCTGCCCCATCAGAACATTATAGTTTCAAACGGGTTAGTTGATTAAATTAAGAAAATAAAAATATGGTACATAAATAATAAAAATAATGTTACGAATTTAAATTATTCTATAAATATTGTATAAATTATTGATGTGTTATATTTCACTTTAACATATTGATCAATAAATTGTTTTAATATAATCTTATTTACATATAAAAAAATTGAGATGAAGTATTTCACATCATTAGATTTATAAAATATTTATAAAATAGTTTGTTCTCTAAGATTATTCAAATTTAAATAATAATCTGAACAAGTAATTCTACAAACATTTTATAAAATTATTTTATAATATTCTACTTCAACATTTTGATCAATAAATTATTTTAATGTATTATCGATCAATAAAAAATTATAATGGCCCAACAAAGTGACCCTTTAAGTTGGTAATTTTTAATTTTTACTTAAAAAACAATATTATTTCTTTTAATTAGATTTGATCAATTTTTTTACTTTCAACTTTAATAATTAAGCAAAAATACTAAAATTGATGTGACATCACACATGAGGTACAATGAGTAATATGTGACATATGACATGGCAAGTAGGGTGGAAAAAAAAAACTTTTATTCTTATCCTAACGTATATCATATTTAATCAATAAAAAAGAAATTTTAAGTTATTCAAAATATTAACATAAAATTTAATAAAAATATAAAATACATGACAAACAAAAATATATAATAATAAAATAAAAACAAAATGCAATCCTCTCCTTCAGAACCGGAACGGCGAGAAGCTCTGCCAGGAGAGCTCGGAGATTTCCGGCAAAGACCGAAACGGCAAGAGAGCTCAGAGTTTCCTACTTTCTCCATTACTCTCCCTCCTTTCCAAACCACCACCACATAGTACAAACTTTCTGAATTCTGTCACACCAAATACCATGACAATGCTCTCCTTCTGTAAACTCATCCAAATATTTCTCTCTCTCCTCCTCTCCTTCCCTCACAAACCACCGCTATCAGTCACTTCCTCTCAATCCTACTTTCCCCCACTGCTCTAAGACGAGATGCTCGAAGTCCAGCACGCCGAACCAAGATCCAGGCCTCCGTCGACTACTCGGATTCTTCGAATAGACTGGATTGTGATGGAACATAAACCCAAATTTGGGTTCACCTTGTTTATTAATATGTATGATTTGATTTTCAATCTCAGGTCAAGGCTGGGCTACAGGCTCAATTAACATATTAAATTTATCCAAGCCTTTTTGGTTCTTCTGTGAACAACTTATCCATGTCTGTCAAGCCAGCCAAGCAGTTGAATTGGTGGTAATGAACAATGAATTGGTTATTTTTTGTCTAATTATTAAAAGTAAAAGGGTTTTTTTATAAAAAAAATCTACAAGTTAAATTAAATTAAAAAAATAATATAAAGTTGAATAACTTTTTGAGTCATTAAATCTCATTATATACCATCCTCCTAAAAATTAAGAACTCTAACCGGATATAAAATTTTAAGTGTATTTAAATTTTTATTATATTTATAAAAATATAAATAAATAATATTTAAATTTTATTTCAACGTTCCTAAAAATTGCAGTCAGATTCCTTCCAAACAAATGTAACACATAATATATGATATGGAACCCACGTCTGCCAAACAGCTACCACACTTTCAACAGAGTGACAAATCATTCCGAATACAAACCAAAAAGGTCGGGCCGCCCTTTTCATCATTTCATGGTTATCTTGGCCTCTCTGCACGAAGTTTCCCGCCCGCGGTTTACACCGCCCCGCCGCCCGCATTCCCAAAAACAACTCCCTCAGAGACAGACAAACGTATAAATAGTCCCAAGTCCCAATCCTCTCATTCACAATTCATATATATTTTTATCTCCTCAAATACATAAATTCTCAGTTTCAAGTCTTTACCAACTAGTATAATTCTTCTCTCTTATAGTAGTAGTACTTACTTATTATTTTCATTCCCTGCAATGAAACCTGGTCAGGAAATAGTTTCTTCCACTTCAAAAAACAAGGGTATAAAAAAGCCTAATTCATCTCCCAACTCTGCCTTTCAAAGATTATTTCGAAAGTTATCCCCCAGACAGTCGCCGGAAAGATTTTCAAATCCTGGTTCGGGTGAACTTGATACGGTCGCTTCCGGCGATGATAAGGTTATGGAGCGAGTGTTTAATTACTTCGACGAGAATGGTGACGGTAAGATATCGGCGGCTGAGCTACAGAATTGTATGAGGACAGCTGGCGTTGGAGAGCTGTCACGAGAGGAGGCGGAGATGGCGGTGCAGTCGTCGGATTCCGATGAAGATGGGCTGCTGGATTTAAAGGACTTCAATAAGCTCATAAAAGGGAGTGGATTATCAGAGGAGGAGAGGAAAGAGGAGCTGAGGGAGGCGTTTGGAATGTACGCGGAGGAGGGGAAGGGATGCATCACCCCTAAGAGTTTGAAGAGAACGTTGAGTCGACTCGGCGAGTCACCCTCAATCAGCAACTGTGAGGCCATGATTCGAAAGTTTGATCTTAATGGAGATGGCATCCTCAACTTTGACGAGTTCAACAACATGATGAAGCACTGAATGACGCCATTTTCGCCAATTTTAAATATATTTACTTTTTATTATTAAATTTGGATTATCCCCATTCAGTCCTCCATTCATTTCTAATAATCCACCAGGTACTACTCCATTTTAATACTAGATTAAATAAAGAGAGTTGGTAAAGATTAAATAAAGCTTAAAAATCTTTACACCAAAATTATCATAGTAAAAGTTGAGGAAAATACTATGTACACAATAAATTGTGCACCAAATATAGAACTTACTTTTTATATAGTTAGTGTCCTACCATTTATTACCATTACCATTACCATTACCATTCGGTTTTACATGAGCTAAGCCACATCACAAATACACCAAATCTACTCTACCATTTGAAAAACCACAAAAGTTGAACAAGTCAGAGAGAAAAAAACATTTCTATGCCAAAAACCAACAATACATTGACTATGTCCTACACAAGTAATGATATAATTTACAGAGCATCCTGTGAACGAATCCAAAGAGCAGCTCTCTGCACTCGCACAATCCAAATGTAGATATTATTACTACATTTTGATCAAGTTTGGGAAAAACTGTAGTTGGAGATCCCTGTCCACAGCTGATCAGAGAAACTGAAGATAATAACCTCTTAGTGTTCATTTCACGCCATAAACCCTCTGCAAGACTTTCCAATATCTCAAACAAGAAGGATTTAAGTGTATTGCCCGAAGAATCCATTTCAAAGAACTCTGACTTGACTCCACAGCGGATGAAGAGTCAGAAACCTCCTTCAACTGCCTAGAAAGCAAATGCATTTGAAGAAAGAGTTCTGCAGGCCTCATCTCTGCAAACAAAAAACATACTGTATGTCAAAAGTTATATTCGCTAGGCTAGATATACTTCTACACTCGAGGCATTGATCCTAGTAGGGCCTTAAATGTTTTTAAGGGAGCAAGTTGCATATTGTTTTAACTCAAAAGGTGGAATACTACTTCACAAACACACTTAAGACCGACAATTATAGATCAAAACATGCATGACTAAAGATGTTACAAATGTTGGCGATCAAACTATGCTAAAAAGGGACCACTTCCAACAACCATAGAGCTCAAACATGCAAGGCAGCTAGGTCATGATCCTTTCCTACTCTCTAGCAGATACTTCCACCAAGGGGCAATGCTGCGACTTCAAGTAAATAAGCAAGTTCTACAAGTAATAAAATAGCTTCTAAAGTTGATCAAATGAGAGACAAACCTGGTGGCCAAGAAAACCATTCAAGCTGAAGGTTTTTCTCCCACTTTGCTTGAGACCCAAAGCTTCCTTCCGCTTGTGCTAGCAAAAGTGAGACAATAGGCAAGGGAATCAAAGAAGTCCCTTTAGCTTTTTTGAGACTTCTAATAGCAAGCGATAAGAACTGTGAATCACACTGCTGTTTGGCAAGCTCCATACAGATAGCACCTGAAACCATAAAAGATTCTATCAAGTAGCAACTCCAGCCAGATGTAAAGCCAGTCAGGTACTCACACAGTCACGCGTGCATGAAGACAAACTCACAAACAGTCACAGACAGACCGATTCCCGAAAAAGCTAGTCTTTCTGTTCTAGAGAAACTATGGTATCTGTGGGACACCAAGTGGATCCCAGGAGAAGCAAATACAGTCTAGGGATCAACAAGTGAGTGTCCAACGCATAAGACACATACATTAAGACACATGTACCAAAAAAGGCATGTCCTGTCCTTTTCCTTTAAACAAATAGCTCAGACACAGTCAGTAAAGTGGATCTTTATTATAATTTGATAATTTTAGATTTGCTAATATTTTATTTTATTAATAAATTAAAATTTCAATATATGCCAGCATGCCCATGTCCTGCTATTTTAAACATGTCCGCATGTAGGTGTCCATGCTCTAATCCCTGATTTTAACCTCTGGAATGGAAATGGCTTGCTTCACCAGGTACTTAAAGATAGTATATAGAGACTTCTCACCCCCACCCCTGCCCCGAAAACCAAAATTGACACAGTGAAAGGCGTGTTAACACATAAAGGATCACTCGAATCCAATCAGCAACAAGAGATAATAAAGGTTGTTGAATTGCCAAAGTGTATTAAGCAAATAATGATCAACATTGTTCCAAAATAATAACCATAGTAGACTAGTCCAATAAATAAAAAAAGTCCAACAAAGGGTCCAAAAAATTAAAGCCCTAATAAATAAAAACATCAAATACTGAAAATGTCCAAAAATAATTAAACCTATTATAATAATCTTTCTTGAATTAATCCAAATAGAAGACCCACCACACCTAACACCCCCACAAAAAAAAGGAAAAACACAACAGAAAAAAATAAAAGGTGTTTCATTCTCCATCTCATGATTTTTATATTGAAACAGAATATGAAGACTATTTTCCCCACACAACAACAAAAAAAATCAGTGAAAACAAAAATCTGTTTCACCTTTAGAAAGGGTCAAGAGTGAGGAGCCTTTATCTCTAAACATTTTCACAATTTTCTTTTGAGAACCGAAAAGATTAATGAAATCAAGTAGAAATGTCACAGCAAACAAATATATAGAATCAGTATTGGCACAAACATTTAATAGATGAATACCGTGACAAAGAAAGAGGCAGCTTTCAGCACTGGCGAATGAACAAGCCTGTGCTAGAAATTCTTCTGCACGTAGAAAATCTTGGGACCAAATAGCCATTAGACCCTGCACCAAATTAAATACTGCCATCCACATATGCCATGTATACTTAATGTCTTTTGAACACTCCTCGAAGCCCAACTCTAAGCTAGATGCATCAGTCTGTAGCTTATATCGAGATTCAATATATTTCAAACATATCCAACCGATATGATAATCTGTTTTTAGCTCCAAGCATCTCTTAAACTCTTCATGAAGGCTAACAAAATTTTCTTTTGCAGCATAGGCACGACATAATAGCAAATGTGCAAAGAAGAGATAGCCATCAGGAAGCAAAATCCCTGAAGCATTTTTAGCATGGCTAATACAGCCAGTGTGGTCCCCAACTTGCAAACAAATCTCAGAAGCACAGAGTAAAAGCTGAAATTTTTGGTATTGATCATTCTTTGAGTACAATTGATCAAAAAGTGCCACTCTGATGAGCCGCTCAAGCAAAATACAAAGATTCCGCGGAAATCTCTTCTCGCGTGCCTTCTGTAGATAGTTAAGTACCAACAAGTACCTTGCATTTCTGTTCCATGGCTCTTGATGTAACCACCTGTAAAAGACGGCAATCGTACGTCAGAGACACTGTACAATTTTGCAGGAATTGAATCACAAAATTAAAATAAAAAAATCGAGATAAACAGTATATCATATATTACTGAAAAAGTAGAAAGATTACTACATATAATGTGAACTGAATGAATTATCATATGCACACTGCACATAGTAATGGAAACCACCACGTATTTTATATCAAAAAAATGTGTTCACATATGTCATTTATTAGGAATATATTTTGAAGGGGTAAATTAAAAGATTAAATGAGAGGGGAATAAGAAATGATACTTTTGTAGTTGCTGGTCTGCTCCCCGTCCACACAGCCACTGGTCTTTACAGGATGGGAATGAAAATTTCTCATAGCAATTCCCTGTGCTATAGCAAGCAACTACACCGGCACCAAGGATCTCATATGGAGATTTTAAACCATCTTCCTTTTGACAGTCAGATGGACATATAACAAAACACCTAGTTGCAACATGAGAATCATTCCACTCTTTACTGGATAATAGCAAATAACTTAGAAGATTCCTGTGACATCAAATTAACATCAGAAAGACTTTTAAGAAAAAAAATTGTAACAATTATAACAATGATATGAGGTGTAATCAGAAACTTGGAAACAGGAAGAAATGATTAAGTACACCACTTATATTCTGCAATATGCATCATTGAAACAAATAAAAAATACCCAGAATACAGCTAAGTTGCACGAATTTTGATATTAGAAAGCATTGAATTAGAAAAATTTAAGTCTAAATTGAGGGTGTTCCAAGTAAAAGGTTGGAACAAGTAAAAGATATATGAATCAAGATGGCAGGTAAGATAACAATGCAACTGTTTTCATGGAAAGCTGGCTCCAATAGAAAGGACCAGAAAGGCCTGATTTAATTAACTATATACTATTCAGGAGATAACAATATGGTGGTGGAGTTTAGTTTGATGATGTTCACCTTGGAAAATAACTAAAGCAACTAAGCCATATAATTCAGTTGAAGGCCCCACAAGGTGCAGACAGTTATATTGCTCTATTATACAGATGGATATTACATTCAGAAGGCAACGGGTACTCTTTCCAATGGTAGATAAATATAAGAAGTACGCTTATGATCCATGGTAGAACTCTTAGGATCCGAGAAAGGATCCAGAGAGCCTTCTTCTTGAGAGTCTGAGTTTGAGAGAGTCTTCAAGCCTTCCAATTTTCCTAAAGTCCACTCAATGGAAATTCTAGAAATACTAGAAATACTCGGGAGAAATTCTAGAAATACTCTTAGTCACTAGAGTAATGCCCCTCGGGAGAAATTCTAGAAATCCTTTTAGCTAGAGTAATGCCCGGATGATCCCTTCAAATCAATTCCCAAAATGAGTCGCCTCCATGATTCTTCTGTCTCGGGACAAGTGGAGACTTCTCTCGGGTCTCGCTTATTTATTTCCGGCTTTTCTGCCTTTTCATTTAATTATTTAGGTCGCATGCAAACCCTAATTTGTACTTGGGCTCACATTTGCCCCCCTGCACATGAGTCACGCCTTTGGAGTGACGATTGTGCAAAATACTTCGAGTCTTTGAGTTCTGCTTAAATTTTCTAAACAATCCCCGAAACGCTCAAAAATGAAAATCCTACGAGAGAGAACCCTAGGGGAGCTCTCCCATGATATCTTGAAAATCTTCCCCAAATTCTACTCAATCTTTGTTTCCTTAATTTTTTGAAAACTAATCAAGATAAATCAATTTAGAAATTATATATTACCAAATAAAATAAAATCTTATTTTATTTTGAAAATAAAATAAAATCTTTTTTTATATATTTTTATTTGGAAACAAAATCAAATCTTTCCTTATATATATATATATATATATATATATTTTACATTGCTGAAAATTCAAATTCCTCGAAAGTAATAATTTAGATGAAGAGATCACTAGTACAAAACCAAACAAGCCAACTGAAGAATTTACCAAGTGCTTGATAGGCATGTATCTGATGCGAAACCAGGCTTCAGTAAGTAACGGATTCACAATTCTCAAGCAATTTTTTTTTTACATACTACGGAATTCGATAAATTGAAGAGGCGTGAAATATCTAAAATCAACCTGAGGTACAACTTCAATTTCAAATAATTGTTAAATGTATAAACCCCTGACACATGCATATGTAAGGTTGTAAAATGAGCAAACAGTTCGGGTTCGATTCGTACTTGCTCGACTAAAAAATCGATTCGAGCTCGACTCGAAATATAAATGAGTCAAATATGAACACATTTTAAAGTTCGATAAATTACTCGAACCTTATCAAATTATAATTTTCTATTAATACTCGGATCATATTCGTTGCAAAAGTCCAAACTGCTCGGGCTCGATTCGGAATCATGCTCGACTCGGTAGCTAAATGAGCCTCAATAAAAACTTATTTTATACTCGATAAATTTTGTGAACCAAATCTGAACAACTCAATACTCGAATCGACTCGGTTTGTTTACACCCTTATACATATGCCAGATCATACTTACTGACCAAAATTGTTTTATATCAAATAATGATGCTCTATATATATATATATATATATATATATATATATATATATATATATATATATATATATGAATATGCAAGTATGCTTGCATTAAGAAAAGTCAGAAAGTCCTTTGATAGATAATAGAAAACATATGTATAAGGACTTAGAATGAATTGATCAAATGTGTTAGGTTGATCTTATGATGTAATAGATAGATCAACTTGTCGATCTTCGTAATAGAAACCGCACTGAAATCGTAGTCTCGCCAGAGAGTCAAAAGAAAACTCGAGAGCTATCGAGGCGTAATCGTAGTCTCGCAAGATAGTAGATCTCGGAGTTCGTAGACTTCGGGAGAGACGAGGAAGGATCAGAGTGTGTCGAGGAGAACTTCCTCAGGCCGTAGTTCATCGAGGAAGTCATGTTCGTAATCGTAGAAACAACTTCGCCCACGACGAGCCGACCGTCGAGTATCTCGCCAAAGCTAAGTCAAGAATCGAGACTACACTCGTGAGTCGTAGAGTCTACTAATCATACCAGCAGAGAGAGATCGAGTCGAAAGCAAGATCGGATGAAGACAACAAGCACAACGACAAAGAGATCGAGAGTGTCAAGATCGATCTCTCGAGTCGTAGTGTCTGCAGACAAGCCAAAGTCAATCGTAGAGTGCGTAACTAAGACCTCAACAGATGTGCTCACAATGCCAAGGCGTAATCATAGAAGCAAATACGATTCTCAATGAATGAGCACTCCTGTAATATCCAAAGGAATGAAGCCTCTAGTTGGCAATCGCATAGATACGCCCCACCGAAAGGAAAACAGAGAGCACTCAACGAATGGCATGCAAGCTAACAGAAGATCTAAGCACCAACCCAATCAAAGATCAAGATTTAGTTTTGAAGCCATTCGAGATGAAGTCTTCCACAAGGAGATCGGGAAGAAGACTTCAGAATCGACTAAGAAAAGTCAAGAAGTGTAAGATAGCATCAAGCAGACAGAAGACAACGATCTTGGAAGTTACCAGGATCGTAGTGTTTTGCCAAACAAAGAAAGAACGATGGAGTGCATACAAAGATACCGGATGACTTCAAGAACAAGGCTAAAGTGATTAAGCATTGGGTCACCCATTGATGATAAGTGAACGGAGATCACAAGGAGAAAGCGAAATGGACACGCCACAAATGAAGTGTCTTGTTATTCGGAAGGGCCGAGCAAGAAGTCAAGCCATTAGATCTCCAAGAGTCAGCCGAGGCAAAATGAAGTGTCAAGTTAACCGCACAAGAGAAGGAAGAGGTGTTCTACATTGAAGATCAAATCAACACTCTTCAAGATCGTAGTGTTGTTTCTACCAGTCAACAAGACACTACGATCAGGTCCATGAAGACATGCATCGTAATCGAGAGTTTGAATAGTCAAGATCAAGCATGGCAACGGTTCAATCTGAAGGGTAATATTCAGACAAGAGCTCATTGAGAGCATCGATGCAAGGACAACTTCTGATCGAAAAATCAGAAGGGTAAAATAAAGTCGTCGACATGCCCAAGATATTAAAGTGTCATATCTGACAGGGTTGGTGAAACAGTAGACTGCAGTGTCAGGACGTCAAAAAAAAATGTCATGTCACATCTGCAGTCTGCACCAAATAACTCGAGATTTGCGAAGAAATTTGAATAGCTTTCAACGGCTACTTTCCAACGGGAAGATTGGGAAGCAAAGATAAATCAACAGAGCTTCAAAGATCAAGAGAGTCGATGATGTGTAATTAGTTAGAATCGTTGAGTTGGTGAATGCTATTGTTGACTCTACGAAGTTCCACCAAAGATAAATAGAACAAGTCTCAAAGGATGTTGAGACTACCAAGGTGGAAGTGAAGTAGCTTTGAAGAAGGAATCAAACAGATCAAGCTTCACTCAACAAAGATGAGAATGCCATCAAGATGGCAACCAAGTCGAGAGCCGAGAAGGCCAAGAAGATAGCATTCAGTGAAAGTGGCCAAGTACAAAGAAGATCAAGAGAGCCACTCTACTTAATCACCATGAACCGAAAAGTTTAAATCGAACAAGTGCGTAACCATGTCTCCGCAAAGTATTCAAGAAGGGTTCAGGATTGCTAAGTGCTGGACAAAGTCTACTAAAAGCACAGAGACTTAGTAAAACCAGATGGTGATGGTGCATGGTGATACCGTGATGAAGATGAGCGTAAAAGAGTGAAGATCATACGCACACAAAGAAGTTGTGGTCCGGACGAAAGAGAATGCAAAGAGGACCACACCAAGTCGCTAAGTACAAAGATGTTCAGAGCCTAATGACATCTTAGCAAATTTCAAAGACCAACAACATCAACAACTACAACAACAAGTAGCCTGTGATTCTGAGGGGTCCCTTGTCAAGGGACTAAATGAAGTTCCAAGCCTCATTGGCTTGAAGAGTTCCTAGGAACTAGAGAAGTTCCAAGGTCACCGGCCTCAAGAGTTCTTAGTGAATCAAGTCCCAAGGTTGTTGGCCTGAAGGAATCGTAGTGATTCAGGGTGCTTGCCCTTCCTTAGTGGAAATCCTGCTAGTTGAAAGCAAAAGAGTGGATTAGGAGCTTGAGTCTCTAAACCACTTAAAACCCCCTATGTCTTTTACTTTATGTCATTTACATTATGTACATTAACTGCTATAATTTCTATGTATGTTTTAACTGCTTACTACTGAACTAACTCTACAAACAATGTATGTATGATTATAAATATATCAATGAAGGGGATCTTTTACTTATTCCACTATGCTTGAAAAGATTCTTATGTTTGTCATATGCTAAATTATTAGCAATACAAAATAAACCGGAAAAGTATTTTTAAATACTAAGGATCTATTCAACCCCCCTTTTAGATCTATTGTGCCTAGTGGGAACTAACAATTGGTATCAAAGCAGGTTCTCATGCTATATTCAAAAGCTAATCGCTTTGAGTCTGATCCTAGGCACAAACATTGTTCTAAACTTAGTTTAGTAAGAAAGTCACTTGTCAGATGCAGATGAGCTCACACGTTGGAAATATCATTATGTACAGTAAATGTGTATATACACCGAAGTCAAGTTACTCAGATTGGTCCATGTCTTTGATTATCATATCAACAAGACCAATCCTCGCCGATGTCAATCTTGTTGGTCAAGACCAGGATGTAAAGCTCAAGAGATATCAACGTAAAAGATTCAAACATCCACCCAACTGAAAAGATGAAAAGGCCATACATGCTAAGTAATACTTATCCGAGAAGAAGAAAGAACTTCTCAATCATATGTTTGGTCAAACAACAAATTGGATGTAAATCATGTGAACTCAAGGATGTCAAAGAATTAGAGATGTCGACACTCTCTTAGCTCAGTATCTTCAAGACCATTAATCGATCGATCAAGATCAACCGGAGCAACTAAGTCGTCGAAGAAAATGAGAAAACATGCACATCAATGCCTAAACTTAGTATATCTAAGATAAATGACTGTTAAGAAACTAACAACAAAAAGGTACGATTCCTCATTAATATAGATATGAGCATCATATTTGCACCTTACTTATTAACTATAACAGTTTTCCCTCAAGTATTCATAATCTATCTAAAAAGGTGAAGAGAGAAAGTACACTGATAATGGAAACTCAAAATGTCTATAAACTTTCTCTCCATCCAAGTTTTAGGTTGAAGATGATAACTTGAAAGAGACCTGAAATGGTTTTAAGAGCCTCACAGGTCGATTGAATGTGAAGTAATCTTTGCTGATGGGTTAATGTGCTTCGTACATCCCATGGTCTAAGTGTTTAATGACACACAGAGTATGATCAGATCTACAAGAAAATCTTGAAGATTCATAGAAACTGATCACCTCCATGAATCAACCAGATGCTAATAAAATCGTAGAGTTGATTCTCACTCTGTGAACATTTAAACCCTGTGAACATAACCTGGCAAATGATGAAACCATCAAAGAAAAAGAGTGTTTTATTAAAATAGCAAATCTTACACACACTCACCTTCATGCATATCTAAATGAGTTACATGCATGAATATGACTATTGGTGATCAATATGATGATTATCTAAATATATGAGGAACAGGGGTTTAGAAAACTAACCTAGCAGGACCCACTTAACCATGGGTACCAAAAATAGAAATTTATAACCTGCAGGTACTTGGTCTATCTGACCACACTAAGGACTGATGAAGTAGAAGACTTCAGTCAAGAAAGATTCAACCAGCATAAAGCTTAAGACTGTTCAGAAATGATTCTGATAAAATTCCTATATGTCTAAGCCTGTTCTTGAAGGCCTGCTGAGCTAATCTGAATAAAGCTCACATGGCTGCTGATCTTTGTATGGAAGCAGGCCATTCAACAAAAGAAGAAAAGGACCTTACATGCTCAATCATGTAAAACATGTCATAAGAGAAGAATTCCCAAGGAAGCTGACTACAGAGGATCATCGAGCATCAATCATGAGGAACTCATTATGGGAGCAGAACTCAGCAAGCACAAACTGACAAGGAATACTATGTTTGTAGTGATGTCAAAGGATCGTAGAATGATCAACCCTGAAAATGCCCATTTCTACGATACAAGAAGATTTAATGACTTCAGCCAGAATGAGATATGCATGGTTGCCTTCTGCTACACATGAAGAAGAAAACTAAGGTCTCTCCGAGAAGACAAGATTAACTATGGGGAGCGAAGAATCGCTAACAAAGACATAAGCTCTAAACCATCAGAGATATACTATGAAGCTGTGTACCAGCTACAGAGTCCCAAAACCTTGTGGCTGATGAACCAAATGAAGATCCATAGTCAGTAGGAACGTCTCAAAACGTACTACTGATAACCTTTTAGCCACCCAACTCAAAATCGTGGAGTGCCTACAATCAAACATATGATCGTAGTGTAAAAGCATGAAGACACCACGATCACAGCAAATGCAATTGTCTAAAGTTGACAAAGGATCTCCTCACCAGAAAAGGTCAAAAGAGATATTAGTACAAATTACTCCTAAAAGCAAATTCATCTGGAAAGCGCCTCAGGGACAAACCTGACCCTTAGCTCACTCTAAGAGGTTGGCCCTTCCTGAGCTACCTTATCCCGTAAATATTGCTTAATCAAGTTCATCTCAAAGACCAAGTCACCAACGATCGTAGAGTAGAGAGGTCAAGAGAACTCCACGATCGTAGTACAATCTTAACAATCGTAGAAGCAGACTCGACGATCGTAGTCCTATAAAGAGGCTACTCCTAACTTACAAGGAGTTGGAAAAACAGGAAAATTGCTCAACCATTCAAATTATGAGGACGTAAGTTTGAAGGCTGGTTGGAAAGAGGTACTGCTGAAGGAAAATGCCCAAGGCTTCATAAAGCACAACAGTGGATGAGCCATGGAGGTTCAAAATGAGAAGTAACGTCAAAACCATCCACTATAACATCCTTCAGAGAATTGATCGTTGAGCCAACAAGGAAAACGTAGAGTCAATAGCTGTCCCATCATGCTACTCTACGAACTAAAGAGGTCAAAGGTCAATCCACGTCAATCAAACGTCCACTCTTCTGAAAGAGATAGCTAACTGACAAGTTATCGGGAGTTCTGACTTGTTACTAGGCATCGTGCAACCAATGACTAGTTAACACGTCATAACGTATGCAGTGTAAGAAGGAACTGCCATAAAGACAGATTCAAATCTGCAAACAGTTATCAGAACCTCTTGAACCTCCCATTTTCAAACCCTAGAACCCTTTCAAAGCTTAAATCCTATTAAATCTCCAGAACCCAAATAACAATCCGCTGTCTCTCATAAATCTCTCTGAATCAACACCCATACTCCTTGAATCCTCTAATGGCAGACTAGCAAGTAATCACTGGCATTCAGCTAGGAACCAAGTCGTTCGAAAAATTCGAGAAAAAGTTCAGGGATATTCTCGAACTTGTGAAGGAGGCAGGGTTCTCAGAATGTCTTGAGGTAAACACACGAATATATGGTGACCTGGTCAAAGAGTTTCATTCAAACGCAACCATAAATTCTGGGATTCTCTCCACCAAGGTTAAGGGTCAGACACTGAAACTAAGTTCTTCTGACATCAATCAATGCTTAGACCTTCCTGACCAAGATCTCAAAAGCGCCGGAAGAGATCGACATTTGAAAAAGCTAAGAAGATTATGCAGTACAAAAGAAACCCTAGTCTAAAGGACATGAAGAAAAAGGAGTTTCCTGAAGAATATGAGTTCCTTGTTGAAATAGTAGGGTAAATGTATCTTATGCAAAGACACTGCACATGATACTGTGATTGATCAACAGCTGAAGATCATGTCTGCTATAGTCCTGAAGGAACATATCAACTATGGAGCTATCCTGCTTAACCAGATGTCTAAGTGGATGGATAAGGAAGAAAAGAAAAGGTCAACTGAAAAACCACTCACAAAGGTTTTTTATGGGAGATTCTTAAGTATCATCCTGAAGAAAAAGTTTAAGAATAAAATCATGGATGATGAGGGCGAGATTCTTAATGTTCACAAAATTATGTCTCCTCAGCTGTTCATAAACTGGAAGAAAAACCCAAAGGAAAATAGAAGGTTAACTACAACAGAAAGCAGTAGAAAGATCTCTGAAAAAGAAGAGAAAAGCAAAGGAGGAAGAAAGCTCTGAGTCTGGTGACTCCACACCAGCAAGCAAAAAGCCTAAGAATATGAACAATGCTAAGGCTTCATCAAGCCATGTCTCCTCTGTTAAGAAGAAACAAGGAACAAAAGAAGAACCAGCTTGAACTACTATAAACCCAAAAAGGAGAAGAAGTAACAGATTACTTCAGGAACCCTCAAGAAAGAAAGCAAAGGTGGTAAACAAATCAGCCTCAGTTCCCCAGGAAAGTCCATCCAACCAAGAAGAACATGAAGAATCTGAAGATGAGAAAGGAACTGAAAGTTCAAAAAGTGAATCCTTAGAGAACAAGTCCATAAATAAGGAAGAAGTTGAATCTTAAAAAGAAAAAGCCAAGTCTGATGGTGAAGAAAAAGGATGTGAAAGCTCTACGATTAACTCTTAGAGCATTCACTCTGATGATAAAGAAAGGCAGCAGGCTAACACATCAATATCCTCTATAGTAATCGCTTTAACAAATCCAAAAGATGCAGAGTCTGAGGAAAAAAAACATGCCCATACTACTGCTGAACATCAAGCTAGCTTATCCGGTAATGTAAATGAAGATGATTCTGAAGAATAAGGACATGCCCCTGTCAACGATGAAAATCAAGAAAGCCCGTCTCGATAACTCAAAGGCCTCGTAGTGTCGAAGAGGAAGAAAATCGACTCTCACATTCTTTGAACCACCAAGGAGAAGAAAGAGCCACGATCATCATGGCTAAATTTGCCTCTCTAAGAAGAAAAATGATCACTCTCTGCGGTCTATCAAGAAGTAAGTGATAATGAATCGATGAAGAAAATGATGAAGATGGAATTAGTGATGAATCCAAGAAAGATCATCAAGAAGGTTTCGAAAATGAAATTCAACAAGAAGATTTCATCAAGAATCAATGAAGGAAGTCAACAAGATTCTGGATCAAAAAGGGAAGAAATAGGGAAAGAGTCTGATTCCGCACTTCAGGAACTAGAATATTATCCTGTCCTCTCTCCAGCCAGAATTACCAGAAGAATTATAGTGGAAGTCTTTGATGAGCCACCAACAGAACCACCAGCAAGATGGATAAATCAGGGAAATGAACAACTTCGAAGTTGTAAGGATGACTACAGATGAAGTGCTCCATAACTGGAAAAATATGGAGTTAGATTGCACAACTATACTGTACAACTCTGAAGATCTTCTGATGAGGTGGTTCTTCCCATGGATGCCATGGTTAAAGGCACACATTGATAGAGATGAAAGTTACCTCAGCTGGTGCTACTCTCAGTTTCCAAATTTGGAACTAGTGTCACAAAATTTCCCCAGGGTTAAGAAGTTTACAACCATGATGATCAACGACAAGCCCCACTATAAGATCTACCGACATGCTGAAAATCATTATATTCCTTATGATCGTAGAGTGGACTCTGATGGACAAAGGAATATGGCGAAGACATTGACAGTAGAGTCTGTTCACTCTACCACTAATAATGATCAAGTCCAGATTCAGATGTCTCTACATGACCAAGCACAACTATCTGGCATTCCTACATCAACCAGTGATTGGAACTCAACAATTCTTCAGATTCTCAACACCTTCAAAGATTTGTCCAAAGAAGCAGATCGTAGAGTCCAATCTGGTGTTCAGCAAGAGACTACCCAACCAAATGATGAAGTCTCTATGGAGCAAGAGCTAATGAAAAACTCTGATGAACTGATTGAGAAGATGTCTCTAATCCATGAAGAATCAAAGAGGGTGACAAAGAATGGAGATGATTCACCAAGATAGACTCCAAGAAACTATGGGTGATGTATCCTCAAAATCGAGAGAGAAAGAGATCACATCTATCTCAAGGCTCTACATGCTCAAAAGGTCAAGCTCTACTAGCACAAAAGGCAAATGAAGAGCAACTCAAAGTCCTCTCGACAAGATTGACAACACGACTCATTTTTTCTCAAAGTGTAACTTGAGCTAGGACAACAAGACCTTAAATTTGAAGTTGCTAACTCCTCCCACCGATGGAGCAAATTTTATGTCCAACATGGAACAGCTCTCTCCAAAATGATTAATGACAAAAGGGGAGAAAAAGAGGCATAGAAAGGGAAGAACAAGAGGCACTCTAGAAAAAAGCAAGGAGAGCAAAAGGAAAGAAAAGAAGAAGACACTCTCAGGGGAGTGAATCATCATCTAAGGGGAGCCAAAGAATGATGATTCAAAGGTCGAGGGGAGCCAGAGCTGTAACCAGAAGAAGAAGAATTAAATAGCTCCACATCCTGTGGGGAGCAAAGGAATCAAACAGATGAATAAATTGATCAAAAGACATCCCCGAAGCATACATGGAACCAAAGAGGTACATCTCTAACTAGTTAGGTATGTTTCGGATCCAGGATGTAAAATGTCAATGTATTAAATTCCACATCATTATAAATGACATTCATGATTATCTGCTTTTAGAAATACAACCGCTCATCAGATATAAGATTCATTCATAACCTGCATATGCACTTATTGTTTTTGTCATAATCAAATAGGGGGAGATTGTCAGGAATAAACATGTGAATGATATTCCTATTTATATATGATTTGATTATGATATATATATTAATGAATATGCAAGTATGCTTGCATTAAAAAAGTCAGAAAGTCCTTTTATAGATAATAGAAACATATGTACAAGGACTTAGAATGAATTGATCAAATGTGTGTTAGTTGATCCTACATAAAAAAAATCTTTGTAAAGTTGAAAAAGAAATGATGTACAAGGACTATAAATATAGAAAGATCAAGCATGTTAGGTTGATCTTATGATGTAATAGATATTTTTGTCTCGATCGTCGAGCACCGCACTGTAAATCGTAGTCCGCCAGAGAGTCGAGGAAAACTCGAGAGCTATCGAGGCGTAATCGTGGTCTGCAAGATAGTAGATCTCGAGTTCGTAGACTTCCGTGAGAGACGAGGAAGGATCGTGAAGTGTGTCGAGGAGAACTTCCTCAGGGTCGTAGTCTGCTGAGGAAGTCATGTTCAGAATCGTAGAGACAGCCTGCCTACGAGCCGACCGAGTATCTGCCAAAGCTAAGTCAAGAATCGTAGACTACACTCAGAGTCGTAGAGTCTACTAATCATACCAGAGGAATAGATCGTAGTCGAGCAAGATCAGATGAAGACGACAAGCACAACGACAGAGATCGTAGAGTGTCAAGATCTGATCTCGAAGTCGTAGTGTCTGCACATCCAAAGCTAAATCGTAGAGTGCAGAACTAAGACCTCAACAGATGTGCTCACAATGCCAAGGCAGAATCGTAGAGCAAATACGATTCTCAACGAATGAGCACTCCTAGAATATCCAAAGGAATGAAGCCTCTGGTTGGCACTGCATAGATACGTCCCACCTGAAGGAAACCAGAGAGCACTCAACGAATGGCATGCAAGCTAACAGAAGATCTAAGCACCAACCCAATCAGCATCAAGATTAAGTTGTGAAGCTATTCGAGATGAAGTCTTCCACAAGGAGATCAGAAGAAGACTTCTGTAACTGACTAAGAAAAGTCAGCAAGTGCAGTAGCTATCAAGCAGAAAGAAGACAACGATCTTGGAAGTTACCAGAATCGTAGTGTTTGCCAAACAAAGAAAGAACTAATGGAGTGCATACAGAGATACTGGACAGCTTCTGAAGAACAAGGCTAAAGTGATTAAGCATTAGGTCAGTCCATTGATGATAAGTGAACGGAGATCACAAGGAGAAAGCGAGCCGACACGCCCACAAATGAAGTGTCTTGTTATTCGAGAAGGGCCGAGTAAGAAGTCAAGCCATTAATATCTAAGAGTCAGCCGAGGCAAAATGTAAGTGTCAAGCATCGCACAAGAGAAGGAAGAGGTGATCTACATTGAAGATCAAATCAACACTCTTCAAGATCGTAGTGTTGTTTCTACCAATCAACAAGACACTACGATCAAAGTCCATGAAGACATGCATCGTAATCGAGAGTTCAAAAAGTCAAGATTCAAGCATTGGCAATGATTCAATCAAGGGTAATATTCGGACAAGAGCTCATTGAGAGCATCGATGCAAGGACAACCTCTGATCGAGAAATCAGAAGGGTAAAATAAAGTCGTCGACCTGCCCAAGATATTAAAGTGTCATATCGCGATGTGGTTGGTGAAACAAAGAGATCGCAAGTGTCAAGAAGTCGAAAAAGATGTCATGTCACATCTGCAGTCTGCACCAAATAACTCGAGATCTGCGAAGAAATTTGAATAGCTTTCAACGGCTACTTTCCAACGGGAAGATTGGGAAGCAGTATAAATCAACATAGCTTCAAAGATCAAGAGCGGCTGATGATTGTGTAGTTGCAGAATCGTTGAGTTGGTGAATGCTATTGTTGACTCTACAAGTTCCACCAAAGATAAATAGAATAAGTCTCAGTGACAGTGAGACTACCAAGGTGGAAGTGAAGTAGCTTTGAAGAAGGAATCAAACAGATAGAAGCTTCACTCAACAAAGATGAGAATTCCACTGAAGATGGAAGCTAAGCTGAGAGCCGAGAAGGCCAAGAAGATAGCATTCAGGAAAGTGGCCAAGTACAAAGAAGATCGAGAGAGCCACTCTACGAATCACCATAAACCGAAAGCTAAAACTGAACAAGTGCAGAACCATGTCTGCAAATTATTCAAGAAGGGTTCAGGGATTGCTAAGTGCCGGATAAAGTCTACTAAAAACATAGAGACTTAGTAAACCCAGATGGTGATGGTGCACAGCTGATACCAGATGAAGATGAGCAGAAAAGAGTGAAGATCAGCTGCACCAAAGAAGTTGTGGTTCAGACCCGAAGCAGAATGCAAAGAGGACCACACCAAGCTGCTAAAGTACAAAGATGTTCAAAGCCTAATGACATCTTAGCAGCTCAGCACCAACAACATCAACAACTACAACAACAAGTAGCTGTGGCCTGAAGGGTCCTGTCCAAGGACTAAATGAAGTTCCAAGCCTCATTGGCTTCAAGAGTTCTTAGGAACTAGAGAATTTTAGGGAACTAGAGAAGTTCCAAGGTCTTTGGCCTTGAAGAGTTCTTAGTGAATCAAGTCCCAAGGTCACGGGCTCAAGGAATCAGTAGTGATCTGTGGTGCGCGCCTTCCTTAGTGGAAATCCTCGCTAGTTGAAAGCAGTAAGAGTGGATTAGAGTTGGAGTCTCTGAACCACTTAAAACCCCTTGTGTCTTTTAATTTATGTCATTTACATTATGTACATTAATTGCTATAACTACTATGTATGTTTTAACTACTTACTACTGAACTAACTCTATAAACAATGTATGTATGATTATGAATATATCAATGAAGGGGATCTTTTACTTATTCCGCTGTGCTTGAAAAGATTCTTATGTTTGTCACATGTTAAATTATTAGCAATACAAAATAAACCGGAAAAGTATTTTTAAATACTAAGGATCTATTCAACCCCCTTCTAGATCTATTGTGCCTACTGGGAACTAACAGAATTGTTTGAATAAATTGATTATGTTTAAAGTATGTGAGTCTAGTTATATGAACTTATTTTCTGCTCCTTTGGATTTCCCTTCATATTGGTTGCTTTTGACACTGATTTTGTCGCATTCGTTTATGATTTCAATTCAATTTCAGTAACTTCAGCAGATTATTGGCTAAATTTTAGACGTTAATATCAGTCTTGATATCACTCTGATTTGATCTATATTCAAAATAGATTATATATATCGAGAACTGTGAATGAGATTAGTATATGGCATTTGGCATGGATTGCAGATGATCAAGGAAGCTTTATTAGCCTTGAAGGAGAAAGATGGTTCAAATCCATGTGCGATCGAAAATTACATAAAAGAGAAGCACAAGGCGGTGCTACTAGAGAATTTCAGGAAAATTTTAGGTTTCCTGTTGAAGACCTCTGCTTCTAAAGGAAAACCAAATCAGAGTGAAGGCCCCCGTACGAGGTGTCCGAGTTTGGTAAGAAAGAAAATTCTTGAGATTGCTTGATCTATTTCTTTTCTTTTTAGGTAATTGTAGTCTTTTTTTTCCGGGTCATTGTTAAGTGCGAGGCTTTAATGCCCAAGTCTCCTCCTCCTCAGTCAGCAGATAGTCATTCTTGGAGTGCCCGAATGTTCCTCCTGCACAGGCCCCTCCTATTACTTCCAGGAATCTTCCACCATAGGATCTATCTCGGATACCTCCTCTAGCTCCTCCACAGGGATCCCCTGCTGCCGAGAAAATGAGAGTTACTCGCTCTAAAACGGGAGCATCTACTACTTTTGACCCTGAGGTGATGCCCCCTACAGATTTTACCGTGGAGCTGGTTGGTCGTTGTGTCATTAGGCGAATGCCAAATGGGACAACACATATCTTAAAGTTGTTAGCAAAGCGCCCTCTTGATGATGCTAGTTCTACTATGTCAGCAGCCGAGGATCCGGTCAAGAAACGCCGAAAACTTATGGTAAACTTTATGGCATTTTCATTTATGTCTTTTCACCATTCGTATAACTGCTTTCGTGTTTCCCTATGTCATTATTTCCTTGATTTTCAAATTACCGAGGATGTTGAAGAGGATGATGATGCCCCCATTGGGTTTTTTACTAGTGATGTAAGTAAGGTGGTGACGGCTTCCACTACTTGTGAGCCTCCTCGTCTTATCACTATTGTTATCCAGTCTTCTTCCCCGCAAGATGATCGTGTCAGTTTTGATGCTAATGATTTTTTATTTGATGTGAGCTCGGGTCATGCTGTTGATGGTACAACTCTATCTTCACGCCCTCTTGTAACATCTCCACATGACAGCCTTGAGGCTACCGATGAGGCTCCTGTTTCCTCGAAGGGCAATTCTTCTGAGCCTATTGTTGACATCACTTTGAGTAGGGCAACTAACATTCCGCTTTCTGTGGCATCTCATGAATATCTTTCCATTGGCTATATTGTGAGTATTTTCTTTAGCTAACACATACTTTTCTTCTTGAATTTTCATTTTTTTCCATAATATATTATGCTTTGTCATTTTTTTTATTTCAGAGTGAGAAGATAAAAGATTAGCCTTTGCTTGTTGAGGCGATTGCTTTATTTGATGCTCTCAATCCAGATGTTGCCACCTCGTCGACTTTGGTTATCCTCCTACTAGCCAAGGTATCGAGGAATCATCAACAGCACAGCAACCCCTTGCTCTTTCATCCTTTGTCTTGAGGAATTCTATGGTGGCTTTTAAAATAGCTCCCGTCAGAGCTTCCTTTAATCCAAGTGGAGATATTTATTTCTTGAAGGGGTTTTTAGATATCCTCTAGCATCTCCTAGCTCGATTCCCGCAGATACTTGACCGGCTAATTATTAAGATGGCTCCCGCCCAAACCTTCTTTCTAAATTGTCTCGCGAGCCTTGTTCTCGAGTTGCACAATCTTTCTTTCTATTCTTTGCGAGCAGAGGACTTAGAGAGATTTAGTGGTGAGGTTAACGACCTTGCAGCCATGAGTTTTGATATGCTCCTTTTTGTGTTAGGCTGGATCTTCTCAATTTCAATTTTCATATTGTTGCACTACGTTCGGAGGTCACTGTTACGTAAATATGAAGATGACTCCTTTTCAGTATAACTTTCGAACCTTGACGAGGCCGCAAGCAAATTGTAGACCTAGTCTCGTGATCTAATTTTAGAGTCCCAACTTCGGGATATAGAGTCAACTACCCGAGATGTTAGGAAACAAAAAGCTGCAAATCTTAACATTCGGGATACTGTCATTGCTAACTTGGAGGCTTTAGCTATGCCCCCTCTTCAATTTGATATGTCATTGCCTTTAGATCATGGCTTTTTGTAGTTTTTCCATTTTCTGTATCAGAAAAATCATTTACATATATTTCATTTATCAAAATAAAGCTTCTTTAGCCTTATCGATTGCCTTTAATTTGAATGATTCTTTAAAACTCAATGTTTAACATTGAATCTCAAGTTGACAACAATAGGCATAATAAGAGAGCAAACATAAATTTTGTTAAAGAAAAAACATGTTTACTTTTTTTCAATTTCTCGCAAATCAACACTTGAATCCATACTTTTTAAAAAAAAAATTGGAAAATTAATCAAGTATAAGTGAAAGTGAAAGTGAAAGTTTGACATTTTATTGATAATCGGATTGCTTTTAACGAAAAGCATAACGTTTCAGATTTTCATAAAAATAATAAATCTTGCTTTTGTCGGAAAAAGTATAACGTTCGCCACTTTTAGAGATAAAGTGTAACTTTCTCGAGATTGAGGGCTTATCACTTTTAAAGTTGAAAGTGTAACTTGTCGGGTCTGAGGACTTATAGTTAGCTGCCTTGATTACTTTTAAAGTTGAAAGAATAACTTGTCAATTCTAAAGACTTATAGTCAGCTGTCTCAATTATTTTTAAAGTTAAAAGTATAACTTGTCAATTCTGAGGACTTGAAATCGGGTGCCTCAATTATAGTTAGGTGTCTCAATTACTTTTAAAGTTTAAAGTATAATTTTTAGGGTCTGAGAACTTATAGTCAGGTGTCTCATTCACTTTTGATGATAAAGTGCAACACTCGGGTGCCTCGTGGTTGTCCAGTGATCTACAGGGACTTGAAATCGGCTGCCTCGTCACTTGGGTCATTCAATTTCTTGGCAAGTGTATTTTACGAGGACTTGGCCACCATTTAGAGTGGACCACTATCTTGGGTGAATTTTTTAATCCACCAATTCTAGTGTATCCTCCCTTGGTCATCCAATTTCTTGGCAAGTGATACTCCTAAGGACTTCAACCACCATTTTCGATGGACCATCATCTTGGGTGGATTTTTAATTCATCAATTTTTGTGCCTCCTCCCTTGGTCATCCAATTTTTTGGCAAGAGATACTTATGAGGATTTAAACCACCATTTTTGGTGGACCACCATCTTGGGTGGGTTTTAGATATTCTTGTATCTACAGTTCAAAGATCTTTCGATGGTAGAGCCAGTATTTGGGTTGTCCATCATATTGTGTTGATGAAGTTTGTGTAACAACTATTGATTCTTGATGTTTGCTTGTTGTATGCTACTAAAGCATGTTATCTTGAATAGGCTATTGTGGCCCTAGATTGTGTTTCTTGAAATCTAATATGAACCTCTGTCCTTCTTGCCTTCATGCTAGCAGAGCATTAGGTCATAGTTGCAGTAAATGTATTCTTGTTGCATTATGATAGTAAGATAGTCGTGGAGGAAGTAAGCAGGGGCATGCAGAGTCATGTTTATTTGGCTTAGCTCCATTTTATTGATGAGTGAATTCGACTTTGTATCTCCACCTTCTAGTGATCAAACTCCAGGGTGTGCTATTTGACATTTAAATTTTCAAGTCGTATTATGTGTCTAAGGCAGGCTTCTAATGTCTTTTTGGGTCGATGTCACCCACACCTTTGTTATGTCGTCATGATCTTTGGCCCCTTGCATAGTTTTATATGTCATGAAGGACTTGAGGGAGATCATCCCTAAGTCCTCATGTATTTCTAGCATCTTTCCTTAATTTTAGTCATCTTACTCGTCATGATAACTGTTGAATATTGGATCCTATTTTTGGTCTTTGGTCTTGGTCATTATCATTAATCGTTGATGGTCGATGGTCGATGGTCCTCACTCCTTTAATGGGTCGAGGAACATATTAATGGGTCAAGGGAACATATCACCATTATCTCATTAATGTTACTCCTTTGGTGAAAATGAGTCCAACTCATTTCCTTTTCTACCCTCTAGTTCTTGGCTATAAAAGGAGGCCAAATGGAAGAGGAAAGACACACCAAAATTGATAGAGTATATCTTAGAGAAGAAGAAAGCAAAGCTCTAGTTTGAGTGTCAAAGAGAGTTAGAGAGTGAGAAGCTCGGTTAGAGCATTGAGAAAGTGAGGTGCGAGAGAGAAATAAGCAGTTAGTTTATTTCTCGGTTGAGATTTTGTAATCTCCATATTATTTTCATAGTGATTTTTCGAGATCTCTTCCGTGGTTTTTCCAGTTGGGTTTCCACGTAAAATTCTTGTGTTATTATTTTTATATCTCATACGATGAGTGTGTTTGTATTTATCTTAGTGTATTTGTGTGAGCTTGATTTCTCAACAATTGGTATCAAAGCTCTTGGTTCACACCGACGATCAATTTAAAGAGAAATTAGGCGAGTCACAAATCACGAAGATGGCAAGCACAAGTCTGCAAGGTATGAAGTTGAACCATTTGATGAGAAGTCAAATTTGATGTTAGCGATGTCTGATCAAAGATGTATTCGCTCAACAAGGATTGGCAAAAGGCACTAGAAGGAAGAAACCAAATGACTATGACGGATGAAAATGGGTGGAACTTGAAGCTAAAGCCGTGGCAACAATCAGATTGAGTTTGGCGCCACAGATCAAATATCAGGTTTTGACAGAAACCTCTTCGAAGGACTTGTGGGAGAAACTTGAGAAAGTTTACAAGTCAAAGTCTCTATCAAATCGGTTATATTTGAAGAAGGAATTCAGACTGCCCGGATGGAAGAAGGTCGATTTGGCCAATCATATTAATGAGTTTAATAGATTGGTGACCCAACTAACCAAAGATTGATGTGAAGTTGGACGAAGAAGATAAAGCCTTATTGCTTCTTGTCTCTACCAGATTCATACTCAACTCTCGGACTACACTCCCTTGTAGGGAAGGAAAAGCTTGCGATTGACGATGTGATATCGTGATCTTTGGACGGGATAAGTTCAAGGCACTACTTCCGGAGATCGAGAGCGATCTTCTTACTTTTCAAATGGGCGAAAGTAGGGTCCTAATCAAAAGAAGTATTCCAAGAAGGAGCGAGAAAGGTCTCGGTCGAGACCGAAAAGAAGGATAAATCTCGGGTTGAATGTTATCATTGCCACGAGAAGGGCCACTACAAAAATCGGTGTCCATTGTTGAAGAAGGATAACAAGAAGAAAGGAAAGCAGATTGAAAAATCGCTAATGTTCTTGAAAGAAAGCGAGATGTGTCTGCAATGACGAGAGAGGCATACAAAGTGATGTAAAATGAAGCTTCACAAGGTGATCTCTTATCTGTTAGAGACGGTGGCGACCTTACTGATTGGTACATGGATTAGGTTGTTCTTTCATATATCCCCCTCATAGGGATTGGTTTGATACTTTTACATCCCTGAATGGTGGTACAATTTTATTGGGTAACAATGCGATCTGAAGTTCTTGGGATAGGCACCATCAAAATTAAAATGTTTGTGGAGTTGTCGAATATTGGGTGATGTAAGGTATATTTCGTAATGAAGAAGAGCTTCTTCTCGGTTGGAGTACTTGACTCTATAAGTCATGAAGTATCTCGATCGAGAGATGGTGTCATGAAAATTACCAAGGGCTCGATGGTAATTATGAAGGGCCGAAGAAGGGCACCTCTACAAGTTGATAGGGGACACGATTCTTTGGTGGAGCAAAGAATTCGCATGGGATAATTCCAATGATGATAAGACGTAATTACGGCACACGCGACTTGGTCATTTGAGTGAAGGTGGAATGAAAGAACTTCACATAAGCGATTCTTGAAAAGGTGTCAAACGCGTGCGATTTGGAATTTTGCAAGTTTTACGTGTCGGCAAAAACAACGGAGGGTCGACTTCAAGGCGGAGAACCGCATACCAAGAAGAATGTACTTGATTATGTACATTCGGATGTGTGGGGACCGATCAAGCATACGTCAATGGGTGGAGCCCATTATTTTGTTAGCTTTATAGATGACTACTCCAGAAAGGTGTGGGTGTATTTTATGAAACAGAGATCCGAGGTTTTCAGAATCTTCAAGCAGTGGAAAGCTAAAGTAGAGAACCAGACCGGAAAGAAGCTGAAGTATTTCAGATCAGATAATGGCACAGAATACAAGGACAGGTCATTCCTACAGTTCTGTCAGGATGAAGGTATCACCAGGCACTTCTCAGTCAAAAGAACTCCAGAGCAAAATGGGGTTGCCGAGAGGATGAACAGAACTCTATTGGAACGTGCCAGATGTATGAGATTGAATGCAGGATTGCCCAAGAGTTTCTGGGCTGAGGCAATCAATCTGACGTGTTATCTCGATAAATCGATCTCCTTCAAGCAGGAATTGATTACAAAATCCTCAAGAGGTATGGAGTGGGAAACCAGTTGATTTTTACGTGATGAAAATCTTTGGTTGTCCAAATTATGCTCATCTGCCGGTCCAAGAAAGCGACAGATCGAAGCTTGATCCAAGGTCAAAAAGAGTGTATTTTCCTTGGATATGAAGATGGTATCGAGGATACAAAGTTATGGGATCCAAGATATCAAGAAGAGGTTGTCACAAGAGATGTGGTGTTCAATGAGAAACATCTTTGAACAAGTCCGAGAATGAAGAATCTGCAAGTGAGTTGCAAAAACACCCGGTTGAGGTGGAGCTTCTCAAGAGATTGAAGATGATCAACCTTGAGATCCCCAAGAGAGGTCCTATAATCTTGTTAGAGATCGGAAAGGCGAGTCGAGAAACCGGTCAGAGAGATATGGGTTTGAAGACATGGTTGCCTTTGCCTTGATTCTTGGTAGTGGAGATCCAACTAGCTATCTCGAGGATCTTTATTCAAATCAGATGATAATGATAAATGGGCGCGATAGCTATGGCGGAAGAGATGGAATCTTTACAAAAGAACCGACATATGGAGTTAGTTCAACTTCAAAAGGATCAAGGCTATAGGATGCGGTGGGTGTTCGGGAAAAGGAAGCTCGGTCGATAAAGAAGGTGAAAGATTCAAGGCCGATTAGTGGCAAAAGGATTCTCTCAGAGAGTGGGAATCGATCACAATGATGAGATCTTCTCACCGGTTGTGAAACACACATCGATTCGGTTGATCTTATCTATCAGAAGCATCACGGGATATGGAGTTGAAACGACTTGATGTGAAAGCAATTTTTCTCCACGGTGATTTAGAAGAAAAGATCTACAAGAAAGCGACTGAGGGGTTTATTGAACCGAGGAAAGAGGGTTTAGTTTGCGGTTTGAAGAAGTCCTCATGGTTTGAAGCGATTCCCAAGGCGGTGGTATATGAAGTTTGATAACTTCATGATGGCTCATGGTTACTCTCGTTCGGAGTATGATCCATGTGTGTATTTCAGATCCCTTGATGATGGCTCTCTAGTATTGTTAACGTTATATGTCGATGACATGTTGATAGCAGCAAAGAGGAAGTCAGATATTTTTCAGCTGAAGAATTTGTTGAGCAGTGAATTTGACATGAAGGATCTTGGGTCAGCTAAGAAGATCCTAGGTATGGAAATTCACAGGGATCGTCAAGCAGGAAAGTTGTGGCTAACTCAGAAAGGATATGTGCAGAAGGTCTTAGAGAGGTTTAACATGAACAATGCTAAACCAGTTAGCACTCCGTTGGCAGCACATTTCAGGTTATCTTCACAGTTGAGCCCACAAACAGAGGACGAGGTGGAGTATATGTCCAAAGTACCGTATGCAAATGCGGTGGGTTGTCTAATGTACGCCATGGTATGTACAAGGCCAGATATCTCACAAGCAGTCAGCGTGGTTAGCAGGTATATGGCAAATCCAGGAAAAGAGCATTGGAATGCAAAGAAATGGATTTTTCGTTATTCAAAGTCTGACCAATTACGGTCTTATGTTTGATCGTGATACCGCAAGAAGTGAGGTTCTGAGGTTCGTTGATTCGGATTATCTTTGGAGACCTAGATCTGAGGAGATCTACTGACAGGTTTATATACACCTTTTGTGGAGGATGTATATGTTGGAGGTCGATGTTGCGATCTACGGTAGCATTATCAACAATGAGCCGAGTATACGGCATCGACAGAGGCAAGCAAGGAGGCTTTGTGGCTTAAGGGACTAGTTGAAGAACTAGGTTTCCAAGGCCGATATCCAGATTGATGTGATAGTCAAAGTGTTATTCATTTAGCAAAGAACCAAGTGTTCCATGCCGAACCAAACATATAGATGTTCGGTATCACAAGATTCGTGAGTGGTTGAACAATGGTGACATTGCGGTTCACAAAGTTCACCACAAAGGAGAACGCCGCAGATATGCTCACAAAGTCGATTCCATGTTGAAAAGTTCAAGCAATGTTTGGACTTAATTCACTTCGTCTAATGTTGAGTTAAGAGTGGAGTATCCAGGAGAGGATACATTCACGAACCACAAAGAAGATCATGATATTTGGAAAATATGAGCGAGGTGGAGATTGTTGAATATTGGATCCTATTTTTGGTCTTTGGTCTTTGGTCATTAATCATCGGGTCGATGGTCAATGGTCCTCACTCCTTTAATGGGTCGAGGAACATATTAATGGGTCAAGGAACATATCACCATTATCTCATTAATGTTACTCCTTTGGTGAAAATGAGTCCAACTCATTTCCTTTTCTACCCTCTAGTTCTTGGCTATAAAAGGAGGCCAAATGGAAGAGGAAAGACACACCAAAATTGATAGAGTATATCTTAGAGAGAAGAAGAGCAAAGCTCTAGTTTGAGTGTCAAAGAGAGTTAGAGAGTGAAGCTCGGTTAGAGCATTCGAGAAAGTGAGAGTGCTGAGAGAGAAATAAGCAGTTAGTTTATTTCTCGGTTGAGAGTTTGTAATCTCCATATTATTTTCATAGTGATTTTCTGAGATCTCTTCCCGTGGTTTTTCCCAGTTGGGTTTCCACGTAAAATTCTTGTGTTATTATTTTTATATCTCATACAGTAGTGTGTTTGTATTTATCTTAGTGTATTTGTGTGAGCTTGATTTCTCAACAATAACCAAAGTGGAAATCACTTTAGAGCTTGTAAAGGAGTGCGCCTCCTAGGGGCCGAACCCTAGGAGGTGAACCCTTGAGTTCTTCTTCTTTTGCTTATTTCTTCTGTTCTGATCTTCGTTTTGTTCGGTAGTTAATCTTATGTCAAGAAAGGAACTTCATCGGCATTAGTTTGAAGAGTTGAACCCTTAGGGGTTTTTTGAGCTCAAACATCCTTCAAGCTCTCTTGTGGAGTTGCTTCTTGGCCACTTTCAAAACTTGAGTTTATTTACCCTTTTGTCTGAATCATCCTCCCAAAGGTTGACCATTTGAAAAGGGTTTATTAAACTCGTGTGCCAACTGACCAACTCTGGAGGATGTTCTGTCGAGAATATATATACATATATATATATATATATATATATATATATATATTCATGGATATTATCCGATAACCTATAACAGAACCAAATTTGTTAATCATATGTGTATTTATAAATTAACACATTTGTACATATGTACGAATGAAAATATGTAAGGAATCATATAATGTACTTCCCTTTGATTTAAAAAGTTGGAATTACGAAGTCTTTATGCCCCCGGTTTTCTTTACTTGGAGAAATCGAAAGTAAAGAAAACTTCTTGGAATACTTCCTCAATTTTTTTTTGCTTGGTTGCTTTAATCGGTGGACTTTTGGTTTCTTATTTTAAAAGTTCTTGTTTTCAATAACTTTTGTCAGCAAGACCTCTTTAGCACTAGTAGCATTAACCGATGAAATCTTCGTTGGCCTTCTGTTGTTGTCGGTGAAACTCTTCTTATAGTTCTCTCACTTCGAGTTGTGGCACACCCTTCACGAATTCTACACCTCCCTAGCAGAGTCGCCAAAGAAATGTGGACAAGAAAATCGTACCTTGGTTAGGGTTTCGTGTTAGCTGATGAGAGAAATCCACGAATAGTACGGAATTGATTGATAAATTGTAGAGGGGAGAAGAACATGTAAGCGATAACTTCAATGACCCGTGGAAGAACTCTTAGGATCCGAAAACCTTGTTAGGGTACCAAGGATCGCCTTCTTCAGTATCTTGGTCTGTATCTTGGTCTGAGAGAGTCTCTTCAAATCTTCCAATCTTCCAAAAGTCCCCTCCTCAATGGAATGGAAGGAGTACTTATAGAGTTTCCTGGAAAGTAATCACGTGTCAGGCACATGACCTCTGGGGAAATTCTATAAATACCTTTAGTCACTAGAGTAATGTCCAGATCGTCCTGTCTTTCTAGCCACCAATCCAATCCCTCAATCAATTCCCAAAATGAGTAGCCTCCATTAGTCTTCTGCCTTGGATACATGGAGTCTTCTCTCGGGTCTCGCTGTCTTTTCATTTAATTCTTTAGGTCGCATGCGAACCCTAATTTGTACTTGGGCTCACAGGATTCTACCTCTGAAGAATAACTTATTCATACATTGACCAAGTAAAATGCACCCATCAATATAGCTATAGATATGAAGGTTTACTCGACCTTTCAGTTCATAGATTGATTCTTAAATTTATTTAATTTCATATTAATATAAGATTTTATATAATATAATTTAAGTGAAAGTGTCCTTGGATTTCCTAAGAAGCTTGCATGCCTTCAATTCTAATGTCTATTGAGTTACTTTACTATGTAGAGAGAAAACTTTCTATTTGTATCTTAATATTGTTGTCAAAGCAATACAAAAGCACCAAGGTCCTGCACGGTAAAAGTACCAGAGTCTACAAAAAGTAATACAGAAAGATTTACGAGGCCTCTAGCTCAGATCACAGAAACTTGCCACTTCACACAAGAGACCAATGTGACATCAATTCAGTATAGAATATATATGGTATGTGGATGCAGAACTGTCCCTTATATACCAATGTGACATCAATTGATCTACTCAAATTACAGATAGGTATACCTTATCAATCCACTGTTGGGGAACATATGAAGAGTTTTTCTTAGATGATTTACTCCATTTTGAATCCCAAGACAATCTTCTGATCCCTGTTTAACCTGAAAAAGCAAAAAGTATATTGGATGCAGCGACATCTTACCTGACATTTCATGAATTGGGACAACCCCAGCTTGAGTGTAAGATACTTAGATTGCTAACGAATAGAAAACTTACCAATTTACCAAGTGCTATTAAGAAATGCATTCCAGTGATTTCTTCAGGAGATGCAAGAGAACAACGGCTACTTGAAACAACCGACTCTAGCTGATTAAATCGATCTAGAGCATGGATGGCAGATACTATAAAGCTAACTTTTGAACTCTGAAACAAATCTTTGGGCATTTTTAAAATGCTTATAATAGCTGAATCTTGTCCAGAAACATAGTACAATAATCTACAGATGAAGCTTATAGAAGAAGCCACTGATGTCCTGTCAAGAGATAAAATACTTGAAGCCAGAGTTCTCACAACCGACAGAGCTAATTCCTTCTTTCCAAGTTGCCATAACGACAGAGCATATATCTGCAAACCTTTCGAATCAAGTAGACCTAGAACATTAAGATGACACAGTTCATAAGGAAATAGAATTTGGAAGCATTAACATATAAATAATTCAACCTCCCCAAGTTAAACCTAAACGGATTTATACATAATTTAAATCACAATGAAAATTAGATGCAAGGAAAGTGTTTAACTGGAAAACTAATGATTGCAGCAAATCTTGTCAACAAAAGAGCATCCAGACTGTAAAACTGAACACCATCTCCTTGTCATTTCATTCTCTTTATTGATTTTGTTAATCTGCCTCGCAATATTTAAGATGGGAGAATTGATATTATGATAAGAATGTTTAATGTACAAAATTAATCCAGTTTCATACGAGTAGGGCTTTCTCACTTGGTAATCAATGAAGGTGCAAGTAAGTGGTGAACTATTGCACCAGGTAAAGGGATAATGTGTATGTTTGTCTCTTAACACCTTAAAATGTTTTTCAAGTTATTCTCAAAATTTAACAAAATGATACAATAATATATTTCAAAATCTTATAACCAAATAAAAACTTTTAGAGAGTTACTGCCTTCTTTTAGACTACTCTCAAACTGTCAATTATATTGTCTACACCCCGTCATGCACACCAATAGGGTCATACTATTAACAAGACCGAGTAGATGGGAACTAATGTCCTACCATATAACCATCATTCGGAACTCCTCACAATTGAAAAGTAACATTAATAAATCTTTTAAAGGGAGTTGTGGAACACCACAAATCAATTTTAGTATTAGCTTAACAAGACTGATAAATAAGTTCAACCTTCTTTCTTCAAATCTTCACATTCTAGCATTGCATCAACAGCATTCCCTGCCTGCACCAAACAAAAGCATTTGTTTTAGGCACCACCTTTTCAGAGGGACACTGGGTACGGAAAGAAGTTAAAATAAACTATTCTTACGCATCAAATGGAGAAAAATCAATGTCAAATATATTTACCTTACAAAGTGATCTGGCCAAATTGATTGATATATCTCTGAGATTGGATTTTGATCCTTTACCTAAAGTGCATATTGCACAGCGTGCTAGCCTATAAAAGACAGAAGCAGTTTGATAATCAAGTCGAGCCTCAGCGACCAGTCCATTCAAATTGTGGGATTCGGGATAGTGGGGCACCCGCTGCAATGCCTGGCGGATGGCTCCAAACACCTGTGATAGGAATCCGCAGAATTAGCCAGATATATTCTGCACGTGCCTTACTTCTTGGGCTGGCTTTTTTGCAGGAAAGTGAAAAATAGTACTCCCTCCGTCCCATATTTATTGTAACACAACTTTTTGCACAAATTTTAAGAAACTTTCAAATTTTCATTTGATTTCCTGATTGTTCCCTATAAAGTGTGTGGTTAGGAATACTCCAAGGATGTGAGACACAAAACGTTTAGTTAGTGGAGGGACCCACTATATATTTAGATGATGAAGTTGATATGACTGAGTAAATTAATCATTTAACTTTAAAAAAGTTACTCAAAAGGGAAGTGTTGCAATCTTTTTGGGACTTCCTAAGAACGTGTTGCAATAATTATGGAATGGAGCGAGTATATGAATTCAAGAGTGGGTATCATTCAGCAGTTTTTGTCTATTGTTACCCAAAAAAACAGTTTTTTATCTATCACTTAATACCTGTGAAGATGAAAGATTACCAGACAGCAGAGCAAGCTTGGCAAGACCTATTTGATAATCTGCAAGCTGCCAGATATTGGATCTGTAAGTAAAATTCTTTGAAGATCTTACTAAAATAAGATTATAATTTTTGGTAATGTCCAAGGCCATGAAATACAGCACACTCCTAATATAGAAGAATGAATACCATCAAGTAATTTTTAGTTACTTGTGAGCGTGAATATATATAGAGAGAGAGAAAGTGAGAGAGAGAGAATTTACTGGCAATATCTGTACAGCCCGTAAACAGCACTCATATGCTTCATCCAGTTTGATGTCCCTGAGAAAATAAGCATCTAAGATATGGGTATCATGTTGAAATGCTTAATAGAATCATCTATAGTACTTACCATTAAAGATCAAAACTTACCTAGTATAAGAATCAGCTGACATGCCTGCCCATGGTAATGCTAGTGAAGGATCTATACTTCTAGCTCGATCAAAGGCTTGCTGGGCCAATTTCTTTTCACCCTCTTTACTGTAAAGCTGTAAAAGTTCAAAGTTAGGACATTTCTTTAAAGATTCTTAAGAGAATATTCCTATATGTCAAGATATTATCTCTTTTATTACACAAGGACCAGAACTTAGATGCCTTGTGCATCCACCATAGATAAGTTCCTCGTACCCTTCGTTTCCTGTACCCAATCAATTCACGGTCCAGGTAACCATGGTTAGGACATGATATGCACATGTGGCGCATACCTAAAGATTACTTGTAGTTATGAGTAGCTACTTTATTTCCTTGCAGTAGTTACATATTTATATCCAAATCAAGCAGAATTTTCCCGGCAATCCAAGTATCAATTTAGTTTTAGTCATGTCAAAAATATTAGGCACGCCAAAATGGGCTGTTCCCTTCATAGAATATCATAGATCCACATACAATACAAACCAGTTGTCATGTTAGGCATTAAATCAGGTTGCCTCTAGATGCATGCACTTCCCTGAGATTTTGGTTGCATGTATTTAAACCATCAAATTCTAAAAGGCCTTACACTTAAGTACGAGTGTTGTTTTATAAATGAAAATGCACATGCATATTTCCTACTGCACAAGCCAAGTTTTAGGCCAACCTAGCTCAATTTCAATGGTGTTTCTCTTTTTGTCAAGAACATTCCTAGGCTATACACTTTAGATTGAACTATTAATCCCAAGTCCTTTAATTGTTTTGAAAATTGGGACCTAGGACTATTAATTCAGGGATAACAAAATGACTTGAAATGGGGGATTATATAATACCATGTCCAACCAGGTATTATAATCCCAATATTTGAGATTAAAAAATTGTTGACAAAACTAACTTTGGCATTTTTAAAAAGTGACTAGTGTATCATATTCTATCCATCTATAATCACACTTCTGAGACTACGATCTTTTTGTTATTACTACTGAGACTACGATCTTTTTGTTATTACTAGTCAGGGTAAAATAGTCTACACAATAAATTTTTATCCTATCTTTTAAATAAATCTTGGGCAAAACAAACATGGATAATTTTAAGTTATCTCATAAATAATCCAATTCTAAATAAACATGCGACTAAGGCTAATTAGTAGTTTTGGGATTATTATAATCCATGGGAATATAGTCCCAAGATTCCCATTCTAAACAAACATGGGACTAAGGCTAATTAGTAGTTTTGGGATTATTATAATCCATTCATGAGAATATAGTCCCGGATCATAATCAATATACGAACAAATTAATGGTATAAGATAACTAATCCAAGGAAAACATTTCATATATTATGATTTTTCTTTTTTACTAGTCATTGGAATGATTTGAAGAATTAATTAAGGAATTCAAATTCCTTTATTCTTTCTTGCGGTGCCTTTTCTTATCAAACTAAATTGTTCAACCACAAAAACCTAATATCTTTTTTTGTTGGGGGGAATGAAGGGGGTGAAACAGATACGAAACAGTACCTTCCCTAGATATGCCCATGCAACAGCAAGAGATACATCCAACTTTAATGAACGTACAAAAGCATGTTGTTTCAAGGCTGCATCAAGCGATAAACATCCTAATGCCACCCAGAACTCGTCATTGTAACCCTCAAGAAATAAACCCCCCAAGGTCATCTTCTCAGGTAGCTGCCTGGAGAATAAATAAGACAGTAAATCAATATAGCAGTTTCTTATAAAGATGTCATTCATTTGGGCAAAGTAGGACAAAATTTTACCATGCATTCAGGTCCTGGTTTTCACTCTCTTTCAATGAGCAAATGACATCTAAAGCAATAGCAATGTCAGTATAGATGTTAGCCTGCCATGGAGCTAAGTGCAAAGCCCGCTGATAGGAACGATTGGCACATACTGCAGCCGAAAAGCAGGTTCTTTTCCATGAAAGGATGGAAGTACTGAAAGCTATCTCATCTGTTAGTAATCCTTGGTCTTCATCCATCCACGGAAAACATTTTGCATATGTAAGCTAACAAGGAGGGAAAGACAACATTGTTTAAAACATATAGGAACATCAGAATTTAAGCATATACAGGGAGCCACCCAGAAGAAGCACTGAATATAGAAGGCAAAACATAAAACCAATCAATAATAGCATATGCTTTGAGAATTGAAAGATACACTATCGCCCTATCACCCAGATATGGTACAAAGGTTGGAGAAGTACAACTAAGAGAAGATTTTTTAAGATAATTCTACCTGAATATCTCCATGCAACTTCCAAATACTAGAAATATTTCTAGCTAAGCACGTACTTGCCTTTGCAATTTCAGAGGCCTCCTACAAATGTACATACACTTACTTAAGAAAAATGTAACACCATGGCATTATAAAAACTGAGAAGCAGCAAAATACTAGAAATTATCACCTCTAATAATGAAGCTCCCCATTTAAATGAGCCTGAATTTATACATTCCTTGGACAAACTAAGCAATCCAGAAGCAAGTCCATAGTGCGCAGCCACACTTTTGGGTGAGATGCGTAAGGCCTCTTGAAACTGCTCAACTCCCTTGAAATAAAGAAATATTTCATTGCAATAAATGCATCAGATCTTAACCATATTAACATTTAGCAAATCAAGATGGATTTTAAAGACAGATGCTTAAATGCACACATATTACATGTGCATAGATACAGAGGAAATTTTCTTATGTAAAGCCCATTTTCAAAATTACATCATGGAGTTCAGCAGGATCAACATGGGAGTGTACTCTCTATATTAAAAAACTTTAACAAGAAAACACAAACATAATGAGGGCAGAGAAAAAGCATAAATGGAAAAGTTGAAGAAGGTTTCTATGAAAATCAGCCATTCCCCCTCCCCCAGCCTTATTATTTTCTCTCCTAAATGGAAGAGAAAGGGAAAATCCTACACGAAATGATACGAAATATCTTCATTTTAGACAAGATCAACTAAATACGGTAATTGTTGAATCCACGAATTCGAGATGATCTAGATTAGATTCTATATATGCAGAGAATTCAAAATTATATCATAGTCCGCCACCTTAACTACATAATGAGCTGTGACAACAGAATAAGTGGACATAAAAATAGAATGTCCAAGAAACTCCAAGAAACAGAATCAGCAGCATTAACAAAAATGATAGACATCAGATTTACAAAGGATTTTTTAAATAGTTTTCAAAGACTAAAATAATCAAATGAAATACGACAAACTACAAAAACTAGTAGCGTATAACAAATTTACCTTTCTGAAGGAGCCAAGCATCAAGAAGATGTTTCCACTTTCAATTAATGCAAAGACTCTCGAGTCCTCCAACTCGACTGCTCTCCCATATGACTGTTGGAATGCCAGAACAATCAGTCATTTAGTTATCAAACAAAATTGAGGTTTACAGATAATTTCAACTAATACTCCCTCGATTCATTTAATTTTAGTATGAATATTACTCCCACCGTTCCATAGTTATTGAAACACACCTTTTTGCACAAATTTTAAAAAACTTCCAAAATCAAATTTAGTTTTCTAATTGGTCTCTATAGAGTGTGGTTAAGAGTGTTTCAAAAATGTCAGCCACAAAATCTTTAGTTGTGGAGGGACCAACTATATATTTAAATGATAAAGTCGATATGACTATGGGTAAATTAGTCATTTAACTTCACAAAATTTACTTAAAGAATGTGTTGCAATTTTTTGAAACTTCCAAATAATGAATGTGTTGCAATATTTATGGAACGGAGGGATTATAAACTATTTAAAAAGTATCATTTATTTTTTCTTAATTATAAATGAATCATCTCAATTTTGAGTTTAAAAATACACTTTCAAAAGTCTGATAATTCGGAACGGGAAGAGTGAAACTATGACTGAGTTCGGTAATCCATATACTTCAAGATCTCTTCTCTCTTTTTTTATATTAATAAACTAATTTTGTCTTTTGCATAAAAATCCCGCATGTTTAGTTATAGAGTAACAATTTTGTACGACCCAATAACAAGAGCAACATGACAATAACCATAACAAGAATAACGACGACAGCAACAAAAAGAATTAAGAAATGAACAGAAGATCAATCTTGTTTCTATGGAAGTACACAAGTTACTTTCTGCCGTTATATATAAACACATATATAATATCTACACACAAACACATGCGCACACATTACATATATTAAATAAAGTTATTAGTAAAGAGAGATTCAAAATAAACTTAAATTGAACTTAAGAAGCGTGTACCCACGCTATTAAATCATGGTAAGTGGTTAAAAAGGAATTTACCAACCGTAAAAATATTTGCGACATGGCATAGTAAACCAACACTCTTCCACTCACAAGACACTTAGATTTTGTATTCATGCAAATTTGAGAAACAGAATCTCCCTTTCAATAACCATATAATTAACTCAGTTAAGTATAAGCAATCTACGACAATTGTTTCCAAATGTTAACACGAGTTAAAAGTATTTGAAAATTGGATATCCAAATTCTTGGTTTTCAAGAGTGAGGCTTTACTTTCTTAATTTCTTTATAATTATTATTGACAAGTAGCTTGAGGTTTTACTTTAACTGCTCTCCACAAAAACCATATATCAAGCAGAACTTGAATCCCTGCCCTACAGTAAATACAACACTTAAATAAGGATGAGAAAACAAACACCTTAATAGCTGCAGTTAACATCCCTAGTTGCTGGTAGGCTAGCCCCAAGGCCTACAATTGTACAACATAAAGTTAAAGAGTAAGGACAAGTTAATAATACCCAGTATTGAGAATTATATTAAAAAAAAATCTATTAAAAAGAAATATAACAATAGATGGAGGCGTTCGCTAGGAAGAGTACGGACTTCCCACAAATCAGCAGAGGTAGGATAGCCACGAATGGCATGCTGAAGACTTTGTACAGCTACAGACCACTTCTTTTGATGGAGCTGAAGAAATATTTCTATCAGTGTCAATAAGAAAATAGAAAAAAGAAAGGGGCTCTTCCCACTCAAAGCAGATTCAATTGCTGCGAATTGGAATAAAAGAAAACACCTGAAGATAACCAAGTCTGCGAAAAGCCCAAAAGGCTCTAGGTGACTTCTCCGAAGCATCACGGCACACAGCAATTTCCAAGCTCTCCTTCCCTTGTTTGTCCAACAAATCACATACGGACTCCTACACAGATAGATACACAAAGGAATACATCAAATGAGTACACATCATAGAGAACGTCTCAGAGTGACAATCACTTTTCATGAAAAAACATGAGAATCCAAAGTTCAATTAATTTGTATAAAACAAAAAAACCAACCCCGGAATGGGAATCATCCGGAGAGAGGGAGAGGGCTCTCTGGTAACACTTGAGAGCTCTCTGGGTGTCAAGTGAAACTTGGCTGTAATAATCCCCCAAATATCTAAATGCAGAGGCATTCTGCGGATTGAGCTTGGCCGATATCACAAAATGCTCAGCGGCTTTCTCCTTTATTTGCTTTGGTTCTTCACCATTTTCCCACAAATACACAGCCTGCACACCAAATTTCTCACTCACTCGGTCTCGCAATAATTTGAAAGTTCTCACAATAATTTGAAAGTTTTCAGGGCATATATATAAATATATATATTTTAAAAATAATAAATAATAACATAAGTTTTACAAGATTAAAATGGAGAGAGGGGTCATCTGGATGGGAGTCTACAGATTCTTGAAACTCTCTTAAAACCGAGTCTTCCTCTTCTTCCTACAATTACATATAACACAATTGGGATAAACATATATGCAGACACACATATATATGTGGAATATGAGGCAATTATATAGATAGAGAGAGGGGGGACCATGGATTTTCAGACTCTGGATAATTGAGTGCTAAAACCCTATTCAGAACGAAATGATTACTTGAGCAGGGTGTAGTAGTAACTAGCAACGGTCATCTGAGGAAGAAAGATGTATCGAGAAGGAAGAGGGGAAGGGTGAGGTAAATTTGTCTTTCAATTCTCCGATTTGCCCTTCTTCCCTGTTTTGTTATGGAGGCGATCGGAAAACTCTGTGCCCGTCCCAGATTGAAACCCAGAAAAAAAAATATTATTTATTGAGTAAAAAATAATAATAAATTTATATTTATATTTAAATATTTGAGCAAATATTTAAAATTAAGTCATTAAAATTCACAAATGTTATTAAAAAATAAAAATACTTCTCTGCAAGTACTTGTATTAAAATAAAAGACAGAGGGAGTTTAAAATTTAAAGATTTTAGATATTTATTATAAGAAAATTTTGATGTAAGTAATAAAATATAAATTTTAAAAGATTTTAGATATTCAATAAATTATAAGAAAATCTTGATTGTAAGAACGTGATATATATATATATATATACAAATGACAAAAGAAAAACTAATTATTACTTTTAAAAGACTTAACAAAAGTTCATTACATAGTTTAAATTTTAAAAATGGGAAGTAATTTGATTTTAAAATGAAAAAACTATAAATAATTTTAAAATTATTTATTGGTACCTATAAAAGTTTATAAATAGTTAACGAATCTATTGAATGTAACATTAACAGGGGAAAGAGAAGGAGAATGATATGGAGAAATTAGGGTTGTTGTGAATAAGGGGCTGAGATAAATTAAGGTTAAAGAAGATGAAAGTGTTTATGCATAAAGAGATTGATTTTGCGGTTCAAGAGAGAAGATTTGGGGAAAAGAAAAAAAAAACCGAGAAAAAATGAAAATAATAGGCAATTTCTTATTTTGTCAAAACAACTCTCGGGAATGCGTATCAGGAATGAGGGAGAAGAAACTATAAATTAGGCAAATATATTAATAAATAAATGATATAAATTGGTGAATTTTTAAAATATTAATCTTAATTACAAAGTTATTCCCAAATTAAAGCGTGTCGATTTAACTAGTAATATAAATTAAGGTCATTTCTAAAGTTTATTTTAATTTTAATTTTAATTTTATAAACAAAAAAATTATACAAACAATTGAGTTGGAGTTTATTTTAATAATATTTTTGTTCTAAAATTAGAGATATATTTTAACTTTTTAGAGTTAATTTGCAAAATCCTAATTGATATGAAGTTATTTAGTTTTAATAGAAACAAATATAACAATTGTATTAAAACTAAATAATTTTATATCAATTTTAAGATTTTATAAATTAATTTTAAAAAGTCAAAATATATCTTTAATTATAGAACAAAAAACGGTAATAAAAAAAACAAAAAATAGAAGTTGCGTATGAAGAGTGCAGTTCGAGTCTACCCAAAAAAGCAAAAGAAAGAAAGGAAACATAATTTATGATGTACTACTAAACATTTATGTCTTTTATGTTTGTTTCTTTGGGTGATGTTAAAGCATTGAAGTTAATGGGGAGTTTTTGTTTCATTTTTTATTAAAATTGCGTCATTTATAAAATTCATTCATTTTTATTTTTTGTAGATTAACAATTTCCTTTATAAATTGCGTTCATTCTTTTATAGTTTAGGTTCGTATCTATTGGTTACTAAAGTTACCTGTAGAAAAATAATTTATACAAGGACAAATTTTATAATAAAATTAAATTATAACTCGCATACAACTATTCTGAACAATAAAATACTATCTAAATAAATTTATATGCATAGCAAGATTTTTAATTATATATTCCTTGTTTTTTCCTGTCATTCTTTCCTCCAATTTATTTTCGTACACATCATGCACATTTTCAAATCATTGAATTAGGCAAAGAATGCATCTCTCATGTGATATTTTCACATAAGTAACTTTAATAATTGAAACAAGTCCCGAGCCACAGTAATTCAATATAGACTGAAGTCACTGAACCAACAGTTGCAGGATTAGCAGCCCACTGTTTAGATGTAAATAAAATGATAACATACTGGCACTCAAATGAAAATAATGATCAACCATTCGTCCAAAATATATTTAGTACAAACAGCCTGCATTACATTACATTACATGGACCATGTCCAATATGCAAATTAGAGAAATACTATAAACCTTCTAGCTTATTTGGTCGCCTGTGAAATCATATAGCTTACAGAATTGGCCTGTTCTTTAGCAGCCTCAACTAAGGAATCCTGCATATCAATCACAAGGTCATCCAAATTTAAGATCTTGTAATATGCTGCCTCAGAGAGTATAATAACGCAGAAGAAGCCCTACCTGTGCAGCGATTAAACGTGCAACTGTTTTCTTGCTGGATTCTTGAAGCTCACCAGCTATCAAAATCTCATCCAATATATAGTAGGCCTGCCAAGTGTTTTGTAAGAAATTTTCAAAGCAGAAGCAAATATTAATAGAAATTAATGCCAACACCACATATTGTGAGGTCAAACATCTCAAGACTATGTACCAAGTGAATAACATGCCCAAACAAGATCTTTTGTGTAATATTCCAAAGCCAACCTCCAAGTAAACATAAATATAATCACATATACCCACCCAAAAAAGCACATGCATACAATCTCCTGTTACTAAATCTGAGTGTCAGGGCTGGTCTGAAAAGTCAATCAACATAAATTTGATTATTGTTTTTAATAATTTGAGGTCATCTGATTCTAAATATAGGAAATACTCGTTTTCCCATTATAGATAACAGTCATATAAATTGGAGGATTTTTATGCACTTTGGATGGTTGCCGGAGATTATTTGAATCGTATAATTAGTAACAGGGCAGAAGTACACCAACTTTGGAAGCGAGGAAAATCATCAATACCAAATGTTTTCCTTTCTTCCAAGTGTGTAATATTTTTTCCCCAAAGTCGACAGAGAAAAGGCCCATGAGTGACCGAAGTAATTAGCTTAAGAAGTTCTTGTATTTCCTGGGCTAAGGTCATCATAAAGAGTAAAGATTATATCTTTCCTAACTATATATATAAAGACTATATCTTCAAGTCCGTGCACAAATTGTTTTAGACATCTGCTGAAAATGTGAATCAACAAAGTAAAAATGCAACCAAACCAAAAAGATCCCAGCCAAGAGGGATCGTCGAAGAATATTTTGCCATCTTGAAGTCAACTGTTTTAATCGGCCTATTGTCTAACATATAAAGCTTCTCTGCTATGTAGTTCTACCCAGGCCAAGTTTTAAGTTTGAATTCCCGGGCAACGGTAACAAATTTTCCAAATAATGGGAAAATGATTATTCAAAATACGGAGGACAAAAAAAATTACCTTGTGAAAATTAAATATCAAGTCCAGCTCACACACCTTAATGAAGCAGAGAGTCCCATTAGAATTAAATGATATAGTACATTAAACAGATAACAATTTTGATTTCTTCAGGGTTTAGCATGCTCACACTTCCAAAATAGCGATCTAGTATCTCCACAAAATGATGGATAATTTCTAGTATCTCTAATTCATTGTCATCCTGATTGATGCACATGCAGAAATAAAGGCTGGCATATCTGCAAAATAGAAGACATAGAAAAAATATGGTAATGCTTACTTGTGAGGTTAACAAAAATGTCATTCCAGTATAAGAACTGAATTCCAGTAGTGGTTTGTATAACTATGCCAATACCTTTTATAAACCACTTTAAATCCTCTCCATTCTACGAAATTGCAAAGCTTGGGGCCTCGACTGAGAATTAGACCGCTGAGCTCTCGGACCACCTTAAAAGGTGTGCATCAATACAGTGTTAATCTTTAAGGGAATGCACAATTGCATATCAGTTTCAAAAATCATTGTGGTACAAGTTACTATTTGCATATTGGCACAAGATATATTTAACTTAGACTTGGATGCACATTGTGATGCTAAATGGTCATATATACATTTCAGTATCTTAAAAATGATATAACTAATGTAAGTGGTTATCTTAATTAAAACAAATGATGAACGCACTAGAACCACATTTCTTATGGCAGTACAAAGAATAAAGAAATAGGGGGCAATTGATAGTCATTCTCATTAATCTAATAATTCACATAGTCGTTCCATGCCCTAACTTTTAAAATTTTTCTCTACCATAACTATTACACCTTATACTCAGGCTATTGATTAAAATACCCTTTCAGAAAAATACAGAATATAAGTAGCATTTGGATTACAGTTGGAAAGGAAATACCTTAGTTCTTTCCTTCTGTGAATAAGGTGAATACCATTTCGTCAACCTCACTTTCCCCTGTCTGCTAATGAGAAGCACAAAATGAATCTGAAACACAAATGAGAAGCCTTAGCCACTACCACTACTCCTCAGGAAAGCAAATAAATAAATAAATAGATAAAGTAAGTAAGATATTACTTAAACCGAAAATTTCCACTTGACCACAAATTTAATTATCAGCAGTTTTCTTTAACCCCGTCTGTATGTTCGCATACTGCCAGTCATAAGCTCGGATAAAGGAGGCATTTCCTTAGAATATGGCTCTTGATAGACCAGAGAGTGGAGGAAAAGATTCGCATAAGTTGGGAATAAGACTTAGTTAAGAATTGAGATGAGGATTATTTATTTATTTTGTAATTATTATTTTTTTATTTTTTTATTTTTTTTGGGGGTGGGGAAGGAGGAGTGTCTGATGTAGGACGAGTCCATGAAAGTTAGTTAAAACAATATAAAAGCTTTGAAAGTCCATGAATTAGAAGTTGTATTTTAATTAGTTTTTTTTTTAATTTGTAGTTATCTTATTAAATTTGTAGATATCTTATTAGAGTCCAATTTAGGTTATGAATGTTGTCTAGGAGTATTATAAATAATGATGTATTTTATTATTTTGAATTTTTGAAACATTGAATTATTAGAATTGATCAAGTTTTGTGTGAGAATTATGTGTGTGATATTTTATCCTTCGTCCCAACATCCTTGTTCCCCATCATTTTTGGTATCAGACCTGCACCCACCACCCTTGGCTGTCCCAAAACTTAAACAACCTGCGACCACCTAAACCAAATACCCAGGCATAACACTCACCCAAACAAAGGCCTTAACAGACCTAACTTGTCCCAACCTTAGCCGCTGCTAATCCCAGCCTTAAATTCCACCATATATATACCCATCACAGCCCTAATTTCAGCCAGAAACCTACAAAAACACAGCCCAAATTGCAGCCACGCCTATACCAAACAAGACCCATTCAGTCCTAAATCACTAGAACCCAAACAATACCAAACCTTGCCTCAAAAACCTAGAAACAAAATCCCAAGCAGTCCAGATTCTGCCCCCAAAAAAACTAATTAAAATACTTCTAATTCATGGCCTTCCAAAGTCTTTTATATTGTTCTAACCAACTTTCATGAGCTCGTCCTACATCAGTGTTAGTATATAAATGATCAACACAACTAAACAAACAGCTCAAGGGGACAAGCCCTCCACAGAGCTGTATACAAACCCTTCGACATACAGACATACACCTAAAAGTGGCACAATATAGACACTTCAATTTACCTGGCCCAAATCTAGTTAAACAAGTAGCGAGAAAACTCCCAATACTGACAAGGAATCCATCCCCGTCTAAGGCTAGCCTGCATGAGCTATTCAATTTCCTTAATAACTAGTTGCAATGCTTTGTGTTGTCTTATAAAAATTGATTGCTTCTATAGTTCTACTGAAGATATTTGTTGGTGGTATGCAAGTAAAGGTAAATAGTTTCACAAGTGAATTGACAACCAGTGCCAACATTAGGAGAATCAAGTGAAATAGCAAATTCGAAGATGCTTGAACATTGTAGCAATGATGGATGAGGCAGAGCTTGCAAAGAATATATAGAAGTAAAGAAGGGCAATTAAGTATGTTATTAGGATGAGTTTGTAGTTTACAGCTTTAGCAAGTAGTTAAATGTTTGTTAGAAGTTAGTTACAAACGTACATATTTTCATGTAATGATTCATATAAGTACTGTATACATGAGTACTGAACATAAAGAGATTCATTCTTCTGCTAATGAGAGCTTATGTGTTGTTTTCCATTCATGCACCATCTTCAATGGATATTTCATCTTCTGGACATCCCGCCATAGATAGTAAACTCTAACTCTGAGAGCCATACTTTGACTTTGGCTAAAAAAGACTTGCTTTTATGATGTTGTAATGAATATTGCATCTACAGATCCCATAATAAAGCTTTCCCTGAATAATAAACCTCACAAGCTTTTCTGCCGCAGCCTAGGGCCATGTAATGTTTCCATCACCAAAATCAAAGATGTTGACAGAGAAAGAAGAAAATTAACTACAAAACCTTATTTTTTATTAATGAATTTAAAACATTTATCAAATAACCACCACATTGTGATTCACATGCTAAAATGTGATCCCAGAGATTCTCCTCAGATTGGATAACAATTCACAATGTCACGGAAAATAAAATTGACGTAAATTCAAGCAATACATATGTAGCAACAAAAAAATCCAAACATATTAAGACATTGACAGAAGGAGAATCATACCCAGATCCAGAATTTTTCAAACATCAAAACAATAGAAATGAAGTTTCTTCATAATACAAAGTTGCTGCAACGACTAGAACTTAAAACCAACCAAATAGCTCCATCATAAATTGCTAAGAATCAGTAATCGCTCAAACATATACATATATAAGAAATAAATATAATCGGAGGAAATCAAATATAATTAGTCAGAAACAGATGAGGGATCAAATATAACAAAAATACATCACGCACTTACCATTTTGGATCGGAGGTGGTAGTGATGAGAGTCAACAATCCTTCGTCGGGGAGAATTGAATCGAAAAGGTTTGGTAAGCTACTTGCTGGTCGATGGATCTTCCGGATGGAGTAAAAATATATAACCGTGGAGATTCGATTGATGGGTCGTCCTGTCCCTCAACACTTTGACACGCGTACAGCGTCTATTGGTTATTGTTTTCTTAAACAAAATGATTTTTTCTAAAATGTGAAAAATAATGGAGTAGTAGTAGTATATGAACTTCAAAATTCTTTATTTTTTTTTATTTTATTTTTTTGACGCAAACAATAATAGATTTATCCATTCAAATATATAGCAATTACATCCGAAATAAAAGAGGGACAAACATTTTCAAAGACCCTCCGACTGAGACCACGTAAAACTTGCACGATAATAAGCTATGGGCTACCACATTCATTGATCGTCTAATAAGCGTTACACGACATCGATTTATCACCTTACAAATGGCTCTACAATCATCAATAATAATTCTCAAACTTGAATAAAAATATCCTCACCATTAATTGCATTTGATCTTTATTTGGGAATCGGTTTCACAATGATAGAGTGATACGATGCATCCTTTAGCCAAGATAACGCCTTCCCTTGGCCAATCGCCTCATTAAAATTGGAGAAAAAATTACGGCTTGGACCCTTGCATGCAGATTCTACAAAAGTACCGGTTGAGTCCCGTATAATGCACCTAAAACCTATCTTTTTTCTCCACTAAAGCATGTAAAGATCTACATTGCATTTCCATTTCGAATTGCGGCTTCAACCATTTTCGATGCACCCTTTTTAAGACCGGCCACGATGATATGTAGACCGCCATTCTGCTTGGCGAGAATGATGCTTGATTAATAATGAAACTTACTTGTTTTTTTATTCTTTCCACTTTTGCATGATTAGGTTTTCTCAAATTCTCCACAATAGATAAAGACACCTCTCCATTCTTAAATCAAGCACACCGTGAGATAAATCTGCTCCTGTTCCACCATTTGATTAACGTTTCTGCTGTGCCAAGCGATGCATTGACCTGGACTTTTGCCCATACAAATTGAGCAACAGGGCATCCTATAAGCGCATGATCTATCATCTCGTCCGTCTGGTTACACAATGAGCAATTTGATTACAAATTATTGGTAAGTATTTATTAAATTAACCTTTACAAGCAAACGGTAGTCCAGCTCTCTCCATATAAAGTTGCGAACCTTTGGAGGTATTTTAAGCGTCCATATAAACCTCCAATCAGAATCGAAGGTGCCATAACTGCATATTTGACACATACGAGAATTGTATCCGATTTTCTAGAATACATACCTTTAGAGTCCCATGCCAAAAACCACGAATCCTCCTTTGGATATTTTGGCAAAGGAATAGCCAAAATTGCCTCTTGATCTCTAGCCTCAAACATCCCCCGTACAATATTTTCTTCCCATTCTTCAAACCCCGATTTTACTAAAGCATCAACCGTTACATCAACTAACTCCTCATTAGTCGGAGTTTCAACATACGGATGATAAGAGTTGGCTAACCACGGTTCTCCCCATATTTTCGTATTTAATCCATTTCCCACCCTTTTCAGCAACAGAAGCTTTAAAAAATAAAAAACTATCATCCGCAAAGAAAAGATGAGATACCTCAGGTGCCATCCTAGCAACACGACATCCATGGATTAAGCCTTTGCGTACTCTGTCATTAAGAATTGAAGACAAACCCTCAGCACAAATAAGAAATAGATATGGCGACATAGGATCCCTCTGTCGTAAACCTCTGGAAGGAATAATTGGCCCTACATCATGACCCTCTTGTCGCACCATATATCGAACCGAGGATACAAACATCATAACCAACCTAATCCATTTACTACAAAAACCCAGCTTAATCATCATCATTTCCAAAAAATCCCATTCAACTCTATCATACGCCTTAGACATGTCTATCTTAAGAGACGCCACACCCTCTTTTTCTTTCGTTTTCCTTTTAATGTAGTGCCCGACCTCAAATGCAATCATTACATTATCCGTAATAAGACCCCCTGGAATAAAAGCGCTTTGCAATTCTGAAATAATTGAATTCAGCACCAATTTCAATCTATTCGCAAGCATTTTTGTCATAATCCTCACAATAACATTACATAAAGAAATCGGACTCAGATCAGTAATCTTATCCGGCTTTTTAACTTTAGGAATAAGAACAATTACCGTATCATTAAGGCCTACCAGCAACCACCCCTCGTTAAGGAAATCCAAACATGCCTTTGTAACCTCTTCCTCCACATCGGTCCAATACGCTTGATAAAAACCTGGATTAAAACCATCAGGTCCCGGGCTTTTATCTGGGTGCATTGATTTGACTGCATTTTCCACCTCCTGTACCGTGAATATGCCAGATAGCAAAGAATTTTGACAATCTGAAATCTTTCCTCTAACCGTGTTTAACATCGCCACAGCGTCACTGCCTCTAGTATAGAATAAATCAGTAAAATATTCCTTTATAAGCTCTTGTAACCCTCTATCCCACACACACTTATTACCACTTGAATCCAGCAGATAGTTGAAAGTATTCTTCTTTTTTCTTGATGAAGCATAAGAATGAAATGTCCGTGAATATATATCCCCCTGTTGTAACCAGAATAACTTGGATTGTTGCTTCCAATATGTAGCTTCCTGACAAACCAATCGATGCAAATTTTCCTTTTCTGCCAATACTTCTTTATTTGAATTGAGGCGAAATGAAAATTTGGAGCGTGCATTAACTGTTTTTATTTTTAAAACCAATTTAAAGATAAAATAGTTCCCTTATAATTTTTAATTAATTTAAAATAGAAAAATTATTATGTACAAATTAGGTAAAACAATATTGCTGTCAATTGCTAGAATTAAGGCAATCATATAAAATGGTGAAAATATGATACTACCCTCCAATGAATTGAATGATACTACTCATTGAATTTTAATTTTTAGGTGAGAATTAATTCATAAATCAACATTGGATAGTCACAAAATCAATTTTTTTTTAAAAAATAAATAAATAAATTTAAGTCACCCTGTCATTATTAATATAACAGACCGTGAAAGTCTTTATAGTACTTATTTGTAATTACATAAATATAGTAATTATTTTTTCAGTGATCCTAAAGTGGGTGTGGGCTTATTTTTTTATAATTTTAAATCGAATACAAAATTTGAATACATACATACATGAATCCATACCATAACACAGTAGTATTTGTAGATGACAAAATAAATTGCGGGTTGAACATGAGTCCACAAAAAGAAAGAAGCTAACAAATCTAATCTATATACACTTTTTATTTCCCTCCCCTCCCCTCGCCGACAATAATAATTTCATTTCAAGCAAACATTAAATACAGACAACTCGCTCATCAAACAGACTCAGACAATCTTGCTTCTGCTACTACTGCTACTTCTCTATTGATCACATATCGAAATGCTGAACTCTGCGTTAACCAATTAATGTACCTCTCCGGTCTACCTTTCATGCATCTTATGATAGCTTTCTGTTGAACTTCTGATACGCATGCATTAACTATTTCCAGAAGCCCGGCCATGGTTAGTGACATGTCCTTGGCAAAGTAGTCCAGGATTTTAGGCAGACATATCTTCGTTTCCTTATGGATGTACACACTAGCCCGTATGAACTCTTCTTTAGCAAGTTTAAGATCTTGGAATACGCTATCTGCTGTGTAGACTCTAACCTGTGTCCGGTAGGCAATGACATTTTTAAAACATAGAATTACTCCAGAACAAACAAGAAGAATCAATATGCAATTAGTTAATAAGCTTCCCAAAAGATCAGCATACCGCCGGGTCGGATGATGCCCCTGAACAAAGTGCAAAATGAACAAGTGGCTCAGGGTACTCGATGGCATATACATGTCTTGTGCTCACCCCTTTAAGCTTCTTTCCTGGAGACATCAGTGTCTCTAGCCACTGCTTTGATATATATATATATATATATATATATATATATATATATATATATATGTTTGTAAGCCAAGGTACTGGACAATTAAAACTATTATGAAAGAGATGTCTTAATTTGAGCAAAAGAGGCATCATAAACTTGCAATTTAATTTATAGTTTCTACCAATTCTATTTCTGAACATGATTACACAGACATATGGTACGTAGAAAGTATTAGATATTGATCAATCAGCAATATATCTACTTGTCCTCGGTTGAAATGTCAAGGCTGTATTGATGATTGAATGTAGGTCCTCACTTCTTCAGATTGCATGTTTCTTACTATTATATACTGATAATTTTTTAATTTTTTTTACCATTATATGCGCAAATTTCAGGCTTAGATATCGATTTAGGACAAATCCCTAGACACTGCACAGTGCCGCTATATGTCATACACCTGGGTCAAGAACAAACTCAAGAAGCTCAGCACAAGCACTGTATTTGTTGACAGAATGTAACAGCAGTCCCAAGTGACCTAACTTTACATGCACGGTAGCAAACCTTTCTCAAAGTTCTCTGGTCCCAACAATTGATTCTGGCAAAGAAAAAAATCCATATGGATGCTTTGATCTGTATGTAGTGGTCTTTAACAAGTAGTAAATGCCTATAAGCCTCTATACGAGGCCTACATGACCCCATTAGGAATACATGAGTGTTTGAGCTGATGGCCGGACCAATGATGCAGAACAAGTTTTAGGGAAGAGTCAAGGGATGGAATATAAAGGAAGAAAGAATAAGAGAATTGCCGAAGGACATCACACTTTAAATGATTTCTCTCTAAATAATAATATAAAGTAATTACTTAATAATCCCTTAATTTTCCTATCTCGTTCCGCATCAACCACTCATTGGTCTAGGAAACTTCTTTAGCTACGTAGAACAAGGAACTAGAGAAAGGTAGGAGTTGGACTGAGAGAATGAATTGGACAATCCAAAATTAAACATGGTCTATTGTACTTTAGAGTTTCAATATACAAAATGTAGATGTACAGAAGATGTAAGTCACTAGCCCAGGGTTGTAACTATGTTATATGTACTTCAAAGAGCTGGGATTCAAAGTCCATTTCAATGTTAGGTTAGATTTTCGAGAGTAACAACATAGTAGAGGCATCTGTGGACAAATATGGTGGTTTTAATTTAAGTAAAACCGCAAATTGTGGCAGGCTGGCAGCTTTGGTACAATCTCTTTATATGCCATAAGGGGGTGTATCTTGGAATACCTCCATTTTAGTGTCACTCTCATGTTACTTTACTCACTCCTTTATTCAAAGTGTGTAATCATCCCATCAGTATGTCCAAACTCTAATGTTCCTTTTAACACAAAGGAATCCAACAAACACCGAGAACAAATAGAAGAATTTAAAGTTGCAAACTTCTTAAAGTTGTTCCATATTTTGATCGACAAAACAACAATTATTAGAAGGCATTAACTCCTCCATAAACCCCCCAAAAAACCATTTTTTTTCTGTTCTTTTGACTTCTGAGCAGTCAAATGAAGCGTAAAGGAGTAGTACTAAAAATAAAAAGTAATCATAGGTAGACTGTTACACTCATTCAGGAGTAGTTGTGAATATATTGCTCTTGAATATTTCAAATAGCAAATAACTATCATAGGACATACCGGTGCTGCATAGTGAGATCTGATTCCTAAGATGGAGCTTTGTATGATATCAGCATTTATGCAATGCCCACCAACATTATAAGCTGCCTAAAACAAGAAATTGTGAAATTTAACATTAACATTTGCCGAATCAAGTACTCAGTTAAAGAATGGATGAAGAGAAAAGGTTAGGAATAATTTATTACCTTCAAAATTGAAGTACTTTTGACATAATTTGAAATTCCATAGGCTAAATGTGCCTGCAACAAAAACAAAAATCATGACAAATAAATTTAATAAATAACAAACAAAGATTTCTTCAATATAATTGTCCTCCAGGTAATGTAGCTTTCTAAGGTGAGGTGATGGAGGATGACTGAATCGCTAGACCTTTAAACTATTTTGCACAAAGTAGCTGGCTTCAAATTAAATACCTGCAGTCTAACACTCGAGAGATAGTTGGTTTATTGCACCAATCAATCCTTGAGACTATTTTCATCAGATAAATAATAGGAGTGGGTAAATATAATCTGGAGTAAAGTGGTCATAAACAGTTGGATTTGAATGTCATTTGGCCCGGGCTTAAAATGATATAAGAAGGGGGAGGGGGAGAAACATGATTTGATTGTCATATAACACATACACGTCTTGCGGAGAGTTACTTAAACTCAGCTCTCCTCAGTATGTGGTTTACCACTATGTGATCTAATGTTTGTAACCAATTCTAATTCAGAGTAAACTTTCCAAGAGCTTAGCAGAATTTAGAAACAAAGAACACAAGCCATACATTCATCACCAAAGCATTGTGAATATTTATCCAAAATGTAAGCTTCTCTTCACGCGTCATCTTCCGTGGTTCAACCTTTTCAAGATTTTTAACCAATAACCTGCACAAACAAAATGAGAATATGTAGAAGGGTTGCCTAAAAATTCCATTAAAAAGTATAAATTGAAAAGCTTTGCATTTAATATCCTCTTTCCCACTAGTGAGAGGGGTTGTTCTGGTCTTTATCAGGTCCGTCCTGGTTAACTGACCTAACTGGCTTTCTTTTTCTGAAACAAAAATTAATGTAGACATATATATTTTTTTGCCTGGAAACTATACAACTCATTTGGTGATTTTTTTTATTATATAAAAATAGATTATCAATAGCAAACAAGGAATGATGAGTGATGGCGGAGCATGTGGACTACCTGAAATTTTGTAGCATTCTGGCAGCATAGTTGAAACTGTCATCATCTAAACTTAACTTCAGGACTTCAATCATTGCAGCATATGGTTCACTCTCCTCTTTCAACCCCTGTATTTGAGCCCCTGTGGCTTCTTCACTGAAATGAGGGCTCCAGTTATCTGACAGATTCCTGGGAGAAAACGTACTTGAGGAGGACAAGGACGAATTAGACGAAGCTGAAAGGCCAGTTTGACATAGAGTGGGGTCCGCAAGTTTGCAGTAAATAGAAGACATGCATCTGACAATTTCTTCTGAAAGTCTATCAGGTCTGTTAAGGTTATTATCAATGCGAGAAGCAACAAGGTGATCTGCCAGGCTACGATGGCCGTGATCTGCAACCGTCCTGTCCTGCAATAGCCCACAATAGACTTTCCAATTATTTCCACTAACCATTCAGGAAACACATAACAAGACAGGCTCATTAATCTTGAAAACAATACATAACTATACGGACTAATGTTGAACCATGTAAACAGTCGATCTGTAATTAACACATTGAGCTCATTAGGTATACTAACCCTTTTAGATGATAATCTCGGAGTAGTAGCATGATTCTGATCATCTGATCCAGTCAAACCATGTGAAGGGGAAGTGGGGTTGTGATAGTCAGGATTACCTTTACACAAGTTAGGCTCCCGACTGAGACAAGATTGATCAGCAATAGTACGTGATTCTGTTTCAATATTTTTCTGTAAAGGGATTCCACAGTTCTCAGATAAGGAAGGAAGATGCTGCTCAAAAGCTGCTCGATAGAGTGAAAGAAGATAACGTTCCAAATTTATTATTTCACCCTCAAGAGTGGTGATCTCCTTCACCAGATCTGCAGATGACTGAATCCAACGCCAAAGAGTAAAGCATTAGGCAAAATAATAGTGTCAGTAATCTAAAACATTAAGGCATCATTATATAGTCACATGGATCAGTTTGCATAATCTATAAATCAAATCAATGTTCATAAAGCCCAAAAATGTGATAAACTATACAAATTGAAGCTAGTTGCTTGTGAGTAGCATTTGTTTTGCCATCAGTAGTATGTTTTCCTATAATTGAGCTAAAGTAAATTCATTAAACAGTTGACCTTTTGAAGGGAATGCTAAACAAAGGTCACAACTCACAAGTTAAATCAATATGCCAGTAACTAGTTGAACTATTGTGTTTTTTAAATTTAAGGTTCAGTTCTAAGTGAAACTCCAGCCGCATTACAATGGGTTTGAAAATCAAATTTAACCCCTTGATCTCGAGTAATGGTGTGATCTAAACCAACTGTGGTTTGGCATTTATCTGAGACATTGCTTTTAGACATTCTTGATGATGGAAGCTCGATAAAAGCATCCGACCATGCTCCTAGAAGGAAAATAACAGGCGACACTAAATACAAGGAACAATGCGCCTTGCTTTATTTACGACGGATTGAGTGACTGATGGTGAATCTGAGTGATCAAATGGAATCTGGCAAACCTATATGGACATTAAAAATCAGGTGGTGCAATCATTTCTGACGATGTGGCTTGAACATTGCAAGCAAGGCTAAATGCAGCTAGTTCTTATCTAAGTGTTGGGAGTTTGGCGAATGAGTCTAGTTCTCATCCAATGTTTTTCATGTATCAAGATGAAAATAAGGTTAATCTAGGTGAAGGGTATGTGACACCGAAGCTAAGCATGTAAGAGATGTGGGAAGCAAAATGTAGATCTTTTGTCTATTTAAGAAGATGACACAAACTAGAATTTAGAATCTCCCCAGAAATAGTTCCAATACCCAAAGTTAAAATATGCCACCATCTCAGATTCCCAACATTTTGACATCTGGTTGAATATGTAGAGGTCAACTTAATCTCATTGAGCAAAACCCAAAACTGATTTTTACTTTTTTTGGCCATATTTAAGCAAACAGCATATTTTCTTCCTTCTAAGTAAGAAACAGTAGAATATTCACTTGAGACGGCAGAAAATTAATGCGGTTGCATATGAGTGAACTTACAGGGTTAAATTGGTAGGAGGGTCTGGGTGATAAATTAAGTAGAAGATTATTTCTGGGTGACTGACCATCTTGAGGAACACTGGAAGTAGAAACAAGAGAGAGGGTTTATCTTCTTCATTGATCTTTCGACAATCAATAATTGAAATTTAATGAAGTATCATTGTTAATTAACTAAGCATTACCCCTGCGAATTGGAGTGTGGAGTAGAATGACAAGAAGAAGAACGAGAGCTGCCATCGACTCGCATCATTGCTTGCTTCCCTGGGAAAAATCACTCACCGACACTTTTGCTTCCTAACTGCAACATAAATACATAAAAAAAATACTCCATATTAATAACTGTATTGACTATTGAAATCAACTGGGAATTATATATATCTCCATATAAATAATACATACATAAATAATATCATATCAAAAACCAGAAACAGAGAATGACATTGCCAACCAGAGAGAAGTTGATAGCCTAACCCCTTTATTTGATAAAGCAAAGGGTTGTTAAAATTCTGAAATACTAGCAGAAACCCTTTAGAAGGGGGAAATCAGAAATGGATTTAATGAAGCAGACGAACCAAACCACCATGGAAATGTGGAGGTGGGTCTATTATTATTTCAGGGGAATATCTATAAGAATCGCCAACTTTTATGGGTACTGACTGCTGACTGATGAGGACCAAAAACAAAGGGGCGCTAAGAACAACAACATCATTAATAACAGATGCTAACAAGAAGACATACAAAAATTAAGAAAAGAAAAAGGCTTAAAAATAATAATGACTGTAATTATGAGCCTTGGTATGAAGGACAGAAGTAGTAGTAGTAGTTTTTATGTCCAGAAAACTTAAAAAATGTGCCGAGTAATAACTACTACAGCTAAGCAGGAGATGACTACAAAAAGAAAGAAACTAGTAGAAGAAAAAAAAGGATTTGGTCAAAAAATGCCCCGATATTTTTCTCAATGTTTATCAAGTATTCTATATTTTTTTTATTCAAAAATATCTTTAATATTATAATTTTTGGATCATTCGTGTCTCTACTGTTAACAGCTGTGCCAACTAGATAAACAGCGATGATGTGGCAGGGGCATGAAGGGTTAAATATAAAACATATTCTAAATAGAATTATATATATCATTTAATCAAAACAAAAACTCCTAAAATTCAAAATTAAAAAAGCATAACATATTTACATCATTTAATCAAAATACTAAAATTCAAAACATAACATATTTACATTAAATACTAATTAAAAAAAATACTAAAATTCTAATTAAAAAAAATACTAAAATATTAGAAAAAAATCAAATTAAAAAATACTAAAAATACTAAAATTCAAATTCATTTGTTAATTAATCAAAACAACAAAAATTCAAATTACATCATTAAAATATTAAAATCATAACATTAATATTTTGTAATATTTTAAATATTACTAAATAATGTTATCAATTTTTTAATATTCAAAATATTTAATTTTAGTAATATTTTGAATATTTTGTATATTCAAAATAACGTTAATATTTTGAATATTTTGTATATTACTAAAATATATTACTAAAATATTTTGAATATTAACGTTAATATATTGTGAATATTAAAAAATATTTTAGTAATAACGTTATTTTCGTAATAACGTTGAATATTTTGAATATTACTAAAAACAATAATATAATATTAATATTTTGTATTATTAATGTAATATTTTGTAATATTAACGTTATTACTAAAATAACGTTATTTTAGATTATATAAAATATTCAAAATTTTACTAAAATAATGTTATTACTAAAATTACGTTATTTTTTTAATATTTAAAATATATCAATGTTAACGTTTTATATATTTTTAGTTACGTTAATTAAAATAGTATTTTACGATATTAGTTACGTTAATTAAAATAGTATTTTATGATATTAATCATAACATAATAGTATTTTTTGTAATATTTTTGTTAATATTAAAATAGTATTTATGATATTAATGTTATTACTAAAATACTATTTTGAAATACTATTTTAATTAAGGTTAACAGAAATGTTGTACAAAATATTAATGTTATGATTTTAATATTCAAAATATTATAAAATAATTAATGTTATGATTTTAGTATTTTAATGATGTAATTTGAATTTTGTTGTTTTGATTAATTAACAACATAAATTGAATTTTAGTATTTTTAGTATTTTTTTAATTTGATTTTTTTCTAATATTTTAGTATTTTTTTTAATTAGTATTTGATGTTAATATGTTATGTTTTGAATTTTAGTATTTTGATTAAATGATGTAAATATGTTATGTTTTTTTTATTTTGAATTTTTTTATTTTTTGTTTTGATTAAATGATATATATAATTCTATTTAGAATATGTTTTATATTTAACCCTCCATGCCCCTGTCATGTCATCGTCGTTTGTCTAGTTGGCACAGCTGTTAACGGCAGGGGCATGAATGACCCAAAAATTATAACGTTAAGGGTATTTTTGGAAAAAAAAAAGTATAGAAGTCTTTCGATAGATATTGGGGAAAATGTCAGGGGCATTTTTAAAAAAAAACTACTACTATAAAATGAAACCAATAATAAATTTTATAATAAAAATTTCAAAAATTATTAATTCACGATAGAGGTACTCAAAAATAATAAATTATGTAATTACATGTTATAAATCATTTTATAACTTAAAATTTAAATTTTAATCAAATTAAAAAATAAAAAAAACGTCTAAACAATTGCTAATGGATTATTAGGTGGGTAGTGGCCCTCCCTAGTGGGGGAGGGGAAGCAAAGCAATTAATACACCAATCTCTACTCCCACCTCCATGTTAGATTAATGAGACTGTGAGCCACTCACTCTCAGTGTGTGGTGTGAATCATGGACTATGGCGTGGGCATATATTTTACTTCTGCCCAGTGCCCACTCTTTTTTAATTGGGTCAACTGATTTAAGTTGCTAAACAAATTAATTGTAAAACTAGCTCACGGACAAACTGAAAAATATAAATTGAGATTGCTTTTTATACATGTTTAAAAAAAAGAAAAAAATTATTTATATTTAATTGCATAATTTTGTCGTGAGTATGACTGTGGGGGTTATGCATGCATATAGGCACTTTTTTCAACCTCAATTTTGGAGGATATACTAGAAATACAAATTTTAATGGGTAAATATAAGAAATTCACAGTAATATATATATATATATATATATATATATATATATATACACACACACACACACACACAAAGAGAGAGACTAAAATGAAAGATAAAATATAATTATTGTGACATCTTAATCTTACATCTAAAGATAGAAAAATTTATCAATGTATAAAGAATTAAGTTACTATCAATAGTATTTTCAATCATGACCTTTTGAATGAGTTTATGGTGAGTTAAGATAATCCAAAAAGATACTCAAGTATTGATTTCAATTATAGTAAAAATCAAATTTGGAATAATGATTTCATGAATTGAATGAAAAGAATAAGAATAAAACCCGATTGAGATGCATGCATACGAGGAATTGGTGAAACTAAGTAATAAGATACTCCTATCCCTACTACTCCTCTTTACATAATTAACCAACCTTATTAAATTGGCTTACGAAGTTTGGTGGAGGAAGTCGTCATAATTTTCGTTAAAATGAATGCATATTCGTGCAAGAGAAACGAAAATATCCCAAGATTTTCATAAATTTTTAATGTACGTACAGCATGCGCAACATAATAAAACTATCCAAATCTAGCTACTCATATATATATATATATATATATATATATATATATATATATATATCCAGAACAACAACTGGCACCAGCGGATTTACATGAGGCGGCATAGATAGTTATTATTCTTTGAAATTTTTTTATAGGTATAAAAACATAACAAATATGTAAATTAATAAACTCAAGGGGATAGCTAGATTAATAGAAAAGTTAAACTTGGAGAGGACAAAAAAAAATTTTATAAACCAATTTTAAATACAAGTATAAAAATCTTCTTAGTCTGAAATATACACAATATTTTACAAAAATATTATGATTAGCTCAATTTTCTTTATTTAACTTCAACAACAAAATTACTTAAAATCCTTTTTTGTTGAAAAAAATTCATAAATCTGCTCCTGACAATAATATTATTATTCATTTAATAAATTTTATTCATTTACTAATATTATTAATAATTTAATAATATTTTAATCATCTAATAATATTTTAATCTAATATTATTAATTACATTAATAATATGATCGTAGGAAGTAGGGTTGACCTTGATATATATATATATATAGCGAGGATCAGTCATATCTTATATCTCATTTCACTTCGTCTTTCACCCCCTTTAGGCAGCCCGGTTTCGATCGCATAAACCGTCGTCTATACTTTTAACGATTTTTGACATATAGCGTCATTTAAAAGTATAAAGCGACGATTGTATGATTTGAAAATCATCATCTAAAGGGGGTAGTAGCTTCGGATAATGAATAAAAAGGTATACGACGTGATCCGGACCAATATATATATATATATATATATATATATATATATATATATATATATATATATATATATATGGGAGCCCTTCCATGTGAATCAAGTTCTTTGTAAGAAATGTCAACAACTCCTTTTTGGTAGTTGATAAATTGATCGCATGACTAAGATGAGTCTTAATATTTGATAAGCCGGCACAGCTTGTACCGGCTTTTATTTTAATATAAACACCCTACATAGTCAACATCTTGTCAGTACATTTAAAAGAAACGAATTTTTATTATTAAAAAACTCACCGGTAAAACAATTTGTATCTACTGTTTTTTTTTTTTTAACGCATAACAAGAACTCCTATATATATATTCTTGTTTACTTAACAAGTTAAAAAATAAATAAATAAATAAATCAAAGCAAGATAACCTCTTACTTATTGTAAAAAAAAAAAAAATATCAATCCAAACCAAGACAACCTCTTACTTTACTTGCACAAAAGTTCTTTATTCTTTATTCCAAATAAAATATTTGTTATTTTTATAACTCTTTCATTTAATAACAAATAAAGAATTATAATTCAAATAAAAAAATAATATCTATTTTATAAAAATATATTTTTATAATTTTTATTTGTTATTTTTTATAACTCTTTCATTTAATAACAAATAAAAATTATAATTCAAATAAAAAATAATATCTATTTTATAAAAAAATATATTTTTATAATTTTTATTTGTTATTTTTATTAAAATATTTTATAACAAATAAAGAATATAAAATATTTGCTATTTTTATTTGCTATTTGTTATAAAAATATTTTATAACAAATAAAGAATATAAAATATTTTATAACAAATAAAGAATATAAAATATTTTTATAAAAAAATAGCAAATAAAAAATTATAAAAATATATTTTTATAAAATAGGATATTATTTTTATTTGAATTATAATTCTTTATTTGTTATTAAATGAAAGAGTTATAAAAATAACAAATATTTTATTTGGAATAGCAAATAAAGAACTTTTATAAAGCCGTAAAGAGATTGTGCTTAGGTTTGGATTGGATATATATATATATATATTTTTTTTATCAGTAGTAATGAAGTAACCAAACATATAACTATTTGGTTACTTCATTAGTATATTTTATAACAAATAAAGAATACAAAATATTTTATAACAAATAAAGAATACAAAATATTTTATAACAAATAAAGAATATAAAATATTTGCTATTTGTTATAAAAATATTTTATAACAAATAAAGAATACAAAATATTTTATAACAAATAAAGAATATAAAATATTTCTTTATTTGTTATAAAAATATTTTATAACAAATAAAGAATATAAAATATTTTATAACAAATAAAGAATATAAAATATTTCTTTATTTTTATTTGCTATTTGTTATAAAATATTTTATAACAAATAAAGAATATAAAATATTTTATAACAAATAAAGAATATAAAATATTTTTTATTTTTATTTGCTATTTGTTATAAAAATATTTTATAACAAATAAAGAATACAAAATATTTTATAACAAATAAAGAATATAAAATATTCTTTATTTTTTATTTGCTATTTGTTATAAAAATATTTTATAACAAATAAAGAATATAAAATATTTTTATAAAAATATATAAATAAATAATTATAAAAATATATTTTTATAAAATAGGATATTATTTTTATTTGAATTATAATTCTTTATTTGTTATTAAATGAAAGAGTTATAAAAAATAACAAATATTTTATTTGGAATAGCAAATAAAGAACTTTTGTGCAAGCCGTAAGAGGTTGTGCAGGTTTGGATTGGATATTTTTTTTTTTTTTAACAAATAGTAAGAGGTTGTCTTGGTTTGGAATTTTTTTTTTATTTTTTTAATAGCCGTAAGAGCTAGTCCCGGTTGAATTTTTTTTTTTTTTTTTTTTTAACAGCCGTAATGAAGTAACCAAACATATAACTGTTTGGTTACTTCATTAGTATATTTTATAAAAAAATAAAGAATACAAAATATTTTATAACAAATAAAGAATATAAAATATTTCTTTATTTGTTATAAAAATATTTTATAACAAATAAAGAATATAAAATATTTTATAACAAATAAAGAATATAAAATATTTCTTTATTTTTATTTGCTATTTGTTATAAAAATATTTTATAACAAATAAAGAATATAAAATATTTTATAACAAATAAAGAATATAAAATATTTTGTAAGACCCCAAATTTTTATAAATAAAAATCTAATTTCCTCTAATTATTATTCTTGATTAATAAGGTGGTAATTTGATATAATGCTTTAGTTATGGGTGAAATGTGCAATTTTTACAAAATAAACAAGTGGTTATTAAAATATTCATTGTTGTAGGGGGAATATTCGTTTGGTCGTGGAATATTCAGATCTTGTCGGGGAATATTAAATGCGACAAAATGACCGTGTGTGGGCCCCATAACGGAAAGCGATTGGAGGAAGAAAACGACAAATATAAGTTGTTTAAAAATAGCAGGCGTAGTTGGAATACGGTGGTTAAAATACAAAGAATATATGCGTGGTCGCATAAAGAAGACACTGCAGTATTGCATAAAGATTGTTGAATTATTGATCCTTACGTAAAAAGGCACTACTCAATAATTGTTACGTGAATTCCGCTCAATATTATATTGATTCAATAATTGCTGCGTTGATATTTGGTATCACTGTTGTTTCAATAATTGTCATTACACAGTATTTTCCATTATCAAATCAATAATTCATATTATTTGAATAATATTATCAGATAACATTATTGGCAATGTCTAGAAAGTTACGCTCTAAGGAGAGTTTTCGTCACCTAATTGCGGCCAAGAAGGAAAATCCTTATCGGAAAGCCCTCTTCTCGAGGCTTTGGTTGTTAGTAATGTGATTCTATAATATTATTTGTGAATAATTAATTATTAATTTATATGATATTGATTTTATGTGGATATAGATGGAGAAAATTTTTAATGTGACAATTGTTGAAAATTAATATTTTATCTTTTTCTGATAAAATAATTCATTTAAATATATTATTTTAATAATATATTAACGGTGATATTTTTATAATGAATGTGGGATATATGAGTATATGATGAGGTAGAGTATAATGGTAATGAATGTGGTAATTTGATATAATGCTTTGGTTATGGGTGAAATGTGCAATTTTTACAAAATAAACAAGTGGTTATTAAAATATTCATTGTTGTCGGGGAATATTCGTTTGGTCGTGGAATATTAGATCGTGTGGGAATATTTAAATGACTGACGGCGAAGTAATAGCGGCATGTATGGGCCCATGAAAGCGATTGGAGGAAGAAAGCGACAAATATAAGTTGTTTAAAAATAAGCAGGCGTAGTTGGAATACACGGTGGTTAAAAACAAGAATACGCGTGGTTGCTGACAAAGAAAGCACGGTATTACGCACAAAGATTGTTGAATTATTGATCCTTACGTAAAAAGGCACTACTCAATAATTGTTACAGAGTTCTTCATTCAATATTATATTGATTCAATAATTGTCGTTGATATTTGGTATCTTTGTTGTTTCAATAATTGTCATTACACAAGATTTTCCATTATCAAATCAATAATTCATATTATTTGAATAATATTATCGATAACATTATTGGCAATGTCTAGAAAGTTCTGTCTAAGGAGAGGTTTGGTCACCTAATTGCGCGCCAGTAAGGAAAAATCCTTATTGGAAAGCCCCCTCTTTCCTGGGAACTGCCTGGTTATTAGTAATGTGATTCTATAATATTATTTGTGAATAATTAATTATTAATTTATATGATATTGATTTTATGTGGATATAGATGGAGAAAATTTTTAATGTGACAATTGTTGAAAATTAATATTTTATCTTTTTCTGATAAAATAATTCATTTAAATATATTATTTTAATAATATATTAACTGGTGATATTTTATAATGAATGTGGGATATATGAGTATATGATGAGGTAGAGTATTTTGTGGCATTAAATGTTTAAATATATGTTTGTGTGTGGTGGACACATTTCTTGACCTAAAATTGATTATAAACTCAGAAAATCGCCATTTATGGATTTGGATAATTTACATTTGGAATTTGGAAAAACTTCCTTCGCAAAGTTGTAGAGAATTGAATTTCCTATAAAATTAGCGAGATTCAAATTTTCTCGACAAAAGAGCTATTTATCATGAATTATTGAAGTTCGAGTTTCAAATAATTGATTTTGGAAGTTTTAATTATTTTATATAAGAAAAACGCTTTTTTGTGGTTGTTGGCACATGGGTGGCTGATGTTTTGACCAAAGAAGGCATGCTAGAGTTTTCAAAATATGTGGGTAGGAATTTGGAATAAATAATAATAAATTTTATTAATTTAGTCTCACTTTGGCGTTCTAACATTTTCCTATAAATAGAGGCTAAGTTAGAATTGAAAATCACACCGTAAACTAAGTTTTCTCTCTTCTCTCTATATTATCGAGCGTATTCTTGTGAGTATACTTTGAGTGTTCTTTATCACGGTGCGAGTTTCATCAAGACTATACCGAAATTCAATGTAAGACGGTTATTTTGAGGTAAGGATGTTATTTCTTTCAAGAAATGATATTATTTTCTTCAATATCATTATGCCAAAATCTTTGTTGAACTTTTTATCAAATTTGGAACTTTTTCATCGGGGTTACTTATTCATGATTCTTATTCACGAGTTCTTATTCACGAGTTCTTATTCATGAGTTCTTATTCACGAGTTCTTATTCACGAAGCGTGAAGATGTTTTTTTTTGTGAAATTTCTATCTTTTGTGTCGGGGGTTCTTATTCACGAGATCCACTATTCACAAATACTGAGTCTTATTCACCTAAAAATGAAAATTTTCTTTTTCTTCCAAATGTCTTTTATGGTTACTATCTTTGATCAGATCCATGTTTTGATCGTTATTTTTGAGTTACGCTTCAAAATCGTTTATTATGAAGTATTATCGATCTTGGATAAACCGTTGTTATACGAATCCCTAATATTTGTCCTTCTATCTCAATCGGATTCGATTCTTAAAAATATTTTCATCATCCTCGGTCCTTAATGGTGATACTTGATGAATATCTTTTGGCCTGTAGTGCAAAAGATGAACGATTAAGCGATGAATATCTTTGGCCCGTAGTGCAAAGATGAGCGATTAATCGATGAATACCTTTGGCTGTAGTGGCAAAGATGAGCAGTGTTGAGATGAACATGACCAATCGGTGATTTAAATGAATATCTTTGGCACATAGTGCAAAGATGAATATTGATTGTTATTACAGGATAAAATATTGATGATGAACTTTTAAACCTTAGAAGGCGGTAGAATTCTTTTCTACGTGACTCTTCTAATGGATTGCTATTTTCATTGCATTTATTGATCTAAAACTTGTTATGCCTATCAGATTCTATTAGATTTTTCCTCGTTGAAGACTAACGATAATTTGTTGTATATTATCTTAGTCATAATATTCTTTCTTCGGCTGGGCTAGTTGAGCTCACCCTTTTCCTTGTTGTTCCATTTTCTTCTCGGGAGGTGAACACAAGCAGGATCGAGTCGGGGTATGGAATGAAGGTTCTGAGAGAGTTGTTTAGTAGTCTTCACCATTTTGTAAAATAATGTATCAATAATTATGATGGGGATTTATTTGCGTGTGGATATTTATGCAGGCAAGCAATATACGTATTTAAATTCCAAGTATGTATTGTCGTATTTCATACGACATTTGTATTATGAAGTTGTAGTTATTTTACATACCATGTATTTGGCGACTCGAGAATGGGTTGGGTGGAAATGGACACATTTTGGGGGCGTCACAATTTTATAACAAATAAAGAATATAAAATATTTCTTTATTTTTATTTGCTATTAGTTATAAAAATATTTTATAACAAATAAAGAATATAAAATATTTTATAACAAATAAAGAATATAAAATATTTGTTATTTTTATTTCTTTATTTGTTATAAAAATATTTTATAAAAAATAAAGAATACAAAATATTTTATAACAAATAAAGAATATAAAATATTTGTTATTTTTATTTTTATTATTTGTTATAAAAATATTTTATAACAAATAAAGAATATAAAATATTTTTATAAAATAAGAAATAAAAAATTATAAAAATATATTTTTATAAAATAGGATATTATTTTTATTTGAATTATAATTCTTTATTTGTTATTAAATGAAAGAGTTATAAAAATAATAAATATTTTATTTGGAATAAAGAAATAAAGAACTTTTGTCTGTCGTAAAGAGGTTGTGCTTTAGGTTTGGATTGGATATTTTTTTTTTTTTTTTGTATGTCGTAAGAGGTTGTCTTAGGTTTGAATTTTTTTTTTTTTTTTTTTAATGTAGTAAAGCAAAGAATATATATATAGGAGATTCTTGTTATCGTTAAAAAAAAAAACAACCGCATACGTCTGTTGTCTTTGGTGTTTTTTAATAATAAAAATTTGTTTCTTTTAAATGTACTGATAAGATGTTGACCATGTAGGGTGTTTATATTAAAATAAAAGCCGGTTACAATTCGTCTTACGGCTTATCAAATATTAAGACTCATCTCACCATCGCGATCAATTTATCAACTGGGTCAAAAAGGGTTGTTGCACAGTTCTCCATGACACAAAGAATTTGCTATGGAAGAGCTCCCGATATATATATATACTATTAGGTTCCGTGCCTCCCAAGACTGTATATGGACAATGAGATTTATTTCAAATTTTGAACGACCCAGATGATTTATTGAGTGAGCGGGAAATTTAAAATCATTTGTATTTTATTAAATATATAGATAGATAGATAGATGTTTTTTATTAGATAGATGTATGGACGGTGAGATTTATTCTAAATTTTGGACGGTCCAGATGATTTATTGAGTTAGCGAGAAATTTAAAATCATTTGTGTTTTATTAGATAGATATATATACTGTGGCCTACCAACAATTGGAGAAGTGGAGGAGCGGGCACTGGACACTGGGCACTGGGCAGGCAGGTAGGCTGTGCGACTGAGAAATGGGAACAATTAAGTAATTAAATGGTCATAAATAATCAGGTCCCCCATAATCTAATTAATATCTCTATGTAGTGGTCTATGGCTTCACTTGAGTTGTCCGGTAGCCGGTTCCCCTACTAAAAGTAAGTAAGCGAGTAGGTAGGTAGGTTCCATTAGAAAACGAGAAAATTAATTGATTACTAATGGAAGTTATACAGTCAATTCATTACTCCCTATGTTTCTTAATATAAATCGTTTTAAATTAATATTTTTATTTTTTAATATAAATTATTTTAAGATTTTAAATAAATATAATTATTTAGTTTTCAATATTATTTTAAATATTAAATGTAATTTTGATTTTTAAATATTTTTGTCCAATAAATAATAATTTATTCTTCTAATACAAGAATAATATAGACAATTAATATTATAGTTAATATTATAAATCATTTTTAAATATTTATACACAATTGTAAAACGACTTATATTAAGTAACGGATGGAGTATTATAATTTTGTTAGTTGTTGAATCAAATTAAGTTTATAAAATGCACTCCTCAATTAACTACTCCATCCGTACTTTTCTAATTGTCTTTTTTTGTTTTATTTTTTTTAAAAAAAAACAAGAGGAAAAGTAAGCATATAACTTAATACATGATTACTTCTTTTTTTATTCTTTAAAAAGTAAATATTATTGGTCAATATTTTTCTTACGTTAAAGTTAAAATAAATAAATATGTATTTAACAATTAAAATATTATGTCTTAAAATATTATGTCATTAATAATTTTAAAAAAAAAATTACAAACCACATAAAATAATAGTAGTAACTCTCTAGAAATACAATTAAAAAAGAATGGAGTATTTAATTTCCGTTCTAAATAAAAGGTGAAATATAAATAACAAAAAACGGAGTATATTAACTTTGCCCATTAAGGTTCACCACTGCCCTTGGCAGCCAGGCTAAATCTCCAATATACCTAAAATTAAGATTAAAAATGAACCCAAGTGGTTTGAAATTCGGTTCGGGATGGTTAGAAAAAATTGAGCGAATCTCGAATTCGACTCGTTTTGATATTTAAACGAGTCAAATTCAAATTTATTATGATATTTAGACACTTACACGAGTCAAATATAAATCACTCACTGTTCGTTAATTTAGAGTATTGAATTCTCCTTACTTCACTAATAGATTCTCGATACAAGTTCGTTATCCGACTCGCAAGTATACTCAATTATTTAATACATATTACTCCCTTCGTTCTTTAATATAGGTCGTTTTAGACATGTGCACAAGAATTAAAGAAATGATTGAAAAGTATTAACTATACTATCAATTGTTTATAATACTCTTTACCTCACTTATTTCATACTCTTTCTCCAATAACATATTAACAATTTCCTATAATTTTACTCCTAAAAAATCTCAATAGTTTCATTTACTCTTATTTTCTTTCTCTTTCTCTCTCCCTATAAAACACTTTAATTATCAGATTTTTAAAGAAAAAAGATGAAAGAATTTTGTTGGGAGGAGAGAGAGGCTTAAGAGTAGAGGAGATCATCAATATGGATCAAAAAATTAGATGGAGTAATAAGGGGCAATAAGGGAAAAATAGTTATCAATTCTCTTATATAACCACAAACGACAAATAATTAGGAATAACAAAAAAAATCTAAAACGACCTATATATAGGAATGGAGGGAGTATTTAACAATTAAATTTTTCACATACTTTTAGAATTAAAAATAGTTCATTAATTGTTTTTAAGAGTGATAATATCATCTCATTAATTTTTTTTATAAGACGAGATCTAATTTGAAGTGTTCAAATTTTAATTATTTCAACTGCTTGATTGAGTTAATTTTATATGCATTATCATAATATAAATGATATAGACCTAATTCGTGTATGTCTCAAATGTTCGCAATTAGTTCGATTAAAAAATGAGTCGAGTCGAACTCGAAAACAATAAAACAAATTGAATTTAAATTTGAGCAAATATTGTAAAATTTTATTCAAATTTGAGTATGAATTCAAATATCTTAAAAGAAAATTCGAGTAGAATATGAACAAATTATTATTTCACTAGACTCGAAATCATTTTCACCCCTACCTAAAATGGATTGGTTTCAAATTATAGATACATTACATGCATCATTTGTTATTTTGGACCAAATTTTTGTAGTTTTGGGTGGTTTCAAATTCCAAACATTTTTGGTATGGGCGGTTTCAAATTTTATTATGGGTCCTTTATATAAGTATACAACAAATAGAAAGTAATTACAAAAAAAGTGCATCAACCAAATAATTACAAAAGGAGTGTAATTAGGACCCATATTACAAAAATAATACAATTCACATTAATAAGAAAATCTAAAATCAAGGACAAATAACTGTCATAATTAATAATTCAAATTCAAATATTTGGAACAACAAATAACTGTGATGAGAGATGGAGAATTTTAAATCGGAATATTCATGGCGTGACGGAGGAATCATCGGAGAGATTGGAAGGAATAATATAGGATACGGAGCCAAAGAGAAGGCTGTCTATGTCACCGGAGGCGGAGGAGACGCGATGGATGAGAGAGGAGAGTGTGTGTCCCGATATTTGTATCTTCTCAATTGGAAGGTCGTCTATGGCCACTGCTCTCCGATGCTGCACAACTCTGTACCGTGTGTAAGTGCGAGAGAGATGGGACATAAATGTCTTGCAAAGTGACACATATTTAGAAGTTAAAATATATTTCGGAGTTACCAAAACAAATCAAAAAGAGAAAGTCGGAGTTAATAAAGCATCAAGAACAGATCCAAAACGAATTCGGAGTAGCCGAACAAAGAGGAAATCACGAAACAAATTTTTTTTATGAATATTTGGTTACCCACAAAAAACTAAAATAATTACCTTTGTACGAAGGTTTGGTTACCAACTGCACTATATTCAAAATAATTTTATTTTTAAAAGGTTATTTATAAGTAACTAATAACTACATAAATGGAAACTTAGACATGACATTTCGGATACCATCTGCACGTAACACTTGGAAACTGTTCTTAATTTTTTTTATAATTAATTAGTAATCCAATAAAACTGAATTGGTTACCTTTTTATGAAGGTTTGGCTACCACCTTATAAATAAGGTTTTAAAAATAAAATTATTATGAATATGGTGCAGTTGGTAGCCAAACCTTTGTACAAAGGTAACCATTTTAATTTTTGTGGGTAACCAAATATTCATAAAAAATAAATGGCGCCTCTGCCCAAAATCGTGATTTGGCTGTGAATTTTGAGAGGAAACCGCTGCAGATACTATAATATATCATAAACAAAAGACATAAATAGAAGTTTCATAATTTGAAGAGGAATTATCCGCATTTAAAGAAAGATGGGTCTGCATTTTGATTGTCCATCTCTAATTTTTACGTGAAGAAGAGATAAGGTTAAACTACAAGAGAAAAGGAACTTCGAGATCAACTCAAGAAGAACACATCATGCCCAAGGCGTTGAAGCAAGAAATACACTAAATCAATTAACTCGAAAGGGGTATATATGAATAATTTTGGTCTCTGCATATAAAACTGAATAAAATTGCAAAGCTATCAGAGTTTGTGAATTGGGTCTGAATTTTCTTGATTTTGCCGTGAATTTGGAGTCTCTGATTTAGACTAAAGCTCCTGGCTTTAGATATCTGTGAAATGATTGTGCCTCTTTCTTTGTTGGTGATGATGGCCGATCTTCGGAGGGAGACGAAGCGTGAATGAGGAGGATGGAAGAGTAGGAGCGTGGATGTTGTTATGTTTTTGTAATTAATATGCAGTTATTCTAGATGAGGAGAAAGAGAAGAAGTCACGAGGATAACTAATCCCTAAATTAAGAAATCTTAATTGCATACTAATTCTCTAGATTAAGGAATTCTAATTGCACTAATATTGTAAATAAATATAAAATTGTATTAATTATATAAATATTTTATGAGTACACTATTGTTGTAATTATTTTCAAAAATGTAATAGAATATGTAATTGATTCTTTTATTTTTTTGGTCACGTACTCCGTTGAAGAGAACCCCATTGGACATTTTTATTTTTCATTTTTGATATTAATTTTTTTTTTCTTGGAGCCAATTAGACAGGGTATTATTTATTAAATTTGTTTCAGAACAAAAAAAATTAATCTAAGAATTAATATCAAAAAAAATATAAAGTATATTATGTGTGTATACATTAGAAGAGCATTCATTTACATTCAAGAAAAATTAATTTATTTATAAATAGAATAAGTATTCAGATATAAGACATTACTTAGCTAAACTTGACTAAATATACTTAATAAAATAATGTAATTTTGTATAAATTTATAATCAAACTTTTTATATAATTTTTTTTAAAAAATTAACCTAAAAATTAATACTACGTTATTCTATTAAGTATATGACATGTCTTATATTATATATATATATATATATATATATATATATATATATATATATATATATATATATATATATATATATATATCTGAGGAGGATATCTAATGGACAAATAAATGGATCAAAAGAAGCGGATCAAGGCAAAAAAACACGCATGGTCGGATTGAACCCGCGTGTTTTCTGAGTTCAACTTGACCAGCGTGTGTTTTTACTTTAGTCCGTTTTTGGTAATTCGCTTTAGAGCGAATTCATATATATATATATATATATATATATATATATATATATATATATATATATATATATATATATTTCCTTCATAAATATGCAAACTTTACGTAATCCATAAAGAAACGCAAAGAGATACATGGTTGAACCACCGCCCATCTACATTATCATATCAGCCTATATATAGTCCATTATAAGTATCATTATTTTTCAGCTTATTATTTATTGGACATTTAAAACAAATATTTTTCAGCTTATATATTTGCCAAATGTAACAAGTTATTTGGAAATAGGTCAAAATAAGTTGTTTTAAAAAAGCTGCTCAAACATAAGATTTATTTTATAAGCATGCTGTAAATAATAATCGAAAAATAAGATATCTATTCATATTTATATTTGTTTAAAACGGATAATATTCGTATTCGACTTAAACGGATATTATTCGTATTCGATTAAAGATATTCATAAATAAACGGATATGAATACGAATATTCATTTAATATCCGTCCGTCAACATATTTATCGAATCAAATATGCGGTATCATAATGCCGAGCAAAGAACGGGTCTTATTATAAATTATGATATTTTTAAATATCAAAAGATATTTTATTGTGTTTGTTATATTAATATCATAATAGTAATTTTTAAAATTTGAAATTATTTATTTAGTAATTTTAATTAATTAAAATATCATTTTTCAAATATCACTGTATTCAAATTCGAATATGTACGTTTAGAAGACTATGACAACTTAATAAATATTGTGCTAATGTCTTTTGACTTGAATCTGATAATAGTAATAGCATAGGTTTATGTAAAATTCCTAAGCTAAGCCTAAATGTCTCAACCTTATCATGGGAAGTGCTTAAATTTATGCCTTCTTACTTGAAAGAACAACTCTCAATCACTCGTCTTTTTACCCAGTATGATTTTGACAGTATTATTGTATTGGGGCATCTCATGGATATTAGAAGAAAAGCCCATCATCTTGGATAAAGCCTTTATACATTTTGAACAGTAGATATAGCCCAATATGATACTCATTATTTGACTAAGTCCAATATACTTAGTCCATTATGAGTAAGTAGTAGTTTGATGTGATTGTTCCTTGTTATTAGTAGTTCAAAAGGAATTTGGACTTGGGAGATGCAAAGGATTAATAAGTTTGATGGCTCACCCAAAACTTGAGAGCTGAGACACCCAACTCGCCTCAGTCTGAGATAATGCGAGTCCTCACGAATTCAAAACTAATATATTTAAGATATATAGTTTATACACATTAACAAATTAATTAAGAGAATTTTTATATATATATATATATTGAATTTAAAAATATTTAAATTGATTTTTTAAAAAAGAATAATGTCACGGGTGCCATTTTATTTTTTTTATTTTTTTTGTTCTCAAATGAGTAATGACATGACATTATTATAATTTATTCAACATCACATCATTTGAAACAAAAAAAGTATTTTTATATTTTAGAACGAAAAAAGTACAAGATTACTCATAAAGTAAAGAAAATCGTTCTCCACTAGCTCACGCATAAAGAAAATTTAGGAAACATTTTCTCTAATCGATATTCTAATGTTTACAATAGCATGCTAATTAAAGTCATCTCATTTGATTAATCAAGGGCTGATCACTAATTAACTAGCTTTGCGGTCAAAATCACTCCAAGTGAAGTTACTGCCTAGGCTTAATTACATGAAAAATATTAGTACTGGGCATGAATCACTAGACTTTGCATTCCATGCATCAACTATTTGATAAGAGTCCCATTTATTGTATATTGTGAAAATATTTTGTTGAGTTGCGATTACGACGTACATCAGAAAGATTGACCTACTATATCACATACGTCGTTAAAATATTATCAATAATAATAGTAATTTTCTTTTGTAGTTACGTTGGCTGGTCAGGATTAAAAAAAATTGATTTTGAGCCTTAAATTTAGTTTATTTTAGATGGCTAAATTAAATGGAGATTTGCCATTATATTTTGTAGAGCAAAAGAAGATATAACTCGCTACAATTCAGTAAATTCAATGGAATGATAAATTATCTCTAAAATATAGTATTACTCAAGAATGACAAAAAAATTAAAATTAATAGCTTAGGGAATATCAATTAAAGAAAAAAAGAGAGAAGTAGTTGAGTCTAGGGTAAATGTGTAAATGAATTGAAGTGAACCAAACAAAAAGGTGCTCGAATTGGATTCGAAAAGTTAAATTCATATTCTAATTAGACTTAGATTCGAATTGTATTTAAAAAACTCTAATCAGATTCGAACTTGAATATTCATTACTCGAATTCGATCCGAATCGGATCGAATTCGATCTAAATTACCTGCGAACTTTGAATTCAAGCTCGAATTTGAGTATTTACATAATAACTATCTTTATAATAAATATAATTATAAATTAAATTTATTATTTTATATTACTTTGAAAAATTAAATTAAATAATAATTAATTATCCTAATTTTATTTAATTTTGTATATATTATAAGAGAATGCATCAAGTATTTAATCGATATATATATATATATATATACTTTTAATGATTTGGACAAAACATATAATAAGCTCATTAAAAGGATGAGCTTCGGATGAGTTGAATAAGGGGTAGCTTAAGATCCGGACTATATATATATATATATCAATTGAGTGTGTATCGACTCATAATCGACAATTCGAATAGTTTAAATTTTAAACTAATCAAACTTTTATATTATTAAAGAATTTGAATTTTACACATATTTTTTTTGAGTCTTACCCAAACTGTTTCCGCGTTAGTGGAGCGAAATATAACAAAAATGGTGGATATCATAATAATCAATTCAGTAGGGGAGAAGACACGCTCAATCCCGCTATCAATATTACATATAACTTGTTTACATGCAGAGATAAAATACAACCAATTATAAACAAAACAAAACAAAAAATATTCCTTTTATACCAATATTATCATCTTTGCTACCTAGATTATTCCATTCAGCAAATGATAAACTGATGGTGTGGTTGAAAATTAGAGTTGGTCATAAATTAATGATAATGGAGTAGAAATTAATCAATAAAATTGGAGATCAGAGCCTTCGTAAATTGTGGTCAACCTAAGCCGGAAGGAACGAACCGCCAATTTAGCCCGCAATGAAGAGTATCTCTGCAATTTCCTCATTGATCCCGATCTCGATATCCCCAGTCCCGGTCCGGCCTGCTTATGATCAGAAGAATAACTCTTCTTCATCTTCATCAATCCTTCAGTAGAAGAATTAGACGAATAGATTACTGATATTCTCTGCTTCCGATTAACTGATTCCATTGGGAAAACAGGGGAGATCCGAGATTTACTCCCCCTACCATTTTTGTTGTCAGAGAGAGCGGCGCTGGCTTTCACGGCAAGCGCCGCCATGTCCGACGCGCTTAGCGGGTAATGAAGCTTAGAGTTTGGGAGTATAAAATAGATCTGACCCGACTGCAATTCGTCTACGGAGTCCAACGCCGGGATGGATTCGTCGTAGTACAAACTATCTGAATTGCAGATAAAGGAATAAGAAGATAAAGACTTAGATTCCGATTCAACTTGTCGTAGAACTTGAGAAACTGTAATTGGGATTAGAAATTGGCGGAGTTGTCCGTTGATTGTAATGACATTAGCTGCTGATGAAGAGGGCTCATCGTCGTTATCGGAACCACTGATCCTTGAAGAGACACAACCACCCATTTTAATTTGTCTGGATAATTAATTAAAAATATTTGTGTTATTTCTGATGGGAGAGATGATGACTGAGGAAGAATAAAGGAGAGAAGGAGAAAGGGGGTAATTGGGGAAGCAATGAGGCGGTTCACGTGTTTTTATACAGGGGGAGGGAAAAGGAATGATGAGGGAAATTTCTGACCGGGAATGGAGGAGGAGGAGGAGGAGGAGGAGGGAAAGAAAAGAATCCAGCCAAATTTGATGATGACGCCAGGGAAAGCGTCATATGATTAACGGATACCGTTGAGCTTCTCGACTATATTATATTACACTCTCCCTGTCCCTATAAAATTAGTTTAATTTATATTATAAATTTAATAAATTAATATTTGTACATTCTTATTCCTACCTTCATTAATATCAGAACAGAAATAGTGTAAAAAGTATAAAATTTATTTCTAAAAATATTATTTTCTCCATTTTAAATTATATGATAACTATTAATATTTAAAAGTTAATTTAATATATTTTAAAAATTAAAATTGAGATGACTATTTTAAAATAATAAAACAATAAAATTTATCACGCTTGGAATATTTTTAGATAATATACCTTGTTTATAGATAATATACATTGTTAGTAAAATAGATAATAAATTATGGATAATTTTTTTTATAAAATTTATGTAGTATTTTTATGAGGTAATTATTTTTTATGACTTAAATTATCTTTTAGAGCCCGATGGAGTATTTGATATTATGAATTTATGATTTTGGTTGGAGGGTGGGGGTTGAGGGTTGAGGGGTGAGGGTGGGTGGTCGAGGAGTGAAAGGGGCGAGGTAGGGGAGGGGAGGGGAGGGGGAGGGGGAGGGGACATTCCATTACGTTTCTTTAAAATTTTACTAACTTTTTTGTCTACATTCGTTATTTGATTATTTTATGTGGGAGAGAAATTGGAGTAGATGTATTAATCATACTCCATATAAGCGATGACGCGTGCAGTGAAAGCATAGCGCAGCCAAAATTGAAAACACGTGACGTGATCAGAGGCGGCTGCTTGTGCCTCAACTTCATTAATTGCACTTCCCTTGACGTACTATTATTTTTAAAACCTGGGCTAAATTCACTAGTAGTACGGTAATGTCAAACCACGACTTGACTTGTTAGTAACAAGTTTCAATCATCTTGTTGATGGGTATTGACTATTGAAGAATTAGTAAATGGTTTATAGCAGTATAAAATAAAATAAAAATAAAAATAAAATATTAAATTTATTTTTTAATTTATAATTTTACTTAAAAAAACATTTTTACCTAATTCATAATTTTATTTATTTTTTTATTCAATGGTTTATCATTTATTTTGAGAATGAATGTTTTAGAAAGGATGAGAAGAGATGAAATTTTAATTATATATTTTTTTATTTGTGAGTTTTTAAGGAGAGAAAGGAAGGAAAAAAATATTTTTATTTTTAAACGACATTATTATTATATTTGAAACAAGAATAGTTAGTATCTTCTTGGGTTATATTAGTTCATCACAAGCTTACTTAAAAAAGTATGACTAAATATTCTATTATTAGTAATTTAATTTCTTATATATGAAATTCTTTTTTTTTTTTTTTTTTTTTTTATCATATTGATGATTCTTAATTACCAGCTAGTACTCCTATATAGATAGATATTGATGATTCTTAATTACTCAAAAAGAATTCAATTCCATGATCAAAGAATTTGATACCGTATATAAAATTTATGTATCATGTTTGGTCGGTTACGTATTTTAAATCCTTTCATTTAATTTATTCAATTAAAAATAATTACTCCTACTAGCTACTGCATGCGTAGTTGTACAACAAATCTATCTCCAGTGATACGATATATGTATTATATCTAATGGAGTATCAGTATATCACACGTTCTCTTAGGTTTGTCCCTCTCCTCAATTTAATTTGACTTAAATATAAATTATTATCTTAAATTATGAATCATATTTTACTTTAATGATTTATTTATCAATTTTATTAATTAGATGATTAAATTATTAATTTGTTTCACTTCCATTCAATTGAGTCTGTCACGTCACCGATTGATGACGTGACTCTCCAAGTAGGATATAGTGTAGCTGATGTGTTAAATTTTTTTTTATTTTAATATCTATTTACATATTTATTATACATTAAAGGGCAAATTCGGCAACTCATTTTATATTAAACATTAAAATTAAATAAAAACAAAATCATCACAAACAAATCGATCAAAGCCCCAACTTCTATTAAATTGATTAAAACCCAAAAAACCTAGGTCTCAAACGACAAGGGGTGAATATTAATACTACAGATCTCTTAAGATGTTGGACTCGTAACTCATGATTGCTGGGCTAATTCATCTCAGATTTCGCCTCCCTATTCTACGGCAACCTCCGGTATTATCTCCTCCAATTTGACTCAGGTGTTTGAAGGTGAAAGGAGTCTTACAAAAGACTGCAGGCTGCTCGGGAAATTTGATTTAACTGGAATAGCTCCGGCTCCAAGAGGAACCCCTCAAATTGAAGTCACATTTGAGGTCGACGGCAATGGGATTCTGAACGTCAAGGCTGAAGATAAAGCCTCAGGTAAATCTGAAAAGATTACAATCACAAATGACAAGGGTCGCCTGAGTCAGGAAGAGATCGATCGAAAGGATGGTTCGTGAGGCTGAAGAGTTTGCCGAGGAAGACAAGAAGGTTAAAGAGAAAATTGATGCCCGAAACAGCTTGGAGACTTATATTTACAATATGAAGAACCAGATCGAAGACAAGGACAAGCTTGCTGACAAATTGGAGTCACACCCATATTTAACTTGTGGTTCTAGTAATTTGATTGTTTATGGAAGGTAAGAGGGGTAATTTTCCCATCAAGAACCCAGTAGCCCTTTAATTTTGCCCTTGATTGGTGAAAACCCTTGTTCGGATTCTGGTTAAAGTTGTGCTTTTTTATGTAGTAAAGTTGTTATAAATTAATGTGATGGGCATGAAAATTTTGTGTTATGTGCAAAAAGTATGGGCTTTCTCGGCGTTTAAGTACGATGATTTGAGAGTATCAAATGGATTAGTTAGGAAATTATCAAACCCTAAACGATCTTGCAGTTCCCTCCTATTTTTTATTCGATCTGATTTTTTGTTGCTCTATGGTCGGTGAAAGTGTCATCTTCCGTTGTCTCAAATGTCCCCGGCTAAACACAGGCCTAGTTCTTCGCCGGATCTCTAATCTCCACCGCAAACTTCCCCACGGTCGTCGCTTAACACCTCAGTGATGCCTCTCCTTTGGCGGCGCCACCTCCTCTGCTTTTAGCTTTGGCTGCACTGCCGGCAGTCTCAATTTCAGGTTCAGACTCGACTACAACAGTGACGGAGATTGACTTCATCTACCGGAGATCGAGTCATCAGATTTCATTTTGGGTGAAATCTTAGGGTGGTTTGACGAATTTGCCCTTTAATTTATAATAAATTTATAAATAAATATTAAAATATTATTTTTTTTGAACACATCAGCTGTACTATATCCTACTTGGAGAGCCACGTCATCAATTGGTGACATGGCAGGTTCAATTGAATAGAAGTGAAAAAAATTAATAGTTTAATTATCTAATTGACAAAATTGAAAGGTGAATTATCAAAGTGGAATATGATCCATTGTTTAAGATAATAATTTATATTTAAGCCATTTAATTTAATTTAAAATGTATTAAAATATTCTCAAAAGTAATTAAATAATATTACATGAATACCCACTAGTCGTTCCTAAAAAACATTAGAACCGAATATTGTATGTATGTATGTATGTTTTAATAACACTACATCTGAAAGAGAATGAAATACTAGGTACTAGGTGACTGGTGGTCGTATCAAGCTTCTGATGTCTTGGGCTACAAGAAAAAAGAAAATGGAATCCACTTTAATGTGGGACCTATCATTATTCTTAAGAGAAAAATTATATGAAAATATAATTTATTTTTTTAATGTAAGAATATCAGTTATATATATGTTCATAATTTTATATTTATTTAAATATTTTGAATTATATTATTTGTAGTTAGAATTGTCCTAGTCTTAAGGGTTTTGATCAATTCTTGTAAATTTAAAGGATCAAAACTTTTTATGGAGAATCAGTCCGTCCATATTAGGATAGGAAGTAGTTAGTATGATAATAAAAAAATTCACTTCATATCTAATAGTATAATATAGATATATTTTTAATTAATATACTACCTACGGGACTACCAATTAAATTAAGTTGTTACGGAAGTGGTTAGTATGAAGTTTATTTTTAAGTAAGTTGGTCATTTGATCAATAACATACTGACACACATGTGAGGTTGTACGTGTGTCAATATTTTATTCGTCAATTGACTAACTTATCAAAAAAATAATTTCATGTTAATCGGATCCAGTTCTTACACATATATCTGATCCATACGTACGTACCTACAGTCATATCATTCTATCGCAGGAAAATGATTACTTGTGGACGATCCTTTTATAATGTGCTTCTCTGTGCTTGAGGAAACATCATGAGGATGCCCTAGGATCATATATATATATATATATATATATATATATATATATATATATATATATATATGTGAAGCTTAATTGAGAGATCAAACATTTTTTTGATCTCTCAATTAACTTGTTGGATTCGAGGTCCCAAATGTTAATTATTTAAATCAAAATGATTATTATATATTCTAATTAATAATAAATGGTTTGGCAAGGCAAACCATCACCTTCAATAATTATTATTACTAATAATTAACTGACACACTTGTACCTTATTTTTTTCTAGGGCTAAATACACATATTTTACACCAAATATGACCAATTTCATAATTTAATTATCAAAATAATTGGGCTTATAAATTAATACATAAACTACCGTATTCATATACAGTTTAATTTTATTAAAAATTTAAATTATTCTAAATACAATTAATCAAAAATAAAATACTTTTAAATACAATTTTTATTAATAATTTTCAACTTACAATTTCTATATAATCTGTATAACAAAAAATAACTTTTAGTATAGTTTTTTGTTGAAATTATTGTGATCAATTTAAAAATATTTATAAAACATAAAATGTTTTTAAAAATTTATATAACTATGTTTGTATACATATAATTGTATAAAAAGAATATTCTATTATTAATTCAAAATAAAATAGAAAAGAAAAAAATATTTCTCACAATTTTCCTCCCAAAACCTAGTTCTCCCCCCTAAAAATATAAAAAGAAATCCCTGTTTTAACTGTGCATGAACCCAAATCTTTCACAAAAAAAATTCCTTGTTGAAAAAATTCTTCTAATAATCTAATATTACTTTAAAAAAAATTCAACATGAGACTAATTTAAGAATCTGGTTTTCATTATCTTCAACAATGAATCATCAGCTCCTCCAAGATCAGCTCTCTTTCCTCAATGATGGCCCAATATCCAAGGATTTTTACTACCCACAACCTGATTTAGCCTCGAGCCCAAATGGTTCCTGTAAATTGTAATGATGATGTTCTATACTTCAATATTCATACCGCGGCAACGGTTTCGCCGGCGAGAGTTGAGACAGTCAGTCAACGGGTTCCTCCACCGCGAGAGCTGTTAAATGATATTTGTTTGGGGTCTGAAAACCCAACTAAAGGATTTGACTGGAAACCATGTTTGCCCTGCCTCCCGCCCCACTACCTTTCCTCTGTCTCCTGCTCCTGTCCCCTCCTCCTCTCACTTTTCTTTCTCCACTAAAAAGTCTCTCAGATCTTTATTTTTATAATAATGAAATTGTTGATTCTGTGTTCAGATCTATTGATTTAAATGTGAAAATTTTAAAGATTATGTTGTGAAGTTCGAGATACGATTGTGGTTTAGGAAGAAAAAGATGCTTGATTGATGATGGTAATAGTGTTGGAGGAGTGATGGAAGAGTTTAGAGAAGAAAGAATGAGATTATATAAATATATATATATATATATATATATATATATATATATTATTAACTTTTAAATTAGTTATTATGGAAATAATTTTTAAAATTAGTATTTGAGTTGTTTAAGAAAGTCAAACTGTATTTGAAAATACGGTTAAATCGTACAAAAGCAAATGAGTTGTTGGCAAATAGAGTATTAAGATCAATTTCTGACCAAAAATGATTTTGAAGAAAAATAGATCACTGAATTATTAATTTGATGATACATGGTGTAACATATGTATATTTAGTCTTTTTTTAAATGTGTAAAAAAAAAAATCTTAACTAACCATTTAATTAAAAATAAGCAGGATTTTTTTTATATTCATAATTCTGATAATTGCCAAATTGAAAATAAACTCGATCACTACTACTTTTGGAACAATAATTAAAAATAAAAGTAACTCGGGTAATTAAGATCATCATGATTAACATTGGAGTTATTTATAAATTTTTTTTAAAAAAAGCGACAAAAGTACATACCTGCAGATAGGTAGATAAGAAGCAAAACAAACCACCACTTCACCCTCATCAATCATCATAGGGTGTACTTGAATGTTGAAATTATAAACATGCAAATGAACAGTTGTGTAAAATGACTCACAAAATACTTGACTCAAGGAAAAAAGGCACTAGACCACATAACATTCTGCCCATCTCCAAATGGCATCATCATCATATCTTCCCCACGGCCAAACCCCATCCCCATATGCTGCTGGTGGTGGTGCTGATGATCATTAGGGTTAACATGATTAGTCATCCATTGATCATTAAACCATTGTGGCCTCTGCATTCCATGTTCTAAAGCCGCAAAATCAACCACCGGCTTTTGTTCCTCCCGTTGCACTCCTACTACCCCTTTACCCATAATTCCATGATCACTAGGTGTTGCAACGAATGACCTAGTTTGTGCAAGCTGAGGAGGTGACACTAATTCGTTTGTATTAGTACTGCTGCTGCTCTTTTTCTTCATCGACTCAATCCTCTTATTAATCTCCTTCAACTTTTGGTCAATCAACCAACCGAGATCATTCAAATCCGGCATCGCCAAGTTCTGCAGCCCTTTCCCGGTCAAGCATTGATACATTACCTCAGTCAGCTCCTTCTCGCGATTATCCTTGTGCTGTTTCTTGAGCTGCTCAGTAGCCTTGGTTATCCTTTGCCTAATGAAACTTTCTTGATTCACCATCTTTTTGCTTTGTTCCATCTCGGGCATCCTCTTGAACTGCCCCAGCACGCGTTGGACTCCCAAAGTGCCAGGCCAAACCTCGGGTTGAGATTCGTAAGGGCTATATATGATGGCGCAGGCATCAATACCACATAAGGTACTAAGCTCGCTCACCTTCTTCATAAGACCCTTCTTTCTTTTCTTGAATGTTGCTTTTCTTGACGCGTCATTAGTTATGAATGCGAGCTTCACCTTCTTCCTAGTCATGGCTGGCTAAAGTGGCAACAGGGTAGAACAATATGGAATTTGTGAGAGATAACACTTTTTGTGTCCTCTACTTCCAAATGAGTATTGCTGTATATATACAACTTGGGAGGGAGGGAGATAGAAGATTTTGGCAATGTGGAAAATCAATGGGAAATAATTGAGAAGATGCATAAACAGAAATACGCATTTAATTATATGTTAAAATATATATTATGACCTATTTGGGAATGATTTTCTGGAAATGAATGCCTAATAATGAATTAGATGTAGAAATCTAAATGATTTAGGATTTTATGGAATTTCTTTTGAAGGACCAACAACTGTCAATATTGATTTCTAGGATAAAATCAAATATTATAAATATTTGTTAATTGCAATTTAAGAAATGACAGTGAATTAGCGCAAGTAACTCATCATGTAATTATTTGTACACCATTAATTATTTTAGGTACAAAAATCGCAAGTCTATAATGATCTTAAGATACATACTACTATGCATGCATTTTATAGATGTCCTTAAATTAATATTACAAAAAAGCATATGTTGATTAGCTCATTAGCTAGCTACATATATGATTATGTTCTTAATTACCTTAGAATTCTGAATTGAGTAAAAAAAATTAAATGACTAAAGAATTCTACATGATAAAGACAGACTAGTTTCATAACAAAATATTGAGACGACTGAATTCAATATAAAATTATTAAGATAGCTAGCTAGGCGTAAGAGTTACAATTTTCATATTAATTATTTATGATCTTAAGAAAAATGTATGTATGAGTTAGTTCCACGAGGGAACAGTTGGTGCATTTTGTATTCAAAATCACCAGGTAAGATATATAGAAGTAATTATATGTGAAAAATATCAATTTCATAATGTATGTATTAAAAAAGTGATTTCTTGAGTAGTTGATTTCGAACATTAGATTAATTAACATTAAAAAAAACGATAGTGTAGTTAGGTCAAAAAAATTATTTTTATTTATATCACTATATATTTAGTGATATTATTGTTTTATCTTTCTTTAAGTCTAAATTTTTGACCTTACCATTCAATCATTTAAATTTCATAATTTTTGTTACATTTTCAACTAAAAATTTACACATGCTGTCCCCACCCGTTCCAAGTTTTAAAAATAAAGAGGACGACATACGGCCATATATGATAGGAACGGGCTCCAATGCAGGAAACTCAAATAACAGTGCTCCCTGTGAATCGTGGAATGAAGAAAAGATACCACGTGTGCCACTAGTTTAATTTTTTTTTTTTGATTTTTTTTTTTTCATATTTGATTTTTTTTATTCACGGGGCTAAAATATAGTACTCCTTGTTCCTTAAAAAAAAATAATTAAAAATATAATTATTTTTGTCTCTAAAAAAATAAGATAAAATATATGTTGCCCAACTTATCATCAACAAGACAAGTGTTTTAATTTCTCAATAATTTGGGGTTTATAGTGTTGATCCCCACCTCAGCAGCCATTCAGGTTCTTCACGGCTCTTCCATGCCATCACAATCCCAGTCCACTTGTGGAAATACTAGCGTATATAATGCTAAAAGTAATGCTAAAACAGTAATAGGTGGCCACGGATTCACTAAAATATATATAAAAAAAGAAGAAGAGTCGTTTGATGATAGGGACACAGAAAGCAGCTGCATCTGAGAGACCCGACAGGGACAGCCTCCTATATTGTCTTATACTATCTCTACTTCATCATCAACCCTTGGAAACTATAATATGGAGCATTAAATTAAATTTGAAGGGTAAAATTATTAATAAGTTTTAAACTTAGGGGCTGAATTTGGCAAAACCAGTTAACTTATCGAATCATTTCATAGGGGTAGGCGTAATATAAATCAACCGAGGTTGCTTGAAAGTGTACAGCCGCATTCGGGGTTGTTATACTACAGGAAAGCAGTACAACAGTTTCACGCAATAAAATATATCATTTTCCATATCCTTGATGTTTACAAAATTTATAATCATTCTTTTTTGGAATAGATGGCGTATAACCCGTGGGGAAAATTGGAACTACACGGTAAGCTTGGATTCAGAAGGGGAGTCTATTCTTCAAAAGGAACTCTAAATTCAATACCAGGTTAGCAGAGCACCATACTCGAATCAACTAAGCCTTTCAAAATGTACACATATTTGCCCCAATTTTGCTTGTGCTTATCAGCTGGTTTGAATATTGCTGCCAACAAACTGAATAAATCAAGTAGTATATATAATGTATACAACCACTTTTATTATATGTATAAAACACCACCTGTACAATTATATACATGTATATACCATCATCACAACATATTCCACCATATCATAATATCTTCTTTAAGATCAAAAGAACATAGAGAAAGATCCCCCTCCCTATCTTTCCGAGAACGGCTAGCTGAAACTACTGTATTATATTTACACAAGACACTACCAACTATACATAATTCTCCTTTCTCCATTTGCTACCCATTTATTCCTTTTTTTGTTTCTTCATTGTTGTCTTTGGTAATATCATTTAATATTTCTAACTTGACATATAGCATCCAACTTTTGTCTTTGTTTCTATACCTTTTTTTTTTTTTCTTGTTCAGTACACTAGTTTGTGACGATATGGAGAGAGATTTGTCGATTGTTGAGCTTGACATTATCAAAAGGGAGCGCGATGTGGAATGCCCTTCCTCCTCCTGCTGGAACTATGTCGAATGCCATTGGAGTTCCGGTGGTTAAATATGGGAGGAGTGCCCGGTGAGATGCAGTGTCTACCATGCTCCTCATCTCCAGAAGTAGAACCAGAGGACTTATCGTAGACGCCTCCATAAATACGACGAAAATCAGATGAAAACATAGGAGCATTAAGGAATTGATCAAAAACATGTGCCCTCCGGATCTTCTTAGGGGTTGAGGGCTCATCTGATTCAGAGTAATGGAATCCCTCCCGATTATGTTTCAGCCTCAGGGTGAATGTGAGCTCTGGATCACCCCGCATGATTCCCCCAAGCTGTATTAAGTATGTCAAACAATAAAGATCACTAAGTCAAAATGATGGTAGAAATACCAAAAAAGATTGCTACCAAATGGAAATGAGGAAGGAGTTGTGCAAAAATGGATTTTTTATGAGAATAACATTCACTAAATTAAAATGAAAAAAATGCAAGTAATATTTCCAATGAAGTACAAGTCCAACAGAATTAAGGAGAAAAATTCAAACACCAACTCCATCATTATTGGGGCTAATATATTCTACGACTGGATAATCCCAAATACCTGAAAAGTTGGTAATGGACAATATCTTATTAATGGAAAAGAAACCCCACTTTGGAAATTAGTCCAAACAGTCTAAATAAAATAATCAACTGGCAAAAGCAACAACCTCAAAACTAGTCAAATAAAAGGGGGAACAGAAGAAGAAAATTCACCTTGCAACCAAGAGAACAGAACCTAAAGGAGTCGAGAAGACTTCTGCCACAAATTTCACAGGTGTTGGTCACTCCTTTTCCAGGCCTGGGCTGTGGCCGCTCATTGAGGAAGACAATCTTGGCACTGTTGATAATGTATGTTTGGACACAAGCTATGTCTATGTACTTCTGAATCTCATTTACTCTCACCACATTATGGTACGAAGATCTCCTTATCTAAAAGTAGAAGTGAAAAGAAAAAAAAGCCCACCAAATCAAATGGTACAAACAAGGTGCTTTATATGTCAAATATGGAGCTATCAAGTTTTAATGGAAGTAAGGAAAAAGAGGAGAGGCAGCAAATTACCTGAATGACATGATGATCTTTGTGATGGATTAAACAGTAAGAGCACAAAGCATTCCCCATACAGTCCAAGCAATACATATTGCATTCACTTTTGTTAGAATCTCCATGAGAAAGGCAGGGCACAAAGTAATTGGCTTTCAGCAGTGGTTTCAACCATGGCGGACCCGTTTCCTCATTTCCCATTCTCACAATTGGACTCACCTAATTTTATCAAAAATCAAAATCAATCAACCTAGATACAGATTCGGCCAGTATTCAATGATGAAATACCCACAAATGTGATACACACAATTAGTATAAAAATGTATAAATTTTTCAGATAGAATGAAAAACAGGTGAAAATACCATGACTTTATTTTGATTGTTCTTCAGAACCTCGATTTGATGTTGTTGAATGTTGAAAGTAAGGGTTTCTAGCTAGAATTGAATCTGGGAGAGGCATAGAATTACTTGGTAATAAAAAAAATAGGTAAAGAATCCAACTAAAATTTTAAATAAGTTAAAAGTGTATATTAAAAAAAATCTGGAAATGAAAGGGGATAACATACCTTTGAAATTTCTGGAGAAGATGAAATGAACCGGAGAAGTGTTTAAACAGAACAGACAGTCTTATCTCTATCCTCTGCTGTGCTTGTGTTACTGGTGAGACGTGTAGTCCAGATGTGAGGAGGGAAAGAAAAGGATTGAAAGAAATTTATAAGCTTTATAAGGCGGTCGCCATTATAATATAGTTAATTGATATTTCCACTTAATTTTTTTGACATATAAAAAATATAATTATAGATATATAAAGACAATAAAAATTATTGTTATAAAATTTATAACGACAATTTTTATATAAAAATATCGATAAAAAAAAAATCAATTTCCTATAATATACTATACTATTATTAATTGATAATAGATACTCCGAAATGGATAAAGATGTAAAATAAATTAAGGGAATTAATATTTACATATGTATTTTTTTTTATATTTTCACACAATCTTTTTTCATATAAATATACAGTGGGTCAAACCTTCGTGTAAGAAGAAATTATATGAAAATATCAAAAACACATTTAAAAATAATTACAACACCCCAGTCTCATATGAGAAAGATAAGAGAAAGAGATACTATTGTGTCAGTAATTTAAGGCCTTATTTAAAGGATTTGATTCGATTCTATTCATACTTAAAATTTGACTCAAAATTTGTTCTAACTCATAATTTGACTACAATTGTTTCAACAGAAACGAATTAGAAAATATATCTTAGTTCTATCAAAAATTGAAACCATTAACAAACAAATAAACAAACGAACGTAGCATTGAGCGATTAAATAGGTGAATTTTGGGAAGATTCTGTTTATATTATTGTAGTAAATCCAAGGTCCGATAACTTCTGGAAATCAATCTTACCACCAATCTCATAAGTATTATTATATATATATGTAGTCTGTCTGTCTGTCCACACCAATACCATCTCCTAATATGTGTTCAGTTCCCTCTTCACAAATCACAGCTGACGTCCGATGAGAATCACTCCCAATATCTTCTTTTTCTTTTTTCACTAAAATATAAGAACTGACTCTAATACAATTATATTTGTTTTTATTAAAATTATATATATATATATATATATATATCAATTTACAAGTTTGATTTGAAAAATTAGTGGATTTATAATTTTGAAAGGGATGTGGTAATAAATAAATTATTAAAGTTTCAACTTTGACTTAAACTTATTTATTTATTCAAGAATATTTTATACTTCGTTTATTTAAAAATTCATGTTATTTATTAGGCGAGGAAAAAATAGAAGAACCAAAGTTATGTATTTGATATTAAGAAAATATTAGAAACTAAACAATTAATACTTACTTGAAATTTCAAACGTTATATTAAGAAACAAAAATATTTTAATCTTATATTAATAAGCGGAGGGAGAATACTAAACATTCATTCAGATTGTAACACTAGAAATAAAAGAGTTACTCAAAACACAACAAAAACTAATTAATATATATAACAAGGCTCTAAACCACAAAAAAAATAATCTCATAATTGTAAAAAGACAACTTTTATAAATAAAGATGAATTTTCTATAAATACTATTTTTGAATATTATGGAATAAAACGCTTGGGTAATATTTATAAATTTTGCAAAGCAAAATGTAAAGTTGTTATAAAATATTCGTTTGGTGGGGAATATTCTTTTTGTTTAGGGAATATTAAATGCGACGAAAGACAATCATTAGTGGACCCATAACATGGAATTATTATTGAGAAAGCAGCAAAAATTGAGAAAAGCGACAAAATAGCTTTTTTATGAAAATAACTTTTTGTTACTGTTAAAAAATACCCTGAAGTAATATGATTATATTAATACTTACGTGAGAAGTCACTCGCTTATACTCAATTATTACTTTAAAGAATTGGCGTAGTTGATCATATCGCTTATATTATTGATTCAATTATTGTCACAAAGATTATCGTCAGATAATATGTTATATTATTAAATCAATAATTGGGACGACAAGTTATAAATGATTAATAATAATAATTGTTGAAAGATTAAATATATGTTGATTAAAAATAAAATAATTTGTGGTAATATTTATTCAATCCTCGATGATATAAAGAGTCTCATTATGAGACGTTTGTGGTAAGTTTGATTATTTTATGGGGGCCCATATGTCATCATCTCGTCGATAGTAATTACCTTCATCAATAGTAATTTTGCCGTCGATAGTAATTACCTTTACCAGACGTCAAACCACTTCATTGGTTTCGTATTACGGTACGTCGAACCACTTGTCGTTTTACAAAGCGCCGAACCAATTATCGTTTCACATTACAAAGGCGTCGAAAACCACTTTTCTTTTCACATAAACAACTTGCCTTTTCATACGGCGTAAATAGAAATATAAATAGAGAAATTCATTATTTTTCAATTCATTAACTTATAGAGAGAAAGTATAGGAGAATAACAAAGAAAGAAGAAGAGTATACATTCTTCTTACAAACGATTTAATCTCCTACTAAAGTTTTTATTCAGAAGAATAATGTTGTTATTCCATTACTTATTATTTCTATTGGAATAACTATGTCGTGGTTTACCATATACTTGGTGACATTCTTATTATTCATTGGAAATACATACGTGTGTTTTACACGGACTGGTTCCATCTTTATTATTATTCTATTGGAACATCCCATGCATGTGTTTACACGGACTGGTTAAAATTTATTATTATTACATTTGGAATATCATGTCGTGTGTTTTACCGGACTGGTTCCATTCTTTATTATTCTGTTGGAATATCATGCATGCGTTTTGTGGGGACTGGTTCCGTTATTTATTATTTGTTGGAATAACTGCGTATGCGATTATCGCATGGATGGTGATTTCTTTTGTTATTCCATTTTTTATTATACTCGATTGGTTAAACTTTGACTTATACTCCATGAAATTAGTGGAATATCGTTGATATTTAAGGCTTTCATCCGATATCCTTTCATGGAAATATTCTTCTAAGTATTCTTGAATTTACTCTACAAATGATGATCGTGTTGTGAGTTTGGATGTTATTGGTTCTGGATAAATTAATTCTTGAACTTGTTTTATTGAATTCTTATATCATTGTCATCATCCTCATGTTTATATTATGTTAAAAGTCATACTGTATTCTGTAGTGCGTAGATGGACTTGGTATGATTATGATGAGGGGAATTATTGATTGTAATCATTAGTAGTAATATTACAAATGATATGGTAAAAATCCTCATTGGCCCGTAGTGCATTAATGGACGATTGTTGGCATGATCATGACCATTAATGAATACCACAAATATTCTCGCCCGTAGGTATGGATAATTGTGGTCGATCTTAAAAGAATATCCTTGGCCATAGTGTAGGGGTGATTCGATGATGTGGAATATTTATTAAGTTGAGTCTCAAATTTATAACGGGGATGAAAAACCTTTTAAATCATAAAAGATAGTAGATTTTATTTTCTACTTGACTCTTTTAATGGATTCTTTGGTTCATTGTAGTTAAACTTGATGTTTATTATATTTTATCGGTTTAAATTTGTTGAAGGCTAATGATAATTTATTCGCATTATCTTAGTCATAATATGTCTTCTTGAGCTAGTTGAGCTCACCCCTTTCTTTCACCGTTTCTCTTTGAAATGAGAATATAGCTTGAAAGAGAGTGGGAACGGAGTAATGGTCCAGAGGATAACATTAGTAGTCCGCATATTCTCGTGAAATAGTGTGATAATAATTGTAATGAGGACTCTTTTGAGTTTGTATAATCTCTAGTAGGCAATATTTGTATTCAAACTCATGGCTTTTTATGTTTTATCGTATGTATACTTACCATTGTATTATTAATAAGTTGTATTTGAATTTTTGTACCATGTATATCTGGCGACCCAAGATGGGTGATGTATACCTAATTTTGGGGCGTCACAATAATGATTAAATGTCATAAGACAAACCATAATAAATGTCATCTCGACTTCAAACCACAATCTAAAATAACTATTACAACTCTAAATAAATCAATGTATCATAGCCTAACAAAATATATCAAAACTATTGGATAGAAGAAAGCTCTCGTCACACTTGTCCTTGATCCCCTTGATTACACATCGGGAAAAAAAATACAGCATGAGCCAAATGCCCAGTACAGATATAGAATACAAATAATGAACCGAAATAACTAACTCAATTAAATGAAATGAAATGAAGCGAAGCAATCAAACGAAACAACAAAACTAACACAATGAAATAATAAAGGTGAATCGAATGGGTGGGTGTTATTTAATACAGGAGCTCGAGAATAAAGCAGAATATATCTTGCCCACGTGCAAGTCAAATAATGTCACATGTCGAAGTCACACACGTTGAACCGCGAATCCAATGCATGTAAAATCTAAGGCGTGTTTGGCACAAGTATCACCAATCCGCAAAGCAGAAATGAAACAGAAAACTAAGAATTAAACCCATACGCCTCCCACAACAAAACACCAAATGACAACTCCGCACCGTGAGCAAAAGCGGAGCAGAGTGGACCGATCACACCGCCACGGAAGGTGTCATGTCTCGATGCCAAGAGGACATGTCTGTGGTACCCCGAAGAACCACAGGCTAAAGCCCGAGGTGCCCGAGCTTTAGGTCAAAATTTTTAGGGCTCTTTTTCTTATATCATCATACTGATCGGTGCATTATTCTAATGGATGAAAGTATAATTGATTATGTAGAATCATTCTCTAAAATATTTAAAATTTTGACAAATAAAATTATTACATAAGTAAAACTAGATCCAACACTACTAAAAATTCTAATATGTACATTTAAAAAAAATACCAACCAGTTCACATAAATTAAAAATATAATTACTTGATATGTCTCGATTAATTTCAATCCTTGTTAGTCTATGAATTTGTCCATTATAATTATGTCTTTACTCATTCTTGTGTTTCTTTTGCAAATATGTATAATCCCATTTTTTCTCTTAATCATTTGAAGTGCAGGACTTTACGATTATCTTTATTAATAGACTATGGGTCATGCGTACTTTACTTATTGGTATTAAAATTTGACAAGTAAAGAGGCGAGGTCAGTAATATAGCCAATATAATACAAAAGAAAATAGGTAAACTCTTCTTCGAGAAGATTTTGAGTTTTTACACTATCTATCGTGGGTACTTATTTGAAGAATAACCAAACAGGTTAACTATTATCATAGCTTGGATATGTCACCCCTAATTGATCTTTGTGAAACTATTTGAAATTCGATGAGTTCGTTACATTCCATTACGAACTATAAATTTTATTCTTCTTTATTTATAATTTTCCCATTATAAAGTGAGTGTTATTCAAGAGGAGTTGTTGATGATATTATCCACCCTACTCATTGATGATATTATGTCTTTTGGTGATTACTTTTTGAATTAGTAATAATGTGATATCTGAATGATGCTTTGAAAATATTAAAATAGTCGGTTATTATATTTGGTATTCTTTTGTATTTATGCTCTTTTGTTGAGAGGAGAAAGTTCTTAGTTTTTTTATACCTATCTTAATAACAATTCACAAAGGGCCCAATTTTTTTTTTTCGCTTTAGGTCTTCGAAAAAACTCGGTATTTACAAAAACCCTCACAGTGGTTATAGCTCGAATTATACCCTACGGTGATTCTAACAAAATATCGTGTCACAACACATTCTTAATATCAACATAAATGGGTTCTAACATTATACATGTTAGATCGAAGCAATCATCAACACAAGTCTCCCAAAATCTACTAACATGTACATCACTACAAAATAGAAATAAATATTAAACATGATGAACAAGTTCAAAGAGTACAAACAAGAGTTCTAAATATCAATGGCCCAAAATGAAACTATCACATGGATTTGAGAGAAGAGCAGGACATGCGAAACAATAACTAACTTCTAAAGCGAATACAAAAGCGAACAAATCAAAATAAAAAGTATTATCATTTGAAGGAGTACAAAATCCGTTACTGGATTCAATATAATTATACAAAATTATTTGCAAAAGTTTCCTTGCATCATTTTACTTTTATGTGCTTTTAGGACTTTTCAGCCCCAGTGAAGTGTACCCCATCACTTATTAATATATTAGTCCACATAAATTAAATAACTAATTTGATCCAATAAATGACAAAATCCGATTAATATATGTTAAAATAAAAATAATTTTTATTATTTAATTTTTTTTTCTCGGATATTACATCTAAATTAATTGGTCAAACAGAAGTTAGGCGTATCCCATTTACAATTGTATATGTTTAAAACTTACTCACAATGTCGGTAAATTCAAGCGTACTAATAACTAAATAAGAATATGTATGAGAAACTAAAATTTATAACATCATTCGCCATTGGGCCATTTGGAGTGGTTTTAGAACTAGGTCGGGCCTTGGTTAATGTAATGAATGATCTGCCAAACACACTCCCATCCCATCCCATGAATATATTTTGATATGCTTCCATTCCATTCCAATTTTCACATGAATAATTAATGTTTCATATTTTGTTATGAATAATAATAATATATCATTATAAAAAACAGAAATAGAACATCGAATATCAATCCTTTTGCATCTTTTCTTTTTCGTAAATGGAAATGGCTTTAGCAGACAAAATATATACTTGACAGATCTGGGCAAATATTTTTCAAACCAAATAATAATAATAATAATAATAAAGTGGATACGACTTGATATTGAATATATATTATTAATTAATAAGAAAAACCATATATCTAAAGGAAACAGACGACGACATATTATTTTTAACATCAAAAGCAAAGTAACTTGGACTTTGGAGCAATTGTGTTTCCAACTTTGCTTCTCTAATCCAAAATTGTTTTTTAAGAATAATATATCAACATGCATGGATGCATGCATGTCTTTTTCATTATTAAATAAATACTATATATATATATATATATATATATATATATATATATATAATTAACCTTTATTGGCATCTTCTTCTTTGTGCAGTGCATGGGCTTAAACAGTACGTAGTGATAACTACTTTTGAAGGTACCATAAATTACAATTATTCCTAGCTTGCAATTTGCAACACCCGCTTAGATTAGATTAGATTAGATTTGAGGGGTCACTTCTCAGTTTGGAATATTTTTATATCCAACAGAAAGACAGAATTCCCCTTCAGGGAAGGAACACAATTAATTAATTTCACCTCAAGATCAAATACATCTCCATCTCCTTATTCAATGGAACTCCTCCCTACAACAAGGTCTCTTTCAGTTGAATTTCCCACATCCACAAATCCTCCAACTAATTCTCCCGGAGAAGAGAAACTTCATCCAAGTCACGCCCAACACCCTTTACTTGAAGTTACGCTTCCGGACCTCTTTACCTGCAACGGCTGCAAAGAGCATGGTGCAGGCAAGAGGTTCTCTTGCCACCAATGTGATTTTCAGCTGCATGACTTTTGCGCCTTGTCTCCGCCGGTCCTCAGATACCATCCCCTTCATGGCCAACACCAACTTACATTCTATTCTAAACCTAAACCAGGTAAAATCTTCGTCTTCTTTTTTTATCATTGGTTTTCAATTGTTATGTACATGTATATATATATGTCAAACAAATATATGATATAGAATCAGCTGCCACATAAGGATTTGGCAGTGTAGTTGAAGGCTTGGATTTGATCGAGTCCCTCCCGCCACTATGGGGTTATGAGATCTCGACCTTTGCCCAGTGATCAGACAAAACCAACACTTGCATGTGGCTATGGTGTAGTGGATGAGGGCTCGTTCTCTCTCCAAGATAGCTTAGATTAGAGTCCTTGGTGCCACTTTGGCATAAACCAGGAATTGTGTATGTCCAGTGTTAATAATTCTTAGCTGCAGCATATGCATTTAAAATGATACTAATTATATTTTTCTACTGATTGGAAGGTGGAATTTTATGGCAAAGGTGTGATATTTGTGAGAAGCCAACCAAAGGGTTTGCATTCCGGTGCAGCGCCTGTCATTTCCAGATGCACCCTTGTTGTGCCATGCTTTCCAGCGAAATGAATTTTTCAACTCATGAACACATGTTGAAGCTCCTACCACCTCTACCATCTGACTACTCCGGCTTCACCTGTGGCCAATGCAAGAGGCAGAGATCAGGTCGAACGTATCGGTGCACGGCGTGTGACTACCATCTCCATGCAGTTTGTGCAAAGGACATGATGAATGGGCTGGAAGCCAATGGCATCAAGAAATCGGGAAAACATAGCATGCTCGGACCAACTGCACGTTTCGCCTCCCAAATTGTCATTCAGTTCCTTGGGAGTTTAATTGAGGGCGTCGGACAAACTGTCGGACAAATTCTGGTTCAAGATATTGCAAGAGGGAGGTGTACCAGTAGAAGAGGAAAGAGAACTAATCATTAAAGTATTAAATAGTTACTGTGTATATATAACTATTACAAACACTATGCTGCAGTATGCATGTGTTTATTATTAACTAGTTTCAAATGTTTGAATCAGAACAGAATGTGTTTTGATATAACTACGTAACCCTAGAAGCTGTATTAAGAGGGTTTCTGCATTCTCATGTATGATTATGTTTCCGCTATCAATTAAAGTTCAAGATTCTTCTTATCTCTTTCTTTTTTATTCTTGTGGATATATGTAATTTGGACACTAATGCGTTTGTGAGTTTTAATTTGAGAAGAAAGGAAGGTTCTTTTTTACCAAAATAAAAATAAAAATTAAAACCCACAAACACAACTACAGAAGTATAAGGCCAGGAAGCAGGGAGCAGATCCTCTCCATTTCAAATAAAATGGATCGGAGTCCCCATCCCAGCACGTTCCTCCTCTTTTCTATCATCGTGACGTCACATTCTATCAAATTTTAAATTTGGACCATAAAATAGAGATTCTCCATTCCGTTTCGAATTAAGTAAAACTCGCACTAAATCCCAAGTTTCGCCTGATCAAACGAGTATTATAGATCGCTCCCCTGACAAAATAACCCTACTTTTGCAGGCAGCCAGAGTTCATTGTTGAAATCTGTCAAATTTTGAACTGAAAAGTAACCAGCGTGATTTTAAATTTATGCCTATTTTCTGCAAAGTGAATCCAACTCTAGAATTGGATTTGAACCCCATGCAGACGATAATTATTTATTTATTTATTTATTACGAAAGTGAAAAAAAAATATAATTGTTTTGGTAACTTATATTCCATCTTTTCCACATTTGCAAAAAATGTTGCTTTGGAAAAAGTATAAAAAAATAATTAAATTAATACAATGTAATTAAATTTTTAATCATAATAAAGTCATACCACTACTACTAAATACATTATATTTTAAGGATAAACAATAACACATTATTTTCTATATTATGACGTCACTCCATGGGATGTCAATAAATTTCAAATGCCAGCCTGATTTTATTGGCGGAGCATTTTCGTAAGGAAAAGTCAATACCCGAAGGTGAGCTAGAGACGCACCTCTTATTTTGGATACAATAATTATTTCAATTTAAAAAAGAAACGAGAGAGATTACAGAATCCTTTATTGAAAGAAAAAATATTTTTTATTCAACTATATAAATATATCATAATAATTTCAGATAGTCCTACGGATTCTTTACAGAAACAGCGAGTATGACTTGAGACGGCAGTTACATAAACAGGTCAAAGGAGAACATAAACCACCCACAGGCCACAACAAAATTAACTGGAAAACAAAAATGCTATGTAGTAGAACAAACAGAAGATCTCTTACATTTCTGCTGCTTCAACTTGAGCCTATTCATATCTTTTGCCGTTTGGTTCCATCTACACTGAGCCATATCCCAAATTTTCCCACTTGAAGGGAGCAACTAAGCCAATGTCAGGAGCTCCTCGCAAGAACAGGCAGACACAAACACAGACTGCGGCAATGGCTAGCATTGAATGGATGTAGGGCCGGTGAAGCAACCCTTGTGAACCTGAAGTTCTCCTATTGTACCTACCAGCCACAACTGCACACTTTGAACAAGATTTTTGCCCATGTCCAAGTTGAAAGCTAGCCCTTTGGCTCAGACCCACATTAAATGATTGTTCCTGTATCTCATTTCCAATTGAAACAGAGACTTGACCATTTTTCCTGTCAGCAACCTTCCGAGCTACTAACTCATTATAAGAGTGATTGTTTCTCATCAAAGCATATGCATATGGAGAAAGGCCGTTTGCATCAAGAAGAGAATCCCAGCAGCACAACCCAATCTACATTAGGAAAAAGATGGGAGATTAAGAAAAGATGTAATACATTCAAAGTAATTATGGAACCAAAACATTCACCGAAATTTTGATATTTTGAGGCGAAAAGCATCATTCTTCATCATTATATAAAGCAAACAAACATAAATAAGCAGAATGACTGGTTAAGTGTGTGACTTCTGAAGCAAGGGTTACTAATGGGCCATCCTAAACCTCAAAAGGAGATGAGAAAAAACCAAAAGAATTAAGTAAATACCTCTTGAGGATCACTTGTCAAAGCGTCAACCATAGCATCTGAATCTGATGTGCATGCAGCCAGATGTAGAGGTGTAATACCACCAGGACCAACAAGATTTGGGGGGAAGATGTATGTCTTACCAGTATCAGTGATGCTGGGTACAGAATAGTTTATGAGCAAGTCAACCATTTTTCTAGAGCTGCTTTTAACAGCCCTGTTCAAAAGGTGAATCTCCAAAAGCATCTCTAGTGACTCCCTCGATAGTTCATCCCTTCCCAAACATATTTCAAGTAGAATGTCTAGGAGGGTTTTAACCAAAGCACAAAAGTCCCTTTCAACTGAGAAAGTAAACAGAAATTTGAAGCGTTGAAGCTTATACTCAGGGGCCTCAAGCATGGAAGAGATCCCCTTCCTTTGGAGTAGCCATCCAAGCTCATTTAAGAAGTGTAAAACATCCTCCCTTGACCTGGGACGTCCAGCATCGATTATGTGTTCTTCTAAAATAGCATCTCGCAGTTCTGCAGCTTTATCAAATTCAGACTCTAGGAGTCTCAGTTCTTGACAGATGGTAGCATTGGCTATAATTATAGGAAAGCTAGTGCCTCTAAAACCATTGTCAACCTGTTGATATAGCTATTAGATACAACACTCTAAATTCGAATTCATTTTTCAAAATTTTGCACACCAACGTAAAATAGTAAATACCTCAATGAAACAGCGCCCAAGAACACTAGGAGCTGCACCAGTAATCCTAAAGCTGCTTAAAGTTATCTCATCATATACGGTATCCTGACAGGCTGATCCCTTATTTTCCTTCAACGTGTACCCAACCATGTGTGTGCAGTAAACCCTGAAATATAATCAAAATATTGAATACAAATTCTAAGGCAGGGACTCTAAAGGTAAGGAACAGCTAAATTTCACAACAGTAATAATAGTGATCATAATAACAATAGAATAAGTTGCATACTTCGTGCCATGAGTACTCAAATTTCTCCCCTTCAGTAAAATAGAGGTCTCTTGCCCACCCACAACTGCTAAAGGGGAGACAGAGATTAATTCTGGGGAACTCCATGCACTCCAGGCTTTGCGAAGGTGAACCTTTCCTGAAGATAGATGACATAAGTTGATTAGTTGAAGGCCAAATTAGTGCACCATCCAAACTAATAATTATGGTAAACTCTGTCAAAACAATTTCTCGTTCCAATACTGTGTCATAAACCCTTAATTTCAAGAAACTTTTGTCATAAACTACCAGATCACCTGTCTAAAACAAACCTTGGAAGGGTAGATTCACAAGAGTCATAATTATAGAACACTCACCATCTAGATATGATGCCAACTGCCTGCCAGTATGAACTAAGAACCTTCCGTTCCTCCAGAATTGATTATCAGAACCTTGAACCAAAGAAGTTACATTTTGAAGCAGATTATCTTCAAGCTGCAAAGACCACACAAACCCTGCAAGTAGTCAGCAGAAAAGCTACACGAGAAAAGCTAACTGAGAAAAGCTAACTTTTGCCATGTATGTATATTCACCTGCTCCCAAGCAGAAGATGACATCGATATGTAGATAGACAGAACTACACAACCAGGCCTTATGTAGCTCTCCATTTCTGATGGACTTTGAGAAAGCCAATTATAGATCTGAAACAAAAGAGGCAATCAACTATTATAGCCTGCAGATATATTAGGTATAATAACATTAAGAGGTCAAAATAAATCTCAGACTTCTCACCTGTGTTCTCAATGTTACCGGTAATTGACTAGGATCCTTGTCAAACAATTTGAAAAGTATCCGTCCAGAACAATCCTGAGAGGTACCATATATTTCATTCAATCCCACAGCAGAAAAGATGAGAAGAAATAAATTAAAAGGCAAGACAGAAATATCATCAGATTCCAAAAAAAGGAGAACTGAACTACCTGAGCATCAGAATTCAAACTAGAAGGAGAATGATCAGAGCCAGAAGATGACGTGTATCCTGCCTGGTATGTAAAACTTTGAACTGAACCATTGTCAACACCTCTATTTGACCCTCCAAAAAGATCAAGAGACGTAAAGCAACCTTTAGTTCTACTAGCTTTAGCATTCCCCGTAACCTCTCCGCTCGTCGAGATGCTCTCAGGCTTAACTGCATCTCTTGAGGTCTGTGTAGGGAACAGCTTTTGCACAATAGGTGGAGAAGATGAAGGTGACCTCTCTTCCATCGGATTACTGCTATCAGATGAGAAGTATTTCCTACTAGATGCCAGCTTTGGTGGGCTGTCATTTTCAGGTGAGGAACTAAAGAGCTGTAATGGTAAATTTGTACAAGTTTCTTGGACTTGGCCATCTGAATCTTCCACAGGAGACTGGTAACTGGTACTACTTCTCTCTCCAACCGAAGGAAACTCAATATGTTGTCCATTTTGCAAATTGAAACATGTAGCTTGGTTAATGCACACAGACTTAGTTTTCTCGGTGTCACTCCCATGACTGCTTCTTTGAGCTGGAATTGCAAGGCCATCAGGTGAAGGTCCCGCCAGAGTCCCCGAAAGGACAGCAAGCAAGTCCATTGTTGATGAAGAAGAATTATTTCCATTCAATTTATTTTGATTTTCTACTTGGTCCCGAATATTTTTATTGGAAGATCCTGAAAGAGGCAAATTTGCAGCAAGATCCGCCGGCAAAGGTAATGAATTAATCTTCTGAAGAATCTGAATGAGTTGATCCTTATTAGGTGATGAGCAATTAGTGCTACTGTCGTCAGTTTTCCCTGATATCCCGGATATTAAAATTTTAATCCTGTCATAGGTTTTTGATATGTATGTGTATGGTATACATGTGTGCATGCATAGTAGATAGAAAAAGACATGAAAGTAAATAACTAAATAGTTTACCTTGTGCACTAGCTAAAATTGCTAGAAGATTGACAATATCCATATCTCCATTGCCAATGTTCTGATGGTTTCCAGGGGGTAATAGCCTGGAGGTAACATCATCTGGCTGAGCTTTCCGCCTTCGCCTATTATGCCCAGCAAGCCTACGCCTACAGCTTCGCTTTCCCTCGTCAAACTCTGAAAGAGGGTGAAACCTAGGGAAAATGGAGTGCATAACTCAGGTTGAGAAACATATAACAGAGGCAGAAGTGGTCATAATAATTGCAAGCAACTTATGGTGAAAAAAGTTCCATCGCGACAACAATGCAATTCACAAAGAAAATAGACAATAATCCATAAACACAAATTATTAACACAACACGATAATATGGTGTTAAATCGGTGAAATGAATTCACAAACCTGCTGCACTGTTGACAAAACCTCTGCATCTGCTTCCCCACTAAGGCCTTAGTGGCTTTACTATGGACTTCACACACCTTGTGCCGCCTATGATAGTCTTTCGCATTTGATAGATCCTCCTTGCAATTATCTACTTGACACATGGGATAGTTTCCACCACCAGGAGATCCAGATCTTACTCTCTTGTTTGGCCTTGACACAGGCTCCTCAACAGAATTTACACGGCCTCCACCGAGCTGCAGAAGGAGGCTTTCGTCGTCTTCCCCCACATGATTCTTCCTTAAAATTCCTGAATTTGCTGCACCAGTTTCATCATCTCTGCTCCTTTGTGTCTCAGATTGAACAGATGTCGAAGTACCCGCACGTAGTACATCAGATTCCAATGGCTTCGCCAGAAACCTCGCGCTGTCCCAGTCCCATGCCTTAGGGTGCCAGTGCTCCCTGGAGTCCTGAAACCCCGAGACGAACTGCTGAGGCTGCCGCGGAGGCTGCAGCTGCTGGAGGTGAAAATTGGTCGGCTGGAAAGGCATACTGCGCTTCTTAGCCATGGGATGCGACTCGAGGAACCGACCCGAAAGTGATGGGTGAATATAGATTGAAGGGGCTACTTGAGTGCCCACCTCTTCCATCTCTTCCCCTAGAAAATCTGACCGCACACAACTATCACCATAGTTTTTGAATAAAAATCAGGACTTCATAAGAAACTACACCAACCCAGAATACTTTTGTATTCCAAACTTGCTAAGATTCTAAACATTAATTAATGAATCTACCAGCTAAATTGGGAAATAGAAACAACAAAGAAAACAGTTAAACTCCATTAAACAAGACTGGAAACTAGAGCATATAAAGAAAATTGACAAGTAAAGATTTTGAAGTATCCAAATCAAAGTTCAAATTTAAGCAAAGGAAAATAAAAAAAAGCTCCTACATATAGAATTACTCATCTAGATAAACTACTCACCTTACTTAGAAACCATCCAAAGGAGTAACTTCCCTGTCTCTCAACATCAAATACCAATCCAGAAATCCTTCAAACTACAGCTCTTCTTCTACTACTACTACTACTACTTTTTCTTTATCTGTGGTGGATCTGTCCGAGTCCGATCCTTTAACCGATCATCATCAACCCACAAAGAAACTGACGCGGAAACGGAAATTGGCCGGCAGATCTAGAAACGACGGGTAGAAATAGGATCTGAGAAGATTAAAGTTGAGGTCTTTCTGTAAGCAAACAACTATCTTTTCCTTTCCTCTGTCTATCCCTTCTCTCGCACTAAACTTTTCTTTTCCTTTGTTTTCTTCTCCTTCGTCCGTACCAGTTTGGCAAAAACGGTAAATTAAAAGAAGATTTAGGGGTTAAAAGTTTGGCTCTGCCGCGGACTTGGAAGACTCCACGCCACTTCCATTTTACTCTGTTGGCATTGGGAGGAAAGAAATCAAAATAGTGCCACCAATTAAAAGGGAAAAAAATGTAAATTCTTTTGTTTTATAGAATTATATATTGATGATTGATAAAAAAAATTCCTTTCTTAATTTAATTAATGTGAAATTATTAAGTTATTATAATAATAATAATAATTAAAAAAGAGAGAAAATGAACCAATTCTCCCTCATTTTCTCTTCTCTTCTCTTGTAACTAAAACAAAACTTGAAGACACCATTTTGTTTAAGTTTATCTCCAAAACAAGTGTACAATAACTTTGTTCACCTAATACTTTGAGTAGTAGTATTATATATATAGTACATCATTATTTCAACTTTAGCGAGCGAGCGAGTGAGTGAGGTATTTATCGCACTATTTTATTTTACTTTTATCTTTTTAGTTTTAAATTAGATGAGGAGTTATTTTTTGTTAGGATCCGATCCGATCCATATACTAACAACTTAATGTAATTATTTGCATGTTACTTGATGACATTCAATTAACAAATCAATACTTGTATTTCTAATTATAATGGTAAGATTTTCAAACTATGATGATTACATTGTTTTTTTTAATAAAATAATCAAGTCATTTCAATTAAAATTTTAAAAATCAGGTTGTATCTATATTTATATTTTAAGCCAGCCAATTTAGTTGTCTCAATTCTTGGGTGACAATCTAATTAAAATAAGTTTGTCATAATCTTTGAATAAAGTGATTTTGCGTATAACAAATTCTTTTTCTTTTAGTAATAAAAGGAAATAAGTAGTATGTGCTAATTAAATCCATAAAAATCGATATGAATAAAATCTATTTTGGCACTCACAAGTTACTACGTACAAAACTTTTAGTGAGAATCCCCATGTAGCAATTTCGGCTATTTTCCACCAATACTATTATGAACAATAATAGTATATGGTAATTGTAATTTTTAACAAAATTAAAATCATATGAATTACATTATTATTATTATTATTTATTGGTCCAACCTTTTTGATATTATTACGACTATATATATATATATAAGTGTCTCGCGCGGGTAATAGAATAGTTTTATCATTAAAACATGGTCGCAATTAACACATAAGTTAATTGGATAGTAGTCCAAAACCCTTCTTCCAGATTTTGTTCTTCTACAGACATGACATAACATGACATGTAGGTTCAGACAAAATGGATGTAACACACATAGACTTTGATCTGCGTGTCAATATTTTATTGGCCAATTGACCAACTTACCCAAAAATAAACTATACTAACCACTTTCGACAAAATATGAGTATTTGCATTAATATTTTGAAATTTTAGTTAATTACTTTTATCCTAATTTTGCTTGCGCTCCTTTTAATCTTTATGGTTTGGTTTTAGCAAGAAAAAAAAAGATAAATAATGTTACTATTATATAAAAAATAGTCACATAATATTCACATATACACATATATATATATTTATAAATCCCAAATATCAGACGGAGGCCCACAATATACATATGTGTATGTGAATATTGTTGAAATTTGAGCTTAAATTAATATAGGTGTCATTAATTATTTTTAATGATTCCATATATTAATGTGTTCTACTCCATGAATAGATTAAATTAAATATTTAAAAACTCAAATCCATAAAATAATGAATAATATATTAACTACCAAAGATCATGATAAAATAATATCCACAACATACATAATGAATGAGATATTTTAGTTAATTACTTTTATCCTTGCGCTCCTTTTAATCTTTTTGGGTTGGTTTGGTTTTAGCAAAAAAAAAGAAAAAAGATAGATAATGTTATTATTACATAAAAATAGTCACATAATATATATATATATGCATATATGTATATGTGAATATTATATAATTTTTTTTTATATGATAATAACATTGTTAAAAAAAAAAAGATACACAACCTCAGGAAAACTGACAAAAGATAGGCTAAAACCGTGTATGGTATTGCCTAATCAGTCGTCTGTTCTCTTCCAAGGATATACCATAAGGAATTAAAGAGGCGGACAATTTTGACAATTCACGTTATCAATTGAACAAGTGACAAACAGCATAACAGAATGCATTTTATTTGGTTCTAAATGATATTCCATATTTTTATTTTGCCTATTTTAAAATAAGTTTAAACCACGTTATCTCATGCTCTTGCATAAAATATTCTTTTATAATAATAATAATAATAGAAAATTATTAAATACATAACATACGGAAGGGATTTGACTCTCGTCCATTACACATTTTTTTCAATTCCACCTAATACATTAATTATTTTATCTTAATAATTTTGTTAGTAATAATTAAAATATGTTAATAAATAGTTTATGCTATTAAGATCATTCCTAGCTACAAAAAAAAATAGCATCAATAAGAATAATTTTACTGTTAAAAGTTTAAAAGAAATTTCAACTATTGAAATTTTAATAAGATATTCATATATTTATCAAATGATAAAAAAATATCGGATTACTTTTATTTTGAACTAACTATACTATATTATAAATATATATCTTCTAAAATTATAAAAATATGGTGTATTAAATAAAATTCAAAGTATAACGGAGGGGAGCAAAGCTCATATAAAAGGAGTTATGCAAAACGATGCTAAGGTTACCTCATACAAGAGCGTAAGGTCCCCTTTTGAGTTTTGTCTAAAAAAAAATATAGAATTGTACTTAAAATTTATATCGACTTTGTTTAACAATAAACTTGTATATGTACCGAATTATATTAAATGAAGATAATTAATATTTTTATAAGAAAATTTTGATATTTTTATAAGTTCACGCTCATATAAATGTGGAATTTATTTACTATTTATGTGAAAGAGAGATTGTGTAACTATCATTTTTTTTTAAATATCAATTGATCCCAAATTAATTAATTTTAAGTATATTACATACCCCTTTTTTGTACTTTAAATGATATATTTTTTATAATAATTTGTTTATAATATCCTTATTATTAATTGCTATATTTCTATTCTCTATGACATATTTATGAAAGATCACTAAGAATGTAAGACCCCAACTTATTATAAATAAAATTGAATTTTTCTTTATTCATTATTCTAAATTAATAAGGGTTAATTTGATATAATTTTTGGTTATGGGTGAAATGTGCAAAGTTTACAAAATAAGCAAGTGGTTATAAAATATTCATTATTGTTGGGAATATTCGTTTGGTCGTGGAATATTCTTTTGTTTTTGAATCTCCCGATACTACGCTTGATCATTGGTGGGCCCTATAACGAAAAAACGGTTGGATGAAGGAAAACGACAAAGATTGAGTTTTATAAATAACGACGTAAATTATTACAATTAACACTGTTGGGTTACTCGTGGTGGTTAAAATACAAGATGTCTGTGGTCGCACAAAGAAAGACACCTGCAGTATCAAGACAAAGATTGTTGAATTATTGATCCTTACGTACGTAGAGAATGCACTACTCAATAATTGTTATAGTAATTCTGCTCATTATTTTATCTTATTGATTCAATAATTGTCGCATTGATATTTATATTATTATTGTTTCAATAATTGTCATTACACAATATTTTCCATTATCAAATCAATAATTCATATTATTTGAATAATATTATCGAGATAACATTATTGGCAATGTCTAGAAAGTTCTCATCTAAGGAGAAGTTTGGTCACCTAATCAATGCCATGTTAGAAGGAGAAATCCTTATGGAAAGTTCTCTTTTCCAGGAACTACCGGTTGTCGAAGATCGTGATTCAGTAATATTATTTTGAATAATTAATTATTAATTATTATGATAAAAAAATATTTATTTTATGTGGATATAGATGGAGAAAATTTTTAATGTGACAATTGTTGAAAATTAATATTTTATCTTTTTCCGATAAAATAATACATTTAAATATATTATTTTAATAATATATTAATTCGGTGATATTTTATAATGATTGTGGGATATATGAGTATATGAGGAGGTAGAGTATTTTGTGACATTAAATGTTTAACACATGTTTTGTGTGTCGGTGACACAATTTTTGACCGAAAATTGATTATAGACTGTAAAATCGCCCGTTTGTGGATTTCGGTCAATTTTTGTTTGGAATTTGGAAAAATTTCCTTCTGCAAAGTTGTAGAGAATGGGATTTCCCATGGAAAGTCGCGAGTTTCAATTTTTTCGATAAACAGGCTATTTTCTATGAATTATTGAAGTTACGGAAAATAAAATAATTTTTTATTAATTATGGTGGGACCCACTTTTTGGTGGGTGTTGAATGCACATGGGCTGCTGAAATTTTCAGCATTGAGGGTTGAAAGCATGCGTAGAAATTGGTTTATAAATAATATTAATTTATTATTTTAGTCTCCTTTCTGTTCTAAAGATTTTCCTATAAATGAAGGTTAAGTTAGAATTGAAAATCACACCGTAAACTAAGTTTTCTCTTTCTTCTCTCTATATTATCGAAGCGTATTCTTGTGAGTATACTTTGAGTGTTCTTTATACTGGTATGAAGTTTCACAAGACTATACCGAAATTCATCGTAAAGACGGTTATTTTGAGGAGGTGGGTATTATTTTCTTCTTAAATGATATCTTTTTCTTCAATATCATTATGTCAAGTATTGGTGAACTTTTTTATCAAATTTGGAACTTGTTGTGTTTGGAGTTCTTATTCACGATACTAAGACTATTCACGATAATGATAATTATTCACTTATCATCAAGACTATTCAACCGAAAAATAAAAATTTTTCTTTTTGTCCAAAATATCTATTCGGATACTAGCTTTGATTGTATCCATGTTTTGATCATTCTTGAATTTTACACCAATATGATTATTTTCAAGTATTTTTGGACATGGGTAAAACAAAGTATTTAATCCTTAATCCTTAATCCTCGTCATTTTGTTTCAATGGATTCGCTTTTAAAAATGTTTTTCATCATCCTCACCCTAACTCGGTGATATAAATGAATATCTTTGGCTCAGTAGCAAAAAAGATGAACGATTAATCGATGAATATCTTTGGCCTCAGTAGCTGCAAAGATGAGCAGTGTGTGAGATAATAATATGACCAATTGGTGATGATAAAATGAATATCTTTGGCCCAGTAGTGTAAAAAGATGATTAAAGATGTATATTGATTGTTATTACGTGGATAAACTATTGATGATGGACTTTTAAACCTTAGAAGACAAGTAGAATTCTTTCACGTGACTCTTCTAATGGATTCATTTATTTCTCACCGCATTTGTTGATCTAAAACTTGTCGCTATTGTATTCAATTAGATTTTTCCTCGTTGAAGACTAACGATAATTTGTTGTATATTATCTTAGTCATAATATTCTTTATCGGGCTAGTTGAGCTCACCCTTTTCCTTTTGTTCCATTTTTCTTCTCGTGAGGTGAGAACATAAAGCAGGATCGAGTCTGGGGTATGGAGTGATGGTTCTAGGAAGATGTTTTTAATATCCTCACTACTTCAGTAAAATAGTGTATGAATAATTAATGAGGACTTATTTGGGTGTGTATATTGTTCAGAAGACAATATTTGTATTCAAACTCACAACAGTATTGTCGATTCTACACACTACATCCAGATTATCAAAGTTGTAGTTTTTGCTTTATACCATGTATTTTGGCGACTCGAGAATGGGTGTCAGATACCTATTTTGGGGGCGCCACGGTTGGTATCGTAGCTTAGGATATGATCTCCTGGCGGAGATCGGGGAATAGAACCAGGAGGGAGAGACGAGTAAATCCTTCGCTAAAGGTGTCCTACCTAAGCTTAATTGTTGGTCGGTCATAATATAGGATATTATGTGATATGTTAATTTGTTTAATTAACCCTTGTTTTATGGCAAGATTTAAGAATGGTTCACGAGAACGTTAACAATGGAGTTTATGAGACCGTGGAGACGCCGGTGCTCACCAACGAGAGAGAACGCGCAACAGTGGCAATGTTCCTCCCGTGAACAACGCCCATCGAGCAAATGATGAACGACGGATGTTTAGAAGCTTTTTGCGATTCATGCAAAATCGCATGCGGAGACTCGTGTACAAAATACGGGTGGAAATGATGTCAATGCACTGGATTCGTCACACCAAGCAAGCGGTTTAAGGAGTTGGGACCACCAGATTTCTATGGAAAGCCGGATCCGATCAAGCGTAAACGTGGGTCAAGCAAATTACCAAGATATTCGATGTCTTGGGGTGCACGGAGGAATGAAGGTTCCATTCGCCACCTTTATGTTTCGTGGTGAGTTAGACATCTTGGTGGGAATCTGTAGAAGCGTACTCACCAGATGCACTTAACATGTCTTGGGAAAGATTTCAGAATCGTTCAATGACAAGTACTTTCCCAGAAAGTATTCATTATATGAAGGAGGTAGAGTTTATTAGACTCTTTAAACGTAACATGACGACGGTGTCTCAAAGACGAGGCAAAGTTCGCAGAGTTATCCGTGTTTGCACCTCATTTGGTGGAGAATGAGGAACGAATGACGCGTATGTTTCGAGAGAGGTCTAAAACCGTAGATTCGTCAATACCTTATCTCTCATAAATTTTCTCTCAGTATTCAGATGTTGTCAATGTGGCTCGCTTATTAGAACGAGATAGTGAGTATACTCAACCGAGGGACCACAATCGTAGTAGTCATCGTAACGATGATAACGGTGAGGAGGAAAGAATACGGACAAAAGGCGGAACCACTCTGTGGTAATCGTGGACATGATAATAGGAGAGGTGACTCAAGTGGAAATTTCAGAAAGAGAAGATTCAACAATGACGGAAGATATCAACTGGCAAGACCAAAGACCAACAACAAATGCTGGGGAGGAGAACGACCGCCAGTTAGATGTTACAAATGCGGGAAGGAGGGACATATCACCAAACCGTCCACAACAATTCAAGGTATGTTACAACTATGGAAAGGAAGGCCACATCGCTTCGAGATTGATTTATCGCGAAACCAAGTTCAAGAGGAGTGGTGATTCCAAGGTCGTCCGGATAAGTCGAAATCGGCCGGTTCTCGGAAGAGCGTTTGTCGTGGATCGACAAAACGTGAGGAACCCAAACGAGGTGATCACGGGTAAGCTAATCTTGAATTCTTGTGAAGTTTATACCTTACTAGACACCCGGTTCTACCCATTCTTTTATCTCTCCCGCCAGGCTCAACGTTTAAACTTGACTCAGGAGAAATTAGATTTTGATTTATCTGTTGAAACTCCGTTGGGTGAAACCTTCGTTACATCTACAGTTTATAAATCTTGCATGATCCAAGTTGGCACTATCACATTACCTGTTGATCTTATCTCTTTAAAGATACTTGCTTTTGATGTGATTTTAGGAATTGATTGGTTAACCACTCATCATGCCAAAATTGATTGTTTTCGTAAGGTTGTTAGTTTTCATATTCCTAACCAACCTGTCATACAAATACAAACCACTAAACCACTAAAATCAGTCACTGTCATATCAAGCTACAAAGCTATTCGTTTATTGAAAAACGGATGCCAAGCTTTCTTAGCCCATGTTATGGATTTGAATAAAGACAAGTCAGATTTGAATAATATTTCGTGGTTAAAGAATTCCTCGATGTATTTCTCAAGAGCTTCCTTGGCCCACCCCGTAACGTGATGTTGAATTCTTTATTGACCTTGAACCGCATAAAGCCCATTTCTAAAACCCCATATCGAATGGCTCTATTGAACTTCGTGGAGTTAAAAGTCCAACTCTGTGAGTTATTAGACATCGGCTTCATTGGCCCCAAACGTCTCCTTGGGGTGCCTGTTTTATTCAGTAAAGAAGAAAGACGGGAGTATGCGACTTTTGTATTGACTATCGAGAATTGAACCATGTCACCATCAAGAATAGGTATCCGCTACCTCGCATTGATGACTGCTCGACCCGCCATACAAGGAGCTCAATTCTTTTCAAAGATCGATCTTCGTTCGGATATCATCAAACCAAGATTAAAACCGAGGATATTCCAAAGACGGCATTCGGGACTCGACACGGGCATTATGAATTCTTGGTCATGTCTTTTGGATCGACTAATGCTCCCCGCCGCTTTCATGGATATGATGAACCGTGTATTTAAGGAATATTTGGATCGGGTTCGTTGTTGTCTTTATTGATGTCATCCTCATCTATTCCAAAAGCCGTGAAGATCATGAGCACCATTTGAAGTCGGTACTACAAAGACTTCGTGAACACAAGCTTTATGCCAAGTCAAGAAATGCGAGTTCGGCTTCGAGGAAGTAGCATTCCTTGGGCACGTGGTGTCAAAACAAGGAGTATCTGTTGACCCGCCAAGATTAAAGCAATACAAAGTTGGGAGCAACAAAGTCGGTGGATCAAGACGCAATTGACTTTCGGCTTAAATGGTTATTATCGGAGATTTGTGGAAGGATTTTCTCGAATCGCTATCTGCGTTAACTTCGGTGACTTAAGGATGCAAAATTCTTATGGAGCGAGGAATGCGAGAAGAGCTTCCAAGAGCTCAAGAAGAGACTCATTTTAAGACTGTTTCGACAATACCATCCGGGTTCGGATGGATTTGTTATCTCATAAACGATGCTTCCGGAAAGGGGTTAGGATGTGTTCTCATGCAACATGGGAAAGTCATGCTTTATGCCTCACGACAACTCAAAGAATATGAGAGAGAATTATCCTACTCATGATCTCGAATTAGCAAGATCGTGATTCGCGTTGAAGATATGGAGACACTACTTGTATGGAGAGAAAGTGGAGATTTATACGGACCATAAAAGCCTCAAATATTTCTTCACCCAAAAAAAAGAACTCAACACGCTAAGCAATGACGTTCATCGGAGTCATTAAAAGATTATGATCACACTATTCAATATCATCCCGAAAAGCGAACGTGGTAGGTGACGATTGAGTAAAAAGATCATACGCAATCACGAGTGCAATATTGTCAACGCAAAGGCCCATTTTATACGATTTTTACAAAGGATGATAGAATTAAAGACTCTGTGGTCCCACATGATAATGGCGAATATACGAAGTAGAACCGACTTTAATCGATAAAGTTAAAGTCGCTTCAAATTTACGGACCTGGGCCGACGCGTATGAAGAAGAAAGTGCAAGAAGGAGCTATTCCTAAGCAAGAATTGATGAGGAAGGAATACTTGAGTCAATTCTAGACTTTGCGTTCCTAACGATTCTCGACCTAAAGCATAAAAATCATGATGGAGGCACACAACACCCCGCTTGTAATCCATCTCGAAGTACCAAAATGTATCATGATATTCGACATACATTTGGTGGAACAATACGAAGAGAGAGATCATGAGTTTATCTCAAGATGTTTAACTTTGTCGGCGTGTAAAGGCGGAGCATCAGTGCCAAAAGGTCCATCAGAACCACTGAGATTCCGGAATGGAAATGGGAACACATTACTATGGATTTTGTTACTGTGTCTTCCCAAAGTTTCTCAAGGCGTAGATGCAATTTGGGTTATTGTTGATAGATTAACCAAGTCGCCCATTTCTTACCGACACGCGAGACTTATTCATTTGAACGTCTTGCTCAGTATGACACGTGAATGAGATCAGACGATTGCATGGCATGCCAGATCCATAGTTTCGGATCGTGACCGAGATTCACTTCAAGATTTTTGGGTTAGCTTGCGTAAAGCTACGGGCACGCACGACGATTACGATTCGATTCAAAGATACCATCCTCAAAACCAGACGACAATCGAGAGAGGACTATTCAAACCCTCAAGATCTATTAAGACTCGTGGTCCTAGATTTCAAAGGAAGTTGGGATAAAGACTACCATTGGTGGAATTCTCCTACAACAACAGCTTATCGCCAAGTATAAGCATGGCTCCATTTGAGGCGCCAGATGGATTTAAAATGTCGTTTCCAAGATCTTTGGGACGAGGTGGGAGAAGCAACATTGTTGGGACCGTAATTAAGACGCACGTTCTACGTAAAAGATCCAAATGATTCGACAACGATTCAAACTTCACAAGATCGACAAAAGAGTTATCGCCGATCTTCATGAAAGGACGTGGAGTTTAATATCGAGATCATGTATTGTTACGTATTGCTCCATGGAAAGGAGTTACAAGATTTGGGAAAAGAGGAAAGCTCAATCCAAGGTTTGTTGGTCCATTTGAGATTCTCGGCCGAATAGGAAAACGAGCTTTATGACTCGCGTTACCTCCAAGTATGTCTCGTGTTCACATATCTCATGCTCTTGCATAAAATATTCTTTTATAATAATAATAATAATAGAAAATTATTAAATACATAACATACTGGAAGGATTTGACTTAAATCCATTACACATTTTTTCAATTCCACCTAATACATTAATTATTTTATCTTAATAATTTTGTTAGTAATAATTAAAATATGTTAATAAATAGTTTATGCTATTAAGATCATTCCTAGCTACAAAAAAAATAGCATCAATAAGAATAATTTTATGTTAAAGTTTAAAAGAAATTTCAACTATTGAAATTTTAATAAGATATTCATATATTTATCAAATGATAAAAAAATATCGAATTACTTTTATTTTGAACCAACTATACTATATTATAAATATATATCTTCTAAAATTATAAAAATATGGTGTATTAAATAAAATTCAAAGTATAACGGAGGGGAGCAAAGCTCATATAAAAGGAGTTATGCAAAACGATGCTAAGGTTACCTCATACAAGAGCGTAAGGTCACCTTTTGAGTTTTGTCTAAAAAAAAATATAAAATTGTACTTAAAATTTATATCGACTTTGTTTAACAATAAACTTGTATATATGCATAGAATTATATTAAATTAAGATAATTAATATTTTTATAAGAAAATTTTGATATTTTTATAAGCTCACGCTCATATAAATGTGGAATTTATTTACTATTTATGTGAAAGAGAGATTGTGTAACTATCATTTTTTTTAAATATCAATTGATCCCAAATTAATTAATTTTAAGTATATTACATACCCCTTTTTTGTACTTTAAATGATATATTTTTATAATAATTTGTTTATAATATCCTTATTATTAATTGCTATATTTCTATTCTCTATGCATATTTATGGAGTATCACTAGTAATGTAAGACCCCAACTTATTATAAATAAAATTGAATTTTTCTTTATTCATTATTCTAAATTAATAAGGGTTAATTTGATATAATTCTTTGGTTATGGGTGAAATGTGCAAAGTTTACAAAATAAGCAAGTGGTTATAAAATATTCATTATTGTTTGGGAATATTCGTTTGGTCGTGGAATATTCTTTTTTGTCGGGAATCTCCGTATTTGGCACAAGTTGATCATTGGTGGGCCCCATAACGGAAAAGCGGTTGGATGAAGGAAAGCGACAAAGATTGAGTTTTATAAATAACGACGTAAATTATTACCGAATTAACCTTTGTTGGGTTACTCGGTGGTTAAAATACGAAGAATACGCTGGGTCGCATAAAGAAGATACTACCAGATCGCATAAAGATTGTTGAATTATTGATCCTTACGTAAGAAGGCCTTTACTCAATAATTGTTATAGTAATTATTGTTCATTATTTTATCTTATTGATTCAATAATTCACGATTGATATTTATATTATTATTGTTTCAATAATTGTCATTACACAATATTTTCCATTATCAAATCAATAATTCATATTATTTGAATAATATTATCGATAACATTATTGGCAATGTCTAGAAAGTTCGCCTCAAGGAGAAGTTTGGTCACCTAATCACTTGCGCCAAGTAAGGAGAAATCCTTATTGGAAAGCCCCTCTTTCCAGAAGCTACACGGTTGTCAAGATCTTGTGATTCTCGTAATATTATTTTGAATAATTAATTATTAATTATTATGATAAAGAAAATATTTATTTTATGTGGATATAGATGGAGAAAATTTTTAATGTGACAATTGTTGAAAATTAATATTTTATCTTTTTCTGATAAAATAATACATTTAAATATATTATTTTAATAATATATTAACGGTGATATTTTTATAATGATTGTGGGATATATGAGTATATGAGGAGGTAGAGTATTTTGTGACATTAAATGTTTAACACATGTTTTGTGTGTCGGTGGACACAATTTTTGACCGAAAATTGATTATAGACTGTAAAATCGCCCGTTTGTGGATTTCGGTCAATTTTTGTTTGGAATTTGGAAAAATTTCCTTCTGCAAAGTTGTAGAGAATGGGATTTCCCATGGAAAGTCATGAGTTTCAATTTTTCTCGATAAACAGGCTATTTTCTATGAATTATTGAAGTTACGGAAAATAAAATAATTTTTTATTAATTATGGTGGGACCCACTTTTTGGTGGGTGTTGAATGCACATGGGCTGCTGAAATTTTCAGCATTGAGGGGCTGAAAGCATGCGTAGAAATTGGTTTATAAATAATATTAATTTATTATTTTAGTCTCCTTTGGCGTTCTAAAGATTTTTCCTATAAATAGAAAGGCTAAGTTAGAATTGAAAATCACACCGAAACTAAGTTTTCTCTTTCTCTCTATATTATCGAAAGCGTATTCTTGTGAGTATACTTTGAGTGTTTGCTATACTATGCGAGTTTACAAGACTATACCTGAAATTCAATCGGAAATACGGTTATTTTGAGGTAAGGGTATTATTTTCTTCTTAAATGATATCTTTTCTTCAATATCATTATGCCAAGTATTGGTGAACTTTTTATCAAATTTGGAACTTGTTGTGTCGGGGTTCTTATTCACGATATACTAGATTATTCACGATATCGATAATTATTCATTTAATACTAAGACTTTATTCACCTAGAAAAATAAAATTTTTCTTTTTGTCCAAAATATCTATTCGGATACTAGCTTTGATTGTATCCATGTTTTGATCATTCTTGAATTTTACACCAATATGATTATTTTCAAGTATTTTTGGACATGGGTAAAAAAAAAAATCTGAATCCTTAATCCTTAATCCTTGTCATTTTGTTTCCTTTGGATTCGTTTTTAAAAATGTTTTTCATCATCCTCGACCCTAATCTGGTGATATAAATGAATATCTTTGGCACGTAGTGCAAAAGATGAACGATTAATCGATGAATATCTTTGGCCCTGTAGTGCAAAAGATGAGCAGTGTTGAGATTTAACATGACCAACCTGGTGATATAAATGAATATCTTTGGCACTCAGAAGTGCAAAAAGATGATTAAAGATGTATATTGATTGTTATTATGGGGATAAACTATTGATGATGGACTTTTAAACCTTAGATGCGGTAGAATTCTTTTCTACGTGACTCTTCTAATGGATTCAAGCTTTCATTGCATTTGTTGATCTAAAACTTGTCATTCTATTGTATTCAATTAGATTTTTCCTGTTGAAGACTAACGATAATTTGTTGTATATTATCTTAGTCATAATATTCTTTATTGGGCTAGTTGAGCTCACCCTTTTTTCCTTTTGTTCCATTTTTCTTCTCGGAGGTGAGAACATAGCAGGATCGAGTCGGGGTATGGAGTGATGGTTCTAGGAAGATGTTTTAATTTCATCCTCACTACTTACGTAAAATAGTGTATGAATAATTAATGAGGACTTATTTGGGTGTGTATATTGTCTGAAGACAATATTTGTATTCAAACTCACAAGTTGTATTGTCGTATTCTACATTTACATCCGTATTATCAAAGTCAGTAGTTTGCTTTCTATACCATGTATTTTGGCGACTCAGAATGAGTGTTGTATACCTATTTTGGGGGCATCACAAGTAATGTGCAAAAAATTATGTAATTAAATGAGAATTTAAATATGGATAATTTTGTTATTCTATCCTCTTTTTTAATATGCATAAAAAGTCAACTAAAACTTTTATCCTGGAATGGAGGGAGTAATAATTTTGTGAGTAACGACAACTAAAAATGAATTCCACCTTCATATGAAAAAGAACGTATGAAAATATTAAAAATTCATATAAAAATAGTACTCTCCCTAAAATATAGTAAGATTCATTGTGTAAGCAAATGAAATTGTAAGAGTAAAACCAAATTCGGAATTAAATTAAGAAAAACTTTTGTACTTAGAGAATTTTTTGACCTCGTTAGTAAATTAAAATTATGTTTATTTGTAAGAATTATAATTTTAATATTATTAATCTTATTGATTAAATAGTACTAATCACATGTTTGTTTTTTTATGGAATTATTCATAGGATAACCCAAAATAATCTCATTTTATGTTTGTTTTTTTCAGGATTAATTAAAGGATTGGATAAAAAATATCGTTTAGACTATTATGTCATTACCAATAATAACATATTTTAAACTATAATTTAATTTTTTTTTATAAAACATCAAAAAGGCGCTTATAAAAAAATTATTTAAACATATCACGTGTAGATGTATTTTCAAAATAAGTTTTTATTTTCATAAAAAACTTTTTTTACTCAAAATATATACTATTATTAATCATAAATTTTAAATATTATTTTGAAGCTTATAAATTTTTAGAGCTCGGTACAAATTGAATCATTTACTAAAAAATCCTGAAAACCATATAAAAACATAAATTAATAAAAATTGATTGCATAAAAATTAATTAATAAATAAAATAAAATAAAATAAAATTCGTAATTAAATCAATTGGGATCCTCTCAAATTTATTTGGAAGTCCAAAAAATCATAGAGAATAATAATACATTGATTAATAATTAGATATAGCTCATAGAGTCTAGTCAAAATTGAAAAACACAGAATAATAATATCCCTTTAATTGAATATCAAATCAGAGGAGAGAAAAAGCGTCCAAAAGTCAAATTATACTTTAAATTATAATTTGTAATATACGCTAGTCATATTAAAAGAAATAAAAATTAATTTTGTCCATAAATTTTTAATCCCACATGATGGGATTATAATAGTAACTAGCTAAACAGGTTATTAAATAGTCTCACATCATAAGTTATTTTATAATCATTGGACTAATAGTCTCAAGTCTAAATTTAAAAACAAACAAGACACTTGAGATTAATAGTTCTATTCCAAGTGTAATATTTGCATACAAATATAACTTAAGCGATCAAACGAGTAGTGCACTGCAGGTAAAGGTGTAAACGAGTGAACCGAAACGAATAAAAAGTTATTCAAATTTGACTCGAAATATTAAATTCATACTTGAATTCGAATTGTATTTGAAAAATTATATTCAGATTCGATTTGACTCAAATATTTATTACTCGAATTCGATCCGGATCGAATTATATTCAAAATACTCGTGAGTTTCAAATTAAAATTCGAATTCAAGTATTCACATAATAACTAGCTTTATAATAAATATAATTATAAATTGAATTTGTTATTTAACTTAAACATAAAAATTTATATTTACTATTACATTATACAAATATAAAATAATAATTAAAAATAAAAATAAAACAAAATAATAATTAATTATTTATTTAATTTTATATATATTATAAGAAAATGTATCGAATATCTAATCAAAAATGATACTAACACTCCCCACTAGATAAAAGAGTACTATCTATGTAAGGAGCAATTCATGACAGGGAGTGATCAAAGACGGTGTTGGAGTTTTGATTTATATCCTGTCCAGTCCAGTCATATCCTGGCCTGTCCAGTCACTAATGTACATATATATACACAAATACTGTCCAAATGTCAATGTATGAGATGGGTATTCTTGGAAATTTATTTTAAACTTAATTTTGTCCCAACCCAACCCAACCCAACCCAACCCAACCCAACCCAACCCAACCCACAACTTCACTTTTGTAGCAAATTTAATTAATAGTAGGCTAGTAGCCGGTAGGACTTAGAAAGTATTTGATAAAATTAAATAAAATAATTTTAAATATTTAAATAATTTAAATGAATTAAATAAAATAGTTGAATAAAAAAAATTATTTGATAATTTATATATCTTAAATATTTGAATAACAATTTTTTATTATTTTACTTTTTTGAAAAAATTTAAAATTATTATAAATTTATTTAATATAATAGTTAATATTATAAAAAAAATTAAATATATAATACTTCATTCAGCCGCCATTAATTCTAAACAAAATAAACGTATTGTCAGTCATTCAGCTGCATTTAATTCTAAACAAACACTTTCTTACTTTACCACAGAGGTTGGGAAATATTTACCTTTCCGAATTTTCAGTTTAAAAAAATATTTCACTTTATGAATAATTTTTTTATGATTACATTTACTTGCATGTCGATAAACTAGTTTGTGGTAAGTGGATAAGTTACAAAGAAAAACTTGAAATTAAATTAATGCATTGAATTGATGATGTGTCCATATCCGTATTTATAGTTTTTACCATATGGGTTTTGTTAAATTAATGTATTTACAAACTGAAAAAGATATATTTACAAAAATAATATGTTTTCTTTAAATTTATGATAAAAAATTTACTATTTTACATTTAATAAGCATAACATGAAGTAGATTTATAAATCTATCTACAGATGAGACTATTTAAGATTTAAGAGATGAATTCTTTGGACGAGAGATATTCTCAGTTCTAAAACAGATATTTTCAGTAGTATAATTCTCATATCCCAAATTAATTCCCCATCTTTACTCTCTCTTGAAAATATTCAGTGGACTTGTTTGTTCTTAAATACTTAATTATAAAGAAGAAGAAAAAAGAGTTGCTTTTTTGTAAAATTTCTTCATCATTAAAATAAAATAAAATAAAATAGATAGTATTACCATTAACTTGTTCAATAAAAACATTTATACGCCATTTCATATTAACTACTATTAAATATTAGTAGTAGTATTAAATATTTATTTACTCCATTTCAATAAAAACATTGTCTTGAGTTGAGATGGTAAAAATATTTTCATTATAAGTTCCATCCATAATCATATTTATGGGAGGATTGAACTCAATTTTCATCAAAACGTTGAAATTACACTTGTTCTATCAAAAAATGCTAAGCAAAATGCAAAAATAAAATATTGGTATTGATGAATAAACAAACAAAATTCACATTCGTTGGCCACATATTAATTGGCCATTTCCCAATAATATATTCACATCCTCTACTTTTCAAAAAACTTGGGGAATGAAAATTGAGTTTGGATTTGTCGTTAAGACTGACTAGGCCAAACCATAAACCATACATACAAAATGTATGTATACCCTAGTGGAGTAGCATCTAATAAGCCACACACCCCCCACGTCCAACACCTGCCCTGCCCTGCCCTGCCCTACGCTACCCTACCCTGTGGTGGAAAAAAGATAGGGTGGTTGGGTTGGGGAATGAAGATTGAAGGTAAGGCACTAGGCAATCAGTAAGTTGACCTTCCAAATAAAAGCATCTTCCTGGAAATGTAGTGCTCCCCTACATTTATACCATGGCATATATCTCCATTCAAAATTTTAATAAACAGAAATAGAAACGTCATTATTAATAGTGGAACAAGATAATAATATTAATTACATTTAAATGAATGCCAACCCAGTCAAGGTCCTGGAACTGGAAGAGGTTTTTTCTTGAGCGTGTGCCTCACCTGTGCATGATAAGACCGGAGAGAGAGGGATAGATAGAGGAATTCCATGAACCAACTTCTTATTAAATTACTGTACTTCAAACCAATACCCAAAATGTTTATCATAGAGAGCATATATGAAAAACCACTTTATCAGCTGTATATAACGCCTATGTAACTGATGAGGCCAAACTAAACAAAGAACAAACCTGAATTAGTCAACAAAAGAATTGCCTATTCTTGTGAAAAGATCCACCAAACCTCTGATGGTTGCCAAAGATGTTGTCACCTTTTCATGACTTACGGCTGCCAAAAGCACCCCCTTCCCCCCCAAAGATTATAAAAAGAACTATCACAACTACAACAATCCAGCCCAAGATTTCCTTCAATCTTCTCTTACCCCTGTTGCGAAGAGGTGGAGGAGGGATAGCTTTTGTCGTCATGCTTTTCTTTGTGTAATGTGAAGTTTTTTTAGGCCTTGTTACGGTTGTAACACTCTCCTTACTCCTAGACTGCTTAGTAGTTTCAGTCTGGAGTTCTAAAGCTGGAGCGGTTTCTCCATCAATGTTACCATTGTGATCGTCTGCTGCTACAGCCGACTTCTTTTTTTCCTTCTTTCTCAGTCTCTTTTCCCTCTCCTACACAATGATAAATCAATAAACTATCAATACAAGCAAGTCAAAGAACACCAAAAAGTTTTGGATGAGAGATTCATGCCATTTCATCATAATCCTCAAAGATGTGATAAAAGATGCACTGGAATGGGATGGTAATTACCTTTTCTTTTTGTTCAGCTTCCTTCTGCGCTCGTAGCTCAGCCCTAATTTGGGCCTTCTCCGCATTTCGCTTTTTCCTCTCCAGAGCCTCCTGAGCTTTGGCCTTCTCCTCCAATCGACGTTGCTCTTTCAACTTTGCATCAATCTCTTCTTTCCTTGCCGTCTCAACCTTCCTCGCCATCTCCAGATCCTCTCCTGTTCGCAAATTCTCTTTCGCTTTTGCCTCCCAAGTTTCAACTTTGCCAGAAACAGTTTCAGATCCACTCCCTGGGATAGGTTTGACACTTGTTTTGCTTTTCAGCATCCGATTCTTTGGCTCTGCCACCTCCATGGATTGACCATCAGCTACTTCACCTTTAACAGGTGGCATTGGTCTTTCTTGTTCCAGAGTTGAAACCAACCTTGGGGAGGTGGCCTTATATGGGCTGGAAAGATGCCTATCCACTCTTTCATCTACATAAATGGGCAATACAGGTGCTTCCTCATCAGGGCTAAGTGAACGGCCATCCAATGTCTTCAATCTCCTCAGCGTACTTCTCATGTTGCATCTAACATATTCTTTCCGGAACTCATCGTTCTTGTTCCATCGTTCCATCACAGTCTCCACCTAAATAATTTAAATTGTAAATTCAAACTGGAGCAACCTCTTCAAGTAAAGGCACTAAAGGAAGCACAACTAACCTGATGGATGCAAAGACGATGAAGTGCCTCTCTATCCCCACTTAATGCATAATCACTGGCCGTCTTTGCATCCTTCTTGTAATTCTGGAAATAGTTAATCTGCAGTGCAAGTATTAAAATTTAACCACAAGATCCAATATCTTAGTTCCGAGTAATGTAATTTACTCTGTTTTAGGCATTTTCTTTGTTTCTGATGTAAGTTTCTACACTTTAGACAGTCAATATGCATTTCAGAAAATAATATAGACAGAAAGGAGTTTTGATCATCCAAAGTTGTGCATCACAATCTCGGCCCACCCAAAAAAACATGATACATTCAGTTCTACAGAAAATACTACAATGCAAAAGTAGGCATCACCGTAGGTTAATGTTTCTCCTAAACTCATCAAAGTAAAGTTCCAATCATCAATAGTTTGATATGACAAGAATAAGCCTACCAATACAATGATACCCAGTAAAAATAGATGAATAAAAAAATAAATTATATATATATATATTTTAAAACTTATTGTTTGGACCGTCTTTTATTTGGGTCAAACTAGTCATTAAATTTATGTAGGCTAATAATGTTTTAATAAGTGATGGATAAACTAATTTGGTAAAACTGAGCCTTAAAACTAATTGGGTTTAATTTATATGCAAGTAATATTAAATCCTATTATAATTAGGAAAATTAATAAAATAAGATATCTTAATAAATAAATAAATATCTAAACCTAATTTACTCGACATTACGTCTAACACGAATTGGTTGAGGGAAAAGAAGAGAGAAGGCGGCTGAAGGAACATGAGGAATAGGAAGAAATATACTCGATTATCGATTGTTATTCGGGTAAGTTGTTCCTTTAAAATGTTCATAGCCGTTGTGATCACATAGTAATGAAAGAGTCTATCAAATTCAATAACAGTAATAGAAGTAATAGAGTTCATGTAATGAAAAATGGTAAAAGCTTTATTCCGATTTTAACATCTATAGTGGGTATCATATGATGATGAGAATTAATTTAAGTAATGGACCTGCATGTTGTATTCTGAATGCATATTCTATAATCAATATTGTATGCCTATGTATATGTAATGTGTTTATACATTCTGTAAAGCATGTTAGTAAAGAAATGATGATTGTATTTAATTGAAGTTACTATACTTGATGTATAAAATTCACCAAATAATCACTTTAAAATTTATTTATTTTTACAAACTGAATGAGGTTATGTCCGGAGTTTGTATTAACTAGCGCATATGTATTCTTCTATCGTAATGCAGTTACCCTTTATAATATTTTGCTTATGGATTATGCAGGACTATTCAGAAAATTTAAAATGTAAAATTTTCAAGAGTAAATAATAAGAATGTCTTGGAAAAAGGGAATTAGTAATTTAACGTAGAATTTATTAATTTGTGTAATTAACTTGAACGGAAGGAATTTAAAGAGTTATATTTGGATTATTTATATAGTTTTTACATTGTTTACTCCAAGTACGGATTATGTACTCTTTCAGTGATACTCTTGTTAAATTTAATTAGTTCGTTTTGTTCCTCATTTCGAATTTGGTTATTGTTTCACATAATTGTTCCTTGTGAAATTATTATGATAGTTTCATGATAGGATATAGAACTTATATTTGTACTCTTTGAATTAGGTTGACATATCCAGTATTTATTTTAATCTTTTAGAGATGTACATGTTAACGTATCTTTGGAGCTTTGTATTTATATTTGTTTCGATGTTACATGTACACTTAGAACCCTTTTGTTGATATGGTGTCGCATGTGTTGTGACATTATATCTTTGTTAGAATATAACTTGAGCTATAACCATTTGTGGGGTACCACAGGCATGTCCTCTTGGTACCGATGCATGACCTCTTCTGTGGCGATGTGATTAGTCCACGACATCTCTATTTTGTACTCCGATGAGGAGTTGAACATATTCATTTTGTTATGGGAGACATATGGGTCGACCTTAGTTTTCTAATCAGCGGATTGGATTGATGATGTTTGTGCCAAAGACACCTTCCGATTTTGCACGCATTTGAATTGCGCAGTCCGATGTGTGACTGTCTGTGTGACATTATTTAACTTGCATGTGTAGCGAGATATATTTTTGTTTTGTTCTGAGTCAGTATGAAATAACCTCCAGCCATTTGATTCAGCCTACAATGTCGTTGTGTTAGTTTTGTTCGTTTCAATTCAGTTAATTGAGTTATTTATTTCAATTTATTATATTTGCACTCTATATCCATACTGAACATTTGACTCATGTTATGTTTTTCCTTCCGACAGGCAATCAGGAGGATTAAGGGCAAGTGTGGTAAGAACTGTCTTTAATCCAATGGTTTAGATATTCTGTTTAAGCTACGATACATTGGCTTATTTAGAGTTGTATTAAATATCTTAGATTGTGATTTGAGACAATTTGATATTTATTATGGTTTGTCTTGTGACATTTATTGGTAATGAAAACTATTTTTTTGTGACTTAGAGTCTTGTTATAATTTTGTCAGTTATGTTGTATTTTGTGTGTAACCTCTCTTTTTATTTTGGGAAGGGGGTGTTACAAATACAATAAACAAAACAATGTTAAAAGAACAAAAAGAAAAAAGACAATGTTAAGTTGAGAACACTCTAATCTAAACTATATGCCAAACTTTATTGCTCTATCATCTGAGTAAAATGTAAAACATAATAAAGTATCGCTTGTTTGTACCTAATTCTGCTCAAATGACTACCAAAAGGCATCAACTAACAATTGGCATTGCCAGTAAGGACATTTCACTATTGGATAAAATATAACTCAAACAGAACCATAGAGCTAGCATGTAACATCCTCTGATTGTGTGAGAGAGAGAAGAGAGAGATACAAAGAGAGACTAACTTTAGAGTCAACCTAAGTTACAACTATAGTTCTATATGATTTGTTTCATGCATTTCACTATACTGTATGAAAGTTGTCATAACAACTTGTTCCCCATTTAAAGGACAGTTGCATTAAATAAGAGTTCAAATAGAAATTTCATATTGTTTCATATGAAAAATGAGGTATTCTAATTAGATTAGTCTTCAATCCTCTTCCGGTTAGATTCCCATTCTCAACTTTCCATTTACCTTTTAATTTTAAGGCAGTAACAATATTGAGAGGACAAAAGTAAGAAGAGCTCCACAAGAACTGCCACCCAAAGGTGGAGTATACATAATTCTGTTATATGAAAGTAAAATATACCATGCAAAATTTGACAACAAACCTTGTCATTCAATTCTTTGAAATGTGTATATGCTTCTTGGCGAACAGCATTGGCAGCTTTGTATTGAACCCACAATTCCTTTAGCTTTTTACTTTCGTCATCATATTTCTCTTTGGATAATGTACCAGCATATTTAGCTTCTTTTAACACCTCGGATTGGAGACCAACCAGTTCCTTCTTCAAAATCTGCATGTGTCAAAGATCAAATCAGTAAATGAGATATAGTAAAACAATAAAAGAAGATAGTTCCAGCTTGATGCGGTACGAAATTCAAGAAGTTTATTATTAATTTGTATTGTTATCTAGAGATAAATATTGAATTATTAATGTAATTATTTTAGTAGGATATTCTAGGAGAGTTTTAATTATGGTAGGAGATTTTAATAAGAAGTTTTAGTTATAGTAGTAGATTTTAATTAGGAGAATATTTACTTTTAAATTAGGGTTTTTACTTAGTCCCCAAGTATTGAGTTTTCTATTTAAGCATTGTAATATTTCATTATTTAGGAGATTTTGAATGAATTGATTTGAGATTAAAGTTGTGTGCTTTTGTGTGTGTTTCTTTACCAATTCTCTACGGAGATATTCTTATTCCTTCTTCCCACTTTGTCCTACACCACAGCTACATTAAAAGATATTTTCTTACTTTCTGAATGAAACCTCAAACCCATTAAGATAATAATGTGCATAATAAAGAATCGATATATTTATGTATTTATTTCTGATAGGTAAAACTAAAGAATTGATTGTGAAAGAAGTTGGATATGTTATTACCACCTGCTTATCAACTTTCTCAAATTAGCTGCAGATTAGTGCACCAGGTAAATGTGAATATAAAAACAAAGGCATGACACCGCTACACATACCTTTAGATTTTTAAGGCATGACACAGCTACACATACCTTTAGACGCCCTTCAATATGATCTCTCTGATCTAAAGCCTGTTGAACTTCATCCTGGGTACCCATATTAAAAGATAGTTCATCTCGAAGTTTCTTCAGTTGCTTAATTTCACGAATGAGCAGCTTTTCCTCTTTTAAGGGCAGCGTTTCATGTTCTATCATATGCTCCATACTGTATATCTGCTACCATGTCAATGAAATCGCTTGTGTGAAGAATATTAAATTTGATTCAAGTCAGCAAATAATAATATACTTCAGGTGTCTTTATAAACCAAATTTTATATGGTAGACAAAAGGGGAGTGAATGCTTACCCTATTATCGAAATCATCAACTGACGTTGCATTCTTCACTCTATTCATCACAACTTGAACAGAATCTATTTCCTGCCTTTTTAGATTAACTAACGACCATGCAGCTCTCTCTTTTGACTTTGCAGCTTTCCAATTACTATCAAGGGCTTTTAAATTGGCCTGTTCATAGGAGCATCCAGAGTTGCACAAACTAATTTCTAAAAGTATAATAAACAATACAAGTATTATTTAAGAGTACTCACCTTTTTCCTATGGATTTCATCTCCCACAGCATCTCTTTGGCGAGTCTTCTCATCAACTAGAAGCTTAGCATCTCTCAATTTTTCTCGAAGTTCTTGATCATCAAACCTAGGAAATCTTATCAGGAAATTGAATGGCTTTGTGCCAGCCTCACCACCCAAAACATATTCCTCCACAGCATCAGTAGGTACGGTAGCATCTTTGGCAGACATATCCGAACTGCTTATGGCGGAAGAGCTTTGAGCGTCAGAATCTGATTTCATACCAGCACAATTTCGATTCTGTGGGTTCAAATGGTTGGAGATATTCTGGTTGTGGGAACATTCAGATTCTCCTTTTGAAACTTGGGATTTTGTAAGCATGTTGTCACAGCGGGAAGTAAAAACTATTGCAGCAGGTCCAAAAGAACCAAATTCAATCTTAGTTTCAAATCTCACATAATTAGCAGGGCAACCTGACATGCCATTAAGGTCATTATCAACTTTTGTGTCCGATTTTGTGCTGCCAGCAATGCTTCTAAGATTACTATTTTCTACTTTCATTTCAACCTTGGTGTCAAAAATGCTTCCATCACTTTCAACTGGCAGTTCTCCATTCTTCTCTTTTGTTACCTTGGTGTCATCTATGCTTCCATCACTTTCAACTGGAACCCCAAGAACACTTTCAGCATTTTCAGGACTCCCATTCAGTTCAGGAAAACGTATGCATTCACTAAGGTGATCAATCTGTGAAATCTCATTTTGATCTGAGACAGGGCCAGCGGCAGTTTCAGTCTGCAGGACAACGTTGGTGTCATCTATGCTTCCATCACTTTCAACAGGAACACAGGGAACACTTTCAGCATTTCCAGGACTCCCATTCAGTTCAGGAAAACGGATGCATTCACTAAGGAGATCAATCTGTGAAATCTTATTTTGATCTGAGACAGGACCAGCGGCATTTTCTTTCAGCAGGACAACTTCTTCTGCTTCATGTCCCTCAACTAGACCGCTACCAATATTTTCAGCAACCACAAGTCCTTGATCTGAAGCTGGTACATCAGGACTATCAAGGAAGCTTCCACAACTTTTAACCTGCACATTCCCAATCTCATTTTCATCATCATCATCATCATCATTGGTAGTAGAATGCAAACTTTCAGCATTTTTTGGATTCCCAGTTAGTTCTGCAGCTTGTTGACTTTCATCACCATGTTTGGTTTGTAGTACCTTAATTGTATCCGAGTCAGAGTTGCAGGCAGTCTTTGTATCCCAAGGCGTACAGGTTTCCTTCACTAAGTTTGCTACTTCATCCTCTTGAACTAAAACAGTTTGGGAATTGACAGAAATCCCAAGTTCTTGTTCTACTACTCTACCATCATCTAGACTTCCACTGCATTCAACTGGCATTTTCCCAATCATGTTTTGAGATATCACACACACAGGAGAAGGCAGAGATGCAGCATTTTCGAGAGTCACGTTAACGAATTCATTAATTCCTTTTTGTACTGGTGCTTTTTCCTCCAATGGATCAGTGTCATTAGCCAATTTGGCTGTTACATCTACATTTACATCCAAATCCTTCGTTTTCTCAACATTGTCCTCCTCTTTATCCTCCTCCTCATCAAGCTGATGGGACACAGAATCAACACATCTTGTAATCCTAAATTGAGATTTTAGACTTTCTTCCACTACTCTAAATGACTCTACCTCTGATTGCTCGTGCGACTTCCCCTCCCCAACAACCACCTCTGACAATTCACATCCAGCAGCCACCAAAACCACATTTTGGGATATCTTAATCTCTCCTAATTCTGCATTTGAATCTATATTATTCTGCTCCGCGAGCTTTACACTCCCATCAGACAAATCACCAGCCTCTGGTGACTTAATTATCGACTCCCGGCTTTCTCCTAATTCCGCATTTGACTCTTGATTACTTTGATCCACCTCTGACATAATGATCGACTCCTGCATCTCTCCCAACTCCGGTGCAGAGTGTAGATTACTTATCTCATCAGAGGAATAACTAGATTTCGTTGAAAATATTACCGATCCAAGACTCTCTCCCAGCTCTCCAACGGTGTTGGTCTCCACAGCAATCTGCGAATTTTGATTTGGACTAGACCCAGTCTCAACTTGATCCTCTACCTGACAACCAAGTGGCCCGTTCTCATGTTCCTCAACAGTGGTTCCATTTGGCTGCTCTACTGTACCAGTTGTTGCAAGGTCGATAACTTCCCCATTGAGTTTACCATGCAAGGCAACGTCTTTGTTTGTTGACGACAAGACACCATGACTCTCGTCCTCTGCCAAAGATTGAATAGTCCGCCCATTTTCGACACCTACTTCTCCTAATTGGACCTCTAAAGCCTCAGAATCTAGCACGGGTTTGACCTCTGCGTCAGAATTCTTTGGATCATCAGTAGTTACCTCACGAATATCAGTGATAAAAAGATAGGAACCATCTGGATCATGACGCACATTGCCATTCCCGTTGACATTAACAACATCAAGCTTTGGCCCGTTACAATCTGCACCGACTTTGGCCAGATCCTGGCATGAACTCATATCAATTTCAGCCTTTGAGACCTCAGAAACCCCAGTAACAAATTCAGTACCAACCGTCATTAAACCCAAAAAGAATCTGAAATGGAAAAACGAATCAAAATTCTATAAACATCGACCCCAAATAGATCCATAACTGAGTGCAAAAACCCAAAAAGGAAAATACAAAGAAAACAACTAAACGACGTACAATGTGTGTGTATGCATACATATATCTCTCTTAAAAGAGTGAGGATCTGATTTACTTACTGGATTTAGTTTGATACAGATGCGAGAATCTCCCTCCAGATCCACAATTCACAAGAACTGAATTAGAAATAGAACTAGGGTCGGAAAGATAATGAATTAGAGGAATTGATGAGGAGCTTTCTCTCTCACTCTCAGCAGTCAACAGAGAGCTTCTCTCTTTCAGTTTTTATTTTGTATTGTGTTGTGTATGAGTATGATTCAGTCTCCTATTCCGATTTGAACTCAAACACATGGTATAGGTATAGTTATAGTTGGATAAAATTATGTAGGAATTTTTGTTAGTATTAAACACTCCATTTTAAGTTTATAGTGTTACTTACTTACTAGTTATTTAAGGTCGATGCTATCATCATATTTACTTGAGTTTTATCTTTTTTTTCATGTACGTTAAGATCTCAATTCCTCGTAGAAAATCAAGTTGCCTAATTTCTTAACACGGTGATGGTGATGGACTTGTTAAAACTTAACTCTATGGCCTGGCCTGCCCTGCCCTGCCTGAGTTATGCCTGAGATGTATCTTGATAAAGCAAAAGTACTACAATTTATAATTACGTGTTTCATCTTAGTATTACGACTTTTATGTGTATTTATTTATATTAGCTTGTGTAAGGTGGATGTGATGGAAAGTTTTCCCTTATGAAATTAATTAATATTTATTTAGGCATCTTAAGATTTCATACATGGCATTATATATGCCATAGCATACATTATTTTCTTTTGTTTGATATTTTAAGTTGCACCACATTTTTATATTTTGATACGTTTTTAAGGATCATGCTCTAAATAATTAATACCTCATTTTTTATCTTCGATTCTTGGTGATTTTAGAGAACGTTGTTCTTGTTCGTGGGTAGGCAGAGATGTTTGAACATTAAGCTCATGGATAAGCAATGTCAACATGATTTGATTGACCTCTCTTTAAAAATTAAAAAATGAATCAATAGAACGTGATTACACTATAAGAATGAGTTAATCAATATTATTGAACCACCCATTGAACTTTTTTAATAATAAAATTTTCATAAATTTGCAATCAAATAAGTAAGTGTTTTAGTTGGTTATCGGAAAACAAATTGAATATGCAATTAGAATTAACATATACAATATTATGATTACTCTTTAAACTTTTAAAAATTAAAAATATCAAGTTTCATAAAATAAACAAAGAGTACACAAAATTAAATAAGGAGTTTAGTTGGTTACTAGATACAAATGTATTATTCAATTGAAATAACACATAAATAATATTATACTCTAAATATACAAATTTACAATTATAATAAATTTAATAATAAAATTAATTTACAATAAAATACATAATAAATAAACAAATAAGTTTTTCAATGTCGTGTATGGTGAAATCTTGTAAGCTTTTGGTAAGTAATAACTTGTATAATGGGATTCGTCTTTTGTATAAAAGAATGTGTTATGTAATATATGAAATATATTCTTTTTGTCTAAAGAAAATAATAATAAATAAAAGAAAAAGAAGATGTAAGTTATTATTTGACACGTCTTATGTTAAATTTGTAATATATTTTGTTTGTATTTAATTATTACCCGTCAAACTTGTAAAAAAAATCCCGAATATTATAAAATTGCTTTGTTCATGTATGACCGGAAAGGAGACTAAAATTTGGCCTAGAATATGGCATAAATTATGATAATTTGAAATAGTAAATTTCAAACTTATATATTCTTTATTTGGTTAGAATATATTTAATCAAACATACTTATACTAATTTATTTATAGATTTATAAAGAACTTGCACTCATGCATCTACAAAAATAATAATAATAATAATAATAATAATAATAATAAATCACTATTTTGAGTAGATTGTGGTATAATTTTCTTTCCCCTTAAATCCAGCGACTTATATGGATAAAAAAGTAGGAAGTGAGTATTGATTTGGGATGAAATATTGGACCATATTTATATTTTGTTTTATAAGTACATAATAATAATAATAATAATAATAATAATAATAATAATAATAATAATAATAATAATAAAAGACCGTGCATGCCAGAAAATTTTACCAATCACGAGCAAATGTTATGTAATTTAATAGTAAGGAGTCCTAATTAAGTAGTAATAAAATTTAAAAGAAAATAATGAGAATTAGAAGCATGTTTTGTGAACTAGTGCGGATAAAATCCAATACAAAAACACTATACATTAATCACTTTTAAAATCTAGGAGGGACCATGCACCTGATTACCAGTTAATTAGTAGTAGTCCCTTCCTCCCTCCCTCCCTCCCTCCCACGCATGTCCATGTGCGTTGGCAAGTCCTACATATAATATTAAACGGGATAAGGTTCAAACATATCCCTAATATTTATATAGATGTTCTATTTTTATCTTAAATTAATTTTTTTTTTCTAAAAGTACCCTTAACGTTAGGAAAATTAGATCACTCAGACCTCAGCATCAATTTGACCACCACACCGGACTAACTACATTAATCGTGGATCATTTTTGCTGATTAGACACTTAAAGAGAGAGAGAACTCGTGATTTTCAAAAGGGGCAAAAAAATCCTAATTACTTTCACTCCAAGACAGACGAAATCGAAGAGGAGGAGAAGAAGACGCGAGAAGGAGGTGAACACTAGTTCGCGAGAGGAAGGTGGAGCCCAGTTCGGGGAGAAGAAGAATCGACATGGCTCACTATTCGTCGTCATCTTCATCATCTGCTCGAAGACGTGCCATTGATCTTGATTATGAAAGCTATGCCACTTTGTGTTATTGTGGGTTAAGGGCTCCTTTGTGGACCTCGTGAGGTGAAACAAATCTGGCGGGAGGTTTTTTCTCATGTCGAAATTCAGAGTAAGTTCTTATAATTTACTTTGATTTTGTGTTTGAAACAATTCCTAGCAGCTAGTATGCTTGGAAATATTTTACTAACAACAGTTGAATAATGTTTAATATTTTGGATTCAGGAAAGGGGTTGTGGGTTCTTTGTATGGCATGACCCACAGATGTGTGAGAGGGCAAAAGTTGTCATAAATGATCTGAAGAGGGAGAACAAAATTTGCTGCATAAGGAACTGAACAAATTTTCCCAGGTTGAAGGGCATCTGAAGGGGCATCTGAATTATCTAAATTGAAAGAATTGGTTCATGAGTTGAAGAAGTTGAAGTCAAATGGAGATGAAGTTTCTGTGAAACAAATTAAAGAAGTAGACTATTTGAACAAGAACTGCATTGGTGTGTTATTGTTAGTTATATTCATCTGCATTCTGTAATGCTACTTAGGTAAATAAATGGTTAGATGAATTGGTAGTGTTGTGAATTGTAATGTACTGCAGTTTGAAATATCCAGTTAACTTAATGTAATTGATGAAAATGGTTAATGGAAGTCAGTGTTTTGTAAGCATTAGGAAATCCTTGTTTGAGTAGTTCTTTAAGTGAATTATGCAAGTTTTGTTTTTAGCTTTGTCTGCTCTTGTTTGATTGTAATGTTTATTTTACCTGAATGTCAAAGAATTGATCCATGAACTTGGTTAATGGAAGTCTTATTTGTGTGTACAATTGTGTGACATATGATCAATGCCAATGAGTTGAGCACTTGTTACTCAATGTAAGTTTATAAACTTAATCTGGTTGTCCACGAGAACAGCAAGTTTAATAAATAACTCAAAATATGAATCCAAAAGATAGTGCCAAATTATATTGCCAACATATAGGCTTGAGCATAAACCACATGTTCATTACATTCAAAGTCGGTCGAGCATAAACACTTACCATATAAGGCCAAAATATATTCCCAAAATGAAAAGCTCAGTTCCAAAACCATAACTGGAAGAAGTAGAATTACTAAGTAGGCTTTAATTACAAAATAAGTCTAATGGTCAGTTATCTCCACTACAGTTGGGTGGACTTCCTTGTGACTTGCTTGCATTCTTTGCTTTCATACCAATCCTTTCATCCTATCGCCATAAGGCGTGTGGTAGTGATGCAACTTCTACCCATCCATTGCAGTCCTTGAGGTCTGAAGGTCATGTTGGACATGTTTACAGGGTCACCATCACCTCTATGGTTTATTTTTCTATTGCCAACTGAAGAGGATGCTTTGTTTATAGCTTTGTCTGCTCTTAGTTGAGCTTCATTAGGGATTGAAAATTTGGTGTTAGGGTCAACCAAAGGTGGCTGTGTCTGACTTCCTTCATTGACAATTGTTGATGATATGCCACTCTAAATGTACATAACACAACATAACATAACACAAAATTAAGCTTACACATCATATTATATCAATCATAATTGAAACAATTACCTTGAATGTCACTGAACCAGTTTTGTCATCATATAACAACCCAAAACCTTCACCATGATTGGATTGCTTCCTAGAATGAGCTTTTGCAGCAGATCTCACTGGTAATTTTGACTGTCGTGATCTTGAAGTAGGAGGTGCACTCGTGGATGAACTTGCATTAAGCCCTACAAAATGCACAAATATAAAATATCCAATATCTGCACCAAGACATAAAGTATAAAATAGCAAAATATCACAGTAGACATAAAGTACAAAATATCATAGTAGACATATCAAATATACTGCACCAAGGAATACTATACAAAGACATATCACAGTAGACATATCATAGCACCAAGACCATTAATGATAGATGGGGCACCTTGTGCTTGAGTTTGGTATTGAGGTGGGACTGAACTTTCTGTTTGGGATTGAGGTCTAGATTTCTAACATCATCTTCCTCACTATCATCACCTTCCTCACTCTCATCACTCTCCTCTACATATGTAGCATATTGATTGTCCTCACTATTATCTTCCTCACCAACCCTGCTACCCTGTGTGTTTAATAGCATATTAGGATCATCACTTCTTTCATGTGCTCTATTAATGCTATCAAAAGCATTAAGTACTTCATCACTTTCCATGAAAGGGTCATCACAATCAGGAGCTGATTCTTCATTCAATATAGGTTCATCTATCTCATGTTTAGCAAAGAAATCTAAGACAGTTGTGTCTAACTTTATTTTACTTAGGAGTCTCCTAATCCCATGGTCACCCTCAAGTATAAAAAGTCCTTCTTCAATACTCAGTCCAGGTTCTAAATAATATATTTTCGATACATTGACATAATTCAATTCCTCTTTATATGTATTCTTAATGCAAATAACAGACATGTAATCAACATCAAAATTCTTACATGTATAAACATCTTCTCCCACATATCTCTAAACAGAATCCTTTATCCATATGCCCCCATGATGTAATTGTACATCTACACGCCCAGCCATTCTGTCAGTTAAAAAAAAATAGACTTCACATAACAATAAAATATAAAGAACAAGACAAATGCAAACTACAAAGTATTAAGAATCTACAAAGAATAATATAGGGGACCACATGTTCCCTACCAGTCAACACCCAACTTAAACATGGACCACGTGATGTTCCCTACCACATGCACTTTATTAATCAAAAGTGTAGATGAAAGTACCTGAGAGATTCCTTTTCTTCTTTTTAAAAGCTTCCTTATACTTCGATTAGACTCAAGTTCGTTCAACGAACTGATTGCAGAGCCTTCACCTTTTTCTTCTCGCCGAACTGATTGTCGATTCTTCTTCTCGACGAACTAGGCTCCACCTTCTTCTCGCCGAACTGGACTCCACCTCCTTCTCGCGTCTTCTTCTCCTCCTCTTCGATTTCGTCTGTCTGTAGAGTGAAAGTAATTAAGGCTTTTTTGCCCCTTTTGAAAAGCACGACTGCTTTTGTTCCCTCTCTCTCCCTAAGTGCCTAATCAGCAAAAATGATCCACGATGACACGAGTTAGTCCGGTGGCGTGTCGGTTGACAAATAGGTGCAGGTGACCTAATTTTCCTAACGTTAAGGGTACTTTTGAAAAAAAAATTAGTTTAGGGTGGAAGTGGGACATCTGTATATATATATATATATTGACAAATTACATATGAATTGGTCAAATTTTGAGCATTTATGATTATAATTTTAATTATGAGGAAGGATCAAGAGCATTCTCCTTAAATAATACTCCTTTATTAAAACTACGTCGTTTTTGATTTTTTTAAAAAAAACAAGTGGAGCCGCGGGTGACATTTTTGTAAATAAAAGTAAAGCAAGTGGGACCACTCTCTTTTAAAATTTTCCAAAACGACGTAGTTTTAATAAAAGAATGTTATTTAAGGAGGAATGCTAGATAAGAAGAATGCTCTTGATCCTTGTTAAGTTTTGGATATTTTTATCATTATTAAAAAGTACTTAAAGTTTAAGATTCTATTGTGATTATATATTACTCTCCCCATTTTAAAATTAGCTTTTTTTTTTATTTTTCAAACAAATTAGTAATATAGTTAGAAATATTTAAGAGTTCTGCCTAGAAATAAAACTACATATCTAATTTTAAAAAGCACGAAGAAAGAAAACGTTTCCATAGAAGAAGGAAAACTATTCAACTTTGCGCACAAGTGGTGGGCTCCGACTCCAAAATTCAGGCTCACTAGGCATTTCTAACTTCATGTTCTTAGTTAGAACAATCTTATGTGATCCATTTTTATTAGTAAACCACCTGTTAACGCCAAGTTTCGCCGGTGCGTCGATCCAATCACGAATCCACGCTATTTAACCCGCATAAAGGATCTGATCTGAAAGCTTGACGACTTGTCTTGTAGGGGATAGCTCGGTGTGAGAATGAAGACAGCCGTTACAAGGTTTAACAATGGAGGATAAGTATTTAGTGCTTAAAATAGGTATTACCCATAATGATAACCTAGGCCTCATATTTATAAGATTTCACCACCTTAGAATCCTTCTCCCAATCGGATTAGGACTCTAGTGTATGGTAGTTACCATAACTTGGGTCCAACACAATCTCCTTAAAAGGTGCAAGTAGAGTCCAATCTCATTACTACCTTTGAGTTGCCTTATATCACATGAAATAGTACACCTTGCTCTCACGCAGAGAGAATTTCACCGCGGCAGCCCAAACGGTCCTATAATCTAATCTGGCTTTGGCCCAAAGAACTCAAAGACCCAGGCCGAACATCACAAGACCGGGTTCAATTTATGGTCCGGAGGGCTCAAATCTGTCAATTCGAACACTTCCAACACTTTCATGGGCTTGGCCCATCTGGCTCTCTCAAGCCCTTGGTGTTGAATCTTCTACCGAGAGGAGGGCTTCAGAAAAACTCCCGAACATTGCCCCAGCCTCTAATCATAACATATTTATGATTGGAGACTTGAAGCGTCGAGACTTGAGCGGTGTGATAAATAATGATGAACCTGTCTGTGAAGCCGTAGAGTCACTTACTGGTATTTGAAATGTTGCACGTCTTTTCACGCCTGGGTCCACCTCCAAAGATTTAATAGCGCCTTGGGGTTCCGTCGTCTTTCCTTATAAAAACTCCCTTCCCCCTCATTATCACTTTTACTGACTCTTTGCTTTCAAATTCTCCGGCAAGGCGATTTCCGGCGAGCTTATCTCTTTCCCAATCTGCACTGGCTTCTCTCTCTGCATCTTGTCGCTTGAGTGCTACTTTTGCTTAACTCCCTTCCATAACTTCTTATTTGCATCACATTCTTTCTAAATGGCCAAATCCAGTACTATTCCCGTCACTGAGCCTACCTCCGCCGTTACCACCGGCGACCTTCTAAAGGTCGTACTGCAGGATGCCCCTGCCGGCGATACTCTTTCGATCCTACCTAGTCCGGTAGATGCCGAGGCTAGGATTCAAAATGCATACTGTTGCTCGGAGGAGTTTTCTCACCTTCATACTCTTTCCACCATCACCCCCTCACAAATTTCTGACATCCGGACCCTTTTCAAGATCCCTGAAGAATACAAACTTCGGGTGCCTATGCCCGATGAGAAGATGTTTTGGCGTCCCGAGGGCGAGTGGGTGGCCGTCCCCCTGTACGTTCTAAAGTACGGGGTTCGGTTCCCCCTTCACGATTTTATTTCCTCTTTCTTGAGTTTTGTGGGAGTCGGGTTCGCGCAGCTCGTGCCGAACGCGTACATCCACTTAATCTCTTTCATAGCCGTTTGCCAGGAGGTGGGCCTCAGTCCCGGGTTCGATCTATTCTTTGCCCTGTTCACCGTGAGTGGTTCGAAAGAGCCCGGTCTTTGGCAACTCAACAAACGCCCAACCGTATCAGTCCGATCAAGACCCTTCAAGCAACAAGGGTGGCATGAGCGATGGTTCTTTGCGAGGGGACCGACCTCCAACTCCTTCCCCCCTGGGCCCATCCAGCCGACCAGGCGGCTAAGATTTCGAAGTTCCCAAAGGGCCGAGCCGATGCCTTCAAAACGTTCTACAAGCAATGGCAAGGGACCCAATGGAATTTGGGGATTCTGATGAACGAAGCCTGGTTGTACAAACATGGCTGTGAGTATCTTTCTGTTTTTCATTATTTTTCCTCCTATTTTCTGAAGTTTTCCATGCCTTAACCCATTTGTCCCTGTGCAGTGACTATTTTCAAGCTTAGAAGGCGTTGTTGACGCTGTTCTCGTCTCACTTGCAAAATCACCCGGGTTCATCCGACCCCGGTGGACCAACGATGTTCTGAGGAGGATATGATCCCGATCGTGAACTATTTGGGGTCCACTTCGGGCCCGAGCCCCAAACCACTCAAAGTGGGATGGCGAAGATGAGCCGTAGCGGAGAAAGCGGCTTTATTAAAAAGTCCGAAAGCCCTCAGCCAGAACCATTAAAGCGCTTACCAAAGTCGCCCGCTTTTTGTCAAGCCAAACTCTTCCACCGCCCCCTCCGTCAACCGAGGCGATCGAGGACTCGGAAGACACCGAAGAGGTTCTTCCTGAACCTCAATCAAAGAGACCTCGGTTGTCGGAAGGTTCCGATCAGCCGACAGGTGAGATGGTGGTCCCGGTTCTGGACCGTTCCGCCACTTCTTCTTCCGGTCCCAGCTCTTCTCAGGGATCACCGACCACCTGTTGGTCCAAGAGCCCGTCGGAGGTCTTCCCCTTTACCCTCTTTGATCACTTCAAACTATCTGGTGACGATGACCGGTTTAAAGGGTACTCTCCCGACCAGTTCTTGGTGGCCTATGTTCGAGCTCAGACCCAGGTAATTCCATTTGTCAATCTGATTGCTTCTCTTAACTTTGACCTTTCGTTCTTGTACTGATGTGTGTGTTTACTGCAGGCCAACGCTATACTTGCCCGAGCCATTCCTCCCCTCGCCCGATCCACTAAGAAGGAAGTTCAGCTTGGGACGGAGGTGGAGTTCTTTGCAGTCAATTACTGGTCTCTGCAATCGGACTGAAGAAGGAAGGATTCTCATCTTTGAGACCCGACGTCAGCGTATGAAATGGAAGGCGGGTCAAAGAGTGGGTTGAGCAGAGTGTTCTTCCGCGCGAGAGAGGATCGTCTGCTCAAGATGTCAAGGATCGGAGAATCTTATTGATGATATCACACTCAAGTTCTCCAGAGATGCGTGACAAGATGATGTTTTTGATCGGGGATAACAACAACTTGATCTGCCATCACAATGCCTTTCGAGAAGGTAATCGAAGCCGCCAGAAGCCATCGCCGAAAGTATGAGGAATCGGAAGCCTTGAACGATAAGGTCATAGCCCGGTTTGGTGAAGGGTATGAGAATAGACGGGAAAAGGCTAAGGAAAAGTTGATGGTCTTTGGGCTCGATGTCTCCATCCTTGACTCTTCGGATGACAAGTCTGATGCTGAAGATGACCCTCCTGCCGAGTAGATATGTAGGATTTTGTAATAAAGAAAAATTTTCTTTCTAGTTTTTTTTTTTTACTTAGCCTTCAATCGTAGTTTAATCGAGTTTTGTAAAGTAGAAATTTGCTAAGTATAAATAAGATATACTCTTTGCCCATGAATGTTTATTGTCAGTTTCACTTATGACTGATCTCGATCAGTTATGTCCACCCGAACCTTCTAGTCGGATCGTCTCTAGAGTTTATCTAAATTTGCTCTCAAACCCTCGTCATTATATAGCTCTTTGTATTGGCTGACTCGGAGAGTCGGAGATCCGATCTCAACAGGAATGAGTGCATCGGTCCCGTATGCCAACCTGAATGGGGAGTCTCCAGTTGTAGTTCTTGGGGTAGTTCGATACGCCCACAAAGCAGATAAGCGATTCTTCAGCCACCGAACCTTTTAATGCATCTAATCTGCGTTTAATCCCATTGAGTAGGGTTCGATTGGTCACTTCCACTGGGTTGCGTTTGGTGAGGATGGGCAACCAAAGTCTTGCGATCTTTGGATCCCCAATTTTTCAAAAGCCCTCAAACTTAGATCCCACAAACCTATTCTGCCATTGTCGAGACCATCGCCATCGGGATACCGAGCCGTTAGACTACCCTTCTTTAAAAACTTCAAACATTTCTTGTTCGGTGATCTTTTTGCGTTGGTTTGGCCTCACCCACTTCGTCATGTAATCAATAGCCACGATCACAAAGCTAACTTGTCCCTTAGCCTTTGGCAGAGGCCCCAGAATGTCGATTCCCCACACAACAAAGGAGATCGGGGACAAGACGGAATATAGTTCCTCGGGGGGTTGGTGCGGGATATTGCTATTCAGCTGGCACTTGGGACATCTCCTAACGTATTCCTTTGCTTCAGTGTAGATAGTTGGCCAGTAATACCCCTGCCTCAAAATCTTATGCGCCAGTGACTTTGCTCTCACGTGATCCCCACAGATGCCCTCATGCATTTCGAGAAAGCGTGTAATCGCCTCTGAAGGAGTCAAGCATTTGAGCGTTGGAGAGCTAAAGGCCCTTCGGTATAGATCTCCATCTATGAGGTGAAGTTAGAGCTTGATTGTTTGACTTGTTCTGGTTGAGATTCGGTCAGAAGGAGGGTCCCATCGGCCCAGTAGGAGATATAAGTGTGTGAGCAAGAGTTGAGTCGGTCTGGCCCAAAGATTTACATTTTTTGGGACCTTTGGTTTTTCGAGAACCTCCAAGTACATCGATCCATTGAAAGAGCTTGCTTGATTGTTGCCGGCCTTGCCAAGGCATCTCTGCCATCAGTATTCTCCGACCGGTCCACCCTCGACAATCTGTATGAAATGAAGTACATAAGCTTATCCTTTAGCTTTCACCCAAATATTTGGTCATCCTCGCCCCGGGCAAGCCAGATTCGCTTCGATAATCGCTTGACCACCAAATTTGTGAATCATGTAGATGATTAATCATTTGGACCTTTCTAGGCTTCGGGCCAGTCGTATCCCTGCTAAGATGGCCTCATACTCTGCTTCGTTATTTGTGGCCTTGAACCCAAACCGAATAGCTTGCTGTACCTTGAACCCTTCGGGGCTAGTTAGGATGACCCCTGCTCCACTGACATCCATAGTTGACGATCCGTCCACGTATAGAGTCCATGAGGTCTGGATTGGTTGTGTGTTGGCTACTATATTCGCCTCTGGTTCGGTGAAAGAGCACTCAACCACGAAGTCAGCCAATGTCTGCCCTTTGATTGCCGTTCGGGGGCGATATTCTATAGCAAATTGTGTCAGTTCCATCGCTTCAAGACGGTTAACCAGGCACGATACTTGTGCTTGTGCAAAATCTTCTTCAAAGGTTGGTCGGTGTAGACCACTATCAACCGACCCTGGAAATAGTGCCTGAGTTTCCTGCTAGCAATTATGAGGGCATAAGCGAATTTTTCCAGGTTCGGGTATCTCGTTTCTGCGTCTCGGAGAACATGGCTGACATAGTACACCGGGAATTGCTTATCTCCCTCATCCCTCACTTTAGTCGCGCCATCGCCATTGGGCTCATGACCAAGATATAAGTATAAAGGTTCTGTGGGGATCGGTTTCATTAATAATGGTGCCGAACCCAAATATCTTTTGATCTCCTGGAACGCGTCTTCACATTCTGAAGTCCACTGGAAACTCTTGTCGTTTTTCGGGCCTTTGAGGGTGTCAAAAAAGGGTAGACATCTCTCAGCTGACCTTGACATGAATCTCCGAAGGGCAGCAATTCGGCCCGTCATCTGTTGGACATCTTTATATGTCTTTGGAGATTTCATGTCTAAGATCGCCGAAATTTTTTCTGGATTGGCCTCGATTCCCCGTTTGCTGACCAGATATCCTAGGAACTTTCCTGAACCTAATCCGAAGGTGCATTTGGTTGGGTTTAGCCTCAGTTTGTGCTGCCTCACCGTTTCGAAGCAGTCTTCTAAGTCCTCCAGATGATCCCGGACTGACATGCTCTTGACGATCATGTCGTCCACATACACTTCCATACTTCGCCCCCCAAATTGCTTTTTGGAACACGAAGTTCATCATTCGTTGGTAGGTTGCTCCCGCATTTAGTAGTCAAGAAGGTCATCTTCCAATATGCATATATAGCAGATGAGTGATGAAGCTAGTCTTTGGGGTATCCTCCTCGTGCATCGAGATTTGGTGATATCCCGAGAAAGCGTCCATGAAACTCAAAGATTCCGTACTCAAGTGGCATCAATTAGGCGATCTATGTTGGGTAAGGGTAGAAGTCTTTTCAAGCGAGCCTTGTTTAGGTCTCGTGTAGTCAATGCACATCCTCCACTTCCCATTTTGCTTACGTATCAATACCACATTCGCCACCATTCGGGATAGTCAATTTCAAAGATGAACCCCTTTCTAACAATTTGGTAATCTCCTCGTCTATGATCTTACGTCTTTCCGGCAAAGATCCTTCTTTTTCAGTATCACCGGCTTCCTTTTTCGAATTCAGATGTATGAAGTCTGTAATGCGATCGATTCACTTATTACCGCATGTCACTAGGTTCCCAGCGAAGATGTTTCAAGATACACCGGAGTAATTCCACCGGACTGATTCGCAATTTTCGGATAATCCCGCCCGATCTTGAAGCGGCTCAAGATCGCCTTCCGTGAACGGCTCGATCTCAATGGTCATTGTCTGTTTTTGCTTGCTAACCCCGATTCCTGAGGAAATCAAGGTATTCCGATAACATCTTTGAGCGATGTCGAGATCTCCGCTTCTCTCCCTATCCCGATTCGATTGTCGGAAACTTGATTTTGATGTGGGGTATAGATGTTACCGCTTGCAGTGCCGATAAGGTGGGCTTTCCCAAGATGGCGTTGTAAGCCGAATCCACTTGTACGACGAAATTTTTTATCATGATTTACATCACTGTTTTGCATCAATCTTCGAACTTGGTGATAACGTGATTGTGTTTCGTCACATGAACAAGTCGCCATCAAGCAAGCGTATAACGGCCCTCTCCTCCTAATTCTATCTTCTTTCTCCGAGATTCATCCGTTGGTATGCATGTGTGTAGAGTATATCAATAGAAGACCCGTTGTCGATCATCATCCTCTTCATGTCCATTGGCCGACACGAGCCAAGTTATTACCAATGCCCCGTCATGCGGTTCGATCCGCTCAGGGTAGTCATCGATCGAGAAGGAGATGGTGGTGCTCGAGTTTGGCTTCGCCTTTACGGGTGAGGATCCGGCCAAAGATAAGACGGCTTCGAGATGTCCATTCCTTTTTTCTTACCGATCGCCGCCCTACAGACCGCTTCGATATCACATCAATAACTCCTCGAGCTTGTGGGTTCGGCTTGCGGTGTATTTGATTTGTTTGGGCTTTTGTTGTTGTCCTCCCCTAGGGCTTCCGACCCTTCTCGGCCAACTACGTACTGTACCAACTTCCCGTTTTGGACATTCTTTTCTATTAAGTCTTTCAAGGTGGTGCAATCTTCTGTCGTGTGACCCGACTTTGGTGGTACATGACAATACTTATTGCGACCCTCTTCCCCGGGCTTCGGATCGTTTGACATGGTTCGAAAAAGGGCTTGCTTCGCATCTCTTCCAAAGATCTTGGCCCGATCAGATTGAGCGCGGTGTACACCTTGTTGACCCCTTTACTTGGGAAGGGTGGCCTTCCACCGCCCCCCCCTCGTTGTAGTTTTTCTTATAATTATCCGACCTCCCCCGATCATGATTTTGATAGCTCTGTTTGTCCCGATCTCGATACTTCTCGTGGGGATCGAGGTTTGAAATTCCCCATCGCTTCCTCGATTGCTATGTGATCTTGACTCTATGGAAGGCCTCTGTCGTGTCTACGGGATTTATCACCGTGTCCTTCATCGATTTCTTTATTTTTCAGATGTCAAGCCCCGTTGTGAAGAATCCCGAGCACTGTGGGGAATTCAACTCCACCACCGATCCCTGACCTCCGAAATCTCTTAACATATCGCCTGTGCTCTCATCCGATCTCTACTGCGATTCGCATGAGGATCTTTGTGATCTTTCCCGTCTCTTATTACTCCCGAATCGTGCATGAAATTTTTCCCGAAGGTCTTTCCATGAATTTATCGATCCCGTCGCCAAGGTTCCCATCCATTCCCGGGCACTTTTCTTCAGGGTAGTAGCAAACATGTGGCACTTGGCTGCATCAGAGTGGCCATAATACGTCATTAACCTGTCATACCCATCAGAATGGTCGTAAGGGTCCCCCAGCCCGTCATAAGTCTCCATCGGGGGCATCTTCTTTTTGGGGTCCATATCTCGATTAATATTCGGAGAGAAGGGTGACCTATATATAGTCGATGGCGCTCCGATCAGCCCTCGACCAACAATAATTTTCTCCCGATTAAGAACTCTTCGAGCGAGGGGTGGATTCTCCTTAGTGAGGGACGAATGGGGTCATCCTTCTCACGTTCGGGAATCTCGTCTTTCCTCCTCCCGCTTGCAGGGCGACCGGCGCTTGTTGGCGTCGTCCTGCTTGACCGGCTTTTCTCCGGCTCGACAATCCTCTCGAACGACTTCGATACATACTTCTCTCCTTTTCTGGCCCTTCCTTGCCCGGGGTGACTGAGATCGGTATGGCGGCGGCGCTACTTTTAGAGACGCCTTCTTCTCACCGAATAAGGTTGCCATCTCTGTAGATTCGAGTTCTTCCTGCTGCAGACGTAAGGTCATTATGGCATCTTTGTTCTCACATGATCTTTTCTCGCAGGATGAATTCTCTCGATCTCGATTAGCTTCAAGCTACGACTCTTTTCCCGAGCCTCAGTATTTTGAATGAATTGGCCCATCCGACCATTTGGCACAGTTGCGAGTATCTTTGGCTCTCGTGGAAAGTCTGCGTCGGGGAGCCAGTGGCTCCATCGATAAATCTGGGTTCGGAGCCGGTCTGTCTTTCACCGACCCTCTCACCGAGTGGTGCGGTGTGTTTTGGCCTTTTCGCGGTCGAAAACTGCACTCCACACTTGCCATAGTTTCTTCCCTGAAAAGTGTTCGGTGGTGATTGTTATTTAAGCACCCCTCCTTCTAGCGCCAATGTTAACGCCAAGTTTTTTTGTAGCGTCCAATCACGTAATCCACGCGCTAGAATCGCACGATGTGGATCACACGAGAAGCTTGACGGCTACAGGCCGGGGGATAACTCGGTGTGTGAGAATGAGTACTGTGAATTATAAGGTTTAATAAATGGAGGATAAGTATTTAGTGCTTAAAATAGGTATTACCTCATAATGATAACCTAGACCTCATATTTATAGTACTCACCACCTTAGAATCCTTCTCCCAGGTCGGATTAGGACTCTAGTGTATGGTAGTTACCATAACTTGGGTCCAACACAATTTCTTAAAAGGTGCAAGTAGAGTCCAATCTCATTACCACCTTTGGAGTTGCCTTTTATACGCATACGAATAGTGCCTGCTCGCATTACAGGAGAGCCCATGCTGCAGCCCCAAACGGTCCTATAATCTGTCTGGCTTCTACCTAAAGAACTCAAAGACCAGGCCCGAACATCACAAGACCGTGTTCAGCTATGGTCCCGGAGGGCTCAAATGCCGACCCGAACACTTCCAACACTTTCATGGGCTTCGACCCATCGGTCTCTCCAACCCTTCGGGTGTTGAATTTTCGGCCCAGAGGAGGGTCGGTAAAACGCTCCCGAACACCACCATATATAGTTTTATTTACAAGTGTTTGACTTATAAAGTCACAATATATAATTCGAGAGGCTACTTAACTCATTATCACTTGATTTTGAGTTAGATGCTTCTAATGGTATCAGAGCAGTCATTATTTATGTGCAGATCGAACGACCCAAATGTTCGCAGGTCCAACGACCTAAATATATAATTCACCTCACATAATTAAAAGAAGATAACTTGAACTACATGAAATATCTCAATACCTTTATATATAGTATACAAAAGTTATTTAGAAGATAAATTTATAGTTAATGTTGAGAAATTGTGACAGTAAAATCTCTTCATTATTCCAAATTTCTCTCATCACTTGTTTTTTTTATTATCATTTACTTCTAAATATTAATATTTAAAAATAATGTGTGTGTGTTCAAAAAATTAATTGGTAGAAATCGTATGAGTTTTGATTTTAATATTTTCCTTGATCAACATTATTATTATTTAAATTGATTTAAAAAATATAAATTAAATACGTGTTTGTAAAATAAAACACTAATTTTGGAAGGAAATGATTTTAAGGATGCTGCATGTCGCAGGGTAAACCAAAAAAAACTCTCCTAATTAAAAGCCCATATTAAGTTAATGGACGTATCCATACATACCAACTGGCCCAAGTTTTTCAAAATTCACGACGTTCGCAAGTCGGGCACCACTCTAGATATGCCCCACCCGCTTTATAGGAGCGCAGTTTACCCCACAACGGCCCTTGAACCTCACAAAGATTTCAAATTTTTCACGCAGCTCTCTTTCTCTCTCACGCACAAAAAAACACACACACACCAGCATAGCCATGGAGAAGATTGAGATAATGATGGATTCGGAGACGGAGTTCTTGGCCTCAAAAGAAGAGACGGGTAATGAATGGGAACTGTACAAGGAGAATGTGAGGCCTTTGAAAAGGGGCCGTAATGTTCGCCTCCTCAACCAGGCTCTCAAATCCCAATCCGATAATCAACTCAAGAAATCTCTCCTCGAATATCGGAGGTCTATCAATTTTCACTTTTAGATTCACCCCTCATTTCAAGGTTCTTCAAAAATTGATCCGAATAATAAAAGTTTTCATTCTTTTCTTTGTATTGTACTAAACTACTTTTCATTTTTAGGAGGTTGATTGAAGCGATTGATGAGTATAAAGGGGATGATCCTCTTCAACCATGGATTGAGTGAGTAGCCTCTATTTTTTCTTAATTTTTAATTTTCACATCTTGTTGCTTAGATTTTAGGTTTTTCATCTGGATTCACTGTATCTTTAGTCCTAAAGAGAGATCTATTTTTATTTTTTATTTTTTGGATTAGGTGAACTTAATGATAGCTCTCCTGACTTCATTACTTTTATTTTTCCTGATATTAATACTATTCTTTATTCTTTAACTTTAATGTGATGCTGATACATTTTCTTGTGCGTTTCTCATTTTTAAATAGAATTTTTCAACAAAATAATGATCTTTGGAGGACAAATGTACATAGTATATTTCAACATGATAGTTTAGTATGAGAACTGTGGGGCATTTCTCTTTACATTATTTTTTTTCCTTCTAAATTTTAATTAAGGGCTATTTATTATGTAATTTCTGGAAGAGCACTAAAAGGCTGGAGTCTGGACTAGTAGGATAAAATACGTGTTTTCAGGCCAAGTTTGAATAAAACTTTCAGTCTTTCAGATCACTAGAAATGGAAATTTTTACATTTTCTACAAAGTCTTGAAATAATGGAGCCATGTTAATGTTTCTTAATTCTCTACCCCAATGATGAGATTTCTATTTCATTTCTTTGGTTCTTTTAAAGGTGCATCAAGTGGGTTCAGGAGGCATTTCCTCCTGGTGGAGATTGCTCAGGACTGGTGGTGATCTATGAACAATGCGTTCGCACCTTTTGGCATGAATGCCGCTACAAGGATGATCTTCGTTACCTTAAAGTGTGGTTGGAATATGTATGTTCTCATTATGTGTTCTACTTTGTGCTTTTACAATTGCATATTCATCTGTATTTTTGCTGTATGCTTCTGATATAAAATTTTGTACCTTGCCTTTGAAACTGCATTGCAGGCTGAGAATTGTGTAGATGCTGAAGTAATATTTAGTTTTCTGGATTCAAATGAAATTGGGCAGACACATTCTATCTTCTTCATATCATATGCTTTGCACATGGATTCGAAGAACAAGATTAAAACTGCAAATGACATATTTAATCGTGGGATATCTAGGTAAGCCCCCATTATTTGTGTTTAGCCCCCATTGTTTGCGTTTTGTAGTTTCACTCAACCACTTCATTTACTGATCGCTCAATCAATATATTCTAGTGGGCTCTATAACAAATGCTAGTCGATTACAAGGTTTGGTTAGTTAGATGATTCTGTACGACTCATCAGTGAATTGAGCCATCATCAGTAAACTCTGAACAAAATAGTGACTCATTTTTAGTGAACAATGATTTCTCATCGAATTTGAATTAACGGGAAAAAGCACTTTTATCCCACTGTGGTTGTCGTGTTTTAAGCAATTAGTTACTGTAGGTTAAAAAAATTCAATTGACCCACTGTGTTTTTTTAAAATAGTTAATCAAGCCATTCCGTCCAATTTTACTCACGGACGTTAAAAAGTTTGACCAACTTTCTTACGTGGCTTTTGAAAAAAAAAACAAGTTATTTCCTACGTGGCAAGCCAGTCAGCCAAATTCCTAATACTTGAAAATTGAAAAAAAAAACACTTTTACCCCATTGTGTTCGTCGAGTTGTAATCATTGAGTCACTGTACTTTAAATAAATGCAATTGGCCCACTGTAGTTTTAAAAAATGCTTAATTGGGCCATTTCGTCAAATTTAGTGGATGTCTGTTTATTTATTTCTTACATGACATTTTAAAAAAAAAGAAATTCAGATGTTTTAAAAATACTTTTATGTTTATAAAAATACTAATAGGCAAGCCAGTCAGCCAAATTCCTAATACTTGAAAATTGGAAAAAAAACCTTTTTACCCCATTGTGTTCGTTGAGTTGTAATCATTGAGCCACTGTACTTTAAAAAAATGCAATTGGCCCACTGTGGTTTTAAAAAATGCTTAATTGGGCCATTTCATCAAATTTAGTGGGTCTGTTTATTTATTTCTTACATGACATTAAAAAAAAAAGAAATTCAGATGTTTTAAAAATACTTTTATGTTTATAAAAATACTTTTATGTTTTAAAATACTTATAAAAATTTTTAAAAATAAAAATTCTTTTATGTTTTATTTTCTTTCTTTTTAAAAATAAAAAATAATTTGAATTAACTCAGATCTGAAGGAAATAATCCAGATGAAGAAAGAACTCAGGGAAGAGAGAGAAATAATAGGTAAAGAAAGAAAAGGATGTAAAAGAAAAACATAAGTATTTTAGGTAAAGAAAAAGAAAGAAAATAAAACACAAAAGTATTTTTATTTTTAAAAATTTATAAGTATTTTAAAACATAAAAGTATTTTTATTTTTATTTTAAAAATAAAACATACACATTATAAATATTATAATATTATTTTTTTATTAATATTATACATATTATAAATATTTAGGTAAAGAAAAGAAAGAAAATAAAACATAAGTATTTTTATTTTAAAAAATTTATATGTATATTTTAAAACATAAAAGTATTTTTATTTTAGTTTTAAAATAAAACATACATGTTATTAACATTATAATATTAATTTTTATTAATATTATACATATTATAAATATTTTCTACCTCATTTTTAGCATTTGCATACCATATCCACGTGTGTTTGATTATTTGATTTCACGTCATTTTCTTGAATTTCTTTTTTTTTTTTAAATGTCATGTAAGAAATAAATAAACAGACATCCACTAAATTTGACGAAATGACCCAGTTAAGCATTTTTTAAAACCATAGTGGGCCAATTGCATATTTTTAATGTATAGTGGCTCAATGCTTACAACTCGACGAACACAATGGGGTAAAGGTGTTTTTTTCCTTGAATTAACTGATGTCTACTTCACTATATGAAATTGGTGTTATAAGTTTTTTCTAATTATATTTACACAAGTCATTTTAGGTGCCCAAATTGTTATTTCAAATTGGACTTTTTGTGTGATGTATATCATCTGAACATCTTATTATTAACAATGAGATGGTAAGACAACAAAGTAACATGAAGCTCAAAATTAAGGGTGTATTCAATACTCCTACTCTTTTCTTTATTTTTATTTTTATTCAATACTCCTACTTGAGCCGGATGAAAGGCTTGTAGTAAGGGTAGTAGTTACGAACCCTGTAAACCACGTAACTAAATTAATAATCATGCTTGTTACTGATTATTGTCCTCTTCTTCTTTTATTTATTTATTGAATTTTTAGGTTGGGTGGATAGCTTTGCCTGTCCTCATGAATACTTTATATCATAGTTTCATGGTGTTGCCTAGACAACGACTAGGAGTCCTAGCGTTGGAGAAGGGTAGAGCAACATCTTGGATGCCGAGCCGCCAAAATCACGCATTGGTAGCGTGCCCAAATTAAGTGATTAAGTCATTTTTTTACCATAACTCATAACTCATGAACTTTTCTAATTACCCAAGTAACTCAACCCATGACCCTGACCTAACCCATTACCCTAGTCCTTTGAATGAGAGTAATGCTCATGAGGGAGACGGAAATGACTGCACAGTTGATGACTTTGCTTGAGTTATGACTAGAGACAATATAGAGTTGAGACTTTTTCATAGTGTTAGTTATTAACTTAATATGTTTTGGGGTTTAGTGTATATAAAATTTTATTGTGCAATATACTTTTGAAGTAAATTGAATAATGTATAAAGTGTACATTGTTAACTACTTGTCGCCATACGGACGCCATGGCGGGCGCCTTATCACCTAAGTGTCCTGACGGTTAACTACTGCTGCTTCCCGCCTTGGCGCCATGCATAGTTTTCATGGCTAGGTGACAATTAGGCGTCTTGGCGCTAGAGAAGGCAAGGCAACACCTTGGATGCCGAGCCGCCAAGGCTTACGCCCTTAGTAGCTGGCCAAAGTTAAGTGATTAAATAACCCATGAACTAGCTATATGATGTTATTCTATTAATTATTAGACTTGTAATGTCTGATGAGTGTTGACTTAGTTGCTTTTTTATTTTCTACCTAGTGTTTGTTGACTTTATGACCCATGGACTAGCTATATGATGTTATTTTATTACTTATTAGACTTGTAATGTGTGATGACTGTTGTTGACTTAGTTGCTTCTTTATTTTCTACCTAGTGTTTGTTGACTTGTTTTATTAGTTTTTAATGTCAAGTGTTTTATTTTTGAATTTTGATTGTGAAGTATTCATATAATTGTGTTTTTAATTTATTCCATAATGTTAGTTATTATGTTTTGAGTTTTAATTTATATAAAATTTTATTGTCGAATATACTTTTAAAGTAAAATAAATAAGATATAAATTGCACATTATTAACTATTTGTCACCATACGGACGCCATGGCGGGCGTCTTATTACCTAAGTATCCCGGCGGTCAACTACCGTCGCGTCTCACCGTGACAACTATGCTTTATATGGCCTAAACATATACCCAAGTTGTTTGTTTATCCTTTTAAACTTTTGAATGGATAGTGTGTTTCCTGAATGACAGCAAGTTGATGTTGTGTTGTATAGACTGCATTCTTTGTTTTTACTTGGTTGTAGTTTTTGAAGGCAAGACTTCTCCTTGTTCTCTCACTGTGGCAGAACTAAACACGTACGCAATTAATAAGTACTAATTTGTTCACATTTTGTTTGCACATGTTGTTTTTGTCTGCCTTTGTGTTGAGTTTTTTGTTCTTTTATTTTATTTTTATAGTTAGGACCTTTATTTTGACTAGTTTCCCAAAATGCAGTAATTCAACTGAGCTGAACTCCTTTACCCCCTGTTTTTTTCCTTATATTTTTTACATCAAGGAAAACCGTTAATATCATTTTTACCATTTTTCAGGAGGATTTAACCGAGAATCGTCCACCAGTGCGAAATTTCGGAACTGTCTTGGCAAAGGGGGTAAACCGTAAGTTTCGTTTCAGTCTTTTGGTTATCTAAGTTTCGTTTCAGTCTTTTGGTTATCTGAAATTGACTCTGGCTAAAAAAAATCTGGTGCTGCAGGTAACCAAACTATTGAGAGTTCTGATCTTGCTAGGAAAAAATTGAAGCAAGATAGGTGGGTTGTTATTTATTTAATATAAAATCGACAGATTTTCCAACGCATTCAGCATAAATATAGAACAACCAAATCTTTTAACATAGTACTATGTTACTGATAAGAGTGCAGAAACAAATAATGATCGATGCTATCATTCGTACTTTTCTTCTAACACAACTTTACTCTTTTCTTTCCTTTTCCTTTTAGGGTTCATGGGACTCCATTGTCTATTTACAAAGATGCCAACTCTGCCACCACTTTGGGTCATCAATCAGAATTGTCAAAGTCAGACTTGAAACCCTGGCACACTCTTGGACCTCGAGCAGAAAGAAATAAAGAGAACAATGCCATCCCAACTAAGTGGACATCAAATAAGGTTACTTTAAGTTGCAGTTATGTCCAATTGTCCCTGTGACTTCCTCATGGTATAACTTTAACAGTATCTAATGCTTAAACCTTTTCAGATTCCCCAAAGATCTGGACATAGAATTGGAGGAGCAACTGCTAGAGCCTGCATTGACGTCTTTGTGGATGAGGAATGTCAAGAGTGAGTATTCAGTCCCTCTACATATTTGACATATCATTCTGGGTATCGCTTGAGGGGAAGTCTGGTAGCAGAATTCTCCTCTAGTTCTACCAAGAACATGGGATGTTTAATGCGCGTGCATTCACATATCAAATTTGGACTGCATTTCAGGTTGAACTATTAAGCATGTGTGCTAGTATCTAGAAATTTTAAAAGCGTGTTTATTCTTATCATTTTTAGGATAGCTTTTATATTTGGAAGTTCCATCTGGTGGCACTCTTTTACGTTGTGAACCTTAGGAAAAGATATTCCAAACACATGAAAATAAAATATCCTTAAATTTCACATGAATCCTCATATCAGCGATTTGGTGCGAGTTATTTCCACAGAACAAAATGGATTCTTCTTCTGGGGGTACGAGGGAGGTTTGAGTTTATTTTTTTATTGTTATTATTTTATTTTGTTTTTGAGGGGGGCGCAGTTTATTTGTGTCCAGACATTAATTTTGGATTGAGTTTGCTAGAAATTATCATCCCTGTGAGCGTATTTACAAATTTGAAGAGCATGTCGATTTCAATCATTTTTTTTAGGATAGCTCTTATACATGGAAGTCCCATCAGGCAGACCTCTTCTTTTTCTTTGTGAATCATACAAAAAGACATTTCAAACATTGATTTGCTGTAAAATTGGAATGGAAATCAATTGTACATCCAGCAAAATCTCATATGAAAGTAATATATACAGCTCCAGTTTGGAATTGAATACCACATACCAGTACTAGTCCTTGGTAAAGCTCAATGCTCCTGAAAAATTTCTAGTGCTTTAGATTAATGAAAAGAAGATACTTGCTGCATTTCTTGACACCATGTATTCATAGCGATGAGCAACATTCTGTCTATTTCTTTCATTCTGTATCTATTTATTCCATCTCAATATATTCAACGTATTTTCTAACGTGTCTCAAAATATGCATTACCACATCACAATATATTGCGTATAATTTTTAGATTTTCAGCTTAATCTCTAACAGGACACATGAAGTGGATACTAAGGTCGAAAACTCGACCACTCTTGGGCTTAGAAATGTGGACATTAAGGACCTTAAAAAGTAAGTAAGAGTCGAGTCCGTGGGGTATAAATTGTGTAAACAATCAGCATCCTTGTAAAGCTTTGGTTTTTGCAGGGAAACGGAGCTGTTGAGGGAACACCCCTTGCGCAATTTTCCTCCAAGTTGTCTACCTAGATGATCAAAGTAGAACATTCATTCGTCTTTGTTGTGTTGTTGTATCTCTACATGGCTCAGCTTTAATCTTTAAAGCTTGAGGAATTGAGATTTTTATGTTTTAAATTTCATTCTGAAAACCTTTGATGGATATTTTTGGTTAGTGTAAGTGCTGCCTTAGGCAAAGCTGATAATGTTGAATTTGCTATATTTTTGACTTTGGTATGTCATTTGATGTTCTCGTAACTTTAGCAACTTATATGCGGTTCATATGAAAATCCTCTTTAAAATTTAATTATATTATAATTTCTTTAAATTTGTTAAAGTGGATCCCTTTCATGAATTTAGAGCAAAAAATACATGTCATAATTTCTATCACATTTAGTCCACTCAAAAATTATTTTCCATGTCACTATTTGTTGTATTTTTTTTTAAAAAGTCACTATCATTAGTTTTAAATGGTTAACTCAAGTCAACTGACGTCTATTAAAAAGTATAAAAATAATTTTTGACTTAAAAAAATTTATATTTAGTTTAAAATAAAAATAAGTATAAATTTGTTAGTTTATTGAGGTTAGGAGTATAAATGAGTATTGAGTTGTTCAAATAATTATAAAATTTATTGAACACGTTGATAATTTGAATTATATGAACGAATATGATTCGAGTATAAAATTTTTTATAATTTATAAAGGCTCGAATAATTTATCAAAATTTAAAATTTATTCATATTTAAAGTGTTTATAATTTGAGTCGAATTCAAATCAAACTTTTAGTCAAAGTTAGTTTGAATCAGGTTGTACCTTTTAGTCGATATTTCGTATGAACTTTGTTTTTAAAAAAATAATAACAGATGAGCTAGGGAATGTTTCCCTGTTTATAAGTTGTTCCGGTTATAACTCTTTTAATTTTAAGATTTATATATTTAGAGTAAAGAACTCTATTTTTTTTAACAATTTATTTATATTAATATAAAAATAAATTTTATAATGTCTCAAAAATTATGTTTAGTTTTGTCTTATATAATTCATAATACTGTGAACAAAATTAGCCAAAAAAATAAAACTCTCATTATATATATTTCACACTAAAAAGTTTACATGTTTTAGAAAATGAAATTTTAGCCTAAAAATATATAGTTACATACATCAAGTATAACTGCTCATCTTTGAAATTATGATATATTGTAGTTTTTATATATTTAATTTAAATTAAGTTAGGAGATAGAAAATGCCCCGGTTTGCTACTAAATACGTAATTGCCATTTTTCATCTGGTGTCGGAACTTGGAACCTAGAACCTTCTGTTGAATACTACGTTAACACTTGACACTAGAAGAATATTGTGGATTGAATTTCTCGATTCCCTTGTAAAACCCTAAAAGTTCTATCGCCTGATTAATAATGGCGGAACACTTAGCTTCGATCTTTGGCACAGAGAAGGACCGAGTGAACTGCCCGTTCTATTTCAAGATCGGCGCGTGCCGTCACGGTGACCGCTGCTCTCGCCTCCACAACCGCCCCACCATCTCGCCCACTCTCCTCCTCTCTAACATGTACCAGCGTCCCGACATGATCACGCCCGGAGTTGACGCCCAAGGAAACCCAATCGAGCCCCACAAAATTCAGGAACATTTTGAGGATTTCTACGAGGACATTTTTGAAGAACTAAACAAATTCGGTAAAATTGAGAGTCTAAATGTGTGCGATAACCTTGCCGATCACATGATCGGTAACGTCTATGTCCAGTTCAAGGAGGAAGACCAGGCTGCCGCCGCTTTGCAGGCTTTGCAAGGCCGGTTTTACTCTGGCCGCCCGATTATTGCCGATTTCTCACCCGTTACTGATTTCCGCGAAGCCACGTGCCGGCAGTTCGAGGAGGAAAACTGTAACCGAGGGGGTTATTGCAATTTCATGCATGTGAAACTGATTGGGAGGGATTTGAGGAGGCAATTGTATGGGAGGTATCGACGGTATGGTGGTACCCGGAGCCGGAGCAGGAGCTTGAGTCCGCGTCATAGACCAGAGCGTGAGTATTCTCGTGATCGCGATCGCGATTACAGAGGAGGTAGTGGGAGAAGGAGCGGGGACATGCATGGAAGGTATGACAGCGATGGCGGGCGGAGATATGATAGTGATGGTGGGAGGAGGAGAGATGATGGGAGTCCGAGAAGGACTCGTAGGAGTCCTGAAAGGGATGGGAGCGAGGAGCGGAGGGCCAGGATTGAACAGTGGAACCGAGAAAGGGAGGAGAGGCATTGATTGATGATTCATGATTGCGCATTGTGGTTTATAATGGTAGTGATTTTAGGCTAGTATGGTGTATTTTATACTTATTTTGAAGTTTCAACCTTTTGTTTTAAGAATGATGGTAGTAGCTGGTACTATATTTAACTTTCTTTATGTGGTTTTAGACTACAAATTTTGAGCAATGCTTCGGTGACAAAAGAAGAGGACTACAAAAAAGTGGATAAAAAATGATGTGTATTAGTTGATGTTACACCATACATGGTGGGACTAATGGTTATAACTAATAACTACCATCCACGTCATTTTGTATCTAATATTTTGTCAGCAAAATATTTATGGATAATTTTTTTGCTGTTGGATAGTTTCTTAGTTGACATTAAAGGGGTTCAAGGTGCTTACATATTCTGTTTTATCCTACATTTGTATGTGTGTGTCCATATGCATGTTTGCCTTTGTCTGTCCTCTGCTTATGTCTCACTACGTTGTTGCCAATGTGCTTGTTTTATCTATCTATTATATTGCATACATAGTGTGATGAATACTTATGCATGTTCTTCTAGTTATGAACAAGCGTATAAAATATTGGGAATTTCTGGTATGCCTTTTATCAATAATGAGTGTGAAATCATATGGCTGGAAATAATGGGGATTACTGTTAGTGTTTATCTTCTTTTTTTGTCCTTTTTATCAGATATATAGCCTTGATTCGTTGTATACCCTCCACTAGACTTTTTTAATTCATCTAACCCCTTTTGGATTTCTTGGATAAGATGAGTTTATACTAGCTATTACTTTTGATCTCTTCTTCGAATAAATAAGTATAATATTATGTGCTTTTGTTTAATTGTTTATTCATTCATTTGTAAAATGAGCATGTCAAATATATCTTTAAGAGTGCCCTTTTGCCCCACTACTAAAGTGTGCAACAAAAATTATAGTTGTATCAAACACGAGTAGAAGATTTTGGAAGTGATTGCTTTTCCTATTCATACTCTGTGTGTATATGCTGCCATTAACTTCTTTGTTGATTTAATATATCTTATTGTATTACTGTTTTTTACACGGAGTCTTCATCAATGTGGTCTGTATCCCTTAGATGGTTCCTGATGGGACAACATTAATTATTAATAGTATTGAACTTGTGAGGAAAAGTTCTAATCCTTGTGTGGGTAACCAATCGGTTTATATTTTATACCTTGAACTTCAGAAGTTTGTTTCTTAGTAATCTTTTAGTGCTCAGAGGTTTATGATAAGGTCACTGTTTTGAGCAGTCTCATGCTCTAATATGCTATGTGTGTGTGGGCACCTGCATGTATTTATGTGCACATTTGTTTTGTTCATGTCTGCAAGAGAATGATTTCGTGTATGTGGTCCTAGGGTTTCTTCTAACGAATTTTTAACATATCCTTTTAGGGTCAGGTTGGAAGGCCATCAAATGGGCCGGCTGAGCATGAAACTAGGGAAAGCTGTTTGGTTAGTGTCAAAATGTGAATCGGTATCATTCTCTTTCTTTCTTTTTTTCCTAAAAAAAATGTTGAATCAGCAAAAGGTGTTCCCAAATGTCTGGGAAAAATAATATAATCTATATTGCATAAATTCAAATCCTTTTTGTGGGTATTGATTAGGATTAGACTTAAGATTTTGAGCTTCAGAAGGTTTTGTGATTATCAGTTAGGCTTCAGATGTTGCTGACCAGTTCATTGCTGAGAGCATTCAATTTTCGTGCATGCTTATGCACGCAAGGGTAGAGTCTGCATGTCTCTATGTATGCTTGTTTCGCTCAAGGGAAGTATTTTTATCTCGCTTTCATATCTTTTTAAATGATATCTAAACCTATTCTTTTAGGGCCAGGTTGGACAACCATGAAATTGGATATCTTAGCTTGATTCCAGTTGCAAGCTGTTTTTGGTTAGTTTCTGAATGTGGATTTTTATAATACTTTTTATTTGTTTATTTTTGGAAACGCGCGGAAGGCATTGTTTCCAAAGTGACTGTTTGAAAAAGTCAGGAATATACAAGGTCGCAAAAACTGCTGATTTGTGCAAAATATACTTCTAGGATAAAGCAATGCTTTAGTTTCATTCTTTTCTCATTATCCATGTAGGCTTACAGGCTACATCTCAATGCCACAGGATCTTCATTCTAGAAGTTGCCTTTCTTGATTCACACATTATCCCACACTTGATCAGGAATTAATTTCGTTATGAGAACTTTATGATGAATAAGTTGTGCTCCAAAGCCATTTGCTGTGCCTTGCAGGAGTTCTTGTATTGAAAAGGAAAATATGTATGTGTCTGCTTCTTTGGAAACCATTTAGATTCTTGCTTTCTCAGGTTCTTAATATTAAGCAAAACATGTTCGCTGAGCAACTCAGTTCTCTCTTTGACCTTGTTAATTATTAGTAATTTTGAGAGTGGTATGTAATTGGGTGTGTTTTTTATTTTAATTATTTCCTATTTTGTTACTAAAATATTTTTTTATTTCTTATTTAACTTTTTTATCTGTTATTTGTGTATTATTCATCTTCCGCCTATATATTAGGATAAAAAGGCCTTGTTGAGTTGAGTTTGGGAGTGGTATAATATAATTCACCTCCAAATTAGGTATTCTATAATTAAGCATTCCTTTTCTGAATTTAGAAGACCAAAATTATGTGCTTTTGTGTTATTGTTTATTCGTTCATTGCTAAAGTGAGTATATATTATTTTTGCTTGTTTTTCTTAACATAGTTATTTACTTTTCCACATAGATTTCCTATTAATGTTTTTTTTAACATATCCTTTTAGGGCCAGATCATGAATTGGGCCAGCTCAGCACAAAGCTGTTAGGAATCTGTTTTTTGGTTAGTATCCTAATGTGAATAATATAATTCCATTTAGTTTGGTTTTCTTTCTAGAAACATGAAAGGATTTTACACAAATTGGCAAGGTGGGCAAAAATATTGATTGTTGCAAAATATCCTTCCTTGTAGGTTTAAATTGTGCTTTGATTTGAATATCCTCCTACTTTTCCATGTAGGCCTACAGGCTTATATCTCAATGACACGTGATCTTCATTGATTCTATAAGTTGCCTTTTTCTTGATTCACACCATATCTCAAGACCATACTTGTTTGTAATGAGGAATTAATTTTCAGTTTGAGAACTTGTATGATGAGCAAGCCGTGCTCCACAGCCCATTGCTGTGCTGTGCAGGAGTTTTTGGAAGAAAAGGGAAACCATTTTAGATTGTTTCAAGGGTTTATGATGTCAGTCATTTTGAATCAATGGTGGGAATCTGTAGAACTCTATTGTTGCAACATGCTTCAAACATCATTGCGTGGCTAGTAGGTTCCCCTTGTGGTTGTCATCGTGTCCAGTCTTCTCTTGGGGTTACTGGAATACAAGAAAACTCAAAACTTGAAAGGTATTATTGCTGCTAAAATTCCTATGATTAAAGTGTATTTGTTGGGTGGGGAAGATGTAGGATTCTGTATAACATCTTAGACGTTGGCATATATAATTTATCTCTATTTTTCAGCATTCCCCGTGTGTATTATGATTTCATATCAATCCTTACTACCCCTACCCCTACCCCTACCCCTACCCCAATTAGTATGATTGAGGAATGCTCTCTATTTTCTATTTCTTCTCAATCGATCCCCTTTTTGCTTGAAAGAAAAAAATAGGTGCGAGGCTAATGGCTGAACTATCTATATCTATTATACATATAGATATTTGGGTACACAACCCTGACGAGACGAAGTAGGCTATTCTGGATGACATCCTCTTCCCCAAGTGCAAAACAGACCTGGAAACTAGTATAAAATTCATCCATTTAGATATACGGGTATAAGTGCATTGTTGTATGGTAAGGAAATTAATTACTACATCATATTGGTAGTACAAGTTATGTTCAAGTGTATAAATAAAAAACAAATATTAATTTATTTTTTGAAAATTATTATAAAAAAAATAAAATATGTCAACTGCACTGCATAACCTTAATACCACTTTCTCTAAATGTCCAATTTTGACTTCAATTGACTATTTTTAAAATTAATTTTGTAAAATTAAAGATGAAAATATATACAATTTACTAATAACTTTTATTTTTATAATTTTACAAATATATTTATATATGTTTTTAATTTATAAAAAAAATCAATTTAATATATTAAAAAAAATCAAAATTAAATATTTAATTTAGGACAGAGGGAGTATTTATTAAGGAAGAAAAAACAAAATTAACCCTTATACTAACAAACAAATGCTCGAATTTGACCATTTACTATTCAAAAACAGTAGTTGTTGTAGTAGTAGTACTTCTTTAGTTCTTAGGTTGACGCATAACTGGTTTTTATTGGTCGGATGACGGTATTAGTATAGGAGTACTAGCTTAGCCTCGAAGAGACAAAGCGCGTGTGTGACTAATTTTCTTCGTCTTTATGGAGTATTTGTTTTTATCTTTTATCCTCACTCACATTCATCTGAGTTCTAGGTTTTTTTTTTTTTGCACATAGTTTTTTATTTTTGTTAAGTGCTCCTTAATTATTCCATACTTGAACGTGTGCGATGTGGGTGTTGGAGAAGACTTTGATTTAATGGAACAAATCGATTGGGAACAGTTACTCAATGATGATAATCTGGAGCTCGATGATTCGAATTTCTTGAATGATATAAATTTCATCGATGGCTCCGCCGAGGAGTTGTCGAATCCTTCTCCTGAACCACCCATTTCCTTGTCAGTCGATGAGATCGAGCAGTTGCTGATGAGCGATAACGGCATTGATAGGGCTGATGACGTTGTTGTTTCGAACCATGAGATCGCCCTCTTGGCGGATATTTTACTGGAATCACCCGTTGAATCCGATCGGCCGGGTGGTGAGGTGGTTCATCTTTCCGACGGTTGTCGAGAATCGAGTTCAAACAATAACGACGACGGAGGAGACGATGATCCGGTTTCTAAGAAGCGGAAAAGGTGCAGTTGTATTGTTAATGGCCTTTCTGATTAAGGAATTACTCTTATTGTTATAAGATGATTTTTTTGCTGAACTGATTTTTTTTAGGTTAAATCCTAAAATTGATCATCTGCTGTTTCAGTTCCAAGTCTTAGCTTTGAATGTGTTTAAACTCTAAATTTGAAGACTGTTTAAATGTGAAATATTTTATTGTATTAGACAACAACTTCCTGGTAAAATTTTATTTTCTTATTCCCAAGTCATTTGGGCATAACTTTGAGGAGAAAATGTTTATCTGAGTAGTTTAATTTAAAGTCTCTCATTCCTCGGAGTTTGAAGTGTGAGCACTAATTTCAATCATTTCATTACCGCAGTCCACTGCTTTTCTATTTCTGTACTTGACCTGCAAAAATTACAGAGAAAAAGTAACCAAGTTTATTACTTGAGTATCATTTTGGTACTGCTTAAACTGAAAGTATATATAGAAAAGTAATTACCTTTGTAAGCAAATATTTTGTATAATAATTCCTTAATACTACTCCCTCCATGGCTCCATCCCATTATATCTTACATTCTATAGATTTTCACATAAATTAAGAATAGTTGTAGTTTTACTATTTTACCCTTAATTAATACTTTAATCTCATTTAATTCTCCATTAACACCAGACTTGATTTCTTTTGAAAACAGAGAAATAGCCATTAATGGTGGTGGAGAAGGAACGGTAGAAAAGGAAACAAGTAGGCAAAATATTCTTGGTTTTGTAAAACGTCAAATATTTTGGAAAGAAAAAAAACTCTCTAGAACGTTAGATATAATGGGATGGAGGGAGTATTTACTGGTCTCTTAATTCTCCTTGATAAAACTAATTGTTTCAAGGGCAATCCATTTCTTTTGACAAGTAATAATTTCATTAAATATGCCTAAGAGGGGGCGATCCCAAGGGCAATTCGTCTAATGAATAGGAATTGAATTAGGGACGGCATAGATAACAATACTAGGTAGTGATAGCTATTATTGAAATGTGGTTGAGTTGTATTTTTAGTGATACAATTATAAATTTTTTGGCGGCTAGTTATGTAATTACCTTGTCTGCAGTCTGCTCAGCTGAGTGGAAGTTGTTTGATTATTTTCAGGCAAGAGAGGAACAGGGATGCAGCTGTGAAATCTCGAGAGAGAAAGAAGCTTTATGTTAGGAACATGGAGATGAAGAGTAGGTACTTTGAGGGGGAATGCAAGAGGCTTGGAATGTTGCTCAACTGTGTCATAGCTGAGAACCAAGCGCTACGCCTTTCCTTGCAAAGTAGTAAGGCATTTGATGCATCCACGGCCAAGCAGGAGTCTGCTGTGCTCTTGTTGGGTATGAAAATGCAAAATCACTTTCATGTGCTCTTATATTATTTAGAGTAAAATACAGTGATACCCCTTCTAGATAACCATAATAACACTTACCTCCCCTCTAGTTTTTTAAATAACAGTTAGTACCCTTGCAAAATTTCAGGGTTGACCAAATAAATAAAGTTACATATTACCCTTGTATGTTATCAAATTTTAATTCCTAAATAATATATATGTTTAATTATCCTTTTTTTTTAATACAATACATTTTAATTATAGTTTTATTTATAATTAAGACTATCTCATTTAAATTGTTGGTAACTTATTAAAAAAATCAATTTAGTTTTAATTACACATATTTTTGGATAAGTGATACAAATATTAAAAAATTTAAATTAAATTATTAATGAAGCTATTCTAATTATAGTGCTTGAGTATGTTGATAGTTTAGTTTTTGGTGTTTAACAACAAAAATTATTATTTGAATTCTTAGTTTCATATTATGATTTTTAAATGTTAAATTTTCTTGAGTATATGTCAAAATTTGGGATGTTTATGATTTTGATTACATTTTTTAGTATACAGTTGGTGTTGCTTTTGTGCAATGTTGAATAAAAGAAAATATAATAATATTTATTACTACCTCTATCTTGTAAATAGATTTTTTTTGAGTAACAACATTTGTCATTTTTACTGTAAATAATTATGCTTAAGTGTGACTTATGTTTTGTTTAATATATGAGAAAATAATTAATATAATTTTTAATACTTTTTTATATGAATAATAAGATTTGTTACGTAATAATAAGTTTGTTTTACTTAAATTTTAATATTTGAAAAAATAATTATAATTTTATGGCGTTAATTTGTACTTTTTATGGGTATTAAATTTTTACTTTTTAATTACAAAAAAATATGTTTGAATATATATCATGTAAGTTTTAATCTTTGAGAAATTTAATTAGCAAATATGACTTTATTTTTCTAATAAAATGAATATTTATTAGTTTTTGACATTTATGTTATTTATTGCACAAGTTCATAATTTAATTAATTAGATCAAGTTAAGTAAAAATTATAATATACAAATTTATATTTAGTGGATAAATTAAATATTATAACTTGAAGGGTATATTAGACATTATATTAAAAATATATTTGGATATTAGTTGGTCAACCACACTAGAGGTAGTGAATGTTACATATTGTAGACTAGAGGGGTATTGGTTGTTACTTGAAAAACTAGCGAGGCGGTGAGTGTTATTATGATTATTTACAGTGTATTTTACTCTATTATTTATATGCTTATACGTTGTTATATAGTGGATGTAGCCTTATCCTATCATATTATGAGATATCAAGTCATTGGTGTGGGTTTGATTTGGTACAAGTTATGATCCTGCCCAAGCTTTTTTATGAACCTATAACTAATGTTGTTGTTGGGCCAGGAAAACTCTCATTAAGTACATGAAATAGATTACACTTGGGCTTTTACAACATATATTAAAAGTTAAAACTTTGATTTGGCGAAGAATATGTACTACCTTTTCAGTCAGCTGGTTAATCATTCTTCCCTGAGATGATTTCTTACTAATCTATGAGTATCCTCGTGCCCTATTTGGAATTTCATAATCATATTATGCGTCAAAATGTGTGTTGCTGAATTTGTTTTAGCTTACTGTGACACCCCTCTCCCCCAAACAAACCCAGCTCTGCATTTCATGCCATGACTTTCAAACATTACTAGTAGTACTCTTTTGTATGTAGTGTCAATAGTCGAAAGCACATTGGGTGCAAGTACACGGTCCTCAGGAGTTGCATTTAATTTTCAATGGTGTAATTATCAAAAACTTTTACCTTTTGCTCTTTACATTGATTTCATTTACATAGTTCTTCTGCGAACTATTGCTGTAGTCTGATGGAGTGATATCCTTGTCAAGTAAAAGCACTTGGGAAAAATTTATTTTTTGGTTGGAAAGAATCAAATTTTTTTTGTTAATATATGTTGGAGATCCCAACTCATTAGCTTGTAAAGTTTTTTCTGATGTATGTTTGCTTTTGGGCATGCAATTTAGAGTGCGTGTAGTGAATGATTCTTATGTCTATAAGACTTTCATTCTTCTTCTTTTTTCTTTTTACTGTTACCATCTTGATTTACATAGGCCTTGATCCTTGTGCAGAATCCCTGCTGTTGGGTTCCCTGCTTTGGTTTCTGGGCACTACGTGTCTTCTAATTCTGCCAGACCTACTCCGGTCAACCCAGGTAGAAGTTCCACCAGAAAACGTGGACAGAAGTCTGTCTCCAAGAAAGGCATCAAGTAAGATCTTTGAACTTGAGGTATATCAATCCTTCATGACGGGAAAGAGATGCAAAGCGTCAAGGTCAAGGATGAAACCAAGTTCCCTTACTCCAGAAGTTTTGGTGTTGTTTGTTTTTTTTTTTTTTTTTCTGAATTTTTTTTACCCTTGTTAATTTTAGTTTTTTTAATGTATTCCAGCACCTTCCAAATCGTATAAATAGTAGACTATTTTTTACTTTTATTAATTTGTACTGATTTGGCTGCTTAGTTCTGATGAATAATTCACTTTCTTTTCTGATTAGCTTGTGCAAACAGTATTACTTTTCATTTGGGATATGGTATATAGTCATCTTAGTTGGGTATAAAGGGTTGGAAAATGATATTTCCCCTTCTGTGTTTTATCTTTGCAATTGACTGGACATGGAAAATATATATTTATATATTCCATAGTAAAGTATGGTTAATGTTTTCCATGTCGGAGTAGTCTTTTTCTTTTGATATGATGAACCAAGGGAAGCAACAAGCTCTGTAGTCTGTTTGTTTAGATAATTGAGATAGATCGCATGTCTACTAGCAAGAAACGAAAGTAAGCAACTTAAAGATAGAGAAGTTAGTAATAATTTTGATAACATAAAAACAAAAGATATGTCAAAACATATTATTCTTTACTAATTACCAACAAGACGTATGTAGATGCATAGTAGATAATTTTAATAAATAAAAGGATTGTTAAAAATTTAAGTTATTATTATTATGTGTCATGTATAATTAAATTATTATTATGTGTCCAAAAGTAAAAAGAGTGGATTAGCAAAAGAATTTATCATCATGGAAAACATAATAAATACTAGTTGTGCAAATTTAATTACAAAGAGATACTACTACAATCTTTTTTACACATCATATTCTCCGGGGTACTCACCACTATATTCTACTATTTGTAATAAATAAATAGAATATCTTTGAAAAAGCCCTAATAATCGTTTAAAAGAGATTTATCTCTAACGTGGCGTGGGGACTTCCTTGTAATAACGGTGTAAAGCATGGGTTTGTTTGTAGGTTTATATTTGCGGAGGAAGGTGATACGGGAGGCTTTGGTTGTATCGGCCTCCTTTATAAACAATTTGTTTAAAGAAAACACCCAACAAAAAGCACACCAAAACAGCGGTGTATTTTAGTTGAATCACAGTGAGCAGAGGAGAGAGAGAATTGATAATGGATTCAGATTTCGGAGTTCCGAGACAACTCTCTGATCTTCAAAAGCTTCGATCTCAGTACCAGATTGACCTTCCTCCTTGTCTTCAGGTCTCTCTTTCACTCTCGCTCGTTTTGTAGGGCTACGATTTATCACTATCCTTCTGTTTATTTGTTGTAAATTCTGTCCCCGTTACTAACATTTATCTTATAATTTTTTCGCCCTAGTTGTTTCGGCCTTAAACTTGCCTCCTATTTGTTATTTAAAATTTTGTTTTTCCTCTGTTGGAAATTTAGATATTTTGTGATGTACACATTTTTCATTCGTTGATTATTTATTGTATTTCTATAACATCATGTTGTTATATGGCAGAAAAATAGATCTGAAGTTTATGTATTATACTGTTGTTTTAATGCTCGACTACATGTATCGGCCTGCTTTTGATTTGTATGATACCATGTATTGGATTTTCCGGATCTTTGTTCTTTACAAGAATTGATTTTTTTATTTACTTTATATTTAAATTCTACTGACTAGCTTGTGAACTGCCATGTACAACTTCATGGATGTCTTTGCTTTGGTAGAATGCCAGAAGAAAATTTGGGTAAGATGGTGAGAAAATTAACATGTCTTAATGTAGAATCAGGCTGGGTTTTTATAGCTGCTTTGATTTTTCTTTAATGTTTCTAATATGAGTGTTAATGAAAAGAGGACTATGTAAGTGAAATGGCATTCAATGCGATTATAACTAATTTGAAAAGGATTGTAAAAGTTATTATACTCCATAAGATTGAATAATGAAAAAAAAATTACCAAGAAAAAATTATGTCCATTTATTGGAACTGAATAGATGGACCATTTTCTGCATATCCTTAAAGGTGGAAAAAGTTCTAATGTGGAAGTTAATTTTTTCTTATATTACTGTATCATAACGAGAAAAAAAAGGCACTGGGGATCCCATTTTGATAATTATTATCTTGTTATGGAACAAAAATGCGTGGTGTACCTGGTGGTTCACTCATATGCCCTTCACAGTGTGATGATATTTGCAGCATGCTGAATGATATCTACATGCTAACATTTTAGTGTGTTGTTTTTACATTTATTTTTTTGTTTGTATCTGCAAAAGCAATGTAGTTCTCTCATTTCTTGTTAATATCCTTTGCAGTTGCCTTTTTATTTTGATCTTAAGTTTGCTTATTTGACGTAGTATTTTGTTTCATTTCTTTTTTCTTTAGGCTGATAATTTAGATTTGAGTGGAGTTCTCAAATCTTTTCCTCCCATGCTGTATTCTTCTGAGCTTATACTCACTAACTATGACATGCAGGGAAAAGTGTGTGTGTGGGTAGAGTTTAGTGATGCAACTGCTTCTGCAGACCCCTCTGGTGCTCATACCATAAGTAGATCCTTTCCACACACTTATGGTCAGCCTTTAGCTCATTTTCTTAGAGCAACAGCCAAGGTACCTGATGCTCAGATCATTAATGAGCATCCAGCAGTCAGGTATACATGATATCATTTCATTTCCCTTTTAAGTTCACTTGCCAAACAAACCATTGCAGTCAAAGTATTGGAATCAAACTATACTAAGGATGAACTCTGATGCAGTTTCCATTTAGACCGTGTACATATAAGTTGTACATTAGTAATTGAAAAATGGAAAAAGGAAATTACTTTCATTACAAAAGCAGTTCCTTTTGCTCCTAATATTTCTCTATGTTCGTTTTGCAATTTAGTTTTTGGCTGGGATCAACTTTATTTTATTCTGTCTCAGGGTTGGGGTGGTGTTCTGCGGTAGACAATCACCGGGAGGACATAATGTCATATGGGGTCTTCACAATGCTCTCAAAACTCACAATTACAACAGTACTTTGCTTGGATTTCTGGGTAAGTTGCATTCTACTTTCCCTTTTCGGGATGTAGTTTTCTCCTTCATACATGGACCGCTAAAAATTTCCAAGCACATATGGCAATTAATGAATTCTTTGGTTTATAATGAGAATCTCCTGGTTGGAGTTCTAAATATGTATTCCATTAAAAACACATTATTCCAAGTTTGGAGGGTTTATTTCCAAGTGGAAGATTGTGTATTAGTGAATCTTTTCCTTGAGGAAGAATGTTTGTTGTCTGAATGGATGTCTTCCCATCCGTTTCCAGGTGGATCTGAAGGATTATTTGCACAAAAGACTCTTGAAATTACGGATGATATTCTCGCAACTTATAAAAATCAAGGTATTTATAAGCAAGAGTAATCTTACACTAAGATATCCATTTTCCAAATAGATGCAATGAACTTGTGATTGCTTTAATCCTTTCAAGGTGGTTATGATTTGTTGGGAAGGACAAAAGATCAAATAAGAACAACAGAGCAGGTCAATGCTTCCCTAGCTACATGCAAAGCTTTGAAGTTGGACAGCCTTGTAATTATTGGAGGTATCTATCTATCTATCTATCTGTCTGTCTTTCCTCGTACTCCTCTATCCTCTTCCTCTATCGTCCTCCTCCTCTCTAACAGGAAACTTGGGTATGTTTTACAGGGGTAACATCAAACACAGATGCTGCACAGCTTGCTGAAACTTTTGCTGAAGCAAAATGCCCAACGAAGGTATTTTGGGTTTGTGAATGTTCACTTTGATAAAATTGACATCCTATATTGCATGTTGTTTGTCAGTCATTTTTCTACATGAATACATGTTTTGATCATTAAGAATTTTTTTGTATATAACAGCGAAAGGAACTTTACAACCTCCATCTTACTTCTTTCTTCATTGAACTATACCATGGCAATTGATTGGTTTGGAATCTGCAGGTGGTTGGTGTTCCTGTTACATTGAATGGAGATCTCAAGAACCAGTTTGTTGAAGCAAATGTTGGCTTTGATACTATCTGTAAGGTGTGCCATCATGAAGTTTTGATCGATTACATGCGATTATTTTAAGATTACATATTGCTAAATGGGGTTGGAATATTAATATAAGTATCCTATTCCCCCATCTTATATAGGTTAATTCTCAGCTCATTAGCAACGTCTGTACTGATGCCCTCTCAGCAGAAAAGGTAATTTACTTGCACACAGTCCATGCTTTGTACATCTTATGTTACGTATTCTGAGGTGCTTGTAGGCTGTAGCAATGATGAATGATGACTAATCAGTAGCCGCGTTTTAAATGTAATTTAGAATGAGTTTGAGTGCCCCATCTGCTCTAACCCTCCCCAACTGTCTTGCCTATTGTATTTTTTTTGTTGGAGGTTATCTTCTTGTCTTCACCAATATCAAATTGACTTATTTTCTCCTCAGTATTATTATTTTATCCGACTCATGGGACGAAAGGCATCACATGTTGCTTTGGAATGCACTTTACAGTCGCATCCAAACATGGTTTGCTTCCTTATCTTCTATAATTTTGATTGGTATTAGTGTTGGGAAGATGCTACTCTTATGCTTCTTAGCTAATAAACTTTGATACGTTTTCATTGCAGGTTATTCTAGGTGAGGAGGTTGCTGCATCAAAACTTACCCTTTTTGACCTGACAAAACAACTGTGTGATGCAGTGCAAGCCCGGGCAGAACAAGGTGAAAAATTCCTATATTGATATTGCCCTGGTATTTATTACTCTATTATTATCACTTAACAGAATCTATTGTGAACAGACAAGTACCATGGTGTGATCCTACTACCAGAGGGGCTTATTGAAAGCATTCCTGAAGTTTATGCTCTCTTGCAGGTAAAATCACCTCACTGCTATCGCATAAGTTTGTTAATGCTCAACTCTTACCCCATCCTGCATTCGTGCCCTTCTTTTCCTGCAAAAATCAAAGCTTGTAATTTGTCATTGTAGTTCTAGTTAAAACGTTGTGAGAATTTATTAGTTTGGCTAGTCGTTTTGTATTTAACATCTCACTCCTTCCAGGAAATTCATGGTTTAATCCGGAAAGGCGTCTCAGTCGATAACATTTCCTCTCAACTGTCACCTTGGGCATCTGCCTTGTTTGAATTTTTGCCTCCCTTCATTAGGAAACAGGTCTATTTTGTCATATTTTCATATTGGTCCATGCATTTTCACTTAACCTGCATGTAAGGGCTCTCATCTGAAGTGCGTATATTGCAGTTGCTCCTCCATCCTGAATCAGATGACTCTGCACAGCTATCCCAGGTATTTGAAACTGCCATCCTTGTGGTGCTATTATAAGGGGGACTCTGCAAATATCGATTAATTGCTTCTTTCTATGCCCTTTTCAGATTGAAACAGAGAAGCTTCTTGCTCATCTTGTGGAAGAAGAAATGAACAAGCGATTGGTAGGATAGAACCCTTCTTTTGACAAGTCACGTTGTGATGCTAACTAAATTGGTTTTCATTCATTTCTTCTATGATAAATCTCATAAAAAATAGCAACCCACTTCCCCCACGCCTTCTCCTGCTCCTTTACTTTAAAACCCATAACCATAGTCCTTATCTTGTTTAAATATTCTCTGCTCCGACTAGTTTTTTTGTAGTCACCCTTTATTTCCATTTACATGTTCTCTTAAATCACCTGATTACTTACAAAAGATATATGTGTTGGATTGTGCTTTCGGCTATCCTTTGCATACTCTGCTCGTGCTCAAAATTCACCCCGACTTTCTGACTATTTGACTGCATTTTACTGATAAAAGCTGGTTATTAAGTGCTGCAAACTTCCAAGCGACGTTAGTTTTTTCAAGAATAAGTATATGAATAACAGAATCATGTTGGAATTTTAATATCAAATCTGATTTTTGTGATAAATGCAATTTATGTGCTTCACATTTAAAATGCCTTTAGAACATGGTTGTTAATTGTCCCTAGTTGCATTTGCTTTGTTTGAAACCAAATATAAGTGATTGTATACAGTTACTGCTCATGTGATGTCGCAAATTATTTACAGCGTTATTGCCGTTCTAACATTCAAATTGATGTTTCTTTGGATAAACAGAAAGAAGGTTCATACAAAGGAAAGAAATTTAATGCTATTTGTCACTTCTTTGGCTATCAAGCTCGGGGATCTTTGCCATCAAAGTTTGATTGTGATTATGCCTATGTGAGTTTTGCTTTGAATTGTTTCACCTCCTTTGCAGCCTGCTTTTCAGTACTATAGTGTAATCCTTTTATATTTGTAAAATAACATTTCAATCTAAAAATAATTTTGTGAAACAATGTTCGTATAGGTTCTTGGACACATAGCTTACCATATTTTGGCAGCTGGTCTTAATGGGTATTTGGCAACTGTAACCAACCTGAAGAATCCTTTGAACAAATGGCGCTGTGGCGCTGCCCCAATAACGGTAGAGTTTGTCTTCCTGTAGGAAACATGCTCGGTACTAAGTTCACATGTTTTAACTTGGAAGGATGAATGTTGTTCATCCTTTTGCCCTATGTGAATTTAAATATTACCGAATACTTGCCTGTTGCCCTTAGTTTTGGTAATTCTTGCACTAACAATGAAATTTTAAGGCTTGGCTTTATTGGTAACTGCAGGCAATGATGACTGTAAAGCGTTTTGGCAGTGGTCCAGGAGCCTCATTCATGGGGAAACCTGCTTTACATCCTTCTACTGTGGATTTGAAAGGCAAAGCATATGAGTATGTTATCTTATCATAATTTCTTAAATGGCTATTTCTCTGTAGATTAATGAAAACCCAAATTTTGGGATGTTTTCTTGTGCTTCTTAATAAGGTTGTTTTTCGCCAGGGGTGGGGGCAAGCGAGGGTTGAGGGTTACTCTTCTCAATGAAATCTTGAAATGTGATTTAGAATCTTTCTCTTACATCATAACTGATACCGGGTTTTGATGCAGGCTGCTGAGTCAAAATGCAACAAAATTTTTGATTGATGATGTTTACAGAAACCCAGGACCCCTTCAGTTTGATGGTCCTGGTGCTGATGCAAAGGCTGTGACTTTGTGTGTTGAAGACCAGGATTACATGGGTCGCATCAAGGAATTGCAAGAATATCTTGACAAGGTGCTGAAAGTTATATATATGCGTGTGTGTGTGTGTGTATTTACTATTGTATCTTGATCTTAACAATGAATCTTTTAAATGTGGCATTGCAAGCATTGGAGCACTCACACTAGTTCATTGAAATTGGTACCTTTGCCTTTTTATATGTTTTTTGGTGTTGGCTGCAATTAGCCAATTACTCTTGAAATACAAAGATAAGAAAACCCCAAGGGTCAATAGGAACATGCTGAATATTGAACATATTTTCATTACTTGGAGAAGAGAGAATTTGAAAGTCACTTTGAGTTGCTAACAGATCTTGTAGTGAACATTACCTTGAGGTCTCTTATCATTAGTAATTTTTGTGGCCCCAGTTCCGAGGATATATTGTTTGCAACTAGTGTTTTGGAAAACACATTAATTTATTTGTTTATTATTGTTATTATTTAAGTTTTATGGGCTTGCTACGTTTTAATCTTTTTTTATTCCAACTAGCCTCTTATGGGACACAGGCACTTGGTTATTTTAGTTACTGTTGAAATTGATTATATAACTTTCCAAGCAAAGAAAATTTTTAGTTCCCCTATTGTTTGGTAATGCCTTGTTTTGTACAAGTGTACTAGTTTTAGCATATGTTTGTATTTGTCAATGAATAAAAAAGGAAGAATTAGACGAGCACTGGGTGAACTATATTTTGCATACGCAAATGGCTTTTTGCCAATTGATGTTGTAATTGTTTTGAGGTAAGTGCCATGTTTTGCTGGAGAGGTTTATCTCCTTCCTCATATTATCCTAATCTATATTTGGGTGATGTAAGATGTAAGTTTTTGTTTTCTCATGTATCCACTTTTCCTTTTATATAATTTCCAGGTGCGAACTATTGTGAAACCGGGGTGTTCGCAGGATGTCCTGAGAGCAGCTTTAAGTGCCATGGCTGCTGTGACAAACATTCTCTCTGTGATGTCCTCCCGTGCAAACAGCGGGCTGTAGAAGTAGAAATTTGTCAGTCATATTCCTCTGGAAATTTTGTTATGCCTGCTCATATTACCGGAAGTTTAAATTCCTCTTTTTTGTGTTTTTTTTTATTTATATCCCAACTTCTTTAGGTGCAGAACAGTTATATTGAACAATAAACCTCGTCCTTGTTTTATTTCTTAATGTCAAATAATTACAAGACGACTATGCTTGAGGTTTTTTTTTTTCAAGTTGTTGTTGGATATGGTTTTGACGTCCAATATGGAGTTTTCAATGATATGTTAAAAGCCTGATTTGATTCTTGCAAGAATTCTTAGTAGGTAGATTGAAATGTATGAGAATATTGCAAGACAAAAAAGTTAACGACAGGGAATGATATTGTACAGAAGACGTTGCTCAATGGAACCAAAATTTTGTGATAAATGGCATTGTTTTTAAGGGATTGCCAGCCAGGTGACATCTTTTGGCTACGATGATAATTGTTTTTAAAAAGAGATTTGATATTTTTATAAGTAAATTTGGTGTTTATACAAGTTCATCTCTCAATGAAATGGTTGCAGAGAAACTTTGAAAGTATCAAATTTAAAATGTCTCTTTTAAAAAATGAGATAGATTAGGTGTTTGCCATTAACTAACTACATTAACCAGAGGTGGCAAATGAGTTGGTTAATTTAATGGGTAATGAGGTGGCAAATGAGTTAGTTAATTTAATGGGGTAATGGAAATTTTTTTACTAATATACACGTGTTCAAGTAAATGTTACTAGTGTCCTACATTTTTATGGAGTGTACTTAGAAGTCGTGTACCAAGTCAAGTCAATGTTAAGTAGTACAGTGATATTTTCCTTGTTGAGCCGTTGAGGAGAGCACCTTCTGTATATCTATCTTTCATGTATGTTACGTATGTACGTCTGATTTCAAGAAAAAGAAAAGAAGCCAGGACAGGAGGAGGAAGAATAACTAGGCACAATAAACGTGGCTCCTCTCCTCAGTTTTGTCTTTGCTCCATGGCCTGCCGTCTCGGTTCGAATGAACTAATTATTGGAATAATAAAAGAAAAGAATAATAATAATATATGTACTAGTACTAGTTTATAATCGATAAGATCCATCAGCGACCTTGGGCTTTTGCTTCTTTACTTTTCTATAATGGAGTATAAAATAGAGACGGTCTCCAAAGTAGACTGTTGTTAACACTGTGCTCTGTTTGACCAACAATCTGCGCTTGGATCGGTGATCAAACGGTGTATCCATCCTTTTCAGGTAGGTTTCGTCTCCCATTTTCAGTTCTTGCATGAATTTATTATATACATCCCTCCTCATTCTGTGCCTTCTGTCAAACAAAGTGAGAACCACCCAACCCAAAGTGCATCACTTGTCTTTCCACAATATAATATATAGGTCGTCACTATTTTCTATCTTTAATCTTCCTTTATATAAATTATTTGGGACTTGTTACTGCTCATATCCAAATTAATTGTCTACTCCTTTGAATCTTGATTATTTGGGACTTGTTACTGCTCATATCCAAATCCGGTCTGTAGATAATTTTATTTTGCTTTAGGTGTACTAGTTGTTGATACACGCAGGGATAAAATTCATTGGAGAAATGGAGAATGAGAAAACTTATAAAGCTCATATCATGGTGCTAGCATATCATGGACAAGGTCACATAAATCCGATGGTCCAATTTTCTAAACGTCTTGCTTCTAAAGGAATGAAAATCACCGTAACCACCACACTCCAATACCAAGGCCATGAAAAAGGCATCTAGCTCACTTATATTTGAATCCGTATATGATGACGCCACTGAAGGTGGAGTGGGAGCACCTGGAGGATTACAGGGATTTCTTGACAGGTTTGAAGCTATCGGCTCAAGAAACTTAGCTCAACTCATCAAGAAACAAGAAAACTCTGGATACCCTATTAAGTGCCTCGTTTATGATGCTAACATACATTGGGCTTCAAATATAGCCAAGCAGTTTGCGATACCTGGGGCTGCTTTTTTTACGCAATCATGTGCTGCTATTGCTAGCTACTACCCAATGCATTGTGATTTATCAGACAAGTCTCTGCCATTCCCTGCTTTTTCCATGCCTGGATTGCCACCGCCTAAGCTTCCATATCTTCCATCACTTGGCGCTGTTACAGGACAGCACTCCCCAATAATCCGTTTCATATGCAAGCAATTCGACAATATAGAGAATGCAGAGTGGGTCCTTTTCAACTCCTTTGATAAATTAGAAGAAGAGGTAAGTCGAATGCTTCATTACTTTTCATGAAATATGAGAATAAAATGATGGGCCAATCCTGTATCACTTTTCATTTACTTTTTCCTTTGACTTGTATAAAACTACTTTTGTTGTCGAAAGATTGTTGAGCAGATATTACTTTTCTAGCTAATGTCCCTAGAATGAAATCTTGAATTGATTTCAGTTGGCTTGAAGAAACAAATAACATTCAATTCTCTGTGTATGAATTTGCCAAAACTCTAAGAGGGTGGTTTTCTTAGCCCCAGCTTCATCTAACTTGACCTGCTTTGTGACCAATGTGATCAAGTATATTTTAACTTTTTCTACTTTTCCTTTTGATGCTTAAACTTTGGTAGAATAATGTTGTAATTATATTCAAATATTTGAGCAAAACATTCGAAGTTAATTTTCTATGTATAGGTGGTGAAGTGGATGTCAAATCTGTGGACAGTGAGGAATATTGGACCGACTGTGCCATCTGTGTACCTGGACAATCGAGTGGAAAATGACAATGATTACGGTTTCAATCTTTTTAAGCCAAGCACTGAGGCTTGCATGCAGTGGCTCAACACTAAAGAGACTGGGTCAGTTGTGTACATATCGTTTGGTAGTGCTGCTAGTTTGAGTGCAGAACAGATGGCAGAAATGGCCAAGGCCCTAAAACAAAGCAGACACAGTTTCTTATGGGCGGTGAAACCAACCGAGATCAAGCTCCCAACTAATTTTGTTGAGGAGACTTCAGAAAAGGGACTGGTAGTGGCTTGGTGCCCACAGTTGGAGGTGTTAGCCCATCATGCAGTGGGTTGCTTCATATCGCACTGCGGATGGAATTCTACTGTAGAGGCAATAAGCTTTGGGGTGCCTGTAGTGGCAATGCCACAGTTTCTAGACCAAATGACAAATGCTTATTTTGTGGAAAAAGTTTGGGGAATTGGAATCCAACCAAAGGAAAACGAAGAAAATGTTACAAGTGCTGAAGAGATTGGGAGATGCATCAATGGGGTCATGAATGGAAAGGAGATTAAAAAGAAAGCTAAGCAGTGGAAGGAGTTGGCTAAGGAGGCAATAGATGAAAATGGAAGTTCAGATAAGTCTATTGATGAAATTATTTCTCGGATTCTGGAACTCTAATTTCCGGTGTTCGAGTCCACAAACTGAATGACCGACTATCTATCTATCATGTTCAACTATGTGTTTGCAATAATTATTTTGGTAATTTGATGTTGTGGTGATACTTGATATTGTTCAAGGTTAAAGCTGGTTTTCATGTTTGCTGCTGCTGCCAGAAAAATTATTGGATATAACAGTGATGCATTACTACTACTGTCATCATTCTTTGAATATGTTCATAAGCTGAGGACTTGTGTCAATTCATAGTAGGCATTGCTCAATTTTATAGTTTGAATCCCTCAAAAGATTGAATTACCACTTTAAGGAGAGGACCAAACGGAGAAGAGGAAATGAATGACTTCCTATCAATTAGGATGAACCATAAATGAGTGAGAGAGGAAAAACTATCAAGTATTTTATAAATAAACTGTCCAAATTTATGCTCAACTATATTTCTTATAACAATTTTTTTATCCTGTATATGTCTCATGATGTCAAATGATAGATAATATCATAAGGATTTCTAACCAAGTTTCAATAACGTATTATTAGGTAATTTAGGTTTACTCCATTTGTTTCAAACAATAAATTCAATAAGATTTTTAGTTTTGTTTGAAAATAAATAATTAAAAATATTATTGCAAAAATAAGTGTAAAAGTGAGTATTTCATTTTTTTAAAAAACTAAATCATTCCTTTATTATTATTATTATTATTATTATAAATAGTCTTATTATTTTGAAGCAGCACTAGTACAGTGTAACTTTATACATTGAGCACAAACTACAAAGACTATTCCACTTGAGACGAGGCCCTCAAAATATAAAACAACTTTTTGGGTCATGATTTTCAAGAATTTTGCACTGTTTCAGGCACCACGGAACCTTTTACTACTAAACCTGGAACAGATGTGTACAAAAAAGAAGGGTCAATTTTTGGCCCATCCCGCCTCTCTTTCTGTAACACAAATCCGGAAGAAAAACGATAAATTTCACTTCACTTGAGGACATGAGGTTTTAACATTTTCTCACTTAATCACATGTAAACATCTAAAATTTTGAAGTGAAATGAAAAAATAATTTTCGTGTTAAGCCCGTGACTTTAAATCGTTAAAGGCATATTTATCTTTCGTATATAAATTAAAAAAAACATAAATGAGACTCAACTGTGTCATGGGACCTAAGGTTTGGAGAGTGTGAAATTAGGCGATTTCTTGGCCATTTTAGGTTTTCATCAAATTTTCTTCAAATTTGAGTGAATTGCAAAATGATTTAGATTGCTCTTGGGGTTTTAGACTCGATTCAGCTTGGAGCTAATGAGTAGTTGGTACAAAGGGTTTTTTTTTTTCATCCTATGTCGAGCTCAAAACCTACCAGAACTAACATCAAAAACAAATCAGCCCCAAGAAAGTTATCCAAGGGCATATTAGTTTCACCAAAAAAGTAGGAATGGGGGGATTAAGGTTTTGATTTTGCCTCGGGTCTTTTATGACTTTTAATAGTTTAGTGTTGTCTAAATGTTAACCGTTGCTACATTTGGTATTTTTGATATGTTTGCTATTTTTAGGTATAATTTGATATGACCAGATAAGTAGTTTTGGTACAGTTTCATATGGTCATTAGTATTGGAAACTGATATTTTCAAACATTAAAATGATATTTTCACATGAGTCTCTCACGTGGAGTTGAGACCCACTCACTATTCGTTTTTATATGAAAATATAAGTTCCCATAGTATTTTGGGTACAGTTTAATATGGTCAAATATTTGGATATAATCAGTCTTATAGTACAGTTGGGTATTGTGACCAAACTTTTGGTTAATTGAATGAAGTTCCATGTTTTTGTTGTCAATGGTATCTTTTTTAATTTTAAAAATTGGATGTTGTTGTTTATTTTCCCTAGTCAATTCTTTATCATGTTCACTTGTGCACAAGTTGAAAATTAAAAGATGTAAAATAACAGAAAATGGGATTCCATTGTAGAGCTTTTTTCACAAAACAAGCTAACACAAAACGTATGACTGTATCAGCACTTGGATCACACAGTACTTAACGATCGTAGAATAATGACTTAGATCAAAAAAGTAATAACTTAACGATCGTTGTGACGCCCCCAAAATAGGTATACATCACCCATTTTGAGTTGTCAATACATGGTACAGAAACAACTACAACTTTATTATTACAATAGTAAAACTGTGAGTTTGAATACAAATATTATCCTCTAGACAATATTTATACCCAAATAAATCCTCATCACATTTATTGATACATTATTTTACAAAAATGGTGAAGACTACTAAACAACTCTCTCTATAACCATCATTCCATACTCCGACTCGTACTCGCTACATTCTCTCCTCCTGAGAAGAAAAATAGAACAAAAAAGAAAAGGGTGAGCTCAACTAATTTCAAATAAAGAATATTATGACTAAGATAATATACAACAAATTATCGTTAGTCTTCAACAGGGAAAAATCTAATAGAATACAATAGACAACAAGTTTTAAATCAATATTCGCAATGAAATAATAATTCATTAGAAGAGTTAAGTAGAGAATGCAAACTATTATCTTCTATGTATGAATTTAAAGTTCATCGCTCATCTTTTATCCCTATAACATCAATTAATATATATCCGAATCAAATATTCATCTTTGCACTACTGAGCCAAAGATATTCATCATTGGTCATGTTCATCTAAACACTGCTCATCTTTGCACACTACGGCCAAAGATATTCATCAAAAATCATTCATCTTTGCACTACTGTGCCAAAGATATTCAATTATATCATCATTTAGGGTGAGGATGATGAAAAATATTTTTTTTTAAAACGAATCCGGTGAAACAAAATGACAAGGATTAAGGATTAAGGATTTGTACTTTGTTTTATCCACGCGTCAAAAATACCTCAAAAATAATCATAGTGGTGTAAAATTCAAGAATGATCAAAACATGGATACAATCAAAGCTAGTATCAACAATAGATATTTAGATTTAAAAGAAAAAAAAATTCGATGAATAGTATCGTATTCGTGAATAAAGGTCGATATCGTGAATAAGACCAGATCACGTGAACAAAGAATCTCGACACCAAAAGTTCTAAATTTGATAAAACTTCAGATCAATATTTCAAAGATAATGATATTTAAGAAATAATATCATTACGAAAAAATAATATCCTTTACCTCGAAAAGACAAGATTTAGTTAAAACAACAGGATATAAAGTATGACTTGAACTTGCACCGTATAGCAATACTCAAAGTATACTCAAAATACTCACAAGAATACATTTCGATAATATATAGAGAGAAAACTTCAGCTTAGTGTGATTTTCAATTCTAACCTAAGACCCTATTTATAGGAAAATGCTTAGAATACCAAAAAGTAGAAAATTTAATAAATTAATAATATATATATATATTTTCCAACGCACACTTAATTTGCCCAACATCAGCCACCAACCAGCCCACTACACAAGACTAACAACAAAAAAATATTTTTCTAATTTAAAATAATTTAAACTTTCAAAAATCAATTATTTAGGTAGATTGAACTTCAATAATTCACAATAAATAGCCCTTTTATCAGAAAATTCTAATCCCATGAGTTTTTATAGGAAATTCAATTCTCTACAACTTTGCGAGAAGAAAGTTTTTCCAAATTCCAAATGTAAATTGACCGAAATCCATAAATGACGATTTTACAAGCTATAATCAAATTTGGTCAAGAAATGGGGTCCAACCGACATGTTTAACATGTTTTAAATATTTATTGCAACAAAAATACTCTTTTCCTCAGATACTCATATATCACACATTCATTGTAAAATATCACCATTATTATATTATTAAAAATATAATAATATATTTAAATGAATTATTTTATCGTAAGGGAAAAAGATAAAATTTTGATTTTCAACAATTGTCACATTAAAATTTTCTCCATCTATATCCACATAAAATTAATATTTTCCTCATCATATGAATCAATAATTAATTATTCACAAATAATATACAGTAATCACAATATTGACAACTGCGTGAGCCTCTGCAGGAAAGGGGGCTTTCAATAAAAATTTTCCTTCTTGGCAAGCAATTAGGTGATCAAACCTCTCCTTAGACGTAACTTTCTAGACATTGCCAATAATGTTATCCAATAATATTATTCAGATAATATGAATTATTGCTTCGATAATAAAAAATAATTGTGTAGTGACAATTATTGAAACAACAAGAATATAAAATATCAACACAAAGAATTATTGAATCAATAAAATAAAATCTTGAAGCAAAGTAATTATCGTAACAATTAATGAGTAGTGCCTTCTTCACGTAAGAATCAATAATTGGTGCAATACCAGGTAATCATCGTGTGTTTTAACCAATTTAGTATTTTAACAGATTAATTGTAATAACTACGCCGTTATTTTTAAACAACTTATATTTGTCGTTTTCTTCATCCAATCGCTTTCAGTTATGGGGCCACACACATGGTCGCTACCGTCGCATTTAATATTCCCCACAAGATTTAATATTCCACGACCAAACGAATATTCCGAGACAACAATGAATATTTTATAACCACTTTGCTTATTTTGAAATATTTGCGTATTTTACCCATAACTATCCACATTAATCAAATCAACCCTTACTATTTCAAAATAATAAATAGAGGAAAATAAATTTCATTAATAATAAGTTGGGGTCTTACAACCTCCCTCCTTATGAAATTTCGTCCCTCGAAATTGACGTGACGATACTGTGTGTTTCAAAAGGTGAGGATACCTCGCTTTCATTTCCGCTTTCCAATTCCCTGTGTCATCTCTCTATAAAGCATGATTCCTACACAAAACTTTAACTTGTGGTATAACCTTTGTGCGTAGGACATGCTCTTTCCTATCCAAGATCTTGACAGGTACCTCTTCGTACGTTAAGTCTTCGGCTATCTCGTCCGATTCTAACTCTATAACATGGTTCGGGTCTTTCACATATTTCTTAAATATGATATGTGAAACACATTATGAACACGAGACATACTCGGAGGTAACGCGAGTCTATAGGCTACATTTCCTACTCGGTCAAGAATTTGAAATGGACCAATAAATCGTGGATTGAGCTTTCCTCTCTTCCCAAATCTTGTAACTCCCTTCCATGGAGCAACTCGCAACAATACATGATCCCCTATACTAAATTCCACGTTCTTTCGATGAAGATCCGCATAACTCTTTTGTCGATCTTGTGCCGTTTGTATACGTTGTCGAATCATTTGGATCTTTTCCATAGTCATACGTACCAACTCGGGTCCCAACAATATTGCTTCACCCACCCGTCCCAACATACTGGACAGCGACATTTTCGTCCATATAATGTGTGACGCCCCCAAAATAGGTCCATTCCATCCAACCCATTCTGAGTCGCCAAATACATGGTACAGAAATAACTACAACTCTATTATTACAACATATAAACTGTGAGTTTAAATACAGATATTGCCATCTAGACAATATCCACACGCAAATAAATCTCCATCATAATTATTGATACATTATTTTACAAAAATGGTGAGGACTACTAAACAACTCTCTCTAGAACCTTTATTCCATACCCGACTAAGACTTTCGCTACATTCTCGCCTCCCGAGAAAAAAAAAATGGAACAAAAAAGAAAAGGGTGAGCTCAACTAGCCCATTAAAGAATATTATGACTAAGATAATATACAATAAATTATCGTTAGTCTCCAACAGGAAAAAATCTAAGAGAATACAATAGACAACCAGTTTTAAATCAACAACTGCAGCTGAAACAACAATTCATTAGAAGAGTTAAGTAGAGAATGCAAACTACTATCTTCTATATATGAATTTAAAAGTTCATCGTTGATATTTTATCCCTGTAACATCAATCAATATATATCTAGAATCAAATATTCATCTTTGCACTCTGGTGCCAAAGATATTCATCGATTGGTCATGTTCATCTAAACACTGCTCATCTTTTGCACTACGGGCCAAAGATATTAATCGATCAATCATGTTCATCTCAACACTGCTCATCTTTGCACTACGGCCAAAGATATTCATCAAGAAATCATTCATCTTTGCAACTATAGGCCAAAGATATTCAAATAATATCATCATTTAGATGAGAGGATGATGAAAAATATTTTAAAGGAAACAAATCCTGTGAAACAAAAGAACAAATATTAAGGATTCGTATTTTAAACAATCTAAGTTCAAAAATACTTCATAAGTAATCAGAGTTGGGTAAAATTCAAGAATGATCAAAACATGGATACAATCAAAGCTAGTATCCAGAATAGATATTTTGGACAAAAAGAAGAAATTTCATTTTTCGGTGAATAGTGCCATATTCGTGAATAAGGCCGATACGTGAATAAGAACTCGACACCAAAAGATAGAAATTTCACAAAAAATATCATCACGCTTCGTGAATAGTACTCATGAATAGTAACTTCGTGAATAAGAAGCTCTCATGAATAGTAATCTCGAGCATGAAAAAGTTCCAAATTTGATAAAACGCTCCAACCAATATTTTGGCATAATGATATTGAAGAAATAATATCATATTTAAAAAATAATATCCCTTTACCTCGAAAGACAATACTTTAGTTGAAACACCTGATATAAAGCATTATGAACTTGAACTTGCATAGTATAGCAATACTCAAAGTATACTCAAAATACTCACAAGAATACGCTCGATAATATAGAGAGAAAACTTGAGTTTCGGTGTGATTTTCAATTCTAACCCAAGACCCTATTTATAAAAAAATGCTTAGAACACCAAAGTAGAAAATTTAATAAATTAATATTATATATTTTCCAAAACCTCATACGCACACTTGGCAACTGAATTCAGCTCATACACATGTTAAATGAGGCCACCTAAACATTCCAAAAACGTTTTCCTATTTTAAATATTTTAAACTTCCAAAAATCAATTATTTCAGAGCTTCGGAACTTCAATAATTCATAATAAATAGCCCTTTTATCAGAAAATTCGAATCTCGAGACTTTTTATAGGAAATTCAATTCTCTACAACTTTGCAGAAGAAAGTTTTTTCAAATTCCAAATGTAAATTGATGAAATCCATAAGCAAGCGATTTTACTGTGCTATAATCAAATTTCGATTAATAATTGTGTCCACCAACACACAAAATATGTGTTAAACATTTAATGCCACAAAATACTCTTCCTCCTCATATACTCATATATCCCACATTCATTATAAAAATATCACCAATTAATATATTATTAAAATAATATATTTAAATGAATTATTTAATCGAGAAAAAGATAAAATATTAATTTTCAACAATTGTCACATTAAAATTTTCTCCATCTATATCCACATAAAATCAATATTTTCCTCATCATATAAATCAATAATTAATTACTCACAAATAATATTACAGAATCACAAGATCTTGGCAACCATGCCGCTCCTCAGAAAGAGGGCTTTCCAATAAGGATCTCTCCTTACTGGCGCGCAATTAGGTGACCAAACCTCTCCTTAGACAAAACTTTCTAGACATTGCCAATAATGTTATCCAATAATATTATTCAGATAATATGAATTATTGCTTCGATAATGAAAAAATATCGCAGAAGTGACAATTATTGAAACAACGGTAATATAAAATATCATGCAAAGCAATTATTGAGTCAATAAAATAAAATATCGAGCGGTAATTATTGTACTCAATTATTGAGTAGTGCCTTTCACGTAAGAATCAATAATTGGTGCAATACGATATGCTTCTTGTTCAACAACGCCGATTAGTGTGTTTTAACCATGGGTATTCCAACAAGATTAATGTGTGAATAACTACGCCGTTATTTATAAACAACTTATATTTGTCGCTTTTTTCTTCATCCAATCGTTTTCCGTTATGGGGCCCATTAAAGATCATACTTGGTCAGCACGAATATTCTCCGACAAGATTTAATATTCCACGACCAACGAATATTCCCCGACAATAATGAATATTTTATAACCACTTGCTTATTCGAAATATTTGCGTATTTTACCCATAAATATCCACATTAATCAAATCAACCCTTACTATTTTAAAATAATAAATAGAGAAAAATAAATTTTATTTATTAATAATTTGGGGTCTTACATAATGCTTCAAATGGAGCCACACCTATACTTGTCTGATAACTGTTGTTGTAGGAGAATTTCACCAATGGTAAGTACTTATCCCAACTGCCCTTGAAGTCTAGGACACAGAGTCTTAATAGATCTTCAAGAGTTTGAATAGTCCTCTCTGATTGTCCGTCCGTTTGAGGATGGTATGCCGAATTGAATCAGAACTGCACTCCATAGCTTTTTGCAAGCTAACCCAAAATCTTGAAGTGAATCTTGGGTCACGATCTGAAACTATGGATACTAGTATGCCATGCAACCTCACAATCTCATTTACGTACATTTGAGCAAGACGTTCAAGGGAATAAGTCTCCCGTATCGGCAAGAAATGAGCAGACTTGGTTAATCTATCAACAATAACCCAAATAGTATTGATGCCTTGAGAAACCGTAGGAAGACCCGTAACGAAATCCATGGTAATGTGTTCCCACTTCCATTTCGGAATCTCAAGTGGTTGCAACGGACCCATAGGTACTAGATGCTCCGCCTTTACACGTTGACAAGTTAAACACATTGAGATAAACTTTGTAATCTCTCTCTTCATATTGTTCCACCAAAATGTATGTCGAAGATCACGATACATTTTGGTACTTCCAGGATGGATTGCAAATGGTGTATTGTGTGCCTCCATCATGATCTTGTACTTCAATTCAGAGTCGTTAGGAACACAAAGTCTGGAGTGGACTTGAAGTATTCCTTCATCATCGATTCTCGCTTCCGGAATAGCACCTTCTTGTACTTTCTTCTTCATAATCATCATTTCCGAATTCGTTGGCTCGAGCAACTTTAACTTTCTCAATTAAAGTTGGTTCTATACGTAAACTTGACATCATTGCATGAGTCCCCGAGTCTTGAATTCTATTCTCATCTTTTGTAAATCACACAAAATGGGCCTTTGTGTTAACAACATCGCACTGCTCCTCGCGTATGATCTTTCTACTCAACGCGTCGCCTACCACGTCGCTTTTCTAAGATGGTATTGAATAGTGTGGTCGTAATCTTTCAATAGCTCAAGCCAACGTCGCCGCCAAGATATTGAGTTCTTTTTTGAGTGAAGAAATATTTGCGGCTTTTATGGTCCGAATATATCTCCACTTTCTCCCCAGTATAGATAGTGCTTCCAGATCTTTAACAAGAAAACGATATGGCCGCTAACTCTAGATCATGAGTAGGATAATTCCTCTCATATTCTTTAAGTTGTCGCGAGGCATAGGCTATGACTTTCCCACGTTGCATGAGAACACATCCTAACCCTTTGCTCCGAAGCATCGTTAGTAGATAACAAATCCATCCGAACCAGATGGTATTGTTAAGACAGTGCCGAAATAAGTCTCTCTTAAGCTCTTGGAAACTCTTCTCGCATTCCTCGCTCCAAACGAATTTTGTATCCTTCCGAGTCAACTGAGTTAATCTGAGTAGCGATTCTAGAAAACCCTTCCACGAATCTCGATAATAACCAACCTAAGCCCGTAAAGCTACGATTTGATCCGCCGTCTTGGTTGCTCCTAACTTTGTATTGCTTCAATCTTCACGGGTCAACAGATACTCCATGTTTTGACACTGACGTGCCCGTGAAATGCTACTTCCTCAAGCCGTAACTCGCATTTCTTTAACTTGGCATATAACTTGTTTTCACGAAGCCTTTGGAGTACCAAACTTCAAATAGTGCTCATGATCTTCACGACTTTTGGAATATATGAGGATGTCATCAATAAAGACAACAACAAACCGATCCAAATATTCCTTGAATACTCGGTTCATCATATCCATGAAAAGCGCAGGAGCATTAGTCAATCCAAAAGACATGACTAGAATTCATAATGCCCGCATCGAAGTTCTAAAGGCGTCTTTGGAATATCCTCGATTCTAATCTTCATTGATGATATCCGTAAGCTAAGATCGATTTTTGAAAAGAATTGTGTTCCTTGCAATCGGTCAAACAGTCATCAATACGAGGTAGCGGATACCTATTCTTGATAGTGACATGGTTCAATTCCCGATAATCAATACAAAGTCGATACTCCCGTCTTTCTTCTTTACAAATAAAATAGGAGCACCCCAAGGAGATGTACTAGACGAATGAAACCGATGTCCAACAACTCACGTAGTTGGGCCTTTAACTCTGAAGTTCAATAGAGCCATTCGATATGGGGTTTTAGAAATGGGCTTTGTACCGAGTTCAAGGTCAATAAAGAATTCAACTTCACGTTCGGGGGTAGGCCGGAAATCTACTGAAATACGTCAGAAAGTCAATAACAACAGAATATTATTCAAATTTAACGTGTCTTTATTCAAATCCATAACATGGGCTAAGAAAGCTTGACATCCGTTTTTTAATAAACGAATAGCTTTATGATTAGATATGATGATGATTGATTTTAATGGTTTAGTTGCTTAAATTCGAACAACGGGTTGGTTAGAATATGAAAACTAACAACCTTACGAAAACAATCAATTTTGGCATGATGAGTAGTTAACCAATCAATCCCTAAAATCACATCAAAAGCAAGTATCTTTAAAAGAGATAAGGTCAAGGTAAGGTGATGGTGCCAACTTGAATTAAACTAGATTTATAAACAAGTGGATGTGATGAAAGTTCCTCCTAACTGGAGTTTCCACAGATAGTCAAAGTCTAATTTTTCCGAGTCAAATTTAAACGTTGAGCACAAGTAGAGAGAGATAAATGAATGGGTATCACCCAGATCTAGTAAAGTATAAACTTCACAAGAATTTTTGATTAGCTTACAGCGTGATCACCTCGTTTGGGTTCCTCGCGATTTTGACCGACCACAACAAACGCTTCTTCCGGGAACCATTGACTTTGACTTTTCCGGGACAATCTTTTGAGTCACCGTCCTCATGAACTAGGTTTCGCTTATCGCATAATCCCGAGCGATATGTCCTTCCTTTCCATAATTATAGCATACCTTGAACTGTTGCAGGCGGTTTGTCGATATGTCCTCTTTTCCGCATTTGAAGATACTGACCGGTGGTCGTTCCCTCCTCGAACTAGTTGTTCTTTGGTGCTACCATTTTCACATTATCGTTGTTGAATCTCCTTTTTAAAATCTCCTCCCGATTCGCTTTTTCTATTCTCATGGCCATGATTACCACTCAGAGTGGTTACCATTTTGTCCGTCTTTTTCTTTCTCCATTTGGTTATCGTTGTTTTGTTGACCGTCATCTCGGTATGATCCTCGTTTGTGGTCCCTCAACAATAGCATTTTGTTATCTCGCCTAATAATTGAGCCCTGCTTACAACATTTGAATAGAGAGAAAATTTATGAGAAATGAGATATCGACGTATCTTAGGGTTTCAAACCTCTAAGAAACATCCGCATCATACATTCCTCATTCTCCACCAAATGAGGTGCAAACTCGATAACTCTACAAACTTTGCCTCGCATCGAGACACCGCCATGTTGTTTTGCTCTAATCGATGAACTCCACTTCCTTCATATGACGTAACACTTTCGTGAAAGTATTTGTCATTAAATAGTTCTCAAACGCCTCCCAAGACATCTTTGGGTGCTATTTGGATGGGTACGCTTCACCGACTCCCACCAAGAGTCCGCTTCGCCACTTTAACATAAAGGTGGCGAATGGAACCTTCGTTTCTCCGCATCCCAAGACATCGAATATCTTGGTAATTTGCTTGACCCATGTTTCCGCCATGATCGGATTTGGCTTTCCTTAAATTCGTGGTCCCAACTCTTTGAATCGCTTGCATTTGTGACAACCCGTGAATTGCTATCATTTCCTCCCAGTATTTTGAACACGAGTCTCCTCGTCGATTTTGCATGAACCGCAAAAAGCTTATAAACATCCCCTCGCTCATCATCTCGCTTCGATTGGTATTGTTTCGGGAGGAACATTGCCACTGTTGCACGCTTTTCCTCGTTGGTGAAGACTGGCGCTCTACACGGCCTCATTTACTCCATCATCGTTATATTCCAAATCGACATTCTCAAATCGTCATAAAATAAGGGTTAATTAAGGAAATCAATATATCACATAATATCCCTATATTGTGACGCCCACAAAATAGGTATACATCACCCATTCTGAGTTGTCAATACATGGTACAGAAACAACTACAACTTTATTATTACAACAGTAAAACTGTGAGTTTAAATACAAATATTATCTTCTAGACAATATCTATACTCAAATAAATCCTCATCACATTTATTGATAAATTATTTTACAAAATGGTGAGGACTACTAAACAACTCTCTCAGAACCTTCATTCCATACCCCGACTTGCATCGCTATATTCTCGCCTCCCGAGAAGAAAAATGGAACAAAAAAGGAAAAGGGTGAGCTCAACTAGCCCAAGAAGAATATTATGACTAAGATAATATACAACAAATTATCATTAGTCTTCAACAGGAAAAATCTAATAGAATACAATAGACAACAAGTTTTAAATCAATATTCGCAATGAAATAATAATTCATTAGAAGAGTTAAGTAGAGAATGCAAACTACTATCTTCTATGTATGAATTTAAAAGTTCATCGCTCTATCTTTTATCCTCGTAACATCAATCAATATATATCTAGAATCAAATATTCATCTTTGCACTATGTGCCAAAGATATTCATCGATTGGTCATGTTCATCTAAACACCTATTCATCTTTGCACCACGGCCAAAGATATTCATCGAAATCATTCATCTTTTGCACTACAGCCAAAGATATTCAATAATATCATCATTTAAGACCGAGGTTGATGAAAAATATATTTTAAAGAAACGAATCCGGTGAAACAAAATGACAAAGATTAAGGATAAAGGATTCAGTATTTTGTTTTATCCATGTCCAAAAATACCTCAAAAATAATCATAGTGGTGTAAAATTCAAGAATGATCAAAACATGGATACAATCAAAGCTAGTATCCACAATAGATATTTTGGACCTAAAAGAAAAATTTTCATTTTTCGATGAATAAAAGGTCAGATTCGTGAATAAGATCAGATAACGTGAATAAGGCAGATACGTGAATAAGAACTCCAACACCAAAAGTTCTAAATTTGATAAAAACTTCAGATCAATATTTCAAAGATAAAGATATTGAAGAAATAATATCATTACGAAAAAAATATCCCTTACTTGAAAAGATCAATCTTCTAATTTAAAACCAGGATATAAAGGCTATGACTTGAACTTGCACCGTATAGCAATACTCAAAATACTCACAAGAATACGCTCGATAATATAGAGAGAAAATTTCATTTCGATGTGATTTTCAATTCTATCCCAAGACCCTATTTATAGGAAAATGCTTTAGAAACAAAGTTAGTAAAATTTAATAAAATATTAATATATATATATATATATAATCTGACGCACACCTTTGAAATCAAAATCAAAGAATTGAACACATGCCTCACACATACAAAAAACATTTTTTGTAAAAAAAATATTTAAAACTTCAAAAATTAATTATTTTGGAGCTTCAGAACTTCAATAATTCATAATAAATAGCTTTTTGTCAGAAAATTCGAATCTCATAACTTTATATAGGAAATTCAATTCTCTACAACTTTGCATAAGAAAGTTTTTCCAAATTCCAAAGCAGAAATTGACCGAAATCCATAAACAAAGCGATTTTACAAGTTTATAATCAAATTTCGACCAAGAAATGGGGTCCACCGACATGTTTAACATGTTTTAAATATTTATTGCAACAAAAATACTCTTTCTCCTCAGATACTCATATATCACACATTCATTGTAAAAATATCACCATTATTATATTATTAAAAATATAATAATATATTTAAATGAATTATTTTATCGTAAAAGATAAAATTTTGATTTTCAACAATTGTCACATTAAAAATTTTCTCCATCTATATCCATATAAAATTAATATTTTCCTCATCATATGAATCAATAATTAATTATTCACAAATAATATTACGTAATCACAATATTGACAACTGTGCGCCTCAGGAAAGAGGGGGCTTTCAATAAAAAAATTTCCTTACTCTGGCTACAAGCAATTAGGTGACCAAACCTCTCCTTGATGTAACTTTCTAGACATTGCCAATAATGTTATCCAATAATATTATTCAGATAATATGAATTATTGCTTCGATAATAAAAAATAATGTGTAGAAGGACAATTATTGAAACAACAAGATTATAAAAATCAACACAAAGAATTATTGAATCAATAAAATAAAATCTTCGAGCAAGAATTACCGTAAAAATTAATGAGTAGTGCCTTCTTACGTAAGAATCAATAATTGGTGGAATACCGTGTAATGCACATCGTGTTTTAACCACCGAAGTATTTTAACAATATTAATCTGTGAATAACTACGCCGTTATTTTTAAACAACTTATATTTGTCGCTTTTTTTCCTCCAATCGCTTTCAGTTATGGGCCCACATTGGTCGCTAGTCGCCGCATTTAATATTCCCCGACAGCATTTAATATTCCACGACCAAACGGATATTCCCAAACAATAATGAATACTTTATAACCACTTGCTTATTTTGAAATATTTGTGTATTTTACCCATAACTATCCATATTAATCAAATCAACCCTTACTATTTCAAAATAATAATTAGAGGAAATTAATTTAATTAATAATAAGTTGAGGTCTTACATATATACTGACCAACTAACAAATAAGCTTAGTAGGGACACTTTAGCGAAGGATTTACTCGTCTCTCCCTCCTAGTCCTATTCCCGATCTTCGCTGGAGATCATATCCCTAAGCTCGATACCAACCGCGACGCCCAAAAAATAGGTATACATCACCCATTATGAGTTGTCAATACATGGTACAGAAACAACTACAACTTTATTATTACAATAGTAAAACTGTGAGTTTGAATACAAATATTATCTTCTAGACAATATTTATACCCAAATAAATCCTCATCATATTTATTGATACATTATTTTACAAAAATGGTGAAGACTACTAAACAACTCTCTCTATAACCATCATTCCATACTCCAACTCGTACTCACTACATTCTCTCCTCCTGAGAAGAAAAATAGAACAAAAAAGAAAAGGGTGAGCTCAACTAGCCCAGTAAAGAATATTATGACTAAGATAATATACAACAAATTATCGTTAGTCTTCAACAGGGAAAAATCTAATAGAATACAATAGACAACAAGTTTTAAATCAATATTCGCAGCGGAAATAATAATTCATTAGAAGAGTTAAGTAGAGAATGCAAACTATTATCTTCTATGTATGAATTTAAAGTTCATCGTCTATCTTTTATCCCTATAACATCAATTAATATATATCTGGAATCAAATATTCATCTTTGCTTATTCTGAGGTGCCAAAGATATTCATCGATTGGTCATGTTCATCTAAACACTGCTCATCTTTGCACTACTGGCCAAAGATATTCATCAAAAATCATTCATCTTTGCACTACTGTGCCAAAGATATTCAATTATATCATCATTTAGGACCGAGGATGATGAAAAATATTTTTTTAAAAAACGAATCCAATTGAAACAAAATGACAAGGATTAAGGATTAAGGATTTGTACTTTGTTTTATCCACGTCAAAAATACCTCAAAAATAATCATAGTGGTGTAAAATTCAAGAATGATCAAAACATGGATACAATCAAAGCTAGTATCAACAATAGATATTTTATTTAAAGAAAAAAAATTCACGATGAATAAGTATCGTATTCGTGAATAAAGGTCGTATCGTGAATAAGACCAGTATCGTGAGCAAAGAATCTCAAACACCAAAAGTTCTAAATTTGATAAAAACTTGAGATCAATATTTCAAAGATAATGATATTTAAGAAATAATATCATTACGAAAAAATAATATCCTTTACCTCGAAAGATGAGACTTCTAAATAAACAACAGGATATAAAAGTATGACTTGAACTTGCACCGTATAGCAATACTCAAAGTATACTCAAAATACTCACAAGAATACGCTCGATAATATAGAGAGAGAAAACTTCAGTTTCTAGTGTGATTTTCAATTCTAACCTAAGCACCCTATTTATAGGAAAATGCTTAGAATACCAAAGTAGAAAATTTAATAAATTAATAATATATATATATATTTTTCCAACGCACACTTAATTTGCCCAACATCAGCCACCAACCAGCCCACTACACAAGACTAACAACAAAAAAAATATTTTTCTAATTTAAAATAATTTAAACTTCCAAAAATCAATTATTTCAGAGATTCGGAACTTCAATAATTCACAATAAATAGCCCTTTTATCAGAAAATTCTAATCTCACGAGTTTTTATAGGAAATTCAATTCTCTACAACTTTGCAGAAGAAAGTTTTTCCAAATTCCAAACAGAAATTGACCGAAATCCATAAACAGGCGATTTTACAAGCTATAATCAAATTTCAGTCAAGAAATGGGGTCCACCGACATGTTTAACATGTTTTAAATATTTATTGCAACAAAAATACTCTTTCTCCTCGTATACTCATATATCACACATTCATTGTAAAAATATCACCATTATTATATTATTAAAAATATAATAATATATTTAAATGAATTATTTTATCAGAAAAAGATAAAATTTTGATTTTCAACAATTGTCACATTAAAAAATTTCTCCATCTATATCCACATAAAATTAATATTTTCCTCATCATATGAATCAATAATTAATTATTCACAAATAATATTACAGAATCACAATATTGACAACCAGGCAGTTCCTAGGAAAGAGGGGGGCTTTCCAATAAGAATTTCTCCTTCTTGTGGCAAGCAATTAGGTGACCAAACCTCTCCTTAGGCGTAACTTTCTAGACATTGCCAATAATGTTATCCAATAATATTATTCAGATAATATGAATTATTGTTTCGATAATGAAAAATAATCGTGAAGGACAATTATTGAAACAACAAAGAATATAAAATATCAACACAAAGAATTATTGAATCAATAAAATAAAATCTTTGACTAATAATTATCGTAACAATTATTGAGTAGTGTCTTCACGTAAGAATCAATAATGGTGCAATACTGCTGCTCTACGTGTTTTAACCAAGAGTATTTTAACAGTATTAACGGTAACAACTATGCCGTTATTTTTAAACAACTTATATTTGTCGTTTTCTTCATCCAATCGCTTTTCATTATGGGGCCCATACATCATGCTACCGTCGCATTTAATATTCCCACAAGCGATCTTAATATTCCACGACCAAACTAATATTCCCGACAACAATGAATATTTTATAACCACTTGCTTATTTTGAAATATTTGCGTATTTTACCCATAACTATCCACATTAATCAAATCAACCCTTACTATTTCAAAATAATAAATAGAGAAAAATAAATTTCATTAATAATAAGTTGAGGTCTTACAATCGTAGAGTCATGACTTAAATAATAAAGTAATGACTTAACTATTGTAGAGTAATAATTTTAATCATAGTCATTACATAGATCGTATAGTTTAGAGTAACTTCATCCTTTACCATAACATAACTACTCTACTATCGTAGAGCTACTCTACTATTGTAACTTATTTATTTTTATTTTTTTAAAAAATTATAAACTCTAATATTTTATTTTTAATATTTAAATAAATATATTTAACAAAAATCATTTAGGGAAAATAGAGTTAAATTTTAAAAAGGTCAAGATTTGTCAAAAAAATAAATTAATCAACGTAGAGTGAATTCTCATATCGTAAAATGATTTAACTCTACACTTCTACATTGAAGACTAATATCATAAAGTTAAGTCACACTACGTTGCCCTTTAAACCATGTGAAAAATTCTACGAATGAGATATTGTCTTTATAGAAACGAATGTGCACTTGATTATGGTCTCATGCACTTAATATAAACATATCAGTAATCATGCCCATATTATGCACTAAATATTACTAAACATTTAGAAAGTATAACAGACTTAAGAAGCTTCTTTTATGTTGGACTAATTGATGAACATAATGATTGAATTTCATTTCATAAACATTATAATCACAATTTACAAGTTTACAAATAGTATACCCCATGTAATAAATTTTTTTATCTTCATACAATAGCTTAATAGCAATAAGACAATATTTTAATTTTTATGTGTAGAAAATCACAAGTGGCATATCCAGGTAATGAAAAAAAAATTATCTTAATACAATAGGTTAATAGTTCAACCAACTACAAATAAAACAACATTTCAATTTTTGCATATAGAATAAACTTCCCCATATGATTTTGGCACAAACAACTCTGTTTTATATAAAACTATAGTCCCAACTCCCACTACTCAAGCTTAACTTTCTCTAACCACAAACCCTACGCCAAAGTAACTAGTTATTTTCAGAGATGCATCGCAATTCAATTTCAAGATGTCCCAAGCAATAAAACTACTATAGTTGAAGAAATTGGGGAATGCAATTTAGGTCCTTTTTATTTTCTCTCATTGTGTTCATCAGTGCCAGTCAGTGTCCCACTTGAGATTGTTGTAGAAAGCAAACAACATGCCCAAAAGTCACAGTCATCGCATACAAAATACAACTTACCTTTCGATGGTTTATTCGAGTCGATAATTCTTATATACACGTCTAAATACCTTAAGTATGTAGCGAAAGTGACCATTATTTGCTTGACAAAAACATGACTCTTAATTCATATAAACAGGAGAAAGATGAGATGAAATATTTTAACAAACACCCTGTGAGCAACTTTTAAATTAAATAACAACAATAAATTTATGAAAATAAAATAAAGTTAGAGAAGAAATTTATTGATCTACATACTTTATTTGTGAATATGATGAATTAATATTCTTAATCAAAGTTAGAAAAAAAACTACAAATATTTTAAATAGTAGAAAAGAACGACTAAAGGTGGACAAATATAAAAAATATATATTTTATAATCAATATATATGGTGGGCTCATATTTAACAATTTCTAACCTTATTTAACCGTTACAATCATGCATTTATCTGTTACAATTATGAGAGCAGATCCTTTGTCTTCAAATTCTCTGTCCTCCTTGTGTCCCCTACTTAAATTTTGACACATGTCATTTTATTTAATTTTAAAATTAATTAGTGTTAAGTAAGAGACTTGTGTGTCAAAATTTAAGTGGATGGACAGAGAGTTTGAGGACAGAGGATCTGCTCTCTACAATTATTAAAAGAAAAATGTAATTTTTTCATTTTATTTTAAAATCTCATGTGTTTAAGTGTTACTTTCTAGACGAGGTGGTGAAGCGGTAAAATAGTAAAATCTTGTGTAATGAAGGGAAATTTACCCGAAGAAAAAAGGGTCAAGTTCAGATGATCACTTGGGGTTTGGGCGGTTTCCTACTTAATCACCTGTAGTCAGTAAAGCTACATTTAAACTCCTGATTTTTTGAGTTAAAGTGAAAAACTGCTTTCTGTCATAACTACGTTAATTAAGTTGGATAAAGACTTAATTACCCTCCATTTTCATATCAGATCTTTAACCTTAATTTTACTTGAAAGAAACAAGCAGGATATATATCTTCATATGAAGCAATCAAACTAATACACTGGAGATCTAGATTGAACACATTTACCTTTATAAAACTTCAAATATCTTCAACTCAGTTTCAGTGAGTGTAATCAAATAGATACCCCAAAATACCTCAATCCTAAGTCTACCATGAAAGATGCATTTCATCCAAAACCACTACGTCAAGATTTCGAAACTTAAAATTCAAAACTCCAACCCAAACTAGTTCTTCTCTTTTCTCATATTGTGATCATAATCAGACAATCATCAGGAAACACCAATTACGCATACATTGTGAATTTGCTAACAAGGGATTGTCCGGTGAACCCAATTTTATCCAAACAAGACTAATAACTAATTAGTTTTAAATCACATAATTTTAAATTTATACAATAAGAATTAGAAATAGAAGAGAACTCTTACTAATCAAAAAGGGTATTACTAGGTCTCTATTATCATACATGCCTCAAAAAATTAAAACAAATCCAATTGCCCATTTGTTCTCCAATCAAGCCTCAAAATCCAAAGGCCCCAAATTCTTTGGAAGGTCTTGATGAATCCAAGCCGGAGGGTTGACGACGTTCGAGGGAACCAAACCGGAACCCATTTGAACACCCCAAATGAGTTCACTCACGGAGTTAAACCCAATGACCCACCTGGCGACATTGGTGGAGACTCGATGCGTCGGCGGCGAGGCCGGTGGAAAGACAAAGTCAAGTAGAGGCGACCCAAACGAAGGCTTACCCAAGAGCGAGTCGATCCCGAAGTCGACTCGGTGAACAATCGTAGGACTTCATCCATAAACCCCCGAGATGCTTTGGTGCTTACTTGGTGGCGGGAGGCGAAGGCTGAGTCAAGCGTGTGGGCGAAAAAATAAACTTTTCGGCGACAAAGAAAGAAAAAGAACAGAGCAAGTTGAACGATTTTTAATTGCGGTGGAGAGAAAAGATCCTTTTCCACCCAATGTAATCACTCTTCCATTGTTACCGCTCTTCATCTTCAATCTCGATTAGAAATTCCTTCTTGTTCCTGTAATTGTTCTTCTAGATTCAATTAGAAATCACTCTTCCATTGCTCGGGTTTTGGGTTGTAAATTAGGGGAGTAGTAGATGATTTTTTTAAGTCTTTATATCTGAAAATCGGTGATATTTTTGTAGTTCTAAATTGGGTTTGCATTAATGAATGGGATGAACTGAATGGGAAGAAGAAATGGAGAAAGAGGTGAAATGGGTAGAATAAAATGATAAAAGCCAAGAGGGGTATTTCAGATATTTAACAGTTTTTTTTTACTGTTTCACGCGCTTTTGGCGTCTGACATATACGCACAATTAAGTTGGATGAAAAATGTAACATTTTCACTTTAAGTCAATAAGTCAGGAATTTAAATGTTGTTTTACTAACTACAGATAGTTAAGTGAAAATCCGGCCAAACTCCAACTGGTCTAACCAAGAAAAAAAAGAAAAAATAATGTCTTTGAAAACTCTCAACCCCCAAATTCGTGCTTCTCTTTCTATCATTTTTAAAGAAAAGTCCAAAAACTTGCCATATAAAACCCCCGTGCTTTCATTATTCTTCACTGCATTCCGGTAGTGCTTTCGGTGCAGCCAAGAAAGTTCCACTCTCATTTCCCGACGGAGGAGGTGTATCTGCTCTGCGGTTAGCCTTTCTCTTTCTCTCTCCACTTTTTTTGGGTGCCTTTAACTTCCATATAATTTTTTCCCCTGAAATTATGTGCACACACCTCACAATACACCTTAACCTTCAAAAGAAGGGAAAGAAAGAAAGAAAATTGAATTGTAGTACTGCTGTTTAACTGGTAAGAATGGATTTTGAACCCTTAAATTTAGAAAATGAGGTGATGGAATTTGATATGGATTCTTGTGAAGAAGAAGACACTGGTCTTGACTTAGAACAGCCTAATGATGATACCTATGATGATTATGATGATGATTTAGTAGATAATTCTACAGGGGGTCACAATTTCTCGTCTTCTTCGAGAGGGGACCCTAATATTGACCCCTATGAGGGCATGAAATTTGACTCTGAACAGGCTGCCCGCATTTTTTACAATTCGTACGCACGCCGTATTGGGTTTAGTACTCGAGCCAGTGTTTACCAGAGGTCCCGCCGTGATGGTTCAATCATATGCCGCCAAGTTGTGTGTTCAAGGGAGGGATTTCGCCGTGGGGGTGGTGAAAACAAGTCCAAGCGCCAGCGAACTGTTACTAGGGTGGGTTGCAAGGCCCAATTAACTGTCAAGAAGCAGAATTCTGGAAAATGGGTCGTCACCAAGCTTATTAAAGAACATAATCATGAGCTCGTTCCCCCAGATAAGGTACACTGCCTCAGGTCGCACAGGCACGTATCTGGTCCTGCCCGGAGCTTGATTGATACGCTTCAAGCAGCTGGGATGGGACCGAGTGGTGTGATGTCTGTATTAATTAAAGAGTCTGGTGGAATTAACAATGTTGGTTTCACAAAAGTTGATTGCCAGAATTATATGAGCAGCAGCAGGCAAAGGACTCTCGGGAGTGGGGGTCACTGTGTTTTTGATTACCTGAAGCAAATGCAAGCTGTGGACCCTAGTTTCTTTTATGCTGTTCAAGGAGATTGTGAAAACACATCAGGCAATGTTTTCTGGGCTGATGCAAACTCTAGATTGAATTATAACTACTTTGGAGACACAGTTAAGTTTGATACAACATATAGGACTAACCGCTATAGGGTCCCCTTTGCCCCATTTACAGGCATGAACCATCACGGACAACCTGTATTGTTTGGCTGTGCATTACTCCTCAATGAGTCAGAATCCTCGTTTGTTTGGCTATTTCAGACTTGGCTTGCTGCTATGTCCGGTCATCATCCCATCAGTATAACAACAGATCAGGATAGGATCATAAGGTCAGCTGTTGCACAGATTTTTCCAGGAACCCGTCACCGTTTCTGTAAGTGGACCATATTTAGAGAAGCCCAGGAGAAACTGTCCCATGTATATCACTCAAGCCCCACTTTTGTAACAGAATTCCAGAAGTGCATCAATTTGACGGAAACAATTGAGGAGTTTGAATCATGTTGGGAGACTCTTTTTGTGAAATATAATCTTGAAGGTAATGAATGGCTTCAGTCAATGTACAATGTACGACAACAATGGGTGCCAGTTTATCTCCGTGATTCATTTTTTGGCGAGATGTCTATAACCCAGTCAAGTGATAGTATGAACTCATTCTTCGATGGATACATAAATGCAACAACTAATATCAATGTCCTAATCAAGCAGTATGAGAAAGCCATTGCCAGTCGATATGAAAAGGAAGTTAAGGTAGATTATGATACCATAAATAATTCACCAGTTTTAAAAACACCATCTCCTATGGAGAAACAAGCTGCTTCCGTTTATACAAGGAAAATATTCTTGAAATTTCAAGAGGAGTTAGTTGAGACTCTTGCTAATCCTGCAACTGTAATTGATGATACGGGGTTGGAAATTATGTATCGGGTGGCAAAGTTTGGGGAAGACCACAAGGCACACTTTATAAGGTTAAGTGTTTTTGGAAAGAAAGCTAGTTGTAGCTGCCAGATGTTTGAGTTTTCGGGTGTTCTTTGTAGGCACATCTTAGCTGTTTTCAGAGTGACAAATGTTCTTACACTTCCATCTCATTATATCTTGAGACGGTGGACAAGAAATGCCAAAAGTGGGAATTCGTTGGATGAGCAGAATCTTGGGCTGCCTAGTTATTATCAAGAATCCTCTACTGCTTGCTATGACAATCTAAGCCGAGAAGCCATCAAATATGTAGTAGAAGGGGCAGATTCGGTAGAGGTTTATAATGTAGCAATAAGTGCTCTGCGTGAGGCTGCAAAGAAGGTTGTTGCTGCAAAGCAGAATTTTCAAGGAGTCATAAGGAGCTCTGTGGTCAACAGAAGTGATCAGGAAATAAACATAAGTGAAGATCAGATTGGTCAGCTTCAATCTTCTTCAGTGGTTAGTTTATTTCTCATTACACTTTTCTGCTTTCTATTGCTCGAACAATTATTTGCTCTTAAGTTCTATGTACATGTTGCAATTCTTGTATTTCTTTTTTTATTTTACATTATCAAAAGAGTGTTCACTTTATGAATTTGTGCAAGAAGTAGGCTTTTTTATTTAGTATAAAACTTCTAATGTGCTATGTTTTTTTGAGTGTGATTTCACACTGGATGCCTTCCTTTTTCTCCTTTAAGAGTATCAGAGAGAATGAGCGTGGTCTATGTATTTCTAAAGTTACAAGTACTGTTCTGAAATAATTTGTGGTGTTCATTTACATAGGTTCAACCCACTATTTTTTTTCATTATTTCTTGTGTATTTTTGTTAATCACCATTTGATTTATTCCTTTTACAATTTTTATATCTAATAAATTATGAATTCGACAAGTTGTCACCAGTTACTTTTATATGGCTCCATCCTTATATAAATCTGTTAACATGATAAGCTAATCAACTTATGATATCCTTCTCTTTGCTCTTGGAAGCGATCCTACATGTAACATAATAACCAGATTTGGATTGGCCATCAACCTTGGCAAGGGCACCGCTAACTAGTTAAATGGTTGAACTTTTTAATTATGAAATATAAGTCGTATTCACAATTTAGATTATCAAAATAAAAATAATGGGAAGACAAGAAATGAGATATATGCTTTATTCCCTTTAGTGAGTTTTATCTTGATCTTCAGTATGTTTCTCTAGGTGTGTTTCATTATGCACATGTTCTCCTTGGAGTGTGACACAAGTACTGAACTTTGAAATTGGCAAGGTAATTTTGCCACTAAATAGGTCGACTAAGAATCTCAAAAATAAATCATAATTGAAAATTAGTGCTAGGTTCATTCAATCAATCTTCCGTTCTACCTGCATGGATATCTGGTGCTGGATAGGTTGGAAAATTACACTGTTGCAAGGCCCAGTGCATGCTAAAGGCCCTTCCAGGCGGCTGACAAAAGAAGCAAGATGGTATTTCTTTTTTTTTTTCCTTTATAGCATTGCGGGTGGCAGAACATGACATTTGTTGATTGTGAAAATGGCCTTGAGGAATAAACTCATGGTTGCTAGTTCCAGTCTTCATACATGGAGCCAAAATAATCTATTTAAAAAAATGATATTTTTTGTGATCTTCCCTTTTCTTGCTCTTTTCATACGTGGCCATAACACCAGTCAATTTTAGCAAAACCAAGTGTGTTATCTTTTAACTTTAATATATGTATAGTTTCTTTAAGAAGATCTGTAGCAAGATGCTTTCCGTACTTTAGGCTGTATTGTGACTAGTTTCCTTTTCACCTTATAAAACTGCTATTGTGGGGTTCAAGCCTGGAGAGGATTTCACCAAAGTAGGCAGAATACATTAAAATGTTCTATTGTTTACTTGGGCTATGTTTGTTTGCAAATAACATGCTTGGGATTGGACTATTTCTCTTAATTTAACACTACTTCGGACTATTTTATCCTATGATGAGGTATTAATAGTCAAAGATATAGCCATATAGACTATTTTTTGTCATTCCTAAAGCTATTTATGAGGGAATATATAATCTCGTGAAATTAATAGTCCTCTTATTTTAAGCTATCAAATGGTTTTATGGGACTAATAGTCCCACATCGATGGACTAATAATTCATCGTCAAAGGATTAAATAGTTCAAAGTAGTGTTAAATTAAGACAAATAGTTCGATCTCAAGCGTACTTTTTTCAAACAAACATAGTCTTGAAGTACTAATGATTGGTGAATGAAGCCCTAGAGCATCTTTAAGTAAATATCTCTTTGTTTTTGTTTGTCCCTGGCATTGTACTTTATGGGCTACACAACCAAATATGAAGCTATTTTGAGGCATACACCTCTTTCATTGTTCAGTTAAAAGCTTGACTTGACTACATTTAACTTCCGTGCTGTGAAGGATAGAGTTCTTTTAGTCCTGGTAGGACTTTGACTACTATTATGACACAAAAATTACTCTACTGGCAAACCAATAAAAGCAGAAAGAACAGAAAACAGAGAAAAGCACAAGAATTAAGTGGTTGGGTTTTGGCCTACATTGACGGGCGAGAAAGGAATTAATTCACTATATTGAAACTGAGTACTACACAAAACCGTGAAGAACACTCCTAACTTAGAGAACGTCCTCTCAACCTGAGGTCCAAAATTACAACTAATGTCTCACAAAAACTCGTTATCCTAATCTAAAGTATGCATCAATATATATATACATAATGGAGTAGATCCATACAGGCTGGGTGAATTCCGTCAAAGACCTAAAGAATCTTCAAGTTGGGTCTTGAATTGGATCTGGTCCATCTGGACATGGGTTTCTAGACATACACACAACAACTACCATAATCATCATCTCTACAATTCTATCATTTGAAGATTTTTGGTAGTTGGTACTCTTTGCTCTAATTTTAGCGTCAGTTGTACTTGTAATACGAAATCTCAACTTTAGCTTACAATATTACTTGTAATTTCCTTAAAGGGATTAGGGATATGCAAGAGAGTATGTCAAGTCTGTCTCTCTTTCTGGTTGTTTGTGCATCTAGTTTTGTGACTATTCTTTTAAGTCTTTACTGATACACTTTGCCACTGCTTTCCCATTTGTAGAATCAGGACAAGAAGATACAGGAATTGACTGCTGAGTTGGAGAATGCAAGTCAGCGTTGTGAAGCATACCGAGCAAATTTGCTAGCGGTTTTAAAAGATATGGAAGAACAGAAGCTGAAAATATCAGTGAAAGTTCAAAATGTGAGGCTCAATTGTAGAGGTTGAATTGGAGAGGCCATTTTGTCTGTACACTACCCAGTAGCTTCATGGAAGATACAGGGGCTATGCAACATTAACGGCTTCCCCTTTGCCTTCGAGTGTTGCATATGTTACTTTAGTTGCTAGTTTAAGATGAAAGTGTAGAATAGTTGCACCATATGCAGAATTGTAGTTTATCAAAATGGATGGAGAATTGACTTGGAAAGTATACCCTTTGAGTTTCTTCAGTAGCTCCATCTGTATTTACTATTTACACTATACTATTGATAATATTGTGCTTCATGAGTCAATATGTAAATACCCTATTGTCTATTCAGCAATTCTTTTATATGGGAAAAATATTCTACTATATACACCTCAAAAATATATTGGCAAAAAAAAAAAAAGAGTTTTTAAATTAACATTTTGTTTTATGTTTCTGTTTTGCATGTTCTTTCATATTTTTGTGTTACATCCTAGTCCTATCCTAGCATGAAATTGGGATAGAGGTCTGCAAACTTCCATGGCTAGATCAGCACTACAGGGAGGATGGAGCTGAAATTGGGTTGATACTCTCTGTTACACAAAAAGGTTCTATTGTAAATAAATAACTAAAATATTAGTTTCACAAAAGAGTCCTTTTTTTAATAATGATATTATAAAAATTACATAATGTCTTCAAGGATATAAAATTTGAAAGTTGTTGTAATGCAATATGTGGGATTACCTCCTCAGGAGGGAATCTCCCTTGCTTTCTTTTCCTTCCTTCTGCTTTTCCTCTCTTCTCCCGTGATCATACAATCCCCTCTCCCGTAACTCTCTTTCTCCTATATAAAGAAATGTTGCTAAATGAAAATAGATAAGAATTGTCTGAAGAATTTCTCTCTTTTCTCTTGCTTATTATCTCTAAATTTATGCAGCAATTATAAGAGCATATTTATATACTTCGCTAAAGTTTTATAACACGTTATCAGCACGAAGCTCTAACCAACTGAGACGGTAAGGCCTGGCTTTGCCGCCTATTATATTCTTTAACTGTCAAGTTATATTTATGTTTTATTATCCATTTTAAATTATATTATTTACAATGGTACCATGTATCCTTGTTGATCTTACAAGACTTGGTGGGAACTTTTTTACCGCTTATTAATTTGTGAAAATAACCTGTATATGCAGAATACTGCATACCTGGTGAAATTCTTCTGTTATTTCATTCTTTATTATCTTGTTGGAATATCCTGTTTGTGCGGATTACGCATGACCTGGTTCCATTCTTTATTATTCTGTTAGAATATCCTGTCTACGTGGACTACCGTATGCATGGTGAAATTCTTCTGTTATTCCATTATTTATTATTCAGTTGGAATAACATGTCTATGCGAACTACAGCATGTCGGGTGAATATCCATTTGCATTATGCTAATAACATAAATATAAGAATATTTATATTTGCATTTTATCACCACTTGAGGTCGTGACATAGTTTATTTTTCTATATCATACATGCAATTATTTATTATTTTACTAAATAATAATTGTGTTTTAACCCAGAATAGATGGCAAACTTGGCAAAAATAGATTTTTCTATTTTGAAAATATCTGGAGACAACTATTTGGCTTGGGCACTTGATGCAGAATTGCACCTTAGTGCAAATGAGTTAGAAAAGACCATTGAATCAGAAAATACAGCAACTTCAGCACAAAATGCAAAAGTCATAATTTTTCTTCGTCACCATATTGATGAAGGATTAAAGACTGAGTATTTAACAGTCAAAGATCCTTTGTCTTTATGAACACAACTGAAGAAAAGATTTGACCACCAAAAATTGGTTGTTCTCCCTAAATGCCAAATTTGAGTGACTTAATTTAAGGCTACAAAATTACAAATCAATTACGGAATATAGTTCAAATGTTTATAGAATAACCTCTACTTTGACTTTGTGTGGAGATCCAGTTTCTGAAACCCAAATGTTAGAGAAAACACTCTCAACTTTTTATCCCACCAACATGATTCTGTCACAACAATATAGACATAGTAAGTTCACAAAATTCAGTGACTTGTTGTCTATCCTCCTTGTTGTAGAAAAGAATAATGAATTATTGTTAAAAAACCATCAAGTACGGCCAACGGGTGCTACCCTATTGCCAGATATTAACAGCACGTCATTCTAGCAGAATAAACGTGACAAGAGATGGTCATATAATAAGAAGTCTTGGGGACGAAAGAATAAATGAGGTCATCATAACAACAAATTCCAGAACCGCGACAATTCAAGCCACCAGAAGTGGCAAGTGTCTAGGTTGGGTAAAAATAAAGAAAATGCAACACAGATAAAGAACAAACCAGATGTTTGTTTTAGGTGTGGGATGAATGGGCATTGGTGGCAGACAGCAAATGCGCCGAGGCATCTGGTTAATTTATTCTAGGAGTCTCAAAAGAACAAAGTAATGGAGGCAGAAACAAACTTTGTTAATCATCAATTGAATATTGTTGATGTTCCTCCAATGACCAACATTGAGGAAAAGGTTGTTGATATTATTGAACCTTCTGAAAGTATCTTTTGGGATATCGTTTAATTTTTTGTTTTAATTGAACACCCTGCATGTATAATATTATTAGTTTTCATTCTATATGTGGTATGTGTTTCTCATGAATAAAATTATATTTGAAATGTAACTTTTCTTATTTATGTTTTTATATGTGTCAGACCATTTTTAATGGATATGGAGGATATATGTTTAGCAGACAGTGCAACAACTCATACAATCCTTCAAAGTGGGAAATATTTTTCACAACTAATCAAAGCTAAGGGAAATGAAGGAACTATTTCTGGCACATCAAATTTAATCGAGGGATTTGGAAAAGCTAGTTTCATGCTACCAAATGAGACATAAGTTTTTATCAAAAATAAGAAGATTTTTCCTAATAGTGAATTTCCTTGTGCTGTATGTTCTCGAGAAAAATTAATTGTTCGACCATCACCAGTAAAAGTTTATAAAGAAGCCCCAAAATTCCTAGAGAGAATTCAAGAAGACATTTGTGGACCTATTCAACCATTGTCTAGCCCATTTCGATATTTCATGGTTTTAATAGATGCTTCAACCAGATGGTCTCATGTTTGTTTTCTCTCTTCTCGAAATTTTGCCTTCTCAAAACTTCGCTTTCAAATAATCAATTTACGGGCTCGGATTAAGAGATCATCCAATTAAGTCAATTCGACTTGATAACGCAGCTGAATTTTCATCAATGACTTTTAATGATTTTTGTATGACTATTGGAATTTTTATTGAGCATTCTATTCCTCATATTCATACAAAAAATGGTTTAGCTGAATCTTTAATAAAAAAGACTTCAACTAATTGTACGACCATTAATGTTAAGGGCTAACTTACCTACCTCAGTTTGGGGTCATGCAATTCTTCATGCTGCAGCCATCATTCGAGTAAGACCAACGGCTCTTCATAAATTCTCTCCTCTACAGTTAGTTCTTGGACAGATACTCAACATATCACACTTTCGAGTTTTTGGAAGTGCAGTATATGTTCCAATTGCACCTCCATAAAGAACTAAGATGGGAGACCAACGAAGAATAGGTATTTATGTTGGTTTTGATTCTCCTTCTATTATCAGATATCTTAAACCTTTAACTGGAGATATTTTTACTGCACGTTATGTAGATTGTCATTTTGATGAATCTGTATTTCCAACATTAGGAGGAGGGAAAGTTTTAAATAAAAAAACCCTCTGAAATATCATGGAATGCATCAGATTTAAATTTACTTGATCCTCGTACAGGACAATGTGAAATTAAAGTTCAAATAATTATTCATTTACAAAATATTGCAAATCAAATGCCAGAAGCATTTAATGATGCTAGAAAAGTGATAAAGTCACATACACCTGCAGTGAATACTCCAGCAAGGATAGAAATACATATTGAAAAATCAATTTCTAGAGAATTGAGAATCTAAGTCACGCCAGAAGCGTGGAAGACCGATTGGTGAAAAAGACATTGTACCACGAAAATCAAAAGCAAATAAGGGAATCTCAGAAGGAATACCCGCTCCAGAAGTAGCACTTATTCCAAGAGTGGGAATAGCCCCAGTAGAGGTTCAAAATCTCAGTAAAGGGATACGAGATGAACACCAAGAGATCTCAATAAATTATGTACATGATGAGAAAATATGGGATCGAAGCAAAGTCATGTTTGATGACATATTTGCTTTCTCTATAGCATCAGATATTACTTTGATTCCTAACACGGATCCTGAACTACAAAACGTGGAAGAATGTCGGAAAAGAAAAGATTGGCCAAAATGGAAAGATGCTATTCAAACTGAGCTACAATCTCTATTGAAAAGAGAAGTATTTGGACCAGTAGTCCAAACACCACTGGGTGTAATCCCGATTGAAAACAAATGGGTATTTGTACGAAAGCGAAATGAGAAAAATAAAATTGTGAGATACAAAGCCCGACATGTAGCTCAAGAGTTTTCACAAAAACCTAGTATTGATTATCAGGATACATACTCTCCAGTAATGGATGGAGTCACTTTTTGCTTTCTAATAGGTATGACAACCATGGAAGGTTTGGAAACACGTCTGATGGATGTTGTAACAGCATACCTATATGGCTCACTTGACAGTGAGATTTATATGAGAATCCCTGAAGGATTGAAAATGGCTGAATCACAAAGGCTTCTTCACATATATTCAATCAAGTTACAATGCTCATTGTATGGGTTGAAACAGTCTGGTCGTATATGGTATAATCGACTTAGTGATTATTTAATAAAAGATGGTTATATAAATGATCAAGTATGCCCATGTGTTTTTATTAAGAAATCACAAAGTGGATTTTCCATCATTGTTGTATATGTGGATGATTTGAATCTTGTAGGTACTCCTGAAGAACTCACAAGAACTGCTACTTATTTAAAAGATGAATTTGAAATGAAAGATCTTGGAAAGATAAATTTCTGTTTGGGAATACAAGTGGAGCATCTAACATTTGGAATTTTTGTTCATCAATCCACATATGCTGAAAAGATTCTCAGTCATTTTCATATGGATAAAGCTCATCCTTTGACTACCTCGATGGTTGTTCGATCTTTAGAAGTTGATAAAGATCCATTTTGGCCTCTAGAAAGTGGGGAAGAATTTCTTGGACCTAAAGTTCCATACCTAAGTGCAATAGGTGCTCTTATGTATCTTGCAAACTGTACACGACTTGATATTACTTTTGCTATCAACTTGTTAGCAAGATGCAGTTCTTCTTCGACTAAGAGACATTGGGATGAGATCAAACACATTTTGAAATACCTCCGTGAAAGTATAGATCTTGGGTTATTTTATCCAAGAAATTCAACGTCGCAATTGGTTGGATATGCCGATTCAGGATATTTATCAGATCCACATAATAGAAGATCACAAACAGGTTATGTATTTACATATTGTGACACGGCTATATCCTGGAAATCCATAAAGCAAACCATGACAGTTACATCTTTAAATCACTCATAGATTCTCGCCATACATGAAGCGAGCAGAGAGTGTGTTTGGTTGAGATCAATTATTCAGCATATTCAAAAATCATGTGGATTACCATCAATTAAAGACATTCCTACAATTCTGTATGAGGATAATGCTGCATGCATTGCTCAACTTAGAGGAGGGTACATCAAGGGAGATAGAACAAAGCAAATTTCACCTAAATTCTTCTTCACACATGAGCTACAAAAGAAGGGTGATGTAGATGTGCATCAAATTCGATCATGTGATAATCTAGCCGACTTATTCACAAAGTCGCTGCCAAATACAACGTTTGCAAAACTTCGGAAAAGGATTGAAATGTGTCGACTGAAAGACTTGTGACAACATTTCATCAAGAAGTAATGAAATCTTTTTGAGGGGAAGACTGTACTCTTTTTCCTTAGTCATGGTGTTTATCCCGATGGGTTTTTCCTGACAAGGTTTTAATGAGGCAGTCAATTAAGATATTTATGTAAAAGATATGTACTCTTTTTTCCTTCGTTAAATTTTTTTCACTGAATTTTCTTAACAAGGTTTTTAATGAGACATAATCTTCTATCGTAGGTAATCAGAGGAAGTGTTGTAATGCAGCATGTGGGATTACCTCCTCATGAGGGAATCTCCCTTGCTTTCTTTTCCTTCCTTCTCCTTTTCCTCTCTTCTCCCGCGATCATACAATCCCCTCCCCCGTGACTCTCCTTCTCCTATATAAAGGAATGCTGCTGAATGAAAATAGATAAGAATTCTCTGAAGAATTTCTCTCTCTTTTCTCTTGTTTATTCTCTCTAAATTTATGCAGCAATTATAAGAGTATATTTATATACTTCGCTAAAGTAATATAATTTTGGATATTTTCAATAATTTAGCAATATATATACACATTTTAATTTCTCTAGCGAAATAATTTCAGGATAAAGGGACCTTTTGTGACGCCCCCAAAATAGGTATACATCACCCATCTTGAGTCGCCAAATACATTGTACAAAATTCAAATACAAACTAATAATACAGCAGTCATGTAAAATACAACAAAACATATGCTGTGAGTTTAAATACAAATATTGTCTTCTAGACAATATCCATTCTTAAATAGAGTCCTCGTTACATTTATTATCACACTATTTTACAGAATAGTGAGGACTACTAAGACACCATCTCGGACCATCACTCCGCTCCCCGACTAGTCTCCCACGCTCTCATTCATTTCAAGAATAAAACGGTGAAAGAAAGGTGAGCTCAACTAGCCCAAAGAAGAAATATTATGACTAAGATAATGCAAAATAAATTATCATTAGCCTTCAACAATGTTAAACTGATAAAATACAATAAACATCAAGTTTAACTATAGCGGATCAAGCAATCCATTAAAAGAGTCAAGTAGAGAATAAAATCTACTATCTTTTATGATTTAAAAAGTTTTTCATCACTTTTATCGCTGAGACTCAGCTTAATAAATAATCCACATTGTAAAACCCCAAATTATTAATAAATAAAATTTATTTTCCTCTATTTATTATTTTAAAATAGTAAGGGTTGGTTTGATTAATGTGGATAGTTATGGGTAAAATACGCAAATATTTTGAATAAGCAAGTGGTTATAAAATACTCATTGTTGTCGGGAAATATTCGTTTGGTCGTGGAATATTCAGACTTTGTCGGGGAATAGTGTAAATGCGACGCGTAGTGATCTTTGTGGGCCCCATAACGGAAAGCGATTGGATGAAGAAAAGCGACAAATATAAGTTGTTTATAAATATAGCGTAGTTGTTACAGATTATCTTGTTGGAATACCCGGTGGTTAAAACACACTAATACGCGTTGTCAAGCAAAGAAGACACCAGTATTGCACCAATTATTAATTCTTACGTAAGAATGCACTACTCAATAATTGTTACGGTAATTATCATTCGAAAGATTTTATTTTATTGATTCAATAATTGCTGCATTGATATTTTATATTACTGTTGTTTCAATAAATTGTCATTACACAAGATTTTCCATTATCTGAGACAATAATTCATATTATCTGAATAATATTATTGGATAACATTATTGGCAATGTCTAGAAAGTTACATCTAAGGAGAGGTTTGGTCACCTAATTGCGGCGCCAAGTAAGGGAGAGATCCTTATTGAAAAGCCCCTCTTTCGCAGGAACTACACGTTCTCTAAAATCTTGTGATTCTGTAATATTATTTGTGAATAATTAATTATTGGTTTATATGATGAGGAAAATATTGATTTTATGTGGATATAGATGGAGAAAATTTTTAATTTGACAATTGTTGAAAATTAATATTTTATCTTTTTCTGATAAAATAATTCATTTAAATATATTATTTTAATAATATATTAATGGTGATATTTTTACAATGAATGTGGGATATATGAGTATACGAGAAAAAAGAGTATTTTTGTTGCAATAAATATTAAAAACAGGTTTTGTGTGTTGGTGGACACAATTATTGACCGAAATTTGATTATAGCCTGTAAAATCGCCCGTTTGTGGATTTCGGTCAATTTCTGTTTGGAATTTGGAAAAACTTTCTTCTGCAAAGTTGTAGATAATAGAATTTCCTATGGAAAGTCGCGAGTTTTGAATTTTTCTGATAAAAGAACTATTTATTATGAATTATTTAAGTTCTGAAGCTCCGAAATAATTGATTTTTGGAAGTTTTAATTATGTTTTTTAAGAAAAACGTTTTTCAAATGTTGGTGGCCATCTTTAACATGTGCTTGGTGGCTGAAATCAGATTTCAAAGTGGGCGTAGGAATGTGTTTTGTAAATATTAATCTTATATTAAATTTTCTACTTTGGTGTTTTAAGCATTTTTCTATAAATAGGGTGCTTATGTTAGAATTGAAAATCACACCAAAAACTGAAGTTTTCTCTCTCTCTATATTATCGAGCGTATTCTTGTGAGTATTTTGAGTATACTTTGAGTATTGTTATACGGTGCTAGTTCAAGTCATAGCCTATATCAAGGTGTTTCAACTGTAAATCTTGTCTTTTCGAGGTAAGGGATGTTATTTTATTCGAAAATGATATTATTTCTTCAATATCGTTATGCCGAAATATTGGTTGGAAATTTTATCAAATTTGAAACTTTTTATGTTGGGGTTCTTATTCATGAGTTCTTATTCACGAGTTACTTATTCATGAATTACTATTCACGAAATCTTATTCACGAAGCGTGAAGATGTTTTTTGTGAAATTTCTATCTTTTGGTGTCTGAGTTACTTATTCACGTATACGTCACTATTCACGAATACTCAAGACTATTCACCAAAAAATGAAATTTTTCTTTTTTGTCAAAATATCTATTATGGATACTAGCTTTGATTGTATCCATGTTTTGATCATTCTTGAATTTTACTCCTTACGATTACTTATGAAGTATTTTTGAACTTGGATTGTATAAATACTGAATCCTTAATATTTGTTCTTTTGTTTCCTTTGGATTCGTTTCCTTTAAAATATTTTTCATCATCCTCGGTCTTAAATGATGATATTCTTGAATATCTTTGGCCTCGTAGTGCAAAGATGAATGATTTCTTGATGAATATCTTTGGCCCGTAGTGCGAGAGATGAGCAGTGTTGAGATGAACATGACCGATGAATAATATCTTTGATTCAGTAGTGCAAAGATGAGCAGTGTTTAGATGAACATGACTAATCGATGAATATCTTTGGCACGTAAGCGCAGAAAGATGAATATTTGATTCCGGATATATATTGATTGATGTTACAGGATAAAATATTGACGATGAACTTTTAAATTCATATATAGAAGATAGTAGTTTGCATTCTCTACTTAACTCTTCTAATGAATTATTATTTCATTGCGAAGATTGATTTAAAGCTGGTTGTCTATTGTATTCTATTAGATTTTCCCTCATTGGAGACTAACGATAATTTATTGTATATTATCTTAGTCATAATATTCTTCTTCTTTGGGCTAATTGAGCTCACCCTTTTCCTTTTTGTTCCATTTTTCTTTTCAGGAGGCGAGAATTTAGCGAGTACGAATCGGGGTATGGAATGATGGTTATAGAGAGAGTTGTTTAGTAGTCCTCACTATTTTTATAAAATAATGTATAAATAATTGTGATGAGGATTTATTTGGGTATGTATATTATCAGAAGACAATAATTGTATTTAAACTCACAAAGATATATATGTTGTCGTATTTTGCACGACAAATGTATTAATAAAGTTGTAGTTATTTACGTACCATGTATTTGGCGACTCGAGAATGGGTTGGATGGAATGGACCTATTTTGGGGGCCACACACATCATCCCCGCACTACTGCCGAGGATATTCATATAGGTCACGACCACAAATTCCATACCTTCACGGGCCAAGGATATTTGTGTATTCATCAATGGTCATGATCATGCCAACAATCATCCATCAATGCACTACTACCAATGAGGACTTTTACCACATCACTTGTTACATTACGGTCATGATTACACCGAATAATCCACATTTCATAATCATACCAAGTCCATCCATGCTCTACAGCCATAGATGACTTTAAAAAAATATAAACATGAGGATGATGACAATGATATAAGAATTCAATAAAAAAAGTTCAAGAATTAAGTTATTCATGAACTAATAACGTCAAATTGTCAACATGATATCTTTGCTTTGTAGAGTAAAATTCAAGAATGCTCGGGAAGAATATTTCCATGAAAGATCTTTGGATGAAGCTTAAATATCAAGGATATTCCACTAATTTCATGGAGTATATAAGTCAAAATTTTAACCATTTGAGTATAATAACGAATGGAATAACAAAAGAAATCACCATGCATGAGGTACTTCAGATGATATGAGTTATTCCAATGAGAATAAAAATAACGGAACCGGTCGGTGAAAATCACAATCGGCTGGGATGTTCCAAAGCAGAATAATAAAGAATGGAATAACAACAGAAATCACCATGCACGCAGTACTTTGCATAGAGCAAAGTTATTCAATGTAATAATAAATGAGAATAATAAAGATGGAACCGAGTCCGGTGTAAAAACACGAGAGAGGATATTCCAACGAGTAATAATAAAGCGGAACCATGTAGAAGCACAAAGTTACTGAACGAGGATGTTCCAACGGAATAATAAAGACAGAATAATAGAGACGGAACCAGGTCCGGTGTAAAGCACAGACAGGATGTTCCAACGGAATAATAAAGACAGAATAATAGAATAATGTCACCAAGTATAGGGTAGCCCGCGTATACAGGTTATTCCAACAGAACAATAAGAAATGGAATAACAACAGTTCTCTTCATGAATACAAAAGAAATAATATCTCGTACCATAAAAGAAACTGAATATAAGAGTAGGAAAGTAGCAGAATATTTTTCTATAGTTTCTTTATAATTTCGTTTTCTCGAGTTTCAGTGAATTCGTAAGAAATAATGAAGGAATGAGCTTCTATTTATAGAAGAATGGATTGCATAGTAATTAATTCATGAACGGTCCAGATTGATTTACTTTAATCTGACAGTCCATAATTAAAGCAAAATCTTTTAAATAAAAATATTATATATATATAACACATGTTTTCAAATATTTTTATCAATATAATAAATACACCACTTAATTTTTCTCCCCCATAACCAACATCAATCCCCCACCCACCCAATAATCAAATTCACTACACTTTTACACATCACTATCACACTACCACTTTTGCATCATTTTCCACTCACACACCCATCACACACCTATCACTTTCACATATCATTTTCTCCCACCATATACTCAATACATACATATACTTCCATACATATACTCTTCCATTTCCAAAATCATTTCTCCAACACATATGGGCCCCACATGTGGGCCCCACCTTTAAAATTTTCTACCTATTATTTTTGAAAAATGGGTAAATGGAGATCTATAAAATAAGCAGACTTCATAAAAATCACCTTAATAATTTTAACAACATTTATCATCTTTATTACAATTCACAATATTAATCGACCAAGTCGTTTCCAGAATAGAGGGAGCTTTCCAATAAGGATTTCTCCTTATTGGCGTATGATTAGTTGACAAACCTCTCATGGCGTAACTTACAGACATCGTTAATATTGCAATTTATAATATTAATAACTCGACATTTCAATTATTGATTTAATAATATATAAAATATCGACAATAAGTGAATCAAATAACGTGAGATCTTATGCAACAATTACTATAGCAATAATTGAACAAAGCGGGTGACTTCTCACGTAAGCATTAATAATCAATCTGGTGTCTTCTTACGCAACCACGCCAGACATCTTGTACTTTTTACTACCGAAAGTAGTTAAACAAGTGATATCTGTGAACTCACCGATTTAATTTCAATAAAATATTTTTGTCATTTTCTCAATCCGATAATAATTCCGTTGTGGGGTCCACCAATGATTGTGCCGTCGTACGAATATTCCCCGACACAAAGAATATTCCCTGACCAATCGAATATAATACAACAACTTGCATACTTTGCAAAATTTTCAAATACTACCCACAACTATAACATTATCTGAAATCCACACCATAATATTCAAAAAAATATTTTGAGAAATTTAAATCTTTATTTATAAAATCTGGGGTCTCACAATCTCCCCTCCTTATGGAATTTCGCCCTCGAAATTTACGTACGTACTTGGTATGCTGAATAGGTGAGGATACCTTGACTTCATTTCAAATTCTAACTCTTGGGGTATAACCTTTGAGTGTCGAATGTAATCCTTCTTATCCAAGATTTTAACACGTATCTCCTCAAATGTTAAATCATCCGTTATCTCATCCGGTTCTAACTTAATAATGTGGTTCGGGTAGTCCACATATTTATGTAACATCGATACGTTAAGAACACGCGACATACTTGGCGGTAAAACGAGTCTATAAGCCACAGTTCTTACTCGACCGAGGATTTCAAATGAGCCAATTAAATCGAGGGTTGAGATTTTCTCTCTTCAGCAACTCTTGCTTTTAAAATAACACCCTCTTGAACCTTCTTCTTCACATTCATCACCTCCGGGTGTGTAAGCTTGAAATGACTTTTAACTTTATCGATTAAAGTCGATTCTACTCAGATATTCGTTATCTTCATATGGGTCCACAGAGTCTTTAACTCTATCTTCATCATTTGTAAGTTTTCTTAAATGAGTCTTTGTGTTAACAACATCGCACTCAGAACGCATATGAACTTTCTACTCAACACGCCGTACTACCACGTTCGCTTTTCCATGATGATATTGAATAGTAAGATCGTAATCTTCAATAGCTCGAGTCAACGTCTTTGGCGCATGTTACGTTCGTTTTAGTTGAAGAAATATTTTGAGGGTTTAAGAAATGGGTTTTGTACTGGGGTCAATACAAAATTCGATTTCAAGCTCTAGGGATAGGCTAGGAAGTCTTCAAGAATACGTCAGGAAATTTCTTAACGATACCAACTGTGACTTCTATCCCTTAACCTGGATAGCACCTCACAAATGATACCTATCAACTTGCCATCGTCATTCACAACGTCTGCTACAGAAAGTCTGGCTTCGGTGCATTCCACACAAGGAAGTCAACAATGAAAGGATCGGGGCTCTTTACTTATGGCCTGATATGACAGTGATTGACTTTAGTGGTTTGGTTACTTGAATTCGCATAACAGGTTGGTTATGAATATAAAAGCTAACAACCTTACGAAAAGCATGATGAGTAGTTAACCAATTGATTCCTAAAATCACATCAAAGGCAAGTATTTTCAAAGAGATAAGATCAGCAGGTAACGTGAAAATGTCAATTTGAATCAACAAGATTTAAAAATAATAGAGGTAACGAAGGCTCCTACTAACGAAGTTTCAACCAATAAGTCAAAGTCTAACTTCTCTGAGGTCAAATTTAAACATTGAACGCAATCAAGAGAGATAAAATAATGGGTAGAATCCAGGTATCTTATAAGGTATAGACTTCATGAATTTATAATTAACTAACTTTCGTGCTTAACTTCATTCGGGTTACTCGCTTTTTGAGAAGTCACTTAAAAACGCTCTCCACTGCAGACTCTACGGTTTTGATTTTTCCGAAGCGGTCTTTGGTGCCTCCATCCCTATTTGAACTTGTCTTGGTGAACGACAAAATCGTCTGTTAGGTGACATTCTTTCCACAATTATAACATGCTTTGGACGGCATCATGCAGTTTGAACCGATATGTCCCTCCCTCCGCATTTGAAACATATGATAAAGTCGTTCTCCTTCCTTAACAACGGGTCTTCAGATCGATGTCTTTCCATCATTGTTGAATTTCTCTTCTTAAAATGTCCATTCTTATTATTTTGGCCATGATTACCACCCAAGTGGTTACCATTTACAGCATCTTGATTCCTTCACGCTTTATTGTCACCGCTTGATGATCGCTATCCACCGGTATTATCATTTTGCTAAGCTTCGCTCTCTTTTGGTTGGGTTGACTCACTATATCGGCCAAAGAATCGAGCCCTATTAACAACATCCGAATACAAACAAAGTTTATGAGAAATGAGTTATTGGCGTATCTCGGGTTTCAAACCTCTTAAAAACATTAGCGTCATTCTCTCCTCATTATCAACCAAATGGGACCTTAAATCGGGACAACTAAGCAAACTTGGCTTCGCATGCGACACGGCCATGTTGTTTTGTTCCGACTTGATGAACTCTACCTCTTTCATGTGATGAATACTTTCGAAAAAAAGTACTTGTCGTTGAGCAGTTCCTGGAACTTCTCCCAAGACATCTTGAAGCAAAGAAGAGTTAGATGCGTTCTGATTCCCACCAAGAATCGCCTCTACACGCATGACATGAAGGTGACAAAGGGAACCTTTTGCTCCTCGGAGCAACCCAAGACATCAAATATCTTGTTGATCTATTTAATCCACGTTTCCGCCTTAAGTGGTTTTGGCTCTCCAAAGAACTCCGGTGGTCCCAGTTCCTTAAACTGTTTGGCGGTGACCATCCGAGAGTTGCCAGTGTTTTCACCTGTATTTTGGACAGGAGCCGTTCTCGCCTGATGTTGCATGAATTGGATGAAGCCTCAGAACATTCCATCGTTAATCATTTGGTCAGTGTTGTTATTTGCCTGAGGATTGTCGCCTTCCTGATGCACATTATCCTGACTATTGATCTGTGGAGACTCAACGGTCTCATGTGCTCCATTGATGTTCTCAACATTCTCGGATGCCATTTTTAGATACTGCCACAAAACAAGGGTTAATAAACGTATCACATATTATCCCTATACTCTGACCGATCATTTAAATATCAAATAAACTTAGGTAGGTCATACTAGCGAATGAATTCCCCGTCTCTCCCCTCCTAGTTCTTATCTCACATTTCAGCCAGGGATCATATCCCTAAACTTTGATACCAACTGTGACGCCCCCAAAATAGGTATACATCACCCATCTTGAGTCGCCAAATACATGGTACAAAATTCAAATACAAACTAATAATACAGCAGTCGTGTAAAATACAACAAAACATATGCTGTGAGTTTAAATACAAATATTATCTTCTAGACAATATCCATTCTTAAATAGAGTCCTCGTTACATTTATTATCACACTATTTTACAGAATAGTGAGGACTACTAAGACACCATCTCGGACCATCACTCTGGTTCCCGATTAGTCCTGCCACGTTCTCATTTCAAGAAACGGTGAAAGAAAAGGGTGAGCTCAACTAGCCCAAAGAAGAAATATTATGACTAAGATAATGCAAAATAAATTATCATTAGCCTTCAACAATGTTAAACCGATAAAATACAATAGACATCAAGTTTAAGCTGCAATGGATCAACAATCCATTAAAAGAGTCAGTAGAGAATAAAATCTACTATCTTTTATTATTTAAACAGTTTTTCATCACTTTTATCACTGAGACTCAGCTTAATAAATAATCCACATCATCCCTGCACTACAACCAAGGATATTCATAAGGGTCACGACCACAAATTCCATACACTACGGGCCAAGGATATTTGTGTATTCATCAATGGTCATGATCATGCCAACAATTGTCCATCAATGCACTATAGCCAATGAGGACTTTTATCACATCACTTGTTACATTACGGTCATGATTACACCGAATAATCCCTGGTCATAATCATACCAAGTTCATCCATGCTCTACAGGCCATAGATGACTTTAAAAAAAATATAAACATGAGGATGATGACAATGATATAAGAATTCAATAAAACAAGTTCAAGAATTAAGTTATTCATGAACTAATAACGTTCAAATTGTCAACATGATATTGCTTTGTAGAGTAAAATTCAAGAATGCTCAGAAGAATATTTCCATAAAGATATTGGATGAAGCTTAAATATCAAGGATATTCCACTAATTTCATGGAGTATAAGTCAAAATTTTAACCAATTGAGTATAATAACGAATGGAATAACAAAAGAAATCACCATACACGCAAAGATTAAGACAGACACGAGGTTATTCCAACAGAATAATAATAACGGAACCAGTCAGTGAAAATCACACCACATGGGATGTTCCAATGTAATAATAAAGAATGGAATAACAACAGAAATCACCGTACATGCGAGAGAGATATAAAAGTTATTCAACGAGTAATAATAAAGACGGAACCAGTCCGGTGTAAAACACAGATAGGATATTCCAATGAATAATAATAAAGACGAGAATAATAAAAAGCGGAACCAGTCCAACAAAAAGCATGTATGTGATGTTCCAACGGAATAATAAAGCGATGTAATAATAGAGACGAACCAGTCTGCGCAGAAAGCATGCATGACAAGGATGTTCCAACGGAATAATAAAGACAGAATAATAGAAGAATGTCACCAAGTATAGGGTAGCAGCGTATACTGAGTTATTCCAATGTAACAATAAGAAATGGAATAACAATGATTTCTTCATGAATACAAAAGAAATAATACCCTTACCGTAAAAAGCTGAATATAAGAGTAGGAAGAAGCAGAATACTTTTCTATAGTTTTCTATAATTTCTTTTCTAGAGTTTCAGTGAATTCGTAAGAAATAATGAAGGAATGAGCTTCTATTTATAGAAGAATGGATTGCATAGTAATTAATTCATGAACGGTCCAGATTGATTTACTTTAATCTGACGGTCCATAATTAAAGCAAAATCTTTTAAATAAAAATATTATATATATATAACACATGTTTTCAAATTTTTTTATCAATATAATAAATACACCACTTAATTTTTCTCCCCCATAACCAACATCAATCCCCCACCCACCCAATAATCAAATTCACTACACTTTTACACATCACTATCACACTACCACTTTTTCACCATTTTCCACTCACACACCCATCACACACCTATCACTTTCACATATCATTTTCTCTCACCATATACTCAATACATACATATACTTCCATACATATACTCTTCCATTTCCAAAATCATTTCTCCAACACATATGGGCCCCACATGTGGGTCCCACCTTTAAAATTTTCTACCGATTATTTTTGAAAAATGGGTAAATGGAGATCTATAAAATAAGCAGACTTCATAAAAATTACCTTAATAATTTTAACAACATTTATCATCTTTATAACAATTCACAATATTAATCGACCAGGTCGTTCCCAAGGGATAGAGGGCTTTCCAATAAGGATTTCTCCCTATCATCGCCATGCAATTAGGTGACCAAACATCTCCTCGATGTAACTTCAGACATCGTTAATATTGCAAATAATAATATTAATAACTTTGTCGCCTCAATTATTGATTTAATAATATATAAAATATCAACAATAATTGAATCAAATAACGTGAGATACTTGCAACAATTACTATATAGCAATAATTGAACAAAATTGAGTGACTTCTCACGTAAACATTAATAATCAATGCAGGCGCTACTTTACGCAACTACGTGTATTATCGTATTTTTTTACTAAGTAGTTCAACAAAGATAATCAGTAAAACTTTCATTGTTAATTTCAATAAAATATTTTTGTCGTTTTTTCAATCCGATAATAATTCCATTAATAAGTCCAATGATTGTCTTGGTCGCATTTAATATTTTTCCCACACAAAAAATATTTCACGACTAATCGAATATAATACAACAACTTGCATACTTTGCAAAATTTTCAAATATTACCCACAGCTATAATATTATCTCAAATCCACACCTTAATATTCAAAAAAATATTTCGAAAAATTTAAATCTTTATTTATAAAATCGGAGGTCTCACACCTCTTGTTGCAGGTGAAGCCTAACAAAACCTAGCCCTCGCACCAAAAAACCAATAAACAAAGCCCAGCCCAACATTATGAAATACAATAGCATTGTAAAAATGTCCTTTTAAAACCCGAAACAAATAATTAAAAAGAAAAGAAGAAAGTCTTAATTAGGGGGAAACTAACGCTATGTTTCTGTGTTTTAAAATGGATAGAAAAGAAAAGAAATAAACAGAAAAATTAAGTTTTCTTTCTAATTGTTATGTTTCTAAGTTTTTTAATAAATGGAAAATAAAAGAAATAGACAGAAAACTTGGCCACTTTTCCAACTAAAGTTTTCCGTCCAAAATTGGCCTGATTTGGATGGAATTTTTTTTTGAATAAGTAATATTTTTATAATTCCCATATTATCCTCAATTTTTAATATAATAAATTTTAAATTACAACTCATGTCCTCAATTTTAAATTTTTTATTCTTTTCTATTAAAAACTCAGAAACAACACAAATGAAAACTTCAAGTTTTCTATTATTTTCTTTTCTGTTCTAATTTAAGTTTTCTATTCTTTTCTTTTCTGTTCAAAATTCAAAAACAGAGTCTAAGGGTGTAAATGAACCGAGTATTGAGTTGTTTAGATTTGGTTCACAAAATTTATCGAGTATAAAATAAGATTTAATTGAAATTCGTTTAGTTATCGAGTGAGTACAATCTCGAATCAAGATTTAAATTTTTCAAACGAATATAATCTGAATATCAATAAAAAAATTATAATTTAAGGATGTTTGAATAATTTATAAAATTTAAAATTTGACCATATTTAAATTATTTATATTTAAATCAAGCTCGAATTGAATTAATTAAGTGAATACGAATCCAGCCCAAATTATTTGATGCTTTTGAAAACGCGTCTTACATGAGGTTTCTATAAGTATATATACTTTACACGGTGGTTAACGTGTTTTCTCAAATAAATAAGAGGGGAGGTAAAGAATTCTACAAGGGTATTTGTGGAAATTCGACCTGCATTTGAATTTCAAAAGATTGTTGCCGTTGGACAACGAGGTTATATATTCAGCACAGAAACGATCCGCCGGTCCGACGAGCACTAATACTCCGGTCTTCATTTTAGAGAGAGAAAGTAAGACTATATATATAGAGAGAGAAAAAATGGAGAAATCATCAGTATCGGCTATGGATGCGTTCGAGAAGCTAGAGAAAGTAGGGGAGGGAACTTACGGGAAGGTTTACAGAGCCAGAGAAAGGGCTACCGGCAAAATTGTAGCCCTCAAGAAGACGAGGCTCCACGAGGACGATGAAGGTGTCCCTCCCACCACTCTCCGTGAGGTCTCTTTGTTGCGTATGCTTTCTCGGGATCCCCATATCGTCAGGTACTGCCCTGCCCTACTATTAATTTCTTATTTCTATTTTGGGTTTCCATTTTATTTCTATATGCCTTCTTTGTCTATAATTAGGGTTTCAATCGGTCTCCAGTTATTCGCAGTGTTTCTCATTTGACATATTCTCTATTAGATTCATTTATATGAAGTAACAAATTGAGAAGATGTTTCGTTTTCTTAGGGTTTTTTTGGTCAATTTATTAATTCTAATGCTAGTTAGGATTATATGAGACAGAACAAGAACTAGTGCGTGTGAAAATTGATTGTAGTGTATATATATACTGTGTATAAAACAAGTGGGCAAGTACAAACCCTAATGCTTAACAATAGGAACAAGTATAAGCAAGTATAGAAGTTAACATATTTACCAAAATCTAATTAATATCAACAGTTCGATAAATTTGAGTTCATAGAAAAAGAAATATCTCGGTCTCATCTTCAAATCACCACTGTATGCGTGTATATTTACAGGCTTATGGATGTCAAACAAGGCCAGAATAAAGATGGGAAAACAGTTTTGTACTTGGTATTTGAGTACATGGACACTGATCTCAAGAAATTCATCCGAACCTTCCGTCAAACTGCAGAGAACATTCCCTCCAAAACTATAAAGGTGCAGAGAAGACGAAGGTTTATCAATGAGGAGGTTTCTTACCAAATGGTTGGGAAAAATGTTCCCTAATTAGTTTTCGTTTTTGAATGCAGAGTTTGATGTATCAACTTTGCAAGGGGGTTGCTTTTTGCCATGGTCATGGTGTATTGCACAGGTAACTTGTTAATTTCATTCCTGCGGCATGTTTTTCCTCCCACAGTTGTACAATATTATGGCAGTTCTTTCTAGTCTTGGTCAATAACTTTTCTCTCGTTGGTTTGATTCAGAGACCTGAAGCCTCATAATCTTTTGATGGATCGAAAGACATCAATGCTAAAAATAGCAGATCTTGGACTGGCCAGAGCATTTACTTTACCTATTAAGAAGTATACACATGAGGTATTATGCTAGTTTAGTTCTTCCATCCTACGCATAAAACCGCAAATGCATTTCAATTTTTTACACTTTGAAACATAGCTTTATTTGTTATTACCTATTGCAGATATTGACTCTGTGGTATAGAGCTCCTGAGGTCCTTTTGGGGGCTACCCATTACTCCACGGCAGTGGACATGTGGTCTGTTGGCTGTATATTTGGTACTGTTTCCCTTCAATATTGTTCAATTTAGTATCAAAATTTACATATTGGATATATTGACTGTAGTTTGTAAATTTATCAAATTTCCTCTTCTCGATGTGAACTCTAGCTGAACTGGTAACGAAGCAAGCACTATTTCCTGGAGATTCTGAGCTGCAGCAGTTGCTTCACATTTTCAGGTTTAATGAAATATAATCTGGTTTCAGGTTATTGAGATATTGCTATCAATTATCCTAACTGTATCTTGTCTTTGGGAAATTCCATTGCAGGTTATTGGGGACTCCAAATGAAGAGATGTGGCCTGGAGTAAGCAAGCTAATGAACTGGCATGAGTATCCCCAATGGAAACCTCAGCAAATGTTATCAGCTGTTCCTAATCTGGATAAGGATGGTCTAGATCTGTTATCAGTAAGCTTTTTATTCTTGTTTTCCATTGATCTTCTGGGCTTTCTGATAAATTAAAATCTTGAAACATTTTTTTGGGTGTTGCAGCAAATGTTGCAGTATGAACCTTCAAAACGGATCTCAGCAAAAAAAGCAATGCAGCATTCTTACTTTGATGATTTAGAGAAGGCTTCTCTCTAAAAATGTCACTGATTGTGACCAATCCAGCAGCTGATTTTAGGGAATGCTGTTTTATCAGATTTTAGGACCAGCTCTTTAGTGAATTTCTATATTGCTTCTCTCAAGCATTCTTCAAGAACAATTTGTCTTGGTCACTTTACCTTTCTGCTGCTGACCTTCTAATACGTCTATATGCTTATTAAGTTGCGTTTTAATTGTATCCGTCTTTTAATCCAAATGTATGGAAGCCAGATGTTGAAAACATTATCTTTTCCAATTGGCATATGCTGTCCAAAGTTAAAACTTTATACTATAGTGATTCAACACGGCTTTTCTTCTACATCCTCAAGATTTCAGTACAATAAATTAAAATCACTTTAAGGAGAAAGATGAGCCACATAGTAAGAGACATGTTGAAGCTAAAACGGCAAATAAAAGAACATTTATTTTCGCCCCATGTTCTTTTACAGATACAGGGTGAATAAAGGTTCTTTGGTCGGATTCTTTCCTTGGAGACTAGTAACATTCATTCATTTTCACTACGTGTATAAGAATCTACCTTCCTTTATCAGACCATGGAATGCAATCTGAGAACTTTTAACAGACCATGGAATGTAATCTGAGAAGGACTGAAATCAAGCAACCAGCCACATAAAGAAAGTACACCAAACAAAGAGCAAGTGAAATCGAAGCTAACATATAAGTCCATATCATAATAACAGAATATTCAGTTTCAGCAGTTCCAAACAACTGTGTTGTGGTGCACAGTGCCACATGAAAATGACAAGTCAAAATACACTTTTTTGTGAAACACACCGAAGACAAATTAATTTGGTGATTGCTCCAAAAGGTTATCCCTTACATGATGCATCAAAGTGTTGATAATGAAAAATTGACAAACAAGTCAAAGGAAGAAGATACACCCCATCTCCGGTATTAGACCCGGCAAACGGGCGGGCGGGCTCGAGGGTGGGCCGAAGGACGCAGACGGCCAAAACGGGTCGGCTAAAAAAACCTTTTTTGGTTTTGGCGAAATTTGAAAAAAGTGAGGCCGATGGCACAGGTTGCGGCAGGCGTCTTATCATGGGCTTTTTGGGCTTTTTTTTTTTTTTTTTGCAAAATCTTGATACACCAAAAAATAGTAATAATAATAAATATTAATAATAATTTTAATTACTTAAATTAACTACATATCTCAATCAATTAAAATTTTAATAGTATTATAATTTTAGATATTATTCTAAAGGCATGATTTGGGATAATGATTGATTTACTTTCCAAATAAGTAGGGGAATGCATAATTAAGGGATAATGATTGATTTACTTTCCAAATGTACTACAATAAGTAGGGATTGCATAATTAAGGGATAAAATTATCTATATTATTGTGTATAGATTTTGGACTTGCAATCTAAAAATTAGTAGTTGATTCGGATTATATATTGCTAGTAATTCAAAGTATATAATCAAATTTGATTCTTTAAAATTAATATAATTTATTTAACTTTTAAAAATAATAAATAATCGTAATTAATACTAATATATAGATAATTTTAAATTTTTATAATTATATTATCTAACTTAAACTAATAATTGTTAGTTTAATAGTTTTATACTTTGAAATTATTAACTACATATCTCAATCAATTAAAATTTTAATAGTATTATAAATTAGTATTATTAATTAATTACCTACATTAACTACATATCTTAATTATAATTTTCAAATATAGTTAAAATTTATCAAGATTGCATTAAAAACAAATAGTTGTTGTAGCTTAATTGGTTTGAACTCTTATTTATTTACTTACAAGTCTTGTGTTCAAGCCCTACAAGTAGCAAAATTTTATTTAAAAAAAAAAAAAAAAACTCACAGAACATTTGAGCTTTGGTAAGCCACCACTGTCAGCCAAAAACGCTAAAATTTCCATGGGCTAAAAAAAGTTAAGCCCAAGCCCAATTTTACAGGCGGCCCTACCATGAGCCCCGCCAATTTTGCGAGTTCATCCCATATTATCCCCAACTCGAGGTGTAGAAATGAATCTCTGTGAGCAATACTTCTTAGAGAAGGCACACATACGCCATCAAAACCAGATTCCTGACACCCACCAGCTTCATTCCCCAAACCTCTCGTGTATAAGATGTACTGGCACCCTAGAGGCGAATGGACCGTCGTCCCCATTTGGGCCCTAAAATATGGTGTCCGATTCCCCCTACCTGAATTCATCGCCTCATTCCTTTGCTTCGAGTGTCGGTCCCCCTGTGTACGTGTCTGGGACTGAGTATCCTCGACACTACTATGGGGGCCTGGTGTCTTCTGACTAGCCGAGAATAATTGTCGTCTGATTTAAGCCATATTGGTCTTCGTTGGGCCCACAGATTGGTTGTCAAGGCCGAGTCTGTCTGAGACGCGATTGGAGGATCCCAAACGGTCTTTGACCGAACCCCTAGGTTGAGCACGGGGGTTGATCGATGATTTCTCCAGTTTGGAAGCAGTGTTCGCCTTACTAGTCAATTAGTACTTGACGGCTTAGGCTGCCGGAAATAGCTCCGGTGCGATAATAAATACATGCTGAAATCAAATTAATAATGGAGGCTTATAGATTAGTGCTCAATGAAAACATTACCTGTGAATTATAACGTTGCCTTGTATATATAGTGATCACACCTCCAATATTTTCATCTCTGAATTGGAATAAAATTCCTTAGCATGGTAGTTACCTTAAAGTCAATCTCTCTTTAAAGATAGGAAGTCGAATTTAATCCTGACTGCTCCTATAAAAATTGAAAATAAAATAGAATTAAGACTGAGATTCTTTAACTGTTACAATTTTCAATTAAAATATACTCCTACGCAGTAAAAAAACCTTCCACGTGGACCGGGCCCAACCGGATCACCCGGGCCCTAAAAATCAGGCACCAACAGGTATGATCAGTTGTTACCTTTAAGAAGGTTAGCTCCAATTATTAGAGTGAGAGCTGGGATGGCTCCTTCCATGCAGTTTAGGGAGCTTATTTACAGAAAATGATTGAATAAGAAGAAAGGAACAAGAGAGCATAAAAATTGAACTTGTTGCAAGTTGGATTTAAACCGGGTCCAAAATAGTCCGTACATTTCAAGTTGTCAACCAATGGCTAATTAGACTGTCAAACTGCAATTTTGTTTGGCACATTTTTTCTATCTGGCCAGGCATTCTACTCTAAATATAGCTATAAATCAGTACCTCAATTGTTCACTCGTGGAATATTTAAGTCAGATAAGGAATAAACAAAATTAATATTCTCTAGCTCAAAAAGACTAGATTCCTCTTAATGTTATAAAAAGTATAAGAAGGTTAGAGATATGTTCATATCAGAAAGATGTCTACAAGTCTTTCGGTCTGTGCCATATTTAGTGTAGTTGTTTAGAGTCAGGTTTGGGGTTCCCACTTCAGTTGTTTTGAGCAAAGTTACCAGATACTCTCATTGACCTAGCAAAATCGCGTATTGGTGTACCCAAACAGCATATTCTTACGTACCAATACTTTTTCTCCCTCTATAACTTGCACAATCAGACGACTTTTTAATTATATTATGGTAATGTGGGAACTCACAGCCGCTAACCTTTTAAGTGTGCTATGGAAAATCACCAGGTCCATGCATTACCTCACAAAAGGGCGAATCCACGATAAAATAGATTTACCATTAATTGAAAAAAGATAATTCATATGCATTCATAAGTAAGGAAAATGGAAGAATTAGCAATCAGCCTAGTCACATCTTTATCCTAGGTCCTGTTGCTCCAATACAAACCTCAAAATATAACTTTTTCTAGTTTGAAGCTAATTGATATAAAACAAGACAAGAGATTGAGCTTTCAACCTAGTAAAATGGTAGAGTTTTCAATCACGCAGAGAGGAGCTGTATCACCAATCATTGATTTTCTGAGCAGAGCTATAAGTTCAACTGTAAACTCGACAATCTGTACAAGAAAAGAGTAAGAATTTAAGTTAAGGTGGAATTCCACTTTTGACACAGTTTTGGTTGAATGCTCAAAAGCACCGTATTATTCTTGCCTGTCACATGGTTCAAAATGCATGCATACCTAGCTAAAGAATATATTAGACAGCACAGAGTGTTTACAACAAAAAAAATGTCCAACTATCAAAACTCAACCTGAAATAAGTTTTTCTGTTACTAAATGAATATGAATATGAATATCAATCATACGTAAATACAACTACAAAGAGTAACCGTAAATAAATAAATCGAGGATAGTAAGCAAAAGGCTTCTAAACATATTACAAATATTCACAACGGAATAGAAAAAAGACACTTACTGTTGGAATATATAGCAGTATTACCAAGACCAATTGATGAATAAAACTGGAACAACTTATTTGGTATACGAAGAAAGCCGAGGCGTAGCAAAACTACTGTCCTAAAAAGTGATTCCGCCCTCACTGGTTATAAACCTTCGGTACAATTGAGTTTCACGGCGTTCACCCTCCAGGATTCAACAGCGAAGCTTTCAATTGCGTGTACTCGCAGAAGAAGGTTGTGGACTTGTCTTTGTGGATTGTCCAATTAACAACAGAGTATATAAGAACAGACTATCTAGATAAAAGATGAAGAAGAAGACTGTATATGTTGTAACAGAAAGAAAAGAAGGAGATATGGCTGTACTGTTTCATCTCTGAAGAACTGGGCTACCTAGATAAAGGATGAAGAAAGGAGATATGGTTGTACTGTTTCATCTCTGAAGAATTGGGCTAGAAACGGCTAGGGTATTAAATCAGCAATTAGGCTTGGTATTAAAAGAAATAAAAGGATTTAAGCAAAACAATGGGCTACACAGGTGCACCCGTATAATCAACCGGATCGGCACCCCCCTCTGCGCGATCTAGATAAAAGATGAAGAAGAAGACTGTATATGTTGTAACAGAAAGAAAAGAAGGAGATATGGTCAGATTGTTTCATCTCTGAAGAACTGGGCTACCTAGATAAAGGATGAAGAAAGGAGATATGGTTGTACTGTTTCATCTCTGAAGAATTGGGCTAGAAACGGCTAGGGTATTAAATCAGCAATTAGGCTTGGTATTAAAAGAAATAAAAGGGATTTAAGCAAAACAATGGGCTACCTAGGTGCACCCGTATAATCAACCGGATCGGCACCCCCCTCTGCGCGATCTAGATAAAAGATGAAGAAGAAGACTGTATATGCTGTAACAGAAAGAAAAGAAGGAGATATGGTAACAGAAAGAAAAGAAGGAGATATGGTTGTACTGTTTCATCTCTGAAGAACTGGGCTACCTCTGGGTGCACTTACGGCATAATCAACCAGATCAGCACCCCCCTCTGCGCGGGCGTATCACGCACACACACCGCACTAAAGTTTTCTGATTGAAAGTCCAAAAACCAAGCTTAGCCCAACCCAATTCTAGCCATCCTCATGTGCACGAGCCCATCCCTATTTTCTCAACCATGTTACTAAACTCAAGTCAACATGTAATAATATACACAAAGAAAATTTTCAAAATAGATGATATGGGACTATGTCAAAATTATAAATTTTGGAGCATAACCAACACTTAACTCCCCCAAGAAATTCAAAATCTTACTCTTTGGAAAAGAAAGGTATCAAGAGGTTGTACTAAGCTTCTATAACAGGAGATTGAATCTTACAAGCTACAAATCAGACTTAAAGATAAAAGTCACTGACATTTATAGAAGAAAAACATTTTTTGATCTAGTCTAGTAATAATGAGGCAATCAAACGACATCCCTCGTTAGTGGCGTAGCAAGAATATTGTATTTGACCATTTGAAGTTTGTCTATAACTCAGTAGAAAAGAAGAAGGTGCATACAAAACCAAATTTAACTGGGAAATGAAATAATGATTTTAATAATATGATGTAATATTATCAACAAGAAGAAAGAAAAGAGTTTAAGAAACTGTGCATAAACTTAACTATGAGAACAGTAGTAAGGAAGAGATGTAAAGTAGTAAACAGCCTGAGTTTTACCATCAAACCTAGTATAGGGTAATGCAGTGGAGGAAGTAGTGGTTCAGTGAAGCTCCCTGGTCGTGCTATTGATGATTTACTTGTAGACTTATTGACAGTCATTTATTTATTTGTAAATTTGCCTTTACAGATATCTGAACTACTACATTATATCCATACTCCAATCTGAAATGCAACATGGAAAATTGCAAGAAACTAATTTTATCTCCCTTTCAGTACATCTCAATTATACTAGTTTTTTTTTTTTGGACATATTCCTTTCTCGCTTCCATATGGGTTTCAATTTGCAGCCTACCCTACCCCAACTAATTTTGCATAAAAGGCGTTGTTGAGTGTAGCGGAAATCATGACATGTTGCTGTTTTCAGCAATTTAAGACATGAATATGATATCAAATAATTTTTTTTCGTAATTGTAGAGAACAAAAATTTGAAAAAATAAGTTTTGGATTAATTTAATTTTAACATCAGATGAATTAATTATAATTTTTTTTAATGAGTCGTAGTGCATGTAAGTAAAAACATTATAAATAAATATAAACACAAAATAATATAAGAGTTACCAAGATTCTAATAGACTATTCAATTTTTATTAAATTAATTATTAATTATCTACTAAAATAATTTAACTTTTAAAACTAAATAAAAATAGTAATAACAACTTACTTTTTTTAATTTAATTATATTTTTTAAAATAAATAAATTAATATTTAACAAAAATAGGAGTTATTACATACCATAAACGTAGGCATGGCTCTCTATGCTCATACTTGATTCTTGATGAAGGAGTCAGACCTTAATAACTCTTTTAACTGCAAGTTTAATATTTATTTTAATATTCAATTAACCGAATAATAAAAAAACACCGAAACACTATAACCGAATATAAAAAATAACTGAATAACAAAAATATTTGGGTTAAGAAAATTCGGTTGAATTATTCGCTCAGCCAGAAAAAGTTGAGCAACAATTTCTGATCTAAAAGTAAATCGAACAATAGTAGTAGATCTGTAGCGATGCATTTTTCTCTCTCAATAATAAGGAGAGAAATAAGGAAAAGAAGAGATAAAAGAATCCATTGCTTCGCTCTAATAAAAGCTCGATCTGTCCTGATTCAAATATATGAATCGATCGATCTTGTGTTTGGATGAAAGAAACATGCATGTCAAAATTAAAACGAAAATCCAAGGATCGGATCTAGCAACACTTGTTCTTATTTTCTCTTTTCTTTCCTGTGGATCGGATCGCTGAAGATTAGATGATCAACATCATTAAGCTTACTATATGGAGTACCAATCTGTTCGCGGGTCGTCTATTGATACATTCTCTTTTTAATTTTTAAACTTTAGTTTGCTGTGGAAATATTTAAGCAAAATACTTGTATTTTATTTTTAAATTTATAATAATATACTTTTATTTATAAAATATTTCTACTTATTATACTTATTTTTTTAAATATATTTTTAGTCATTTTTTTAAAAGTAAATATACTGTTATTATGATAAAAACAAAAGAAATTATACTAGTTTTTTATACTTACAAGGCCATGTCATATGTCACGTTAGTATTTAGGTGTTCTTTAAACGCCATGTGTCATGACACCTCAATGTTGATTAGTTAATAAATAATGGAACCAGGTCATACGTAAACGCTTGCAGACGGGATGTTCCAACAGAATAATAAAGAATGGAATAACTGAAGAATTTCACCATGTATGCGATACTTGGCATGACAGAGTTATTTCAACATAATAATAAAGAATGGAATAACATGAGAATTTCACCATACGATGCAGACTTCAGCGTAGGCGGAGTTATTCCAACATAATAATAAATAATGGAATAACTGAATAATTTCACCATGTATGCGGTACTTTGCATAGACAGGTTATTCCAATATAATAATAAAGAATGGAATAACAGAAGAATTTCACCATGTATTGATGCTTGTGATGTACATGTTATTCCAACATAATAATAAAGAATGGAATAACAGAAGTTTTCTTCATGAATACAAAATAAATAATACCCCTTACTTTAAAAAAAACTGGATATAGAAGTAGTGAAGTAGCAGAATACTTTTATTCTTTTTCTCTATAGTTTCTCTCTATAGAGTTTCAAATTGAATTCGTAAGAAATAATGAAGGAATGAGCTTCTATTTACGGGAGAATGAAATCGAATAAGAACTAATTCATGAACGATCCAGATTGATTTACTTTTTAAGCAGACGATCCATATTAATTTACTATGCAATTATTAATAAAATATTCTAATAAAATAAAATCTTTTAAATAAAATATAATATATTTTATTTATAGTCTAATAAAATAAATAACTTTATAAAAGTATTACATTTTATATAAAAAGATTTTACTATACAAAACACTTATCAGTAGTCTTATGCAAATACTATGCATAATAAAATATAATATATTCTAATTATTGTCTAATAAAATAAATAACTTTATAAAAGTATTACATTTTATATAAAAAGATTTTTTACTACGCAAAAATACTATGCGAGCCTTATACATAATAAAATATAATATATTCTAATTATTATCTAATAAAACAAATAACTTTATAAAAGTATTCTATTTTATATAAAAAGATTTTACTATGCAAAACACCATGCATAATAAAATATATCATATTTTAATTATTGTCTAATAAAATAAATAACTTTATAAAAGTATTATGTTTTATATAAAAAGATTTTACTATGCAAAATACTATGCATAATAAAATATAATATATTCTAATTATTGTCAATAAAACAAATAAATTTATAAAAGTATTCTATTTTATATAAAAAGCTTTTCCTGTTTTATTACATTAATAATACTAATAAAACAAAATTATATAATATATATATAAACTTCCGTGACTTCATAAAAAGACACCTCAATATATTTAATAACATTTATCATCATTATTATAATTCACAATATTAATCGACCAGGTCGTTCACAAGAAAGAGGGGGCTTTCCGATAAGAATTTCTCCCAATTGACGCGCAATTAGGTGACCAAACCTCTCCTTGACAGAACTTTTAGACATCGTTAATATTGCAAATAATAATATTAATAACTCTGTCGTCTCAATTATTGATTTAATAATATATAAAATATCAACAATAATTGAATCAAATAACGTGAGATACTATGCAATAATTACTGTAGCAATAATTGAACAAAACTGAGTGACTTCTCACGTAAGCATCAATAATAAATACCATGTGCTACTATGCAACCACGCGTATTACTGTACTTTTATTACTGAGTAGTTCAACAGTTTTAACGGTAAAACTTCCGCCGTTATTTTCATAAAAATATTTTTGTCATTTTCTCAATCCGACAATAATTCCGTTGTGGGGTCCACCAATGATTGTGTCGTCGTACGGATATTTCTCGACAAAAAGAATATTTCCCGACCAAACGAATATTATACAACAACTTGCATACTTTTCAAAATTTATAAATATTATCCACAACTATAACATTATCTCAAATCCACACCATAATTTTGAAAAAAATAATTCGAGAAATTTAAATATTTATTCATAAAATTTGGGGTCTCACATTACCTACTCATGAATCGTTGTGATTAAAAAATTCTATTATGAGTCAATATAGTGTATATATATATATAGTCCGGTTTTCTCCAACGAACTGAAGGGAGCGAATTGGATATAGCGACGGTTTTTTTCGTCGCTATAACATAAAAAATTGGCTTTTTATGGTATAGCGACGAAAAAAACTCGTCGTTATAGCCAGTTCGTTTTTAGTTCGCTTATTCCAGTTCGTTGGAGAAATAAACTGTATATATATGTGTGTATTTGTGTGATCCGAAATTACAAAAATTTTAAAAAAAATTGGCTCCACTAAATAATATTTCTTGCTTCGCCATCGGTTTCATGGGTATTTTTTTTGTCTAATTATTAGAGTTAAAAAATATTTTTTCTGAAAAAATAACCTTGTTGATTTAATTAAACAAAAAATGTAAAGTACAAGAGTTTTTTGAATCATTATATATGTACTTTAATGCTGGATCGCACAAATAAGGGGTTAAATATTTTCTAAGTCACTGTACTTTACGTCAACTTGAAAATATTTTAACGTCCGAATTTGAAAATATTTTTAATTTTATAATTTCTTCAATTATATTTGTTACTAATTATATAAAAAAACATTTTCTATTGATTACATTAATAATTAATAACTTTTTTTATTTTTTAATTTCTACCATTTATTTTGTTAAATTTTCTGATTTTATTATATTTTTCTTTCATTTCTCCTAAATATATTTCACATTCCCCTTAATTTTAGTTAGCATATTTTTGAATTTTTATTTTATAAATGGCTTAATTATAAATAAATTTTTATTTGATATTAATTACAAAAATAATTAAATATATTTTTTCATTTATTTTCTTATTTTTTGGCACACTTTTTAAATTTATACTATACTTCTAAATATTTTTTTCATTTTTTTCATAAAATTTTTTCTCTAAATCCACATAATCACTGCCACATCACACAAGGACACCACATCAGCTCCTTTTTGAATAACTCAGTAGCTTAATTGTCTTTTTTCGGTTAAAGTAGTATTTAACGGTTTTTTAACTTTGTGTTAAAAAAATCGAGTACAATGAATTAATTATAAGAAAATTTTTTTCAATAACCCATTTATAAGTTCACGTAAAATACACTAATTTTAAAAGCATTTAACCCGTACTCTTATTTCTGAATGTATCTTCAGTAAATTAGTAAATTTTTAAGGGTTATTTTAGACATTTTCTTTTTATAAATTTTATCAATCCAATCGCCAAATACGTACTTGCTTTCGAAAAACGCAGGCAGAAGCAGAGCCAAGACACAGCAAGCGGTGGCGTGTTTTTATCTGTTCTCTGGACTTACGATTAACCGGCGATTTTAAACCCCCAGTGAAAAAGAGGCTTCTCCTCGGCTACCGGTATGTGCTCCCTTCACTTATTCGTCTTTTTGTAAACGTTAATTTCGACGTCCGTATGTTTATAGCCGTTATCACCAACTTAACATACTTTGTCTCCCTGTACCATCCAATCCACCACCTCCTCAACTCTGAAGAAAACCCTAGACATTGCATCCCTTTGAAAAGCTCTTTCTTTATTCTCTATCCGTTAGGTTCGGTTCTAAGGCGGTTTTGGACCCCCGAATCAGGCTCGATTTCCCGACAATGCATGCTTCTCCCTGATTATTTCCCCTTCTATTTTTATTTACTAGTTAGGTGAATTCTTCTTACCTTAGCCACGCGTTTCTTATTATTTTCCCTTGATTTAATTTAGTTCCCTCGTTTTGATACAGCTAGTTTCTAATGGTTTGGAGGATCAAGGGCATAATCAGTTTCATGAATTTATATTTCTTTATTATATCTTCTGTTTTGGATTTTAACGATGATTTGTTTATATACATGTTTTTTGTTACTTATCATTATGTTTGTATACAGTACAACTTGTAGATATGGAGGATGCTGTGAATTTTTCAGTAGATTCAGCAGAAGGTAAACCGGAGTTGGAAAACAGCAAGCAAGGTGAACAAGAAGAGGAGCACAAGCATAAAGAAAAATTGCATGGGGAGGACCCAAATTCCTGTGAAAAAATGGGGAAGAGAGACCAGGACCATCAAAGTGATAGTGTGGGAAATGGCATGGAGGTCCGAGGAGTGCCTAGTAAAATTTTGGAGGAGCAAAAACCTAACAAGAATGCCAATGACATGGATGGAGAGAAGGGTTCTGGTGACAATGATATGCAGGGAGGGAAGAAATCTAGCGAAGATCCACATCAATTTACTGAATCCCCTCCTGGTAATGAGATTGAAGCTATTCAAAGTGAGAAGGGAGGATTGTTGGTCGATGAGCCCAATGACAAAACCGTCGTTACTACTGTTGCTGCTGATGGTGATGCTGTTTGTAGTGAAATGCCAGAAACCAACGATGAGGTTGGTCAAGTTAAACCAGTTACACCTTATGCTGTTGTTAAATATACAGGTGAAAAATCAAAGGATGACAGTGGGGACACTAGTGGGACAAAGGAATTTCCAATCCGAAAAGAGTTTTAAGTGTTATTACTGATAAATACTTATTTATCTATTTGTGGTTTTTAGATGACTGAGGAGGAAATTGGGACACCAGAGGATCAAGACGCATTCATGAAGGAACTAGATGGTTTTTACAAGGAGCGGTCAATGGATTTTAAGCCCCCTAAGTTTTACGGCCAGACATTAAATTGCCTGAAGTAAGTTATCCTCAGGTTTTAACTGTGTCCTAGCTTCCTCTTTTTTAGCTAATACTAAATTTTATGGTCCTTGGTTACTAGGTTGTACAGATCTGTGACTAGACTGGGTGGCTATGATCGGGTATGGAGGTGTCTTCTCCTTTTTATTACTTTTAGGGTTTCTAATTCTGGTTTCATTATCTATCACTTCCGTGCTGACCCTTGTTATTAATGATTGGAACAGAATAAAAGGGAGTGCACTTTGAATTTTGTTAAATGATTAATTTTTGTTAGATTTATAAAATGGGTCCAAAGTCTAGTATATAAAGACATCAAGCTCTTTAACTCAAAATCGGCAATGAGAAGAGTTGGCACAACTCATTATATACCAGACATACTTTGTCAAGGTATTCAATGTGGGACAAGATCTATACTCTAACACTCTCCCTAACGTGTAACCTGGTGTATTGCGTGGACTTGATGAATATGAGACCCACACATTATAAGCAAGTCTGAAAGAAGCTAGTCACAAGACAAGTCCAGAAGAAAGCTAGTAAGCCACGAGCAACTATTGTCCCAATTGATAAATGGTATTAGTTAAGAAATGGGTAATTTTAACCCTTTAAGAATGGATTGCAAGTGGGTTAGAATGTAGGCTAAAAAGAGTGTGTTTAATTAGTCGCTCTGACACCATGTTAGATTTATAAAATGGGTCCAAAGTCTAGTATATAAAGACATCAAGCTCTAACTCAAAACCAATTGGCAAAGAGTTTCTCTACTCATTTTATACTAAACATACTTTCTCAAGGTATTCGATGTGGACAAGATATATACTCTTAACAATTTTTAAATAGAATTAGATTGATAGTATTAAAGTTCCAGATTTAGAATGTTTGTTATTTAGTTGCTAAAATTTGTTAAACATATATGGTATTGAACTACATGGTCTAGTTAACAAAATTTTCATTTAATTGTGTTAAAAATCGACATATTTGAGCGATTTGTCACACATTTTCATTTCAATCATATCCTTTAATTTGTTCTTGATGTGATTTCTTTAATTCTACTTAGCTGTTAAGGGCAGAGCCTGATATAAAAAGATATTCAGCTTTATTCTCAATTTATTTCCTTCACTTCTCTCTCTATATGCATTGATAAACACTTCTTTATACTTTTTAGGAATTGTGTGTTTGGATGGAATGATTTAGTATGAATTACTTCATTTGCAGTTTACAAGACATAATTGTAAATGCGAGTCAAATGTTTCCAAAAGAATAGTGGACTATTGGAGTGAGCTTGATTTCAAGTATGTTTCCTCACAAATTGATTAAAAAATGCCCACCCCCACCCTCGTGTTGGGTGCTTGAGTATTTTAGACATACTGGTACACAAGGAACTTTTATATTTGCTCTTCACATCGTAAAGATGTTTATATAACTTGGAGTTTAGGAAATTTATATGTAAGATACGTTGTAGACGAGTACGATGAAGCTAATGATTTTTTTTTCAGTTACAAGAAAGAAGATTTGTGTATTTATTTATTTTGATGAAAAGAGAAGTAATTACAAGGCATGTCAAGGGCAAGAAGCCCTCCCAAAAGAAAGCAGAGGACAAATGAGTGGAAAAAACATTAGGCATTAGTGAACCACCGGCCGCCAATCCCTATGAAGATTTAGTAAAGAAATTCCTCAAAATGCTCATTATGCATGTGCCCAGAGAAGCAAAAAGACAGTTTATCCAAGTAAATAGATATTCATTGTCGACCACGTAAAACCATATCATTCCTCTTATCCAAATCGTATTCTTCCCACTACCAACACTTGTAAAAATGCATAGGAGAAAATATGCGAAGAAGGACAAATCCTATCTACCCAATACTCCAAATAAAAAACACCACAACCCCCAAAAGACATATAGTGAATAAAGATATGAGAATGAGACTCTTCTTCCTGCATACGCATAATAGACAATTGCATATAAAGATTTATAATGCCTATGTCACTGACACGTCATTTTTTGTTAAGCGGACCAAGGGTTGAAGACCAAACAAAAGTATTACTTATTTACTCCACCCAAAGATAAATGTCCTTATTTGACATATCGTCAAATTCATTTTTATTAAAATTAATAATTAAACATGTTTCTTTAAATTTTTCGAAATCATGAATCTTGAAATTAGTAGTAAATTTATTGTAATTTATTATGGTTATATTCTCTTTGCCTCTGTGTAGAAGAATAGTAAGATTCATTGATTTTAAAATAGTTAACTCGACAATAAAACTTTAATTGGGACATTTATTCCAAGACGAATATCGTAATTTGAAGGGAAAGTTTGCCAATCAAATGCTAGAAAAAAATGTAGTATTGGACGATAACATAGTAAGTGAATATTACTGAATTGATAAGATTTCCTAGGGATTAAAGCACCAAACACGCATTGAAAAATATAAGCTAAATTAAGAAGTTGAAGAAATTAAGAAAATTGCTTAGTTTACTTGTCATTTAAATTGCAGAAAAATTAGAAAATCCAAGAATCTCACCCTCCCACGTAAAACTTTAAAAAGGAGAATTGTGCTCGGACAAGAGGTAATAATTACAAAGAAAAGCTGAAAAAAACAGAACCCTCGACCCAAGATATCCCATAAAATTACATATGCAAAATTAGATATGCATGCCGTTACTAACTTAAGCTAAACAAGTAATTGTTTAACTGGGAGATGAAGTGAATTTCCAAGGATCGGAGAAGTAATAGGAGAAGGATATGAATTTGAATCCAACCCCGTTATCTTGAAAATCATACTTGCATCTAATCACTTGATCTAAAGAGAGTCAGGTTCCAAAGGAAAGCGATATGGTCGTTTGCCCACAAAGCCATTTTCTTAGATACCAGGATTCCAAGTCCTAAACTCCTTCACTATCCCCAACCTGCGAAAAATTACACATAATGCGCTCAAGCTACTGAGCCACCCTTATTGAGATTTTAAACAATTAATAATAAAGTTTAATACTTGCTAGACATGCCTGAATAAATGTTATCCTACATAGAGTGAAGTAAGTCCTTTTCTAAAAGTTAGGTCTCTTACCCACTGCTCTAATACATAATTTTAAAAAGTCTGATATCTCGGATTACCTCATAATAAAGGGACACCTAAATAATAGTCTTAAACTCTCAACCCAACCATGTCATCTGGAAGCAAGAATACCCTCCTCAATATTCACACCAATAAAGCTAATGAATCAGATATGTTTCTTGTTGTTTTGTCTGCGGATTAGATTGCTATGATAAAATAGAATATGTAAGATATTTAGTGGAATTAGGCTCTAAAAGGCAAGTTAATGGTTACACATTTGTATTCTTGGATCCATAGTTATTAAAGGCAATAAGCACACCAAGGAACAAAGTCTCCCAAGAGCCAAGGGGAGGGGTGCCTCATCAAAGTGAACCGCACATCCTTAGAAAGTAAAATTAAAATATATAGTGCCATATGGCTCATATTTAATATTATAGCTAAAGTGGTAACGAGTTGGTAGCGACTATCAGGACTATCTTATTCTATTTTTCAAGCTCGGGAGAGAGTGAGTGCTCGAGGGCTTCCTTATTAAATTTATTTAATGCTTTCCAATTATGTTCTTGTACCCTAGCCTTGAAAAAGACATGAATACACACTAGATATAGGAAAAAAAAGATAAACAGGGGATGATAAAGAGGCCAGGGGAAGAAGAAAAAAGGGGAAGAGAAAAGAGGAAGAAGAAAAAGGTTGAGAAAAAATAGGGGAAGAATAAAAAGTGATATAGGAAAAAAAAGTAAGAAAAGAAGAGAGATAGAAGAAAATTTGAAGGAAAAAAGGTGACTAAAAAGGGGAAAAAAACGAAAAAAAGAAAAAGAAAAAGGAAATTAGGTGAAAAAATATTACATGGAGCTTTGTCTTAGAAGACTTAAATAAGGTTAAATAGATCTGGTTACCATGAAGTTAATTTATGATAAATTGACTAATAAAGTGCTGACATGCAGAGAGAGATATCACCTCCCGCCTGCGTGTCGCCACTGTATTAGTCAATTAACCAAAGTTAACTTCATGTTAACCACTCTTGAATGTTCCTTGCACATCAGGTCTAGGCCCAAAAGGTGCGCGCCAAACCTTAGCCAAGATAAGGTCCTATAGTGGGCCGCGTTGCGTCTAGTAGCGTGCCTTTAATAACAAATGCTTGGATCAAGCGTAAGATTTGTGTTTTGAATTTTGATGCATGAGTAGAACTATCCCACATCAACATATTGTTACCTACTAAACCGCTAGTAAACAAGATATCTAATGGATTTGAACATACTTACTGTTGTGATTTGCGGATCAGTGTGATGTTATAATTTACACTATCTTAGATATTTAGTGGATCAGGTCATACAGACAAATTGATGATTACACATCTATATTCTCATATTTCCCCTTGAATTGTATTGTACCTTTACATGCTCAAGATAAAAATTTAAGCATCACAGGAACTTGGAAAAAACTTCATAGTATGAGAAGATATTGATTGAGATGGCAAATTTTAAATTAGAGCAGGAAAGTATGATGCTCTTGCGTCAATCTTGTTCTATATGCTTAAAAAATGGGGAGCATCTCCCCCCCTTGTTCTTTTTCTGTGAATGGGTTGATTACTGACAAATAGTTCAATATATACTCAAGTAATAAAATTATGATTGTAATACCTAATGTGTTAACCTGTAAAGGTTATTATGCTATATACACACACATACATATAATATATTTTCGTTCTGTTAGTCTTATCAGGATCTCTGTCGCGCGCCCCTGTACATATCTGTTTTTGTCCTTTTTCCTATGTCAAATCCTTTTTACCAATGCCGGGATATGTATTTTTACAGGTTACTGGAGCCAAGTTATGGCGGCAAATAGGAGAATCTTTCCATCCCCCCAAGTAAGAAGAATGTGATTATTCGTTTTTATGTCATTTTTCCCCTTTCGATAAGTAACATTTTGGACCTTTGTTGTCCTTTTCTTGTAACATGCATACAATCCACTGTTTTGAGATGTGCTTTTTAGCAGTAACCTTTTTTGTGATGCTACTTTTGACTCTTTTGTATTTCCTTTTGAGGTATAATATATATATGTATGTACACACACAAAGAGAGTGCTATAGAAATACTACATTCTAAGTTTTAGAGTTTGCCAGTTGAGCCTATCCATGCCTAAATTGGTTTTGTGGTTCATCACATTCGGAGGCTTATCTGTTCACTTAATTATGTCTTTAAGTTGTCTCTCTCTCTCTCTCTCAGGACTTGCACAACTGTATCTTGGACATTCCGCATTTTTATGAGAAGGTAGTGCCGTAACAAATTTCACCCTTCTATACTTGAATGAATACTGATGTTCTACATTGTGTGTGCTAGCCTAATATGAAATTTTAATTATTGGGCATCTGGTTTTTATCCTTTGATCAGTCGGATGAAAGCTTTAATGCTGAGAAGTCTTAATACATGTTTAACTATTTGAAACCTTTCTGACATATTTGTGAACCCTCTATCCTCAAATCTTATGGTTCACATCTCATTTGCTATATGAGTAATATTTCTCTTATTATTATTTTGTCTTACGCTATTTTGATTTGGAATGGTTTTCCCTTTCAAGGCATCTAGAGTTTTGGTGCAGCAAACACAAAAAACTACATTTGATTTTAAAATTGAAATGAATCAACATCATGCCCAGGTTTCAGGGTTTTGGTTGGAAGAGATATGATAAGGTCCTCTGGCGGTGCGGTTGTTTGTTATTTGGTCAGCCAGGAATTCTCATGTTTTGAGTGACCAATTCATGTTTTCTCATCTCTTTTGTCATAGGGTTATATTTGTGGTTACTTTGTGGTCTTCAGCAATTGGTGCTTTTGGTGGGATTTCGTGTTCAGGTTTGCATAGGGTCTGGAGGGATGTCCTCTTCTAAGGGATTTCTACTTTCCATTTTTCTAGTTTAGGAGGATTTTACATCATCCACTTATCATTTTGTAATCTCTTTTTACTACTAAAATTTTCATTTTCTATCAAAAAATAAAATAAAATAAAATCCTTAACCGCTACTCATTTACCTTGAAGTAACATCTTTTAACTCATAAACAAACAAAGAAGTATCATATTTCTTATTCGTATACAAATTGAGTTGTACTTTTATATTGTATAAGAGTTGTTAAATGATGTAAAAACAAGCACTGAAGCTATCCTTGGCAAACCAGAACTGAAGAATTTTGTGGTTCCATTATGAGCTGCAAGGGTTTTGTGCCTCAAAGTTTGTCTAGATATTGGGAATTAGCTCTGTAAATTATGTGAAAATTCACTAGGAATCGGGGATTAATTGGCCATGTAAAGGAGACTCTTTGGCGTCATCAGTGGTAGGTTTTTACATGTTTTCTTTTTTCTAGGTTTACAAGGAGTCTTTGTTGGAGGAAATGTCTTGGCTTGTTAAATTGGGATCCCTAGGCTTTAGATGGATTGCGTTTTAGTACCGGTGTAATACTAAATTTAGTAGTAGAGAGAAGAAGCGAAGGCATGATTCAACATGCATTATACTTGGGGCTGTTTGATAAAAGTCATCTTAGATTTCCAATAAAAGTCATCTTTGTAAATCGTGTTTTAGATTTCCAATCTTATAATCACCCATCAGTCAGTGTCGAGATACCCACACGAGGTGGGTAAATCATGTTTGGGGCTGTTTGATTAATCTTAGATTTCCAATAATATCGTCAATCACCCATAATCGTGTTTGTACTGGTGGCGTTAATCTTATAATCAAGATGCCCCACAAGAGGTGGGTATCAGGTGGGTATCAAGATGACCAAAAAATAGGTGGTAATCTTAGATCACATGTTTGCATTCTCTAATCCTTCTGTAGCTCTACCGATCATTATAGCACTTGCTTCCACTTTCCAGTGGTTGCTTTAGGGTGATACAGTATTAGCTTTAATCTCTATCAATTGCTACCTTCCATCATCAATATGCAATTAAATTTTCGTGGTTTTTGTCCCTGATTCTTTTCTTCTTGTGAAGGCACTTTTGGATTATGAAAGACATAAGTTACAAAATGGTGAACTTGAACTCGCTCTTGCAGTTATACCTGAGCCTTTAACGGTTGAAAATGAGGTGAGCTTATATTTCAGTTTTTTGAGTGCCTTGGTTGAGAGTTCAAATATTTTCCAACATTTTTTTGATGTAATCATATGTGTTCATAATCGAAGGATCTGAAAGAGCTTGAAAAGAAATCTAAAACAGTGTGACTTGTGATTTATGAGACAATGGGTCTGCCTAGTCATGTACATTACTGTTAAGTAGGCTGATTGGCAGGTGGAAATCTTCGTTTCTATGTCTACGAACTAAATTACTGAATCACCTTCACTGGCAAATGGTTATCAGACTCCAGGTTCAGGTAGGGCAAGGAGAGATGCTGCAGCTCGTGCTATGCAGGGTTGGCATGCCCAGCGTCACTATGCCTATGGTGAGGTTGGGGAGCCAATTATCAAGTCGCTGAGATTCAAAACCTTCCTCAAAACTGTGATTTGATTTCATTCATACATATTCATATTTTGCTGTTTTTGTAGGACAAGAACTTGAACAAGCGTGAAAAAAATCTCAAAAGCATTGGTATGCTTCTTAGATCAATGCCTTTCAAAGTCTAAGCAGTATCAATCATGAATTCAGTATCAACATGTACTCTCCTTTGAAAGTGTTCCATTTTTCTCTTTCTAACTTTAAAATCTTACCGACAAGGTTAACAATAAGGGATTGATGTTTCCACAAGTAAAATCGATTTTTCCACAAGGTCCTCACATGAATAGTGAATCCCACACTCATGTGACAGAGGAACTTGTGGATAAGTCAATTTTATTTGTAGAATATAACTCAAAGTATTATGAATAGTATATTATGTTGCTTGGTACATTCAGGATTGCTTTCCTAATCTATTGGTACAATTCTTCGTGTATTCATTCTGAACTTAAAGTTTGCCTTTGACTCAGGTTCACTCAAACACAAGAGACCGAGAGAAGTGGAGAATCAGCATCCCGTGAAAGCTGCTCGAACTGAAACATCTAAGCAGTTAAGTCTCAATTATATCTTGAATTCTTGATCTATTGTCACTTTGCCAATTTCTTTTTTGACAAATTGGATTTCGATATCAGTAAACTATGAGGTACCGACTACTATTTTTGTAGGTGTATCTTTGTTACTATCTAGATCCTTTTTCTTCAAAGTTATAAGTTAGATAAATCAATAACCGAAATGAAAAATGCTTTTGAGCAGTTTTGAGTGGCAGTGTAAAGTTTATCAACTTGGATTCCTCCTTCCTCTCTCCTCCAACCCTTTGATGCAGCACAGAAATATACTCCCAACTTAGCTTTGTTCTTGGGTGCATAATTTCGTCCTTTTATGTATATGATTGGTGTCCTTGTATGCATACCTATAACTAAACATGTACCTCTTAACCCACTCTGGAGGTCCACATTCATACATATGCACACTGGACTACTAATTTTAGTAAGGAAGGTTTCTTCCTTGGCAGTTATGTAAACTGGAGACACAAGTTATATCTGGTGATTCCCTTAACAAGTACTCTAATAAATTTGATTTTCCTTGTTACTTGTAATTGTGATATTACTGCATCTGTTTGCCGGCTAGAACAAGATATCTTCTCTGCTCTTCTTTTTCAAGTAACTATTTCTTGATTTGTAACAAATGTTGGTTTTGTATGTTTGAATATTCAATTACAATTAACTTTCAAAATTCAGGTACTTTAGTCAAGTAAGGACACCTTTTAAAACTCTTGTGGTTATGTACTTCCCATTATACAACTATTTCCATCTGTTTAAAGTCTTTGGAGGCTTCTTGATATGTTTCGGTAACAGTATAGACCATAACAACAGATTTGAACATTATGGCACCACGAAGCAAAAACTCAGGGGGATACTACAAATTATACCTATTCCTATAGTACATGTAGTTACATTTTCTGCATTATAAAACTATTTTAAATTGATTGATTATTCAAATTTATTTACTAAAAATTTCTGTATTTCCAAGACAGTTTAATTCTTATTGTATAGTACTATAACTGTTCTAATTTTCATTTTTTTTTACTAAAATTTTATCGTTATATGTGATATGTATCTACATCTTAAATGTTTGTGTGGGGCATCCCTTACCGGCTTTCCTTTTCACAAATGCAATTTGTTGTATCTAGTGAATGTTGGTTCTTTTTGGCAATGTGCAAAATGTTAATTCTGTTTTTTCCCTTGACATCTTTGTCCATATTTAGTTGGACATGGATACCTTCTCTCCCACGAAGTGTCTTTTCTTTAGAAATGTGATATTCTGAGATATTACGTAATTATCCTGACAATCGTGATGGTTGTTGTTCCAATATTGGTGAACAATGCTAAAAACTGGCTACTTTTTCTTATTTTTATTTTCCTCCCGACTGAAATGAAATAGCATTAACCCCCCCTTCTCCAGGAGCCCTTCTTCTTCCCTTCCTCTTTATGTTCTCCAATCTCCCCCCAGCATCTGAAAAACTGCTAAATTGCATTTTGTTTCTAGACTGGTCACTACAGTAGTCGATGTTGGCCCTCCTGCTGATTGGGTGAAGATCAATGTACGAGAAAGTGTAAGTTTGTAAGAATCTTATAAATTATAATCATCACATGGTTAAGTTTCTTCCATTAAAATTCTGACAAACTATGATGTCTTTAATCAGAAAGATTGTTTTGAAGTCTATGCTCTAGTCCCGGGGCTTTTGCGCGAGGAGGTATGCACACCTGACTCTGTTTCAACAGTTTTTTTTCCTTCTTTCAGTGGGGTCATATTACTGTTTGGTCCTGGTGTGATATAGTATTTTGTTTCTGGTACAATACTGAATAACCACCACCAAGGATATTCATGGTTGCTATAGGGAAAGTAATTTTAGTAGAAACATACATAAAAATGATCTTCTTAAAGGGCCTTCCGATCTATTATCTTTGCCTGAACAGTAGGACTATAATCTTACAAAGGGTATTTGTTTATGTTCTTTTGAGGTCAGGCAGAGGGTATTTGTCAAATACAGTAGAAATAGTTGCGTGCATTAGCAAGCACTCAGAGTCGGTGATTATCTCTGCTTCTCTTTGAAGAAAGATAATATATTCCACACATTATAGGCTTCACTTGGTCATTTCCTGTATTTTGCACTAAACCTTGTGGATACTCATACTTTGTCTTGCGTTATCTGGGTCTTCCTGTTTTTTGTTGTATCTGCACACACACAGAAATACACATGCATGATCCAAATTGTGGGAGTATTTGAATGACTAAGAATTTTCAATGAAATCCAGTTTTATGTTTTCCTTGAGCACTACGGTAGACAAAGATGAACTTGTTGTGCAGTTATAATACATTGCTTTACTTTCATGGACTTGTACTGCTATTAGATTTAAGACATCTCTAATAAATATATCTGGTCTTGTTTCTTGGTGGATTCAGGTTCGAGTACAATCAGATCCAGCAGGGCGTCTTGTCATAACAGGTCAACCTGAGCAGCTTGACAATGCATGGGGTATCACAGCCTTCAAAAAGGTCCTCTCTGACTTTGTGTATATAGTATTTATTTTTGTTTGCAAGGAAGTTTCCGACACAAATATAGTCAAGTGGTCTAACAAATTCGAGTTCAAAAACATCAGCAAGCAGAAGCCTGCTCATCTCCATTGGGGCTGTCTCCACAAATGTTCTGGATCCCATTCAGTTCTGATGTTGATGGGACACAAAAAACAGAGCTTGATACCTTTTTAGAATTGTTCACAGCTCAGTACTGTCAGCCAGATAGTATTTATTATATGGTGATAGATGTAGATAAACCACTGTCTGTAGGTAGTGCTATAAAAGTTCATTTAAATTTATTTTAAGGTTTTTGGGATTTAATTTGTGCAAATATGCAAACCGTTTGGTCCTCTGAATGCCCTGTATTGCCGGGGATGTATGCACTAGTAAGTTATGATCCATCTTTATTAATAAACTAATGTTATTATCACATAATAAGGGGTCACATAATGCTCACATGCATACTGCGGACTTCACATGTCAGATGGGGGCTCATAGTATGCATGTGTGAGTATGTGATAGTAGCATTGTTGTTATTAATATTCGTAGTTAACCTCTGATTGTGGTTTTCAGGTGGTCAGCTTACCTGCAAGAATTGATCCGCTTCAGACATCTGCTGTTGTTAGCCTGCATGGACGGCTCTTTGTCCGTGTGCCTTTTGAGCAGTCCAATAGTTAAATCAAAAGTTTCACAACCATGAGGTCTTTCGGCAGAAATAGAAGAATCGAGCACTAATTGGGATAGAATCAGCATAATTTTGTGAATTAACAGCTTTAGGTATCTTTTGTGTATGGCTGCTATCTTCAAACTAGTTTACATACATAGGTCCCTCTAATCCAGATAGTTGGAAGTTTTTGGGCTGATTGTAAGGAGGCTTTTTCGGCTTAGGCCGCAGCCCCAATAGCTACCTCATGGCTTCAATGTAGAACTAGTGACGGTGTAGTAGTGATAAAATTCCTTGGAATCCTTTTAATTTTAAGACTTTTGGTTTATTTTTTGGCTCCATGCACACACGCTTGGATGATACATCATACATTTGTCCGCATAATATGTTTCAGACCATGAAGTAAAAATGTGGGAGTATGCTATATTTATTGAGAACTGATATTTTCACATAAAAAATTGATAGTATTTTTACATGAAATATTAATTTTTTATTTATATTCCCTCCATTCGGCAAAAAGGCATATTTGATTTTGATTTGGAATTTTAATTTTAATTTTTTTTAAATTTTGAATTAACAATTCTTTAATTATTAATTTTTGAAAGTAATTTAAAATATTAATCAAGGTTTAAAATTTGAAATAACAATTCTTAATTATTATTTTTTTGAAAGTAGTGTATTATATTAATCAAGATCAAATAGTGATTTTAATAAAGTTTGTGAAAGAATTAAACATCCCGTCCGAACCAATTTATTATCCTTTTGAGATTTCTTGACTTAATAATACCCCTCAATCACAGCCTCACATTGTGTGTTGTTCCAATCACATTTAAAAGGTAATCACTTGAGGTGTTTTGCCTATGGATATGACACATATACTGCTAGGTTGGTTATGTGACTAAAAGATAATTTGCACCTCAAATTTTATTTTCAATTTATTTTTGTACTCCAAATTTAAAAAGGTATACAAGACACCCCAAACTTCATTATATCGTTAAAATACACACTTTCTTCACTTACTTAGGTCAAAAAGTGACCATTGAACTAAAGGTACAATAACACAAGTTTGGGGTGCAAATTGTCTTTTAATCTTAAAAATTGGCAAAAATAATTAATTTTAAATAAAATAAAATAATTGATTTTAGATAAAATAATTAGTTTTAAAAATATAATTAAAATAATAAAATTAAAATAAATATTTAGAATTAATGATTAATAATTAATTATTAACTTGTAAAATGATTATTTTATTTTAATTTTTAAAAATAGATTTTTTAAAAACAAAATTTTTCAAAAACAGAATATTATTTTATGTGGCAAAATAAAATACTTAATGTTGTACCCCAAGCTTGTTTTTACAAAATTTTAAAAAAATTTTTAAAATTTTCAAAAACAGAATTTTATTTTTGCCAATTTTTAAGATTAAAAGACAAAATTTAATAATTAATTTTATAACAACTTAGATTTGTTTTTACAAAATTTTACCGAACAGGTCAAAAGTTGTTATAATAGTAAACTAGTTTTTACAAAATTTTGTTTTTTACAAAATTAAGAATTTTGTTAAAACAAAAAAAAATTGTTTTTTGAATTAAGAATTTTGTTTTTTAAAAAATTAAGAATTCTGTTAAAACAAAAAAATTAAGAAATTAAGAATTTATGTTAAAAAAATTTGTTTCTTACAAAATTTTGTCAAAAAAAAATTGTTTTTTACAAAATTAAGAATTCTGTTAAAACAAAATTAAGTAAAATTTTGTAAAAAAAAAATTAAGAATTCTGTTAACCGGTCAAAAGTTGTTATAATAGTAAACTTGTTTTTACAAAATTTTGTTTTTACAAAATTAAGAATTCTGTTAAAACAAAATAATTTTGTTTTTTGAATTAAGAATTTTGTTTTTTACAAAATTAAGAATTCTGTTAAAACAAAAAAAATTAAGAAATTAAGAACTTCTGTTACAAAATTTTGTTTTTTACAAAAATTTATTAAAAAAAATTGTTTTTTACAAAATTTTGTTTTTTGAATTTAAAAATTTTGTTTTTTTACAAAATTAAGAATTCTGTTAAAACAAAAAAAATTAAGAATTTTGTTTTTTACAAAATTAAGAATTCTGTAAAAACAAAATTAAGTAAAATTTTGTAAAAACAAAATTAAGAATTCTGTTAACCAGTCAAAAGTTGTTATAATAGTAAACTTGTTTTTACAAAATTTTGTTTTTTAAAAAATTCTGTTATAAGTTGTTATAAAATTCTTCTACTTTTAAAAATTTTGTTTTTACAAAATTTTGTTTTAAAAAACAAAAAACAAATTATATTTTATATGTGGCAAAAATGATTTTTTTATAAGTTAATGATTTTTTTTAAACGGAATGATTAATAATTAATTTTAAAAATTAAAATAAAATAATCATTTTACAAGTTAATGATTAATTATTAATCATTAATTTCAAATATTTATTTTAATTTTATTAATTTAATTATTTATTTTAAATTTTAAAATTAATTATTTTAAAATTATTTTATTTTATTTAAAATTAATTATTTTTGCCAATTTTTAAGATTAAAAGACAATTTGCACCCCAAACTTGTGTTATAGCCTTAGTCAGTCACTTTTGACCGGTTAAATGAAGAAAGTGTGCGTTTTGTTACGTATAATAAAATTTGGAGTGTACTTAGATACCTTTTTAAGATTGGGGTGCAAAAGTAAATTGAAAGTAAAGTTTGTTGTGCAAATTGTCTTTTAGTCTGAATATTTTGAGTCTAAAGATGTTTATAGCTTTTATTGTAGAAAGAAGAGAATTTATTTGCTTCCTAATCAATCAAACACACATACTAGCGAGAGATCTTTTAAGCTAAAATTTGAATTGGATGAGTACGAGATTGATGGTCATGAACATGTAGAGTTGTAACACCCCAGTCTCACATCGAAAGATAAGAGAAAAATTTATCTCCATATAAGGAAATAAGTTACTACCAATAGTACCTTCAAGTTATGACTTTTTTTGGGAGCTTTGTGGTGAAATTTAAGTTATTTCGAAGAAGATCTTATTAGCCAACAGTTTGAGGTCTTATTTTGATTTAATTTGATTCGGACTTGGGATTTGACCCAAGATTTGCCGTACTTGATTACAAATTGTGAGTTTCAAAAGCCCATTTGTTACACTACATATTGAAGAAGCGCCACGTTAGGAAAAACAACTTGAGATTGAAATTAATATAGCTGAAGAATCACAAGTTCTCGTTGAGTCGCCTAATATCGAGGAGAGTAAAAAATTTTGTGACATCTAAGGATGATGATACTACAGTAGACACCACTGGTTCAGAATTTGTTCCTATCTTTGTTCTCTCTTTGTGAGTTCGTTTATTCATTGTGAATTCAAAAGTTTATATTACATTTTTGTTGGTACGTTTAAATTTTCAATTCACGTTTATATAAGAACATTGCAATCTAACCATATCTGCTGCGTTACCATTCTAAACTGAACGATATTATATATACCAACAAATATTTTGAAAAAAATTTATGATTTTGTCTATTGGTAAATTAGAATTTTTAAGTTGTAGTGAATCATTTGGGCCATTTGGTAAATGAAACAGATCCAAGCAAATTCGCAAGCTGGTATTTGAGGATATATGTGACAGCCACCAACCCTTTGATACAAGCAAGTTCCATTCCCTATTTTTTATATATTATATATTACGAATATTTATGTTTATTTTTTGATTGTAATAAATAAATATTAGTAGTAAGCCTGATAAAATATGGTTATGAATTGATTTTTGTTTATAAAATTTACTTATGATTCTATTTAAGAACTAAAACCACATTACACATTTTAAATAAGGATTGAGTTGGAACTATATAATTATGGGCTAAATATAGGTCAACCTATATTTTAGATTTTAAACTTACCATTATTATGGTCCAATTAAATAAATTACTTAATATTAATTTTTTTTATCTTTCTAACTTCTCTCTCTAAAAATTTTAAACACGCATTACTCTAAAATTTAATTACTTGTGGTGCTTTTAAGTTTTTTGTTGAACAAAATTAACCTTTTTTTCCAAACTCATGCACCAATTAAACCTGAGAATTAATTAATTCAAATTCAGAAATTCATCAACGTCAAGTAGAAGAAAAATACGTAACACATGATTAATGTAGAAGAGAATAAGTGGCTTAGCACTAGTTTTAACATATGTACGAAACATATATACTTAGAAAGCACATTTATTTAGAAAAGTCCATTAGTCACAAAATAACTTTTTTTTTCTTTAATTACCAAATACTATGTATAAGCATTTTTTTAGTTGCATAAACCTTGTACTCTTAAAAAGAGTCCGATTTGTATTTTTTTTTTTTTAAAAAGTTCATTCCAAAATTAGAGATACATTTTGATTTTTTAAAGTCAATTTAAGATATCCTAAAATTTCAAATTGATATAATTTCTTTCAAGTTTTGAAAACAACAAAAATAATAATTAGTAGTACTTTATGGTTAGTTTACAATTGTTATATTTGTTTGAATTAAAACTAAATATCTTCATATAAATTTTGAATTTTAGGATTTCACGAATTGATTTAAAAAAGTCAAAATATATTTCTAATTTTGGAACGGAGGAAGTAATATTTTTATTGATCTTGGTATATAATAACATAATGTCATAATATATAATTTTATTATTATGTATATTATTATTTTTAAATTAACAAAATTTTTAATTGAACATAAAATAAGTATAAAATCTGTTGAATCAAAAGGAGTAATTCCCCAGATGGTACAGAGTAAGCAGGGATCTTTTGAGCTTTAAATTATCGCTTTTGGATAGGGGTGTTCATCGGTAAAAAAATTGAGCCAGTCTTGAAAAAAGCTGAAGCTGTACCGATCCAAAATAACTTAGAAAAAATAAAGAAAAATCGGTGATCAATTATCGGTTTTGATACCGGTTCGGTACAAAAGCGGTACCGGTTTTTCGGTTCAGTTTTCGGTTATACCGCATGTGACGCCCTCAAAATAGGTATACATCACCCATTCTAAGTCGCCAGATATCACACTATAAAAATCAAATACAAACTTTATTTATACAACTGTTGAACTGTCGTATAGAATACGACCACAGTTAACTGTGAGTTTTAATATAAATTTTTGTCTCGTAGACAGTATCCAAACTCAAATTAATACAATACCATATAAAAATATAGCAGCAGATATTTTAAGACCCCAAAGAAGAACGAGAAGATTACTATCATATTCATTCTAATGAGGTGCACTTTTGACGTTGTCAAAGTCGGGTTCTCATCACCCTATTGTTGTTCGCCAAAATCAATTATTAAGTGACGTATAAAATACGACACACACATCTTAGGTTCTCAATACAATTATCTTTTGCATGTCATGCCGTTTTATAATGTATTGAGAAACTTCGACAGTCTCGGACCATCCCACTATTTCCCTGTTATCTCCGCTCGACCCAACTACACTCTTATTACCTGAAAGGAATTGTGAAGCAAAAGGGTGAGCACAATTAGCCCAGTAAAGAATATCATGGCTAAGATAATTAATTTATCAACAGTCTTTATCAGAATAAATCAGAGATTTATAACATATGGTAGATAATAAAAGTTTTCAACCATAATTGCAGCGGAATCAACAATCCATTAAAAGAGTCAAGTAGAACATAATGTCTACTATCTTCTGCAAATTAAAAGTCCATCGTTGATATTTTATTCTTCGTAATACTCATTAACAGTTCTTTGTTATACTTAAGACAAATAGAACTTTCAACACTTGTCTTCACTTTGAACCACAAAGATATTAGTTAAATTCACAATTCATATTTATAATAATGTGAATTAACAGTTCCTTCTTGCCACAAAGGCTTAATAGAGCGTTTACTCAATATCCTTTTACCCCAAAGTGGAGATATTCAAATGTAATAACAATGATCATACCAATTAGTTGTCTATCTTTTTGCACTACGGGCCAAAGATATTCAACTAATAAAAACAATGGTCATGATCATACCTATCAATTCTTTATCGATTGCACTTTGGCAAAAGACATTCAATTTGTTAAGCTAATGGTCATGATCCGCCAATCACATCATTGAATTATCCATGCACTTCTTGCCCGAGGATATTCGTTAGTATCACTTAGTGGTCATGATCATGTCATACACCATCCATCTTCGCACTCTGGTCAAAGCTATCAAACAACGGATCATCTTTGTACTACGGGCCAAAGATATTCAACAACATATCATCTTTGCCTTTATAGGCCAAAGACATACATTTGTAAAACCAATAACCAACAGTATAATAGAGAATGGAATAATAAAAGAATTTCACCATGTATGAAGTACTTCGCATAGACAGGTTATTCCAACATAATAATAAAGAATGGAATAATAAAAGAATTTCACCATATATGCAAAGATCTTTGCGTGACGAGGTTATTTCAACATAATAATAAAGAATGGAATAATGAAGAAATTTTACCGTGCGTGCGTAATCCGCATGCAGACGAGTTATTCAACGAGAATAATAAATAATGGAACCTAAATAAATGCGTTATCGCACGCATAAGATATATCCAACAGAATAATAAAGAATGGAATAATAAAAGAATTTCACCGTGTATGTAGTACTTTGCGTAGACGAGTTATTTCAACATAATAATAAAGAATGGAATAATAGAAGAATTTCACCATGTATGCGATCTTGGCATGACATGTTATTCAACATAATAATAAAGAATGGAATAATAGAAGAATTTCACCAAGTATAGGGTAGGTCGCGTATACTGAGGTTATTCCAATGAGAATAATAAAGAATGGAATAACAAAAGTTCTCTTCATGAATCTGAAAGAAATAATACCCACTACGAGTACAACAAATAATATCCCTTACCTTTGAAAAGAAGAGTACTCTCCATGGTAGTAGGCGAGGATATACTCGAAGAAAACTTATCTTCTGTTCTCAAAGCTTTCTTAAACTCTAAAGAAATATGCTCAAGATTATAGAAGAAGAATTCTTTCTATAGTTTCTCTCTCTAGAGTTTCAAATTGAATTCGTAAGAAATAATGAAGGAATGAAACTATTTATAGAAGAATGGAATTGCATAGTAACTAATTCATGAGCAGTCAGATTGATTTACTTTTAATCGAGCGATCCATATTTAAAGCAAAATCTTTTAAATAAAATATAATATATTCTATTTATAATTTAATTAAGCGAATAACTTTATAAAAATATTATGTTTTTTATATAAAAGATTTTACTATGCAAAACACTATCTGAGACACTATACAATACTATGCATAATAAAATATAATATATTCTATTTATAGAATAACTTTATAAAAGTATTATGTTTTATATAAAAAGATTTTACTATGCAAAACACTATGCACAATAGAATATATTATATTCTATTTATAGAATAACTTTATAAAAGTATTACATTTTTATATAAAAAGATTTTATTATGCAAAACACTATGCACAATAGAATATAATATATTCTATTTATAGAATAACTTTATAAAAGTATTATGTTTTATATAAAAAACTTTTCTACTATTATAATTTCAACCAACGGTCAAAAAATTAGTACATTTCTTCATGAAATAATATTGTACCCAAAAATAATTTGGACAGAAAAGAAATATATTTTTCGGATAAATAGTACCCCGTGAATAGTAATTCGTGAATAGTACTCTGACACAAAAAGTGCCCCAATTACCCGAGTGAATAATACTAGAGTGAATAGTAACCGAGTATTTTATGACAACTTGTTTATTTAATTTTTTTTTTCATATATCACCCTTAACTTTAACCTTTTATCAATTTAACCATTTACTAAAATAGAAAAATTGAATACTTTTATTTCATAAAATTCGGGGTCTCACACCGCATGCATGATAATATTTTAATTAAATAATTTTTTTAATATATTAACAAATTTTTTTTGAAACTAATGAGTTCGAACCATTAGTTTGTATACTGCAGTTTGCTTACCATTAGTTATGCCAGTTGTATCAGTTCGGTACAAAATTTTTTATCTAGTTGTATGAGTTATGCCAGTTGTATCAGTTTGTTTACCATTAGTTATGTCAGTTGTATCAGCATTGATTTGTTGCCTTGTTGGTTTGTTAGTATTCACACTTGTAAATCAGTTTACAGTTTGTGAGATATTAATTATTAAAGAAGAATTATGTGTTTGTGTTTGCAGAGTTTTAGACAATGTATATTCAAAAAAAGGCTTGTGATCTTATTTTAGGTACTCCTAGTTGGCTAGTTTGAACTCCGAATAATTATTTTGAAATCGATATTCATCATTAACGAACTGTTTACCCTTAAATAACCGTAATCATAGTGAAAAATTAAGTATAATTAAATAGAATTACTCTACTCATTAATTATCAATTTTCTTTTGATCTATCCGTAATGTTTTTTTATTTATTAAATCTCAAAATCTTACCACCGTGCCAAATCTAAAAAATATGGATATATATGATGTTGTGTATTAATTTCGTTGTGGATTATCAATTAATTTTAATATAAAACTATGTGGTAAAGTAAAATATTTGCAACTTATAAGCAGAAGGACAAGGACTAGTCCTAAGCAGAAAGCTTGCAGTAGTGGGGAGATAAAATAATATCCTGACAAGTGAAAAGGCAGATCACAAGCCTTTTTTTGAATATGCATTGTCTAAAACTCTGCAAACACAAACACATAATTCTCCCTCATTGCATTACTTACGTATTAATTATTAAAGAAGAAGTTCGGTTCTTCGGTTTTTTCGGTCCTTTACCGAATGCAAAAATTTAAGAACCGCTACCGGTACCGAAAAAACTAAAAAAATCGAAAAACCGAAACCGAAAAAATTGGTACCGCCGGTATCGGTTTCAACCGGTCCGGTAAAAAAATCGAAAAATCGAATTTTTTGAGCACCCCTACTTTTGGATGCAGAAATCAAGAGCTATTCTAGTTGAAAATGAAAATTGGACATGAGCGTATTTGAACTTCATCTATTTATATTTTTACCCACAATTAGGAGTCAAAATACAATTAAGTGAAATTTAAATACACTCATGTTCAGTTTTTATGTCCACATAGAGTTTTTGAGAAATCAAATAGGCAAATCAAACTGAAAAAAATAAAAATAAGATAAAATTAGTAAATTATTTTGGGCCTGTTTTTCTATTGAAAAATATGGGTTCAAATTTAACCAATCCAAATAATTTAAAGTAGTTAATCAACCCAAATAGTTCTACTTAATATAAGTTCACCCATCAGTTTATAAATTAAATTTTCAGGTCTAATTAGTGGTAACCTTTTTTGAAAGTGTAATAAGTTGGATCTTCTTTTAATTTCTATCAATCTCATGTATTGATAAATTTTATAATTTTAATTCGGTGTAAATTTATCGCAATACATAGCATGACTTTTTTTTTTCTTTAAAAAGAGTCCTATTTTAATTATACTATTCTAAAATAACATAATATTTTAAAATTTTCATTGAAATTTTTTATTATATAACTACTACTAAATAAATAAGTTATTATCTAGGAGTAATAAATATGAAACAAATATATACATTCTTAATTTTGTCGATAAAACTCTTTTTGTGAAGTCGTAGGGAATATCAACTATGCAGCACTAATTGAATTATACGTCCCCAGCTTTATATTTCAAATAAAAAAATATCAGTGGTTTTTCCAAAACATAGTTATATATCTGCATGTCACCAACTTTAAGCTAGTATACAGCTGGAGGAACTATTAAAGGGTATAGGCTATCTGAATTTATTTAGAAAATTCTTGATCTTGAATTTTTTTAATATTTTAACTTCAGGTATTTATGAAAAAAAATTAAGTATATATATATATATATATATATATATATATATATATATATATATATATATATGAACAAAGAAAAAGAAAAAGAAAGTTATTCCTTTGTTCTAAGTAGTAAGTATAGGAGCTTGATTATTTTATTTCGATTTAAAACATGGGCACTAAATATACTATATCATTGTTATTTTCTGAGTACCTTGTAGGAATATCAAATTTTAGGGTTTCAACGATATACAGAGTCTGAAAAACCTAATTCAACCATATGAAGAAAGATCACTGGTGTCCTAGCCTAGCGTAGCCTTGGGAAAAAACTTTTTGGCTTGGTGATCACTGGTGTCCTAGCCTAGCCAGCCAGCTAAAATACTTTTTGGCTTGGTGATCTAGCTGGCTGGCTGGCTGACTTTGTTTTATCTTACGTATTAAATTGTGGTACAATTTTGTGCTAAAAACATGCAACTTGTACCAATTTCATGAGCTACGTGACTGACTATTTCACCGAATCCGGATCCGTACGTGTCATATGGTTATTACTTGACCAATTTCCAGATCCAAATCCATGTCATATACTACTACATGAAAATTAAGGAAAAGAGATCAAGAATTAAGCAGAGTACTTTAAAGTTTCACACAGATTTTTACAAGTTTCAATGCCACAAACTTGCGAGAGTAGATCCTCTGTCTTCAAATTTTCTGTCTCCTTGTATCCCTCCATTTAAATTTTGACACCTAATCTCTTATTTAACACTAATTAATTCTAAAATTAAATAAAAGAACATGTGTCAAAATTTAAGTGAGAGGACACAAGAAGGATATAGAATTTGGGACAGAGGATTTACTCTCCAAACTTGCAAGATGAATTCCTCATACATCGATCCACTACAGTAATAATAATACTAGTACTAATTTCTTAATCCTGAAAGTGGGTTTCTCTCTTTTTTGCCAATTAGGGTACTTGGAATGCGCAATCCAATTTCCTAGCCTAGGAGAAATTTGAGACAGATATTCAGAATCTTAACTGGCTTTCTTTCACTTTTCCAGTGATATATATATATATATATATATATATATATATATATATATATATATATATATATGATTTTAGTAACTGACAACTGAATTTCTTTTTCTCTAGCTGCGCTGTACTTTGAAACTTAACGTTTCTGCAAGTTTTAATTCTCTGGGCTTCTTCTTTTATCTTTTTTTTATGGACAGGGACACAGGGGGAGAGCTAGAACCAATCAATTAGCTCTATTAAGGTTTTTCTTTTTCTCTGAACTGGCCGGATAGGTTGCAGTACTATGAAATACTAAAGAATATATATATGCATTCAAATAATAAAGCTTAACATGCGAGACGTACAATCTAAGATATATAGTGCAGTTTAATTTGGGCAGGATGATCAGTACGTACGTACTGAACCCAAAACTATCATACACTTGTAAAATATCATACATATTATTTTTATAGAGATACATATACTCAGAGCCGGACCAGACGGTGAAAAACTAATTAAGAGGTAGACTAGACTGTAAATTAAATAGTATGTATAGTTATTTAAATTGATCAGTGTATTGTCTCAACAAATTAAATAATAAAATAAAATTGAGTGTACGTGTTTTGAACATATGCATGTGTTTGACATGTCACCACCGAAACGTACACTTCGATTAAAAGAAAGAAGTGCAATATGAATATGTAGTTTCTTGATAATTTAGCACTTGGGGACTTGTTAAAAAGAACCCTTCATGAACTCAAATGTGATCTTCTACATGTATTGACTAAAGATGATAAGTAATTTTTTTTAAAGAAAACATTATAGGAAAAAGACATATATATAATAGGTGCAGTTAAATAAGAGAGCTAGATATGCAAAATAAGACCATATAGAAATGTGCACCGCATAATAGTAGATTCCCATATGATCAGTTACATGGATCCATCCAATTAGGAGAGAAATTAAGAAGAAAGGGTGTATCAATCAAATTAAGGAGCAAGTCCAAATAAAATGTACAAAATTAAAGTTGAACTAGGTCGCTGACCTTGTCTATATATTTCTCCAAATTAGGTTTGAATTTGATCCTCCATCAATCTTCAACTGAAAACATGCACATGATCACTACCAAGATTACAACTTATATATATCCGGACCATCCCTAGCTAGCTCTTTCTTCTTCTCCTAGTCCAAATCATGTGTTGATAGGTTTCCAATTTCTTAATCCCAGCATTTCTAATTTTGTCACTCCATCGATCAAAAGCCAGCTAGCTTCCTCCATAAATTTTGTACCTCTCCTCAAATGTACTCCTCCTCGATGATCACTGCATGTACCAATAATTAAAGCCTAGGGAATTGATTCAAATGAACTAAACCCTAATTTATACTATATCATACAATCAGAAATAAATTATATATATATATATATATATATATATATATATATATATATAATACTTTAAAATGGAGGTCTTGCTGCATTACTACTTGCGCCCCATCCAAACAAATCAGCTAAGAATGGATAATTTGTAGGAGCCGCATTGCCAGCTGATCCCACATTAAACAAAGTACCGCCTACGCCGCCCCCTCCAGTCACACTGGAAGACTGCGACGCAGCAGCAGGCTGTACCTGCGTCACATGATCAGGAGGAGGAGCAGCCGCACTAGTACCCTCCTCCGCTTGATCCTCCAACGGTAACCTCTCAAGCGCCGCATTCGCAAAAGACGCCGCCATCAAAACTACAGGACCCGAAGCCATCAAGGGCCCAACCACACTCCCTCCAACCACCTGTCCTTGTCCGCCAGACAAGAATATCGACATCCCACCCGCACCGGGCGGTGCCGGTGGCGGCAGCACCGTCCCCGATAGCGACAATATCTCGAACCTTCCGTGCAGCGTGACAACGCTCCCGGACGGAGCGGCAGGCTGGCGAAGGTTGACATTGGAAACGGTGCCGCTCCCGCTCAGCACGGAAACTCCCCTCCCCCTTCGCCTCGCATAGATGGAGACGGTCTCCATGACGTCAGCGCCTCCCGATATTTCAAGAACGTGAGATCGGAGCGCGTTAGGGCTGTCGCGTGTGACAATTATTGGAGGCTTGGGCTTGTTTTTGGAGCCCTGTGGGCGGCCTCGCTGTCGGCGGTTTGAGGTTGTTGGACCGCCAGATCTATTGGTGGTGGTGGTGGTGGTAACATCGACTTGGGCCTTGTGATCATCATCATCTATATTGTCGTCGGCAGCGGAATCTGAGGGCGGGTGGTGGAAATCCGATGGGAGGAGGTGGTGAATGTAGCGAGAATTACCTCCGTAACCAGCCATACCCACTGCACATCATCTATCCTTTAATTTCCCCACACTTGTTTTTTGCCAGCTTACTTTCTCTCGAGCTAAAAGAGAAAATGAACAAATTGTAACAAACAATTTAGGTTAAATCTTTAGTCGGAATCAAGTCATAACTTAGTATATAAGCTCTAATTTACACTGTACGTATTGCTCGAGTTTAAACTGTGCGCTTTCAGACACTCACCAACTTCAAATCAAAAATTAATATTTGTAGATTTGCATATTGAAATTCAGGAAAAGAAAAGACGAAGAATTTCGGATCCAAAGGAGTAATAAATTAAATTAATTAATGACTAGAATCCAAGAGGATTTGATGGGACTACGATCGATCGATCAGTTACATGATTACATGTATAATTTTACTTTCACACTAGACAAGTCGATCGATCAAACTTCAAGAAATCTTGCAGCTTCTTTAATTTCTTTTAGAGTGTAGTATATAGTAATTACTAAAGTAAAGAACACACCACTTGAAATTCGATCTGAAACCTTAAGTACTATTCATTTTAAGAGGATGAGCATTAATTTGCATAAAATTTCAGAATCCCAAGCTAAAGATATATATATATATATATATATATATATATATATATATATATATATAAGTAGTTGTCAAATCTGATCTAGGGTTTATATATAAATTAATTTTAGGTAGTATAATTAATTATTCTCACCATATATATATCCAAGTAGCTAGCGTGCGTGCGTAAGTACAGATGATGATGATGTTGAGAAGAAAATTAAAATAAGAAGTAGATAATCAGCTAGCTTGGTAATTAAGATGAGAAGAATGAAAGCGATGGATCATGGATATTAATATAATTATATAAGAACAAATAATTTTCCCTCAAATCGAACAAGTTAGTTTGTGTTTGTGATATAAGGAGGAGAAATTAAGCAAGAAAGCTAGTTATAGCTAGAAGAGGGAATTAAACAATAGAAGGAAAGGGGAGAGAGAAGAAAGGATCATACTTGTACTAATTTCTTTTAACTGTTACAGACTCTCCACGATCACGCGCTTAATAAATCATCATGAAAGATGAAAGTTTTGATGGAAAAGCGGGCAGTAAATAGTAACAATTACCAAGACATCAAAACAAGTATATATAATTAAATTCCTCTTCTTCTTCATTCTCTCTCTCTCTCTTCCTATTTAAAATGTTTCATTTTTCACATGAGTAATTTCAAGAAAAACTTGTGTTCTTCTTTAAGCAAGCAAGCGCATGGAAGTACTTCTTCTTGGCCTTTTAACCCTACTAAAACCTTTGCTGCTTCGCAACAGTTCAATTGATCGATGATGCATGTCTCGGAACCGAAATACTAACTTTTGGTACAAAAAGACTACTTACGGATCATGGACCCATATATACTAGTATATGTCAAATATATAGAAGCTATCGATCGAGGAGCTAGCTTTATATATTTGAGCACCTAATTATGCTTAATCACACTGTTTCAAGCCAAAAAATTTGTTCAATTTAAAGCAATCTATCTAGTGCCAATTAAGATCAAACTTTTATATAACTTTAATTATTTCGTTATTTATCCTTTCTAAATAGGGTCGATCAGGAAGTGTTTAAGACTATAAATATAGAATCTTAAATATTAGAGTTTTTGAATAATTATATTTTTGATAATTCTTATTAATTTTAGTGTGTTTTCTCTATCATCCCTTGTTTTATGTTAATAACATGGATTAAACTAACTACAAGCAATTTATTGCATCATATATATATATATATATATATATATATATATATATATAGAAAGAGGTAATCACATAAAATCAGAATTAGATGAATCAAAAGGCAATTAATTCATTAATTATTTAGTTATCTTCTAGCTAGCTAGGTAGACACTGTTGTATAATTATTGGAGTTGGGACAGATCAAGGAAGCGTAACCTCTAGTCATTTTCACTTACATGTCGTGTTTGTTGGCACTATCTATGTCGAAGCCTAATATAGTCGTATGTCAGTATGTATGAATTTGCACTTAAAAAAAATAATTAATTGTCCAATATAGGTTTGAAAATAGCAAATACTACCATACAAAGCCTTAAGCTATGACTTAATTTCTGTCAAAATAACATATACGGCGTGAAGCATTTATGTTTTCATTTTTCACTCAAACAGAATACGTGGCCAGGCCTAGCTAGTTTGGCCTAGTTTTCAATAGTCTCCTAATGGACTAATTAATTAATGTGATACTCCCTTCCTTCTTTAATAAAAATGGTTTTAGATATCTGCATAAAAAATTAAGAAAATAATTAAAAAACATTAACTATACTATCAATTGTCTATAATACCCTTCACCTCACTTATTTAATACTCTCTCTTCAATAACAGATTAACAATTTTCTATAATTTACTCCTAAAAAAACTCAATAGTCTCATTTACTCTTATTTTCTTTCCCTTTCTCTCTCCCCATAAAACACTTTAATTATCAGATTTTTAAAGAAAAAAGATGAAAGAATTTTGTTGGGAGGAGAGAAATGCTTAAGAGTAGAGGAGTAATATAAGATAATGATAAATATGAATCAAAAAATTAGGTGGAGTAATAAGGGACAATTTGAAAAAAATAGTGATCAATTCTCCTAGATAACCACAAACGACAAATAATTAAGAATAATAAAAAAAATCTAAAATGACCTACATATAAGAATAGACGTATATTATAAGCATATACTATGATCATACTTACATTTGTTGAAACAAATTGGATTTGATAGATAGATCTAGATCTAAAATATATATGTGTTCACCAGATGGAGATGGGAAATTTTTCTGTAACATATATATATATATATATATATATATATATATATATATATATCCGAATTTAACATAATTAATGCTTGTCATGTCATATAAATTTGCTTAATTTGTGATGGATGGATGTGTGGTGCGAAGCTAGCTAGCTAGCTACGCATGATAGTGATAACAAATTAATTCTTATTCTTAATATATTAAGTAATTAAGAAAGAAAGAAAAAAAAAACAGAAAGTAAGTAACAGGAAATATAATATTAACGACCAGACTAGATCGACTATAGTAGAGTAGAGTAGATTATTTTCAAAATATAATTAAGAATATGCTCGCATGGTTAGGGTGTCCGTCCGGCTGGTTTTTGGCATTTGGAATGTTCGGATAACCAAATTAAGAATATAATGGTAGAGTAATACTTCCTCCGTCCCGGTATAAAAGTTCTGGTGGATTTTTTACGTATATTAAGAAGATAAATAAAATGATAAAACTATCTATAATAATGTTATTAAATATGGAGAGAGAATTAGAATAAGAAAAATATGAGATATTTAATGCTACGAGTATAATAGGAAAATATATGTAAAAATTTGGTAATTAAAGAAAAATAGACATTTAATATGAGACTATCTAAAATAATAATAAGGACTTTTATCATGGAACGGAGGGAGTAATATTCCTAAATTTATTTTTCCTTTTCAAGTTGTTCACATGACTTGCTTGTGTAAATGTATGTGAAGTGAAAATTAATTTCAACGGCCGCAAAAGAGATGATGAACTAGCTAGATTTATTGTTATATATATATATATATATATATATATATATAATGGGCGGTAGATATATAGATACTACTATAATTATATTTTATTTTTCTCCCTGTAGGCTGTAGCTGGCCACTCCATTAGATTGATAGTGGCAGTGGCCTGGTGTGGTGTATTGTTTGTTATTAGTGGAATTATACAGGATTATTTATACTTCTTAGTATATTTTTTTAAAAAAATTATAATAAAAATATTTACAAAATTAATATATTTTTAATATTTTATTTATAAAATTAGTGCATTTAGTATCATTTTAATTTAATTTAGTGTACATGAGCTTATTATATCTCATATTGTCAGACTAACACCTTGGTACATTAAAAATTAATAAAAAAAATAATTCAGGGACCACACAGTAACTTCTGAAAACACAATGGTAAAACCAACATTCTGCACTTGGTTGAAGCACAATGCACTAAAAATTATACCGCCATTAAACAACCCCATATCAAACCACCAAATCTATTTACTCCATTTACTCCTCATTTCTGACCCTATCTATATATCTATTAGCCTATTACTACTATAATTTAGGTTTTGCTGGTAATTGGGAAGTAGTCAAGTTGCTACTACTACTCCCATCCATTCGTGTTTCTTCTCCTTCTCCCACTCTAGATGATATAGCAAGAACCTCGGATGAAATATTCCAACTTTCATTTTTTCTTTTTCAACTGAATCTCCTCATATGTATTCCAACACGATCCCGCTCGATCGCTCATCATGAGTCCTCGCTTAAGATCGCCATCGCCATTTTGTTAGCTCTGTCATTATCGGCGTTAAATGTCACTCTGCACTGTAAATCGGTACATTTTTTTTCATAGTGCAATTGATAACCAAACCTTCATACAAAGATAACCAATTCAATTTTATTGAATTACCAATTAATTATAAAAAATTTAAGAATAATTTTCAAGTATTACTTGTATTTATTTTCTTCAACATGTGCAACCATGAACAGCTTTATTGATTTCTGCAATGGTCGTTGTTGGTACATTTTTTTTTTATAGTGCAGTTGGTAGTCAAACCTTAATACAAAAGTAACCAATTCAGCTTTATTGAGTTGCCAATTAATTATAAAAAATTTAAGAATAGTTTTCAAGTGTTACTTAGATTTGTTTTCTTCAACATGTGCAATCATGAATAGTTTTATTGGGTTCTGCAATGGTCGTCGTCGGAATATTTTTTTTCACAATGCAATATTGGTAGCCAAACCTTCATACAAAGGTAACCAATTCAGTTTAATTGAGTTATCAATTAATTATAAAAAATTTATGAACAATTTTTAAGTGTTACCTGAATTTATTTTTTTCAACATGTGTAACCATGATAAGATCAGATAGTAGTTGTGTAGATTTCTTTTTACTTTTTCTACACTACTACAAAACAGTAAATAGATAACGCGAAAAAAATGTTGTGATTTCTGTCAGAAAAACGTCGTGGTTAAGGGTGTTGTCTATTTGACACCCTTTCACAATGTTTTTAAAACGTTGTAGTTAAGCACAATACACAACGTTTTTTAGGAAAAAATGTTGTAGATTTGTTTTCAAAAAATTAGCAGATGCTTAAAAACGTTGTAAAAGGTATGATTCAACAACGTTTTTTGGTTAAAAATGTTGTTGTTTAGTATATAAGACAACGTTTTTTAAATGTTGTAGAATAAAAAAAAATTATTGTTTAGTATAACAGACAACGTTTTTTAAATGTTGTAGATAAAAAAAAAGAGGATGTGGTTCACCTATATTACCGATGCACCTGCAATATGCTAAATGGCATGATATATAGCCAAATTGTATCAACCATTCAAAATACATCCCAATAATACCATTTGTTTACAGTTTCAAATTACTACATCCACAAAATATATACCAAACTATCTATATATACATCTCAAATTCACTTTTCAATCCACAAAATAAACCACAAAATATACCAAACTATATGACTGTAACAAGACACGTAAAAGCTTTCCACAATAATCAACAACTATCATTGGGGCGCTTCACCCCACACGCAGATCAAGACACACTGTTGTGAAGCCAGTTGTCTCAATCGCAATGTTGTTATTCTTCTTCTAAATGGGCTTTCATTCGTGACCTTTGGTGGCATAGACTACAACAATTGTTGTTGTTGTTGCCTCAGTCCCCGCTGCTGAATTAAAGCAATAAAGAGAATAAAATCCAATAACATGAGTAAAATATGATTTTTTCTCTCAATAAAATACTAAGGAGATTACTTGCTTCAACTAGTTCAGTCATGCGGATCTAAGAAGGACAAGGGGGGGTCACATGACCTTGAATTTGATTTATTTCTTTTTATTAACAAAAGGCGTATATATATATATATATATATATATATATATATATAATGATGACCACCCTTGAAAATTAATAAAGTTCTGCGATCCCCAATAACTTAAAGTAGTCCTTGTCTACATTTCATGCCTACTTGCAATAATTAAACAGATTTAGCATGAGCCCACTAAACAAAATGATTTACCTTGAAAACTAATGCAAGTTCCTTTTCGTGATCGTACAATTAGAGATAAGCTCCAATAACAAGTAATGTGGGTCACACATTCATTCAAAGACGCGAGTTTCAAAATCTTGCTCATGGGAATAAAACCACGGATCTTTCTCCCACTCGTATTGAAAAGAAAAAGAAATGATTCATTAGAAGAGCTTATGATCGAGAGCCAAGAAAAGCAAGGCGTTCTATAATAATTGAATTGAACTGATTACGATGCAGAAAAATAAGCAAATCAAAATCTTCGAAAGCAACAACAAAAAAGTAACTCTAAAAAGTAAACTAGCCACAATTATAATTCGTATGAGACCAAACATAATAGCAGAAAAAAAGTATATATAACTTGAAGGTCAAGAAACTAGATGTCTATAAACCTTCAAAAGGATAATTCTGATGAACCAACTACAAGAATATATTTTGAAAAACATATATTATTAGCAAATGAATCGCTATGAGACATTAGAAGGAACCATTGCTTTGGTTTCAGATTACTTAATTTGAGATCAAAGCATTCAAAATAGTATTTTGTCCCATTCTACTTGTTATTCCCTTTCGTTTTATGGCGATCCTAAAACCGAACTTCAAATATATATCGGGGAGGAAGAGAGGAGGAGAGAGGCAAAAGTATCGGAATTTGGTGACTAAACATCGACCGCCTCGCTTCAAGGCCACCTTCGAAGTTGCCATGTCTACAACAGGTGTGGACGCCCCCAAAATTAGGTATACATCACCCATCTTAAGTCGTCAAATACATGGTACAAAATACAAATACAAACTTAATTATACAATCTGCTCAGGTAACATACGACAATACATAAACCGAGAGTTCTAATAGGAATATTATCATCTAGACAATATCCATACTCAAGGAGTCCTCATTACATTTATTGTCACACTATTTAGCGAATAGTGAGGACTACTAATGCTATCTTCTCGGATCATCACTCCTTTCCCGACTCGTCATAGCCTATATTCTCATTTCTCGAAGAGAATAAAGAAAAGAAAGGGTGAGCTCAACTAGCCCAAAGAAGAAATATTATGACTAAGATAATGCGAATAAATTATCAATAGTCTTCAACAATGTTAAACCGATAAAATACAATATACATCAAGTTTAAGCTGCAGTGTGAATAAGAATCCATTAGAAGAGTCAAGTAGAGAATAAAACCTACTATCTTCATGATTTAAAAATATTTTTATCAACTTTTATAAATTGAGACTCAACTTAATAAATAAACCACATATTCTAATCATCCCCTGCATTTACGAGCCAAGGATATTCATTAAATCATCCACGGTCCATGATTATCTAAGAATAATTCTCGGTCATAATCATACCAAAATTGTCCATCAATGCATTACGTGAGCCATCGAGGACTTTTACCACATCACTTATAATATCACAGTTCATGATTATACCGAATGATCCTGGTCATAATCATATTAAGTCCATCTATGCACGTAAGCCAAAGATGACTTTCAACATAATATAAACATGAGGATGATGATAATGTTATAGGAATTCAATAAAACAAGTTCAAGAATTAATTTATCCAGAAACTAATAATATCCAAATTGTCAACATGATACTTCTTTGTAAAGTAAAATTCAAAAATTCTCAGAAGAATATTTCCATGAAAAGATATTGGATGAAACGCAAATATCAAGGATATTCCACTAATTTCATGGAGTATCGAAGTCAAAACTTTAACCAACTGAGTATAATAAAGAATATATGAAACTGCAAATGGATTTTTTTTTACATACATGCAGTAATCCACGATATCTGAGATCATTTCCACATTTTAATAAGGAATGAATCTGAGAAGATCATTCACCATGCGTGTGGCAATCCACATGTAGGCAGTTATTCCAATGTAATAATAAAGAATGAAATAACAAAAGGATTCATCATGCATGCGATAGAGACCGCATTGCATGATTATTCCCAATGAGAATAATAAATGCGGAATAATAAATATGGAACCGAGTCGGTGAAATTCACACCGGATATTATATTCAAGAATAATAATAAAAATGAAATAATAAAAGATTTTCACCAAGTATGCGGTACAGCATAAACAAAGTTATTCAACATAATAATAAAGAATAGAATAATAATGAAGAAGATCACCAAGTATTGGGTAAACCGCATATCTGAAGTTATTCCACCCAAAGATAGTGGTAAATCAAGACACAAAAGTTATTCCAATGTAATAATAAAGAATGGAATAACATAAGGATTTCACCAAGTATAGGGTATGCAGATATCTGAGTTATTCCAACAGAATAAATAAGAATGGAATAACATAAGGATTTCACCAAGTATAGGGTATGCTGCGTATCTGAAGTTATGTATAGGGTATGCCACTTTTACGGAGTTATTCAACGAATAATAAAGAATGGAATAATGTGAAGTTCTCTTCATGAATAAGAAAGAATAACACCCCTTACAGTAAAAGAAGCTGGATATAAGTAGTGAAGTAGCGAGAATACTCTTCTTCTTTCTCTCTAATTTCTCTCTCTAGATTTTCGGTGAATTTGTAAGAAATAATGAAGGAATGAGCTTTATTTATAGAAGAATGGATTGAATAGTAACTAATTCATGAATGGTCCGGATCGATTTACTTTTAAGCGAAGCGATCCGGATCGATTTATTATTAAAACTTAAAAGCGGTCCATCCATACCGATTTATTATTAAAACTTTAAACCAAATGATCTATATTGATTCACTATTATAACTTTCAACCAATGAAATCCATAATGATTCACTAATATAACTTCAACCAACTGATTACGAAAAATTAGCACATCTCCTCATGGAATAATATTGTACCCAAATACCGAATGCACAATAATAGAGTGAATAGTAACTGGGTGAATAGTAACTTATGAATAGTAACTCCGACACAAAAAGTGTCCCGAATACCCGATTGAACAATATAACCTCCAGACATCAATTATCACAAATAATCCCAACACAATGAAACTATCAAATTCATCTTTAATCAACACGAACTTAATCATCATTAATATTATAACTTACAATATTTAACAACCAGGTTGTTCCCAAGAAAGAGGGGGCTTTCCGATAAGGATTTCTCCCTATTGGGGCGCAATTAGATTATCTAACCTCTCCTTGACAGAACTTCTAGACATTGTAAATATTGTAATTTAATAATATGAATAACTTTGTCGTCTCAATTATTGATTTAATAAAATAACATATTATGCACATGATACTGTGACAATAATTGAATCAATAATACGAGAGATATGATGCAAAGAATTATCAGTAGCAATAATTGAGTATAATTGGTGACTTCTTACGTAAGCATCAATAACCAATCTGGTGTCTTCTTATGCAACCACAGCCAGACATCGTACTTCTTCTAGGGTAGTTCAACGGTTTTAATGGTAACACTTCCGTCGTTATTATCATAAAAATATTTTTGTCGTTTTTAAATCGACAATTCTTCCGTAATGGGTCCACTAATGATTGTCTGCCGTCGTCACGAATATTCCCGCAAAAAAGAATATTTCTGAGACCAATCGAATATTTATAATAACTTGCATACTTTGCAAAATTTTCAAATACTACCCATTAACTATAACATAATATCAAATTTATTTCATAATATTCAAAATTGATATTCATAGAAAAATTATCTTTATTCATAAAAAAGTTGGGGTCTTCAAGGTAGATCTCAGAATGATGTCATATCCCTCCTGATTCACAGTCGCCTTTGTATCCTCCCCGAGTCGTTCACAGGCTGATGTCATATCCTCCCCAAGTCGTTCCATTTCCTGTATTAGCGCCATCATATTTATTCAGATTCTTAATATTTCTCTAAAGAAACACCCAACACCCAAGAACAGGTGGTATAAGGCAACAAACACTAGGACGAGAATAGCATACTCAGAAAGAAAAACAAAATAAAGTCTATTTTGGAGCTTTCATTTTGTAGTTTATCAGATTCATATTACCTGCTAGAAAGAAGACATGTTCATAATTGCAACTCTGCAGACTTTTCAGTATATTTTGCTCCCAACAACGGAGATATATGGCGAAGGATTAGAAGAAAATAACATACTAGTTAACAAGTAAAAAAAGGTAATGGCCTTGAAAGTGTGATTTCCTTCCCAATTCGATATAATAAGAACAAGTCCTCTATGTTCCAAAGTTAACTTCATTGACACAACACGAGAGTTCTGAGAATAGTGAATCTTTCAATAAATTAAAGCGCAACCCATAAATGACAATAAAGAACAAATTATTCACGGGTGGGAGTAAGCTATGGAACTTGTTATTTCAATTTTTCGGGAACAAACATCATTAGACAAACTCCGCCCACAAATTTAGTATGAATTTTGATTTCAAAGATATCCCCGCAAATGAGACGACAAGGTATACATCGGAAGAAAAAATTTTAAGCAAGTATGTGTTGTCGACAAACACTAAAATACCTCAACAAAAGGAAAATCTACTGGCAGAAGTTGATCCTCGAGCCGGTGGTAATTCATTCCCATAATTTATTGTATCATGAGGGAAATGAGATACTTCGTTAAGTCTTACGCTAGACTAAATGATAATTAAATAAGGAAAAATGGGTAACCAAATTTGAACCTCACTCAACACTAAAGAAAAAGGTAAAGGAAAAAATAAAACCCAAACTACCCCAAAAAAAGGTCAAGCCTGACCAGAATCGTTTAAAATTCAAACTATTATGACAAGTTTTCAATTGTCCTAGATAAGTTAGTATCCTAAATATTATTTAAGAATCACAAACAACATTTAAGGAGCTAAAATTAAGATACCAAGTTGAACGCCTCACGTATCTTTGCTTCCAAGAGTCACTTCCAAATTTCACGTCCCTCCCCCCAGGCTTTTTCACCACCAATTTCAAAGATCATTTGTTGGTATGTTTACGTTAACAATACCGCATGATACTTCCATGAGGCTGCGATCAAATCGACCATGTGAGAATTGAGAACAATAACAATGATAAGAAGAAGATCTTTCGAAATAACGAACCATCTTGAACAATTATTCTCTACAAACATAGTTAAAAAAGATTTCGGATAAAAAATTTTGAAATGTAGTTTTTAAATTGACAATATTTGAAATCCTAAAGTAAGAGACACCAATAAAAACATATTGATCCATAAGTCATAATTAGAGAAACTTTCATCTGTAGTCCTTTTTGAAAGCAAAACAGAAACGAGGGAAAAACAAAAAGAAATTAAAACATGCGAGTTTAGAACCTAGATCGGTCTACTCCGCTTACCCACAGGAGTTTCGACCCTCTTCAATCGAACTCTGGAAGCCGGAAGGCCGGATTTTCTCACCTTCCGGTGAGGCGGCTTGCGAGAAGTGGATTTTTAATGAAGAAGCTGAATGGGGGTTTAGGGATTTAGAAGAAGAATAGCTGGTAGGGATATGCTGAAGTGGGTTTGCTCTGTGTCTTTTTATTTTTTGCTCCGTGTTTTATTTTTGCGTTTTATTTTTAGCTCCGTGTTTTTCTTGATAGACAAGGTTTTTTTAAAAAAAAACGTTATCTAATTAAAACAAAAAAAATGCTCTTTTAAATAGATAACGTTTTTGCATATATATCTACAACGTTTTTTTTAAAAATGTTGTAAAAAAAAAAACCACAACGTTTTTTTAAAAAAATGTTGTGGTTTAACCCGTTTAAGTGTTGTCTATTAGGTACTTTGTACTGGTGCTAATACTTTCTCATTTGATTTCTATGCTTTTTAGTAAATGTTACGTGATTATTATATTATATATTTTTTATAATTATTTTATAAATATATTAATTTTATAATTATTTTTTAATTATTATATAAGAACGTAAAGAACCCAATTATATATTACTACAAGACTACCAAGTAAAAGAATAGAAGCAGAGCAGAGCGAGGAAGGGTGAAGTCACGTTGGGTCAAATAAAGGAGCATGCATATCCACATATATATATACTCCACTCCTGAAGCTTGCTGTGCTGTCAGATCCACGTGGAGATTGTCGGAACATCGGAACTTGGTCAACCTTATCTTTTTTCTAAAACGGGCATCAATCCATTCATCAATTCGTTTGTGTGTGTCACCATCTCTCTCTCTCATTCATGAGTCATGACTGACTTTGATCAATTTATAGATTCGTCCAACTGATCTCAAACCAACTACAAATGTTGAGAGGAGCAAAATCCGGCGATCGTTCTTCGCTCTATATTTTTCGATTACGACCATACATGAATGAATGAAGCAAATCAAAATGGTTTGGCCCCTTCGGACTTGGGACTTGGGACTTGGGAGAGATATTATATGACTAGAAAGTAGAAACTGATCGGCTTAGCATGGCTATATGTATATGTAAGTTGTGTAGTAGTATATAATTATTTATGACGACAAATTTTTTAAATTATAATACTGATTCACTCATCGTCATATACTATAATATTGACGGATAAATTATTATTATAATCTAAAAAAACTGTCATTTATAATTTTCACATCACCCTGGCTAACATTAATTCAACCCCACCACTTGCTGCATGCACCCTCGGGCCCCGGCCACTCCCATCCCTTAATTCTCAAATGTTGAATTAATTGGACGCTAGCTAGCTCATCACCGACCTAGCTTAGCTACTACTTTCATATATATATATATATATATATATATATATATATATATATATATAACGCCAGGATTTTTCTCCACGTCCCAATCACGAAAAGACGTCCCGATCCTCGCAGACAAGATAAACACGACAAACACCACAAGCTTGGCCGGTGGGACCGGACGGGAGATAGCTCAAAGCGTGAGAAAAGTATGTACATTCGTTGAGGTTAACTCAAGAGGATGATGATAAAATCTAACAGAAATGAGAGATTATTATTATTAGTTGTGTGAATGTGTATATACCAAAAACGTACCTCCTTGTGAAGACTTACTCGCCAAGAAATAATATCTTTGCTCGGATTCTTGTACACCTACTACCATCCGCATATCCCCCCGATCGATGGGTTCTGGCCGATCGCATGGAACTTATCCAACGCTTTTGCCATTGCTCACACCGCCGGGTTCATTTATAATCCCATCCACATTAATGCATGTATGAGATATCTCGGTCAATCGTCATACTATATCATCATTACAAGTCAAAGATGTAGATATTTAAATATTTGATGGGTCGAATTCCACCGATTTGATGCGATATTAGAAGGACTTAACAAAGATAATAAAATGACTAGGCCCAATAATGTCAACACCCAATAAAGTGAAGACCCAATGGACTAATCGAATAAGTAGTAGCCCAATCCATTTCTACCAAAGGAGAAATATCACGACCCAACATCGCTTCTAGTTTTTTATTAAGCAGAGGTTTAATAGAAACTATAAATGGCATCGGTTCAGGACAAAAGGAATTATAATAAGACCAATAAAGGACCAAAATACGGTTTACCAAAGCCCATTTGGTGAACATCAAATAGAAAGATAAATTAAGATCGAAAGTCCAATTGAAGAACACCGCTTTCGGTAGGACATACAACAACAAATATTTCACCGCCTCCGAAACGACTCGGACTTCGCCACAAAAACCATTTTCTTATGAATCCAGCCCTAAAGTCGTATGGATACACCGATGATCATCGGTTCGACAATAATTCCATCATGGAACCGATAGGTGAAGGTGAAATACCGGACTAAAGGAAGTTGAGATTCGACCATCAACTGGAATCGATCGATTAATATTAGTCATCTATGAGTAAACACGTCTCCGGGTTCCTCCGTCTCAAATATAAAGAAGTCAAGAGAATCTTAGAAGAGATAACGCCATCCAGGAATCGTGTTGGCAAAAGAAAGAAACAATCTTGATATTGCTCTCTTCAACAATGAATGCCTTCGGAAGGATATTGACAAGATCAAAGAAGAACTGAAAACGACCAAGGCCACTCATCGGGTCATCACTGATACAAATGTCGATCTGTCAAGCTAAAGGATCAAATCATCTGGCACATCGTCAGAAGCTCGAAGAAGAGCTCAAAGAGCTTCGGGCCCTTAACAATTTGAGTCCGCCACTGACCGAAGAATTTCGTAGGGATATCCAGGCAGAATACAGAAAATCCGTCGAGCTGAACAATAAGATCATCCATATGTATGCGAAAGGATATGAAATCTACCGAAGTAAAGGCAAGAAAAAGCTCGGGCCAAGGTAGATCCATCTCTTCTATACTCTTTAGATGGTGACGATGATGAGGAAGAAAGGTTGAAGATGACCTCTCCTTAAATCTAGTTCAGAACTTTTTCGTGAAAATTTTAACTTTATGTAAACAATTAATATTTAATGAAATATCAACTTCATGCCTTATTACTTCTGTGTGAATATTTCTTGTCAATAATGGATCATCAATCAACTTGAAAAGCTGTAAAAGTGCCTTTTATTTTAAACCGTTAGTAATAATTAAGCAAACTATATAATGATTAAGAACAATGATAATATAATCCGAACTCAACACTTGAACAAAATAAAGTAATGCATACTTATCGCTATCAAGTGTGAGATCGATCATATGTGAAGTGAATTCTACCGATCCTCCTTGTACCATCAAGATCTTGCTCACCACTCGGGGTAGAAACAAGTATATAAGGACCAAGATATAAGGATCAAGATATAAGGATCTTTGTCTACCACTCGGGTCTAACAAAGTCTAAGAATGACACTTGCCTACCACGAAGGGCCCGCCCTCGAAGTCAAAAGATGACATTCGCTTTACCACGAAAGGCCCGACGAAGTCAAAAGGATCACCGCAGAAGAGGCTACCATCGAATGGTCACGAGTCCTCCGAACCTCCTATCAAAACCAAAAGATGACATTCGCTACCACGAAGGGCTGAAGAAGTCTAAGTGACGACAATTGTCTACCTCAAGAAGGTCGTGACAATGCAAAATGACGACAATTGCCTACGAAGAAGGGCCCGACAATGCCAAAGTGACGACAATTGCCTACCCGAAGGGCCCGACAATGCCAAAGTGACCACACTGCCAAGAGGCTACCATCGAATGGTCGGTGAGTCCTCCCGAACCTCCTAACTCGAGGTGGTATTTCTGTAACGTTTTGCCGAATATGGATGAGCTACGGAAGTTCCTTATGAATGTTTTAAACTTGATCCCATGAAGTGGCGTTTGTTAACTCGATCCCAGCAATGGACCCAGTACGACTACCCCCCAGACAGCCAGAGGTATAGGAGATAAAATTGAAATATAGCCTTTTGGTGGCTGATGTGGGATCGAACCATTTGACTGACAAATATCCACATGAACCCTCCGAGCAACATTTGCGACGGACGACCCTCAAATTCCTCAATAGTGGGAGATGGGTCCAAAGTAGAATACCAAGTCTTTTCGTCTTTGAATCCCAGTTCTTTCAAGAATATCATCACGCCAAAGTGCTTTGTAGGTCAACAACTTCGGGCCAAATAATTGTCACGAATATCTTTGTGAACTTCCCGAAGAACACACCCTGTTTCGGATGGAACCAAATGTTTAAGTAATGATGACGAAAAAGGTCCTTCGATAAAGATTCTCATCAATGAGAACAAAATGGACACTCTTGTACTTGGTCTTCTTTGCCAAAGATCTCGATTCAAGAAATGACGCCATCGTCGTCAAAGTTATAAGCATCTGTAGTGGCCTACCGATAATGCACCCATGGTGGAATTGTTATTGTGATCGACTCCTTAATAGCCTCGCTATATCGATGTCCGAAATAGAATATCCATCTCAGTATGCAATGTCCACGAGCTCGCTTATCTTTCAAGCATCTTTGAACGCGGCTTTATCGGACTCCTCACCGCTTTCCATCCTGAGCTATGACTTTAGAGGATTTCCCAGAAGACAAGTGCCCATAGGGCGGTGTGCCCTTAATGGACTCTCTGGAGTGTGATTTTCGGATCTACTTGGTGAAACTTTCACATCATTGTGGTGAGCCTTCGTCTGCACGCGACTATAATCCCAAAGACCAATAGGCGGAATACCCTTTTCGGTCAATCAATCGTCAGGAAAATGGTCATTGGGTCTTCATCTACTCGCTTCGACCATAATCCGAAGACCAATAGGGCGGAATACCCTTCTCGGTCAATCAATCGGAAAATGGTCATTGGGTCTTCATCTACTCGCTTCGACCATAATCCAGAAGACCGATAGGCGGAATACCCTTCTCGGTCAATCAATCAGAAAATGGTCATTGGAGTCGCTTCGATCCCAGGAAGGCCTCGAGACATGTCTTTAAAGTGTAGACTTCTTTCTAACTTGATCGGTGCATCGACCGACCACTTCGGTATAGGATTCTAAGCGGTATGCCTTCTATCCTTTTTCCGACCATGGTCGTATTCTCCAGGCAAAGAAAATCAATCTTCTTCCAAGATCATCCCGGGCTCGAACGAGAACCCTCGTAAACCCGCTTGGAAGCAAAGTCTTAGCATGAGCATTCTTTGAAGGACCCAATCAATCCTCGACAGATACTCATCAGGTGAGCGAAGTCATAGCTATCGGGTATCCTTTAGAGGTAATCGCTTTCTACTCTTCTTCACCATGGATTCTACGTAGAAGCGCCTACAATTTGTGATTGAAAACTTCAAGAACACTAGAACACACCCTCCTTCTAGCGCTTGATGTTAACAGGAGGATTTCTCCACGCCCCAATCACGAAAAGACGCCCCGATCTGCAAGACAAGAAACACGCATAAACACCACAAAGCTCGACGGGACGGATCACGGGGATAATTTCAGCGTGAGAGTAGTAAGTATGTCATTCACAAGGTTAACTTCAAGAGGATGATAAAATCTAGTGTAATGAGAGAGATTATTATTATTAGTTGTGAATGTGTATATATCAAAACGCATTCTCTTGAAGACTTACTCGCCAAGAAATAATATCTTTGCACTGGATTCTTATGCCACCCACTACCATCCGACATATCCCCTCGATCGATGGGTTCTGCCGAATCGCATGGAACTTATCCACGCTTTTGGCCATCGTTCACACACACCATCATTATAATTCCATCCACATTAATGCATGGCAGATATCTCGGTCAACTGTTATACTATATCATCATTACAAGTCAAAGATGTAGATATTTAAATATCTGATTGGTCGACCCACTGATTTGATCTGATATTAGAAGGACTTAACAAAGATAATAAAATGACTAGGCTCAATAATGTCACCACCCAATAGTGAAGACCCAATGGACTAACTGAATAAGTAGGCCCAATCCATTCGGCCCAAAAGGAGAAATATCACGACCCAACAATATATATATATATATATATATATATATATATATATATATATATATATCCTAAAAATGTAAAAGGAATTCATAGTTTTTTTTTATATTAATTTTGTGCTAAATTAAAAAGTTTTGAAGGGTCATCAATAGATACATACTCATAAGGATATCCACTAGCTAGGGTCATTTGCGCGACTCATTTGGGGTGTTTGAGGTGGGGGAGAATTAAGGAAGCAACTTTTGGAATCAATATATAAATGAATTCAACCATTCTTATTGTTCATAAATTTATAAATTTTATTTTTTAAAGAAAAAAGTATAAAATAATTTATTTTAATTAAAATAAAATAAATCATTTCACTCTCAATCCATGATCTAGCTGGCTATGCAAGAATTGATACGTTTTTCACTTGAACACTATCTTTTTAATATATTGAACACTTTTAAATTTTAATACATCCATCTGCTTCCGTTAAGATGGGAGAACAAGTATAATTACGTACACTATATTGATTAAAGAAAAGTTATAATAAAATTGAAAATAACGTTTAAGATTATGATTGGGTTATAACTAGTAAACTCATCTATGATGGATTATTAATTAATTATATTTTAACGTATAATTTTTGCAAGAGTTAATTCTTTATATATAAATGTAACAATACTCTTATAATTAACTTAACTGGGGAATTAATTACTAGCTAGCTAGCTTGACAATATAACTAATTAACCATCCTTCATATATTCCAATTATTATGTTTTATGAAAATATCTGTTAATCTAACGAGAATTGTTAAATTGGTGCCAAAATTGTTAATTTGCTATTATTTTCACTTTTAGCGTTCCACGAAAAAGTGTATTATTAGTCAAATACTTAATTTTTTTACAAAAAAAAAAAAAAATAGTTTCTACTTCAGAAATCTTTTCTACTATAAGAAACTTCCACCCGTTTTCACTCTCAATTTCTAAAAAAAAATAAATCTAAAACTGTAATTATATATGTTTCATAAAGAAAAAGATTCAAGGATTTGAAACTTTTAAAGGGCACTTAACAATAATATAATATAATACTGTACTAACTAAAAAGGATGTAACATTAAACTTGATAAAGGCCTTCAAAGCACCACTACACGTCTCAATAATAAAATAAGTTTTATTTAATTAAGCAAGTTGCATTTTGCTTTATAATTATAGTGCCCACACCAACACTTATCTTGTCGTTTTCTTACTGATCTTTCTTCTAATCTACTGTAATCACCAACGGCTGGCAATTAAGATCACTTTTTACCAGTTCTAATGATTGACCCAAACCTAAACTCGTCCATTACACTACTACTAAGTAGCTAGCTAGCTATATATTTCTTCATCATTACATCATGCGTATATATATATATATATGTGTGTGTGTGTGTGTGTGGATGCCATTTGGTTAGTTAAATAATTATGTTTGCTTTTTCCTTTTTACAAAAATTGTGCCTTTTTTTTCTTTGTCAAGAGATGATTATTTATTAAAGAGAGTCAAAATAATTACTACTCCCGTTTCTCAAAAGATGAACAAAGCACACATTAATTAAAATTTAAAAAATTTTAAATTTATCTTTAGCAATCCCATAAAATTATATACTATAAAAGAATAAATATTTTTTTTATATTAATGAACTCAACTGAATGATTAAGTTATCATTCATTTTTTAAAATATTTTATCTCATTGTGCAATCTTAATTTTTGAGATGAAAATACTCCATATTGTAGCAGGATGGATGAAAGAATAAAAATTTGGACATACTAATAAAGCACACCATGACCGATGAGACTTCATTAATTTGACCATTTATGAATTGGTGGATCTCGTGGAAAATAAAACTAATAATACTAGTAATAGTACACCCACCCGTCCCGGCCCGGCCCGGCCCCTACTTATTTTCAATCTTATTGGGTCGTGAACACCTGCATAACATGACTGACTCATGGACAAACTCTTCGGCCTTGAACCAATCAAATAGGAGTAGTTTTTCTTTTCCGAAATGAACATTTAAACTTTTTTCTTTTTTTTTGAAGAGTATAATATAAGAAGAAATAAACTCGTTAATCAAATTAACTTCAGATAAAGGAAGAAACTCGCAAATAATTTACTACTACTAGTATTGAATTTAATTTTTTGTCACTTCATGGTAGAAAGTAGAAACAAACAAACAGCCTAATTTCCAAGTAAGCTTAGTACTCCGACAACTAAATATTATAAACCGGCCGGCCAAGCCAACTTACAGAAGGTTAGCAATTAGTATATATTCCAGGCGTTTGTATTGCCATGCATATATCAATCCCGGCCGTTTCCTACAAAAATTCAAACCATTTATCAACATCATCATCATCATAAAAAATGAAGTCTAATAAAAGAGAAGAACTTAATTAATTATCTGCCCAAATAAAATAAGTAAAGAATGAGAAAAATAAGTCAAATCAGGAATATATATATATATATATATATATATATATATATATAGGACCGCATCCATGACAATTTGTTGCTGGGAGCAACCCAAAAAATCAAGGCACTTGTAGCGGCTGGAGTAAATTTCTCGTGCTTGTTCTTGCGTGGCATGTGGGACTTGTGCTTGTTCTTGCTGGCATGTGAGACTTACTTATTTAATACTTGATAATACTATTGTGGGTTAAGTTAGTAAAAATAAGCCAATTTTTTTTTGTTGGCCGCTACTCCCTCTAGCGGCCAATCAAAACACGGTCGTTTTGATTGGCCGCTAGAGGAATAAGCGTCAACAAAAAAATTTATTTTACCATTAGAGGAATAGCGGTCAACAAAAAAAAATTTAATTTACCGTTAGAGGGAGTATGTAATTTGGGCCTCATCTCAGTCATTCACTCTAATTTTGGACGGTTAGATAAGCATTAATTGAAACAGTCTATCTGGCTAACGTATTCTATGGATCATTTTCTCGATATATATATAATGGGTTTGAGTTTGTAAATGTATAACGGTAAGTAAGGATCATAAGCTACAGCCAGAGCTGGTCTTGCCTGAAATAAAAATCAAATTAAACAATGAAAAATTAAGAATAATTTTTCTAGAGCTGGAAAATGTTTAGTTATAGGACATGGCTGGCTGGAATGAGGGAGAGGGAGAGGGTGTGTTGTAGTTAATATAAATTACACGATATTCCTATCTTTAATAGTGTATTTATTTTATTTATTGTTCTCGAGTCCAAACATAAATTTCATCGGCTTCATCACATGAATTAATATTACATACTAGTAGTACCAGGCACACAAGTTCAGCCTGAAAATTTGTTCTCTATGTATGTATGTATGCCTAGTGGAAGAAATAACCATTATTCAAATGCTGAAACTGACATTTATTTTTGAACCTCTCTCTCTCTCTCTATCTATCATCTGTTAATTTGATTAAACTTTGAAATGGTTATGGGACTGGGATCCAAAATCACAACAACAATTAATGACAGACTAGAATGAGGTTAAAACAGACGCACACACTGAACACAACTTAGAACTAAGTTATTTCAACAAACTAACATACGAGTTCTCCAAATTCAATTTCTTGAAAATTCTCAACCTCTACAATTGAGAAGCAAAAAGGAAAACATAAACCCCACATCTTTTCATCAAATTCTAAGACAATATCGGCCCCTGCCAAGAAACAATTACAGAATTATCTGAACAACAAACAGAGGACTTGCACACAAAAAATACAATTGGGACTCCATTTTTTATTTTTTTTTTTTTTTTTTGGGTGGGGGTGCTTTGTTGTCATTAGAGATTGTTGTTCATTCCCATTGAGATGTATTAGAGAGTGCAACCATGCATGTTAGCTTCAACTTTCACACTTCAAATGTTTGCTGAACTTACAGCTAGAACAAGATGCAACATCACATGGGGAATGTTTCCAAATATCCTCCCCTTCAGTATCTTTAAATGTTTTAATTGCTGGGAGTTTTTTTAATCCTTGCACACAAATTTGGAGATATCCCTGCTTGACCTGTTATATTTCATATGGTTCTTAACAAGCTGGCCGGCTGCAATGGCAGACATCAAGGACAGCTCTCCTGCCAAAACAGAACCAGCTACTATGGTGGCCAAGAGCCTCGAGTTTGATCCTGGGGACTCTTTATTTGCACCCTTTACACCAAGCAGGTTCAAGCAAGCAGACTGAGATGCCAATTGAGTTCCACCTCCAACAGTACCAACCTACATGTAATATATATTATACTAGAGTTAGATTCAATTAATCTTTTCTATGAACCCCTCGAAAGACCATGCGCTAACACAATTTTGATTCTGATACTGAAGAAACCTAGCATGACGACAAATGGGTTAACCAGTTTATATGTTCTAACAAAACTGGAAAATGGATTAGGCTCTACACTATGGGAATGGCCTTAGCCAAGCTCTTTATCTGAGCAACTTCACCGGCCTCTTCTACTAAACATTTACAGATGTCGATGAAACCACCTTGCAGTAGCACATGCCAAATATATTACAAATTTTTCTTGAAATCCAGATAAAAAGACGACTCTTTGATTGCATAGTCGACCAAATTAAATACCTCAATTGAAGGCATGGTGACAGAGATGTGAAGATCCTTTCCATCGTTAATGGACTCCGTCATAGTTATGCAGTAAGAACTTTCAATATTTTGCGCTGGGTCCTGCCCAGTGGCTATGAAAACTGCAGAGACGATGTTGGCAGCATGGGCATTAAAGCCACCAAGAGCACCAGCAACAGCAGAACCAGCAAGATTCTTAAGCATGTTAAGCTCTACAAGAGCAGGTACAGTGGTTTTCAATACCTTCTTCACCACATCCTCAGTAATAATTGCCTCACAAACAACAGACTTTCCTCGCCCTTCAATCCAATTGACTGCAGCTGGTTTCTTATCAGAACAAAAATTTCCTGGCAATTAAGAGAAAAATAAAAACCAAGTAGAAAACCAAGAGTATATAGTAAGTAAATCAAAGAGATAGTCAGCCCCGTCAATAGATGCTCCAAGAAGGAATAAGTTGACTCCAAAGTCAAGCCAAAAGTTAAACCAACAAGAGTGAAAAGGACTCGCATAGCTTCCGATTGTAGCTTTTGACATCATTATGGAAAAGTGCATAAACCAATAAAATAATTACCTTAGAACCAAATAAAAAAATTGAGTTTGAAGAAGAGTCATATTATATATATAGAGAGAGAGAGAGATTCATAGAGATCTAATGAACTACTTAATTACCCAAATGACCCCAAGTATAGATTCTAGAGATTCATAGTATAGACTAAAATCCAAGGGGAGGGAAGATGGCCCCAAGTATCAGATGGCACACAAAAGTCATATACACGTTAACGTAATTACAATGGATCAACTATGAAAGAGTTCCCCATTCAACAAAGCTGAACAATTATACATCTGCAAGAATTTTAGTGCCCCAAGCCATCTTACACTAATATTATATCAGTTTAAGGATTGAAATCCAAACTCGACTGAGAATAAGAACTCACCAGAAATACCAATTACATCCATGTCCGGGAAATCACTTTGAAGGAACTCCAACACATTCTGAACACCCTTGGACACCATGTTCATTCCCATAGCATCACCAGTGCTGCAGTTAAATCTGATGGAAAGATTTTTCCCTGCCATTGAGCATTGAATAGTTTGCAGCCTACCAAATCTGAAAGATCTGCAAGCAGAATAAGTTACTAGATAAAAATACAAGGTTCAGGTGGAAAATGCCACATCAATATAGTTCAATAATAAATTAGATCCTATTCTCCAAAACACGAACAAGAAGTACTCCCACCAAAAAAAAATCATTAAACACTATTGGAATTTGTATCAAATTAACAGACAAATCATTACTCAAATAAGCAACAGTATCTAAGTCGTTAACCAAGATGTTGTAATCAGTTATACATTAAGCAGAATTAAACAGATATGAGATTCTGAAACAATTCAGACTTAATCTAACTTGGATAGCTATGAGGGCCAAAATAAGGAAGAATTAACACCAATAGATAATGTCAAAAAATCATGTCTTTAATGAAAATAAGATCAGGTAAATTAATATCCCCAACCCAAACAAAGAAAAGATTAAAAGTTACTGGGAGCTTAAGGCCAAAATCAGAAATAGAGAAATGCGTCAAATGACTGAGTTTCAACAGGTTTGAAATTCTAGAAATGCCAACGATAAAAGAAAAAGCAAGGCCATTTAAGCATAAAAACAAACAACTCAGTCGCCATACTATTCCTTGAGCTGTAATTGCATATGTATAGGGAGAAAGATAAATACTTATTGAAAACGACGGCCAGTGTATCAAAATTAAGAGGATCTTCCAAGAAGAACTTCAAATCCGAAGCCCTCTTCGCCGTAGCAAACCTAACCACGGGCGCTCTGGTCATCCCATCCTTCAACAAAATCCCCGTCACACCCCCTGAAGCATAAATTGCCTTGCAGCCTCTGTTAGTACTCGCAACCAAACAGCCCTCCGTGGTGGCCATTGGCACCAAGTACTCGCTCCCATTGAGCAACAACGGACCCGCAATCCCCACCGGAATTTGCACATACCCAATCGGCATCTCACAACACTGGCCCAATATCGATTCATAATCGAACCCCTCCACCGGCAATCCCACCAAAGACCTCTCCGTAGTCCTCTGCACCGCCTCTCGCCGAATCAACGCAGCTCGATAACAGTCTCCGAGTTTCGATTCCAACGAATACGATGGAGTTTTCCCCGAAACCACCGACTTGACGATTTCTTCGTCCTCCGCTGATGAAATCATTACAGGCGGCGGTGGAGTCTGATCCATTAATTTAGGGCAAGGTTGGCAATCAGCTTCGAGAATGTCGGTCTCGGCGTCGATTTCAACGTCCGCACGTGAGATGAAGGATTGGACGAAATCAATGCCGAAAAATCCAAGAAGGTAAATGAAGGAGGTGATAAGGGAGACAATGGCGGCGAGTTCGGTGAGAGTGACGACGTGGAGAGGGGTGGAGGAGCGAATCTTGTCGCGCCAACGGTGGAGGAAGTAGTAGGCGACGGAGAAGAAGAGGGTGAAGAAAATGCCGTTGGTTAGGTACAGGGGGAGAGGGAGAGCGTCGGAGGCTTTTGGGGTTGGGTTGGGGATGGGGAGCGATCGGCCAGCAAATATGGCTTCTTATGATGGGGATGGGGATGGCGGTGGGAGGATTCGTTGAGGAGGATTGGACAGGGAGGTTTGGGGGGGTAAACTCCGGCTGGTTTCCATGGAATTGGATATTCCGGCGGAGGGAGAGAGACAGAGCACCTTCGCTTTGAAACTGGCGGATGAGCGATTGTTACGGGAACTGCGAGGTCATATATATATATATATATATATATATATATATATATATATATATAAAATCGCAGTGACACAAATTATTCTACAAATATTTTATAAAATACCGGTGATGTGGCATACCACGTATAGAAACTTTTATGTGGTCAAAGACTATATTGAATCAATTTGGTGATCAATATGATGAGGTGGAGTATGTCACATCATGTAGAACTTTGTAAAATATTTATAAATTAATTTGTGTAAAGTAGATTACTCATATATATATACATACATACATAGATATATATTTATAGAGTGGGATCTTAAGTTTCATTTCTTTATCCAACTCATCCAGCTCACTTTCTTTTAATGACGGATCCAACACGGTTGATTAATATAATGAGTTGCTCATACTTTTAGCGACACTATATATTGTATGTCACTAAAAGTATAGACGATGGTTGTATGACTGAATTGTCGTCGGGTCAATCGCTAAAGAGGTGATGAGCTTAGGTGAGTTGGATAAAGGTTAAGCTTAATATCTGAACCGTATATGTATAGGCTTACTTTTTATTCTACGTAGCTTGTTCAATTTGTCATTATATGTGTCTGTCAGTGTATGTTATCCGTCGCATAGAGTTAAGACGATGATTCTCTCATATAGCGACCGATCGAACAGTTAACCAGTCCGTCGCTAAAAGGGATAAGCATAGTATATAAAATAACAGGGTAAGCTCTTGAAATGGATTATATATATAGAGAGAGAGTCCGGATCTTAAGCTCACCCTTTATACAACTCACCCGAGCTCACCCCCTTTAACAATTTAATCGGGCGATCGTTCGGTTATGCAACCGCATTGTACATACTTTTAGCGACGGATGACATATAAGCGTCATTAAAAAGTATGTAGCGACGGTTGCATGACCAAACCGTCGTCGGATCCGTCGCTAAAGGGGGGTGAGCTCAAGTGAGTTGGATAAGGGGTGAGATTAAGATCCGGACCGTATATATATATATGAGACAGATCTATAGCTAACGTTCTAAAACAAAGTCTAGTCTATTTAATGATCGAACGATTTAATATAGTTCTCAACCGCAGTTTAGTTTGAAGTATTCCGCACATTAATATTGTGAACGGGACAAATGTTCAAAATATCTCATCGGCGTTATTAAACTGTGGATGCTAAGTAGTTTTGGTCAATTGAGAAACGACGTCGTTTTTAAATTCAGATTTATTTTTAATTTTTTAGGCTCCGCAATATTAAACTGCGAATGTCAAATACATTTATTCTGAAGCCGAAGACATCTGTTGAACTTCCTGATTCATAGTTAACGTTGTAATTTTAAACATGGTTTCTTTTTGTAAAAATTATCTTCGGCCAAATATTCTCCTCTATGACTTCGGCACAAAATGTCTTCCTTTTCAGCCAAACAAATTTCTTCGAGGCAAAAACTCATGGTTTTCTATAGCATGATAATCTCTTTGGGCAACGATGGTCGTCTGAAGTATAATTTCACCATGATTATTCGGGTAAGGAATATCTTCAGCCAAAATGTGGTTCCCTTTTATAAAAATTGCCTTTAGCCAAATATTCTCCTCTATGACTTCGACATAAAGTGTCTTCTTTTCCGGCCAAACAAAATTCTTCGGGGCAGAAACTCATGATTTTAGTCTCCTACTCCAATATAAATCATCTCTATCATTTTTAGATCTTCAGCCGCAGGAGAAAAAAGAGTTGGACAAAAGATCTGAAGTCGGGCTACGATTCTTTCGAATCACTTCGGCAAGGTCTCTCTAGACATCGACAAAGGATTCGAAGTCTCGTCCTAATAGAAATATATCTCATGCCTTTAACCGTATAGGTCGAGCACACCTCTAAACAGTCTCACCATGCTTCAGATTTCACCATCGACATCTCTTCGGAGGTGAGTCCATAAAATTTAAAAATAAAATTAAAAAACAAACAAACAAAGCTCTATTTGTTTGAACCACCGTACGCTCCCGCTCGGCAGTCCTTTCTTCCCACCTGAACTATTCTGAAATATTCTTTTTTTTTTTCTCAAATTATAATTTTCTATTGATACTCGGATTATATTCGTTCTAAAACATCAAATTGTTCGTATTATTCAAAATTTGTGTTCGAATCGATAGCTAAACGAGTCTTAATCAAATTTTATTTTATATTCAATAAATTTTTTATATCAAAAATGAGCAATTCAATACTTGGTTCATTATATTTATCGGGATTAGGCATGCAATAGTGCACTGACATTGGCATTGTTTTAGAAAGAAAAGGAAAAAAAAATTTCTAAAAGGAGAAAGAAAAATACTACTCCTTATATTTACTTTGTGGATAAAATAAAATTATTTATAAATTCAATTTTATTTTTTAAAGTTTATGTGTATATTTAAGTCATTTTAAATTGAATGGAGGAATATAACATTTGTGATCACATGATATTTGTGGTCATATTGGAAGCTCACACTTTAAGTTAACAAATTTACGACACAAATTTAAAAATATGATTTATTTTAATAATCTTATTTAGTATTGATTTTAGTATAAGTTAAATTATTGAAAAATAAGAAATAATTATATGTATATATTTAGTTAAAAATTATAAAAAAAAAAGTGAATTAAAACGAAGGATTCCCTATTTTAGAACTAGTAGGAGGGACTGAGGGAGTATGCATATATTTATTTATAAATTTTAGAAAAGTAAATTAAATACCTCGGTCCATAAAGTTTTTATTTGTTTGTCTAAATTTGTACTAATCAATATTAATATACAAAGCAGCAAAGGCGATTCATTCAATTTGAAAAATAGGTGAGTCAACTCAGTCAATTTAAAAATTAACTTAGTCAATTTGAAAATCAGGTGAGTAATATCGGTTAAAAATTAAATCGATTCATTTTCCGCTTCTTCTGCCTTTTCTGATTATTTCCCTCGATTTGCTACAATCTGCCGCTTCCTCATCGATTTTCTTTTACAGTCTCTCGCTTCTTCTTCAGTTTTCTTTTCACTTAAATTCAATCGACTCTTCTTCTTTTCTCACTCTTCAGTCACCATCATCATATTCTTCAATATTTTAAAACCTTAATTTGAGACACTCAGCATGGCCATCACCTCATTCTTCGGATAAGATTATTAGTCAAAGAAGAGAGTGATCCCTCGCCCATAAACAATCATCTCTCTTCCAGTTCCCTCATCTTCCTCTTCCACTTCTAATTTCTCTGTAACATCTGTCAAAATGGTTCAATTGTCCCTTCATTACTTAATTCAATCACTCGCCTTTTCATCTCTTCTCACTACTAATCTAAACCCCTATTCTACAGCAGTGAAGAAGCCCCAATTGACAACAAAGCGGTCTGCTCTTGTTAACATCACAAACCAAAGGGATGTCTCTCTAAATGTTGTACCGACCGCATTTTTATCAAAAACTTTGGTAATTCCCTCCCCCTCTTTTGGGTTTTACAAATAAATTAGTGCGAGGTCTTCTTCATTCTCTCATATCTCATGTATTTATATACCTCTATATGGACATAATTTTATTTTTTTGTATGTAGCAAGTAGGGTTGAGTAAAAAACGGATAAAATCGAATAACCAATCACAACCGAAATTTTTAAACTGAATTATTTTTGTTATTCGGTTGTTTTCATTAATTTGATTATAACTATTTTAATATTCTGGTATTGAAATTTTGTTATTCGATTAATCTAATAACCGAATAGATTTTTAAAATAATAATAATAAATAAATCCCTAAACTCTTTAACTCTTAAGAGTTAAAACTTTACTCTCATCGTCTCTAAGATTCTTAATTCGGTTATTCGATATTTGGTAATTCGATTATTTCTTAGTTCGGTTAATTATTCTGATAGTGAAATTTGAAATATTTTGGTATTCAATTATATTCGAATAAATTATTCGGTTCAGATATAACTGAATTGTTCACCCCTAGTAGCAAGACTCTTGATTAAATGTATTTGTGTGTTTTCCAAAATGGGAATGCTGATTTTAATTACCTGTTAATTTAATTAATTAATTCAAACCCTAAATACCCATTTGACATATGAGATTAGTTTACATGGTGCTTCATTTGATTGAATTATTATCACTTTTATATATTCCTTTAAATTTGTTAGTTTTATTGAGGTGTAAATGTGTATTTGCACACATGAGCCAAGAGTTATGGTATTGGTATTTCAAAATTTGAGGACTCTAAATATGAAGATAATATTAATTTATGCTGATTAGATGTATTTTTTGGGGGGGTAATAAATGCAAATATGCAACTGAAATGATTTTACTGACCTGTTAAATTGTGATGCCCCAAAATAGGGTCCACACAACCCAATTTGGTTTGCCAAAATATATACCATAACCATATATTCTCTTATTACAATGTTATAGATAATACGACAATATTCACACTCAAATTATTACAATGTCGTATAAGATACATCAACACGTATTACAAGTACTCAACATGATTATTGTCACGCTATTTTACAAAATGGTAAAGACTACTATAGTAACTTTTTTGGACCATCACTCCACACCCCGATTAGTCCCAGCTACACTCTTATTTCTTGAGAAGAACAATGGAATAAAAATAAAAAGGGCGAGCTCAAATAGCACAATAAGAGTATCATGACTAAGATAATGAAGAATAGACTGTCTTTAGCCTTCAAAACTGAAAAATCTGATATTATATAATAGACAACAAATTTTAAAATAACAACTGCAGCGGAAATAACAATCAATCATGCGAGTAAAATAGATCATGATGTTTACAATTTTCTCTAATTTAAAAGCTTACTATCAATATTTTATCCTTATAACACAAATCAGTAGTTCTTGATTATAATAATACAAATCAACAGCTCATCTTTGCACTACGGACTAAAGATATTTAATTGTAACACCAATGATCATGACCATGCCAATCAGCAATCCATCGTTGCATTACAAGCCAAAGAGAACTTTTCACCACGTGTCCTTGCCGTACATACCCCAGACAATAAATAAATATATCGTCTTCGTATCCAAGCCAATGACATTCACCAATCATATTACTTTTGCACTCAGGCCAAATATATTCACAATAACTTGATTTTAATAATAATGATATAAATGATGAATGAAAATGTAAGACCCCAACTTTTATGAATAAAATAAAAAAAAATTTATTTATTATTTTGAAATAGTAAGGGGTTGATTAGATTAATGTGATTAGTTATGGGTAAAATGCGCAAATAATTTAAATAAGCAAGTGGTTATGAAATATTCATTGTTGTCGGGGAATAATCGTTTGGCCGTGGAATATTTTTGTTGTCGGGAAATATTCATACGACGGCACAGCCATTTGTGGGCCTCATAACGAAAAATTGTCGGATGAAGAAAATGACAAGTATGAATTTTTTATAAATAACGGCGTAGTTGTTACCGTTAACACTGTTGGAATACCCGGTGGTTAAAATATAAAAATATGCGGTGTTGCACAGTAGCATACAATATTGCACAAATTATTGATTCTTACGTAAGAAGTCACTACTCAAAAATTATTACAGTAATTAATGTTCAATATTTTATTTTATTGATTCAATAATTGCTACGTTAATATTTTATATTATTGATTCAATAATTGTCACTGCATAGTATTTTCTATTATCAGATCAATTATTCATATTATTTGAATAATATTATTAGATAACATTATTGACAATGTCTAAGGAAGTTCTGTTTAGGAAAGGGGTTTGGTTACTTAATTGCGCGTCAGTAAGGAAAAATTCTTATCGGAAAGAACGACATGGTTGTCATTATTGTGATTCGGTAATATTATTTATGAATAATTATTTATTGATTTATATGATAAGAAAATATTTATTTTATAAAGGAATTAATGCTAAGGTGTTTTATCAGTATGAAAGTGTTGAAAATCATCCGTGTATGGATTTTGGTCATTTTCCGTTTGAAATTTGGAAAATATTTCTTCTACAAAGTTGTAGAGAATTAAATTTACTATGGACTGGACATAAAATTCAATTTTTTTTGATAAAAGGGCTATTTATTATGAATTATTGAAGTTCCAGAATAATTGATTTTTTGAGTTATAAATTTTTTTTAAAAGAAAAACATTTTTAATGTGGGTGGGACCCACTTGCTTGTGCTGAAAAAAATAATGTGGTGTGCGTAGGATTTTTTGAAAAAATATTATTATTTTATTAAATGTTCTGCTTTGGCGTTTTAAGCATTTTTCTATAAATAGGGTGCTTGGGTTATAATTGAAAATCACACCAGAATTAGAATTTTTCTTTCTCTATAATATCGAGCATATATTTATGAGTATTTAGATACTTTGAGAGTTGATAAACAGTGCAAATTTCTTTCAACATTATATCCGATATTTCAGTCATAAGTATTGTTCTTTTGAGGTAAGGGATGTTATTTTTTTGTAAATGATATTATTTCTTTCAATATCATTATACTGGAATATTGGTATGAATTTTATTATGAAATTTTTACCTTTTCATGTCGAGGTTACTATTCACAGAAAAATTAAATTTTTTTTCTTTGTCCAAGTTGTGTATTATGATTACTATATTTGATTATATCCATATTTTGATCTTTATTCTTGAATTTTACTCCATAATTAATTATTATGGAGTATTTTTAAACTTGGATAAACTAGTACGAATCCTTAATCTTTGATCTTTTATCTCGCTGGATTCGTTTTTTTTATTTTCATCATCCTCAATCCTAAATGGTGATATAACTGAATATCTTTGGCCTGTAGTGCAAAGATGAATGATTATCTGATGAATATCTTTGGTCGTAGTGCAAAGATGAACATGTGTTGAGATGAACATTACTAACAGGGGAAACGAATGAATATCTTTGGCCCGTAGTGCAAAGATGAATATTTGTTTCAAAATATATATTGATTGATGTTACAGGGATAAAATATTGATGATGGACTTTTAAATCATAGAAAATAGTAGACTTCATTCTCTACTTAACTCTTCTAATGAATTGTTATTTTCGCTGCGAATATTGATCTAAAACTTATTGTCCATTATATTTTATCTGATTTATTGAAGGCTAACGATAATTTTTTTTTCATTATCTTGGTCATAATAATCTTTAGTGGGCTAGTTGAGCTCACCCTTTTCCTTTTTGTTCTATTTTTTTTCTCAGGAGGCGAGAATATAACGGGAACAAGTCGGGGTATAGAATGATGGTTCTAGACAATTATTTTAGCAGTCCTCACTATTTTATAAAATAGTGTATCAATAATTGTAATGAGGACTTATTTGAGTGTGAATATTATCTAGAATACAATATTTATTTTTAAACTCACAGTATATGCGTTGTCGTATTTTTCACGACAATTATAATAATAAAGTAGTAGTTATTTCTGTACCATGTATTTGACGACTCAGAATGGGTTGTGTAGACCTATTTTGGGGGCGTCACAGAAAATTATAAAAATAATAAGATAAAAGAATAAATATTCGAGATTTGACATTTAATTTGCTTATAGTTAAATAATGTCTAAATTGTCAATATGATGACCAAAATGTGGATTCAAATTCAAGAATGATATTTAAGATTCATATTTCAAAGATAACGATTTAAAATTTAATACGAATGTTTATGTTGTAAGACCCCAACTTTTATGAATAAAGATGAATTTTCTATAATTATCATTTTTGAATATTATGGAATGAATTTGATATACTGTTATAGTTGTGGGTAATAGTTATAAATTTTGCAAAGTACGCAAGTTGTTATATAATATTCGATTGGTCGGGGAATATTCGTTTTAACAAGTAATATTCGTACGTCGGCACAATCATTGGTGGACCCCACAACGAAATTATTGTCGGATTGAGAAAACGACAAAAATATTTTATGAAAATAACGGCGGAAGTTTTATTGTTAACTGTTGAAACATATGGTGTTAAAAGTACATGAATACGCGTGGTTGCATAGTAGCACGCGGTATTGATTATTGATGCTTACGTGAGAAGTCACTCAATTTTGTTCAATTATTGTCGATATTTTATATATTATTAAATCAATAATTGAAACGACGAAGTTATTAATATTATTATTTGCAATATTAACGATGTCTAGAAGTTCTGCCAAGGAGAGGTTTGGTCACCTAATCTGCTACTAATAAGTAGAAATCCTTATTAGAAAGCCCTCTTTCCTGGGAACGACCTGGTCGATTAATAGTGTGAATTATAATAATGATGATGAATTTTTGTTTTATTAGTATTATTAATGTTAGAAAACAGAAAAGGTTTTTATATAAAACAGAATACTTTTATAAAGTTATTCGTTTTATTAGACTATAAATAGAATATACTATATTCTATTATGCATAGTGTTTTGCATAGTAAAATCTTTTTATATAAAACAAAATATTTTTATAAAGTTATTCATTTTATTAGACTATAAATAGGATATATTATATTTTATTATGCATAGTATTTCAGATAAGGTATACGATATAGTAAAATCTTTTTTATATAAAAGCAGAATACTTTTATAAAGTTATTCGTTTTATTAGATTATAAATAGAATATATTATATTTTATTTAAAAGATTTTATTTTATTAGAATATTTTATAGTAAACCAATTTGGACCATCCGTTTAAAAATAAATCAATCTGGACCGTTCAGGAATTAGTTACTATTCAGTCCATCCTCCTATAAATAGAAGTTCATTGGCAAAACTAATGATTTGGCCACCAAAGTTGGCACGTTTTACTGAATACCCGATTGAACTTTTAATTTTTTAAATTAAGACATTGAACTAATTTTTATTTTCAAATTGGGTCATTCCGTTAAAAAAAGTTGACAGACGTTAATTTTTTGTCTACGTAGCACAGACGTGGCAAAAAAAATAAAAAATATTGCTTATGTGGCAAAAAAAATCAAAAACAGATTTTAAAAATAAAAAAAATTAACATTTTAAAGTTTTAAAAATAACAAAAACCTAATAAAAAAACAGATGTTTTAAAAAAATAGATTTTTTTTAAAAAAAGCGATTTTTTAAAAATAGATTTTTTTAAAAAACATATATTTTTTATATAAAAACAGATTTTTAAAAATGATTTTTAAAAATGATTTTTAAAAAGCAGATTTTTAAAATGACTTTTTTAAAAAAAGCGATTTTAAAAAATTGTATTTTGAAAAACAAATTTTTTAAAAATGATTTTTTTTTTAAAAATAATTTTTTTAAAACAAAAAGATATTTTTAGAAACACATATTTTTTTTAAAATAGTTTTTTAAAAATAGTTTTTTTTAAAAAAAAACGGATTTTTTAATAAAAAAATAGTTTTTTTAAAAAAAAATTATTTTATAAAAAAAATTCTGTATTTTTTTTTGTTTTATTTTATTATGTTTTTGTTATTTTTTAAACTTTAAAATATTAACTTTTTTATTTTTAAAATCTATTTTTGATTTTTTTTGCCACATAAGTAATATTTTTTATTTTTTTTTGCCACGTCAGCGCCACGTAGACAAAAAATTAACGTCCGTCAACTTTTTTTAACGGAATGACCCAATTTGAAAATAAAAATTAGTTCAGTGACTTCATTTGAAAAATTAAAAGTTCAATCGGGTATTCAGTAAAACGTGTCAACTTTGGTGGCCAAATCATTAGTTTTGCTGAAGTTCATTCCTTCATTATTTCTTACGAATTCACTGAAAATCTAGAGAGAGAAACTATAGAGAAAAAGAATAATAGTATTCTGCTACATCACTACTCCTATATCCAGTTGTTCTAAGGTAAAGGGTATTATTTCTTTGGTATTCATGAAGAGAACTTCTGTTATTCTATTTTTTATTATTCTGTTGGAATAATTTGTCATGTGGGCTCACCCTATATACCTTGGTGAAATTCTTACATTATTTCATTCTTTATCATTATGTTGGAAATAACTTTTATCTATGCCAAGTACCGCATACGTGGTGAAATTCTTACGTTATTCCATTCTTTATTATTCATTGGAACATCACGCATACATGCGTTTACGCATGATCTGGTTCCGTTAATTATTATTCTGTTGGAACATCGTGTCGGTGCAAATTTTGCCTGACCTGATTCCGTTATTTATTATTCTGTTAGAATATCACGTATGCAATGCGTTACTGCGTGACCGTTCCGTTATTTATTATTCCGTTGGAATAACTATCATCTTGATCTATCGATGCCGGTGATTTCTTTTGTTATTCCATTCCTATTTATACTCAGTTGGTTAAAGTTTTGACTTCTATACTCCATGAAATTAGTGGAATATCCTTGATATTTGCGCTTCATCCAGTATCTTTTCATGGAAATATATTCTTCTGAGCATTCTTGAATTTTACTCTATAAAGAAGTATCATATTGACAATTTGGACGTTATTAGTTCCTGAATAAATTAATTCTTGAACTTGTTTTATTAAATTCTTATATCATTGTCAATTTTCTCATGTTTATATTATGTTGAAAGTCATCTGTGGCCTGTAGTGCATAGATGGACTTGGTATGATTATGACCAGGGATTAATCGGTATAATCATGACCGTAATGTTACAAATGATGTGGTAAAAGTCCTCAATGGCCCGTAGTGCATTGATGAACAGTTTTTGGCATGATCATGACCATTGATGAATACACGAATATCCTTGGCCCGTAGTGCATGGATAATTTGTGGTTGTGATACTAATGAATATCATCGTCAGTAGTGCGAGGAAGATGTGGATTATTTATTGTTTGAGTCCCAATTTATAAAAGTGATGAAAAACCTTTTAAATCATAAAAGATAGTAGATTTTATTTTCTACTTGACTCTTTTATTGGATTGCTTGTTCCACTGCAGTTAAACTTGATATTTGTTATATTGTATCAGTTTAACATTGTTGAAGGCTAACGATAATTTATTTTGTATTATCTTAGTCATAATATTTTTTATTGGGCTAGTTGAGCTCACCCTTTTACTTTCATTGTTCTCTTCAGAAAATGAGAACGTAGCAGGGACTAGTCGAGAAACGGAGTGACGGTCCAGATAATAGCATTAGTAGTCCTCATTATTCTGTTAAATAGTGTGATAATAAATGTAATGAGAACTCAATTGAATGTGGATATTGTCTAGATGACAATATTTGTATTAAAACTCACAGCATGTGTTTTGTCGTATTTTACACGACTGTTGTATAATTAAGTTGTATTTGAATTTTGTACCATGTATTTGGCGACCCAAGATGGGTGATGTATACCTAATTTGGGGGCGTCATATATGTAAATAAAAAGTTTAAGTGAAATGTTATTAGATGAAGCGCAAACCTCAAATGAACTTCTAATCATTTCAGAAATTATAGAAGTACTACTTACCATAGTAAGTTTAGATTTAAGAGTATGAAAAAATGATATCCTTACCTCAATTAGATTTATTCGTCAACAATTATTCGTAGTACTTCTTTTTACACTATTTTGAAAATCCAATGACTGAATGTATACATATGTAAAATATAAAATTTTTAATCCTAGCAGGAAAATGTGGAAAATACGGATACTCAATTTCAAGTGAGTTAACAGAATTTCTTACTCGATCTCATAGATGTATATAGATTTTTGCAGAAAGTCGCACTTGATGAAAGTCGTATGTACGACTTAGAGGAAGATCTTTCATTGACATTTATATCTCTTCAAGTTGCTACATATACAAGTAATTATATGGATTGTGTATTTTGAGTCTTTTTTTGACATGAATATTTGATAAATTATTAAATTTATTATTCAAATTAACCCGTATATTATACAAATTATCAACTAGTATTTTTCAAAAAACGTCATTCTTAATTTTTTTTTAATTAAATTACATTGTTGAGGTTATTTAAGTTGGTGATTATGTTTTGGACATATTGGCCCTTATAACTCACCCCTGATTATGTTTTGGACGTATTGGCTCTTAAAAGCAACCCCTTCATTTTAATAAGGCCATTTAGCCGAGTAATGTTACGGTGATAAAAATTATTATAAAAAAATCAGATATAAAATGATATGGTAATATATAATCAGAGCCGGCCCTAGGCTAGTGTGACGCCCCCAAAACAGGTATACATCACCCATCTTGAGTCGCCAAATACATGGTGCAAAAATCAATTATAAACTCCATTTATACAACTGTCGTGCAAAATACGACGACATATATACTATGAATTTCAATACAAATATTGTAACGTATATAATACGATAATATTCATACTCAAATTATTACATGTTATATAAAGTACAGCAGCAAATATTTCAAGCCTCCAAAGGGACACGAGAAGATTTATGTTCTCTTCATTTTAATGCGGTGAACTTTTGACGCTTTCAAGGTCGGGTTCTCATCACCCTATGGTTGTTCACCAAAATCAATTATTAAGTGACACATAAAATACGACACACACATCTTAGGTCCTCAATGCAATTATATATTTCATGTCATGCCATTTTATAATGTATTGAGAAACTTCAATAGTCTCGGACCATCCCACTATTTCCCTGCTATCCCCGCTCGACCCAGCTACACTCTTATTATCTGAAAGGAATTGTGAAGCAAAAGGGCGAGCACAACTAGCCCAGTAAAGAATATCATGATATTTTACATCATCAATAGCCTTTATCCATAATAAATCAGAGATTTAGAACATATGGTAGATGATAAAACTTTTCAACCGTAGTTGCAGCGGAACGAGCAATCCATTAGAAGAGTCAAATAGACCATCTGGTCTATTATCATCTCCATGTTAAAAGTCCACCAATAATATTTTATCCCTGTGACATCAATCAACAATTCATGTCCACAATTATATGAATAACTCATAATCATAATTGTGATTCTGAATTCCTTTTCGCACCCAAGACGAAGATAATTTACATCACCTATCTTCACCGAAACATCAAAATCATGGTTATACCAAATCACAATTCCTCGCTTTCATAATCATACTTAATAAATTCATCTTTGACTACTACCAAAGATATACAATTATATAACCAATAACCAACAATTCATCTTTGCACTACTGAGCCAAAGATATATTTATCAAAACCAATAATCTTTGAGACTCAAACTTAATAGTATCACGACCACGAATTATCCATGCACTACGGGCCAATGATATTCGTTTTTTCAATTACTGACCATGATTATACCGAATAATCCCTTATCATAATCATACCAAGTCCATCTACGCACTACGAGCCAAAGATGACTTTTACCACATCATTTGTAACATTACGGGCCATGATCATGCCATAAAATAATTCATCTTTGCACCACTTGGTCAAGAGAATCCATAGTCATAATCATACCAAAAGCGTCCATCAATGCACTATGTGCCAATGAGGACTTTTTCCACATCATTTGTAACATTACGGTCATGATTATACCGAATAATCCCTGGTCATAATCATACCAAGTCCATCTATGTACTACAGGCCACAGATGACTTTCAACATAATATAAACATGAGGATAACGACAATGATATAAAGATTCAATCAAATGAGATAAAGGATAAATATTAAACATTTATAATACAGTTTATCCAGCGTTCAATAATAACCAAATATTATCAATCACTTAATAATCTCATAATCTAATATCATTAATATTATAACAATATTTTAATTATTTTTTAAACTTATAAATAATTTATTTCAATTGTTTACACTTTACCAAATAATGCATTTAATCATTCGAAAATGCCTTACTCATAAGATTTCATTACCAGTGATCAAATCCCTCATAAAAAATCTGCACATACCTTATATAGAATTTTCAAGCCATAAAATCCTATTTTCTAACTTTGTTACTTCACATAACATATTTAACTCATATGTTCGTAACTAAACCATTTTCATAAAAAATACCAAATCTGTCGCAAATTTTTTTTCTTCTGGGATTTAGTAAAATATAGTCCCATAATGAACATATATTTTTCTCGGAATTTTTAAAATTCATTTACTATTTTTCAAAAATTAATTTCTAATTAATTCCTTAAGAAATTAACTACCTCAAGGTTAACTCCAGAAATTCCCAAATCTTGGCAGGATCTTACACATGTTAATATGAGCTTCCAGTTTAAATTTCATGGTCATCGGAGTTATAGAACTCCGGTTATAGCATTTTTCGTCGGAAAAATTTAAATATTGAAATGGTCATAACTTGCTCATTTTAAGTCGGAATGAGCTCATTTTTGGACATGAGGTACCTTATACCATATACTTTCATGTTCCAAAAGGCCGGAATTTTTCTCACAAATTAAGTGGTCGAAAATGCCCTTTTAAAATTCTGGACAGTAGCTTTTTTCCTATTTTTTACTTTTTTGTGCTTTGCTAAAATCAGTCCACACGAAAATCTACAACACCTTTTTCCAGTGATTCCACTTAAATAAGTTAGGAAACTCATAGATCTAACTCTAGAACTTGACCACACTCAAAAATTCAAAATATAATAGGAGAAATGGTCAATTGAATTTCATGTTCTATTTTCACCAAAATCTGATTTTCAACCCTTTATGATTTCTAAGAAACTTTCATGGTTTCACATAATAACCAACATAACTCATCATAACACTTACTAATACTACATATACCCATGATTTTCATCAGTCCAATGCTTTTATTATGACTCTCATCATAATCAACGTAAACAGATCATTTCCATAATTTAATAAGGAATGAATATAAAGGATCATTCACCATGCATGTGGTAATCCACATATACAGGTTATTCCAACAGAATAATAAAGAATGGAATAATGAAGGATTCACCATGTAATGCGATAGGCGCACATGCAGGTTATTCCCAATAAAATAATAAATAATGGAACGTGTCATGTAACGCACCTCAATGCAAGGATATTCCAATGAATAATAAAGAATGAAATAACAAAGAAATCACCATAAATGCGATAGAATCGCATGCATAAAAGTTATTCTAAAAGAATAATAAATAATGGAACCGAAGTCCCGGCGTGAACATACGCATGACGAGGATATTCCGGACGAATAATAAAGAACGGAATAATAGAAGAATTTCACCATGTATGCGGTACTTCGCATAAACAGGTTATTCCAACATAATAATGAAAAATGGGATAACAACTCTTACGAGTATTGAAAGAAAATATTTCTCTTCATGAATACGAAAGAATAATACCTCTTACCTCAAAAGAAGACTAGATACTGGAATAGTGAGGTAGAATACTTCTCTTCTTATTTCTCTCTATAATAATGGCTCTAAAGCTTTAGTGAATTGGTGAGAAATGAAGGAAGAATGAGCTTCTATTTATAGGAAAACATAGTTTCGATAATTACACGTTTTGGGGCTCGAAAAATTATAGTACAATACCAGGATGGAAGTGGAAGTGGGAGCACATTACTATGGATTTCGTTACTGGTCTTCCCAAGGTTTCTCAAGGCATAGATGCAATTTGGGTCATTGTTGATAGATTGACCAGGTCTGCTCATTTCTTACCAATACGAGAAACTTATACACTTGAACGTCTTGCTCGTATGTACATAAACGAGATTGTAAGACTGCATGGTATGCCAGTATCCATTGTTTCTGATCGAGACCCAAGATTCACTTCACGATTTTGGGTTAGTTTGCAAAAATCTATGGGCACAGATTTTACGATTTAGTTGAACTTATCATCCTCGAGGATGAATGAGACAATCGAGAGGACTATTCAAACTCTTAAAGATTTATTAAGACTCTGTATCCTTGACTTCAAGGGAAGTTGGGACAAGTTCTTACCATTGGTGGAGTTTTTCTACAACAACAGTTATCAAGCAAGTATTGGCGTGGCTCCATTCGAGGCGTTGTATAGAAGAAAATGTCGTTCTCCAGTATGCTGGGATGAGGTGGGTGAAGCAACGTTGTTGGGACCGGAGTTGGTACATATGACTATGAAAAAGATTCAAATGATTCGACAACGTATAAAGACCTCACAAGACCAACAAAAGAGTTATGGTGATCTTCATCGAAAGGACGTGGAATTCGATATTGGAGATCATGTGTTGTTACGTGTTGCTCCATGGAAAGGAGTTACGAGATTTGGAAAGAGAGAAAAGCTCAATCCTCGATTCATTGGCCCATTTTTAATCCTCGACCGAGTAGGGACTGTAGCCTATAGATTTACTTTACCGCCAAGTATGTCTCGTGTTCATAACGTTTTTCATATATCCATGTTACGTAAATATGTGAATGACCCGAACCATATTATTGAGTTAGAACCGGACGAAATAGCGGAAGATTTAACGTATGAAGAGGTTCCTGTTCAAATCTTGGATAAGAAGGAACATATTCTACGCTCCAAGGTTATACCTCAAGTCAAAGTGTTATGGAGGAACCACGATGTTGAGGAAATGACACGGGAATTAGAATGAAATGAAATCAAGGTATCCTTACCTCTTGACATACCAGTCATCGTACACCCTAATTTCGAGGGCTGAAATTTCATAAGAAGGAGAGATTGTAAGACCCAAATTTTATGAATAAAATAAATTTTCTATAAATATCATTTTGAATATTATGGAATAAATTTGATATAATGTTATAGTTGTGGGTAATATTTATAAATTTTGTAAAGTACGCAAGTTGTTATATAATATTCGATTGGTGGGGGAATATTTGTACGGCGACCATTAATCATTGGTGGACCCATAATGTAATTATTGTCGGATCGAGAAAAGCGACAAAAATATTTTTTATGAAAATAACGACGGAAGTTTTACCGTTGATACTATTGAACTACTCGGTAGTAAAAGTACAGTAATACACGTGGTTGCATAGTAACACACGGTATTGATTATTAATGCTTATATGAGAAGTCACTCAGTTTGATTCAATTATTGTCGATATTTTATATATTATTAAATCAATAATTGAGATGACGAAGTTGTTAATATTATTATTTGCATTATTAACGATGTCAGAAGTTCTCGCTAAGGAGAGGTTTGGTCACCTAATTGCGGCGCCAATAGGAGAAATCCTTATTGGAAAGCCCCTCTTTCACAGGAGCGACACTGGTCGATTAATAGTGTGAATAATAATAATGATGATGACGTTTTGTTTTTATTCGTATTATTAACGTAATAAAAGCAGAAAACTTTTTATATAAAATGTAATACTTTTATAAAGTTATTCATTTTATTAGGCTAATAGTATAATATTTTTATATAAATGTAATACTTTTATAAAGTTATCTATTTTATTAGACAATAATTAGAATATATTATATTTTATTATGCATAGTGTTTGCATAGTAAAATCTTTTTAAAAGTTATTCGTTTTATTAGATTATAAATAGAATATATTATATTTTATTTAAAAGATTTTGCTTTAAATATGGACCGTCCGATTAAAGTAAATCAATACGGACCGATTCATGAATTGGTTACTATTTATTCCATTCTTCTCATAAATAGAAGCTCATTCCTTCATTATTTCTTACTTAATTAATCTGAAACTCTAGAGAAAGAAACTATAGAGAAAGAAGAAAAGTATTCTGCTACCTCACTACTTCCGATATCAAGTTTCTTTTACTACGGTAAGGGGTATTATTTCTTTTGTATTCATGAAGAGAACTTCTATTATTCCATCTTTATTATTCTGTTAGAACATCCTGTTGGTGTGAATTTCACGACGACTTTGATTCCGTCATTTAGTATTACATTGGAATAACTTGTCATCGCAATACCGCATACATGGTGATTTCTGTTGTATTCCATTCTTTATTATTACATTGGAATATCCCGTTGGCAGTGCGTATTATGCCTGACTGTGTTCCGTTATTTATTATTCGATGGAATAACTTTGTCTACATGCAAGCACCGCATGCATGGTGATTTCTTTTGTTATTCTATTCTTTATTATACTCGGTTGGTTAAAGTTTTAACTTCTACACTCCATGAAATTAGTGGAATATTCTTGATATTTGCGCTTCATCCAAAGATCTTTTCATGAAAATATTCTTACGAGCATTTTGAATTTTACTTTTACAAAGAAGTATCATGTTAACAATTTGGACGTTATTAGTTCCTGAATAAATTAATTCTTGAACTTGTTTTATTGAATTCTTATATCATTGTCATCATCCTCATGTTTATATTATTTTTGAAAGTCATCTGTGGCCTGTAGTGCATAGATGGACTTGGTAAGATTATAACCAGGGATTATTCGGTGTAATCATGACCGTAATATTACAAATTATGTGGTAAAAGTCCTCATTGGCCCGAAGTGCATTGATGGACAGTTGTTGGCATGATCATGACCATTGATGAATACACAAATATCCTTGGCCCGTAGTGCATAGATAATTTGTGGTCGTGACCCTAATGAATATCTTTAGCCGTAGTGCAGGGATGATGTGGATTATTTATTAAGCTGAGTCTCAACGATAAAAGTGATGAAAAACCTTTTTAAATCATAAAAGATAGTAGATTTTATTCTTTACTTGACTCTTTTAATGGATTGCATGTTCCGCTGCAATTAAACTTTATGTCTATTGTATTTTATCAGTTTAACACTATTGAGAACTAATGATAATTTATTCTGCATTATCTTAGTCATAATATTTCTTATTGGGTTAGTTGAGCTCACCCTTTCTTTCTTTTATTCTCTTCGTGAAATGAGAACGTGTAGGGACTAATCGGGGAGCGGAGTGATGGTCCGAGAGATGGTGTCTTAGTAGTCCTCACTATTCTGTTAAATAGTGTGATAATAAATGTAATGAGGACTAAATTGAGTGTAGATATTGTCTAGATGACAATATTTGTATTAAAACTCACAGCATGTATTTTGTCGTATTTTACACGACTATTGTATAATCAAACTGTATTTGAATTTAGTACCATGTATTTGGCGACTCAAGATGGGTGATGTATACCTATTTTGGGGGCGTCACATATGATGCAACAATTACTGTAGCAATAATTGAGTATAACTGAGTGACTTCTCAAATAAGCATCAATAATCGATACCGTGTGCTACTATGCAACCACGCGTATTTTACCACCGATTATTTTATAACAACTTGCTTACTTTGCAAAATTTTCACATATCACCTTTAACTTTAACCTTTATCAATTTAATCATTTACTAAATAGAATAATTATAAGAAAATTGAATACTTTCATTTTTCATAAAATTCTGGGTCTCACTGCTAGGTCTACCAGGGCGACTGTCCAGGGCCCAAAGTGTGACGCCCCCAAAATAGGTCTATTCCATCCAACCCATTCTGAGTCGTCAATAATATGGTACAGAAATAACTACAACTTTATTAATACATTTGTCGTGCAAAATACGACAACCTATATACTATGAGTTTAAATACAAATATTGTCTTCAGACAATATCCATACTCAAATAAATCCTCATTATTGATACGGTATTTTTACTGAATAGTGAGGACTACTAAAAAGCGACTATCTAGAACCATCACTCCACACCCCAACTAGTTCTCGCTATAATCTCGCCTCCTGAGAAGAAAAATGGAACAAAAGGAAAGGGTGAGCTCAACTAGCCCAGTAAAGAATGTTATGACTAAGATAATGTACAACAAATTATCGTTAGTCTTCATCAGGGAAAAATCTGAGAGAATACATTAAACAACAAGTTTTAGATCAATATTCGCAGCGGAAAATATTAATTCATAGAAGAGTTACGTAGAGAATGAAATCTATTATAATCTATGAATTTAACAGTCCATCATCAATATTTTATCCCTGTAACATCAATCAATATTCATCTCAAATCAAATATTCATCTTTGCACTACAGGCCAACGATATTCATCAGTCGGTCATGTTCATCTCAACACCTGTTCATCTTTGCATTAAAGGCCAAAGATATTCATCAGTCGGTCATGTTTATCTCAACACCTGTTCATCTTTGCACTACGGGCCAAAGATATTCATAAGAAAATCAACATTCTTTACAGGCCAAAGATATTCAGTAACATCATCATTTAGGACTGAGGATGATGAAAATAATTTTAAAGAAAACGAATCCAGTGAAACAAAAGAACAAGTATTATGGATTCTTACTTTAAACAATCCGAGTTCAAAAATACTTCATAAATAATTATACTGAAGTAAAATTCAAGAATGATCAAAACATGGATACAATCAAAGCTAGTATCCATAATAGATATTTTGGACGAAAAGGAAAAATTTAATTTTTTCCGTGAATAAGGTCGTATTCATGAATATAGTCAGATACGTGAATAGTCAGGGTAATACGTGAATAGTAACTCAGACACCAAAAGATAGAAATTTTACAAAAACATCATCATGTTTCGTGAATAAGACTTTCATGAATAAGTAACTTCGTGAATAAGAACTCATGAATAGTAACTCGTGAATAGTAACTCATAAATAGTAACCCCGACATGAAAAAGTTCCAAATTTGATAAAATTTCCAACCAATATTTCAAGATAATGATATTGAAGAAATAATATCATTTTGAATAAAATAACATCCCTTACCTGAAAGACAAGATTACTTAGTTGAAACACAGGATATAAAGGCTATTGAACTTGAACTTGTGAGTATATCAACACTCAAAGTATACTCACAAGAATACGCTCAAAATATCGAGAGAGAAATAGAGAAAACTTCAGGTTTCGTGTGATTTTCAATTTAACCTAAGCTCCCTATTTATAGGAAAATGCTTAGAATACCAAAGTAGAAAATTGAATATAATAATATTATTTATAAACATAATTCCTTAGCCCACCTTTGAAATCAGATTTCAGCCGTAGCACATGTTAAATGAGGTTCACAAACTCACCAAAAACGTTTTTCTCAAAATAATTAATTAAAACTCCCAAAAATCAATTATTTCGGAACTCTGAAACTTCAATAATTCATAATAAATAGCCCTTTTATCAGAAAATTCGAATCTCGCGAGTTTTTATAGGAAATTCAATTCTCTACAACTTTACAGAAGAAAGTTTTTCCAAATTCTAAACAGAAATTGACCGAAATTCACAAATGGGCGATTTTACATGCTATAATCAAATTTCGGTCAATAGTCCACCAACATACAAAACATGTGTTAAACATTTAATGCCACAAAAATACTCTTCCTCCTAATATACTCATATATCCCACATTCATTGTAAAAATATCATCGTTAATATATTATTAAAATAATATATTTAAAAGAATAATTTTATCAGAAAAAGATAAAATATTAATTTTCAACAATTGTCACATTAAAATTTTTCTCCATCTATATCCTCATAAAATTAATATTTTTTTATCATATAAATTAATAATTAATTATTCATAAATAATATTACAGAATCACATTATTGACAACCAGGCAGTTCCCAAGATAGATGGGGCTTTCCAATAAGGATCTCTCTTACTCTTGGTAATTGATTAGATGACCAAATCTCTCCTTAGATGTAACTTTCTAGACATTGCCAATAATGTTATCTAATAATATTATTCAGATAATATGAATTATTGTCCGATAATAAAAAATATTGTGCGTTGACAATTATTAAAACAACAAGAATATAAAATATCAACGCAAAGAATTATTGAATCAATAAAATATCGAATAAAGAATTACTTTGTAACAATTATTGAGTAGTGCCTTCTTCACGTAATAATCAATAATTGGTGCAATACCAGTGCTTTCGCGGCAACAATGCGACATCTTTGTGTTTTAACCACCGGGTATTCCAACAAGATATTAGCCAGAATAACACGCCAATTATTTATAAACAACTTATTCTTGTCGTTTTCTTCCTCCAATTGCTTTCCGTTATGGGGCCCACACATGACTGCGCCGTCGTAGGAATATTCTCCGACAGTAAGAATATTCTATAAATATTTTATAACCACCTGCTTATTTGAAATATTTGCGTATTTTACCCATAACTATCAATATTAATCACATCAACCCTTACTATTCAAAATAATAATTAGAGGAAATTAAATTTCATTTATTAATAATTTGGGGTCTTACAACCTCCCCTCCTTATGAAATTTCGTCTTCGAAATCGACGACGCATACTGGTGTTTCAAAAGGTAAAGATACCTCGCTTTCATTTTCGTTTCCAACTCCTGTGTCATTTCTTCAATAGCATGGTTCCGCCACAAAACTTTAACTTATGGTATAACCTTTGTGCGTAGGACATGCTCCTTCCCATCCAATATCTTGACAGGTACCTCCTCGTACGTTAAATCTTATGCTATCTCGTCTGGTTCTAACTCAATAATGTGGTTCGGGTCATCCACATATTTACGTAACATCGATACACGAAAAACGTTATAAACACGCGTCATACTTGGCGGTAAAACGAGTCTATAGGCCACAGTTCCTATTCGATCTAGGATTTCAAATAGACCAATAAATCGAAGGTTTGAGCTTTCCTCACATCGCCAATTCTCGCTTTTGGAATAACAACTTCGCACCTCCTTCTTCATATTCATCACCGATTGTATAGCACCGAGCGATTTTAACTTTATCGATAAAAGTCGATTATACTCGTATATCATCACGTTGGTACCTAGAGTTTTCATCTCCATCTCTAATATTTGTAAGTTATACAAAATGAGTCTTTGACAATATCGTACTCAGATCAGATATCGATCTTTTACTCAACACGTCAGATACCACGTTCGCTTTTCCAGGATGGCATGGTCAGAACATGTGCTGAAATGAGTCTCCTCTTGAGTTCTTCAAAGCTCTTCCCACATTCCTTGCTCCATTTGAATTTTTGTATCTCTACGAGTCAGCTGCGTTAATGGAATAGCGATTTAAGAATATCCTTCAACGAATCTCCTATAATAACCAACTAAGCGTAGAAAGCTACGTATTTCAATTACCGACTTAGGTTGTTCTCAACTGTGACTCATATCTCAACCTTGGATAGCACGTTACAATGACACCTATCAGTTTACTATCGCACGAATATGGTGTCCCCTACGGAGAGTCTGGCTTCGGTGCATTCCACAAAGGAAGTCACCAGATAAAGGCTCAGGAACCAAATTCTATAGTTGAATTTTTAACTCTCAAGTTCAATAGAGCCATTCGATATGAGATTTTAGAAATGAGTTTTGTATCGGGTTCAAAGTCGATACAAAATTTAATATCGAAGCTTTGGGAGTAAACCAAGAAATTCTTCAGAAATACATCGGGAAAAATCAATAACAATGGGAATATTATTCAAATCGACGTGTCTTTATTCAAATCCATAACATGGACTAAGAAAACTTGACATCCGTAATAAACGAATGACTTCATGGCTTGATATGAAAATGTTTGACTACAATGGTTTGATTGCTTGAATTGAATAACAGTTGCAGATAGAATATGAAAACTAACAACCTTATTTAAAGTAATCAATTTTCGGCATTGATGAGTAGTTAACCTTAAAATCACATCAAAAGCAAATATCTCTATAGAAATAAGGTTAACGTGTAATGTGATAATGCCAACTGAATCAAGCAAGATTTCTAAACGGTGGATGAAATGAAAGTTTCTCCTAATCTGAGTCTCCACAGATAAGTCAAAGTCTAATTTCTCCGTAGTCAAGTTCAAACATCGAAAGCAAAGTTAAAGAGAGATAAAAGAATGGGTAGAACCGGTATCTAATAAGGTATAACTTCGCTAAAATTTATAATTAACTAACCCGTGCTAACTTCGTTCGAGTTACTCGCTTTTTGAGAAATCACGAAAAATGCTCTTCCAAGAACCGATGACTTTGACTTTTTTGGGACAGCCTTTTGAGTCACCATCCCCGCTGGACTAGGTTTCGCTACCGTACAATCTCGAGCGATATGACCTTCTTTTCCACAATTATAACATACCTTGGAAGGTTATAAACAGTTTGGACTTATATGTCCCTCCTCTCCGCATCTGTAACATCTAACTGGCAGTCATTCTCTTTCCCTAGAATTTGTTGCTGGTGCTGCTGCCGACGTCTTCCCGTCATCGTTAAATCTTCCCTTCTTGAAATTTCCACTTGAATTGTTTCTTCTATTATCTTGGCCATGATTACCACCGAAGTGGTTACCATTTCTTGCCTGATAATTTCTTTCACGATGGTTATCATTGTCCCGATGGTCAAGTGTTGCCATGCAGATGATTTTTATCATGTTGTTGGTCGCTTGGGTTGATGCAGACTCATTATCTCGCCTAATAATCGAGCCATGTGTTCACAACATCCGAATATAGAGAAAATTTATGAGAAATGAGGTATTGACGAATTTCGAGTTTCAAACCTCTCAGAAACATTCGCGTCATACGTTCCTCATTCTCAGTTGCCATTCTTAAATACTGCCATAAAATAAGGGTTAATTAAACAAATTAACATACCACATAATATTCCTATACTCTGACCAACTAACAAATAAGCTTAGGAAGGACATACTAGCGAAGGATTTACTCGTCTCTCCCCTCTTAGTTCTATTCCCCGATCTCTGCTAAAGATCATATCCCTAAGCTCTGATACCAACTGTGACTCATGTCCTAACCTGTGACAAAGACCTCACACAGTGGTACTATCGACTTGCCACCGCAGAATCAAGGCCCCCACGGAGAATCGGCCTTTGCATCCCCATCAACAGAAGTCACCAAAGAAGAGGCTGGGGCTCTTTAATTATAGCTCGATACCAACCGTGACTCCCCAAAATAGGTCCATTCCATCCAACCCATTCGAGTCGTCAATAACATGGTACATAAATAACTACAACTTTATTAATACATTTGTCGTGCAAAAATACTACTAATACAACCTATATACTATGAGTTTAAATACAAATATTATCTTCTGCATAATATCCACACTCAAATAAATCCTCATTATTGATACAAGATTTTACGTAATAGTGAGGACTACTAAAACAAATGCTATCTAGAATCATCACCCACACCCCGACTAGTTCCTCGCTATAATCTCGCCTCGAGAGAAAAAAATGGAACAAAAGGAAAGGGTGAGCTTAACTAGCCCAAGAAAGAATGTTATAACTAAGATAATGTACAACAAATTATCGTTAGTCTTCAACAGGGAAAAATCGAGAGAATACATTAAACAACAAGTTTTAGATCAATATTCGCAGAGGAAAATATTAATTCATAGAAGAGTTACGTAGAGAATGAAATCTATTATAATCTATGAATTTAACAGTCCATCATCAATATTTTATCCCTTTAACATCAATCAATATTCATCTCAAATCAAATATTCATCTTTGCACTCTGAAGCCAAAGATATTCATCAGTCGGTCATGTTCATCTCAACACCTGTTCATCTTTACACTAAAGGCCAAAGATATTCATCAGTCGGTCATGTTTATCTCAACACTGTTCATCTTGCACTACGGGCCAAAGATATTCATAAGAAAATCAACCTTCTTTCTGAGCCAAAGATATTCAAAGAACATCATCATTTAGATCGAGGATGATGAAAATAATTTTAAAGAAAGCGAATCCAAAGTGAAACAAAAGAACAAGTATTATGGATTCGTACATTTTAAACAATCCGAGTTCAAAAATACTTCATAAATAATCATCATCAAGTAAAATTCAAGAATGATCAAAACATGGATAAAATCAAAGCTAGTATCCATAATAGATATTTTGGACGAAAAGGAAAAATTTAATTTTTCTCGTGAATAAGTGTCGATTCGTGAATAGTCATGATACGTGAATAGTAGAATTCAGACACCAAAAGATAGAAATTTCACAAAACATCATCACGCTTTCGTGAATAAGACTCGTGAATAAGAATCTCATGAATAGTAACTCATGAATAGTAACTCGTGAATAAGTAACCCGACATGAAAAAAGTTCTAAATTTGATAAAATTTCCAACCAATATTTGGCATAATGATATTGAAGAAATAATATCATTTTCGAATAAAATAACATCCCTTACCTCGAAAAGACACAAGATTTAGTAAAAACAGGATATAGGCTATGACTTGAACTTGCACCGTATATCAACACTCAAAGTATACTCACAAGAATACGCTCAAAATATCAAGAGAGAAATAGAGAAAACTTGGTTTACGGTGTGATTTTCAATTCTAACCTAAGACCCTATTTATAGGAAAATGCTTATAACACCAAAGTAGAAAATTTAATATAATAATATTATTTATAAACAAAATTCCTTAGCCCACCTTTGAAATCTGATTTCAGCCATAAGACATGTTAAATGAGGTTCACAAACTCACCAAAAACGTTTTTCTCAAAATAATTAATTAAAACTCCCAAAAATCAATTATTTCGGAACTCTGAAACTTTAATAATTCATAATAAATAGCCCTTTTATCAGAAAATTCGAATCACGCGAGTTTTTATAGGAAATTCAATTCTCTACAACTTTACAGAAGAAAGTTTTTCCAAATTCCAAACAGAAATTAACCGAAATCCACAAACGGGCGATTTTACAGACTATAATCAAATTTAGGTCAATAATTGTGTCCACCAACACACAAAACATGTGTTAAACATTTAATGCCACAAAAATACTCTTCCTCCTCATATACTCATATATCCCACATTCATTGTAAAAATATCATCGTTAATATATTATTAAAATAATATATTTAAAAGAATTATTTTATCAGAAAAAGATAAAATGTGACGCCCCCAAAATAGGTCAATTCCACCCAACCCATTCTGAGTCGCCAAATACATGGTACAGAAATAACTACAACTTCAATAATACAAATGTCGTGTGAAATACGACAATACATCTTGTGAGTTTAAATACGATATTGTCGCCTGCACAATATCCACACGCAAATAAATCCCCATCATAATTATTGATACATTATTTTACAAAATGGTGAGGACTACTAAACAACTCTCTCTAAAACCTTCATTCCATACCCCGACTCGATCCTCGCTTATGTTCTCACCTCACGAAAAGAAAATGGAACAACAAAGAAAAGGGTGAGCTCAACTAGCCCAGTAAAGAATATTATGACTAAGATAATATACAACAAATTATCGTTAGTCTTCAACAGGAAAAATCTAATAGAATACAATAGACAACAAGTTTTAGATCAACAAATGCAATGAAAAAAAGAATCCATTAGAAGAGTCACGTAGAAAGAATTCTCTTGCCTTCTAAGGTTTAAAAGTCCATCATCAATATTTTATCCTCAGAATAACAATCAATATTCATCTTTTTGCACTACTGTGGCAAAGATATTCATTTAAATCACCGAGTTGGTCATGTTCATCTCAACACTGTTCATCTTTGCACTACACTGCCAAAGATATTCATCGATTAATCGTTCATCTTTGCTACTAAAGCCAAAGATATTCATCAAGATCACCATTAAGGACCGAGGATGATGAAAATATTTTAAGAACGAATCCGGTGAGATAGAAGGACAAATATTAGGGATTCGCATAACAGTTTATCCAAGATCGATAATACTTCATAATAAACGATTTTGAAGCAGAACTCAAAAATAACGATCAAAACATGGATACAATCAAAGATAGTAGCCAAAATAGACATCTTGGACAAAAAAGAAAAATTTTCATTTTTCGGTGAATAGTGCCGTATTCGTGAATAAAGGTCAGATATCGTGAATAAAGGCCGTATACGTGAATAGTAACTCCCAGACACAAAAAGATAGAAATTTCACAAAAAATATCTTCACGCTTCGTGAATAGTAGACTCGTGAATAAGAAACTCGTGAATAGTAACTCATGAATAGTAATCCCATACATGAAAAAGTTCCAAATTTGATAAAAGTTCAACTAATATTTTGGCATAATGATATTGAAGAAAATAATATCATTTCATGAAATAAATAACATCCCTTACCTCAAAATAATCGCATCTCGATTGAATTTCGATATAAGGTCGATGTAAACTTCATGACCAGATAAAGAACACTCAAAGTATACTCACAAGAATACGCTCGATAATATATAGAGAGAAAGAGAAAACTTAGTTTCGGTGTGATTTTCAATTCTAACTTAGCCTCTATTTATAGGAAAATGTTAGAACGCCAAAAGGAGACTAAATTAATAAAATATATTATTATTTATTCAAAATTCCTACCCACATGTTTTGAAAACTCTAGCATGCCTTCTTTTGTCAAAAACATCAGCCACCCATGTGCCAACAACCACAAAAACGTTTTTCTTATATAAAATAATTAAAACTTCCAAAAATCAATTATTTCGGAACTCCGGAACTTCAATAATTCATGATAAATAGCCCTTTTTGTCAGAAAATTCGAATCTAGCGGCTTTTTATAGGAAATTCAATTCTCTACAACTTTGCAGAAGGAAGTTTTTCCAAATTCCAAACAGAAATTATCCGAAATCCATAAATGAGCGATTTTACAGTCTATAATCAATTTTCGGTCAAGAATTGTGTCCAATTGACACACACAAAACATATGTTAAACATTTAATGCCACAAAATACTCTACCTCCTCATATACTCATATATCCCACATTCATTATAAAAATATCACCGTTAATATATTATTAAAATAATATATTTAAATGAATTATTTTATCAGAAAAAGATAAAATATTAATTTTCAACAATTGTCACATTAAAAATTTTCTCCATCTATATCCATATAAAATAAATATTTTCTTTATCATAATAATCAATAATTAATTATTTAAAAATAATATTACTGTAATCACAAAGATCGACAACCAGCCGTTCCCAGGAAGAGGGACTTTCCAATAAAGATTTCTCCTTACCTGGCGCACAATTAGGTGACCAAACCTCTCTCTCCTGTATGTAACTTTCTAGACATTGCCAATAATGTTATCGATAATATTATTCAAATAATATGAATTATTGATTTGATAATGGAAAATCTCGTGTAATGACAATTATTGAAACAATAGTGATACCAAATATCAACGCAAAGAATTATTGAATCAATATAATATTGAGCAAGAATTCACCGTAATAATTATTGAGTAGTGGCTTCTTAAGTAAGGATCAATAATTCAACAAATTTATGCAATACTGGTGTGCTATCTTGACAACCACGCCAGACATCGTATTTTAACCACCGGTAATTCAACAGTGTTAATCAGTAATAACTACTGCCGTTATTTATAAAACTCAATCTTTGTCGTTTTCTTTCATCCAACCGTTTTTCCGTTATGGGCCCACTAATGATCATGGCCAGGTCAGACGGAGATTCCCGACAAAAGAATATTCCACGACCAAACGAATATTCCCTGACAATAATGAATATTTTAATAACCACTTGCTTATTTTGTAAAATTTATGATTTTACCCATAACTAACCACATTAATCAAATCAACCCTTACTATTTCAAAATAATAAATAAAGGAAATTCCATTTTATTTAAAAAAAAATTCGGGGTCTTACAACCTCCCCTCCTTATGAAATTTCGTCCTCGAAATTGACGTACGTACCTGATGTTTCGAAAAGTTGAGGATACCTCGCTTTCATTTCTATTTCCAACTCCCAAGTCATTTCTTCAATAGCATGGTTTCTCCACAAAACTTTAACTTGTGGTATAACCTCGGTACATAGGACATGCTCCTTCATATCTAATATCTTGACAGGTACCTCTTCATACGTTAAGTCTTCAGCTATCTCGTCTGGTTCTAACTCAATGATGTTACTCGGGTCGTCCACATATTTACGTAACATCGATACGTGAAAAACGTTATGAACACGCGCCATACTTGGCGGTGAAACGAGTCTATAGGCCACAGTTTCTACTCGATCGAGAATGAATTATTAAATCGAAGGTTTAAGCTTTCTTCTCTTCATTGACTCTTACTTCTAGAATAACGCCTTTCTTGCACCTTCTTCTTTATATTCATCAGCTTCAAGTCTGTAGCTTGAGCGACTTTAACATTATCGATTAAAGTCGATTCTACTCGTATATCATCATGTGAGTCCCTAGAGTCTTTAACTCTATCTTCATCATTTGTAAGTTATACGAGATAAGTCTTTGACAATATCGTACTCGTACTCGTATACGATCTTTTACTCAACACGTCAACTACCACGTTCGCTTTTCCAGGATGGTATGGTCAGAACATGTGCCGAAATGAGTCTCTTCTTAAGTTCTTCGAAGCTCTTCCCACATTCCGTGCTCCATTCGAATTTTGTATCTCTACGAGTCAGCTGCGTTAATGGAATAGCAATTCGAGAATATCATTCAACGAATCTCCGATAATAACCAACTAAGCCTAGAAAGCTACGTATTTCGATTTCGACTTAGGTTGCTCTCAATCGTGACTCATATCCCAATCTTGGATAAGACGTCACAATGACACCTATCGCTTACTACATCGTTGCGAATATGGCGCCCCTACGAGAGAGAGTCCTGATTGTATTCCACAAAGGAAGTCACCATATAAAGGCTCGTACTAACTCTCAGATTTGGGTTTTTAACTCACGAAATTCAATAGAGCCATTCGATATGAGATTTTAGAAATGAGTTTTGTACTGGGATTCAAAGTCGATACAAAATTTAATATCGTGCTTTGGGAGAGTAAGCCAAGAAATTCTTCAGAAATACGTCGGGAAAAATCAATAACAACAGGAATATTATTCAAATCTGACGTGTCTTTATTCAAATCCATAACATGGACTAAGAAAACTTGACATCCGTAATAAACGAATGACTTCATGGCTTGATATGAAAATGTTTGACTACAATGGTTTGATTGCTTGAATTGAATAATAAAGTTGCTTTAGGAATATGAAAACTAACAACCTTACAAAAGCAATCAATTTGGCATGATGAGTAGTTAACCAATCAATCTCTAAAATCACATCAAAAGCAAGTATCTTTAAAGAGATAAGATGAGCGAAGGTAATGTGATAGTGCCAACTTGAATCAAGCAAGATTTCTAAACAATGGATGTAATGAAAGTTTCTCCTAACGAAGTCTCCAATAATAGGTCAAAGTCTAATTTCTCCGTAGTCAAGTTCAAACGTGAAGTAAAGAATAAAGAGAGATAAAAGAATGGGTAGAAACCAGATCTAGTAAGGTATAAACTTCGCAAGAATTATAATTAACTAACCTGCGTCTTAACTTCGTTCGGGTTCTCGATTTCGATGGAGGGCCACGATAAACGCTTCTTCCAAGAACCGCCGATTTCGACTTATCCGGATAGCCCTTGGAATCACCACTTCCGCTAAACTTGGTTTTGCTATAAGACAATCTCGAGCGATGTGGCCTTCCTTTCCACAGTTGTAACATACCTTGGAATGTTGTGGATGAGTTTAATGATATATCCCTCCTTCCAAAGATTTTTGTAACATATGAATGGTGGTCTTTCTCCTCCCTTGGAACCGATTCATCTTTGCGCCGACGTCTTCACATGATCGTTGTTGAATCTCCTCTTTTAAAATCTCCTCCCGACTCGCTTCTTCTATTTTCATGGCCACGATTACCACGGAGTGGTTACCGCCTTTGTCCGTATTCTTTTCCTCCTCATTTGGTTATCATCGTTCGATGACTACCACCGGTTGTGGTCCCTCGGTTGAGAGTATATACTCACTATCTCGCTTCTAATAATTGAGCCTCATTTTACAACATCCGAATATAGAGAAAATTTATGAGAAATGAGGTATTGACAAATTTGAGTTTTAGATCCATCGAAACATATCTGGCGTCATCGTTCCTCATTTTCCACCAAATGAGGTGCAAAACTCAGACAACTCCATAAACTTCGCCTCATCTTTGAGACACCGTCGTACGTTACTCGCTTCGGTCTAATAAACTCCACTTCCTTCATACGACGAATACTTTTTGGAAAGACTTGTCATTGAAGCAGCTTCAAATCTTTCCCAAGACATGTTGAAAGTGCATCCTGGTCAGGTACGCCTACTGATTCCCACCAAGAATCTGCCGCTTCACCACGAAACATAAAGGTGGCGAATAGAACCTTCGTTCTCCGTGCATCCCAAGACATCAAATATCTTGGTAATTTGCTTGACCCACGTTTACGCCTTGATTGGATCCGGCTTTCCATGGAAATCGGTGGTCCCAACTCTTTGAATTGTTTGGCCGTGACAAACCGCTAGCATTCTATCATTTCCACCGTATTTTGTACACGAAGTCTCCCTCATTCGATTTTGCATGAATCGCAAAAAGCTTCAAAACATCCCGTCGTTCATCATCCTTCGATTGGCGTTGTTCCTGGGAGGAACATTGCCTGACTGTTACTGCGTTCTCTCGTTGGTGAGTACCGGCGTCTCCACGGTCTCATTTACTCCACTGTTAATATTCTCAGTCGACATTCTCAAATACTGTCATAAAACAAGGGTTAATTAAACAAATTAACATGTCACATAATATCCCTATATTATGACCTGACCAACAAATAAGCTTAGGTAGGACACACTAGCGAAGGATTTACTCGTCTCTCCCCTCCTAGTTCTATTCCCCGATCTCCGCCAGAGATCATATCCCTAAGCTCTGATACCAACCGTGACGCCCCCAAAATAGGTCCATTCCACCCAACCCATTCTCGAAGTCGCCAAATACATGGTACGTAAATAACTACAACTTCAATAATACAAATGTCGTGTGAAATACGACAATACATCTTGTGAGTTTAAATCTGAGATATGCCGCCTCTGACAATATCCACACGCAAATAAATCTCCATCATAATTATTGATACATTATTTTACAAAATGGTGAGGACTACTAAACAACTCTCTCTAACCTTCATTCCATACCCCGACTCGATCCTCGCTGTATGTTCTCACCTCACGGAAAGAAAATGGAACAACAAAGAAAAGGGTGAGCTCAACTAGCCCAGGTAAAGAATATTATGACTAAGATAATATACAACAAATTATCGTTAGTCTTCAACAGAAAAATCTAATACAATACAATTGACAACAAGTTTTAGATCAACAAATGCGTGAAGCAAAGAATCCATTGAAGAGTCACGTAGAGAAAGAATTCTACCGTCTTCTAAGGTTTAAAAGTCCATCATCAATATTTTATCCCGTAATAACAATCAATATTCATCTTTGCACTCTGAGGCAAAGATATTCATTTAAATCACCAGTTGGTCATGTTCATCTCTAACTTTGCTCATCTTTGCACTGTGCCAAAGATATTCATCGATTAATCGTTCATCTTTTCAGCACTACGAGCCAAAGATATTCATCAAATATCACCATTAAGGACCGAGGATGATGAAAAATATTTTTAAGAACGAATCCGGTGAGATAGAAAGACAAATATTAGGGATCGATACAAGCAGTTTATCCAAGATCGATAATACTTCATAATAAACGATTTTGAAGCAGAACTCAAAAATAACGATCAAAACATGGATACAATCAAAAGATAGTAGCCAAAATAGACATCTTGGACAAAAAGAAAAATTTTCATTTTTAATTGAATAGTCTTAGATTCGTGAATAAGGTCAGTATCGTGAATATAAACCCGACACAAAAAGATAGAAATTTCACAAAAAACATCTCCACGCTTCGTGAATAAGTACTCGTGAATAAGAACTTCGTGAATAGTAACTCATGAATAAGTAATAACCAGACATGAAAAAGTTCCAAATTTGATAAAAAGTTCAACCAATATTTTGGCATAATGATATTGAAGAAAATAATATCATTCATGAAATAAATAACATCCCTTACCAAAAAATAACCGTATTTTGAATTCGAATTTATAGATAAGGTCGATGTAAACTCGCACCAGATATAGCAACACTCAAAGTATACTCACAAGAATACGCCGATAATATATAGAGAGAAAGAGAAAAACTTAGTTTCGGTGTGATTTTCAATTCTAACTTAGCCCTATTTATAGGAAAATGTTAGAGCATGAAAAGGAGACTAAATTAATAAAATATATTATTATTTATTCAAAATTACTACCCACATGTTTTGAAAACTCTAGCATGCCTTCTTTGGTCAAAAACATCACCACCCATGTGCCAACAACCACAAAAAACGTTTTTCTTATATAAAATAATTAAAACTTCCAAAAATCAATTATTTTGAACTCCTAACATGATAAATAGCCCTTTTTGTCGAAAAATTGAATCTCGCTGACTTTTTATAGGAAATTCAATTCTCTACAACTTTGCAGAAGGAAGTTTTTCCAAATTCCAAATGAAATTATCCGAAATCCATAAATGAAGCGATTTTACAATCTATAATCAATTTTGTCAAGAATTGTGTCCACGACACACACAAAACATATGTTAAACATTTAATGCCACAAAATACTCTACCTCCTCATATACTCATATATCCCACATTCATTATAAAACTATCACCGTTAATATATTATTAAAATAATATATTTAAATGAATTATTTTATCGAGAAAAAGATAAAATATTAATTTTCAACAATTGTCACATTAAAAATTTTCTCCATCTATATCCACATAAAATAAATATTTTCTTTATCATAATAATCAATAATTAATTATTTAAAATAATATTACGTAATCACGATCGACAACCGGTAGTTCAGGAAAGAGGGCTTTCAATAAAGATTTCTCTACTTGGCAAGTAATTGATTAGGTGACCAAACCTCTCCTTAGATGTAACTTTCTAGACATTGCCAATAATGTTATCTCGATAATATTATTCAAATAATATGAATTATTGATTTGATAATGAAAAATCTTGTGTAATGACAATTATGAAACAATAGTGATACCAAATATCAACGCAAAGAATTATTGAATCAATATAATATTGAACAAGAATTCATCGTAACAATTATTGAGTAATGCCTTCTTAAGTAAGGATCAATAATTCAACAATCTATCAGGTAATACCGGTAATGCTACTTATACAACCACGCCAGACATCGTATTTTAACCACCGTGTAATCCAACAATTGTTAATTCAGAATAACTACGCCAGATTATTTATAAAACTCAATCTTTTGTCGTTTTCTTTCATCCAACCATTTTCCGTTATGGGCCCACTAATGATCTGCTAGTGAGTCATCAGACGGAGATTCCCGACAAAAGAATATTCCACGACCAAACGAATATTCCCTGACAATAATGAATATTTTAATAACCACTTGCTTATTTTGTAAAATTTGCGCATTTTACCCATAACTAACCACATTAATCAAATCAACCCTTACTATTTCAAAATAATAAATAAAGGAAATTCCATTTTATTTAAAAAAAAATTCGGGGTCTTACATAAAATATTAATTTTCAACAATTGTCACATTAAAAATTTTCTCCATCTATATCCTCATAAAATCAATATTTTCCTCATCATTTAAATCTATAATTAATTATTCATAAATAATATTACAGAATCACATTATTTACAACCAGACAGTTCCCAAGATAGAGGGGGCTTTCCAATAAGGATTTCTCCTTACTGGCGCGCAATTAGATGACCAAACCTTTTCTTAGACAGAACTTTCTAGACATTGTCAATAATGTTATCTAATAATATTATTCAGATAATATGAATTATTGCTCCGATAATAGAAAATAATGTGCAGTGACAATTATTAAAACAACAGTAATATAAAATATCAACGCAAAGAATTATTGAATCAATAAAATCTTGAAAGTAACTCATCGTAATAATTATTGAGTAGTGCTTTTTACGTAAGAATCAATAATTGGTGCAATCTGGGTGCCATTGCGGCAACAACGCAGTATTACTTATGTTTTAACCAGGGTATTCCAATAGTATTGACCAGTAATAACTATGCCAAGCATGGGACTCCCACACGGTCGCTACGTCAGACGGATATTCTCCGACAGTAAGAAAATTCCACAAATATTTTATAACCACCTACTTATTTGAAATATTTGCGTATTTTACCCATAATTATCCATATTAATCACATCAACCCTTACTATTCAAAATAATAATTTGAGGAAATTAAATTTCATTTATTAATAATTTGGGGTCTTACACAAAGCTGTGGAGGGCCCAATTTTTTTAAAAAATTATGTATATATGTGTATAAAAAATAAAAAAATAATTATAAAATGTAATATAAAACAAATCAATAAATATGGAGAATCAAAATAGACTCTTAGCCACAAAAAGAAGGAAAAGCTCTTCGACCCTCTCAGTTCATAGCGCAACGCAAGTAATTTTTTTCTTTCGATGATTCTTTTTTTCTCCAACAAAGTTGGAAAATAAATCATCCACCAGCTAGACCACTGCCTTTCTTTAAAGGTAATTTTTTTAAAGATATATATAGAATCTAGATACAGTAAAACCTCTATTTACTAAATAGAGGTATTGGTACAAAATATTTTTCGAACATCCAAAAATATCTATTTTAACAAAAATATAGATTTTATAGATTTTATAACAAAAATTATAGAAAACATAAATTATTTAGATTCTCAAACTAGGAAAATGTAGACTTTTTTAGAAAATGTAATTTTTTATAAGAAAATATGGTCTTTTATAGGAAATATAGTCTTTTTTTAGGAAAATGTGGTCCTTTATAGGAAAATGTGATCTTTTATAGAAAAATATAGTTCTTTATATAAAATGTAGTCTTTTATAGAAAATATAGTCTTTTAAAATTAATATTGTCTCTCTCATATATATATATATGGGGATGCATCCATGGCAATAGGTTGCCACCACACTCGCTCATAAATGACTAAGTTATATAAAGACGTAGCGAACTTAGTGTTATTTTATATTAAAATAATCTAATTAGCTTATACCTAATAATGACTAACACATACATTTATAAGTAGTAGTTGCAGTATTACTTACTTACTTAGTAATAGTAGCAATAGTAGTAGAAGCATATGGTAGTAGTAGTAACCAAGTTGCAAGATGGTAGTAGTAGTAACCAAGTTGCAAGTAGATTTTTGTTTTATTTAAGCCGCTACTACATGTAGCGGTCATTCTTTTTTATTATTATTATTATTATTATTATTATTATTATTATTATTATTATTTTAATTATAATATTAATAATAATTTGACTTTTATTATTATTATTTTTATTATTAGACAACACTTTAATAATAATAATAATTATTATTATTATTATTAATATTATTATTATTAATAATAATATTATTATTATTAATAATAATATTAATAATAATATTGTAAATAATAATAATCTCACTTTAATTTTATTATTATTATTATTATTAACAATATATTATTAAAAAATACAGCCGCTACATTGTGTAGCAGCTTTCCTTTTACAGCTTGTCCCATTAGTATTTAAGAAATGTAAAAGATTGATTTCCCTTGTTTTTCTTCAAGAAATGTAAAAGTTTGAAATTCCTACGCTTGCCACCACCTTGTTTGAAATTTTAAAGGCGCTACTACAAGTAGCGGTCCTTCTTCTTTTTTTTTTAATCTCTAGTTCTTAATCATTGCAAGTTTGAGAATTGATTTTGGGAATGATGTTAAAGTTGAACTTGTTTTGGAACGGATGAGAACTTCTAAAGATGTTAAAGTTGAACTTATTCTTATTATTTTTATTATTATTAAAGTAATATTATATTATATTAATATTATTATTATTATTATTATTATAAAAAGTATGTAGGTATTATATTAATATAATAATAATAATAATAATAATAATTATTATTATTATTATATTAAAACATAATATGACCGCTACATAATGTAGCAGTTTTGACAACATTTGGAGTCTCATCGGAAATGAGCATAGCAGTCACAAGTCATTTTTAATGTCAATAGTCAGCAGTCAAATGTCACAGTCACGTGTCATACTTGATTTTCAGCAGGAATATAAAATGACAGTGACCCCTACATACGAAATGGCTCCTTGAGCATTTAGGATGGCAATCCTCTCATATTTTGGATTATTCCTTTGATAAACTTGTAAAAGAAAGTCGAAGGAGCGGTTACAAGGCAGGAAAAAAATAACTTAGATTACTCCTTTGATCAACTTGTAAAATTTTTAAAATTCAAGATTATTAATTTTTAAATTTTATAATTTCAATAACATTTGGCTATTATCTCATAAATATTCAAAGATATTTAATAATTTGTGTTACAAGAATATCATTAATAATAACTTGATTATTAATATTAGAAATACAAATGATAATATTACTACTACCGCATAACATTAATACAACTGACGCCTATTTTTTGGGCTCGGGAATGCCTAACACTCGATAGTGATTACGCTTATCATGATTAGTTTCAAAGCAGCAAATTGCATATTTTCGATGAGGCTTAGATCCCACAATTTTCTCGAGTGCACTCTTTATTCTTGATTATTTTTTGCGGCCCTTTGTTTGAGATATAATAGGCGGCAAAAACTCATCTTCTTCTGCTTCTTCCTCTGCATCTTCATCGTCATTATCGTAACCCATATCCTAAGGTGGATCTCCAGCCGTGTCGTCAATGTGTCGCTCACCAAATTTCGATAATATTCTCATCCGGATTATACTGGTCAACCAACGACTTTCCTCGTGCATTGAGTTTAAGAACAGTTTTGTAACCTCGAACTGAGCAAGCAGATTTGCTCGCTAACTTCTGGTAATCACTCATCAAATGATTATAACGCATTGCTTGATCTTGTTCGAAGTCAACAGATGTGGTGTTAAAGAGTAATTCTTCACCATTACTTTTGTTCCCGTCTCTTGTCCACCGATGAAGAATCATGTCGCTTTCGGTATGTGTGAAATACTCTTAAACATGAAATATCTCAAAATTACTGCATAATTCACCGAATGAGAAAACATTTGGCAATTACATGTTATCGACCCCAGCTGACGATTGTTGACAATTTCTTTATATCTTCCACCACTTTCAGTTGCATCTGCATTATAGACTGCATAAACCTTAGTATCAGTGACACACAACTCACTAAGTTTATGAACATTGTATTTCATGGAATCGACGAATTGATGTGGGAAACGTCTAAACATATCTTTTGTGTACACCTGTGCAGCATGAACTTCTAAAGATGAACCGAGTACCATAGTCCTTTTCTGATGTTTTGTTATATAGTCGGTCTTCCTCTCTTTGATAAATTATTTTTCTATAGCCTTCTGACTCTGTACTACAAATTCTTTTATACTTGTTGAAACATTAACGTACTCATCAAAAAAACTAATCATGCTCTCACTTTTTCCGGTGGTAGTCATTCCCGTGGTAAAATATCTCGCTGTATATGTTGGAATCCATTGCTGTCGTATATCATACAAACTTCCAAGCCATTCATTGGTATACAATTCATAGGAACTTATCAAAATATACCAACGCTCTTCAAATTCCCCGATAGACAATGAATTATACACACAATTATTAAAATCATTTTTGAATGATGGGTGCTCAGAATAAACATGATGCAATTTTTTAGAAAATTTACTGTTAATATGCCAAGAACACAATAAATGATAACTAGAAGGAAGTACCGTAGCAATAGCATTACTCATGGCTTTATCTTGGTCAGTGATGATGGTTGTAGGTGCCTTGTAGTCCATAGCTTCAAGCCATGTCTCTAATATCCAAACGAAAGTGTCCTCTATCTCGTCTCTTAACAATGCAAATCCAAATAATATAGACTGATAATGGTGGTTGACCCCGGAAAATAGAACAAACGGCATGCCATACTTATTTGTTCAGTACGTACTATCAAATGTCACAACATCTCCGAACCGTTGATACATAAATCTTGACCGGGTGTCAACCCACAAAATACAAGCTATATGATTAGTTTCATCGGGTTTTACTCGGAAAATTTTTTTACTATCACTTCCGGATGCAAGTTTTTTCAAATAATTTACAGCAGCTTGTGCATCATTTTCATCTGCAGAATCACGCCTTAAATCTCTCACCACATTCTAAACATTTACATTAGAGAAAGAAACATTTTGCATCCCACCACCCATTGTGCTCAAAACGTTCATCATCCTACTAGGACCAATACCAGACTTATTTAAAGTGTCAATTAATTTTCTTGCAACTGGAGTAATATTTCTGTGTGTCTCAATCAAATCTACTTTGGTGGGGGTGACTAAGTGATGATTGTGCTCTAATGGAACAGTAAAAATACGTCAATTGTCTTCTTTCTTATTATGGACAACATATATTCTAGCTTTGCATAATGTGCGTCCTATAGAGTCTCTCTGTCTACTTATTTTATTACTACCATCTTCATCATCAAGTACACTCTTTACAACAATTGGTGTCTGAGCTTTTTTACTGAACATACTGACCTAGATGACACATCATTCGTATGAGCATGTTTATGACTAGTTGCAATTCTAATCTCAAATCCATTTTTACGAGCATATGATCTATAAAAATTTTCAACTTCTTCCAACGCACAAAATAATTGACCAACGTATGGAATCATTTCAGATTTACTACTCTCAACTTCACTTATTCACAATCTAAACTTGCAACAGAATCTGAAGAAATAGATACAAATAATTTCTTATGAATATTATAAGCCATTAAAGAAAAACTTACCTATGAATAGATTATGAAGAATTGTCGGATCAAAACTTCAAGTTGAACTTAGGAAGTGAAAGTGACAAAGCTACGAAGATGTGAAAAACAATCACTATCCGAGAGAATAAACCAAGCTGTAGAAGATATGGGAAAGGAAGGATAAGAAGACTACTTGAAAAAAGGATACGCTGCAAGAGAATAAAAAGGGGAGCAGACCAGCTGCTACATGTAGTAGCGGCTATTAGTGAAGACAAATATATTTACTTTTTCCATTTTTAATGTCAGCTTTTTCCTTTCCCAATGTCAGCTTTTCTCATTCCCCATATCAGCTTTTCCTTTTCATTTCCCGAATTTTTACATGAAGGTAATATTATTAATTTTTGATATTATAATTAATATTATTAAATTCATTTCCTTTGTATATATTATTATTATTATAGTTTATCATCATAGTGGGGTTTATTATGTAGCCTAGTAAAGCCGCTACACAAGGTAGCGGTTTACCTTGTTTTAATATAATATTAATTTAATAATAATAATATTAATATAATATTAACAATAATAATAATAATACTTCTTATTATAATAATTCAATATTTTTTATTATTATTTCGCATTATTAATATAGTTTATTATTATTATTTTATTATTATTATTATTATTATTATTATTATTATTATTATTATTATTATTATTATTATTATTATTATTATTATTATAATAGTTTATCATCATAATGGAATGGGGTATATATCTTGAAAAAGTATAGTAAAAGCATTTACCTGAGTGGCGGTTTTTTTATTTTAATATAATATTAATTTAATAATAATAATATTAATATAATATTAACAATAATAATAATATTTTTAATAATAATAATTAAACTTTTAATTATAATTTTGCATTATTAATATAGTTTATTATTATTATTATTTTATTATTATTATTATTATTATTATTATTATTATTATTATTATTATAGTTTATCATCATAATGGAATGGGGTATGAAAGAAGATATATTAGCATACACAAGGTAGCGGTTTACCTTGTTTTAATATAATATTAATTTAATAATAATAATAATAATAATAATAATAATATTAACATAATGTAGCGGTTTTGACAACATTTGGAGTCTCCTCAGGAATGAGCATAGCAAACACAAGTTATTTCTAATGGCAATAGTCAGCAGTCAATTTTCATAGTTACATGTCAGACTTGGTTGTCAGCAGGAATGTAAAATGGCAGTGACCCCTACATACGAAAATTGTTAGTACCCTCTGGCTATTTAACTCCCTTTCTCCCCAACTCTTTTTCCCATATTGTTACTGCTTCCTTTAAATTATTCCCAACTAGGAATAAGAATAGTGTGCACCCAAGATATATGTCTTTTATAGCCAACGCTAAATATTGTGTCACGTACTCTTGGGGGTCGGCATTGTTAGGATATTTGTATAGAGCTTTATACACTGCTAGTAGAAAAGGAGTTAAATATATTAATGGGTGTGTCACACTATTACAAATTTGGGCCTATGAGCGTGTACATATTGGACGTCCAAACCCTTGGCCACAATCAGATTTTTGGTTACCTAGGGCCTTAGCTTGGGCATATTATGGAATTCACAGTTACCCTGGGAGAAGAAAGAATCCCCATCACCATTTGTCATTTTATCGAGGGGAGTTAGATATTGAGTCTATGTGGTAGGTGGTTTGGCGGCCTTACATGAAGTGGGATGATAAACTAAGTGCATTTAATTTTGAAGGGAGGCTGTTGGGATCTGGTAGGGTCCCGTTGATCCACTTTGATATTGTGGAATTTCAGATGTCGAACCGTGTGATGAGACAGTTTGGGTTCATGCAAGGCATACCATCACCGGCCAAAAACCACGGGGACCTAAAGAAAGAAAAAAAATTTAAATTTATTGATATCGACGATTGTACGGCCTTGAGACAGGAGTACATATTATTATGGGAGGCATACATGGATCATCTCGAAGGACAGCAGTGTGAAATTTCTAATTATGTGTCACAAGATGATTACATGGCCTGGTATAGAAAAATAACCCGTTGGAAAATTCATCGACCTCTATGGGGAAGGGACCTAGACAATACTTATGAACCTCGGGCCATTTACAATCAACATCACCTTATTCAAATGGTACACAATTATCAGTTGGTTTATTTTTTTGACATTGTATTACATATTTAATAGTACATTTATTAATATTATTTATTTTTCCTAATATTTGCTTGATTTCATGTTACATGACAGATGGAGAGTGCAAAATCATTACTAGATAAATTTGCAGCATTTACTCAGTATCCTCCCGAGTATTGTGTGGAGAAACATAATTGGGATCTCCAGTACAGTATTTACAACTTTGAAACACGAGGGGAAAAAATCTTGCAGAAAGGGGGTCCCCCAGATGTATTTGAATTTCAATCCCAATTATCACAATTCAATGAAGCGGATGGGAAGCAAACTGATGATCCACTACAAGAGAGCTACATTCCCACCACACAAACATATGAGGAAAGCTCAATTCCCACCACTCAAGCCTACGAGGAGTGTTACATTCCCACCACACAGGCCTAAGATAAATGCTACATTCCGACCACACAGGCCTATGAGGAGTGCTCCATTCCCACCACCCAAGACTTTATAGGTGTTTCTGACTTAATAGGAACAGGAGAAATACAGGTAATAGAAGTAATAATATTAATAATCAAAATTATAATAAATTTAAAATTGTTAAGATTATAAATTTTACTTGATGTTTTATAAAACTACTATTATTACTATCGGTACAAGCGGTGGGGCCTTACATCTCTTATGGACGAAAAAGGTGCCCAACAAAAAAACTGAGGGAGCACAAGATGACCTGGATAAACGAAAATTTGTTTGCAAACGACTTGGTGAATTCAGATATATATCCTGTAGTACATCCGCGATAGAGGTATATGTTAGACCATCCTGCATTTCATTCATTAGCACCTGGTCAATGGCTTTTCGAGCATATCGTGGACGCGTATATGATATTCTTTGCATGGATAGAGAGGAGCACTGTGAGTTCTTTGGGAATAAAAAGGTGGACCCAATTGGTTTCATGGAATCATTCTTCATGCATCTTGGGCAGCATTATGTGCCCCCCCAGTACAGAAAATAATGCGGCTGATTTTTACCAACCGTATGTGCACCCAGATGTGGGCCCACCTTTACACGAATGTAATTATATCTTCTTGCCGGTTTGTTGTACACGTCAGAAGTATTTTATCTTATTGTTATTCTCGGTTGACGATTGGGTAGTTACCATCCTGGACCCGCTATTCAATGATACTAAACACATGAAATTACAACAATTGTACAAAAAATTCGTTGACGTTGCGGTATGGATAGTATTTATTATTTTACTTCAATAAATGTCAAATATATAACTCATTATTAACCCACTACTTTGTACATGAAGGTACAATTGATACCACTGTGCTTGCGCATTGGTAATCCAATGCGTGAGTGGCCCAACGATAAACCCCAGGTGCAGGTAGCAAAGACCCGACCAAAGTAGCATAACAAGGATGATTGTGGCGTTTTCATATGCAAGTACGTCGACTATTTCGTTAGGGGAAGTGTTGATATTCGTCATGAGAATTGGTCCTTAGAAGATGTGACGGTCTCGATACCGAATCGCATGGGAATTATATAAAAAAGTTGCAAGATTACTTCCGGAGGTTGACATATAGAAAATATTGTAGCTTTAATCTATTAGTATAATTCTTTGCCTCTTCTTTTATTTCGTTCCAATAAAAATAAAAAAAATAAGTTCTCATCCGTTCCAAAACAAGTTCAACTTTAACATCATTCCCAAAATCAATTCTCAAACTTGCAATGATTAAGAACTAGAGATTAAAAAAAAAAAAGGACCGTTACTTGTAGTAGCGGCTTTAAAATTTCAAACAAGGTGGTGGCAAACGTAGGAATTTCAAACTTTTACATTTCTTGAAGAAAAACAAGGGAAGGAATTTCAAACTTTTACATTTCTTGAAGAAAAACAAGGAAGTCAATCTTTTACATTTCTTAAATACAAATGGGACAAGTTTGTAAATGGAAAGTCATTACACAATGATATGGCAATTTGTATTTTAATAATATATTGTTAATAATAATAATAATAATAATAATAAAATTAAAGTGAGATTATTATTATTTACAATATTATTATTAATATTATAATAATATTAATAATAATAATAATAATAATAATTATTATTATTAAAGTGTTGTCTAATAATAATAATAATAAAAGTTAAATTATTATTAATATTATAATTAAATAATAATAATAATAAATAAATAAATAAAAGAATGATCGCTACATGTAGTAGCGGCTTAAATAAAACAAAAATCTACTTGCAACTTGGTTACTACTACTACTACTATCTTGCAACTTGGTTACTACTACTACCATATGTTTCTACTACTATTGCTACTATTACTAAATAAGTAAGTAATACTGCAACTACTACTACTACTATTGCTTCTATTACTACTACTTATAAATGTATGTGTCAGCCACTACTAGGTGTAGCGGTCGTATTATTTTAATATAAAATAACACTAAGTTGCTACATACTGTTACAACTTGGTTGTTATGAACAGTGTGGTGGCAACCGGTTGCCATGGATGCATCCCTTATATATAAATATAAATATATATATATATATATATATATATATATAGTTTCTCAATACGGAACTTAAAAAGTCTATAACATATTACAATTTAGAGGTTATTCCTATTTATAACTGGCCCAAATTGGGACCAATTTTTTTTATAATATTGTAGAGATTATTCTTATATAGAGTATTCTTAAATAGTAAATAGGGATTTTACTGTATATAAATTTTATAAATTGTAATATATATTTTTGTTAACTTTTTCTTATTTATTATTTAATTCAACAGAAAACTTGGCTGAAATTCTTGTTATTCGTTTTTAATACAATGTTTACACACTTCGGGGTACTCTTTTAGTCTTTTTCTTTTGTTTGGGGTTTTGTACCATTAGATTTTCCCCAAATAAATTTTTTAACGAGGCCCCAAAGTGTTCTTACTTATCTTTTGTAAATTCTTATAACTTTAATAAAATTAATTAGTTGATAATTTATTTATTTTTTTATTTAATTTATATAAAGGGGCAGACTTGAAATTTTTTGTCCTGGACCTTACAAAATCCAGGACCGACTCTGTATATAATTATTTGATATTTTACTAATATGAATGAGTCTAATAATTATAATTAATTATTATATATTTTCTCTGTTCCACGATAAAAGTTTTAGTTTATTTTTTGTGCATATTAAGAAAGATGATAAAATAACAAAATTATCCATATTTAAATTCTCATTTAATTGTATAATTTTCTGCACATTACTATTGATGTTTCATAAATATGCATAGAGAATAGAAATATAACAATTAATAATAAGGGTATTATAGGCAAATTATTATAAAAAATAGATCATTTAAGATAAATAGACATTTAACTTGAGACTACCTAAAATAGTAATAAAAACTTTTATCATGGAATTGAATATTATTATTTTATATTTATATTTTGTATTTCATTTTTTGTCACCAAAATAATATTATCGGCCATGTGAGTTCAGATTATTTATCCCATATAATGTCTCATTTACTGTCAGATTATGTCATGTGACAATATTATAGAATTTAAAACTACAAATTTCCAATTACGACCTTTTTAGGATATAATTAAAAATAAAAGGAAAAAAGAAAATCCAAATTAGGCCTCACTCTTTCCGTTTCAATTCATATATCTCCCTATCTATCCCAGTTTATGCTTCATCTCTGTGGAGTGTTTGATAAAAATTGAATGAATCTGAATCTGAATCTAAATCTGAATAAACTGAATCTGAATGAGTTGAATCTGAATCTGAATGAAAAAAGTTGTTTGATAATTAACATGTTTGAAACATCTGAATAACAAAACTTTATTATTTTACCCTTTTGAAAAAAATTTAAAATTATTGTAAATTTATTTAATATTACTTAATATAATAGTTAATATTTTTTTTAATTTTTAATTTTTTTTACTTCATTCAGCTTCTCATTCAGCTAAAAAAAAAATCTGATTTAGCCATTAAGCTCGTCCATCTTACCAATTCAGCCATTTAGACCAAGACAAATACACTGACCGATTCAGCCATTCAAATTCAGTTCCATTCAGCTCTAAACAAACAGCCCCTACATCTCTCTCAACAATTATTGAAAAAGAAAGAAGAAAACGAATGCAGTGTCGTTGCTCCTCTAGAATGATAGACACAGGGAACATAAAAAAATTTGGAAGGAAAGAGAAATTGATTGATTTTTCACGATGGAGCAGAAATAACGCTGTAAAATGAACAAATCACTTCGGTTTAGATTTGTACTCGTTCAACTAAAAGTTTGCTTTGAGCTCGACTCGAAATATAAATGATTCAAATATGAATAAATTTTAAAATTTGATAAATTACTCAAACCTTTTCAAATTATAATTTTCTATTGATATTCGGATCATATTCGCAAAAAGTTTAAATTGTTTGAGCTCAATTCGATATCGTACTCGACTCGGTAACTAAACAAGTCTCAATCAAACCTTATTTTATACTCGATAAATTTTGTGAACCAAATCTCAACTCAATTTATTTACACCTCCTAAGTAAAGGTCCATGAAGACTTGTTGGAGAGTGTCCATTTTCTTGGTGTCGAATATTTACTTCTTGGTGTTTATATTTTTGTATACTTTAATCAACTTATATTGGACGGTTAGATATGATTTGATAATTATTTAAATTTATAATTTTTAGTATTAAAATTGAACAATCTAAAGTTTCACTCTAAATGTATTCGAAACAAATCTTAATATTTAGAGTTCCATGGCACCCAAGTAATAGCCTCTTGTTACATTTCATATTTGATTTTTATTTTTCTTATTTTATTACATTTCAATTTAAGAATTTAAGGGGAGTTTGTAGAGGCGGAACTAGGCGGGGGCACGGGGGGCAATTGACCCCGGTAGGGTGGCGGTTCAGGCGGAGCTAGTAGAGGGGCAGGGGGGCAGCCGTGAGCCAACTAGCGCCAACGAGCAGTCTTGGTTCTTCACTTCTTCTCCGACTGCAACACCAACACAGTTACACAGATCTGTTTTAATTTTTTTTTTTTTAAGTAACATGAAACGACGTCGTTTCATTAAAAATAAATAAATTATTAAGACTTCAGTCCCTCATCTCCGCCTCTCTCTTTACACTTCACTCTCTTCGTCTCGGTCTCTTCCCTCTTCTCTCTTCCGAGTTCTCGCCACCGACCGTGATCTGCCTCCTCCCGCCGGGCCACTCTACCTGGGCCGCTTCTTACTTTGCTCGGCCATGCAAATGCCTTCCTTCCGCCTCCACTGCTTCAGTGTTTTGGACTTTGGTCAGTAATTTGATTAATTTATAATTTTATTACAAAATTGAAATTCAAGAAATGATTTCTACTTTTTAGCTTTTGGTCCCTACTATGTTTCTTATTTATTTAATTATTCACCTGTTCTGTGGAACCTAATGCATTCATGCTTGGGAATTGGGATTTTCGTTCTTTCATCTTAATCTTATGTTTTTAAGCATTTTTTTTACCTTCTTATCTGTTCTATAAACCAGAATAAGCTAGTATTTCAACTCATTTGGCTTATAAGATGAATGCTAAGAAATTTGTTGAACTCCTGTGATGATAAACATGACATGAAAAATATAAAAAACAAAGAACCCAAAATAAAAAAAGAAAAAAGAAAAACAAGAAGATGAGAAAAAAGAACCAATAATAACATACATGAAAAAGAACTCAAAATAAAATCTCTTTTTTTTGGATGGGGCAAGTCTCTCATAAATAAATTTTTTTTATTGATATATTTTGACCCGTGAAAATATGTTCTGGTTTCGCCGCTGGGAGTTTGGGAGAAAATATAGGGGGTGTGACTCACGTGAAGGGCCAAGAACGGAAATAAGAAAAAATTATGAAGAACTTAACTTTATCATATGATAATGCATGCACTAATTCTAAAATAGGATAGACTCAAAATTATATCTCCAACCCAATAAAATAAAAATAAAAAAAAGGGGAAACAATCTTACTAGTTATGACTTTTAAACTTTATTAGAATTTATACAAAAAATAATAATTTAGATGTCCATAAATTTATGATAAATTAGAATTGTGATTAATGTAGAAATTTAAATGAGAAAAATATAATAAAATAATTCATAATTTTTAACTATGTTATACGTGCATGTATATACGTCACAATTAAAATTTAATAAAAAAATTTTATAATACATACCAAAAAGGCAAAAACTATCCGTTAGTTGATAGTTGGTACGTTTACGTTACTTAATTTGCTTGGTCGGTTGGTCCAGTCAAACGAGAAAAAGTTAGCATAAATACTAGGAGTATTTATTTTGTAATATTTTTTAAATACTTTGTACGTACCAAAATATAAAATTATTTTATAAGTACGTTTTTGATCAGCAGAATATCTCATGTTACTCGATTATGTGATTGTTGGCTCATTGAATAATGATGTATCCGTCTGTCGAATTATAATTGCAAACCTTATCAATACATGAGATTTGTATGAATTGTAGAAGAACCCTAATTATAAATTATACATCGAGATTACCATCCACGTAACTGACGGTAAAAAAAATTGACCTAAAAAAACAAAAATAAAATTGAGAAACAATATATTGAGAGGAACAACCTTCAAGTATAAAACTTTGAAAAAGAGTTGCCTTTACAATTGAGTTCAATCCTTACGGCCTGTGATAAAAAAGCCCAGCCCAAATAGATAGGCTAACGAGCTTTTAATCAAACTCCATCAAAGTCAAATTGAGTCTTAAATCAATAATAGAGTGTTCGGCGGCCCAATCAAAACAAAACACTTTTTATGAATTATGTAGTAGGATGATGTATGATTTGTTCATTATCCTGATCGATTAAACCAACTAAATTTAAAAATACTCATCTCTTCTAACATTTTATTAAAATAATACTACACAATATAATCACATCCTTTGGTTAAAGTAATCAAAAGTGTTTTTCCAACCATAACTTTGGTCAAAATGCTGATATGTAAAGACAAAATAATGTATGTATACAATTTCAATACTTTTTAATATATTTAAAATCAATTTATTGTGTTTTTTTATATAGAACGATATATTTAAATAATTTAGACATGTATATACTATTTAAAATAAATAAAATTTACTAAAAAATATCATACTACACATAAATAATTAATCTCATTAATTAAATTTAATATTTTACTCAAATAAAATAGTTAACTCCACTAATTAACTAAATAAAATAATAAATTCTACTAATTAACTTAAATAAAACAACTAACTCAATTAAATAATTTAAATAAAATAATTAATTCGCTTAATCATCCAATAAAAATAATCAAAGTTAATTATTTTATTTAAATTAATCAATAATATTAATTATTTTACTCACTACATATTACCATAATATACAAAAATAATTAATCTCATTAATTATTTTATTTTGTGTATAATAATGCACAGTGAATAAAATAATTAACTTTGATATTTTACTCGAATAAAATAATTAATTTTACAAATTAACTTAAACAAAAGTTCTGCCAATTAACAAGTTATTAATATTATTATTTGCAATATTAACGATGTCTAGAAGTTCTGCCAAGGAAAAGTTTGGTCACCTAATTGCGCGCCAATAGGGAGAAATCCTTATTGGAAAACCCCTTCTTTCCTGGGAACGACTTGATCGATTAATAGTGTGAATTATAATAATAATGATAAAGTTTTGTTTTATTAGTATTATTAATGTAATAAAACATAAAAGGTTTTTATATAAAACAGAATACTTTTATAAAGTTATTCGTTTTATTAGATTATAAATAGAATATATTATATTCTATTATGCATAGTATTTTGCATAGTAAATTTTTTTATATAAAATAAAATGCTTTATAAAGTTATTCGTTTTATTATACTATAAATAGAATATATTATATTTTATTATGCATAGTGTTTGCATATAGTAGTGTTTTGCATAGTAAAATCTTTTTATATAAAAAAGAATACTTTTATAAAGTTATTCGTTTTATTAGATTATAAATAGAATATACTATATTTTATTTAAAAGATTTTGTTTTATTAGAATATTTTATAGTAAATCAATCTCGAACCGAAATCGTTTTAAAAGTAAAATCAACTGGACCGATTCGTAAATTAGTTCTTATTCAGGTCCATTCTCCTATAAATAAGCTCATTCCTTCATTATTTCATACGAATTCATTTGAAACTCAGAGAGATAAACTATAGAGAAAGAAGAAAGATTCTATTTACTTACTTTACTACTCCTATATCCAGGTTTGTTCTAAGGTAAGGGTATTATTTTTTCGTATTCATGAAGAGAACTTCGTTATTCTATTTTTTTATTCTCATTGGAATAACTCAGATATCTGCAAGTTACCCTATACTTGATGAAATTCTTACGTTATTCCATTCTTTATCATTATGTTGGAATAAACTTGCTTCATGCCAAGCATCGCATACATGGTGAAACTCTTTCGTTATTCCATTCTTTGTTATTCGGTTGAACATCCGCTTCGGTTAATTTCACCGACTGTTTCCGATTATTTATTATTACATTGGAATAACTTTTATGCATGCGATTCTATCGTATGCCTGGTGATTTATTTTGTTATTCCATTCTTATTTATACTCAGTTGGTTAAAATTTTGACTTCTATACTCTATGAAATTAGTGGAATATCCTTAATATTTACGCTTCATCCAGTATCTTTTCATGAAAATATTATTCTGAGCATTATTGAATTTTACTTTACAAAGAAATATCATGTTGACAATTTGGACGTTATTAGTTCCCAGATATATTAATTCTTGAACTTGTTTTTTTGAATTCTTATATCATTGTCATCATCCTCGTGTTTATATTATGTTGAAAGTCATCTCGTTTTCAGAAGTGCATAGATGGACTTGATATGATTATGATTGAGGATTAATCTCAAGATAATCATTAATTAGTAATGTTATAAATGATGTGGTAAAAGTCTTCGTTGGGCGTAGTGCATTGATGGACGATTGTTGGCATAATCATGACCATTGATGAATATACGAATATCCTTGGCTCGTGAGTGCATTGGATAATTTGTGATTGTGATACTTAATGAATATCCTCGGCAGTAGTCACGGGGATGATGTGGATTATTTATTAAGCTAAGTCCCAATGATAAAAGTGATGAAAAACCTTTTAAATCATAAAAGATAGTAGATTTTATTCTCTACTTGACTCTTTTAATGGATTGCTTGTTCACCGCAGATTAAACTTGATGTTTGTTATATTGTATCGGTTTAACAACATTGTTGAAGGCTAACGATAATTTATTCTGTATTATCATAGTCATAATATTTCTTACTGGCTAGTTGAGCTCACCCTTTTACTTTCATTGTTCTTTTCAGAAAATAAGAACGTAGCAGGGACTAGTCGGGGAACGGAGTGACGGTCTAGATAATAGCATTAGTAGTCCTCACTATTCTGTTAAATAGTGTGATAATAAATATAATGAGGATTCAATTAAGTGTGGATATTGTCTAAATGACAATATTTGTATTAAAACTCACAGCATATGTTTTGCCGTATTTTACACGATTGTTGTATAATTAAGTTGTATTTGAATTTTGTACCATGTATTTGGTGACTCAAGATGAGTGATGTATACCTATTTTGAGAGCGTTACAAAATATAATTAATTATTTAATTAAATTAATTATTTTACGTGTAGTGTGGTAATTTAAAATAAATACCATCATTATTTTAAGTAGCACATACATGCTTATACTATTTTATTGTATTTTTTATATAATAAAATATAATTAAATTACTTTCAATACTTTAAAAATATTAAAATACATTAATATTATTATTTTGTTTTTAGTTATTATTTTTCCCTGAATGGTTACTTTATATTAATTGATAGGGTTAGTTATTTTATTTAGGTTAATAGTTATGTTAATTAATTTATTTAATTGAATTAGTTTGATAAATTATTTTATTTTAATTAATTAGTGAGTTTTAATTATTTAATTTGAATTATTTATTTTATTTGATTTAGTTAATAATTTTTGATTATTTTATTTGAATTAAATTAGTATTTGGGTTATATTTGATAATTAATCGTATAGTCCATATTTATTATATAATTTTTATTTACGGTAGTATATTATATCACATGAACGGTAGTGCAGGTATTCCGGTTGGAGTGTCACTTTTTGCTTACTTAAATGTAATGGGAAGCTGATGTATTTTTTTTTTTATAGTTCAGGGTCACTTGTGTTAGTTAGGTAATACTTTGAGCAAAAGAAGTGTAATTAATCCTTTGATATTTTATTTTTGGGATAAAGTCCAAAAATGCCCCTGATATTTTCTTCAATGTCTACCGAGCACCCTATACTTTTTTTTTTGTCCAAAAATACCCTTAACGTTATAATTTTTGGTCATTCGTGCTCCGCTGTTAATAGTTTGTCTTAACTAGTACTAACATCCGTCCAAATTGATTACGTGGCAGTCACATGGACATACTAAAAATACTAATTAAAAAAATACTAAATACTAATTAAAAAATATACTAAAATACTAATAAAAAAAATACTAAAATACTAATTAAAAAATACTAAAAAAAATATTTAAAAACACTAAAATTCAAATTATTTTGTTAATTAAAAAAATACTAAAATACTAAAATTATTTTACTAAATATTAGTATTATATACTTTTTACTTTTTACTAAATATTAGTATAACATATCAAATTTTACTAAATATTTAGTATTATATTTTACTAAAATCTGAATTTACTAAAATTTAACGTAAATTTTTTTCTATTACTACTTTTTTTTTTACAAAATACGAATATATTTAGTATTATATTTTACTAAAATAAGAATTTACTAAAATTTAACGTTAAATTTTTTTCAATTATTAATTTTTTACTAAAATACCAATATATTTAGTATTATATTTTACTAAAATTTGAATTTACTAAAATTTAACGTTAAATTTTTTTAATTACTATTTTTTTACTAAAATACGAATATATTTACTATTATATTTTACTAAAATGTGAATTTACTTAAATTTAACGTTAATTTTTTTCAATTACTATTAATATAACGTTAATATATTCGTATTTTAGTAATTGAAAAATTTAATGTTAAATTTTAGTAAATTCATTTTTAGTAAAATATAATACTAAATATATTCGTATTTTAGTAAAAAAAAAAATTTAGTAATTGAAAAAATTTAACGTTAAATTTTAGTAAATTCATATTTTAGTAAAATATAATACTAAATATATTCGTATTTTAGTAAAAAAAGTTAGTAATAGAAAAAAAAATTTACGTTAAATTTTAGTAAATTCAGTATTTTAGTAAAATATAATACTAAATATTTAGTAAAATTTGATATGTTATACTAATATTTAGTAAAAAGTAAAAGTATGTAATACTAATATTTAGTAAAATAGTTTTAGTATTTTAGTATTTTTAATTAAAAAATAATTTGAATTTTAGTATTTTAGTGTTTTTTAAAATTTTTTTAGTATTTTATTATTTTTTAATTAGTATTTTAGTATTTTTTATTAGTGTTTTAATATATTTTTTAATTAGTATTTAGTATTTTTAGTATGTTCATGTGACTGTCACGTAATTAATTTGGACGGATGTTAATTTAGTTGATACAGCGGTTAACGGCAGGGGCACGAATGATCCAAAAATTATAATATTTAGAATATTTTTAAATAAAAAAAAAGTATAGAGTGCTCGATAGATATTAAAAAAAATATTGGAGCATATTTGGACGTTATCCCTTTTATTTTTTATCTTCATTTCTTTACTCAGTTCCTCCTGTCCTCTCGAACAAAGCTCTTCCAATTTTTCTTGAAAGAGAGAAAGCTTGTGGTGGTTTAATGGCGGGGAAGGGGACAGTATGTGTAACAGGGGCAGGAGGGTACGTTGCGTCGTGGGTAGTGAAGCTTCTCCTCCCTAACAACTACACTGTTCATGGCACCGTTAGAGACCCACGTTTGTTCTCTTCTCTTCTCTTTCTCTAGCTAATGCTGATCTATGTACTTCCTTTCTTATTTTTATTAAGTAGTCTTACCCAAATTTGGCTAAAGCATAGCATAGATTATATTTCCAATATGGATTTGACTCGTCTCTATTACACTTTCCCTCCAATTCATCAAATAAACCATATTTTTATAGTTTTAGATAGTAAAATTGAAATCAACACCGGTCAAATAATTTATAGTATTGAGTAGTAAAATTGTTTCAAAAATAAAAGTAATCCAAAACGTTTTCATTATTTGATGAACATGTGGATTTTTCGTCAAATTTCAATGGCCGGAAATTCTTATAAACTTTTAACGGTAAGAATATTTTTAATAATTCTATTTTTTGGTATAATTGATCTTAATATCATCAACTATCTATTAACATATTTTGATCATTATTAGCTAAATCCAGGTATGAGTGATATGGGGTTGAAATTTGATTGAAAAAGTTATAAATCGTATATTGGAAAATATATAAAATTTTAATGGGTCAATTTAAATATTTACAAGTAATTTTTTTTAAAATTTACTTTCCATTATAAAACCTTTTTTTTTTTCCAATGGGATCAATTGACCCCACTCCCTCCTATTTAGCTCCGTCCATGGCTATCATAAATATCTAGAAAAAAATAAAGTTGAAAGCCAAAGGAAGATAAAATTTAATTTCTTTTATTTTTATATTTTCCCAAATTTTGCATGTCATCTCCTATTTCATTTAGTGACTGCTGACAATTTATTAAGAGTGTGTTGGGGTTGAATATAAGGACAAAGAAATAACTTTTCTTTCATAACAAGGCATAGTACTTTCTTTTCCTTTTGCCTTTTGCCAATTATTGGGAGTTTGTTGGGTTTTGAACACAAGGACAAAGAAATAACTCTTCTTTCATAACAAGACATCGTACTTTCTTTCCCTTTTGTTTTTTTGCCAATACTGTGAACCAAATGGAGCCTAATTATTTCATCTCCTAAAGATATACTTGCCGTATCGTAATCAAGCTTATCAGTTATCATGAAATATAGCTGAAACTAAGCATAAGTTGTTTGGTCATCCTAACTTGTAGGTCAAAAGATTCTTTTATATAATGAACGGAGTTAGAATTGTACTATTTGAGTTTGTAAAATGTTTGTAAAATAGTTTGTGTCTGTAGCATTACTCTAAGTCTTTAACTCAAACAGTACAATTCTTACTCCGTTCATTATATAAAAGGAGTAATGCTACAGACACAAACTATTTTACAAACATTTTACAAACTCCTGATGTGGCATACTCCACCTCAGCATATTGATCAACAAATTGTTTCAATGTAGTCGGCCTCACACAATATGCTGAGATGGAGTATGCCACATCAACAGTTTGTAAAATGTTTGTAGAATAATTTGTATCTCTAGCATTATTCAAAGACTTAAAGCTTACGCTCATCAATTTTATCTTGCAGTGGATGATAAGTATAATCATTTGAAGAAACTTGAAAAAGCATCTGATAGCCTGAAACTCTTCAAGGCTGACCTGCTGGATTACAACTCTATACTTGCAGCCATCAGAGGATGCGATGGAGTATTCCATGTTGCAAGTCCAGTTCCCTCAAGCTCTGTACCAAATCCTGAGGCAAGATTACACTATCTCATACAGTTAACATCTCTGTCATAAGTTAACATGCTAAGAATTGTACTATTTGATTTGTCCAAAATAAGATAACTTAGTATTTGATATATTGAAATCCCATATGATGTTATTCTAACTGCTAACATGTTTAACATCAAAATGCAAAACTAGCAGCTTCTCTTGGGACCAGAAAACCCTGCACTCCATACATTCAGCAGCATCTACTTATATTATTATTTGGAGATGAATCCCTCAGACAATATGTGTCTGTGTGTGTATATGTATATAAATGTGTGTATATATATATATGTGTGTGTGTGTGTGTGTGTGTGTGTGTGTGTGTGTGTGTGTGTGTGTTGTGTTGTGTGTGTGTGTGTGTATATATATCATACACAAGTCCTGGTATAATATTTCCATATGTTATTTCGACCTGCGCTGAGGAAGTTAGCAGTTTGATCTTTCCTTTTGGTTGGTAAAACAACTTCAGTATAAAGAGTACTACCAAAACAATGCAAAACAAAAAGAGAACATATTGGCATTCGTAATATTGCTGTCTTGATTTGGGATCCATCAACTGGCTGAACATCTGACTGTATCCCTGCGGAAAACATGCATCAGTTTTAGCATCTACCTGAGTTTGCTTATACACTCAAAGAGTGAAATTAAAAAAGAAAAAAAATGAAAATAAAAAGGTAAAAGGTCCTTCTCAGAAGACATCTTGTTTATGAAACTAAGCTAAGATAATACATTGGAGTTGTGTATATCAAGTGTTCATTCAACTCACATATAAGTGTCTGTGTGTGTGTGTGTTGTGCATTTAGTGAATTATTTTCTCAATACAGTTTCTAATAGCTCTGATGCAGGTAGAATTAGTTGAGCCTGCTGTGAAAGGTACTCTTAATGTACTCAAGGCATGTTCCGAAGCAAATGTCAAGAAAGTTGTGTATGTATCCTCGGGAGCTGCTATTATGCTGAACCCTAACTGGCCCAAGGGAAAAGTAATGGATGAGACATGTTGGTCTGACAAGGAATACTGCAGAACAACTAATGTAATCAACTAAATAGCTAATCTGTATGAACTTGTTATTCTGATATATGCATTGCATGACATTGTTTAGTACTAGTGTCGGAGCAATTCTGAAGGGTAGTTTTGAGAAAAGTATTTATTTAGTACTCTGTTTTCCTGGTACAGAACTGGTATTGCCTTTCCAAAACTGAAGCGGAATTCGAGGCTTGGGAGTTTGCAAAAAGAAGTGGGTTGAATCTTATAACTGTATGTCCAACCCTTGTTTTAGGGCCAATGCTGCAGTGCACAACAAATGCTAGTAGTTTGGTACTTGTTAAGCTTCTGAAAGGTACTTGCTCCTTCCATACTCTAATTTCATCTTCTTCTATCCTAAGAAAGAGTACTACTTTTGTTGAATTCTATTATTATTATTTGACTTTTTTGTGACGATCTTTTAGTGTTAAACTTTAAAGACTTATTGGATCAGAATGTCGAAGTTTGTCTTGTGTAAACATAAGTTTCTTAGAAATGTTGGCTTCGATCTAGCCTATTTGTCAGGGGAGCCAGGCCTTTTTTTCACGCTATTATGCATATGGAAATTATGGAAAAAGTCATAAAATCATCAACAAAACACAGTAGTAATCTTTTTTGAGGACAGAGGGAGTCATATTTTTTGATTTTTTTCATTATAATAGATGTATGTGATCAATGTGTATTTACTGAAACCTGAATGTCTATTTTGGTTAGTTGAACAGTTTCTATGATAAATTCCAAATGTTCATTTCCTTGAATTGAACTTAACGAAAACCATAGACAAATCGTTCTAAAGATGAACGCTTGTCTAGACATGATAAATAACTTACGAGGGAACTGGGAATACAAACTTACCCAAGATTCTGTGAACTCAGATTGCTAGAACATTTATTATGTTAGTGAGTTGGTGCAGGGCCCTATTTATAGTTTTTTGTGTATCCCTTCTTTGAAAATGTACGACAAATCATCGTCCCCCCTCTCCCGGGGTAAAAGGTTCAAATTCATTTTTAATTGTTGTCTTCTTTTTCTTAGGGAAGTGATGCTTCGCTTGTTGTAAAAAGTCAAATGCATGCGTAAAGGTACCTCTTAACATAACTTGTCATCTTGTCAATATGTGGCCATCAGATTGCTTCATATAAATGACACGCCTTCATGGTGACACCAAGTCTGTTAATGCCTCCCACTTGAACATGAATGTCACTGATACGGGATACCTGCCTTTTGGATTAGCATTGTCACTTGTATTGATTTCTATCTAAAAAATTTCTTTATAGTTAGTCTTTACCAATTGTGGTTAGTGGCACCTTATCATCATCATAAAGTTTATGAGCATCAAAAAGAGTTTCATGACCGTTTTTGGCCATTGGATGCTTTCATAGATTCCATGACCAGTTTCTCTACCAGATTTCCACTTTCGAAACATAATATTTTTCATGTTTTAATTATTTGTCTCGGTAATCTTTCAGCGGTGTAGGTCTCTTCTAGAAGATGAAAGAAGAATCGAAGGATTTCTTGATTGAATATTTTTCATCTTCTTTGTAGTTTTCCTGTTAAACATGGTTATAAAAAATGGATCTTTACTGAATGGCACTGTTTCTATTTGATCCGACAGAAAGGTACGAACAGTTGGAGAACAAGACCTGGGTGGTGGTTGATGTACGTGATGTAGCTGAAGCGCTGTTGATGGTATATGAGAGACCTGAAGCTGAAGGAAGATACATATGCACAGCTCACATGATCGAAACACAGGATTTGGTGGAAATGCTAAGTAGATTTTATCCTGACCACAGTTATCCCAAGAAGTAATTTCTTTCATTATGATTAATATTCTTCTTAAAGGATTTCTATATCTTATTCTGTTTCTTAATTTTTATCAAAGTTGCTCGGAAAGAGAGACTGATAAATTCTAGTATAATTTGATTAAGATCTATCATGTGGATTTTTCAGCCGGTCTATCCGTTTGCTTTGTGTTATTGTTGCCTACTTATTAATTTGTTTCATTTGCTTTATGTAATTGGCAGTTTTACTGCTGGGGAGGAAACTAAGAAGATCAGTTCAGAGAAACTGCAGACACTGGGTTGGAGATACAGGCCGGTGGAGGAAACTCTAGTGGATTCTATCGAAGGCTACAAACAGGCTGGAATTCTGGACTAAATCGGGATCAGAATTTATATATTACTTTTGCTGTCAATAAACATTCTTAAATCGGTTGCTATGCTGCTGTCTGCGGATGCCCTTTTTGGTTGTAGGAAAACATTTGCTGCCGATGCTAATGATCGTGTTGAATGTAATGTTGAAGTCCATTTGTATTTCTTTTTGGTGTCCCATGTGTTCTGTTTTGCCCAAAGTTTGAATGGAACTATTCTTGTGGACCAGAGAGCTAATTAGTTGAGTGTATTAGTAATATTTTTAGAAGTATTTTTTTAATAAACTATTTAGTAAATATAATATTTTTAACTTGTAAGACTTTTGTTAAATTGATAATGTCAGTGGATCTATGTACCAAGGACGGTAGGTCCTTAGCCATCTAGTCCGTAACCTTTACGGTTCTCCTTTTAACTTGTAAGATGATATAAATAGTAAGCAGCAAGAGTCGTTCAATGTATATTTTAAATTAAATATAAAGTGGGGGGTTCTTGAAAATGAGATGGAGGATCCTAATTCCGTGGCATCAAAGGGTTACATGGTTCATGGAACCGTTAGAGACCCCTGTCTGTATCTATGCTTCTCCTAATTCTATTTTATTTAACCTGTTCTCAATTCTTATACAAATTTCAATCTTTGATTGATCAACTTTCTTGAATTCTTAATTTTATTCTGATCGTGGACATCTGAAAAAGATGGAAAACGCTGCAGAGAATCTGCAGTTCCTGCTTCCTGAGGCAAGATTATAACTGTGTCTATTCAGTTATTATTACATGACAGTTTCACTATAGTACAAAAGTTGAATTCCGGGAAGAAGTTTAAGCCTTTGGAACCGAATTATGAATAGTGTGGGAGTGTGATCTTGCCTTGTGCTACTAGTAAAATTTTGCTGGAGTAATTTGACATGGTCCTCCTCTGTACTAGTTAGTGCCTGTGGTAAGATAAGAAGATCAAAACCTACCATTTAGAAGTTCATGACGCATCACATTATGGATGGTGCTTGCTACGAGTTTAAATCGAATTTGAGAAGGGCTGGCTGGGCAGGCAAACTGTAAAACTATCTCTTCATTGTTTACTCTGATTTTTAATTATGTCATACTACTACCAAACACTCAAAATAAATGACAAATTTTAATGAATAAAAGGATCAAAGTACAAATAATTAAAGTTCAACTAAAAATCAATAAATAATTTACCATAATTGAATTGATGTGTAACAGTAAATAAGGAGCATGTGTGTGTATCCTCTTTCCATCGGCGGAGGGTTGCGTCTTGACGACGGTTGGATTGCTACCCCTCCGCCAGGAGGGGAAATAATTTTATGCCGGAATCAAATTATAACTATAATTATGACATTAATAAAATCAAATGGATATAAACATGAGGGAGACGTACTTGTGATCAAATTGATATAAATAAAATTGGCGTCAATTTCAGCATCATGGTTAAGTTATAAAATTTGGAAAACTTAGAATTGTGCGGTGCGGTGCGTCACCATTTTGAAAAATAGCTCCATTACGTGATAATCATAAAATAACTCTACACTAAATTAATGACACCAACTTCCCAGCTGCTCTGTTTTTTTATTATTCTGATTGAAAATTAGAGTCGTATTTTCAGATGATTTTTGTTAATTTCTTTAAAACCAAATACTAGTAAATTATTATCAGAAACAGAATATTGAGAAATATTTGAATTATGTCTATTTAATAAAATTGTTGTTCTATTACCATACAAAATGCAACTCATTTATTAAATTTTGACATTGAAGATAATTTCGTTGGATCGAAATTCAATATTAATTGCATAGTCCACTTTGCAATTAACAGGCAAGGTCCACAAAGTAGTAATACTATATCTATGAAGTCAGGCTTCAGAAGTTGCTTGACAACAGCAAACTTTCTGAGACAGGGAGAAAAGATATGGAAGGAAATTACGGTGAGAGGGAAAGGGAAAGGGTATGTGTAACTGGTGCAGGGGGTTACGTGGCATCATGGGTAGTGAAGGTTTTGGTTCCCCTTTATTCATGCTATGTTTATTTAAACTGCTACAACTACGGTTCGTTTTGCTTTATAAATTTATGCTTTACTTGGAAAAATTTCAAGTATTGCTCTTCTCAGTTTTTCTAGATTTTCTTTTTCCATCACTACTTGTTTGGATTCCATGCAAGTGTTAATGTTGTCCCCTAGCTTAAAGTCTTTGATTTATCTTTCAAAGATTCAATCTTTCTTCCTTAATTGATATGTATGTATACTAGTACTAGCCTAAAGTAATGGTTCTCACTTATCAGGTGATGAGAAAAAGAATGGCCATCTGAAGAAGTTGGAAAAAGCAGCAGAGAATTTGAAGCTCTTTAAGGCAGACTTGCTGGACTATGATGGTCTTTATGCTGCCATAGAAGGATGCACTGGTGTTTTGCATGTTGCCTCCCCAGTTCCCCGTACTCGTAAAGTGCTTAATCCTGAGGCAAGATTTTAATCCTACCAACCTCAAATCTAGCCTCTGTTTTACTATTGGGTCTAATTTATCTAGGCAGCTAATTGAGTGACCGTTCTAAATGTATAACTAACTTGTGTTTTTAGGGGTAAAAGGGTTAGAATTATTTGACGTAATAGTCAAATGACTCTAGCGTCCGAAGGCCTACTAGTTGTTTATTGTGATTGATCTGTTCTTGGATTAATTTAGGTAGACTTGCTTGAGCCAGCAATAACCGGTACACTAAACGTACTAAATGCAAGCTCAAAGGCTTTAGTGAAGAAGGTTGTGGTTGTTTCATCTGTTGCCGCTGTTATCTGGAATCCCACTTGGCCTAAGGATCAGGCAATGGATGAAAGCTGTTGGACTGACATTGAATTTTCTAAAAGCCTTGAGGTATGTAACTTTCTATCTAATTAACACGTTTTTCCCCCCCTGCAGAAGTGACGATTTTATAACAAAAGAATTAATTTATAACACTAGTAGTAGAATGAACCTAGCTTGTAAGAACATCAAGGCCATCATACAACCCCAAAAGATGTAGAATAACAAAGTAGAGTATCTAGTTAGGGCATTTAAACCTTGGTTAATAATAGACTGAACTCTTAAAGTCCTACGAATGTCAGAATTGGTACCCTATTGCCAAGACTATTGCAGAGAAAGAGGCTTTGGATTATGCAAAGAGTAGTGGACTCAACATCGTAACAGTTTGTCCATCCTTTGTCATTGGACCAATGCTGCAATCTACATTGAATACCAGTAGCTCATTACTCCTGGACTACATGAAAGGTCTGGATATTCTTGTTATTGAAATTTCTTTTATTTTTCTCTACTTGTGCACGGGCATAATAGGTAACAACCTAGTTTCACATCGGATATATATATATATATAAGGTCTCAAACTACTAGAAATAGTAGATGATTCAATAAGGTACAATTGAGATGGTATTTGATTCGGACTTGGGATTTCTCACATTATTATTACTAATGTGTCACTTAATTTGTTATTTTTGATTTTCATGGAAACCAGATGCAAAGAAAACAGTAGATAGTAGAGATCTTCCTATTGTAGATGTGCGAGACGTGGCTGAGGCAATTTTCCTGGCATATGAAAAGGCAGAAGCAGAGGGAAGATATATATGTTCTTCCTCATCTTCTTTGCCCACAAAAGATTTGGTGGAAAAGCTAAAGAGCATTTTTCCATACTACAACTACCCTACAAGGTAAATAAAGAAATTTTGGTACTTTTTATCACAAGTAATAATGTAAAAATGTAAACTATATATATATATTCATGATAGTTTCACTGAAGTAAAGAAGCTGACATCCTGGAAATTGAGTTCCAAGAAATTGGAGGAATTGGGATGGAAGTTTAAGCCTTTGGAAGAGACTCTGATGGATGCTGTTAAAAATTTTGAAGATCATGGTTTACTGGTTAAACAGTAGCAAAGCCAAGCCAAGCCAACATGGAGGAAGAGAGTCTGATGGCAGGATAAATCACCAAACAAAAGTAGCTGTGTACTGAAGTTAATCTTAGCACAATGTACCAGATAAATATTTGCTTCTTTTCAATATTAATTATTTGTTATATTTTAAGACAAAATCATAATAAAAAGGCACTCGCTCCATCTCTAAGACGCCTAACTTCCCAATTAAGACATGAGACATAGAGTTGTGGGATAAAGACATATATATATATATGAATGAATAATTAAGACATGAGACATAGAGTTGTGGGATAAAGACATATATATATACTTGATTAGGATCTTTAGTTTCTCACCCTTATTCAATTCAAATTTGAGCTCACCCCTTTTAGTGACGGGATTATGACGGTTCGATTCATATAACCGTCGTCTATATTTTTAGCGACGGACAACATATAGCGTCGCTAAAAGTATAGACGACGGTTGTATGACCGAACCGTTGCTGTGTCCGTCGCTAAAGGGGGTGAGTTCGGGTGAGTTAGATAAGGGGTGAGTTTGGGATGTAATTATTTGAATTTATTTTGACAGTGGTAGAATCCTCAAAGTAAGATTGTGTTTCCTTATTTAGTGGGATAAGGATGTTTAATTTGAGAAAGAATCTATCAAATTATAAGGTGATTCTACGAAAGATTTCTACTCTTCATTGGATTCTGTGGACATGACAGCTATAAATACAATAAAAAATAGTTTAGGGGAGACTGAATACAATTGCATATGACACAAATAAACACTTTATACTCTCCATAATATTATTATAGTGAATTTCTCTCTCTCCCATTTTGTACTCCCCGTAATATTATTATAGTCATATTTTATTTCGTAAGTTTGATTTCATAACAATACAATCAACCTTCGTTAGCACAATTTTAACCTGTTATTTTGATGATTTTGTCAGACGTATAAAATTTGGCGTTAACAATATATATGTATATATATATATGATTAGGATCAGTCAGATACTTTTATCTTACTCACCATGATCATCCCCCTTTTTAGCGACGGATCGGTGACGGTTTTAAATCCATACAACCGTCGTCTATACTTTTAGCGACACTATATGTTGTCCGTCGCTAAAAGTATAGTACGATTTATCAGATGATCAAATCGCCGGTCCATCGCTAAAAAGGGTGAATACTGGATAGTAAATAAGATAAGCCAGATGACTGATCATATATATATATATATATATATATATATATATATATATATATATATGAACAAACGAGTTTTTGGAGTTAGTACATTAAGATTAAATAGTAAGTTAAAAAATAAAAATAAAAATCTGGGTCAGGCCATTGGCCTTATGCCCACACCCGCCAGCTATATATCATGAAATTTTTCCCAGCCCTGAACGAGTCGATTTTTTCTGTTCTATTCATTGTCTCATTTGTTGTTCATGCAAGTTGACAATTAAAGTTATATTTTAATTAGACAAAAATGACTTATAACTAATACATAGAATGAATAATTAAGACATGAGATTTGAATTCTATTTTCTATTCAAATTTCTGTGGACGCACGCACGCATATAATTAATTAATATTAATGTTGTCTGCGTCATTATAATTAATTTTGTAACATATATTAATTTATTCCTAGCTTTGCATGCATGTTCTATATATATATATATATATATATATATATATATATATATATATATATATATATAGTTTAATTAATTGGATCCCTTTTATGAATTAAATGTTTGTGTCTGCTAATTGTTTAATTCCAAAAATATACCGATTAATTATTTAGTATATAGCTAGGGAGGGAGAGAGGGATTGCCCACTCAACAGATGATGTGATTGCTAACTAATCGTTTAAATAATTTCTTTTGAAAAATTGATTGTTAATCTACTGTTTTGTCAAAAAGATAGTTAATCTACTGCAATATATATATATATATATATATATATATATATATAGTCCCGTTTCTATCTGGACTTCTGAATTTTCTTAAAATACAGATTATTATTTTTTGCTTTTTTTTTAAAACTAATTTTTTTTTAATATTTTATGGAACTGGAATTTTTATATAATACAGTGCTTTGGATGTGATTTGGATACGTATAACAAAATAGGTCTGTCAGTCTGTGCAGACTGTATATATATTTTTTGGTATATGTATCAAAACACGCCCAAAATATTGTATTATGAAAAAAATTCAGTTCCATAAAATATTAATTTTTTTTAGCTGTTTAAAAAAAAAGCAAAAAAATAAAAAAAATATAGGGTCCGAATTTAATCAGATCCGAAAATCCGGACCTGATCTGCTATATATATATAGGAAAGTTCAATAGCATAAATTTTAAGTAACATAATTTTCTTAAAGATCATAAGTATTTAAAAGCCAAAATCGTGCATTCATTCCTTGTCTTTTAAAAAAACCCAAAACCATGCCTAGTTTGTAAGACCCCAAATTATTAATAAATAAAATTTAAATTTCTCTATTTATTATTTTGAAATAGTAAAGGTTGATTTGATTAATGTGGTTATTTATGGGTAAAAATGTATAAATATTTCAAATAAGCAAGTGGTTATAAAATATTCATTGTTGTTGTGGAATATTTGTTTGGTCGTGGAATATTCTTCATTGTTTGGGAATATTAAATGCGATTGGCAAAATTTAATATTATGTGGGCCCCATAACCGGAAAAGCGATTGGATGAAGAAAACGATGAGAATAAGTTGGTTATAAATAATTGGCGTTGTTATTACAATTATCTTCGTTAAAATACTACTTAATTGGTTAAAACATAAGAAGACACTCAGATTGCACTAATTATTGATTCTTACGTGAAAGCACTACTCAATAATTGTTACGATGAATTATTGTTCAAGATTTTATTTTATTGATTCAATAATTCTTTGCGTTGATATTTTATATTACTATTGTTTCAATAATTGTCACTACACATTATTTTTCATTATCGAAGCAATAATTCATATTATCTGAATAATATTATTAGATAACATTATTGGCAATGTCTAGAAAGTTACGTCTAAGAAGAGGTTTGGTCACCTAATTCATGCGCCAAGAAGGAGAAATCCTTATTGGAAAGCCCTCTATCCCTGAGGAGCTACCGGGTGTCGAGATTGTGATTACGTAATATTATTTATGAATAATTAATTATTGATTTATATGATGAGAAAAATATTGATTTTATGTGGATATAGATGGAGAAAATTTTTAATGTAACAATTGTTGAAAATTAATATTTTATCTTTTTCTGATAAAAAATTTATTTAAATATATTATTATATTTTAATAATATAATAATGGTGATATTTTTACAATGAATGTGGGATATATGAGTATACGAGGATGAAGATTATTTTTGTTCAATAAATGATAAACACATGTTTTGTGTGTCGGTGGACCCCATTTCTTGACTGAAATTTGATTATAGCCTAAAAAATCGTCCGTTTGTGGATTTCGGTCAATTTCTGTTTGGAATTTGGAAAAATTTTCTTCTGCAAAGTTGTAGAGAATGGAATTTCCTATGGAAAAGACATGTGGTTCAAATTTTTCTGACAAAAGGGTTATTTATTATGAATTATTGAAGTTCCGAAGCTCCGAAATAATTAATTTTTGAAGTTTTAATTATTTTTATTAAGAAAAACGTTTTTTACATTTTGTGAGACTCATTTAACATGTGCTAGGGGCTGAGTTCATTTGAAGATTGTGTGCGTATGAATTTAATAAAAATATATTAATATTTTATTAAATTTTCTGCTTTGGTGTTCTAAGCATTTTTCTATAAATAGGGTGCTTATGTTAGAATTGAAAATTACATTTAAACTGAAGTTTTTCTCTCTTTCTCTCTCGATATATTGAGCGTATTCTTGTGAGTATTTTAATACTTTGAGTGTTCTATATCGATGCAAGTTCAAGTCATGCTTTATATCAGGTGTTTCAACTAGAAGTATTATTCTTTCGAGGTAAGGGATATTATTTTCTTCTTAAATGATATTATCTTCTTCAATATCATTATGCCGAAATATTGGTGAACTTTTTAATCAAATTTGAAAATTTTTTTGCGGAGGGTTACTTATTCACGTATCTAAGATTATTCACGAAAAAATTAAATTTTAATTTTTCGTCTCAAAATATCTATTATGGATACTAACTTTGATTGTATCCATGTTTTGATCATTCTTGAATTTTACTCCACTATGATTATTTATGAGGTATTTTTGGACATGAAATAATTTGAAATCTGAATCCTTAATATTTATTCTTTTGTTTCACTGGATTCGTCTTCTTTAAAATATTTTTCATCATCCTCAGTCCTAAATGATTATATTATTGAATATCTTTGGCTGTAGTGCAATGATTAATGATTATATAATGAATATCTTTTGGCAGTAGTGCAAAAGATGAGCAGTGTTGAGATGAACATGATTAATCGATGGATATCTTTGGGCCCGTAGTAGTGCAAAGATGAAAATTTGATTCAAGAAGAATATTGATTGATGTTACAGGGATAAAATGTTGATGATGAATTGTTAAATTCATAGATAATAGTAGATTTCATTCTCTACGTAACTCTTCTATGAATTATTATTTTCCGCTGCGAATATTGATCTGAAACTTGTTGTCTATTGTATTTTATCAGATTTTTTCCTGTTGAAGACTAACGATAATTTTTTTTATAGTATCTTAGTCATAATGTTCTTTACTGGGCTAGTTGAGCTCACCCTTTTCTTTTTAGTTCTATTTTTCTTCTCAGGAGGCAAGAATGTAGCGAGTACGAGTCGATGTATGGAATGATGATTTTAGAGAGAGTTGTTTAGTAGTCCTCACCATTTTTATAAAATAATGTATCAATAATTGTGATGAGGATTTATTTGGGTATTGATATTATTGCAGAAGACAATATACGTATTTAAACTCACGATTTTTATGTTGTATTAATAAAGTTGTAAGTTGTTTCGCACCATGTATCGACAACTCGTAATGAGTGATGTATACCTATTTTGGGGCGTTACGATTGGTATCGGGGCTTAGGATATGATCTCTGGCGGAGATCGGGAATAGAACTAGGAGGGAGAGACGAGTAAATCCTTCGTTAGTGTGTCTACCTAAGCTTATGTGTTAGTTGGTCAAGATATATAGGGATATTATGTGATATATTGATTTCCTTAATTAACCCTTATTTTATGGCAAGATTTGAGAATATCGATGAGAATATTAACAATGGAGTAAATGAGACCGTGGAGACGCTCAGTCTTTCACCAACGAGAAAAAGCGTGCAACAAAGTAAGAATGTTCCTCCGTGATGAACAACACCGGCGAAAGAGATGATGAACAACGGAATGTTTGAAGCTTTTTCCGGTTCATGCAAAATCGCACGAGGAGACTCGTGTTCAAAATCTGAGGAGAAAATGATAGCAATTCACGGGTTGTCACAGCCAAGCAGTTCAAAGAGTTGGGACCACCATAATTTTGGGGTAAGCCAAATCCGATTAAGGCGAAAACGTGGGTGAAATAAATCACCAAGATATTCGATGTCTTGGGATGCACGAAGGAGCAGAAGGTGCCATTCGCCACCTTTATGTTCCGTAATGAGGCAGAAGTCTTGGTGGGAGTCTCGTGAAAGCGTACCCATCTAAGCCGCGACTCAAAGATGTCTTGGGAGATGTTTTGAAACTTTTCAATGACAAGTACTTCCCTGAAAGTATTCGTCATATGAAGGAAGTGGAGTTTATTAGACTGGAGCAGAATAACATGACAGTGTCCCAGCACGAGGCAAAATTTGCAGAGTTATCCAGGTTTGCACCTCATTTGGTAGAGAATGAGGAACGTATGACGCGGATGTTTCTGAGAGGTTTGAAACCCGACATACGTCAGTATCTCATTTCTCATAAATTTTCTCTCTATTCAGATGTTGTCAACAGGGCTCAATTGTTAGAGCGAGATAACGAGTACGTTCAACCGAGGACCATAACCAGGATCATACCGGAGATAGTAGTCAACAGAATAACGATAATCAGCGAAGAAAGAAAAAGATGGACAAAAATGGTAACCACTCTAGTGGTAATCATGGCCATGAAAATAGAAGAAGCGAGTCGGGGGGAGATTTTAAAAAGAGGAGATTCAACAATGACAATGTGAAGACGTCAGCACCAGCAGCAATTGGTTCTAAGGGAGGAGAACGACCACCGGTCGTATTCTACAAATGCGGGAAACAGGGACATATCAGCCCAAACTGCCCACAACAGTTCAAGGTATGCTATAATTGTGGAAAGGAAGGACATATAAACGAGATTATACGCAGAAGCGAAACCTAGTTCAGGGGGACGGTGACTCAAAAGGTCGTCCCGAGAAAAGTCAAAGTCAGCGGTTCTCGGAAGAACATTTGTTGTGGATGGTCAAAATGTGAGGAACCCAAACGAGGTGATCACGGGTAAGCTAATCATAAATTCTTGTGAAATTTATACATTACTAGATCTAGGTGCTACCCATTCATTTATCTCTCCTACTTGTGCTCAACGTTTAAACTTGACTTTGGAGAAATTAGACTTTGATTCTATCTCGTGGAGACTCAGTTAGAGAAACTTTCATCACATCCACTGTTTATAAATCTTGTTTGATCCAAGTTGGCACCATCCACGCTACTCATTGACCTTTATCTCTTTAAAGATACTTTGTTTTGATGTGATTTTAGGGATTGATTGGTTAACTACTCATCATGCCAAAATTGATTGTTTTTCGTAAGGTTGTTAGTTTTCATATTCCTAAACAACTTCGTTGTTCGAATTCAACAACTAAACCATTAAAATCAATCTTTGTCATATCAAGTTATAAGGCTATTCGTTTATTGAAAAATGGATGTCAAGCTTTCTTAGCCCATGTTATGGATTTGAATAAAGACACGCCAAATTTGAATAATATTCTCGTTGTTATTGACTTTTCCGACGTATTTCTGAAGAACTTCCGATCTACCCTGAGAACGTGAAGTTGAATTCTTTATTGATCTTAAACCGTGTCTAAAGCCCATTTCTAAAACCCCATATCGAATGGCTCCTATTGAACTTCGTGAATTAAAAGTCCAACTACGTGGAGTTGTTGGACATCGGTTTCATTCGTCTAGTACATCTCTCTCTTGGGTGCTCCGTTTATTTTTAAAGAAGAAAGGCGGGAGTATGCGATTTTGTATTGACTATCGGGGAATTGAACCATGTCACCATCAAGAATAGGTATCCTCACCTCGTATTGATGACTGTTTGATCGATTGCAAGGAGCACAATTCTTTTCAAAGATCGATATTCGCTCAGGATATCATCGGTGAAGGTTAGAATCGAGGATATTCCAAAGGCGCTTTGAACTCCCCAGACGGGCATTATGAATTCTAGTCATGTCTTTTGGATCGACTAATGCTCCTGCTGGCTTTCATGGATATGATGAACCGAGTATTCAAGGATTATTTGGATCAGTTCGTTGTTGTCTTTATTGATGACATCCTCATATATTCTAAAAGTCGTGAAGATCATGAGCACCATTTGAAGTTGGTACTCCAAAGGCTTTGTGAAAACAAGCTATATGCCAAGTTGAAGAAATGCGAGTTCGCTCGAGGAAGTAGCATTCCTTGGGCACGTGGTGTCAAAAATGGAGTATCATTGACCGTGAAGATTGAAGCAATACAAAGTTGGGAGCAATCAAGACGCGGTGGCCAAGACGTAGCTTTTTGGGCTGGTGGTTATTATCGGAGATTCGTGGAAGGTTTTCTCGAATCGCTATTCCATTAACTCGCCTAACTTTCGGAAGGATACAAAATTCATTTGGAGGCGAGGAACGCGAGAAGAGTTTTCAAGAGCTTAAGAGGAGACTTATTTTAAGACTTTGTTCTAACAATACCATCCGGTTCGGATGGATTTGTTATCTACAATGATGCTTGAGCAAAGGGTTAGGATGTGTTCTCATGCAACGTGGGAAAGTCATAGCTTTATGCCTCATGACAACTTAAAGAATATGAGAGAGAATTATCCTACTCATGATCTAGAGTCAAGCGGTAAATCGTTTTGTGCTTAAAGATATGGAGGCACTTATCTATACGAGGAGAAAGTGGAGATATATTCGGACCATAAAAGCCTTAAATATTTCTTCACTCAAAAAGAACTCAACACGCGGCAATGACGTTGGCTCGAGTTGTTGAAAGATTACGACCACATTATTCAATACCATCCCGAAAAAAATAACGTGGTAAATGACGCGTTGAAAGTACAAGATCATATGCTGAAGAATGAGTGCGATGATGTCAAGTATCGCGTAGAACCAACTTTAATAGAAAAAGTTAAGGTTCTTTCGAGCCACCAGGCCGGGTGATGCGTATGAAGAAGAAAGAAATCTGAAGGTCTATATCCTAAGCGAGAATCGATGAAGAAAGAATACTTGAGTCCATTCCGGACTTTTGTGTTCTAACGATTACGATTTGAAGTACAAGATCATGATGGAGGCACATAATACACCATTTGCAATTCATCCTGGAAGTACCAAGATGTATCGTGATCTTGACATACATTTTGGTGGAATAATATGAAGAGAGATTGCAAAGTTTATCTCGATGTGTTTAACTTGTCGGCGTGTAAAGGTGGAGCATCAAGTACCTAAAGGTCCGTTAAGACCACCACTGAGATTACGAAATGGAAGTGGGAACACATTAGCATGATTTCGTTCATGTGTCTTCCCACGGTTTCTCAAGGCATAAATGTTATTTGGGTTATTGTTGATAGATTAACCAAGTCCGCACATTTCTTGCCGATCACGGAGACTTATTCCTCGAACGTCTTGCTAGTATGTACGTGAATGAGATTGTGAGGTTGCATGGCACGCCAAAGATCCATAGTTTAAGATCGTGACCCAAGATTCACTTCAAGATTTTGGGTTACTTGCAAAAAGCTATGGGCACGATTTCTGATTCGATTCAAGATACCATCCTCAAAGCAGACGGACAATCGAGAGAGGACTATTCAAACTTGAAGATCTATTAAGACTACGTGTCCAGACTTCAAGAGGCGGGTTAGGATAAGTATTTACCATTGGTGGAATTCTCCTACAACAATGCTTATCGCAAGCAAGATATAGGTGTGGCTCCATTCGAAGCATTATATGGAACGAAAATGTCGCTCTCCAATATGTTGGGATGAGGTGGGTGAAGCAACATTGTTGGGACCCGAGTTGATGTATATACTACGAGAAAAGATCCAAATGATTCGACAACGTATCTAAGCGGCAAGCAGGATCGATTAAAAAGAGTTATCGCGGATCTTCATGAAAGTTAACGTGAAATTTAGTATCGGGGATCACGTATTGTTGCGTGTAGCTCCATGGAAGGAGTTACAAGATTTGGGAAACGAGGAAAGCTCAATCCACGATTTATTGGTCCATTTTGCATTCTCGACCGAAGTAGGAAATGTAGCTATAGACTCGCGTTACCTCCAAGTATGTCTCGTGTTCATAATGTTTTTCACGATCCGTGCTTCGTAAATATGTAAAAGACACGAACCATGTTATTAAGTTAGAACCGGACGAGAGATAAAGAAGATTTAACGTATGAAGAGAGTGATTGTCCAAGATCTTGGATAGGAAAAACATGTCCTACGACGAAGGTCATACCACAAGTTAAAGTTTTGTGGAGGAACCATACTATAGAGGAAATGACCTGGGAGTTGGAAACAGAAATAAAAACGAGGTATCCTCACCTTTTCGAAACACCAGGTACGTATTTGCTAGTATATACAAGTATTAAGAAAATGATTGTATAACATTAAATATAATATCAAATGTCTATATTGTTCTTGTATTGAAAAAAAATTATTATTTATTGAACAAAAATAGTGAGGAACCCAAAATTATATTTTATATTTAGAATAATATTGAAAATTAAATAATTAATGCTTACTTAGAATTCTAAAATGTCATGTATTAAGGGTACAAAAAAAAATTTCAATATTAAGGGACGGAGGGAGGATAATGTTTAAACTGTAAAATTTTCATGTGGTTGACATGTATGCACATCTGTCTATATTAATGAAGACAGACCAGACCAGACCAGCTTCGCTCCAGAAGTTGCTTAGAAATAGCAAACTTGGTGAGAAACATCAGAAATGGAAGGAAATCAGACTGAGAATCAAAGGGTGGTATGTGTAACTGGTGCAGGGGGGTTCGTGGCATCATGGGTTGTGAAGGATCTGCTCTCGAAGGGTTACTTTGTCCATGGAACTGTTAGAGACCCCTGTATGTATACTACTCCTACCCCTACCCTTCTTTATTTTGCTCTATTTTATTCATGCTATCTTTATTTTTAACCTGCTACAACTATGGATCGTTTCACTTTACAAGATTTCGGCTTCACTTCCACAAATTCTAAATGTTTCTCTTTTAGCCACGTCTTTTTCTAGATTTTCAAGTTTTGCTTTCCTGGACTCTCAAGAACTAACCTAACCTCGTTCTGAGTTGCATCAGTATAGGGGGAAGGGGAATTAGGAGACCCATTGGGTCAAACCTTGAATTGTTGGTAACTCTTTATAAGAGTCAGAAATTAAGGATTCTGCATGTTCGGTAATATTTTCCTTTCCTTTCCTTTTTATAGATTTTTTCGGGTCCCAAACATATATACAGCCCCCATTTGCCAAATTTTCCCAAGAAGTCATCTTAAATGACAGGCTGTTATGAAGTTTGTCATCACAATTTCGTAATTATCATGCCACCACTAAACTAATAACTTACTTCCATGGGAAAACATTCATCCTTAATATTTGTAAAGTTTGCAAATGGGACTATTTTTGTTTAATGGAAGGGGGTATATGCTAGAGGGTTCATATATTGCAAAATGGTTCTTACTTATCAGGTGATGAGAAAAAGAATGGTCATCTGAAGAAGTTGGAAAAATCAGCAGAGAATTTGAAGCTCTTTAAGGCAGATTTGCTAGACTATGGAAGTCTTTATGCTGCCATTGAGGGATGCACCGGTGTTTTCCATGTTGCCTGCCTAATTCCCGGTACTCAAGTGCTTAATCCTGAGGCAAGATTTTAATTACTCCTGACAACCTCAAATCTTGTGTCTGTTTATACAATTGGATTAGTTTAGCTATATTAAATTTAATTTTCTGGGTAAAAAATGCTTAGAATTAGTCATATATAGTCAAATGAATCTAGCTTACCTTCACATATTTTCTAATTGTGAATTCTGGTTGACTATTTATTTGATGAATTTAGGTAGAGGTTCTTGAGCCAGCCATAACGAGTACATTAAACGTGCTAAATGCATGTTCAAAGGCTAAAGTGAAGAAGGTTGTGGTTGTTTCATCTGTTGCCGCTGTTTTTCTAAACCCTATTTGGCCCAAGGACGAGGCTATGGATGAAAGCTGTTGGACCGACATTGAATTTTGCAAAACCATGGAGGTACACACGCACAGATATATATATATATATATATATATATATATACACACACACACACACACACACACCGACACACATACATATTATCCGGCTAGCTAGCAAATTTTTGGAACCCGATCGGTTAATTACTTATATACTGAACTCTTTGTTCACATGAATATCAGAGCTGGTATTCTGTTGCCAAGACTGTTGCAGAGAAAGAGGCTTTCAATTATGCAAAGAACAGTGGACTAAACATAGTAACAGTTTGCCCATCTGTTGTCATTGGACCAATGCTGCAATCTACATTGAACGCTAGTACCTCATTTCTCCTGAACTTCATGAGAGGTCACGCTAATGCAATTTCTTTTCTTTTCTTATTTCTAATTGTGTACGGATATATATATATATATATATATATATATATATATAGAGAGAGAGAGAGAGAGAGAGAGAGAGAGAGAGGCCGGATCTTGTTCGGGAGCCCGGAAAAGTTTAAAATCCGGATTATTTTTTTTTGTTTTTTTTAAACAACTAAAAAAAATTCAAGTTACGTTCCATAATTTTTTTTTGTTTAAAAAAAAACAAAAAAAAAGGATCCGAATTTGATCAGGTCCGAGAGTCCGGACTTTATCAAATCTGTATATATATATATATATATATATATATATATAGCTACTAACGTTGCCAATTTTCTTGCAACAAATTTCAAGCGTTCATCCGAATATCGAACGATTAATATAACTCTCGTCCGCATATTAATTTTCAATATTCCTTTAATACTGCGGACAGATAAATATTCAAAATATCCCTCTTTATACAAATCATCTCTCCGCAATATTAAACTGGCCTAAATTTTTTCAAAAAAAAACTATGGCATCCGCAGTATTAAACTGCGGTGCATGAATCCCTCTTTTCTCTCCTCTCTCTTTTGACCTAATAGTAATACTCCCAAGTTTCAACCCAAATTCAAGTTTTTCAAATCACCTACTAGTCGTTTTGGCAAAACAATGGCGACCCACCTCCGCAAAATCTTCCCCCAAAAAAGCACCCACAAACCTTCCACCTTCATCAGCAACACCACCTCCACCACCAAAACCCGCCCAACACCCGGAGATCCCACTAATATTTTCTCTTCAACTGTCCCAAACATATCCAATCACTTTTCAAGATTGTATTCAAATCATAAAGCTATTGCATCCTTAACATTCATTCATTAATAAACTACATTTTAAAAGTTATTTTTTGCAAACTACATTCACAATAAGTTTTCCTACTTTTCTAAATAACGAGTATTACCACTACACCAAAGTCCAAATCATGATTATAATTTTAAAACAAAATATAAAAAAAATATATTTGAGTTGACTTACTAAACAAAATTACTTCCACATAAGATTTGGTGATTGCAATAAAAGTCACAAATACTCTATAATGATGGTAAAATTAGTCATCACTAAGAGCCATCATATATTTTATTGTTTTGTGATGACTTGAAAATTCCATCACAAAATACCTTCCTTTTGTAATTGTAAATAAAAGACGTTACAAAAATCTATCTTTTTTAATGAATGTCACGATCGTCATAAAATATTGTTTTGATTATTTCTTACATTAAAATATTAGTGAAAGCTTAAATACAAACATGAAAAGGGTATATCTATAAGTGATGACTTAGTGCGTCACAAAAAGAAAATTTATTTAGCATGAAAAAATTGATGTGATTGACATGACAATCATAATTATAATACATTGATGGCAAGATTAGTCATCACTAAGAGCCATCATATATATTATTATTTTGTGATTGCTTAAAAAGTCCATCACAAATTACTATCTTTTGTGATTGTTTTTAAAAACTGTCACAAAATTCCGTCACGTATTCTTATTTTTCTAGTAGTGTAGTCGTTTTGGCAAAACAATGGCGACCCACCTCCACAAAATCTTCCCCCCAAAAAGCACCCACAAACCTTCCACCTTCATCAGCATCACCACCTCCACCACCAAAACCCGCAAATCCCACTAATATTTCCTCTTCAACTGTCCCAAACATATCCAATCACTTTTCAAGATTGTATTCAAAGCATAAAGCTACTGCATCCTTAACATTCATTCATTAATAATCTATATTTTAAAAGTTATTTTTTTTGTTCTAGTTATAGTTAGGGCTGTAAATGGTAATCGGAAAATTCGTATTCGTTTGCATCCGTATTTGAAAAAAAAACAGATATTATCCGTATTCGATTTAAAGATATCCGCAAATAAACAGATACGGATACTACTGTATTCGGATCCATATATATTTGTTTACACCCCTAGTGGTGGACATAATTTGAGAATTGAATGGGTGTCAACTGCTATTCACTTTCAATCTGATCTCCTCTGAGAGTTGGCGTTAGTTTCTTTTTAGGCTCCGCATTTTAATATTGCGGATGCCAAAGTTTTTTTTAAAAAAATTTAGGATCCGCAGTTTAATACTGCGGATGGAGAATTTGTATAAGGAATGTATTTTGGACATTTATTTCGTCCGTAATATTAAACTGCAGAATACTGAAAATTAAACTGTGTACGGGTGCTATATTAATCGTTCGATATTCGGATAGACGCTCAGGATTCCCTATATATATATATAGTTAAAAATGTATATACACAGCTGTGTAGTACACAGTTGTCTATGACGACAGTTTTTTGGGCTATGATGAAGGTCAACTGTCGTCATAGATATTCTTATCTATATGACGAAGCATTATAGCCCAAAAATTGTCAACGTAACACCACTATCTACTACACAATTATATATATATATATATATATATATATATATATATATATATATATATATATATATATATGCAACTAGTGTTATGTATGTGGTGGATTGAGCATTATTTTGGGCTTGGCCTGGGATCTCGGGTCATTACAAAATAAATGTGTTACTTAATTTGTTATTTTTAATGGTCTTGAAAACCGGATGCAAAGGCGGTGGATGATAGAAATTATCCTTTTGTAGATGTGTAAGATGTGGTAGACGCAATTCTATTTGGCATATGAAAAGTCCAAGCAGAGGGAAGATATATATGTTCTTCATTTAGTATCCCCACAAAAGATTTGGTGGAAAAGTTGCAAAACATGTTTCCAGACTACAAGTATCCTACAAGGTAAACTCGTTTTTTTGTTTGGGCAAATAAATTTCCATACTTTTTAACACCAACTAATTCCATAAAGATATAACAGTTTCACTGAAGTGCAAAAGTTGAATTTTGGGAAATTGAGTCCCAAGAAGTTGGAGAATTTGGGGTGGAAGTTTAAGCCTTTGGAAGAGACTCTAACGAATGCTGTCAAGAACTTTGAAGAAAATGGTTTATTGATTAAATAAATTAGTAGTAACCGACGTGATTAGCGAAGGAAAAGATCTGTATTTGAATAATATGAGATTGAGTTGTGTTGCTATATTCCACTTATCACCATTTGCACCCCATTGAAGCCTTGAAAGTGGAATCTACTGTAATGTGCATTTCATTCACTATTTTTTTCTTTTCCTTTTCTCTTTTTTCATTAAATTTGAGTACTAATTGGACTCTCTCATATTTATTTTATTTCATTTTATAGTCCATATTTAAAATGAGTTAGAATGTGACATCATGATGATGGGAGAGAGATGTGATAATAATGAAGAATATACAAAGAGGATCATAGTCCCTCAGTTAAACGAATTAGGATCTTTTCTATTTTAAATGAATCGGAAAGTCTCTATTTCATGGTCTAGATTTGAAATGTGTTAAAATGCAACATAACAATGATGTGAGAGAGAAATTATGATGAGAAATATACAAAAAATAGAGACTCATCTTATTTGAAATGGAGAGGATATTAAAGTGACATCATGTTTAGGTGTTGTACATTAGAGTTTATGTACAGTTTTGGTATTGTACATTACAACTCAAAATGTTGTACAATAACACCAAGATGTTATCCTGGCATTTTAAGATAAATTCGATGTCACATATATAAAATCTTAAATTTTACGAATAAAGATTTAATTTTTTTAAAATAATTTTTTTAATATTATGGTGTGGATTTGATATAATGTTATAGTTGTGGGTAGATTTATAAATTTTGTAAAAAGTATGCAAGTTGTTATATAATATTAGATTGGTCGGGAATATTCGTTTTATCGGGAATATTCGTATAACCAAGACAATCATCGTATGACCTCCCAAGCGGAATTATTATCGGATCGAGAAAACGACAAAAATATTTTTTATGAAAATAACTACGGAAGTTTTACTGCTATTAATCTTGTTGAACTACTCTTAGTAAAGTAAAAGACGAAGAATATGTTGCGTAAGTAGCACACAAAGATTAATTATTGATATTTACGTGATAAAGTCACTCCGGCTTTTTGTTTTATTAGTATTATTAATGAAATAAAGCAGAATTTTTATATATAAAATGTAATACTTTTTATAAAGTTATTCGTTTTATTAGATTATAAATAGAATATATTATATTCATATCACGATAGTGTTTTCAGTAGTAAAAGTTTTTTATATAAAATGTAATACTTTTATAAAGTTATTCGTTTTATTGTATAATAATTAGAATATATTATATTTTATTATACGTAGTATCAGATATAGTGCCTACATAGTATTTTTCGTAGTAAAATCTTTTTATATAAAAAATGAATACTTTTATAAAGTTATTCGTTTTATTAGATTATAAATAGAATATATTATATTTTATTTAAAAGATTTTGCTTTAAATCTGGATCGTCCGATTAAAAGTAAATCAATCCTGAATAGATTCATGAATTAATTCTTACGCAATTCATTCTTCTATAAATGAAGCTCATTCCTTCATTATTTCTTATTTAATTCAATTTGAAACTCTGTATAGAAACTATAGAGAGTTATTCTTCTATAATCTTGGCGTATTTCTTTTGTAGTTTAAGAAAGCTTTGGCGAAGTGCAAGTTTTCTTCAAGAATATCATCACCCTACCAATTGAATAATCTTCTTTCTACAAGGTAAGGGATATTATTTGTTATAATTGTAAAGTGGGTATTATTTCTTTTGTATTCATGAAGAGAACTTATTATTCCATTCTTTATTATTCGTTAGAATAACTCGTATCACGTGATTACCCTATACTTGGTGAAATTCTTACGTTATTCCATTCTTTATTATTATGTTGGAATAACCTGTTTATGCGAAGTACCGCATACATAGTAAAATTCTTTTATTATTCCGTTCTTTATTATTCTGTCGGAATATCCTTTCTGTGTGTTTACGTGGGGACGTGGTTCCATTATTTATTATTCTATCCGAATATCCTGTTTTGTGCGTTCTATGGGACTGGTTCCATTATTTATTATTCATTGGGGAATAACTTTGTTTGTGCGATCTATCGCACGCGCATGGTGAATCCTTCTATTATTCCATTCTTTATTATTCTCATTGGAATAAACATGCGTAATGGATTACTACATGAATGGTGAATGATCCGATTTTCAGATTCATTCATTATTAAATTGTGGAAATGATCATGTCTAAGTGGATTCTGGCGTGGCGTGAAAATCCATTCATAGATTTCATATATTCTATTATACTCGATTGATTAAAGTTTTGGCATCTATACTCCATGAAATTAGTGGAATATCTTTGATATTTGCGTTTCATCCAAAGATCTTTTATGAAAATATTCTTACGAAAGCATTCTTGAATTTTTCTCACAAAAAATGATCGTGTTGACAATTTGGACGTTATTGGTTCCTGGATAAATTAATTCTTGAACTTGTTTTATTGAATTCTTATATCATTGTCATCATCCTCGTGTTTATATTATGTTGAAAGTAAATACATCAGTAATGCGATAGATGGACTTTGGTATGATTATATTAGAGATTATTCTCGGTATAATCACGCATAGTAATGTTACAAATGATGTGGAAAAAAGTCTTCGTTTGGCGTAATGCATTGATTTAAGCAGTTTTTAGTATGATTATGGCTATGGATTCTCTTTGTAAGGGTGCAGATGAATTATTTTATGGCGTGATCAGACCGTTGATGAAAACACGATTATCTTTGTACCCCGTAGTGCATGGATAATTCATGGTTGTGATCTTAAAGAATATCCTTGGCACAGTAGTGCGGGGATGATTTAATGATGTGGATTATTTATTGAAATTGAGTCTCAAATGATAAAAGTGATAAAAATCTTTTAAATCATAGAAGATAATAGATTTTATTCTCTACTCGACTCTTCTAATGGATTGTTTGTTCATTGCTGTGATTAAATTTGATGTTTGTTATATCAGATCGGTTTAACTTATTCAAGGCCAACGATAATTTATTATCCATTATCTTAGTCATAATATTTTTATCGAAATTTAGATTGAACTCACCCTTTCTTTCATTGTTTTCTTCGAGAAAAATGAGAGCGTAAATTTGAAATTTAGTCGAGGAACAGAGTGATGGTCCTAGATGGTGCATTAGTAGTCCTCACTATTCTGCGAAATAGTGTAACAATAAATATAATGAGGACTCCATTGAGTGTTGATATTGTCTAGATGACAATATTTGTATTAAAACTCACAGCATATGTTTTGTCGTATTTTACCATTATTGTATAATTAGTTTGTATTTATATTCTGTATTTCACGTATTGGCGCACCCAAGATGATGAGTGATGTATACCTAATTTTGGGGGCGTCACACATATTTTTAATAAGGGCTATATGTATATACACAATTGTGTATTACACAGTAGAACTATGGCGACAGATTTTTTGGACTACAGCGACGATAAATTGTCGCCATAGCCCAAAATATCTATGACGACGGGTGAAACCGTCGCTATAACCCAAAAAAATTATCGTCGTACTGTGTAATACACAGTTGTGTACATATATTTTTCCCTTTTAATAAATGTTTTCAATTTTAAAAACAAGAAAAAACACTTTTGCCCATTGTGGGTGTAGTATTTTAAGCAATTAGTCACTGTGTTTTTAAAATATTCAATTAGCCCATTGAACTTTTTTAAAATGTTCAATCAAGCAATTCTGTCCAATTTTACTCGCAAACGTTAAAAAATTGGGTCAATTTTCCTACGTGGTTTTTTGAAAAAATAAATAAAACAAGTTATTTCTTACGGCAAAAGTTTCAATACCAAATTCTTAATCTTATCGAGATACTTTGACTTTAAAAAATGCAATTAGCCCATTGTGGTTTTAAAAATATTTTTATGTTTTATTTTCTTTCTTTTTCTTTACCTAAATATTTATAATATGTATAATATTAATAAAATTAATATTATAATATTTATAATATGTATGTTTTATTTTAAAATAAAAATAAAAATACTTTTATGTTTTAAAATATTTATAAAATTTTTAAAAATAAAAATATTTTTATGTTTTATTTTCTTTCTTTTCTTTACCTAAATATTTTTTTTTCTTTTATCTCTTTTCCAAATAATAAAATAATATATAAAATTTTAGTATCAATGAGATCTATTACAACACTATATTAATTTATAAAAAATAAAAAAAAAAATGTAAAACCCCAAATAATTAATAAATGAAATTTATTTTCCTCTATTTATTATTTTGAAATAGTAAGGTTTGATTTGATTAATGTAGTTAGTTATGGGTAAAATGCATAAATATTTCAAAATAAGCAAGTGGTTATAAAATATTCATTATTGTCGGGGAATATTCGTTTGGTCGTGGAATATTCAAATCGTCGAGGAATATTCGTAAGGCAGTGCATGACCATTTGTGGGCCCCATAACGGAAAGCGATTGGAGGAAGAAAGCAGCGAAGAATAAGTTGTTTAAAAATAACGGCGTAGTTGTTCTGCAGATTAATCTTTGTTAAAATACTAAATTGGTTAAAACACACGAAGACACGCAGTATTGCAATTCAATTATTGATTCTTACGTAAGAAGGCACTACTCAATAATTATTACGAGTAATTCTTTATTCAAATATTTTATTTTATTGATTCAATAATTCTTTGTGTTGATATTTTATATTACTATTGTTTTGATAATGGTCTTACATACGGTATTTTTTATTATCGAAGCTAATAATTCATATTATCCGAATAATATTATTGGATAACATTATTGGCAATGTCTCAGAAAGTTACATCTAAAAAGAGGTTTGGTCACCTAATTGCGGCTACCAGTAAGGAGAAATTCTTATTGGAAAGCCCCCTCTTTCTGGAGGCTATGTCAGTTGTCGAGATTGTGATTACGTAATATTATTCATGAATAATTAATTATTGATTTATATGATGAGAAAATATTGATTTTATGTGGATATAGATGGAGAAATTTTTTAATGTGACAATTGTTGAAAATTAAAATTTTATCTTTTTACGATAAAATAATTCAATTAAATATATAATTATATTTTTAATAATATAATAATGGTGATATTTTTATAATGAATGTGTGATATATGAGTATATGAGGAGAAAAGAGTATTTTTGTTGTAATAAATGTTTAAAACATGTTAAACATAATAAATTGGACCCCATTTCTTAATTGAAATTTGATTATAGCTTTGTAAAATCGCTTGGTTTATGGATTTTGGTCAATTTTATTTTGAATTTAGAAAAACTTCCTTCGCAAATTTGTAGAGAATTGAATTTCCTATAAATACTCATGAGATTCAAATTTTTTTTGAAAAAAGGCTATTTATTTTAAATTATTGAAGTTTGAAGCTCAAGCTCAAAATAATTGATTTTGGAAGTTTAAATTATTTTAAATTAGAAAAATGTTTTTTTTGTTAGTCTTTGTGTAGTAAATTTGGTTGGTGGGTGATGTTGGGCAAATTAAGTGTGCGTTGGAAAAATATATATATATATATATATATTATTAATTTATTAAATTTTCTACTTTGGTGTTCAAGCATTTTCCTATAAATAGGGTGTTTAGGTTAGAATTGAAAATCACACCTAAAGCTGAAGTTTTTTCTCTCTATATTATCGGCGTATTCTTGTGAGTATTTTGAGTATACTTTGAGTATTCTTTATCTGGTCTGCAAGTTCAAGTCATGCTTTATATCCATTGTTTCAATTTAAATCTTGTCTTTTTCGAGGTAAGAGATATTTTTTTTTCAGTAATGATATTATTTCTTCAATATCATTATCTTTGAAATATTGATCTGAAGTTTTTATCAAATTTGGAACTTTTGGTGTGAGATTTACTATTCACGATATCTGACTTTATTCACGATACGATACTATTCACGAATACGGCATTATTCATCGAAAAATGAAAATTTTTCCTTTTAAATCTAAAATATCTATTGTGGATACTAAACTTTGATTGTATCCATGTGTTTTGATCATTCTTGAATTTTACACCACTATGATTGATTTTTTGAGGTATTTTGGACATGGATAAAATAAAGTATGAATCCTTAATCCTTAATCCTTAATCCTTGTCATTTTATTTCCTTTGGATTCGTTTTTTAAAAATATTTTCATCATCCTCGGTCTTAAATGATGATATTATTGAATATCTTTGGCTTGTAGAAATGCGATGATTAATGATTATATAATGAATATCTTTGGCACATGTAGTGCGAAGATGAATAGGTGTTTAGATGAACATTAATTATTGAAAGAATATCTTTGATGCGTAGTGCAAAGATGAATACTTGATTTAGGATATATATTGATTGATGTTACTGAGGGATAAAGATAGCGATGAACTTTTAAATTCATACATAGAAGATAGTAGTTTAGATTCTCTACTCAACTTTTCTAATGAATTATTATTTCCACCGAATATTGATTTAAAACTTGTTGTCTATCAGATACTATTAGATTTTTTCTGTTGAAAGACTAACGATAATTTGTTGTATATTATCTTAGTCATAATATTCTTTCTTTGAAATTTAGTTGAGCTCACCCTTTTCCTTTTTGTTCCATTTTTCTTCTCGCGAGGAGGTGAGAATATAGCGAAAATCTGCAGTCGGGGTATGGAATGAAGGTTTGTAGAGAGTTGTTTAGTAGTCCTCACCATTTTATAAAATAATGTATCAATAAATGTGATGAGGATTTATTTGAGTATAGATATTATCTGTAAGATAATATTTGTATTCAAACTCACGATTTCTTGTTGTAATAATAAAGTTGTAGTTGTTTTCGTACCATGTATTGACAACTCGAGAATGGGTGATGTATACCTATTTTGGGGGCGTCGCGGTTGGTATCGAGCTTAGGGATATGATCTCTGGCGGAGATCGGGGAATAGAACTAGGAGGAGAGAGCGAAGTAAATCCTTCATTTAGTGTGTCTACTTAAGCTTATTTGTTAGTTGGTCAAGATATATAGGGATATTATGTGATATATTGATTTCTTAATTAACCCTTGTTTTATGGCGATGATTGAGAATGTCGAATTGAGAATATTAATGGTGGAAATGAGACCGAGGAGACGCGTGTACTCACCAACGAGGAAAAGCGTGCAACAGTTGGCAATGTTCCTCCCGTGAACAACACCACCGAAGCGAGATGATGAACGAGGGGATGTTTAGAAGCTTTTTGCGATTCGTGCAAAATCGACGAGGAGACTCGTGTTCAAAATATAGGAGAAAATGATAGAATTCACGGGTTGTCACGTGCAAGTTAGTTCAAAAGAGTTGGGACCACCATAATTTTGGGGTAAGCGAGATCCGATTAAAGCGCGAAAACGTGGGTGAAATAAATCACCAAGATATTCGATGTCTTGGGATGACGGAGAACGAAGGTTCCATTCGCCACCTTTATGTTAAAGTGGCGAGGCGACTCAAAGTGGGAGATGCAGTGAAGCGTACCCATCCACCAAGACTCGGATCAAGATGTCTTGGGAGACGTTTGAAACTATTTAATGACAAATATTTTCACGAAAGTGTTTCGCTATATGAAGGAAGTGGAGTTCATCGATTAGAACAAAACAACATGGCGATTGTCTCGAAGACGAGGCAAAGTTTGCAGAGTTGTCGTGTTCAGACCTCATTTGGTGGAGAATGAGGAATGTATGACGCGGATATTTCGAGAGGTTTGAAACCCAAGATACGTCGGTATCTCATTTCATAAATTTTTCTCTATTCGGATGTTGTCGACATGGCTCAATTATTAGGCGAGATAATAAGTACGGTCAATAATTTGAGGACCACAACCAGGATCATACCGAAAATAGTAGTCAACAAAATAACGATAACCAGTGGAGAAAGAAAAATACGGACAAAAATGGTAACCACTCTGGTGGTAATCATGGCCATGAGAATAGAAGAAGCGAATCAGGAGGAGATTTTAAAAAGAGGAGATTCAACAACGATAATGTGAAAATGGCAAACACTGGCAAAGAATGGTTCTAGGGAGGAACGACCACCGATCGTATGCTACAAATGCGAAAAAGAGGATATATCTCATCCCAAACCGCCTACAACAGTTCAAGGTACGCTATAATTGTGGAAAAGAAGGACATATCGCATTTCGAGATCAGTCTGAGAATGCGAAACCTAGTTCAATGAGGACGGTGACTCAAAAGATCGTCCCGTAAAAGTCAAAGTCAGCCGGTTCTGGAAGAAGCGTTTGTTGTGGATTGGGTCAAAATGCGAGGAACCCAAACGAGGTGATCATGGGGTAATTATTTATAAATTCTCGCGAAGTTTATACCTTACTTCGACACTTGGTCTTTACCCATTCATTTATCTCTCCCGCCAGTGCTCAACGTTTAAACTTGACTCCGGAGAAATTAGACTTTGACTTATCTGTGGAAACTTTGTTAGGAGAAACTTTCATCACATCCACTGTTTATAAATCTTGTTTGATTCAAGTTGGCACCATCACCTTACCTGTTGACCTTATCTCTTTAAAGATACTTGCTTTTGATGTGATTTTAGGGATTGATTGGTTAACTACTCATCATGCCATAATTGATTGTTTTCATAAGGTTCTTAGTTTTCATGTTCCTAACCAACCTGTTGTTCGAATTCAAGTAACTAAACCATTAAAATCAATCACTGTCATATCTAATCATAAAGTTATTCGTTTATTGAAAAACGGATGTCAAGCTTTCTTAGCCCATGTTATGGATTTGAATAAAGACACGTCAAATTTGAATAATATTCCTGTTATTATTGACTTTCCGACGTATTTCTGAAGAACTTCCCGTCTACCCCGTAACGTGAAGTTGAATTCTTTATTGACCTTGAACGATACAAGCCCATTTCTAAAACCCCATATCGAATAGCTCCTATTCAACTTCGAGGGAGTTAAAGGTCCAACTACAGAGTTGTTGGACATCGGTTTCATTAAATCAAGACATCTCCTCGGGGTGCTCCTGTTTTATTTATAAAGAAGAAGAAAGACGGAGTATGCGACTTTGTAGATTATCGGGGAATTGAACCATGTCATTATCAAGAATACAGTATCCATTTACCTCGTATTGATGACTGTTTGACCAAATTGCAAGGAGCACAATGATTTTCAAAAATCGATCTTAGATTCGGATATCATCATTTGAAGATTTAATCGAGGATATTCCAAAGAGCGCTTTTTAACTCGAAGCGGGCATTATGAATTCTAGTCATGTCTTTTGGATTGACTAATGCTCATGCGCTTTTCATGGATATGATGAACCAAAGTATTCGAGGAATATTTGGATCGCTTTGTTGTTGTTTTTATTGATGACATCCTCATATATTCCAAAAGTCGTGAAGATCATGAGCACCATTTGAAGATGGTATTACAAAGGCTTCGTGAAAACAAGTTATATGCCAAGTTAAAGAAATGCGAGTTAAAGCTCGAGGAAGTAGCATTTCTTGGGCACGTCAGTGTCAAAACATGGAGTATCTGTTAACCCGACGATGATTCAAGCAATACAAAGTTGGGAGCAAATCAAGACTCAGAATCGAAATACGTAGCTTTCGGGCTTAAATTGGTTATTATCGGAGATTCGTGGAAGGTTTTCTCGAATCGCTACTCAGATTAACTCGGTTATTTCGGAAGGATACAAAATTCGTTTCGAGCGAGGAATGCGAGAAGAGTTTCCAAGAGCTTAAGAGAGACTTATTTTAAGACTGTCGCTAACAATACCATCATGTTTGGATGGATTTGTTATCTACAAATGATGCTTCGCAGCAAAGGGTTAGGATGTGTTCTCATGCAACGTGGGAAAGTCATAGCTTTATGCCTCATGACAACTTAAAGAATATGAGAGGAATTATCCTACTCATGATCAGAGTTAGCGGCGATCGTTTTCTTGCTTAAAGATCCGGAGGCATTATCTATCTGGGAGAAAGTGGAGATATATTCAGACCATAAAAGCCTCAAATATTTCTTTACTCAAAAAGAACTCAACATGCGGCAACGACGTTGGCTCGAGCTATTGAAAGATTACGACCACACTATTCAATACCATCCTGGAAAAGCGAACATGGTAGCTGACGCATTGAGTAGAAGATCATACGCGGGAACAAGTGCGATGTTGTTAAAACAAAGGCCCATTTTGTGTGATTTACAAATGATGAGAATAGAATTCAAGACTCCGGGGACTCATGGAATGATGTCAAGTTTACGTATAGAACCAACTTTAATTGAGAGAGTTAAAGTTCTTTCAAGCCACCCAAACCGGCCGATGATGATTATGAAGAAAAGTATAAAGAAGGTGCTATTATTAAGAGCGAGAATCGATGATGAAGGAATACTTGAGTCCACTCCGGACTTTGTGTTCTAACGACTACGAATTCAAGTACAAGATCATGATGGAGGCACACAATTCACCATTTTCAATCCATCTTGGAAGTACCAAAATGTATCTTGATCTTGACATACATTTTGGTGGAACAATATGAAGAGAGAGATTGCAAAGTTTATCTCGATGTGTTTAACTTGTCGATGTGTAAAGGCGGAGCATCTAAGTACTAAGGGTCCGTTGCAACCACTGAGATTCGAAATGGAAGTGGGAACACATTACCATGGATTTCAATTCATGTGTCTTCCCTACGGTTTCTCAAGGCATCAATGCTATTTGGGTTATTGTTGATAAATTAACCAAAGTCCGCTTTCATTTCTTGCCAATCACGGAGACTTATTCCTCGAAGCGTCTTGCTTAGTATATATGTAAATGAGATTGTGAGGTCAGATGGCATGCCAAAGATCCATAGTTTTGGATCGTGACCCAAGATTCACTTTAAGATTTTGGGTTAGCTTGCAAAAAGCTATGGGCACAGTTTTACGATTGATTCGGCATACCATCCTCAAACAGATGGACAATCGAGAGACTATTCAAACTCTTGAAGATTTATTAAGACTACGTGTCTTAGACTTCAAAGGCGATTAGGATAAATATTTACCATGGTGGAATTCTCCTACAACAACAAAGTTATCAGCAAGTATAGGTGTGGTTCCATTTCAAGCATTATATGGACGAAAATATCGCTCTCCAAAGATGTTGGAATGAGGTGGGTGAAGCAACATTGTTGGGACCCGAGAGTTAGTACGTATATGACTACGGAAAATATCCAAATGATTCGACAACATATCTAAAGCAAGACAAGATCGACAAAAGAGTTATGCAGATCTTCATCGAAAAGAGCGTGGAATTTAGTATTGGGGATCACATATTATCGCGTGTAGCTACATGGAAGGAGTTACAAGATTCGGGGAAACGAGGAAAGCAAAATTCCACGATATATTGGTCCATTTTGCATTCTCGTAGAAAGTAGAAATGTAGCCTTTATAGACTCGCGTTACCTCTCGAAAGTATGTCTCGTGTTCATAATGTGTTTCACATATCATGACTTCGTAAATATGTGAAAGCGGGAACCACGTTATAGAGTTAGAACCGGACGAGATAGCCGAAGACTTAACGTATGAAGAGATACCTGTCAAGATCTTGGATAGGAAGGAGCATGTCCTACGCGACAAAGGTCATACCACAAGTTAAAGTTTTGTGGAGGAATCATGCTATCGAGGAAATGACACGGGAGTTGGAAGCGGAAATGAAAGCGAGGTATCCTCATCTTTTCAAACACTGTGTAGACGCACGCCAATTTCGAGGACTAAATTTCATAAGAAGGGAGGTTCAGAAACCCCAAATAATTAATAAATGAAATTCATTTTCCTCTATTTATTATTTTGAAATAATAAGGGTTGATTTGATTAATGTGGTTAGTTATGGGTAAAATGCGTAAATATTTCAAAAATAAGTTGGTTATAAAATATTCATTATCGTTTGGGAATATTCGTTTAGTCGTGGAATATTCAGATCATTTTAAAATATTCATACGACGGTATGACCATATGTGGGCCCCATAACCAAAAAGCGATTGGAGGAAGAAAAGCACAAGAATAAGTTGTTTAAAAATAACTACAGAATAGTTATTCTGTTAATATCGTTAAAATACTCAAATTGGTTAAAACACAAGAAGACACGGTATTGCACCAATTATTGATTCTTACGTAAAAGCACTACTCAATAATTGTTACGATAATTCTTATTCAAAGATTTTATTTTATTGATTCAATAATTCTTTGTGTTGATATTTTATATTACTATTGTTTCAATAATGGTCACTACGATATTTTTCATTATCGAAGCTAATAATTCATATTATCTGAATAATATTATTGGATAATATTATTGGCAATGTCTAGAAAGTTCGTGCAAGGAGAGGTTTGGTCACCTAATCAATTGCCACAAGAAGAAGAGAAATTCTTATTGGAAAGCCCCTCTTTCCTAGAAGGCGCACTGGTTGTCGATTGTGATTCGTAATATTATTCGTGAATAATTAATTATTGATTTATATGATGAGAAAAATATTAATTTTATGTGGATATAGATGGAGAAATTTTTTAATGTGACAATTGTTGAAAATTAAAATTTTATCTTTTTACGATAAAATAATTCATTTAAATATATTAATATAGTTTTAATAATATAATAATGGTGATATTTTTACAATGAATGTGTGATATATGAGTATACGAGAAGAAAGAGTATTTTTGTTGCAATAAATGTTTAAAACATGTTAAACATATGCTCGATTGGACCCCATTTCTTGATGAAATTTGATTATAGCATGTAAAATCGCCTTGGTTTATGGATTTGGGCCAATTTCATTTGGAATTTAGAAAAACTTCCTTCCGCAAAGTTGCAGAGAATTGAATTTTCTATACAAACTCAAGAGATTCAATTTTTTTTTGACAAAAGGGCTATTTATTGTGAATTATTGAAGTTCAAGCTCAAATAATTGATTTTTGGAAGTTTAAATTATTTTAAATTAGAAAAATGTTTTTTTGTTAGTCTTGTGTAAGTAAATTTGGTTGGTGGTCGATGTTGGGCAAATTAAGTGTGCATTGGAAAAATATATATATAATTAATTTATTAAATTTTCTATTTTTGGTGTTCTAAGCATTTTCCTATAAATAGGTGCTTAGATTAGAATTGAAAATCACACTTTAAATCAAGTTTTTCTCTATATTATCGAAGCGTATTCTTGTGAGTATTTTGAGTATACTTTGAGTATTGTTATACGGTCTGCAAGTTCAAGTCATACCTTTATATCCTGTTTCAACTTGAAGTATTGTCTTTCGAGGTAAGGGATATTTTTTTCAGAATGATATTATTTCTTCAATATCATTATCTTTGAAATATTGATCCGAAATTTTTATCAAATTTGGAACTTTTGGTGTCTGAGTTCTTATTCACGATATCTGACTATTCACGATATCTGAATAATTATTCACGAATCACGACATTATTCATCGAAAAATGAAAATTTTCCTTTTCGCCTCTAAAATATCTATTATGGATACTAGCTTTGATTGTATCCATGTTTTGATCATTCTTGAATTTTACACCACTATGATTATTTTTGAGGTATTTTTGGACATGGATAAAACAAAATACGAATCCTTAATCCTTAATCCTTGTCATTTTGTTTCAATTTGGATTCGTTTCTTTAAAAATATTTTTCATCATTCTCGGTCTTAAATGATGATATTATTGAATATCTTTGGCACGTAGTGCAATGATTAATGATTTCGATGAATATCTTTGGCCGTAGTGCAGAATGAGCAGTGTTTAGATGAAATAATTACCGGTGATGAATATCTTTGGCTTTGTAGTGCAAAGATGAATACTTGATTTCGGATATATATTGATTGATGTTACGAGGATAAAAGATAGATGATGAACTTTTAAATTCATACATGTAAGATAGTAGTTTGCATTCTCTACTTAACTCTTCTAATGAATTATTATTTCGCTGCGAATATTGATTTAAAACTTGTTGCCTATTGTATTCTATTAGATTTTTTTCCGTTGAAGACTAACGATAATTTGTTGTATATTATCTTGGTCATAATATTCTTTCTTTGGGCTAGTTGAAGCTCACCCTTTTCCTTTTGTTCCATTTTTCTTCTCGGAGGCGAGAATATAAGCGAGTACGCAATTGGGGTATGGAATGAAGGTTCTAGAGAGAGTTGTTTAGTAGTCCTCACCATTTTTGTAAAATAATGTATCAATAAATGTGGTGAGAATTTATTTGAGTATAGATATTATCTGTAAGATAATATTTGTATTCAAACTCACGCTTTTCTTGTTGTAATAATAAAGTTGTAGTTGTTTCGCTACCATGTATTGACAATTTCAGAATGGGTGATGTATACTTATTTTGGGGGCATCACGGTTGGTATCGTAGCTTTAGGATATGATCTCGCGGAGATCGGGGAATAGAACTAGGAGGAGAGAGACAAGTAAATCATTCGCTAGTGTGTCCTACCTAAGCTTATTTGTTAGTTGGTCAAGATATAGGGATATTATGTGATATATTGATTTCCTTAATTAACCCTTGTTTTATGACGGTGATTTGAGAATGTCAATCGAGAATATTAATTGATGGAAATGAGGCATAGTGGAGCCGCTTGTAAGACCCCAACTTATTATTAATGAAATTTAATTTTCTATTTATTATTTTGAAATAGTAAGGGTTGATTTGATTAATGTGGATAGTTATGGGTAAAATACGCAAGTATTTCAAAATAAGCAAATGGTTATAAAATATTCATTATTGTCGGGAATATTCGTTTAGTCGTGGAATATTCAATCTTTATCGGAGAATATTAAATGCATTTTTTGCAAATGAATGTGGGCCCCATAACGTAGCGATTGGAAAAAGAAAACGACAAATATAAGTTGTTTTAAAAATAATGGCAGTAATTATTACCGTTTTTACATTGTTGGAATGCCGGTGGGTTAAACACGATGAATACTGTTGTTGCACAAGAAGATTACCAGTATTGCACCAATTATTGATTCTTACGTGAAGGCACTACACAATAATGGTTCTGATAATTCTTTGCTCAAGATTTTATTTTATTGATTTAATAATTGTTGCGTTGATATTTTATATATTTGTTGTTTCAATAATTGTCATTTATAAAGTATTTTTTATTATCGAAGCAATAATTCATATTATCCGAATAATATTATTAGATAACATTATTGGCGATGTCTAGAAAGTTACATCTACAAGGAGAGGTTTGGTCACCTAATTGCGCCGCCAGATAAGGAAAAATTCTTATTAAAGCCCCTCTTCCTGAAGGCGCACGGTTGTCAATATTGTGATTACGTAATATTATTTGTGAATAATTAATTATTGATTTATATGATGAGAAAAATATTGATTTTATGATGGAGAAATTTTTTAATGTGATAATTGTTGAAAATTAAAATTTTATCTTTTTCGATAAAATAATTCATTTAAATATATTATTATATTTTTAATAATATAATAATGGTGATATTTTTACAATGAATGTGTGATATATGAGTATACTGAGGAGAAAGAGTATTTTTGTTGCAATAAATGTTTAAAACATGTTAAACATGTCAAATGGACCCCATTCTTCGTTGAAATTTGATTATACCGTAAAATCGCTTGGTTTGAGGATTTCGGTCAATTTCATTTTGAAAAACTTTTTTACGCAAAGTTGTAGAGAATTGAATTTTCTATAAAAAATCGCGAGATTCAATTTTTTTGATAAAGGGCTATTTATTATGAATTATCAATTTCAAGTTCAAATAATTATTTTTAAAAGTTTTAAATTTGTTTTAAAAGAGAAACGTTTTTGTAGTTGGTTGGTGAGCACATGTGTTGCAAAAATATCTTTGAAATCAAAATTTCCAAGTTTTCGTATGATTTATATAAATTTATTAATATTTTATTAAATTTTCTACTTTGGTGTTCTAAGCAATTTCTATAAAAAGGGTGCTTGGGTTAGAATTGAAAATTATACGTAAATTGAAGTTTTCTCTCTATATTATCGAAAGCGTATTCTTGTGAGTATTTTGAGTATATTTTGAGTATTGCTATATCTGGTAAAGTTCAAGTCATAACATATATATCCAGGTGTTTCAAATTTAGAAGTACTAATCTTTCAAGGTAAGGGATATTATTTTTTCAGTAATGATATTATTTCTTCAATATCATTATGATGAAATATTGATCTGAAGTTTTTATCAAATTTAGAACTTTTGGTGTTTGATTACTTATTCACGATACTCAAGACTATTATTCACGATATCGATCTTATTCACGAATACTGGCATTATTCATTTAAAAATAAAATTTTCTATTCATTCAAAATATCTATTCGGATATTAGCTTTGATTGTATTCATGTTTTGATCATTCTTGAATTTTATACCACTATGATTATTTTTGAGGTATTTTTGGACGTGGATAAAACAAAGTACGAATCCTTAATCCTTGTCATTTTATTTCACTGGATTCGTTTCTTTAAAACTATTTTTCATCATCCTCAGTCTTAAATGATGATATTATTGAATATCTTTGGCCTGTAGTGCAAAGATGAATGATTTCTGATGAATATCTTTGGCCCGTAGTGCAAAGATGAGCAGTGTTTAGATGAACATGATTAATCGATGAATATCTTTGGCTTCGTAGTGCAAAGATGAATATTTGATTCGGATATATATTGATTGATGTTACGGGGATAAAAGATGAGCGATGAACTTTAAATTCATATATAGAAGATAGTAGTTTGCATTCTCTACTTAACTCTTCTAATGAATTATTATTTCCGCTGCGAATAATGATTTATAACTTGTTATCTATTGTATTTTATTAGATTTTTCCCTGTTGAAGACTAACGATAATTTGTTGTATATTATCGTAGTCATAATATTCTTTACTGGGCTAGTTGAGCTCACCCTTTTCCTTTTTGTTCCATTTTTTCTTCGTGGGAGGCGATAATGTAGCGAGTGCGAGTCGAGGTATGGAATGATGGTTATAGAGAGAGTTGTTTAGTAGTCCTCACCATTTTGTAAAATAATGTATCAATAAATGTGATGAGGATTTATTTGGGTATAGATATTATCTGTAAGATAATATTTGTATTCAAACTCACAGCTTTTACTATTATAATAATAAAAGTTGTAGTTGTTTACGTACCATGTATTGACAACTTAGAATGGGTGATGTATACCTATTTTGGGGCGTCACGGTTGGTATCAAAGCTTAGGGATATGATCTCTGGCGGAGATCGGGGAATAGAACTAGGAGGGAGAGAGCGAGTAAATATTTATTTAGTGTGTCCTAGCTAAAAGCTTATTTGTTAGTTGGTCAAGATATATAGGGATATTATGTGATATGTTGATTTCCTTAATTAACCCTTGTTTTATGACGGTATTTAAAAATGTCGATCGAGAATATTAACAATGGAAATGAGGCCAGTGGAGGCGCTGTACTCACCAACGGGAGAGAATGCGTCAACAGCCGTGGCAATGTTCCTCCTGTGAACAACACCAACGAAGCAGATGATGAGCGAGGGGATGTTTAGAAGCATAGTTCATGCAAAATCGAGACGAGGAGACTCGTGTTCAAAAATACGAGGAGAAATGATAGCAATCACAAGTTGTCGCCTAATGTGTGACACCCCCAAAATAGGTATACATCACCCATTACGAGTTGTCAATACACCTGCATGCGTAAACAACTACAACTTTATTATTACAACAAGAGAAATCGCATGAGTTTAAATACGATATTGCCATCTAAATAATATCACATACAAATAAATCCTCATCATAATTATTGATACATTATTTTACAAAATGGTGAGGACTACTAAACAACTCTCTAAAACCATCATTCCATACCCCGACTGCATCGCTACATTCTCGCCTTCTCGGAAGAAGAAAAATGGAACAAAAAGGAAAAGGTGATTTCAACTAACCCAAAGAAGAATATTACGACTAAGATAATATACAACAAATTATCGTTAGTCTTCAACAGGAAAAAATTTAATAGGATACAATAGTATAACAAGTTTTAAATCAATACTGCAATGGAAAATATTAATTCATAAAAGAGTTACGTAGATGATGAAATCTACTAATATCTATGAATTTAACAGTTCATCATCAATATTTTTATCCTCAGAACATCAATCAATATATATCTAGAATCATATATTCATCCTCTCAGACTACAAAAGCGCAAGGATATTCACCAATGGGTCATGTTCATCTAAACACTGCTCATCTTCGACTACGCCAAAGATATTCATCAAATCATTCATCTTTGACCATGTGCCAAAGATATTCATCAAATCAATCATCTTTGCACTATGCATCAAAGATATTCAATAATATCATCATTTAAGACCGAGGATGATGAAAAATTTTTTTTAAAGAAACGAATCCAAAGGAAACAAAATGACAAGGATTAAGGATTAAGGATTCAGACTTTGTTTTATCCACGCCCAAAAAATACCTCAAAAATAATCATAGTGGTGTAAAATTCAAGAATGATCAAAACATGGATACAATCAAAACTAGTATCCGTAATAGATATTTTCGACGAAAAAAAAAAATTTTCATTTTTTATGAATAGTATTCTGATTCGTGAATAGTTCAGATACGTGAATAAGAACTCGACACCAAAAGTTCTAAATTTGATAAAACTTCAGATCAATATTTTAGATAATGATATTGAAAAAAATAATATCATTACTAAAAAATAATATCCCTTACCCTGGAAAAAGATAAAGATTTAACCGGAATACTGGGTATAGCTATAACTCGAACTTTCACCAGATAAAGAATACTCAAAGTATACTCAAAATACTCACAAAAATACGCCGATAATATAGAGAGAAAACTTCAGCTTGTGTGATTTTCAATTCTAACCCAAGACCCTATTTATAAAAAATCGCTTGTAACACCAAAAGAATAAAAAAATTTAATATAATAATATTATTTATACAAATATTATACGATCATTTAAAATCTGAATTTCAGCTCTCAACACATTTATATCACATGTTAATGATGTCCCCAAACATTCCAAAAATGTTTTTGTTATTTAAATCATTTTAAATTTCCAAAAATTAATTATTTCGGAGCTTCAGAACTTCAATAATTCATAATAAATAGCCCTTTTGTCAGAAAATTCGAATCTTGCGAGTTTTTATAGGAAATTCAATTCTCTACAACTTTGTAGAAGAAAGTTTTTTCAAATTCCAAGCGAAAAATCGAAGAAATCCACAAACCAAGCGACTTTACAAGCTATAATCAAATTTCAAATAATAAATGGGGTCCACCGACATGTTTAACATGTTTTAAACATTTATTGCAACAAAATACTCTTCCTCCTCAGATACTCATATATCCCACATTCGTTGTAAAAATATCATCATTATTATATTATTAAAATATAATATATATATATATATATATTTAAATGAATTATTTTATCGGAAAAGATAAAATTTCAATTTTCAACAATTGTCACGTTAAAAATTTTCTCCATCTATATCCACATAAAATTAATATTTTCCTCATCATCCAATCAATAATTAATTATTCACAAATAATATTATGAGAATCACAATATCGACAACTTGAAATGATTCCTTGGTGAAAGAGGGCTTTCTAATAAGAATTTCTCCTTATCTGCCGCAAGCAATTAGGTGACCAAACCTCTCCTTAGCATGTAACTTTCTAGACATTGCCAATAATGTTATCTAATAATAATATTCAGATAATATGAATTATTGCTTCGATAATGAAAAAAAAAATCGTGTAATGACAATTATCAAACAACAAGAATATAAAATATCAACGCAACAATTATTGAACCAATAAAATATCGAACAATAATTATCGTAACCATTATTGAGTAGTGCCTTTCACGAAGAGTCAATAATTGGTGCAATACTGCGTCATCTTGTCTGCAACAACGCCAGACATCGTGTTTTAACCAACGGGTATTTCAACAAATGTAAAGCAGTAAATAAATACGTTATTTTTAAAACAACTTATATTTGTCGCTTTCTTCCTCCAATCGCTTTCAGTTATGGGGCCCACACATGATCGCTAGGCATTGCATTTAATATTCCCCAAGCATTTAATATTCCACTTACCAAACGAATATTCCCCGACAACAATGAATATTTTATAACCACTTGCTTATATTGAAATATTTGCGTATTTTACCCATAACTATCCACATTAATCACATCAACCCTTACTATTTCAAATTAATAATTAGAGTAAATTAAATTTCATTTATTAATTATTTGGGGTCTTACACAAGCAGTTCAAAGAGTTGGGACCACCAGAATTTAAGGGAAAGCCAGATCCGATCATGGCGAAAACATGGGTCAAGCAAATTACCAAGATATTCGATGTCTGGGATGCGGAGAACAGAAGGTTCCATTCGCCACCTTTATGTTACGTGGCGAAGCGATCTCTGGTGGGGAGTGCATGAAGCACTCCATCCAATTTGCACTCAAAGCATGTCTTGGGAGACATTTCAGAATCGCATTTAATGACAAATACTTTCCACGAAAGTGTTCGTCGTATGAAGGAAGTGGAGTTTATTAGACTGAGGCGTAAGAATAACATGGCGGTGTCAAAGACGAGGCAAAGTTTTGCAGAGTTATCCGTGTTCAGACCTCATTTGGTGGAGAATGAGGAACGTATGACACGGATGTTTCTTAGAGGTTTGAAACCTAAGATACGTCAAGATCTCATTTCTCATAAATTTTCTCTCTACTCGGATGTTGTGGCAGGGCTCAATTATTAGAAGCGAGATAACGAAGACGGCCATCGACGAGGACCACAACCAGGATTATAAAAGCTCGGTGGTAATCATGGCCATGAGAATAGAAAAGCGAATCGGGAGGAGATTTTAAAAGAGGAGATTCAACAACGACAATGTGAAAATGGCGGCACCAAAGAAGAATCGGTTCCGAGGAGGGAATGACCACCCGGTCGTATCTTCTATAAATCACGGAAAAGAGGGACATATCGGTCAAGCGCCTGACGATTCAAGGTATGCTTATAATTATGAAAAGGAAGGACATATCGCTCGAGATTATAATGTAAAGTGAAACCTAGTTCAATGAGACGGTGACTCAAAAGACTATCGAGAAAAGTCAAAGTCAACGGTTCTTGGAAGAGCGTTTGTTGTGACTAGTCAAAATGCGAGAACCCAAACGAGGTGATCGTGGGTAAGCTATTTATAAATTCTTGTGAAGTTTATACTTTTACTTGAATCGGTCTTTACCCATTCATTTATCTCTCTACTTGTGCTCAACGTTTAAATTTGACTCGGAAAAATTAGACTTTGACTATCTGTGGAAACTCCGTTAGGAGAAACTTTCATCACATCCATTTGTTTATAAATCTTGTTTGATTCAAGTTGGCACCATCACTTACACAATTGACCTTATCTCTTTAAAGATATTTGCTTTTGATGTGATTTTAGGGATTGATTGGTTAACAACTCATCATGCCAAAATTGATTGTTTTTAAAAAGTTGTTAATTTTCAAATTCTAACCAACTTTGTTATGCAATTCAAATAACTAAACCATTAAAATCAATCACGTCTATATCTAATCATAAAAGCTATTCGTTTATTGAAAAGCGGATGTCAAGCTTTCTTAGCCCATGTTATGGATTTGAATAAAGACACGTCAAATTTGAATAATATTCTGTTGTTATTGACTTTCCGACGATTTTTTCGAAGAACTTCCCGCCTACCCCTTTAGCGTGAAGTTGAATTCTTTATTGATCTTGAACACAGTACAAAGCCCATTTTAAAACCCCATATCGAATGGCTCCTTTTGAATTTCAGAGTTAAAGGTCCAACTACGAGAATTGTTGGACATCGGTTTCATTAAATCTAAGACATCTCTTGGGGTGCTCTGTTTTATTCGTAAAGAAAAAGAAAGAGCGGGAGTATGCGACTTTGTATCGACTATCGGAAATTGAACCATGTCACCATCAAGAATAGGTATCTCTACCTCGTATTGATGACTTGTTTGACCGATTCTGAGGGCACAATTTTTTCAAAGATCGATCTTTGTTCGGATATCATCATTTGAAGATTAGAATCGAGGATATTCCAAAGACCGCCTTTTAGAACTTCGAGACGGGCATTATGAATTCTTAGTCATGTCTTTCGGATTGACTAATGCTCTTTGCGGCTTTCGTGGATATGATGAATCGAGTATTCAAGGAATATTTGGATCAATTCGTTGTTGTCTTTATTGACGACATCCTCATATATTCTAAAAGCCGTGAAGATCATGAGCACCATTTAATTTGGTACTCTCAAAGGCTTCGTGAAAACAAGCTTTATGCCAACTTGAAGAAATGCGAGTTACGCTCGAGAGAGTAGCATTCCTTGGGCACGTGGTGTCGAAACATGGAGTATCTGTTGATCCGTGAAGATTGAAGCAATACAAAGTTAGAGCAAAAGTCGGTGGATCAAAGACGTAGTTTTTGGGCTTAATTTGGTTATTATCGGAGATTCGTGGAAGGATTTTCTCGAATCGCTACTCCATTAACCCAAATTAACTTCGGAAGGATACAAAATTTGTTTGGAGCGAAGAATGTGAGAAGAGTTTCCAAGAGCTTAAGAGGAGACTTATTTCTAAGACTGTTTCTAACAATACCATCTGGTTCGGATGGATTTGTTATCTACAAACGATCTTGAGCAAAGGGTTAGGATGTGTTCTCATGCAACGTGGGAAAGTCATAGCCTATGCCTCATGATAACTTAAAAAGTATGAGAGGAATTATCCTACTCATGATCTAGAGTTAGCGGCGATCGTTTTCGTCTTTAAAGATATGGAGGCACTATCTATATGGGGAGAAAGTGGAGATATATTCGGACCATAAAAGCCTTAAATATTTCTTCACTCAAAAGAACTCGACATGGCGAAACGTTGGCTCGAGCTATTGAAGACTACGACCACACTATTCAATACCATCCCGAAAAGCGAACGTGGTAGGTGACGCGTTGAGTAGAAGATCGTATACGCAGGAATGAGTGCGATGATGTCAAGTATATCGCGTAGAGCCAACTTTAATAGAAAAAGTTAAGGTTCTTTCAAGCCACCGGCCAGGAGGTGATGCATATGAAGAAGAAAGTACAAGATGGAGTTATTAGGGCGAGAATTGATGAAGAAGGAATACTTGAGTCCACTCCGGACTTTGTGTTCTAACGACTCTAATTTGAAGTCTACAAGATTATGATGGAGTCACATGATACACCATTTGCAATCCATCACGAAAGTACTAAAATGTATCGTGATCTTGACATACATTTTGGTGGAACAATATGAAGAGAGAGATTGCAAAGTTTATCTCGATGTGTTTAACTTGTCGGCGTGTAAAGCGGAGCATCTAAGTACTAAGGGTCCGTTGCAACCACTTGAGATTAGAAATGGAAGTGAAACACATTACCATGGATTTCATTACGGGTCTTCCTACGGTTTCTCAAGGCATCAATGCTATTTGGGTTATTGTTGATAGATTAACCAAGTCCGCTTCATTTTCATTGATCACGGAGACTTATTCCTTGAACGTCTTGCTAGTATATATGTAAATGAGATTGTGAGGTTGCGTAGCATGCAAGTATCCATAGTTTGGATCGTGACCCAAGATTCACTTCAAGATTTTGGGTTAGCTTGCAAAAAGCTATGGAGCGCAGGATTACGATTGATTCGGCATACCATCCTCAAAGCAGACGGACAATCGGAGAGGACTATTCAAACTCTTGAAGATCTATTAAGACTACGTGTCCAGACTTCAAGGCGGTTGGGATAAGTATTTACCATTGGTGGAATTCTCTACAACAGCGATTATCGAGCAAGATATATAGGTGTGGCTCCATTGAAGCATTATATGGGACGAAAATGTCGCCTCTCAAATGATGTTGGGGACGAGGTGGGTGAAGCAACATTGTTGGGACCGAGATTGAATACGTATACTACGGAAAAGATCCAAATGATTGACAACGTATACAAAAGCGGCACTAGATCGACAAAAGATTTATCTGAGATCTTCATCGAAAAGACGTGGAATTTAGTTTTGGGGATCACGTATTGTTGCGTGTAGCTCCGTTGAAGGAGTTACAAGATTTGGGGAAGCGAGGAAAGCTCGATCCACGATATATTGGTCCATTTGATTCTTGTGTAGGAGTAGGAAATGTAGCCTATAGACTCGCGTTACCTCAAAGTATGTCTCGTGTTCATAATGTGTTTCACATATCTGTACTTCGTAAATATGTGAAAGCGAAAACCACATTATAGAGTTAGAACCGGACGAGATAGCCGAAGACTTAACGTATGAAGAGGTACCTGTCAAGATCTTGGATAGGAAGGAGCATGTCCTACGCACAAAGGTTATACCACAAGTTAAAGTTTTGTGGAGGAACCATGCTATAGAGGAAATGACCTGGGAATTGGAAACGGAAATGAAAGCGAGGTATCCTCACCTTTTGAAACACACCAGAATACGTCGTCGATTTAGAGGACGAAATTTCATAAGGAGGGGAGGTTGTAAAACCCCAACTTATTATTAATGAAATTTAATTTTCTCTATTTATTATTTTGAAATAGTAAGTGTTGATTTGATTAATGTGGATAGTTATAGGTAAAATACGCAAGTATTTCAAAATAAGCAAATGGTTATAAAATATTCATTATTATTGGGAATATTCGTTTAGTCGTGGAATATTAAATCTTGTCGAGGGAATATTAAATGCACACTGGTTGACGGCATGTGTGGGCCCATGTGAAAGCGATTGGATGAAGAAAGCGACAAATATAAGTTGTTTAAAATATAGCAGGCGTAGTTATTACTGAATTTACACTTATTGGAATACCGGTGGTTAAAACACACGATGTCTGGCGTTGTTGCTTCAATTATTGATTCTTACGTAAAAGCCTTCTTTCGATAATGGTTTGATGTAATTCTTTATTCGATTATTTTATTTTATTGATTTAATAATTCTTTGTGTTGATATATTATATTCTTTGTTGTTTGATAATTGTCATTTACAAGATTTTTTATTATCGAAGCAATAATTCATATTATCTGAATAATATTATTAGATAACATTATTAGCGATGTCTAGAAAGTTACGCATCTAAGGAGAGGTTTGGTGTGACACCCCCAAAATAGGTATACATCACCCATTACGAGTTGTCAAATACAAGGTACATAAATAACTACAACTTTATTATTCTAACATATAAGCTGTGAGTTTAAATACGAGATATTGCCATCTAGACAATATCCACATACAAATAAATCCTCATCATAATTATTGATACATTATTTTACAAAATGGTGAGGACTACTAAACAACTCTCTAAAACCATCATTCCATACCCAGGCTACGTCTTCGCTTACATTCTCGCCTCCCGAGAAGAAAAATGGAACAAAAAGGAAAAGGGTGAGCTCAACTAGCCGGTAAAGAATATTATGACTAAGATAATATACAACAAATTATCGTTAGTCTTCAATGAGGGGAAAAATTTAATAGAATACTGATAGATAACAAGTTTTAAATCAATACTGCAATGGAAAATATTAATTCATAGAAGAGTTACGTAGATGATGAAATCTACTAATATCTATGAATTGAACATTCCATCATCAATATTTTTATCCCTGTAACATCAATCAATATATATCTGGAATCATATATTCATCCTTGCATAAGGATATTGAAGAAATAATATCATTACGAAAAAAAAAATATCCCTTACCTCGGAAAGACAATACTTCTAACTAGAATACTGGATATAGGCTATAACTTGAACTTTCACCGTATAGCAATACTCAAAGTATACTCAAAATACTCACAAGAATACGCTCGATAATATAGAGAGAGAAAATTTCAGTTTTTGGTGTGATTTTCAATTCTAACCCAAACACCCTATTTATAGGAAAATGCTTAGAACACCAAAGTAGAAAATTTAATAAAATATTAATATTTATAAAAATATTATCGTATTCCTTGAAATCTGAATTTCAAAGAATTCACACATGCCAACCTTACAGAAAAAAAGAAGAAAAACGCGTTTTTCTTATTTAAAATAATTAAAACTTCCAAAAATCAATTATTTGAGCTTGAAACTTCAATAATTCACAATAAATAGCCCTTTTATCGTAAAAACTCGAATCTCGCATCTTTTATAGGAAATTCAATTCTCTACAACTTTGCGAAGTAAGTTTTTTCAAATTCCAAAGCGAAATTGACCGAAATCCACAAGCAGGCGATTTACTGTTTATAATCAAATTTCGATCGATAAATAGGGTCCAATGAGCATGTTTAACATGTTTTAAATATTTATTGCAACAAAAATACTCTTCCTCCTCGTATACTCATATATCTCACATTCATTGTAAAAATATCACCATTATTATATTATTAAAATATAATAATATATATATATATATTTAAATGAATTATTTTATCGAAAAAGATAAAATTTCAATTTTCAACAATTGTCACGTTAAAAATTTCCTCCATTTATATCCACATAAAATCAATATTTTTCTCATCATATGAATCAATAATTAATTATTCACAAATAATATTACAGAATCACAATATTGACAACCAGGCGGTTCGAGAAAGAGGGGCTTTCGATAAGAATTTCTCCTTCTTGGCGTGCAATTAGGTGACCAAACCTCTCATTTAGCAGAACTTTCTAGACATTTCCAATAATGTTATCTAATAATATTATTAGGATAATATGAATTATTGCTTCGATAATGAAAAAATTTGTGTAATGACAATTATTGAAACAACAAACAATATAAAATATCAACATAACAATTATTGAACCAATAAAATCTTTGAGCGATAATTATTGTAACCATTATTGAAGTAGTGCCTTCTTACATGGAAGTCGATAATTGGTGCAATAGCGTGTCTTCGCAAGTAAGTATTATCGTGTTTTAACCACCGGGTATTCCAACGGTGAAAAGCGGTAACAACTACGTAGTTATTTTTAAACAACTTATATTTGTCGTTTTCTTTCCTCCGATCGCTTTCCAGTTATAGGGGCTACACGGTCGTGGGCTGCGAGTCGATGCGAATATTCCCGAAGCGATCTTAATATTCCACGACCAAACGAATATTCCAAACAACAATGAATATTTTATAACCACTTGTTTATTTTAAAATATTTGCGTATTTTACCCATAACTATCCACATTAATCACATCAACCCTTACTATTTCAAAATAATAATTAGAGGAAATTAAATTTTATTTATTAATTATTTGGGGTCTTACAATATGGAGGCACTATCTATACGAGGAGAAAGTGGAGATATATTCATACCATAAAAGCCTTAAATATTTCTTCACTCAAAAAGAACTCAACATGCGGCAGCGACGTTGGCTCGAGTTGTTGAAAGATTACGACCACATTATTCAATACCATCCTGGAAAAGTGAACGTGGTAGCTGACGCGTTGAGTACAAGATCATATGCAGGAACGAGTGCGATGATGTTAAGTATACGTATAGAACCAACTTTAATAGAAAAGGTTAAGGATGCTCAAGCCACCGACCCGGAGCTGATGCGTATAATTATTTTTTTTTATACATTTTTTTTTCCTTTTTTTAATAATTATTTTTATTTTTAAAATTAATTCCAAACAATACAAATAATATTAAAACTTTTTAATAACTAAACATAAAAACAAAAAACAAAAAATAAAATAAAATAAGGATAAAATTCTGAATAAGGAACAAGAAGAAGTCTTCCGCACCAAACCCTCCGTCGCCATCGACGAGCTCGAGAAGCTTTGTCAACCTTACTTTTTTTTTTGGCTTTTCTGGCAGCCCAATTAAGAATTTTTCGAACGGCTCCTTTTTCGACCGATCTTAGCCAAGTCTGAGGGTTTGATGGTTGCTTTTTTCTTCGATTAGCCTAGTAAGGGGAGCTTGCGTGTTTTTGGCATGGTGTTTTGATCTTGTTTGGTCGAAATTGCCTTGCTGGATCTCATGTTGGGTTCCGAACCGATTCTTTATGCTTGTGTTGTTTCTCTTTTATGGAATCAGTTGGGTGTTGCTCTTGTGTTGTCCGACCTGCAGACTTTGTTTCATTGTCTTTCTTTTATCTTTTCAGATTTGGATTTTATTACTAGTCTATGAGTTATTTGCTTATTGAACAGTTTCTGATTTGGTAGCCGGATTGTGGATTTGTTTTCAAATTTGGTGGTGCTTTGATCCGATAGATCCATGTCTTCTCTCGATTGGGTTTTTGTTTCATATTTCCGATTTGGGTTGCTATTTCCCATGATTTGGTTTCCACTGTTCTTGATTTCAAAATCTTGGGTTGATATGGGTTTTAATTGATTTAATTTTATCTATGCTGATTCCGAAGCGTTGTTGTTGTATATTTTTTTATCGAGACAGTTTTGGTGTTTGGGTATTCCAAGTTTATGGTTTGTGTTCCTTGACCTTGTGGCCGAAAATTATGGTGAATACCGACTTTCTACAAATTTGACTTCAGTTTAAGGGTCTGTTCCCTTCTGATTTCGTATGGTTTCTTTGGGAAGTTCAGATCGTGAAATTGTTCATAGGTGGAGGAAGCGAGGCTGGATAAAGGAGAGCCACGTAGGATAACCAAGTTTCCTCCCTTCCAGTCAGCAAATACACGTAAAATTTATTTTTTTCAAAAAGCCACGTAGGATAACCAAGCAGATTTGTTAGCGTCTATGAGCAAAATTGGAGGGAATTATTTGATTGAACATTTTAAAAAAGTACAGTGGACTAATTGAATATTTTAAAAGCACAGTGACTAATTGCTTAAAACACTACAACCATAGTGCAATAAAAGTGCTTTTTCCCTTCTAAAAACTAACAACGGAGAAAGACTATACACCCTTGGGCGACGATTGTTTGTAAAAAATATGTTTGGGATTAAATTATTTTTTCTTAATTTAGCACTATTTTGAATTATTTTATCCTATAAATGACGGGGGATTAATAGTCTTTTAAATAGTGCAATGGATTATTTTTTGTCATTCTTAAAGCTATTTATGAGAGATTATATAATCTCATAATAAATGTGAGATTAATAATTTTCCCAATAAAAGTTATCAAATAACTTTATGGTACTAATAATTTCACATCAAGAAACTAATAATTCATTATCAAAGGATTAGATAGTTTAGAGTTGTGTTAAATTAAAAAATAATAATTTAATTTCAAGCATGTTTTTTACAAATAAATATTTTGCAATGTTTTAATGTTTGAGATATTATTTTGCAAAATTTTTGAGACATTTATAAAGAGTCGAGAAACGCCTGACACTAGAGCCCTCGTGTTGGTTGGTTTGCTTTTCCGGATCAATTTGTAAACCACAAAAATTATTAGGACAGATCATAATGGTCTGCTCTAAAATGCTGGACGAAGCCTTTAAAGGGACCCAAATTATTAAAAAAAAAAGGTATCTAAATTAGTGCGGGGTTTAAATGGTGAAATGATCTCAAACATTCGGAGTCAAATTCTGTTCTCAATTTCAAAATTTTCCTCATATAAAAGGGAAACTAATAATACACTCATCTCAAAATATAAGATTAAATTTAATGTTCTAAAATTAATTTGAAATAGTTTTAGATTTAAAATTAATGTGATTAATTTAACTTTATAAAATAATAATTTTGTAATTAGTAATATTATTTAGGTAGTTTATAATTTTATAATTACATAAAATTAAATTAATTTATATTTATTTTAAAATTAAAAATATTTAATTTTAAAATATCAAAATTAATTTTGTACTTGATACAAAGAGGAGAAGAGGAGACGGGTGGACTTTGCCCGAGGTAGTTAAAATAATAAATAGATCAAATAAAAGAAGATGATATATATATATATATATATATATATATATATATATATATATATATATATATATATGGAAAAATGATTCATATCAAGTATTTGTTATGAATAAAAATTAAACAAATAGCATCATAATCGTTCATTCCAATAATCAATGACGCAAATTAAATATTGAATAGCGTCGTCCGTTACGTCAAATAACAGAAGGTAAAAAAAAAAAAATTACTCCCCAAATTGCCCCTAATTTGATAGTTAAGCAATATCAAATCTATGAATTTGAATATCATGCATGCGAATCCATATCATTATGCGTCAGATCTCAATGCACGCGAATCCATAGCATTATGCGCCAGATCTTGTCTCAATGCCAGATACGCAAATCCCAAAAATTATGCGCCAGATCTCAATCAAGCAAGGCCAATTATGTTATGAATTATCTCCGTCTGCTACTTAAACTAGCGGAAGATATGGCCGTCCAAAATGTGATGACTGGTAAGTCCAGAATAGAGTATAAGTGCGTAATAGAATAATTCAGAAAATAATTCATAACAGAAGAAATCGCATGGGTATTGAAGAAGAAATCGCATGGGCTAGCAAATATTGAAGGAAATCGAAATCGCATGGGCGGTTTTGGGGTCGAAAGTATCCGTACGCTAGTTGAAGTAGCGGATGTGTAAAGTGCAATTTGGTCCGAAACTATTTTTTAGATCTTTCGTTACTTTAAGTAGCGGACGGTGCTATTCAATATTTAATCTGTGCCCTTGATTATTGGAATGGACGGTTATGATGCTATTTGCTCAATTTTCATCCATAGCAAATACTTGCTATGAATCATTTCTCATATATATATATATATATATATAGAGAGAGAGAGAGAGAGAAAGAGAGAGAGTCCGGATCTAGTCTGGGATCCCGGACTTTCTTAAATTACGGATGTGAGACCCCAAAGTTTATGAATAAAAATTTAAATTTCTCGATTTTTTTTTTAAATATTATGGTGTGGATTTGATATAATATTATAGTTGTGCGTAATATTTATAAATTTTGAAAAGTATGCAAGTTGTTGTATAATATTCGATTGGTGGGGAATATTCTTTTTATGAGGGAATATCAAATACGACGACACAATCATTAGTGGACCTCCTATTTGAATTATTGTCAAATCGAGAAAGCGACAAAAATATTTTTATGAAAATAACGGCGGAAGTTTTCACAGATTATCTTGTTGAACTACTTCGGTAGTAAAGAAACGATGTCTGGCGTGGTTGCAAAGTAGCACTGCGGTATTGGTTATTGATGCTTTACGTGATAAGTCACTCGAGTTATACTCAATTATTGCTACAAGAATTAACGCATCATATCTCTCATATTATTTATTCAATTATTGTCACAAAGTATCATCTGTGATAATATTTTATATATTATTAAATCAATAATTGAGACGACAAAGTTATTCATATTATTAAATTATAATATTTACAATGTCTAGAAGTTCTATCGAGGAGAGGTTTGGTCACCTAATTACGCGCCAATAGGGAGAAATCCTTATTGGAAAGCCCCCTTTATCCTGAGAATGACCTGGTTGTTAAATATTGTGAGTTATGATATTAATGATGAATAAGTTCGTGTTGATTAAAGATGAATTTGATAGTTCCATTGTGTTGGGATTATTGGTGTTAGTTGAAATCGACATCTATTCCGATGATAATTGATGTCTGTGGGTTATATTGATAAATCGGGTAATTTATCAGATAAATGAGCAATAATTGCTACTAATTCACATGCTTATATAACTATTTGTTCACGTTTGTGTAATATTGAGTCACATTCACTTACTATTAGGGGAGTTGGTGCAAGATTGATAATACTTGCATGACTAAGTTAAAAAGGGAGGTATAGATGGAGTCTTATAATTGTATTTCGTATTTTTACATGATTATAACTATTGATTCACATGATTGAACTATTGATTCACATTATTTACTATTAGGGGAGGTGGTGCAAGTTTGATAATACTTGCAGGACTAAATTAAAAATGAAAGAAAAGTTGGAGGTATTCAGATTGTAATTTTCGAGCCCCAAAAACGTCTGATTATCGAAACTATATTTTCTATAAATAGAAGCTCATTCTTCCTTCATTTCTCACCAATTCACTAAAGCTTTAGAGCCATTATTATAAAAGAGAAATTATAGAGAAAGAAGAAAGAAGTCCGCTACTACCTCACTATTCCAAAGTATCAGGTCTTCTTTTGAGGTAAGGGTATTATTCTTTTGTATTCATGAAGAGAACTTCATTATTCCATTCTTTATTATACTATTGGAATAACCTTATATCGCATGATATACCCTATACTTGGTGAAATTCTTACATTATTCCATTCTTTATTATTACATTTGGAATATCACGTTCATGACGTTTCTGTGGGACCGATTAAAGTCTTTATTATTACATTGGAATATCTTATCTTCGTGTGTTTCTGTGGGTCACCGGTTCCGTTATTTATTATTCTATGGAATAACACATCATCAAATCACCGTATGCATGGTGATTTACATTGTTATTCCATTCTTTATTATTCATTTGGAATATCACATGCATGCGTTTCTGGTGGGACTAGTTCCGTTATTTATTATTACATTGGAATAACTTCATCTATCTGAAGTATCACATGCGTGGTGATTTACATTGTTATTCCATTCTTTATTATTCATTGGAATATCTTGTCTTCGGTGCGTATTACCTTTGACGGGTTCCGATTATTTATTATTCATTGGAATAACTTACATATGCACAATACCGCATGCATGGTGATTTCTTTTGTTATCCCATTCTTTATTATACTCGGTTGGTTAAAGTTTTGACTTATACTCCATGAAATTAGTGGAATATCCTCGATATTTAATGCTTCATCCAATATTTTTTCATGGAAATATTCTTCTAAGCATTCTTAAATTTTACTCTACAAAGAAGTATCATGTTGATAATTTGGACGTTATTAGTTCCTGAATAAATTAATTCTTGAACTTGTTTTATTGAATTCTTATATCATTTTCATCATCCTCATGTTTATATTTTTTGAAAGTCATCTGTGGCCTGTAGTGCATAGATGGACTTGGCATGATTATGACCAAGGATTATTCGATGTAATCATGACCGTAATGTTACAAATGATGTGATAAAAGTCATCATTGGCCCGTAGTGCATTGATGGATAATTTTTGGTATGATTATGGCTATGGATTCTCTTCGGCCAAGGGTGCAAAGATAAATTGTTTTATGGCATGATCATGACCATTGGTGAATACACGAATATCATTGGCCGTGGTGAATAGATAATTTATGGTTGTGATCTTAATGAATATCATTGGTCGTAGTGCGTGAGGATGATGTGGATTATTTATTGTTGAGTCCGTGATAAAAGTGATGAAAAACCTTTTAAATCATAAAAGATAGTAGATTTTATTCTCTACTTGACTCTTTTAATGGATTGCTTATTCCGCTGCAGTTAAACTTGAGGTCTATTGTATTTTATCAGTTTAACATTGTTGAAGACTGATGATAATTTATTTTGCATTATCTTAGTCATAATATTTCTTACTGGGCTAGTTGAGCTCACCCTTTTACTTTCATTGTTTTCTTCAGGAAATGAGAACGTAGTAGGGACTAGTCGGGGAACGGAGTGACGGTCCAGATAATAGCATTAATAGTCCTCACTATTCTATTAAATAGTGTGATAATAAATGTAATGAGGACTGAATTTGAGTTTGTATACTGTCTATGAGGACTCTATTGAATTTGGATATTGTCTGAGAAGGCAATATTCTTGTTTAAACTCTCGATTTATGTTTTGTCGTATTTTACACGACAGTTGTATAATTAAGTTGTATTTGATTTATGTACCATGTATCTGGCGACTCAGAATAGGTGATGTATACCTGTTTTGGGGGCGTCACAGTTGGTATCAAAGCTTAGGGATATGATCCCTGGCTGAGATGTGAGACAAGAACTAGGAGGGGAGAGACGGGGAATTCCTTCGCTAGTATGACCTACCAAAGTTTATTTGGTATTTAATTGGTCGGTCATAGTATAGGGATAATATGTGATATGTTAATTAATCCTTGTTTTGTGACAGTGTTTGAAAATGGCATCTGAAAATGTTAAGATAAGCAATGGAGCAAAATAATATGACCGTATCGCAGTACGAGGCTAAGTTTATAGAGTTATCCCGGTTTGCATACTATTTGGTCGATAATGAGGAGCGAATGATGCGAATGTTTCTAAGAGGTTTAAAACCCGATATACGTCAATACCTCATTTCTCATAAACTTTGTTTATATTAGGATGTTGTGAATAAGGCTCGAGTTATTGGGTAGCGATAATGAGTTAAGACAACCAAAAGGTAACGACCAACAACACGATGATAATCGTGCAGGTGGCAACGACCATCTGAACAATGATGACCATCGTAGGGAAATTATCATTCAAGAATGGTAACCACTTGATGGTAATCATAGCCAAGATAATAGAAATGAAATTTTCAAGAAGAAGGTCATTTAGCTCGATTTTTTGTCAGATATAGTAGTCAAGTCCAATTTGGGGACGGTGGCACCAAAGCGGATACTGGATAAAACAAAGTTCGGTGGTTTCGGAAAGGCGTTTTTGTGACTTCTCAAAAGCGAGTAACCCGAACGAAGTTAAGACGGGTTAGTTAATTATAAATTTTTGCGAAGTCTATACCTTATTAGATATCGGTTCTACCCATTCTTTTATCTTTCTTGCTTGCGCTCAACGTTTAAATTTAACTCAAGAGAAGTTAGACTTTGACTTATTGGTAGAAACTTCATTAGTAAGAACCTTTGTTACCTCCACTATTTATTAATCTTGTTTGATTCAAATCGACACTTTCACGTTACCTGTCGATCTTATCTCTTTAAAAACACTTGCCTTTGATGTGGTTTTAGAAATCAATTGGTTAACTACCCATCATACTTTTCGTAAGGTTGTTAGCTTTCATATTTCTAACCAACCTGTTATGCGAATTCAAGCAACCAAACCACTAAAGTCAATCATTGTCATATCAAGCCATAAGTAAAGAGCCCCGATCCTTTCGTTGTTGACTTTCTTGTGTGGAATGCACCGAAGTCAGACTTTCTGTAGGCGACGTCGTGAATGATGATGACAAGTTGATAGATATCAATGTGATGTACTATCCAAGTCATGGATAAGAGTCACAGTTTTGAATGATGTTTCTATTGTTAATAAATTTTCTAACGTATTCTTGAAGACTTCTTAGCCTACCCTAGAGCATGAAATCGAATTTGGTATTGACCCCAGTACAAAACCCATTTCTAAAACCCTTAAATATCCTTCAACCAAAACAAACGTATCATGCGCCAAGGACATTGGCTCGAGTTGTTGAAGATTACGATCGTACCATTCAATATCATCGTGAAAGAGTGAACGTGGTAGCTGATGCGTTAAGTAGAAGATCGTATGTGTGACGCCCCCAAAATAGGTATACAACACCCATTCTGAGTCGCCAAAATACATGGTATGGAAAGCAAACTACAACTTTGATAATACTGAGGATATCGTGTAGAATCGACAATAATCTGTTGTGAGTTTAAATACAAATATTGTCTTACAGACAATATACACACCCAAATAAGTCCTCATTAATTATTCATACACTATTTTACGAAATAGTGAGGACAAATTAAAACATCTTCCTAGAATCATCACTCCATACCCCGACTCGATCCTGCTTATGTTTCTCACCTCCGAGAAGAAAAATGGAACAAAAAGGAAAAGGGTGAGCTCAACTAGCCCAAAGAAAGAATATTATGACTAAAATAATATACAACAAATTATCGTTAGTCTTGATAGGAAAAATCTAATAGAATACAATAGACAACAAGTTTTAGATCAACAAATGCGTGAAAGCAAAGAATCCATTAGAAGAGTCACATAGAGAATGAATTCTACTGTCTTTCTAAGATTTAAAAGTCCATCATCAATATATTTCATCCTGTAATAACAATCGATATACATCTTTAATCATCTTTGCACTACTTGTGCCAAAGATATTCATTTCATATCACCAGTTGGTCATGTTCATCTCAACACTGCTCATCTTTTGCACTACTGGGCCAAAGAGATTCATCGATTTAATCATTCATCTTGCACTGACCACTCTGGCCAAAGATATTCATCAAATATCACCATTAAGGATGAGGATGATGAAAAACATTTTTAAGAAACGAATCCGGTGATATAGAAGGACAAATATTAGGGATTCGTATACAACAGTTTATCCAAGATCAATAATACTTCATAATAAACGATTTTGAAGCGAACTCAAAAATAACGATCAAAATATGGATCCAATCAAAGATAGTAAGCGAAATAGACATCTTGGACAAAAAGAAAAATTTTCATTTTTAAATTGAATAGTCAGATTTATTTGAAATAGTCTCAGTATCGTAAATAGTGCCATATATACGTGAATAAGAACCCGACACAAAAAGATAGAAATTTTAAAAAAAAATCTTCACGCTTTCGTGAATAGTAACTCGTGAATAAGAACTCATGAATAGTAACTTCGTGAATAAGAACTCATGAATAATAACTCATGAATAAGTAACCCGATACATGAAAAAGTTCCAAATCTGTTAAAAAGTTCAACAAAGATTTTGGCATAATGATATTGAAGAAAATAATATCATTTGCGAAAGAAATAACATCTCTTACCTCAAAATAACCGTCTTATTTGAATTCAATTTATAGATCTTTGTGTAAACTTCATCAGTATATAGAACACTCAAAGTATACTCACAAGAATACGCTCGATAATATAGAGAGAGAAAGAGAAAACTTAGTTTACGGTGTGATTTTCAATTCTAACTTAGCCCTCTATTTATAGGAAAATGTTAGAGCGCAAAAGGAGACTAAATTAATAAAATATATTATTATTTATTCCAAATTCCTACCCACATGTTTTGAAAACTCTAGCATGCCTTCTTTGGTCAAACACATCAGCCACCCATGTGCCAACAACCACAAAAACGTTTTTCTTATATAAAATAATTAAAACTTCCAAAATCAATTATTTTGAACTCGTAACTTCAATAATTCATGATAAATAGCCCTTTTGTCAGAAAATTTAAATCTCGCGACTTTTTATAGAAAATTCAATTCTCTACAACTTTGCGAGAAGGAAGTTTTTCCAAATTCCAAAAGAAATCATCGAAATCCATAAATGAGCGATTTTATGATACTATAATCAATTTTTGATCAAGAATTGTGTCCACCGACACACACAAAACATATGTTAAACATTTAATGCCACAAAATACTCTACCTCCTCATATACTCATATATCCCACATTCATTATAAAAATATCACCGTTAATATATTATTAAAATAATATATTTAAATGAATTATTTTATCGTAAAAAGATAAAATATTAATTTTCAACAATTGTCACATTAAAATTTTCTCCATCTATATCCACATAAAATCAATATCATATAAATCAATAATTAATTATTCACAAATAATATTATAGAATCACATTACTAACAAACGAGACGGTTTTCAGGAAAGAGGGCTTTCCAATAAGGATTTCTCCTTCTTTGGTAGCTTGATTAGGTGACCAAACCTCTCCTTATGTGAGAACTTTCTAGACATTGCCAATAATGTTATCGATAATATTATTCAAATAATATGAATTATTGATTTGATAACGGAAAATCTTGTGTAATGACAATTATTGAAACAACGGTGATTCCAAATATCAACGCAAGAATTATTGAATCAATATAATATTGAATAAAGAATTCATCGTAATAATTATTGAGTAGTGCCTTCTTACGTAAGGATCAATAATTCAACAATACATGCGGTAATACCGTACTTCTTTGTGCAACCACGATATTATCGTATTTTAACCACCGGGTAACCCAACGGTGTTAAGCGGTAATAATTTGTAGATTATTTATAAAACTCGATCTTTATCGTTTTCTTTCATCCATTTGTTTTCCATTATGGGGCCCACAAATGACTGCGCCGTCGCATACGGAGATTCCCGACAAAAGAATATTCCACGACCAAACGAATATTCCCCGACAATAATGAATATTTTATAACAACTTGCTTATTTTGTAAACTTTGCATATTTCACCCATAACCAAAGAATTATATCAAATTAACCCTTATTAATTTAGAATAATGAATAAAGGAAAATTCAATTTTATTTATAATAAGTTGGGGTCTTACAACCTCCCCTCCTTATGAAATTTCGTCCTCGAAATTGACGTACGTTCTACCGTGTATCGAAAAGGTGAGGTACCTCGCTTTCATCTCCGATTCCAACTCCCATGTCATTTCCTCAATTGCATGGTTTCTCCACAAAACCTTAACTTGTGGTATAACCTTCGTGCGTAAGACATGCTCTTCCTCTGTCCAATATCTCAACAGTATCTCCTCGTATGTTAAATCTTTAATATCTCAAATGCGGTTCTAACGCAATAATGTGGTTCGGATCTTTCACATATTTACTGAAGCATAGATATATGAAAACATTATGAACACGAGACATGTTTGGAGGTAACGCGAGTCTATAGGCCACGTTTCCTATTCTTGGTCAAGAATCTCAAATGGACCAACAAACCTTGGATTGGCTTTCCTCTTTTCCAAATCTTGTAACTCCTTTCCGTGGAAGCAACACGTAACAATACATGATCTCCAATATTAAACTCCACGTCCTTTCTATGAAGATCAAGATAACTCTTTTGTCGATCTTGTGAGGTTTGAATACGTTGTCGAATCATTTGGATCTTTTCTCGTAGTCATGCGTATTAATTTCGGGTCCCAACAACGTTGCTTCTCCCACCTCGCCCCAAAGATCTTTGGAGAAGCGACATTTTAAATCCATACAACGCCTCAAATGGAGCCATTTTATACTTTAACGATAACTGTTGTTGTAAGAGAATTCCACCGATGGCAAGTACTTATCCCAACTTCCTTTGAAATCTAGAACACGAGTCTTAATAGATCTTGAGGGTTTGAATAGTCCTCTCGATTGTCGTCGTCTGGTTTGAGGATGGTATCTTTGAATCAATCATAAATCTGCGCCCATAGCTTTCTGCAAGCTAACCCAAAATCTTGAAGTGAATCTCGGGTCACGATCCAAAACTATGGATCTTGGCATGCCATGCAATCGTCTGATCTCATTCACGCATATACGAAAGCAAGACGTTCGAGGAATAAGTCTCGCGTATCGGTAAGAAATGGGCGAGACTTGGTTAATCTATCAACAATAACCCAAATTGCATCTACGCCTTGAGAAATTTTGGGAAGACACAGTAACAAAATCCATAGTAATGTGTTCCCATTTCCATTAGGAATCTCAAGTGGTCAGAATGGACCTTTTGGCACTTGATGCTTTCGCCTTTACACGTTGACAAAGTTAAACATCTTGACATAAACTCCGCAATCTCTCTCTTCATATTGTTCCACCAAAATGTATGTCGAATATCATGATACATTTTGGTACTCCCGGATGGATTGCAAGCGCGGTGTGTTGTGTGCCTCCATCATGATTTTATGCTTGGTCGTAATCGTTAGAACGCAAAGTCTAGAATTGACTCAAGTATTCTTCATTCATCGATTCGCTTCGGAATAGCACCTTCTTGCACTTTCTTCTTCATTTGTATCGTCATTGTGTCCAGTAGCTCGAAAGCAACTTTAACTTTATCAATTAAAGTCGGTTCTACTCGTGATATTCGCCATCATCATGTGGGATCCTGGAGTCTTTAATTCTATCTTCATTCTTTGTAAGTCGATAAAATGGGCCTTTCGTTGACAATATTGCACTCGTGCTTGCGTTATGATACGATCTTTCACTCAACGCCACTACGTTACGCTTTTCGGGAGGATGATATTGAATAGTGTGATCGTAATCTTCAATAGCTCAAAGCCAACGTCGTTCTGCCGCATATTGAGTTCTTTTTGGGTGAAGAAATATTTGAGGCTTTTATGGTCCCAGTATAAATCTCCACTTTCTCTCCATACAAGTAGTGTCTCCATATCTTTAACGCTGAATACATTGCCGCTAACTCTAGATCATGAGTAGGATAATTCCTCTCATATTCTTTGAGTTGTCGTGAGGCATAGGCTATGACTTTCCCATGTTGCATGAGAACACATCCTAACCCCTTGCGGAAGCATCATTTGTAGATAACAAATCCATCCGAACCGGATGGTTTTGTTAGAACAGTCTGCGAAATGAGTCTCTCTTGAGCTCTTGGAAACTCTTCTCACATTCTCCGCTCCATATGAATTTTGTATCTTTAAAGTCATTTGAGTTATCTGAGTAGCGATTCGAGAAAATCCTTCCACGAATCTCCGATAATAACCAGTTAAGCCCAGAAAGTCTGCGTCTTGGCCACTCCAAACTTGGTTGCTCCTAACTTTGTATTGCTTCAATCTTCGTAGGGTCCACAGATATCTCCTTGTTTTGACACCACCGATGTGCCCAAGGAATGCTACTTCCTCAAGCGAACTCGCGATTTCTTGACTTGGCATAAAGCTTGTGTTCACGAAGTCTTTGTAGTACCGAATTTCAAAATGGTGCTCATGATCTTCACGGCTTTTGGAATAGATGAGGATGTCATCAATAAAGACAACAACGAATCGATCCAAATATTCCTTGAATACACGGTTCATCATATCCATGAAAGCAAAGAAGCATTAGTCAATCCAAAAGACATGACCAAGAATTCATAATGCCGTGATCGAGTCCCGAATGCCGTCTTTGGAATATCCTCGGTTTTAATCTTCATTTGATGATATCCGAGCTAAGATCGATCTTTGAAAAGAATCAAGCTCCTCAGAATCTGGTCGAACAGGTCATCAATGCGAGGTGGCGGATACCTATTCTTGATGGTGACATGGTTCAATTTTCGATAGTCAATACAAAGTCGCATACTCCCGTCTTTCTTCTTTACGAATAAAAGCAGAGCACCCCAAGGAGACGTCTTAGGACTAATGAAACCGATGTCTAATAATTCTCGTAGTTGGACTTTTAACTCCTCAAGTTCAATAGAGCCATTCGATATGGGGTTTTAGAAATGGGTTTTTTATGCTGTTCAAGGTCAATAAAGAATTCAACATCACGTTCGGGGTAAACCAGAAGCTCTTCAGAAATACATCGAAATTCTCTAACCACGTAAATATTATTCAAATCGACTTGTCTTTATTCAAATCCATAACATGGGCTAAGAAAGCTTGACATCCGTTTTTCAATAAACGAATAGCTTTGTGGCTTGATATGACAAAATGATCGATTTTAGTGGTTTAGTGGTTTGAATTAGATGACAGGTTGGTTAGGAATATGAAAACTAACCACTTACTTAAAATAATCAATTTTGGCATGATGAGTGGTTAACCAATCAATTCCTAAAATCACATCAAAAGCAAAGTATCTTTAAAGAGATAAGATCAACAGGTAATGTGATAGTGCTAACTTGGATCATGCAAGATTTATAAATCAGATATGTAACGAAGGTTTCACCCAACGGAGTTTCAACAGATAAATCAAAATCTAATTTCTCCGAGTCAAGTTTAAACGTTGAGACAAGTAGAGAGAGATAAAAGAATGGGCAGAATCGGTATTCAAGATGGTATAAACTTTGCAAGAATTCAAGATTAGCTTACCTGCGTGATCACCTCGTTCGGGTTCCTCACGTTTTGGCGATCACGACAAAAGCTCTTCCAGAACCGCCGATTTTGACTTATCCGGACAACCTTGGAATCACCACTCATTGAACTTGGTTTCGCTTATAAGACAATCTCGAAGCGTTGTGGCCTTCCTTTCCACAGTTGTAACATACCTTGGATTGTTGTGGACAGTTTGGGCTTATATATTATTAAATCAATAATTGAGACGACAAAGTTATTCATATTATTAAATTATAATATTTACAATGTCTAGATGTTCTATCGAGGAGAGGTTTGGTCACCTAATTACGCGCCAATAAGGAGAAATCCTTATTGGAAAGCCCCCTCTTTCCTGAAAACGACCTGGTTGTTAAATATTGTGAGTTATGATATTAATGATGAATAAGTTCGTGTTGATTAAAGATGAATTTGATAGTTCCATTGTGTTGGGATTATTGGTGTTAGTTGAAATCGACATCTATTCCGATGATAATTGATGTCTGGGGGTTATATTGATAAATCGGGTAATTTATCAGATAAATGAGCAATAATTGCTACTAATTCACATGCTTATATAACTATTTGTTCACATTTGTGTAATATTGAGTCACATTCACTTACTATTGGGGGAGTTGGTGCAAGATTGATAATACTTGCATGACTAAGTTAAAACGGAGGTATAGATGGAGTACTATATTGTATTTTGTATTTTTACATGATTATAACTATTGATTCACATGATTGAACTATTGATTCACATTATTTACTATTAGGGGAGGTGGTGCAAGTTTGATAATACTTGCAGGACTAAATAAAAATGAAAGAAAAGTTGGAGGTATTGATCGTAATTTTCGAGCCCCAAACGCGTGCAATTATCGAAACTATATTTTTCTATAAATGAAGCTCATTCTTCCTTCATTTCTCACCAATTCACTAAAGCTTTAGAGCCATTATTATAGAGAGAAATTATAGAGAAAGAAGAAAGAAGTCTGCTACCTCACTATTCTACAGTATCAGGTCTTCTTTTGAGGTAAGTGGGTATTATTCTTTGTATTCATGAAGAGAACTTCATTATTCAATTCTTTATTATCTTATTGGAATAACTGTATACGTGGTATACCCTATACTTGGTGAAATTCTTACGTTATTCCATTCTTTATTATTCATTGGAATATCCTCACATCAGACGCGTTTCTGTACGGACCGATTCCGTCTTTATTATTACATTTGAATATCCTCGTCTCATGTGTTTTACGTGGGACCGGGTTCCGTTATTTATTATTACGTTGGAATAATATGTACATGCCAATCACCGTATGCATGGTGATTTCATTGTTATTCCATTCTTTATTATTCTGTTGAATATCACGTCTGCTATGCGTTTACATTTGGGACCTAGTTCCGTTATTTATTATTTTGTTGGAATAAACTCGCCTTTTGCAAGTATCACATGCATGGTGATTTCGTTGTTATTCCATTCTTTATTATTCTCGTTGGAATATCTTCTTGTCGGTCGTATTACGCCTCGACCTAGTTTCGTTATTTATTATTACATTGGAATAACTCGCATCTATGCCAAGCATCGCATGCATGGTGATTTCTTTTGTTATTCCATTCTTTATTATACTAAGTTGGTTAAAGTTTTGATTTCTATACTCTATGAAATTAGTGGAATATCCTTGATATTTTGGCTTCATCTAAAGATCTTTTCATGGAAATATTCTTCAAGCATTCTTAAATTTTACTCTACAAAGAAGTATTATGTTGATAATTTGGACGTTATTAGTTCTGAATAAATTAATTCTTGAACTTGTTTTATTGAATTCTTATATCATTTTCATCATCCTCATGTTTATATTTTTTTGCAAGTCATCGTGGGTCTGTAGTGCGTAGATGGACTTGGCATGATTATGACCAAGGATTATTCGATGTAATCATGAATAGTAATGTTACAAATGATGTGATAAAAGTCATCATCGTTGGCCCGTGAAGTGCATATGATGGATAGTTTTTGGTATGATTATGGCTATGGATTCTCTTCTACAAGAGGTGCAAAGATGAATTATTTTATGGCATGATCACGACCATTGGTGAATACACGAATATCATTGGTCAGTAGTGCATGGATAATTTGTGGTTGTGATCTTAATGAATATCCTTGGTCAGTAGTCTTGAGGATGATGTGGATTATTTATTAAGCTAAGTCCCGTGATAAAAGTGATGAAAAGCCTTTTAAATCATAAAAGATAGTAGATTTTATTCCCTACTTGACTCTTTTAATGGATCATTATTCACTGCAGATTAAACTTGATGTCTATTGTATTTTATCAGTTTAACATTGTTGAAGACTAATGATAATTTATTCTGCATTATCTTAGTCATAATATTTCTTACTAGGCTAGTTGAGCTCACCCTTTTACTTTCATTGTTCTCTTCAAGAAATGAGAACGTAGTAGGGACTAGTCGGGGAACGGAGTGACGGTCCAGATAATAACATTAGTAGTCCTCACTATTCTGTTAAATAGTGTGATAATAAATGTAATGATGAGTGAATTTGAGTTTGTATATTGTCTATGAGGACTCCATTGAGAGTGAATATTGTCTAGAAGGCAATATTCTTGTTTAAACTCTCAGTTTATGTTTTATCGTATTTTACACGACAGTTGTATAATTAAGTTGTATTTGATTTATGTACCATGTATCTGGCGACTCAGAATAGGTGATGAATACCTGTTTTGGGGGTGTCACAACGGATTTATTTATTTTTTGCTTTTTTTTTAAACAACTAAAAAAAATTAATATTTTATGGAACTGAAATTTTTACATAATACAGTGTTTTGGGTGTACAGACTTATTTTATTATATGTATCCAAATCACACATGTATTATGTAAAAATTCCAGTTCTATAAAATATTAAAAAAAAATTAGTTGTTTTAAAAAAAAAAAAGTTCGAATTTTAAAAATCTGAAATCCCTTTACCGGATCTTGTATATATATATATATATATATATATATATATATATATATATATATATATATATATATCATCTCCTTTTTACGTGGAGTGATTCGCATACGAATCACATTTAATGACGAATAAAATTGTCGTTAAATGTCGCTATGTGGTCTCGAACAAGGGTTAACGGCGATTACGAATTATCGCAATCGGTTCAAATCTTATAACGACAAGTTTAGCGGCGATTTTGTCTCATCATTAAAGCGGACCACCAGTATAGTAAATTCTTTGTTTTGTTTATATATATATATATATATATATATATATATATATATATATATATATATATATATATATATATAGAGAGAGAGAGAGAGAGAGATTCCATGGCAATAGGTTGCCATAATAATTTATTCTAACAACCCTTTTTATAAAATGGCTACAAGTTATAAATTGTTAAAAATTAATAAAAAATAAAAAAACACCATAAGTATTCTCAATTTCAAAATTTGAAAGTTTTTTTTTTACACACTTCATTTTACTTTTAAGTGTTTATATATGCATGCATGCATGTATGGTAATTATTATAGTAATATTAATAATAATTTTAATATCATAAATCTATTGTAATGTTTTACAATATTTATATTAATACAATATTACTATATTAATATTTATATTAATACAATATTACTATAATATTATTCTATTACTATAATAATATTTATTATTCATATTAATATTAATACAATATTATTATAGTAATATTAATAATACAATATTATTAATATTAATAATAATAACCTGGTTTTAATATATATATATATATATAATATTATTATTAATATTAATATTAATACAATATTATATATTATTATAGTAATATTAATACTACAATATAGTAATATTGTATTAATATTAATATTAATATTAATATTATATATATATATATATTAAAACTGATTATTATTATTATTATTAAATATTATTATAGTAATAGAAAATATTATAGTAATATTGTATTAATATAAATATTAATATAGTAATATTGTATTAATATAAATATTATAAAACATTGCAATAGGTTTATGATATTAAAATTATTATTAATATTACTATAATAATTACTATACATGCATGCATGCATATATAAACACTTAAAAGTAAATGAAGTGTGTAAAAAGAAAATTTATTGAGCTTTTTGTATTTAATCGGGGTGTTTTTTTTATTTTTTTATTAATTTTTAACAAATGAGAATTTGTATATTTTTAAAAGTATTGTTGTAATAAATAATACATAAACCGATCGCTACTTTTATTTAAATTCATATATATATATATATATATATATATATATATATTCTAGTAGGGTAAAATAGATGACACCCCTTTTAATGAAAGAAAACAATAATTCATGTCGCAACCTCCATCATCCATTGCAAGGGCCCTTTTTGACCCAATCGCGTTGGGTTTTGCTGACAACTTCATTAGTACTTAGCTAGTTAGCTTTATCGACTTACCTAATTTTTTTGCTTGCAATTAATTATTGAATAAATGGGTCACAGAATAGTGTATATATATATAAGAATAAAATTAAAGTTAAAATAACATGGTGGGACATTCAAACTATAAAGAAGGACCATAATAATATTATAGCTGCGTGATTATATATGTTGGGATCGAGCTAGTTTTACTCACTGCAGTAATTAAAAAATTACTCATCTAGTTGGTTAGTTAGGGGGTGGAGAGTAAAATTAAGTCATCTTTATATAGTTTAATGTTATAACTTTTCAAGATATATAAAGAATTCTTTTAATGAACTACTAGAAAGAAATGCACCACAATTCGTGTTTGTTGACTCATTAAATGCTCATAAAGAAAAAGTGTGATAAATTTACTTATTAGATGGAATATTTCTAAATGATAAATATTTTTTTATATTAATTGAAGGCATTCTACAAATTAAGATTTAGCGAATTTTCTTCTTTCAACTTGATTTGAACCTTCTTTTAAGTAAAAACTCATCAGTTGACTATATTTATTATTATATGTATGTATGTATATTACAAAAATGTATATTTTATTTAATTTATCTTGAGCTAAACTTAATATTATCATGCATTAATCTTGTAACTATTATGCCTATAATTATCAAATGAATTATTTTTTCCATTATATTAATTATCAATAAACATAACTACTCACTACACCTAATTTTAAAGGTAATTAAATACTAAAAATTAATGCCAGATCACGTCTATTATGTTCCATTACGTTATGGAAAAACTAACCGCAATGAAAATGGATTTTACGTATCGGGGTTGGTTGCCCTGCACTGCAGTAGGGTAACAGTTAATACACGGAGACAATAACCTCCCCTCCCTAGCGAAACAATTTGAGAGGGAAAGGCGGGGTCCACAATTTGACCCGTAGTAGAAGCTATTACAGAAAAGCCATTTTCGAACTTCTTTTTTAATTTTCATTCATCTCCTTCTTCATCATCATCATCATCTTCATCTTCTTCTTCTTCTTCTTCTTCATAATCAACAAAAAGCAAAACAAAAATCCCTCTCTTTTGTTAATACCGATCATCTCCATGATCTTGTAGATTATCTCTCCTACGTATGTCAATTAATATATCCCGGCCCCTGAGAAGTGAACTTCGTCAACTTTTTTCCGCAACCCCACCATTGCATATACCTTGTTGCACAGTTGATTGCACCACCCACCTCCCCCTTTTGACCTACTGCTACTCCTCTTTTTCCACCTCAATTCTAGGGTTCCTTCTCTATCTTAAAATGATCCTTAGGTCTATTGTCTCGATCCTTGTGTTAACTATTCGTTCCCTGTTCAGTCATGCCTAACTCGCTCGCTCGCTCGCTCGCTCTTTTTTTCGAATTTCAAATTAATCTAATCAATTTCCGTAATTCCCTTTCTCTCTCTCTTTTAGCTACTACATATGCTGGTTTTTGTAGGGTTTTTCTTCTGATAGGAACCTAAAGTATTATTTGAATCGATCATAGATTAACTTAAAAAAATCATCTTGTCTTTTCGAGTTGGATTGAAATTCTCCTTTCTTTGTCGAGAAAGAGAAAAACCCAAGCCTTTTAAAGTTTTAATTATGGCTTATCAGCCAGGACCCAGTTCAGGATCGAGTTCGAGCTCAGTGTTTCAATACTTGAATTCCCCTTTTGGGGATACGACTTTCACGAAGTTGTTTGTGGGAGGGCTGGCTTGGGAAACTCAGAGTGAGACCATGCGACGTTATTTCGAGAAGTTTGGCGAAATCCTTGAGGCTGTTGTCATCACTGATAAGAACACTGGCCGATCCAAAGGATATGGTTTTGTGAGTGTTTTTAATTTATTTAACTCCTATCGCTATCCATCTCATGGAAAGTAAATGAATTAAATGATAAAAAAGAAGAAGTCCTGGGTTTTGATTAATCCCGATTAAACAATTTTAATCTTAAAACGATAATGTTTGTAAGCAGCAGGGATTATTATAAAGAAAAAAATTATGGCTGTGGCTAAATGTTGAGTGACTTGGTTTGCATTTGTTTTTGTATGGAGGGTTTAGGTGACTTTCCGGGACCCTGAATCCGCTAAGAGAGCTTGTGTTGATCCAACTCCAGTTATTGATGGCAGAAGAGCAAACTGTAATTTGGCTTCACTTGGACGTCCTCGGCCTGCTCTATCTTTTGGTAATATCTTAACTCAATTGATTACAAATTTTCATGTATATTATGTATCTGCAATCCCTATCTTTCAGTACTTTCAGAGTTTTTTGCTAACTAAATCATCACAAAGGAGTTTAATTGTCTGCTCACTTTTATCTGACTTCATTCCTTCTATTTGATGATTGTCTATTATGTTTGTCAATTAAGTGGTATGATTCCTACATAGTGTGTTTTCATTCTGATTGAGATTACTATAAGATTTGTGTTGTATAAGAGTGTCAAATGTTCATTGCACCCTAAGCTGGAAGTATTAGTGCTGGACTGAATTTATAGGACTTCATTATAAAACTTGAAAAGTTAAATCCATATTGAATTTTGAAACTACTGTAACACATGCAACTCAAACAGAAACCCGTACCCAACTTTTAATTTATAATTATAATATGGAGTAATGCTACGGTGACAAAAGATGGTTACAAAAAAGTGGATACTGTGTCGGATTATAATTAGTGGATGTTCCTCCATACATGGATGGCATTTTGTTTCTTTTTTTTGTATCCAATCTTTTGTCACCAAAATATTATTGTTATAATATGTGTTAACTATTTAGATGAGTGTAGAGTGACAATATGGATATTGAAAATTTTAAAACATCATAGTGTGAGCCTCTTTTAGTAGTGGCACTAGATGCACAATACTTCTTGCAGAATAAGAATTTTATACGCATATAGTTAAAGAAAGATTTTAAATGTTTATAATGCCCATGTGAACAGAAGAAAGATGTTTGTAGCTTGCTGACTTTTGCTCCTGAGGTATATAACTTTTAATGAACATTAGAGCTACCTTGCTTACACCCATATTGCTGAATTTTAAGCTAGAAGACAGTATGAATACTTGTTTGCTGTCTATTATGGCATAAAAGCTTCCATTGCAATCCAACTGCGGAGGTGCCTAATTTTTTAAAGTTGGTGGAGTGTTTTATATAGCTGTGTCAAAGAAATTAAAACTCTTCTAACCTATAAATGAACACATATGTCAGTCTGTATTTGCAAAAGTTTAGCTTCCTGGTACTGCTTTTTTTGATTGTAGGACGTTTTAGATCAGCATTACCTTACCCTGGAGGTCTGCCAGCTGCTCATGGGGCTTACATTGGAGGTTTTGGCTACCAACAACCAGTTTCTTATGGCTATCAGCAGGGTCTTACATATCCACAGTACGGGTGAGTTCTGCTTTAATAGAAAATAGTTTATATGATAGTATGATATGTTTAAGCATGGAGTCAGATTAGACGAGTATCACGTCTACTGTGTACCTTTTTAGTTTGAAAGTTTTTAATAGGTTATATTGCTGTCTTGGCTAGTTGAGAAGTGTCTTGCTGTAAGATGTTATCAAGACTTGACTTCAAGTGCTACTGAAGCTAGATGTGTTGCCTGCTGCTGATACACATCATAAATGTTTTATTTAGATGGTGTGCACAAGCATTTCCTTGCCCTCATTGTACTGTTGCCTGGGTGAATGCACTTGGAAGTGAATATAAAGTTTAACATTAAGTGCAGTTTGTTCTTTGAACTTCTTTACTGTCACTTTTTTTTCTTCTTAATAAGCTTTATTTAGCACCTTTATATGAGCTATAAGTGTGTTTTTTGTTTTCAGCTGTTGAACATTTGAACTTCTTTGTAGGCATCTTCTCACTTTCATTTTATTATTTTAGTTTCTTTTGTTTTCAGCTTTTCTCATTCTCCGATTGTGTTTTTTTACGTGTATATGCATGTACATCTGCTGACATGGACTATTATGCATTTGATAACACTTCTAAGATATGAGATATTATAGTTTTAGCCCTATTGGCTTTCACTTCACAAACATTTTTTTGGTTGGTTACCAACAACATTTATGTTATTGAATGTACCCCCTTCAGTAGATCTACCATCATTATCTTGATGGAGCGGTGATCTCTTGAGCTCACTTTCCCACCTTTTTTTGGGGATTTGGCAAAAATACCTGATAGTTTATAAATCTTGAGTGTACCAATCACCAATTAAGAGTGAATGTTTGGTAACTTAGAGATGTTAGTTATTCCGAAAAATAAGGTAGCTTGTGGATATCTGACTATGTGAGGACATATAGTACGACTGGTAGTTCCAGGAATGGGCAGAGTGGCAATTGAAGAAGTTATTTGTCCTAGGACATATAGTACGTTCCAGGAATGGGCAGAGTGGCAATTGAAGAGGATATTTTCCCAGTGAAATCTTCAGCTTTAAATAAACAGAAGTAGTGGTCAGTGATTTGGTTTTAAGATGGAAAAAATTTTCAATGTCACACGAATCCTTGCATTTTTCATTGTTGCACAGGATCAAATTAATTGAGGACAGAACAAACTGAAGCCCCATATCTTAGTATTCATGCTTTACATAATATGGTTTATTCTTGATTATGAGAACCATAGTACATTGTTTAGTAGGGAAACCTGACTGATGTGATAATTGTTCATGCATGCAGGTATGCAACATATGGTTCAGAGCACGTTTATCCACAGGTCAGTAGTACTCCATATCATAACTTCAAGACCTGTAATATATATATATATATATATATATATATATATAATTTCTCTCTCTTGACTAAAATGTTGTATTCATGGAATGCTAACTTGTTTCCAATGCATCTCGTTCGCTTGATGGTAGGGTGTTTACAACCCTTATGTTGGTCAGCAGTACCTTCAAATATATGGAGTACCTGGAACGGTTAATACAGCTATGTATCCTTACAACATTGGTCAGAATATTCCCAGTGGTCATGGTTATACAACGTTGCAGGGTTATGCAATGCCTGGTCATCAGATTGTGCAGTTTGGTGGGTCCAGTGTCAATGCAATCACAACTTCATCTTTTGCAACAATTCAAGCTCCATATGCTACAGGCAAAGTTTTCTTTCTTGAACATTAACTTTCCTTCCATTTAAAATTTAGAATCCACAAATCACATTTGACCTCATAAAAGCCATTTTTAATTTGAAATATAGGTAGTTATCAAAAAAGAATGTCAATAAGGAATGTCTAATGGGGGTAGTCTTTTTGGCATTATCAGGTGTGGTGTCACCAGTTCCAGGACAACCACAATTTATTCTTCCTGGTCACTCTCCTCAATTCATACAAGGTAGCGGTTCTGACCAAAATGCTGGGTGAGGGTTTGACAAGGTGAGAGTTTTTCTGGTTTGAAGCTCTTTGTTGTATAATTTTGTATGATTTTCTGGATGGAGAATTTTGATTTTAATGCTATATGCAGGTTCCCTTAGATTTGCAGCAGGACTAAGAACAGCAGTACTGCTACTTGAGTGGCGGACTTCGGATCTAGCCTTGCAAATTATTCATCTTGCATTCTAGAGGTAGGTCTCTATTTTCAGAGTGGTTATAAATTGATTCAAATTCAACATCAAGACGGGTGAACAGCAAAAAAAGAATGAAAGAAAGAGCAAAAAAAGAATGAAAGAAAGAAGACAAATAACTGCTCAATGTAGCGAACAGGTTTCACTTATATGAAAAAGTGGGAATCCTAGTAGACATTTTAACATACTAACAAGTATTATTGGTGCAATCTAGTTGTGTTGTTTAATCTATAATCTATATGTCAATACCCCCTTGTTGAAAAATGAGAATCCCATTTGAATTTCACTTTTTTATTACATACATAATCTATTTCAGTTTTAAATTTAAGACTAAAATTGGTTGTATTAGGAAAAAAAAAAAGTAATAGTTGCTTAGTTGCGGCATATTATGATCTTAAACATGCAGTATACTTTGATTTTAGTTTATTAAAGCTCTTCTCTTGGTCTATTTCATGTTAAGGGCTTTTTAATAAACATTTCATGTTAAGGGTTTTAAGATGCTACTGTATAATTCTGCTTATGTTTCTGTATCTGTATCAAGGGTATTTAGCATTTATGCTTGTGCTTCCAGATTAGTACAGTAATTACTAATATGCGGTGTCCTTGTGTTAGATCACTGTTAACCACTATCCTTGGGTCAAGTTTTGCGTCACTATAATGACACCCTTGTAGATTATCATAATAACACCCACCACCCCTCTAATTTTTCAAGTAACAGTCAGTATTCCTCTAGTCTACGATATGTTACATTCACTACCCCTAGTGTGGTTGACCAACTAAAATTCAAAAATATTTTTAATATAATATCTAATACACCCTTCAAGTTATAATGTTTAAGTTATCCACTAAATATAAATTTGTATACTATAATTTTTACTTAACTTGATCTAATTAATTAAATTATGAACTTGCGCAATAAATAACATAAATGTCAAAATATAATAAATATTCATTTTATCAAGAAAATAAAGTCATACAATTTTTGCTAATTAAATTTCTCAAATATTAAAGTTTTAAGTGATATATATTCAAATATATTTTTTTGTAATTAAAAAGTAAATTTTAATACTCATAAATGTACAAATTAATGCAATAAAATTATAATTTTTTTTTTCAAATATTAAAATTTACGTAAAACAAAATTATTATTATTAAGAACTAATCTTATTATTCATATAAAAAGTATTAAAAATTATATTAATTATATTTCTCATATATTAAACTAAACATAAGTTACACTTAAACATAATTATTTATTGTAAAAATGACAAATGTTGTTCCTCAAAAAAAAATATATTAAAAGAAAAATCTTTTTACAACATAGAGAGTAATAAATATTATTATATTTTCTTTTATTCAACATATTACTCAAAAACAATGTCAACTATATATTAAAAAATATAATCAAAATCATAAACATCCCAAATTTTGACATATACTCAAAAAAATTTAACATATAAAAATCATAATATGAAACTACGAATTCAAATAATAATTTTTGTTCTTAAACACCAAAAACTAATCTATCAACATATTCGATCACTCTAATTAGAATAGCTCCATTAATAATTTAATTTAATTTTTTTAATATTTGTATCACTTTATCCAAAAATATGTGTTAATTAAATTAAATTAGTTTTTTTATAAGTTATCAACAATTTAAATGAGATAGTCTTAATTACAAATAAAACTATAATTAAAATGTATTGTATTAAAAAAAAGGATAATCAAATGTGTATATTATTTAGGAATTAAAATTTAATAACATACAATTTTGTCTATTTAGTCAACCCTAAAAATTTGCAGGAGTATTAACTGTTACTTAAAAAACTAGAGGGGAGGTGAGTGTTATTATTGTTAGGCTTAAATATATTTCACTACCCTAAACTATCTGACATATCCACTTTGGTGATTCACTTTTAAATTTTTTCAATTAGATGATTGAACTATTAATTTTTTTCAATTTGATCCAATTGAGACTGTCACGTCAGAAATTGCTGACGTGGTTATTTGGGTGGGACATCAAGCAGCTGATGTGTCAAAAAAAATATTTTTTTTATTTTGGGATTAAACATAAGTGATATACTGTAGGGTAAAATAGTCACAAAACTTTCATTAATGTGTTCTTCTATGTTGCTAGACTCCCTTCTTTCTCAAGCTCTCGTTTCTTCCCGAAATCGTTAGGGTTCATAGTTCTATTTCCTTCCCAAATTAAATTTCGATTTAAATGGCTAAGATTGAATTCAGATGCTTCGTTCGTGGGCTCGCATGGGTTACCACTGATCAATCACTAGAGGAGGCTTTCTATAATAATGATACAACTCTTCCATTCCCCAAGCAACATTTAAAGGCAGTCTTCCAGCTTCTTTTTCTCTTTGAATGCCAGAAATCTGAAGAAACAACAAACACACAAATCAAATCAGAAAATCCTGCAGATTTGATTTCCAAACACAGAAGTCTGAATCTCATCTTATTAAGACATGTCCAAGTGTCCAACGTCCACCAAGGAAGTTGTAATTGATTATAAAAGTTGTAATTAATTTCCAAACATCATAAAAGTGTAGTCTTTCCATCCTAAATATACGGCGATATCGTCGATGTCCGTTTGTCAGCAGAAATCGGACTCGATCCGATCTGATTGATGCTAGATCCGACTTTTCTCCCGATTACATTTTTTTACTACTATCATTATTATATCTGGTCTGACTCGTTTGTTTGATTTATATCTAGTCTGATTTGAATGAAATTTGTTGTTTGGCTTAAATATTTTTGCACACATCGCCTCGCTGGTGGTGGTGGTGGTGTATGACGACGACGGATGATTCGCACCTGCAATGGAGGCGACGGTGGACGCCGTGGAAGGCGGAGGAGGCGAATATGGAGGCGGTGGCGGTGGTCGAAGGGAAGGCGGAGGAGGCGGACACGGAGGTGGTGGTGGTGGTCGAAGGGAAGGCGGAGGAAGCGGTTATGGTGGTGGCGATGGTGGATCACACCATTTCTGATTGTTTTATGGCTTTTGATGTTTTTTAATTAGTATGATATTATTAATGAAAGTTTTGTTATTATTTTACCCTTCAGTATATCTCTAATGTTTAATCCTAAAATAAAAAAATATTTTTTTTACACACATAAATTGTTTGATGCCCCACCCAAATAGCCACGTCAGTAATTTCTGACGTGGCAGCCTCAATTGGATAGAATTGGAAAAAAATATTAGTTCAATCATCTAATTGAAAAATTTTAAAAGTGAATCACCAAAGTGGAATATGTCAGATAGTTTAGGGTAGCAAAACATATTTAAGCCTTATAGTTATCTAGATGAGGTATCACTGTATTTTACTCAAGGAAAAATATGTGGTAATGTATATTTAAACATATAAAACAAACAATTTATTAGACAATTAAACATATTAGCTTGACTATGTATTAAAGTAGTCAAGTAAATATTATTATAGACTAAAATTAATTTTAAAGATAAATAGTAGCTAAAATACTCTAATTGATTTGTTAGATATTATTTTAGTAATCTTTATTGAGTAACAAGAGAAAACAAATATACAGATCCGCCTTTAAAATACTAAGCAAAGAGAATAATTCAAATTAATCAGTAGAGATTTATGTTTCTACTTGTGGAAAGTGGTGTGAGAAAATAAATCAACATTCTGTGAAAGAAGATATGAAACTCTAAAAGCGATTAAATGCTCATCAAGCAATATATAATATGTTAACGATAAAAAACCTATTCATTCGAAATAGAAGGCTCAAAAATTTTGCTTTTACTCTTTTAGATCTTCATAAAAACTTTACAAAGTTGGTTGATAACTTTAAAAAGTATCGTACATTGTATCATATCGTATCTGAATCGTATGATACAGTGTCATTTTCGATTCACCTTGTAATACGTATTGAATTGTCTCTGTATCGCATCGTATCGCGTAAAGATTATGATGATTATGATTTTGAGTCTCAGATTTTTCAATATTTGTGTCGTCTTAAATTGCTATTAGATCTTGTTGTAGCCACAAAAATTAACTTTTTAGAAATTATGTGAAACTTTTATAGTTAAATGATGCATTCTTACCTGAGAGCAGATTCTCTGTTCCCATTTTACATGTCTCTCTTGTTTTCCCCACTTCAATTTTTGACACATGGCCTCTTACTTAACACCAATCAACTCTAAAATTATATAAGAGGTCAGGTGTTAAAAATTTAAGTAGGGGACATGTAAAATGGGGACAAAGAATCTGCTCTCTTGCTTGATCCTGAGGAACTTTAGGTGGTGCTCCTACTTTTTTCAGCCTAAGTTTCACCTCTTTAAGGAGCTTGAATTTCTTCAGTTAAAAATTCCGGTATTAACAACTCAAAGAGCAGCAATCTTGAGATTTTGTTGTTCTCTTGAGCTCTACGGACAGTGTCCACAGTCCTGCTATACTCCCTACCCAAAACTCTATAGTGTTTGTGGGTGTATATATATTTATAATTATATATCTACCGAGCCCATGGACATGCGGGATGTACAGAAGTGGTGGAAAAAGAAAACTTTAAAGCAACAAGAACCAAGCACTGACCTACATATATTCCAACGAATCTTCGAACCAAAATTCAAATTTGTATCAGCCCCTAGTGAGTTTTTAACCCTTAAAAGTTTTTGTCCTTTCATTCAACTCAAGCAGTTCAGGAAATCCTGCTCTCCTTCCTGAAAATTCTCTGACGTCTGACCAAATGTTATCAGAGTGAACAGTGAAGTAAATTTCTACTCTTTTTATCCCCCACGGCATCATGACTGTAAAATCCTAAAGCTGCCTTTTTCAATATCATCATGCTTTCCATCTTTAGATGCTGAATATTTTCCCCTGGTTAATGATGCCATCAGCTATACACCTATCATTACAAAATTTCACAGAATTGTGACAGTTTCAAAAGTATCCGTAGAGTTTTATCTTTTATTCCAAATGGAATGTTTCAGAGGGTATCATTTCTCAAGGCCACAATCTATTAACAGTTTAAGATATGCATATGCCTCAAATGTACTACTGAAGAATGAAAACCACGAATCGCTTCTTAAACAATTAAAAATGAATTTTATGAATCAGCTGTTGTCAACTTCTTGTTGGGATGAATAAATAGGAGTATCTGGTTTTGTAATTGGATGGGTTTGCATTTGTGGCTTCTTGGTTTATTTTTCTTGATCCTCGTTAAGTTCTTGAGGTCCATATACACACGGCATTTGAAATCTAGTTTTCATGTTCATCAAGCTCTAATGTTTCTTCTCCTTTAATTAATGATTGCTAATGTTTATATTATGCAGGTCATACATTTTCATGCTCACCATAGATATCATGTCTGAGTCGCTCCTAACAGTGGAGAAAGGAAACATGGAGGATGCAAACTGCTCTTCTTTCCTTCAAATTGTGAATCTAAACCCTCGCATTCTGCTAGTCTTATGGATGACTGGTAGATCGTCATGGATTGATGGTCGGGGGGATGCTGGGATGGGTTTCTGGCTCCCTTGTAAAAAATAAAATTGTTTATAAGAATATGTTAGAATCAAAATATGATTCTTTTATAATCTTCCCCAACATATTGGGCGTGTAGATACGTTTTGGGTTTGTGCTTTGGTGAGTCCTACATTGTATTTAAATTTTGGAGTGTTGTGCATATCCGAAATAGTTGGAACTTGGAAGTTTACTAGAAATTCATTCTGTAGTTTGGATTACTTTGAGAGCCTGATCGAGGCATAAACAAATTGTCGATACAGAAAAATGGGATTTTTCTGTCTGTGTATTACTTGAATTAATTTCTACAAGGAAGTAAATCTACATCTATAGCTTCCTTCTATTTTCTAGTTTTCGATGAAACTGTAAAGTTTTTTGATGTCTATTTTGCTTGGCAAACCTCTTTGGTACTATCCTTGATGGTTGAGGTAAAGATCCTTCCTCTTGAGCAAAGAGCTATACTTTATGTTCCCTCGGGCTTACCATTTCTTAACGACTTTCATTTTAAAATTAATTCGTAAAATTTAAAATTTATATGAAATTATTTAATTTTAATACAAATAAATATAATAATTATAAATTAATTATAAATTACTATTAATTATTATTTTTGTTGTATTCAAAATTTAAATGAAATTATATTAATTTTAAATTTTAAAATTTTGTGAATTGACTAATGTATTTTTAATTTTAAAATTGTAGTAGTAACATAATATTTTTTTTATTTCTGAGATTTGACCAAGTCAACGTGACTTTGGAGCCCTTAAAAATATTTTAAAATGAGATATATCTTGAGTTAACAAAATAGATAACTTTTGTCCACCTTTGATTATTAAGAAAATGGTTGTCATGTGTCAACCGGTTGCTACGGATACTATTCTAACAACCGTAATTTACACCGTTGATCTCAATATTAGATAACATAAATTAAAGATAATTTCTCATCTGGCGCTATAAATTGTAGTGGCATAACAATTACTGTGAGACCCCAAATTTTATGAATAAGGATTTAAATCTCTCGAAATATTTTTTTCAAAATTATGGTGTGGATTTGATATAATGTTATAATTGTGGGTAATATTTATAAATTTTACAAAGTATGCAAGTTGTTATATAATATTCGATTGGTCGGAAAATATTCGTTTTAACAGGGAATATTCGTACAACGGCACTATCATTGATGGACCCCACAACGGAATTATTGTCGAATTGAAAAAACGACAAAAATATTTTTATAAAAATAATGACGGAAGTTTTACCGTTAAAACTGTTGAACTACTCAAGAGTAAAGTACGAAGAATACGCGTGGTTGCGTAGTAGCATTACCGGTATTGATTATTGATGCTTACGTGAGAAGTCACTCGCTTTTGTTTAATTATTGCTACGATGAATTGCACGCATAAGTATCTCACGTTATTTGATTCAATTATTGTCGATATTTTATATATTATTAATTCAATAATTGAGATAACAAAGTTGTTAATATTATTATTTGCAATATTAACGATGTCTGTAAGTTACATCGAGGAGAGGTTTGGTCACCTAATTGCGCGCCAATAGGGAGAAATTCTTATTGGAAAGCCCCCTCTTTCCGGGGAACGACCTGATCGATTAATATTGTGAATTATAATAATGATGATAAATGTTATTAAATATATTGAGGTGTCTTTTTATGAAGTCACGGAAGTTTATATATATATATATATATATATATTTTGTTTTATTAGTATTATTAATGTAATAAAATGTAAAAACTTTTATATAAAATAAAGATACTTTTATAAAGTTATTTATTTTATTAGACTATAAATAGAATATATTATATTCTATTATGCATAGTATTTTGCATAGTAAAATCTTTTTATATAAAATAGAATACTTTTATAAAGTTATTTGTTTTATTAGATAATAATTAGAATATATTATATTTTATTATGCATAGTATTTGTATAAAGGCTTACATAATAGTGTTCAGATAGTAAAATCTTTTTATATAAAATGTAATACTTTTATAAAGTTATTTGTTTTATTGTACAATAATTAGAATATATTATATTTTATTATGCATAGTATTTGCATAGTGTTTTACATAGTAAATTTTTTTTATATATAAAAATGTAATACTTTTATAAAGTTATTTGTTTTATTAGACTATTAATAGAATATATTATATTTTATTTAAAAGATTTTGTTTTATTAGAATATTTTATTAATCTTTGCGATAGTAAATCAATATGGACCGTCTGTTTAAAAGTAAATCAATCTGGACCGTTCATGAATTAGTTACTATTCAGTCCATTTTCCTATAAATAGAAGCTCATTCCTTCATTATTTCTTACGAATTCACTGAAACTCTAAAGAGAGAAACTATAAAGAGAAAGAAGAAAAGTATTATGCTACTTCACTACTCTTATATCTAGTTTCTTCTAAGGTAAGGGGTATTATTTCTTTCGTAATCATGAAGATAACTTCTGTTATTTCATTCTTTATTATTTTGTTGCAATAACCTGTATACGCGGGCTACCCTATACTTGGTGAAATTTTTCTGTTATTCTATTCTTTATCATTATGTTGAATAACTCCGCTCATGCAAGTACCGCATACATGGTGAAATTCTTCGTTATTCCATTCTTTATTATTCTTTGGAACATCGTATGCAATGCGTTACGCATGACCGTTCCGTTATTTATTATTCGTTGGAATATCCTTTCGATCGCGTATTACGTCGAATTCGCTTCGATTAATTATTATTTCGTTGGAATAACCCGTCTGCATTTCCTATCGCATTTATGATGATTTCATTGTTATTCCATTCTTTATTATTCTCGTTGGAATATCACCTCGCTTTGCAAGTAATTTTACTTCGACACGGTTCCGTTATTTATTATTACATTGGAATAACTTTCGTCTGCATGGTCTATCACATGCCTCGGTGATTTCTTTTGTTATTCCATTCTTTATTATACTCGGTTGGTTAAAGTTTTGACTTCCATACTCCATGAAATTAGTGGAATATCCTTGATATTTGCGCTCCATCCAATATCTTTTCATGGAAATATTCTTCTGAGCATTCTTGATTTTTATTCTACAAAGAAGTATCATGTTGATAATTTAGACGTTATTAATTCCGGGATAAATTAATTCTTGAACTTGTTAAATTGAATTCTTATATCATTATCATCATCCTCATGTTATTTTATGTTGAAAGTCATCTGTGGCCTGTAGTGCATAGATGGACTTAGTATGATTATGACTAGGGATTAATCAATATAATCATGACCGTAACGTTACAAATAATGTGGTAAAAGTCCTCATTGGCCCATAGTGAATTGACGGACAGTTGTTGGTATGATCATGACCATTGATGAATACACGAATATCCTTGGCCCGTAGTGCATGGATAATTTGTGATTGTGATACTAATGAATATCATTGGCCGAAGTGCAAGGATGATGTGGATTATTTATTAAGCTGAGTCCCAACGATAAAAGTGATGAAAAACCTTTTAAATCATAAAAGATAGTAGATTTTATTTTCTACTTGACTCTTTTAATGGATTATTTATTCGCTGTAGTTAAACTTGATGTCTATTGTATTTTATCAGTTTAACATTGTTGAAGTCTAATGATAATTTATTCTGCATTATCTTAGTCATAATATTTTTTACTGGGCTAGTTGAGCTCACCCTTTCTTTCATTGTTCTCTTCAGGAATTGAGAACGTAGCCGGGACTAGGTGAGGAACGGAGTGACGGTCCAGATGATAGTATTAGTAGTCCTCACTATTCTATTAAATAGTGTGACAATAAATGTAATGAGGACTCCTTTGAGTGTGGATATTGTCTAGATGACAATATTCTTATTAAAACTTTCAATTTATGTTTTGTCGTATTTTATACGACTGTTGTATAATTAGTTTGTATTTGTATTAGACTACCTTGTGTCGACGACCCAAGATGGATCTTTGATACCTATTTTAGAGGCGCCACAATTACTTATAAAGATAAATTAAATAACAAGATTGCCTCTATTAAATTAATTCCTGTCATCATTATGACATTAAATGACCCTTCCCCTTTACTTACCTTTTGCTTCTAAATAATCAGATTGTTAGAAAGTTATACATTGTTTCGTAACTCCCAAGTATTAATTGATATATAGTGTTTCATTTTATAAAATTTAATGATATATTATTGTTTTATATTTATCCTAAATATATTATTTATCTAATTTAGCATGAATGATATGATAATAAAATTAGGAAGGTAATTGTATGACATTATTTTATTTTTTACTTAAGTTTAAATAAAATGAATTTTTTAGAACAAAATAATTTGATAAAAATAATTAATTATTATTTGAATTATTATTAATATTAATTAAAATAATATTAAACTTAATTCAAATAATATTAATTAATAATATTACTTTAATATTAATCAATGTTATTATTCCTTTATTCATGTTATTAATTAATATTAAGTAATAACATAAATAAAAGAATGTTATTAATATTAATTAAAAACAAGAATAAATGAATAATAACATTGATTAATATTAATTCCTTTATTAATACAATAGAGGCTCTTGAATTATTTTGAATTTTAATAGTAGAGAGAACCAGCTCTTGAATTATTTCCTATCAAATTATTTTGTTCTAAAAAAATCATTTTTTTTAAAACTTAAGTAAAAAATAAAATAATGTCATACAATTACCTTCCTAATTTTATTATCATAATATTCATGCTAAATTAGATAAATAATATATTTAGGATAAATATAAAATAATAGTATATCATTAAATTTTATAAAATGAAACAATATATATATCAATTAATACTTGGGAGTTAGCAAACAATATAACTTTTTAACAATCTGATTTTTTAGAAGCAAAAGGCAAGGGAGGCAAAAGGGGCTACCGCTACATGCTGTAGCGGCAGGGAATTAATTTAAGGGGGTTTGAGGGACAATTTTATCATTTTGACTGCTGTTATAAGTAACTATTCTGTCGCTACAGCCTATAGTAGCACGTGAGAAATTACTTTTAATTTATACCATCTAATATTGAAATCAACGGTGTAAATTATGATTGTTGGAATGGTACCTGTAACAATCGATTGTCACGAATGGAAACCATTAATAAAATATAAAATGTTACTTACATTTGAAACTGCATCACACTCAAAAAAGTTGTCACCATGCAGGGTACGTTCTAACTCCTTGAGATTTCGTTTGAAATTTGAAAATTCCGGGAAAAAAAAACAAACAAATAATTACTATAAAAAAATAAAAAATCTATCTACCTATCCTTTTAAAAAATAGCTTAAATATAAATCATTACATTAAATTATTGACATTTTTCTATTTTGGTGATTGACTTTTTAATTTTTTCAATTAGATCATTAAGCTATTAATTTTTTCCACTTATATCCAATTAAAATGGCGCATCAGAAACTGATTATATGGCCCTCCATACATGGCAAATAAAATGCTTATGTATAAAAAAAATCTACATGACATTTCAATGTTATCAAAAAAATAAAATAAAATAAAAATTGAAATAATAAATTATCATTTTAGTACTGCCTAAGGGTTAAAAAAGTAATATGATAAAAATAAATTAAAGAAAAAAGCAAATTCCTTCTAGTTTCAACCAAAATCATCTGGAAAAATAAATAAATTTCTTAGACATGAAGAGATGAACCCTAAAAACTTATCAATCAACCTCTAGCAAATTCATGTCGAACCTCAAATTTCCACGAACTCCACCACCATCGTCTGTCGCCTTCATAATAGTTATGAGTTATCACTGTAGCTATTTTGGTTGAAGAAATTAAAAAACCAAAAATTACAAGAAAAAAATGAGTCGCGTCCTAAGATTATTGCACTTTTTGAAGTTTTTTGTGAGTAATTTTAGGTTTATTTCACTCAAAAATTGTTAAGAAACAATGCCCATTAGTTTTCAAACCTAAATTGATAAATTTGGGTGTGTTTAAATGAGTTTTTCTAGGGTTTTGGCTAATTTTTGAAAATTTATGACTACTGAGGTTGATTTGAATATGAATGGATGTTGATTCCATTCCTTTAATGATTGAAAATTGTTAGAGTACAAAATCCAATAATTTTCGAATTCAACCAATATGATTTAGGGGAGTTAAAGTTAACTTTTTTTCATGTTTTTCTCACCATCTATATAGAGTGACACTTTTCAATTTTTGTTGAGATTTGAGTTTGTTTTGATTTAAATGGTTGATTTTGGTTTGAAATTAAATGTATAGAAAAGACTTAGAAAACTTGTTACTCAACTGGAGTGATATGAATAATTATAAGTTGGGATTTTGAACATAGTATGAACAATGACGTTTTGTTAAAGATTTCTTATACTTTTGACTAATTAATTTGTCCAATGTAGGTTTATTTATGTTCGTAAGACCGAAAATTTTGGACCGTGGGTCCCATAGTATGCAAAGTTGGACCTAAAAAAATTATAGAACCCACCATGATACCATTGTCTTCTTATTTATTCCCTCTGTTCTTAAAAGATTATCGTTTTAAAAGAAAAAAATTTGTTTCAATTTACTTGTCGTTTATAACTTTTTAGAAGAATAAATTATTACTTTTCTATATCACTCCTACCTTTTTTTATTGTCCTAAAAAATTATTTTTTTGTATTAATAGTTTTATATTTTTCATAAATAGGTAGTGATGAAATTTTAAATAAATTTTAATAATTTTCTTAATATATATGTAAAAATCTTAAACGATAATCTTTTAAAAACAGAAATAGCATTTTTTTTTCTTGTCTAGTGTTTACTATCACAACAGAGCTAAAGTCATACTCCCTCATCTATCACATCTCCACTTTTCCACTGATCCTCGTCACCAGCTCCAATACTCTCTCATCCATCCTTCGAGCCGCCCAACAAAGCCCTCCTCAACACCACTGTTGACGCCTGTCCAATATGGCCGTCCCAACATCGTCGTTGTGATTTTCAATAAAATGAAGCGTCTAAGATTCTGCCCCAATTTACTTACCTGCATTACTCTCCCTTCTTCATTAGTAATATATCCATCTCCCAATTATGTTGTATCTTGTAAAGAAAATTGTTAATGATGCAATTAGGCTTAGTGGCTTTCACAATCATCAATCTTACACCAACAAATTCTAACAAATTCAATGCGAGAATTAATACCCAAATCACAAATTTTAAAATACACTGTAAAATTTATGAAGCAAATTATTCCAATGAAAGCAGATTTGAAACTTTAATAAATAAAAGATTATCATTTTCAAGCCTAGTTCACCATTTCTAAAACCAACTAGTCGGAAAAAAAAAATATCTGAAAAAAGTATAAAAAAGTTAGTTCCAGTTGCTTCACCTAAGTCTTCAAACCCATAATCTTTACCATCTCCGATCTACTTCGGAACCATTACATCGAGACTAAAACAAAACCATGAAAGAGAAAAATAAAATAAAATAATAGTAGTAAATGAAGGCCCAAATCATATTGTAAGGTTTATATTAAGAGATATTAGATATTTCAGTTAACCTTTTTAATAGCTTAGGGGTTAGCTTTGTCTTTTTCTTTTTCTTAGATAGGGTCATTTTTGTTCCAGTATACCATTACTAGTTTGTTACGCTCAATTGTTGAGCTGTAGGTTGCCGCCATATGTTTTCGTTCCTTCTAAATTTGGGACTGAGCATGCTATTTGTATGGAGTCACTTGCCCAGTTGAGGACATGAATGAATTAAGTTGCTTCCTTGCTCCCTACTCCTTCTGAAATCTCTCTCCCTTTCTCTGCTATCTGTAATTTTATGTTACTTTCTCTTAAATTCCATACTGATACTCATTAACTCACAATTGCAACATTGAGGAATCCCACTGATTCCTTACAAATTGGTATCAGAGTCGTCCACTACCTCCCAGTTGCAATCGTGCGGTGAGGGTGGTGACGTCAGATTATGATGCGAGTGTTTGCGCAGGGCTAGAATCGCTCAACAAGAAAGCCGGCCGGCGTGCTGGGCGCCGGGAGTGCGGAGCGTGGTGGAATGTTATAATCCTAATTGCAAGGTATGGGACTTGTGTCCCACATCGATGGTATGGGACTTTGATGTGGGGTATTTATAAACTTTGGGCTCTCCAACCTTAATAACTAGCTTTTGAGGTATGGCTCTCCCATGGTTTGTGACAGTTGGTATCACATTCAAGATAATAGGTACTAAGTTACAGATGAGTACAACTGAAATGGTGAATCAGGTACATTCAAAACTGAAAGGGTGAATCAGGTACTTGAATGTTTCTTTCGATGCATGACTACTCAAGAGCCACACAACTGGGTGACATGGCTACCTCTTGCTGAATGGTGGTACAATACTCACTTCCATGTGGGCCTAAAAAATCACCTTTTGAGGCTTTATATGGGTACCAGCCACCTCATCTCAACTTCCACCAGTTTGGGCAAGTCTTAGATCCTACAGTAAAATAATTCTGTAAAGAGAGGGCTAAAATTATGGAGATGCTAAGACACCAGTAGTAAAGCAATTCTGTAAAGAAAGAGCTAAATTTATGCAGATGTTAAGACACCAGTTGCTGGCAGCACAATTCAGAATTAAAACTTATGCTAATAAGAATAGAACTGAGAGAACTTTTGAACCTAGTGATCAGGTATATCTAAAGGTGAGACCATACAAGCAACTGACCATAAAACACTTCAACTATGGAAAATTAGCTCCCAAGTACTGTGGTCCTTTCACAGTAGAACAGAAGGTAGGAGCAGTGGCATACAAACTTAAGCTGCCAGAACAAGCCAGGATAGTAAGACCCCAACTTTTATGAATAAAGATGAATTTTCTATAATTATCATTTTTTTGAATATTATGGAATGAATTTGATACAATGTTATAGTTGTGGGTAATAGTTATAAATTTTACAAAGTACGCAAGTTGTTATATAATATTCGATTGGTCAGAGAATATTCGTACGACGACACAATCATTGGTGGACCCCACAACGGAATTATTGTCAGATTGAGAAAACGACAAAAATATTTTATGAAAATAACGGCAGAAGTTTTATCGTTAACTGTTAAAACACCCGGTGTTAAAATACTGAAATACGCGTGGTTGCGTGACAAGTAGCACACCGGTATTGATTATTGATGCTTACGTGAGAAGTCACTCATTTTGTTTAATTATTGCTTCAAATAATTATTGCATAAGATCTCACGTTAATTGATTCAATTATTGTCGATATTTTATATATTATTAAATCAATAATTGATATGACGAAGTTATTAATATTATTATTTGCAATATTAACGATGTCTAGAAGTTACGCGAGAGAGGTTTGGTCACCTAATTGCTGGCGCTGATAGGAGAAATCCTTATTGGAAAGCCCCTCTTTCACAGGAACGACACTGGTCGATTAATAATGATGATGAAGTTTTGTTTTATTAGTATTATTAATGTAATAAAGCAGAAAAGCTTTTATATAAAAGAATACTTTTATAAAGTTATTCGTTTTATTAGATTATAAATAGAATATATTATATTTTATTTAAAAGATTTTGTTTTATTAGAATATTTTATAAGTAAACCAATCTGGACCAATCTAGTTTAAAAGTAAATCAACTGACCGCTTCAGAATTAGTTACTTATTCACCTATTCTCCTATAAATAGAAGCTCATTCCTTCATTTACTTTACTTAATTCATTGAAACTCTAGAGAGAGAAACTATAGAGAAAGAAGAAAAGTATTCTACTACTTCACTACTCCTATATCCAATTGTTTCTAAGATAAGGGATATTATTTCTTTCAGATTCATGAAGAGAACTTCATTATTCCATTTTTTTTTATTCATTGGAATAACTCAGATATGCTGATTCATCCTATACTTGGTGAAATTCTCTACATTATTTCATTATTTATCATTATGTTAGAATAACTTTCATCATGTCAAGACCGCATACGTGGTGAAATTCTTCTGTTATTTCATTCTTTATTATTCTATTGGAACATCATGTCTATGCGTTTATGCATGACCTTGTTCCGTTATTTATTATTCTGTTGGAACATCCCGCTCGCCATGCAATTTCTTTAACTTTGGTTCCGTTATTTATTATTACGTTGGAATATTCTCACGTATGCGTTCTATTTGACTGATTCCATTATTTATTATTACATTGGAATAAACATTTTCTGCATTGGCTTCATCGAATGCCCGGTGATTTTTTTTTTGTTATTCTATTCTTTATTATACTCGGTTGGTTAAAGTTTGACTTCTATACTCCATGAAATTAGTGGAATATCCTTGATATTCAAGGCTTCATCCAGTATCTTTTTATGGAAATATTCTTTTGAGCATTCTTGAATTTTACTCTACAAAGAAGTATCATGTTGACAATTTAGACGTTATTAGTTACTGGATAAATTAATTCTTGAACTTATTTTATTGAATTCTTATATCATTGTCATCATCCTCATGTTTATATTATGTTGAAAGTCATTTGTGGCCTGTAGTGCATAGATGGACTTGGTATGATTATGACCAGGGATTATTCGTTATAATCATGACCGTAATGTTACAAATGATGTAGTAAAAGTCATCATTGGCCCGTTGTGAATTGATGGACAGTTGTTGGAATGATCATGACCATTGATGAATACACGAATATCCTTGGCCCGTAGTGCATGGATAATTTGTGGTTGTGATACTAATGAATATCCTTGGCGTAGTAGTGCGGGGATGATGTGGATTATTTATTAAAGTGAGTCCCAAATGATAAAAGTGATGAAAAACCTTTTAAATCATAAAAGATAGTAGATTTTATTCTCTACTTGACTCTTTTAATGGATTATTTATTCCGCTGCAGTTAAACTTGATGTTTGTTATATTGTATTAGTTTAACACTGTTTAAGGCTAACGATAATTTATTCTGTATTATCTTTGTCATAATATTTCTTATTGGGCTAGTTGAGTTCACCCTTTTACTTTCATTGTTCTCTTCAGGAAATGAGAACGTAGCATGGACTAGTCGGGGAACGGAGTGACAGTCCAGATAATAGCATTAGTAGTCATCATTATTCTGTTAAATAATGTGATAATAAATGTAATGAGGACTCAATTGAGTGTGGATATTGTCTAGATGACAATATTTGTATTAAAACTCACAGCATATATTTTGTCGTATTTTACACGACTGTTGTATAATTAAGTTGTATTTGAATTTTGTACCATGTATTTGGCGACTCAAGATAGGTGATGTATACCTATTTTGGGGGCGTCACAAGGATCCATCCAACCTTTCATGTGTCCTTGTTTAAAAAGAAATTAGGCGCCCAATGCACTGCTTCTCCTATATTACCTCCAATGATCTCAGAAGGGTATTTTTTGGTAGAACCAATGGCCATACTTAACAGATGATTGATTAAGCTGAACAATGCTCCTATTGTAGAAGTCTTTGCTCAAAGGTGGTGATACCTTACCGGCAGAGGCTACATTGGGAAAAGCGAGAAGCGAAGACCATCGAAGTTCCTCACTTTAACCCTTGAGGACAAGGCCCATCTTAAGGGGAAGGGATTGTAAGGTTTTTATTAAGAGATATTAGATATTTCAGTTAACCTTCTTAATAGCTTGGGGGTTAGCCTTGTCTTTTCTTTTTCTTAGATAGGGTCATTTTGTATTTTTGTTCCAAAGATACCATTACGAGTTTGTTACGCTCAATTGTTAAGTTGTGAGTTCTTGCTTATGTGCTTTCGCTCCTTCTAGATTTGAAATTTGAGCATCTTTATTGTATGGAGTCAGTCACTTGCCGAGTTGAGGACATGAATGAATTAAGTTGTTTCCTTGCTCCTACTCCTTCTGAAATCTCTCTCCCTTTCTCTGCTATCTGCAATTCTATGTTACTTTCTCTTAAATTCTATACTGATACTCATTAACTCACAATTGCAACACTGAGGAATCCCACTGATTCCTTACAAAATTATGCCATCATCGATGTCGACCAAGATAGAATGAAACATAAAAGAGAAAAAAAGTAAAAGATAAAGGCCCTAAGATTCAAGTAAATCATGAATAATTTTTCTTCTATTTTTCTACTGATACTCCATTGTTAAATAGATATAAGAATTAGGTGAAATAGAGCAGAGAACTTTGGATAATGACAAGAATTGATGATGAAGAAATTGTTAATGATGCAATTAGGCGGAGATGTGGTGGAAGATGAGGGATTTGGCGTCAAAGAATTTGCAGTGGGTGAATAATGGTGGGGGGGAGGGTGAGGAGGTAGGAGAAGGGGACAAAGAATAAAAAAAAAACTCGAAACGACCCAAACACAAGGAAGGAGAAAGAAAAAGTGTATAATAACTCTATGCGGACAGATAAATTGGTAATAATTGGAAAAAAATAATTGTGGATTGTAATATCAATTATTTGTTTTTTTTATTAAATTATTCTTTGTCCAATTTTATTGTGTCAAAAAGTGTGACAATCAAGAATTGGGGACCACTATCCAATTATCCTATCTAGTTTGGCTGTTCGCCTAGAGTAATTGATTTTTTTTATCTTCTTTTTTTTTTCTGATAACGTTGAAACGTCACGTAGATTGTTTTTACACACAAGCATTTTGCCATATCATCAATTTTTGATGTATTGTATTTTAATTGGATATAAATAAAAAAAGTTGATAGTTTAATGATATAATTAAAAAAATTAAAAAGTCAATCATCGAAATTAAAAAAGATCAATAATTTAGAATATTAATTTATATTTAAGCTTAAAAAATTAATATCAAAATAACCGTAAAATATGTTACTTTGCCTAGCATAAAGACAACTTATCACCGTATTATCTTTAATCCGTGTAAAAAATAATATAATAAATTTTTAATTTAATTTTTTTTTGAGTTTTTAAATTTGAAACATGATTTTTTATTAATAACTGGAAAGATATATTGCGAATGTTTTATGTTGTGTTTTTTGTCGATTATTTTTATTAATTACATAAATAAATATTAATAATAATTTTAATTAAAAAAATAAATAAATAATTTTAATTAAAAAATATATAATAAATAATTTTTTTGTAATTAATTTTTCCGAATTTTATATATCAATAATTTTTATAATTATAAATCGAGATAAATTTATGAATAGATGAATAGGAGTGTGATTGGGAGTTGGGGGCAAAAGTCACAAATATATTTATAGTTTGGTAAATACCATAACTTCCTCAACGGCCAAAAGAAATGGCATGTCTAGCTCTCACTGCTAACAATAAATCAGCACCACCGCCATCATTACAGCCACCACTTGCCGCCGGAAGGCCCGGAACCACGAATAACAATAATAATAATAATAATAATCTATATCAACAGCTCCCTGCCTCTCCTCCGCCTGCTACCAAAGAATCCCCAACCACTGCCGCCGTCAGCTCCCGACCGCTGGAAACACCCTCCATTCAGTCCGCCGTCATCTTCATCGCCAGCTATTCCCGTAAACTATCTACCTCTCGTCTTCTCCACAATTAATTAGCCCTAGCCTAGGCCTTCCCCTTCTTTAGCACTCCAAAGAAAATTAATCTTAACCTTTTTCTCCTCGTTAATTCTCTCGAATTCTGATTCTGTTTATTAATGTTTTGCAGTTTTATTTGATTTATAGGTTGGTTTTCTTGGAGCAACATTCATGAATGCGAGGTTAAGTTCCTGCCGGAGTTTTTCGAGGGGAGGTCAGCATCCAAGAACCCTAGGGTTTACAAGTACTACAGAAATTCTATAATTCGAAGGTTCAGAGAAAATCCTAACCGTAAAATCACCTTCACAGAGGCTCGCAAGACCGTTATAGGAGATGTTGGGTCGGTTCGGAGGGTTTTTGATTTCTTGGAGGCTTGGAGTTTGATCAATTATTTGGGATCCCCTTCATCCAAGCCCAAGTCTCTTCTAAGGCTGCAAATGAGTGGGGCAACTACTGCTGATTATACGGGGAAGAAAAGATTGTGCAGTATATGCAAATCTCCAAGTCTTTCTTTGATAAGGTTCTAACTTCTATATAATGTTGCATTTGGATTCATGGATTTCAGCTGCAGCAAGCGTCCAATCACGTAATCCACGTCGTGGCTGCAAATGATAGGCAATAGAGGGGGCAGGTACTACTGCTGATAACCTAGGCCTTTATTTATAGGAAGAAAAGATTGTGCAGTATATGGGTCCAAATCCGTGTGCAGCATTGCCTGCTTTGCTTGTGACAAGGTGATATTTTTTTCATACTTCTATATAATGTTGCATTTGGATTCATGGATTTCATAGTAATGTTAATATTTTCTATGAATTTATATATAATGATGCCACATGTCAAGGAAAAAAAAAGATGTTTGAGAAAATAGAACTTCAAAAATAAAAGCTAATGAAAATTGCTTATAATAAACCATTCACTGATAAATATTTTCAACATATAATCATATATACATGTTGGATTAACATATAAAATTGAGACGTGGACTTGCTGAAGATTAATGGTTAGATTTTGACCTTTAAAAATATGCCGTGCTATTATGATTGAGTTTAATTTGATATTCATGCCATTCATGATTCTACTTGTACTAGATCCTGCGTGTTCTCCACCTCTTCTCACTTATCATAGTATATTCTTTGTATTTCTTGAATGTCTTGACTAGAAACCCTACATAAAGCTTTATATGCCTCAGTAATCAGTCTTTTTATTTTCTATTATATGCAACCTTCTGTTATATACGCTTAGCACTTGTATACTTAGGCCCAAGTGTAAAGTGTTCTTCAATTTCTGTTCCAAGTCGGTACCAAGTGGATGAATAGTAATGACCTATTATTACATTACGGAGACTATTGCATTATTCCAAAATCCTATCCAGCCCAAACTCTATTTTGGTAGTTCAAAATTATGGTACCAGAAGCTAGTTAGAGTTTACATGAACAACTTAACCTTTGTATTCTCAGAACTTCATGTGTCTCCAGAGACCAACAAAAAAATACTCTTTCCTACACTTTTTTGGAATACTATATTAGCTATTTGTTTAATATAAATATTATAAAACTCCTTAGTTTCTCTACAAGGTTCTTCCACATCTACATGCATACAATCTTGAACACAATGGATTTTTTAAAGAGTCCATTTTTGAGCGGGATGATGCGACTCTTTGTGCAAGATGTTTTGTACGTGGTAGTTATAAGGTAGGAGTGAACCCTTCAGATTTCAGAAGAGTTGAGATAAGTGATGAGGTGAAGACAGATTGGACTGATAAAGAAACTTTGCACCTTCTAGAAGCCATTATGCATTATCAAGATGACTGGAAGAGTGTTGCAGAGCATGTTGGTGGAAGAAGTACGAGAGAATGTGTCGCTCATTTTGTTAAGCTTCCTTTTGGGGAACAATTTGTTGGACCTCCAGATTCTGCTGAGGTTGATGACAAGATTTATCAGTCAAATGGCCAGAGTAGCATCAAGTCTTTATTGTGAACTACTACAGCCTCCCCAACCAAAAGAATGCGCCTCACCCCCTTTGCTGATGCAAGCAACCCCATTATGGCTCAGGTAAAGAAGTTTATTGTTCTATTTTGCATTAAAAAGCTGGAAAAAGTAAAGAAACCTAAATAGACCCACATGTTATGATTTCTGTTTGAAACCAGATCCCACCACAAGCATCTTTTGCTGCCATGTTTGCTATCATCTGGGCCTTAAGTTTATGGTATCAGAATTGCCTAGTACAAAAGTGTGTAACATGCTAGTAATTGTCATAAGCTCAATAAGCCAAATTGGCCTACTTTTGCGAATTTGAGCAATCAAGTTTACCTTGACTTTTATGATGATATTCAAGTTTATCCTATCTACGAACGAAACTAGGAAAAACTTCTTCTCTGTCCTAATTACTCCTTTAAGTTGTGGTTAATGTCAATTTCTCAAGTCTCCTACTTCTAATAACTCTATTTGAAACTAGAGAGACCTTGGTCATCGACGAGGGTGGACTGATACTCCAGTTAATCTCTATCTGATTAGTTATCTGTATCCACTAGAGGTGAAAAATTGAATTTGAATTTGCTAACTGCTTATTGTCCATCGTAAGGACACCCAATTAAATTTTTGTCTTTGAAAATATTTCTCAGGCTGCTTTCCTCTCAGCTTTAGTGGGTGTAGATGTGGCTGAAGCAGCTGCTCATGCTGCTGTATGGGCTTTATATGAAGGCTATAATGGCGCAAACAGTAAAGAGAGCCTTGGATCTCTTAGCAGTGGTGGTGCAAGACAGCAAGGCAAGAATATCCTTCTGTTAAAATTATCTGTAGCTTATAGGTTTTTCTTGTTGAACTGAGAATGATTTGGTGTGTATGAAGTGCAGTCCAATCTTATAAATTGACCATGGGATGCTCTGCAATTGGTTTAAAGTATCTGTATATGTCGCTTTCTAAATAGAGTAAACGATTTTTAGCTCTCTTGGGTAAAAGTATCTGTATCTGCATATGTTCAAGTTTTTGCAGCTGTGTGAGAAAGTACCTAATGCTAGGTGGGGTGAGAGTTAGACACTGCTTGTAAGGATTCTTAGTTTTTCTAATGCAAGTTGGTTTATTTGATTGGGAGCAAGTTATTTCACATATTTGCATGTACACTTGTATAAATACACCTCCCTTCTTATATTCCTTAGATACAAGTGAAGCTTAAGCCTATGGTCTTTGTGTAGAGAGCACATATATACAAGCTTTGTGTCATTCAAATCCTCTTGCCCTCCAGCTACCAGTTTTAAATGATTACTTTTCTCCCTGATGCAGAACCTTGTGTTACACCTGATTGCAATACCATCACAAATGCATCTGTAGAAGCTTGTGAGGAGGCACGATTGTGGCTTAATAAGGAAGAAGAAGAAGACTTGGAACAAGCAATATCTGGCATTGTAGAAGTGCAGGTACTCACAAATCCATTTTATAAAGGCCCGCACTTGTAATATACTGAGGGCTTTCTGACGTATCTACTGCGTGTGCTTTCTTCCTTGTCATTAACCTTTTTAGATGGAGAATCAAGAAAAGATTGTTCATTTTGAAGAGTTTGATTTACAAATGGAGAAAAAGTGCCAACAGCTAGAGCAAATGAAGAATCTACTCTTTGTTGACCAGCTCAGTCTTCTGTTTCGCAAAAATGCTGCCCCAAAGGTTGGTGGAGAATCTTGAAGCAGGAGGACGGATTTCATGATTCAGCCATTGCCTTGAATTTTTTTTTGCATGTATGAACAAACTTGTCAAAGGGTTCAATTATCAATCGATGTCAGGTTCAAGTAGTTGGCCAAATGTAATGCCTGTGGTAAAATATGGGAGGGAGAGTATACGTATGCTGTCACAAGCTCACATTTATACAAAATTTTGGCCTGTTCAGAACTAGGAATATATCTTTCTTATTTTTTGTGAAGAAAGAAACCTAAGCATTTTGTTGGTTTTCTAGTACAATAAGATGCTATTCTAGTTCATATTTTCCATTTACTTTCTCACCATAATTTCCAACATTACATCAGCGTTACTATAATACTTGCTAATATTAATAAATTATCAGTTTGAAAATATATATCTAATTTCAACGGATCAATGGAGTATCTAACTACAACTCTCAATTTATTAGACGCTTGCACAGTTGGCTGAATTATTTAAAATTTTAAATCATCAATATCAAAATTAAGGGGTTTTGAGATTTTAAATTTGATTGTTAATATAATACTTTTGATGGGATTATGATTGTTAGAATATGGATGACAATGGGTTATTTATATATATATATATATATATATATATATATTCTATCCGTTCCTAACAAATTGATATATTATTTTTATTTTAAAGATAACAAATTGATATACTTACTCTATTTCAAAATTTAAGATTATATTTTGACTTTCAAATTCAAAAATAATTTAATTCATAAAAATTATAATTAATATTGTTTTAATATAATTTCGAAATAAAATAAATTTATATCAAATTTTGAGATTAAATATTTAAATTAATTTGAAAAAATTGAATTTCAAGAGTTAAATTACAAAGTATACATTTATCTCTTTATTTTGAATATATGAATAAATAATAATAATAATAATAATAAATAATAATACTAATAATTAAAAAAAAAAAAGAAGAGGAAAAATGTGATGGTGTAATCCAACCCACTAATAAGTTAAAGTAATAATAATGATGATTACTTATTATTCGTCAAAATAAATAAGTATTTATTATCAAGAGGATAACTTTGAAAAGGGAAAACAAGTCATGAGGAATAGACCCTCAAATCTATCTCTTCACTTTCTCAACTACAAAACTACATAATACTTGCTTCGATCTTTCCACTAACATTTGTTGTTGTCACTTGTCAGCTCAACTACCCACTTACCAAATGCTCGTTTCATCACCCACAGCGAGTACAGATCAATTAGTACTCGAGTGCGTTGAATCCATTTTTTTTGTTAAATTAAAAAACATAAAAATTTTGGTAGGAAAGCAATTTTGGACAGCTTTTTCCTGACTCACTCACTTTTTATTTATTTATTTATTTATTATTTTAAATTTAAAAGTCTGGAAGAAAAGAGATCATGAAATTAAAATACAAAAATAAATTATTTTAATTAACTCAAATATTTACAAACATTTCTTTAAGAAAAAGCCTTTCAGAGCCCTTTTTCTGTCTTCATTCGCAAAACCCTAAAAAATTGTTTCTCTTCTTTCCTTTCGATCCCTTTTATTTCTTCTCATAATTTTCTCTATTTATCGGTAAGAATTTCTTTATTTTTGGGGCTTTTTCTGGGATTTTTCTATTTTTCTTGAAAATTTTCGTGGTAAAATTTTATAAACTGTAAAATCGGAAAATGATTTATTTATTTATTTCGGAATTTTTCTTTTCTAGTTCGAGGTTAAATTTGAACTCATTTGCTACTTTTTAGCAAGATCCGTCAAAATTTATGCAAATTATTTAAGTATTTAGACCAAATTTATCGACTTGCATACCCCCCTAGGGTTTTGTTCGAATTTACTGGAGTTTACTCAGATTCTGATCACTGGGTTCGAGAAAAATGTTTGAATTTTTGGTTTAGTTTTAAGAGCTTCTCAGCTAAGCTCATTTAGGGCTTAAAAACTTAATATTTGCACATAATAATGCCGATGTTATGTGCTTTGTTTTGAATTTCACCAGTGCAGTTGCTTAAAAATCAAAGCAGCTAAATAGCAGTTCAAAATGTTCTCTTTTACGGCACTTCAGTTCGTTTACAACTGTTATTCTGTGTATATTTTCAGGAAGAAATTCGTGGAATTTTCAAGGGGTAATTCTGGAATTATATGAAAGATGTCGGGATCTGAGACGGGAGCAGTGGTGACTACGAGAGAGCCGTTCACCGTCGGCGTTCAGAAATCTACGCCGCAGTCGCAGCAGGTGGTGCAAAGCATGCGCCTTGCTTACAGTGCCGACGGTACGGCCGTATACAAACCACACTCCGGCTCATCCCTCCTCCGTACCAGCCCACAGCCGCTACCGAGGTCTCTGCCGCCCCACTTCCGCCGCCACAGCATAACTTAAACATTAGTATGGGCGAGTCTGTAAAGCGGAAAAGAGGTCGGCCCAGGAAATATGGCCCAGATGGATCCATGGCATTGACTCTCATAGCCTCACCAGCATCGGCTCCGCCTTCAAGTGGGGCCTTTTCTCCGGCACTTCAGTCACCTCAGCCTGCAACTTCCCCTCTAGGAGAATCCGCTTCGGGATCTTCAATGAAGAAGGCCAGAGGCAGACCACCTGGTTCAAGCAAGAAGCAGCAAATGGAAGCCTTGGGTAACTTCTTGTTGTTATCCCCTTTATATGTTCATACATAATATATATTTATGTTGTGGGCTTTATTTGATGAATCTTGAATTTTTTGATGTTTGCGATACTTGTTTGTCACGTAGAGGAATATGGAATGTTTGTTGATGCTGTTGTTTTTTGAGTTTTGACCTCTTATTATTATGTTTTTATTGTCTGGGATTTTGCATATTTAACGTTCTCTTTTTCTTTTAAAGGTGGTTAATTGGAATGGATTCTAATTGACTAAATTAGAAATGAATAGGCTGTTGTTAATTCTATGTTAGTATATTATATGATGGTGATATGTTATATTTATGAGTGGAGGACTGTATGGATATATAAAGGGAATATGGTCACTGCTTGAACTTTGGATCTGATCCATCTGACTTCAGAATCTTAGTGTAAAATTACCTATATGCCCTTGTATGTTGTGATGGTTGCTTGTTGAATTTGCTTTTTAAATGTCTGTTACAGATTTGTGTAATTCTCTGCACACAAAAAATGAGACTTTGACTAGTTTCTGATTTCTTTTCTTAAAATTTCAGCTCCTCTAGTTCTATGGATTGTTTCCACACACAATACTCAATATGTGGTTTAGGTTTTACCTTTTTATCAGTGGAAATTATTGTTAAAGTAGATCTGATTCTTTTACATTCTTTTTCTTCTTATAATTACTACTACTTCTTTATGTCAGTGATGAATGTCGAGCTTTCTAACCCCGCCAGACTATAATTGGCTTTGGCATTTTCTGACATTGGGCACAATTACTTTGAACATTAAGGTGGTGTTTGATAAAACTGCGTAATTAAGATATGAATGGTTAGTATATCTTAATAATATTAAATCATCCAAGTGAAATAACTTGTGAACTTAAAAAACTGATTGGTAACTAAAAAATATAAAATATCTGAATGACTTTTAAATTTAAAAATATCATTTTTAAATTTAAAAATATTGACTTTTTTGAAATCAATAATGATCTTAAAATTTTAAATGGAGGAAGAACAATATTTATAGAGGCTCCATAAATTTAATTTTTTTATTAAGAGACAATTCTTAATGATTTGAATATATATCTTTCTTTTACTGATTAAAAGACGATTCACAATAGGCAAACAAAATATTACTAAACAACTTTTCCCCTTTTACTAGGTGGAGCTGCTAAGAGGATAAACAAACATCACCTAAGTCCTAACAATTACAAATAATATATTAAAAAGTATCGTCTTCAAAAAGATTTAGTATCACTTTTTAAAATATGTAGATTTGCATCAAAATTGGGAATCAACTTAGTTTTTGTAGCTTTTCTATACATGTATGTTTATCATATGCATATTGTTTAAAACTTCATTTTCTCTTGCTCCATTTTTTTTGCAATATTGGTTACTACACTTTTTTCCTGTTAATAAAATAAAATCATTATTTTCAGCTAGACCTAATGATATTATTATTGTTATCTCTAAATTTGATAAAGTTTTGTGCTTTGCAGGATCAGCAGGGATTGGATTTACTCCGCATATTATCAGTGTGAAAGCTGGAGAGGTTGTTATATTACTCTCTGGTCTTCTTGATTAAGGCAATTGAATGTCATTATTATGAAGTCGTGGTCATATTCTATTGCAGTTACACCTATTAAAAGATAAATTCAAAATTGTTGCTCCCTCCATGTATCGTCTTTCTCAGCTAATAAATTCTTATTTTTTATCTTTAAAAAGAATAATTCTTGAAATGAGTTATGATGCAAGTAGTTATAATTAAAAAAGAAAGAATTTTTATATTTAGTGAAGTGTTATTTGTGTCAAGTATTTAGTATTACCTGAATATTATTTCCCTTTGGATTTCTAGTTTTGATTGGTGTAAACATGTTTCTTTTATGTTCATCTGTGATCCATTAAACTTCTTTTTGGTTTCAGTCCTGTCATTCTGAAGTAATACAGTTGTAACCATGTAATTTATTCGAGAATGGTGATGTAGCTGTATAGCTAAATAAGCTCAATCGTGCATAGTGACAAGTGTTCTCAACATTTGTTATAATATTTAGCCACCTGACAGACTGTTGACACTGTCAAGCACATGTAGCTAAAATTTCTATTATCTGGATATTCAGGATGTGTCGTCGAAAATAATGTCATTTTCTCAGAATGGTTCGAGGGCTGTCTGTATTTTATCTGCAAATGGTGCCATATCCAATGTAACTCTACGTCAGGCTGCAACTTCTGGTGGAACTGCAACATATGAGGTTTGTCTGGTTCTAACTCGGTTTCTATGAACCTTACCTTAGTAGTAGAAGGTTTGGACTTTGAACTGCTGGTTAATGACTTTTTAGGGTTCTAAGATTGTACATTTTAAAGAAAGAAATGGTAGCCAAATTTATGTATCACTTTTATATTCCTCTTCTCTCATCCCTCTCATCCCTCCTTTTAAGGTGTGCATCTTTGGTTCATACTTGTTGGCCTGGAATATGGAATCAGAAAATAAGCTGATTCTTGAACATGTGATTTTTCTTATGGGAAGGGGAACCAATTGACTATTAATTTCTATTGTAGTTTTTTTTTTTGATGTGGTTGCGACAAGTTTTGGAACACTTTTAATACTTGAATGTGGAGTTGTTGACATTAAAACTAAAATTATATCAAACTGCCATGACCAACCACTATACATTTTCAACCATTATCAGGTATAGTGCCACTTCTTTGTTGTAGAACTTCAGCCACTTAATTAATATGTCAAGGCTACAAAAATGTTGCATCAAGTGGTTGTCTTTTATTGACAATTCTTTCTTTATGCAGGGACGTTTTGATATATTATCACTTTCTGGTTCATTTTTACTATCGGAGGTAGGTGGTCAGCGAAGCAGGACAGGTGGTTTAAGTATCTCATTAGCTGGCCCAGACGGACGGGTTTTAGGCGGTTGTGTGGCAGGTCTTCTAACAGCTGCATCTCCCGTTCAGGTTTTTCAACTGTTCTCTCAAACTTTTCTCGTATCATTTATTTGGAATTTTGATTTTGCGTGTATCCACCATCTTAAGTAATTGATATCAGTTATTGTGAACAAGCATTAGCATTTTTGAGAAAGAATTGACTAATTTTATCAGAGCGTAGAAATTTTCTCAATCAACCATAGTGTTAAACATAGAACTTGTTATATAACTTCTTTTGACGTCCTGGCTACTATAGTTATCGTCAAGCTCATCTCATTTGATATGAAGCTCTCTTTTTGTTTGTTAAATTCGTCCTCAGAGCAGGGTGATAGACGGTTGTAGGTTTGAAGCACCCATTTTTGTTTCTCTGAAACTACTCGGCATTTGGAGGATTGTTTTTCTTCTTCAGATGACATTAGTAATAAAGGTTTCCCCTTCCATTGCAGGTTATTGTTGGCAGTTTTATTGCAGATGGACGCAAAGAAACCAAGGCAATTAACCAGATTGAACCTTTATCTGCTCCACAAAAGCTCAATCTAGGTGGTGGTGCTACAGTCCCTAACAGCCCGCCATCACGTGGAACTCTCAGTGAATCCTCTGGTGGGGCTGGCAGCCCACTGAACCAGAGTACAGGAGCATGCAATAACATTAACCCACAAGGAATGTCAAGCATGCCATGGAAGTGATTTTTTTGTGGCCTTTTCTCGCTGATAAAGCATGGGGCTCTTAATTACTAGTTACTTAAGCCTTGAGGAGACGTATGTAATTCAAGCAGTTGTGTGTAATTTTAGCTGAGCTGAGCTGTGCTGTGCTGTGCTAAAAAAAAGGACCACCAGGTCACTTTCCAGTTTAACCTAGTAATGATTGGCTGTGCAAGTAACCCCTTTCCCTTTGTGTCTACGTCCTGATAGAAGATCATAGAACGTTTTTAGGATGTTGTAATTGTTCCTATAGTGCTTTTTCCTGGTTTGTTGGCTGATCAAGGTGCTATGTTCCTTATTAAATCCTAATACCAATTAATTCACTTCATTTTGTTTACATCCTTCGTCGAACAGTAAGAATTTCATTCATTGAATTACCCTTAAAATGTTAATAACTCGCACAAGCAGAAAAGCTGTTAGCTGCCCACATCAATCAAAACCTGACATGTGGAGTACCGACTTCACTAACCTAACAAGGAAGTAGGAACCAGCTTGTAGGCTAAAAAAGGAATGATCACAAGTTGTGAGCCAGTCATTTAAAAAAAATAGAAGAAAGAGAATTTACTATTGTGACTGCTACAGTTATAAGTTCCTGCTCTTGATGCATCTTTGTTTCTCCGCAAGTTAGATTCTTATCTCCACAGCTGATTTCAGTCATCAAAACCCCAACAAAATTCTAAAAAACCCTAATTAGGTATTTGATAATCCCACTTTAGTAATGGAGCTGAACCCACTAATATGACTAGTTGCTACCGTTACCTTTTCTAGAAATCAAAGGTCTTATACATACACGAAGAAGAAAATCATAGATGAACTTATTCAAGTGTTCAATCTCTTTGGACTTCCCCACAAAAAATTGTCAGCATACATTTGCAGTCCTATAAAAAGGAGATATAAAAGACGGTCGTACATGTACTAGAGTACATGAGGAAAGAAGTGATCCTACTTCATGGTTTTCTTCAGCAGAAGCACAGTGAAGGAAACTCTATAGAGTAGGGTACATCAGATAATAAGAAGACAGTGAGGGAAACTCTATAGAGTACATCAGATAAGAAGACGGTCCTACTTCCTGGCTCTCTTAAGCAGAAGAAGCAGAGAAGGAAATCCCAGAGCAAAAGTCTGCAAGAACCAGCCTCGTGAATTTGCAGGATCCACTTTCTTTGCCAGTTGCCATGCATATATACCCTCACCAATATGTGCTGCTACAGCCAGAAAGAAAACCACCCTTATACCCCAAATAGAACGAAAGAAAAAGAGAGCTATAGCCCTAAGTAGTGGCACAGGTCCAAAATCCGTAAGTAAGCTGCAGCAAACACGAAAAGCATTCCACCCACAACCAAAAACCACGCATATATCGTAGGCCCATCCAAAATTTTCCTTTTCCTGTCCTGCCAGTATGAGATGGTTGCAGCTAAGCCCTCTTGAGGACTCACGAAGGGGACATAGCCTAATTCCTGCCTTGCTTTTAAGAATGAGAAGTAATGGGTAACACCAACCTGTCAATATATGGAAAATTGTAAGAGATACTGTATATAACATCAAACGTGCAACTAGTATCTACCTGTACACAGAATTTTAAAGAAATATATTTGGTATTCACACGCACATTAAAGTAGATTGTTAAGCTTGTATGTTTGTGTCCCATCTTTGAGAGTTCAAAACATGAAACTCCAGGTATCATACATAAATATCCATTAGATGGCATCACAGAGCAGCACTAGAAAATTAGCTTGCATAAGCATAAGACTTTGTGTCATCATGTTTGAGAACCAAATTTTTTATACTATGGGAATTACAACAGATGGGCAGACTACGACAAGGAAGTACTATAACCTGCAAACCAGACTATTGAGGGGCAATCATATAAAGCAGCCATATAGCTCACAGCAGCATATTTATTTTTAATAATCATTTTCAAGGTTCAATCAGTAAGTTATCCTGAAGTGTCTATGTTCCTTTTACAGCCTAAAAGAGAATGAAAATGAGAGAATGCATGCACATATTAGTGAAATAGATGGACAAAAATAGAAGAGAAAAGTTCTAGTAGAATTTAGAAAATTAAAACGCAAATGAGAGAGCTTTCCAGAACAGACCTTGTGGACTTCAGTTGGGAGCATCAATGGTTGAGGAAGCCACCATCGATTCAACCATGGATACATGATCGTGTACAAGGCCCAGAAAAACTTTCCCAGTAGAAGAGCATGAGGAACAGCTAGCGATGCCTTTGGCATGTCGTATTCCAAACTTTGGAGTAGCGGGCGTAAAAATTCAAAAGTGTTTACTGGTGACCCTGTTAATTAAAGATATATCATTCAACAACAGAATGACAAGGTAGAGCTCAGTAAGCAGTAGGATTTTAATGAGATAACTTGCTCTATTTTATCCATTCTACTTCTGTGTAGTTACCGGCAAACAGAAGTCAAAGTATTTAAAGTTAAACTTCTGCTCAAATAATAAAAATAAGAATGAGCATCATAATAATTTTACCATCTGATATGAAGTATGGTTGACCAGCAGCAACTGGCTGACTTCCTTTTCCTGAAATGTCATCCAAAAGTCCCATACTCGCCATTATGAGGGCCAGTACCAGGTTATCCACATAAACCCAGTCCGTTTTCACACTTGATTCACCAATTTTGAATGGTAGTAGGCCTAGCTTGGCAAGTTTCAAGATCCTAGGTAAATGTCTTTCTTCACCTGGTCCATATATAGCAGCTGGACGTACTGAACAGGTATACAGACATTTCCCATTCTTTTCTCTATACAACATAAATAAAACCCACACTACTCTTCATCATACAAAGGATAGGCATCTAACATTAAACATGGAATTTATACCAATTATCTATACTAAACACGAAAATATAAGATACAAGTTCAATAGAAGTGAAACTACACAAAAAAGACCCCCACAACAAGAAGAAGCATGACACATCGTGAAGTTCTCAACATTCAACTCAACTATGACGCCATAAATTAATAATCGAAATTTAAAATCTATCCTGAAAGGCTGAAAGTGTCACTCTCTTAACAAGAATGTCAACTTTTCGTTGGAATATTTACAAGCAAAAAGTATTTATTAACCCAAAAAGAGTGAGGATTTTTTTCAAGGTCAAGAAAAGACAAGCCCAGAACTAACTGTCAATGCTAAATGATGAAGACACTGAAAGTATTGATTTAACATGATTCTTTTTAAATTTCTGTGAAGATATATCTGTATTATTATAGAAGTAACAAATAATTTAACATAATAGCTTACTTAAGTTACTTCAGAACTATTTCCATCACATTTATATGGTCTGACAGACTGATACTAAAACACATAACCAAATATGTTTAATTTATATCTGTTTCAGAGTTGAGAACTTAAATACTCAGCATAATTTAAAACTAGGGAGCACCTAAGTGACAATAAACAGGGAAGAAACAGACCAGAAAAAACCTACAAATAGAAGTACATACTTGAAAAGGCGCCCATTACTCTTCAGAACTAACTGTTCAGCAATAGCCTTACTACGACCATATGGATCAACATGGTCATCCATAGGGAAATAAGGTAAGGTTTCATTTCCATTCACAATCTCCTTTCCCCCAAACACGACATTGTATGTGCTGACGTATACAAGTCTCGTGATTCCGTGCTCAAGACAGACATCCAATACGTGGCACGTACCATTTATATTCACCTCATCCACACGGCCATATTGCAGCATTTCTTTCCCAGACATGCCATATGAAGCAAGGTGGAAAACACAGTGTGCCCCATGTAAAGCTCTCTCAACATCCTTTTTGCGGGTAATATCCCCTAGTAATATTGCAAAAAAATTATATATTGTCCTAATTTAGTAATTGAAATGTGAGAAGCAGATTTAGCATTTAACAAACCTTGTGACATCTAACATTTTTTTATATATATAAGTACACAAGGCCAATGTCTAACAACTATTTTTTTTTCATCAAATGCAATGAAGTAGTTCAGGGTCTCAGCACAAAAAGAATTATATGATGGAAAGCAGTAAAACAGTAGAAGTGAAAAAACAAAATGAGGATTCTCAAATGGAGGTGGAGGGAGTACTATTCCCGCTGATTTAGCCAACCACAAGTAAAAAAATTAGGAAGCAGTGTTTCCGCTAATTAATATAACAAACTTAAATTAAATTAAAAGTCCAATCTCTGATCAATTTTTTCATTACCTATTTGGTAACCTAAATGAAATATATATCAAAGTAATTTCAAGAAATTTAAGATAGAATGGAATTTGGAGGAAGGTTTATAGTTAAATTAGATTAGATTACCTTGAACACATTTGACCCCATTTTGGAGAAGACGGTCGGAGGAAAGAGAATTGGATTGAATGTCAAAAGCCCTAACTTGGCGAGCACCCCGTCTGACGAGCTCAAGACATAGAGCTGATCCAACAAAACCCAGACCACCGGTCACCACGAAGGTTTTTCCCTCTATCCCCTCATTCTCGCTCAAATGCATATTCTCTCTCTCTCACTCCAATGATGATTATTATTATCTTCCAGCAGCTTATTTTGGACTGCGAATCCCACCAGCAAGTAGCAACAGCTCTCTCGATCTCCCCATACTGCTTATTACAACCCGTTCCGTTTGGATATTTGCACCAGGCAATTGATATTTGCACACAATATTTAGTGTGGGCCCATTTATTTCTTTTGTTTTATTTTAGCTTATAAAATGTAGTACTTTTTAATATGTAGTTATTATTTTTATTATTGATCAATTGAATTTTGTTTGTAACACCTACTCTATATTTTTAGATAATGTTAGAAATATGTTTAAATAATAATTTTAAATTGTTTCAAACCGCCCACACAAGAAAAGCACGGACCATCCCACGTAAGCAAATCAAAAAATATACTATATTATTTTATGCCAAATATACAATTTTTGTATAAGTTCTTAATGTACATTATTATTGAAGACATGGAATTTTACTTAAACTCATCATTGTTGTGACAATCATATATTAGAATGTGGTTTAATTTGACAAATTAGTATCAATTAACATGTTGTGCTTGGCATTTACATTGACTTGTTGTACTATTGGAGTATTTTTAGATAAAATTTTATTTTTCGGTTAGTCCTTAATTTTAAAGTTTAATGTTGGAAAAAAAAGAGTTATTGAGGCAGACCGGTGCTGTGGAGTTATGTCGTGTATGTAAAATCTAACAGAAAAAAAAAAGTGAAGAGTACTTCTTTTCAGACTGAGGGGGCTTTAGCACTGGCTATGGGCAGGAACAATATAATTGCTCCGAAAAAGCTCTTACTTGCTTTTTTTAAGTAGGGATGTAAGCCGAACTAAATAATTCGATACTCGATTCGACTCGAGATCAGTTCGAAAAATATAATCTAAAGTTCAAATTCGAAGTTGATCCGAGTCGAATTTGATCCATACTTGTTTTCTATTTAATGATATACTGAGATTTAATTCGAAAGATACCAAAGTATTAAAGTATAACACCCCTTTTCGAAATAGAATGATAGGTTACTCAAAACACAACAAAACTGATGAATTTAATAGCAAGGCTCAAAGTCACACAAGAATAGTCTTAATATCTGATAAATACCACAAGTCAACCGTAATAAATATTAAACTGTCTCAAACCACAATCTAAAATAATTATTACAATTCCGAACAAACTAATGTATCACAACCTAAACATAATATATCTAAATCATTTGGATAAAAGGGAGCTCTCGTCACACTTGTCCTTGATCCCCTAATTACCTGCTGGAAGAAAAACACAGCATGAGCCAAATACCCAGTACAGATATAGAATACAAATAATGAACCGAAATAACTAACTCAATTAAATGAAATGAGACGAAATAAAACTAAACGAACAAAACTAACACAACAAAATAATAGGCTGAATCAAATAGCTGGGTGTTATTTCATATCGAGCTCAAAATAAATAGTAATATACATTGCCATACAAGTAAGTCAAATAATGTCACACAGACAATCAAAATAATGTCACACAAGTAATTACACATCGAACTGCGCAATCCAGATGCATGCAAAATCAGAAGGCGTGTTTGTGCTTGGCATTTACATTGACTTGTTGCACTATTGGAGAGTATTTTTAGATAAAAATTTTTTTTGGGGCTAGTCCTTAATTTTGAAGTTTAATGTTGGAAAAAAAAAAGTTATTGAAGCAGACTGAGTGTTGTGCAGGTATGTCGTGTATGTAAAATCTCATATTAGTAACAGAAAAAAAAAGCGAAGAGTACTTCTTTTCAGACTGAGGGGGCTTTAGCACTGGCTATGCGTAGGAACAACATAATTGCTCCGAAAAAGCTTTTGCTTGCCTTTTCTAAGTAAGGGGTGTAAGCCGAGTCAAATAGTTCGGTACTCGACTCGAGATCGGTTCGAAAAATATGATCTAAAGTTCGAATTCGAAGTTGATCCGAGTCGAATCTGATTCATACTCGTTTTTTATTTAATGATACACGAGTCGAAGTCGAGCATACCAGTGTTCGCTCATATTAGGGTTCGAGTAACAGAAAAAAAAAGCGAAGAGTACTTCTTTTCAGACCTAGGGGCTTTAGCATCGGCTATCGTAGGAACAACATAATTGCTCAAGAAAAAGCTTTTGCTTGCCTTTTCTAAGTAAGGGGTGTAAGCCGAGTCAAATAGTTCGGTACTCGACTCGAGATCGGTTCGAAAAATATGATCTAAAGTTCGAATTCGAAGTTGATCCGAGTCGAATTTGATTCATACTCGTTTTTTATTTAATGATACACGAGTCGAAGTCGAGCATACCAGTGTTCGCTCATATTAGGGTTCGAGTATTTCATTTTTTCTCGAACCATACTCGATATTTGCTCGATGAATCATATTCGAATATTGGTCTGATCCATGTTAGTAAGTTAAACGCGTGATATTTGTATCAATCTTTATAATTTATAAAGTGTAATATAAAATTGTGTAAACTTGTACTTGAATAAATCAATGAATTGAATGTCAATTTATATTACATTATTTATAATTTCTATATATAAATGAAAGTGAAAAAATATTATACATAAATATTAGTTAATTAGTAACCAATTTAATATGTAGTGGTTCAGTTTTAAATGAAATGGTTCATATTCGAAACTCGATTTGAAGACTCATGAATAACTCGCTTTGTAAACGATATGAGTATCTCATTTTGTAAACGAGTCGAGTACTTACGAGCCGACCGAGTAGGTCCGAGTAATGATCCGAGTCAAATCTGGCGCAAAAATAGAAATCTCTTATCGAATCCGAGTCGAATTTGAGCTTAATTTTTTTGAGTCGAACCGAATCTGAGTATTAAGGTGTTCGCTGAGATTCGACTCGTTTATACCCTTATTTCTAGTGGAGTTAGTACTCCCTGCAGAGTCTCAGTCATTGTATATGATTTTACAACGGGTAAAGAAAGGAAACGATATTTCCACATAAAAAATAATATTTTTATATAATTTATCTTATATGAATAGTGAGTGGGTTTGACCAGAGTTTCATATAAAAATATTATTTTAACATGTAAAAATATCAATTTCCTACATATTAATTAATTATAATTACATTACAAGGATGTGCATGCCAATTTCATGCCCTTTTAGACAGTCAAATTAATTAGGAAAAGCTGCAAAAATATAACAATCTTCCATTTCACAATATGTATCAATAAACATGACATGTTTCCTTTGTATCAAAAAAGAAAGAGACATGATTATAATAAAAGTAAAATATGAAAACTCTCATACACAAACTTTTGGTATATCATCTCAAGTAGGATAATTAAAAGAAAAGAATCTGATGTATTTTTCTTTTTTGTATATATTTTGGACCAGTTGAAGAGGCTGAAAAAGGTGGTTTACGATCTTTTTTTTTTTTTTTTTAGAAGAAGTTGAAGTTGTTGAATATTAAGCTCCCATAACTAGCGCTGGTATATACAGTAAGGAGCTCATTTTGGGCAGACCAGAAGTCGGCCTTCAAACCGCCCCTCCTCACTGCCTTCAGAATCTTGTTCCGGTGTGCATATCCTGTGACTGCAACCTTCTGACTATTGGCATCCACTTCTACCTTTTCTATTCCTGTGCATATATAATTAATTAATTAACCAGCATTCCAACTGATGATCAGTCTAAGTATATTAGGTAGCTGAAATCAGTAAGTCCATTTTGTTGGCCCACAAAAAGTACGTACTCCATGGAATTAAGGCCATTTTTTTACAAATGATAATGTATATTTGTTGAATGTGAATACAGACTATCATCATTTTCTATTGTTGGCCAAAACTATAACTTTGTTATTATTAATTCTAATTGTCTACATATATGAGGGAAGGAAAAGAAAGAAAGCAAAATTAAGCTACCTCTCAATTTTGACAGGCATTTTCGCAGCCTTTTCTCATGTATGCCCACCATCTCTACCTTCAATTCTATAGTCTGCAAAACAAGTAATGCAAGCATGCATTTAGAGAGATATATATATATATATATATATATATATATATATATATATATATATATATATATATATATATTTACAAAGTTTCAGGTTAACGTTTTTGCTTTGTATTTTGAAGATCACACATGAGCACGCACGTTGAAGCAATTTTATCCCCAAGAAAACAATACGTACGTACGGAGGTAATTAAATGAAGTTAGGATTGATTCACATATATAATGCCTGCCATTTAGATAATTAGGCCACCACTATTACTATATACTATATAGAGATGAATTACTTCAACTTGTAGGTACGTAACAAATGATATGAGTGATCAGTGGTATGTATGGATGAATTAAGATAAATTAAAGTATATAAGAAATATTGTAGAAATGTAGTACGTACCTCCATATATATAATATTATAGCCTGTAGGTATGATGAAACTGATGATATTTAGCACAAGGAATATAGAGAGTGAAAACAGAGACAATATATATGTTTCAGAACAATATTGGGAAGGAGAAAAGGAAGAATGAACAGGATAGAAATGACAGGTTATATATATATATATATATATATATATATATATATATATATATATATATAGGCAGCAAATTAGTGGATGTAGGTAATTGATGTTGGGAATTGTGCCAGCTGCTAAAACAAATTAACTAGGGGAAGCCATGCATCTGATCATTTTGTTTTTTGCTTTGCTCTTTGCTTTTCCAAAAGGAAATCCACAAAACAAGAAAACAAACGGTACTGTTAAACTGATGAGAGAAGCTCAAGATTCAAGAAGCCGTCTGCCCTAAGCAATGTGAGTAGTCTCAAGCATTTGAATGATTGGCTTTGACGGGTCCAACTTAATTACTACTACTACTAGTAGTACTACCTTTTTTTTCTTTTCTTTTTTTGTTGGGGTAACCATTAACCAGCCTCTCTCTTTCTTGATTGAAGAGAAAAATCGAATATCCAATGTTTAATCACCAAATGATTGATTAGGATCGTCTTGCGTGTTGGACATGTGGCAGGCAGGCACGTTTTAATCTGCTTTCGTAAACTGGCCTGGCCCCCAAGGAAAAGAGAATCAAAACTTGGCATAATCGACAAGAAATAAACTATAGACGATAGATAGAGCAAGTTTGGTACTATTTTTCTCTTTATATTAATTCCCCCCTACCCTCTGTTTTTTCAGAATTTAGATTTCTTGATCCCATCCATATATCTCCTACATTGTTGGGAGGTAACACCAACCCGCATAAGTAGTACTAGTAGTTAATTGTAAATATATTGTAGTACTTGACAGCATTATATATATATTATGACATGGAAGAAATCCGAGTCTATATGTGTCCATTAATAATTTGCACAAATTAATAAGAAAGTGAATAGATAATGGATCGATAGTTTATCTTGAAAGTTATATATAAGTGAGTTTTATCCAAAAGATGAGTCGCTAATAATTATGAAATTATAATTTTTTAGTTAAAAGAAATTAACACTTTGTTTTTGAGTTTTGAACAGAAAAAAAAAAACTTAAATTAGAACAAAAAAAAAAAAAAACTTGAAGTTTTCCTGTGTTGTTTTAGAGTTTTTAATAGAAAAGAATAGAAAATTTAAAATTGAAGACATGAGTTGTAATTAAAATTTTATTATATTAAAAGTTGAGGATAATATGAGAATTATAAAAATATTACTTATTTTAATTTCTTTTCCGTCCAAATCAGACTAATTTTGGACGGAAAACTTTGGTAGGAAAAGTGGTCAAATTTTTTATTCATTTATTTTCTTTTTCGTTTATTAAAAAAACTCAGAAACATAAGAATTGAAAAAAAAAATTTAATTTTTTATTTATTTATTTTTTTATCTATTTTAAAACTCAGAAATAAAGCATAAAAATTGGACTCGACTCTCTTTTATAATATAGATATAGATATAGATATAGATAGATAATGGCGACAGAAAGCAAAGAGAGATGATGGAGCCCAGGAGGAAGATACAAGAGACGTAATCCCAGATGGTCGGAATCAGAAGGAATGCAGTAGCTTTGGAATAAGTATCTGATCATTTGGATCTCGAATTTTGACAAAGATTCGCGTTTCCCAATACATTACAACATTCTGGTCAAAAACAACTTCTATTACGTACGTACAGCGGAGTATATGTAGTTTTACTTTTTTGGATCAGGTTACGATGAAATTATTTTTTTGGTAAGTTGGTTAATTAATCAATAGAATATGGATATATATATAATATTTGTCAGTATTTTATTGGTCAATTGACCAATTTAACTCAAAATAAACTTCATACTAACCACTTCCTACTTTTTGAATTGTTAATTTTACACATCTTTAATAATATGATAAAAATAGTTCGGATAAAAATATGAGTAAAATTTAAGCAATATTATACTAGATTCGTTTAAAATTCAAATTATTTGAATTCTCGATTGTGATTTGATACATACTCGATTGATACAAATTCAATTAAATACTCGATACATTCTCTTATAATATATACAAAGTTAAATCAAATCAAGATATATATATATATATATATATATATATATATATTCTCTTATAATTATTATTTGTAAAGTGTAATAATAAATATATTTTTTTATTTCTAAGTAAAATAACAAATTCAATTTATAATTATATATATTTATTATAAAACTAATTATTATGTGCAAAATTAAATTCGAGTTTGAATTTGAAGTTCACAAATAGTTTGAATAAAATTCGATTCGAGTCGGATCGAGTTTGAGTAATATATAAATATTTGAGTCGAATCTGAGTAGAATAGTTTAAATACAATTCGAATTTCAGTATGAATTTAATATTTCAAGTCGAATTCGAACAGTTCTATATTTGTTTCGATTTGACTCGTTTACACTATTATCCCTACATTTCAAAATTATATTTTCTTTTCAATTTTATAAAGTTAATTTATAAAATTGCATCTCTTTGTTAACTAAAAATTATTTTTATCACGTGACAAATGTTGTCCATTAAATTTGGGTCGAAGAATTTCTTGTCACTTATATTTTATATTTGATATTTGGGAATAAACAGTCAAACTTATTTATAATCAGTTTTTAAAAATAAAAAGTGTTTGATAATTTAATTTAAAAACAACTTATAATCATTTTTATAAAATCTAAATTTGATAATTAGGTTTGACTAAGTAAGTTATCTATCTATGTCTATTTATCTTAATAATTTAATTCATTATCCATATGTACTTGTCAAAACATTTCTTTTTAATACTTTTTGCTTGAAATAAGTGATTAATAAATATTTTTTTATATCAAATACTTTTCACTTTTTACTAATTTAAAGACTTTTTATTTCCTAAACAAACTATTTTTTTTTTGAAAAAGTTTTTTATAATCAAAATAATTATAAAATTCACTATTCATCTTTTTTAAACGATTCCAAACATACTACTATTATTCTATACTAATTTCTTACGACCCCAAATTCGAAGTAGTAATGATGGTTGGTTCGTTCCTTCGCAGGAGTATATTGCGAAGGAACTCTCGGCAACAATTTTATTTTAATATTTGATGAAAAACTTTTTTGTCACAAAATGTTTTTATAAAATTTTAAACTCTTGACTTATAATTTATCGAGATGATGTCAGTATCATTAGACATAATAATTCTTTAGGGTTTATTGTGTGATTCAATATTATTGAGTATATAAATATAACATTCAATATTAGGCATATGGGGATCCGTAAACACAGTTTATAAATATGTAAATAAGATCATATTTGTTTTTAAGAATTATAATTTTAGGTTATGAGATTATAATCTATATATTATAATATTTGTTTAAATATGGTATTAAATAATTTTTTATATTAAGTTATTTTATAATTCTTGGAGTAATAGTCTCAAGTTTAAATTTAAAAATAAACAAGTCACTTGATATTAATAGTCATATTTAAGTATTAGCAGCACCGGTCCTGGGCTAAAGCCCAAGGTGCCTGGGCTTTAGGCCCACTTAAATTGATAAATTTTTAGGGCCCACAAGAAATATTTGTGTTATGTATATATATACCCAAATAAAATAGACTAGTCCACGTTAGTTTAAATTTAAAGGATCACAAAAAATTTACCCAATAAAATAGGCCTAAATTTTTTTATTTTCGCTTTAGGCCATTAAAAACTCAGGGCCGACCTTGAGTATTAGTCCGTTTCTAATGGATACTTTTTTATTTTACCTACCATTCTCAACACATTTAGTGACGGTTTGGTCCGTCGCTATAAAACAGATAAACGGTTTATATGTTATGTCGATAGTTCGATACGTCGCTAAAAGCTATGGCGATGGTTCTTTAATATACGTGACAGACCCGATCCGTCGTTAAAGGTGATGAGCAAGGTAAGTTAAATAAAGAGGTATACATTTGATCTCCTCTGTCTCAAGTATAATACTTGAAAACAAACATGGTCATGGGCTTTTTATTTAGGACTTAATGCATTCTGAATAAATCAATCATTCAATTCGTTTGTTTTGAATAAAAATGATCTTAATGGCTAAATCGACAAATCCAATTAGACTGGCCTAATAAGCTAATATTTTTTTGGCTGAATCATTTCTTAGCCAACTGAATAAATTTTTTACACATCTGCCCTTCTTTTGAAGAGAGAAAAAATTGAAATTTTGAAGATAAAAAATTTGAGATTTACAAATGGGTGTCTAGAAAATGAAAATTAAACTACTAAAAATATGGGAATTAAATCCCATTCAAACAAAAAAAATTGAATTCTGGATGTCAAATTAATGAGAGATTTCGGATTAACTGGGGTTTGGAATCTGAATATTTTGTTTTTGTTTTGTCAATTTGGGAGGAGTGAGAATGAAGAATTAATAGAAGGGTAGATCCAGCTTTTACAGAGCGAAGAGGAGAGTGTAAGGATATCTTCATGCTGTTATGATTATAGAGTTAGTTTGGAGATCAAGGTTATTGTTGTCTTTTCCTTTATTGTAATAAGGCTAATATAGCATTTTCCTTTAACAAGAGTGAGACATGTCTCAGTATTATATACTGAAGAGATTGTAATTGCTGGGTAATGAAATGATAATATTTTGTTCTCTCTCTATATTCCTCTGAATCTCTCTACTTCTTCCCCTATATTCTTTCTCCATATTTTCTGAATCTTCTTCCTAAGTCATTGTTTTCAGAGAATAGAGCTGATTTTGAGCTCTGTAATTGATTTGATTAAGCCAAATCATTACAATTGGTATCACAGCCACTCGATCCAACTATGGCAACTAACAATCAACGATTGATGAATCTCGAAACTCAAATGGCTAAGCACTCCAATTTAATTGTTGGATTGGAGGATAAAATTGAGCAGAAAATGGAACAAAAATTGCAGCAGATGATGAAAGGAATTGAAGCTCTTCTTGTTGTGAGGGATCCACAACCAAAAGATATACAAGGTAATACGCAAGGCACAGATTCGTCAGTTTTGGTATCGTTTGAAGGAGAGATTGGTAATGAAAAGTCTAGTAACAACATTTTTAGAACTATTAAGTTTGAATTCCCTAAATTCGATGGATCTAACCTTAGAACATGGATTAGGAAATATAATAAGTTGTTTGCTTACCATATGGTTGCTGAAAGTCAAAAGTTATATTTAGCTACTATAAACTTAGAAGGTGAGGCAAAGGAATGGTACTCTGGATTTGTGAATGAAGGAGAGGAGCTTACCTGGAAAGGCTTTGTGGAAGAAATTACGGCTAGATTCAGTCTTGAAGTACAGATTAATCCTATTGGAGAGTTAAAAAATCTACAACAAGTGGGAACTGTGGATGAATATAGAAGAAAATTTGAGGAACTAAAGAGTTAGGCATTGTTGAGAAATTCTGTGTTGAATGAGTCTTTTTTTATAGACAATTTTTTGGGAGGTTTAAAGGAGGAGATAAGGTTAGGTATTCAAGAGCTCAAAATTACCACTCTAAAGGATTTGATCAGATTAGCTAGAGTGGAGGAAGCTAAACTAGAGGCTTGTTAAAAAGAAGTAGAATGAGAATCAAGTCAGTGATTGGAGGTTATCAAAAGACCAGTACTTCCCATGCCTAACACCAAAACTGTTGATGGAGGTTCTGCTATCATACAGACTGCTGGGTTTTCAAGCATGGAAGTGGGGAAATCAATGCCTATTAGAGGCTTAACTAGGGAGCGGATTGCTGAAAAAAGGAGGAAGAAATTATGTTACTCATGTGATGAACCATACACTATGGGACATCAATGCAGAAAATCACAACTTCTTATGATTATTCCATCCTATGAAGACATTAATAAGGATGAGGATGATGATGAATGTTGTGAGTATAATGAGTCAGAAGGAGTTGGTAGGAATGTTACTCAACATGAAGCTCATATCACCCTTCATGCCTTATCTGGGCATAATGCTAATAATACGATAAGAATTCTGGGAATGGCTAATGGGAAAGTGTTGAGAATTTTAATTGATAGTGGAAGCACTAATAATTTCCTAGACCCCCAAACAGCTAAGAAAGTTAAGGTGTGTTGCAAGATCTAGAACACTGAAGCAGTTGTTTCAGTGGTGATGGCTTTAAAGTCACTAGTTTTTAAGAGTGTAAGTCTTTTAATTGGTCAGTCCAAGGAGAATCATTCACTACTGATTTTAGAATCTTGCCATTAGGGGGAATTGATGCGAAGATTGGGGTACAATGGTTGAGGAATTACAACCCAGTAACTTTTGACTTTGAACAATTGCAGCTCTCAATTAACAAAGGAAGTAAGGAAGTGGTTTTGTAAGGAGAATCTGATATGGTCCCTCCTGCAATACAGCTCATGTCTTCTGGAGAATTCAAGCAGACCTTAAATAGTACAACTCATGGTTATTTTGGATTTTTATTTGGAATGGCTCAAGAATCTGCAGAGAACATTGCTGTTGTAAAACCAGATCAGGTGATTGGTAATATAAATGAGAATAATCAGCCTTTTTGTCAGATGGAGGAAGTATTGCAGACATACTCCGAGGTATTTCAAGAGCCAAAAAGTTTACCTCCTACAAGGTCACATGACCATCACATTACATTGAAGGAATGAAGCCAACCTATTAATTTGAGACCTTACAGATATCCATATGTGCAGAAGGAAGAAATTGAGAAAATAGTTAGTGAGATGTTGGTTTCTGGGGTGATACAACCAAGTAATAGTCCTTATACTTTTCCAGTGTTATTGGTCAAGAAACATGATGGTTCTTGGAGAATGTGTGTGGATTATAGATCCTTAAATGATATGACAATAAAGGACAGATTTCCCATCCCAGCCATTGATGAATTGTTGGATGAGCTATATGGATCTAGATGGTATTCCAAACTAGATCTCAGATCTGGTTACCACCAAATTAGGGTGCATGTCCCAGACATTCCTAAGACTGCATTTAGAACACACACAGGTCATTTTAAATTTTTGGTGATGCCTTTTAGACTCACTAATGCACCAGCTACCTTCCAGTCATTAATGAATCAAATATTCAAGCCATATCTCAGGAAGTTCATTCTAGTTTTCTTTGATGACATTTTGGTCTACAGCAAAACCTATGAAGAACATTTGGTACATTTGAAGTTAACATTGCAAATCCTTAAGGACAATTTACTTTTTGCCAAAAGAAGTAAGTGTGAGTTTGGAATCGAAGCGGTCAAATATTTAGGACATGCCATTAATCGGCATGGAGTATCTCTTGATCTGACAAAATAGAATGTATGACCAGTGGCCATTGCCTACCAACATTAAAAGCCTCAGAGGATTTTTGGGATTGATTGGTTACTATAGGAAATTTATTCACAATTATGGAGTGATTAGTAAGCCTCTTACTAAACTGTTAAAAAAAGACAAATTCCAATGGCATGAAGGGGCCACTTAATCTTTTCCGAGTCTTAAAGAAAAGCTATGGTCAAGGCTCTGTGTTAGTATACCGATTTCACTATGCCCCTTTGTTTTAGAGATCGATGCTTCTCATACTGCGGGTTTGGGGCAATATAATGTCTGAGGCGGTGCCCGATAGCTTTATCTCGAAAGAAGGCATATAATGACAAAATATTTGAAATTTGATACTACTATAAAAAAAGAGTTAATGGCGGGTCATCTATGCTTACTACTAAATGGAGGCACTACTTTGCTTGGCAACAAGGTACTCATCAAACCGATCATCAAAGTTTAAAGTACCTCTTAGACAAAGAGTGACCACTACTAATCAACAAAAATGGATTACTAAATTGATGGGATTAGACTATGAAATAGTATACTGAAAAGAAAAGAAAATGTGGTCGCAAATTGTCTCTAGAAAATCGAGAATGGAGAAACATCTTTTAAGCTGTCTTCTTTATATCATCAGCAGATCCTTCCTCAATGGATTACTGAAATAGCCCAGTCTTGGGAATCAGACCCTGGCTTAAAGGACCTTATTATCCAGTTGCAAGTTGATCCTTCAAGCATGGAAGACTTAAATTCCAAGACAGGTTAGTGATTGATCCATATTTTCCTTTGAGAACCAAACTGTTGACTGAATTTCATGATTATCCTATGGGGGGTCATTCTGGAATTAAAGGCACTTATGAAAGATTGAGGAATTACTTCTTCTAGACTACTATGAAGACAGATGTTGTCAAATTTGTTCAGGAGTGTGACATTTATCAAAAACATAAGCATGAAACTAAGGCCTTACCTGGGCTGTTACAACCCTTGCCTATACCAGAAGGACCATGGATTGATATTTCCATGGATTTCATTGAAGGGGTACCTCAATCAAAAGGATGTACAATTATATGGGTGGTGGTTGATAGGCTCACTAAGTATGGTTATTTTATACCTCTCCATCATCCTTTTACTGCTTAAGATCTAGCCAAAATTTTTATCAATAATATCTACAAGCTCCATGGGTTTCCATCTACAATTGTTTCTGATAGAGATAAGATTTTTGTAAGTTTGTTCTGGCAGTCACTTTTCAAACTGGTTGGTACCAAATTACAATTGAGTTCTGCATACCACCCCAATCCGATGGACAGACTGAAAGGCTTAATCAGGTCTTGGAATGTTATTTGCGGTGCATGGTCTCTCAAAGACCTAAACAATGGCTTAATTGGCTTCCATTAGCTGAATGGTGGTACAACACTCATTATCACAGTGGATTGAAAACCACCCCTTTTGAGGCTATATATTGTTATAAACCTCCACATCTCAACTTCCATCAATTTGGCCAGGTCCATGATTCTGCTACTAAAGCCTTTTGCAAAGATAGAACTCAAACACTTCAACTCCTTAAGCACAATTTAATTTGACGCTATTAAAGGATTAATTTAATCGCTGAAATTCAAATTAGTTATCTCGTTTTCATGAAGGTACCTTTTCAAGTTCATTAGCTATGCAAAATCTGTAATTAATGCCGACTCTCTTTAGTAATCCGTTACGTTTTGCAGGTGTATATGGGGTCAAAATAAAATTATTTGTAATTAGAGGTTTATAACTCAGCCTAGGGCTCCACTGACAAACCCAGAAACTCAGACGGGAAGTAGAAGAAGACGTTTGCGGCAACGGTGGTGGGCACGACGGCAGATCGTTAAGGAATCACCCTTTAGTCTGTGAGTAATCTTTCTTAATAACTCATCTTTTTCTATAAGCAACAAATATTCATCCGTTTTAAGCTTCAACTTCTATTGGGTTCGTAAAATTTTGTATTTTCATAACCATGTTCAGCTGGTGCATATAATTTCAATATGAATGAGTAGATAGTAGAAGAACATACTGTATCCGCAAATTTGACATTTGGGGTTCGCTGGGTTGGAATTACATGCTGTATCAGCTCGACCAAAGGGGTAGAACGAAATCTCATGCCTTAAGATTAGACAGTTGGATTTCCATTTGTTTCTGTAGATTTTGTAGTGTGTGTGTGTGTGTATATATATATATATATATATATATATATATATATTTAAATTGTTGACCTTAGATGTGGACAGAGTAAGAGATTTGAGTTGCACTACTTTTTCCTTGGTGAAGTTAGGTGGACTGATATGTGTAATTTGGAATTTATTTTTTAAAATTTGGCGGCAACTTCAGCATAACAGCATTATGAAACTCTGCCTCACAGAGTAATGTTTGTTGTAACTAGCAAATGTGGTATTTGTGGCAACTGCAGGGTAACGCCGTTAATTAACGCCATAACGACGTTAATTAACGCTGCTACGCTGTGCAGTGGCAGGTATCATTGTAATGTTTGTAGTCCCATGTGGTAATGGTGGCAGCCCGCACAAGCTACTTTGTGAGGCTGACGTAATAATTGGTGTGCATGTGAGTCAAGTTTGGGAGCTGCTCTATCCGCATGGCTACCCTGTGATACTAGCATTACCCAAAAGTATGCCATCCACTTGCCATCGTTCCATTATGCAGTAGTAGATATAGTGAGTGTGGTGTTATATGAGGTATCCGTGGCAACCCGGATGGCTGCCTGTGATGCTGGCATTACGTAATGGTATGTGTTGGAGGCACATTTGACTGCAGTGTCACAAGCCATTCTGCCGGCATGCTGTGCTAGGTATTGCGATAATGTTTGGAGTCATATGTGGTAGTTGTGGCAACCGAACGGCTGCCCTTGACACTGGCATTAAGTAATATTACGCGTGGGAAGCACGTAGGCGGTAGTGCACAAACAATTGCATGGACCCACCGCATATTGATAATGATAGTAGAGAATGATTTCATATTAATTGGCTACTTTACTTTTTCTGCCAATGCGATTCATTGCTGGATAAAATTGTCCTTCCAAATTTTGTTAAACTTTACTTTTATCTTTTTAATTTTGTAATATCCTTTGAGGGAGTTTGTGATCACTGAGAATATAGAAATGAATAAGGATTCCTAGTTCCAATATCCAGTTTTAGGAATGAATTTTACTTTTCCCTTGGCCGAGTGTTGTGAAGTATAGGCAATTGTGAGGGTTGCTTTCAATTTTAGTGAGTGGCCAAGATATTGTACATAGACTAAGGATGTGGATGGAGAAGCAAACATTCTTTTTAAGTATCGATATGCAGATTGGAATTTAACTAAATAAGATGTATATCTATTAATGCAATAAAAACTCTATACAGTTAACGACTTTAGTTGAGTTCACGAATCAGGAGTTTCCATATCACACCAATTGGTTTTATCTTATTGCTTTGTTAGCGATCTGGCTTTGTAGATAAAACTGTTACCTTCATTGTCCACATAGCTTAATTCGACATGTTATGGTGTTCAGTTATTCAAGATTTTGAAATTATTTGTAATGGGCTAACGACTAAGACTTGTTTCTCCTTTTTTTCTTCTATTTATAATTGATTTTCCAAAATTATGGAATCATGTTTAACCAATTGACTGGATTATTTTTTTTAATTTCCTGATACATAATACTCCATCCGTTCCTTAATATAGGTCATTTTAGAGTTGTGCACAAGTATTAAGGAAATGATTGTATAGCATTAACTATAATATCGATTGTCTATATTACCCTTGTATTGGAAGAAGAAATTGTTATTTATTGGACAGAAAATAGTGAGAGAACCAAAGTTACATTTAATACTTGGGGTACTATTGGAAACTAAGCAATTAATGCTTACTTGAAATTCTCAAACGACTTTTATTAAGGAACAAAAACATTTTTCTAAAACGACTTATATTAAGGAACGGAGGGAGTATATGATAGTGATTAGTGACGACATGGAAAGGCCTATTTACTTAGCTAAGTACACAGACTGTTTCGGTTTGAAATAGAGAACTGCTGATGTTATCAATGTGGATATTGTATTATGTGAGAAGGTAGACCGAATTACTTGCTAACTAGAGCGTATTTCTGTTTAAATGACAGGAGTTGCTGGCCTTGTCAACATGGATACTCTACCTTCCGAGCATAAGGCGAAAAGAATGATATGGGAAAATTGTGAGGAACCAGTGGCAGCAAAAGATCTGAATGGGAATGGTAGTTTTTCGACACAATTTCAAGATGATTTGAGTAAAAGGCGTAGTTATGATCCTAAGCAAAAATCTACATTGCCAACAACCTTCAATTTAAGCATGCCTTACATGATGCCGCTATTATCCATTCCCAATACGGAAGAATATAGTTCTAGAGCAAGTACTGTCTTGACTGGAACAGCTAATAAAGGGGGAACAGGACCATCTGTTGGAGCCGTGGACATTGGCGTTAGCAAATCTGCCTATTTTTTCCGAGTTGCACTACCTGGAGTCAAGCAGGATCCTGGTACTCTTTTCTCCCGTCAATTAAACATTTTTTAATATTAGATATGCTTTGATATTGGCGCTTGCAAAACATTGGGAACTCTTAGTGGTAGATGGGATAAGGGGAACGAGTTTGGAATGAAATTGGAATAGCAAGGTTCTATGATTATATCTTATCTGAGCAAAGAAGAGTTGACCTTACAAAGAGTAAAAATCAGTGGGCTACTACCATCATCGTATATACACGCATTTCTTGTAGAATTTTCCTTGGATACGATTAATGTATGCATGTTGATTGTTTGACATGCTGTTTTATGCATATACCTATTTTTGTGTAACATTGTTGGTGGAGATATTTCATAACCAATACTGTGTATTCACCCATAGACAGCCAGAGTCCATGTAGCATAAATTCACATTCAGTTGAATATATATATACCTAGCATTGGTATGAAAATTAATAAAAGAGGTGTGTGGCACTGATATAATTCTTTATATTTGTGATTTTAAATTTCTTATTTTTACAAGAATAATAAAGAGTAAATGAGTTTTTATTAAGCATTATAATGTCTTCACCCAGTTCTCATACTCGCCGCACCTTTTATCTTTAGAAACCAATAAGGGTCTAATGTATAAGGAAATTTGTTCAACCTGTTTCTTTATTTTACTGGGAATGCCTAAGATGTGGTAGTTCTGTTACAATGTGTGTTTCCTGTTTTGCAACTATGCAACATGTTTGCACATGCCTGAAAACTTCAACCTTGTTGCATCATCATGGTACGACTGATTGTGTTGCATTCCTCGTATCATTCCCCTTTTCTCTGTATTTCACACTTCTGCCTAATAATAGTTTTTGCTCGTACAATACTTGTACAAATTAATAATATTGCTTTAGCACAGGTCAGTTCAGCTGCGAGATTGAACGTGACGGAAAAGTCCATGTTCAAGGTGTGACAACCACTGGTGGAAAAACTGTTTCAAGACATGGTCGAGTTTTTGAGATGAAATTACAGCAACAATGCCCACCTGGGCAGTTCACTCTTTGTTTCCGTCTGCCAGGACCTGTTGATCCAAGGTTGTTCTTTCCAAAATTCAGATCTGATGGCATTCTTGAAGCTGTTGTTGTGAAATACGAGTAATACCTTGTGTTCAAGTACACTTCTGAATTTGTATATGAGGAACTGCAGTAAACAGCTCTTCTTGTAGTACTTGCATATTTAGAGGTGGGATTGTTTTTGGTTTTTTGTCTAAAGTATGTCTTGTAGAAGTATGTAGGAAGGCAAGGCACGAAACGAAACACGACTGATCTCCTTTTAAATTTGCATTTCTAAGTTTCTCTTTATACTAAACAAGAGCTTCATGGCATCAATTGAGAATCTTTGGATTTGCTTCTGATTATTGCTTAAATACTAAAACCCTTTTCCCTGGCTTTTTAGATTTGGACAAAATCTGAAATTGACTTTTTGATTATGAGAAAAAAAAAGTCAACATCCTGAATGCAAAGTCGAAAAGAAACGTCCACGTATTACACCATACCCAAAAAAAAACAAAAGCCTATATGGGAAATTATGATTGTTACAAACTATGAAAATATAAAGGGATATCTTTTTAAATTATAAAATAACATCTAATCAAGTCGACTTTAACAACGGTTAGTTGATAAATTCGCTCACTAAAAAAATTCTCGTGAACAAAAAAAGAAAATCTCTTGAACAAAAACAACAAAATCCCACAAAAGATGACAATAAAACTCTCTCACAACAGACAAAGAAACCGATTATCTCATTAAGAAAATAAATTCCATAAAAGAAGAGTAAAATAGAGAGATTTAGAGAAGGGTCTCCTCAAAAAATAAAAAACATGAGACCTCACATACCAACGTCAATTTTCTGAAGGACTATACATACATAGAAAAATATATTATTTCATAATTTATAATAAATTATTTTAATTTTAAAATTGAAAATATTTTAAATTAATTTTAAAATTAATAATGATCTTATTTTAATTTGAAACATAAAGAATATTATTTTACATTATCAAGACTCTTTTTCTAGTTGAATATTTTTTGACAATGACAAATGAAAATGAAAAATGTTTTAATTAAGTTCACACATTTTATGACAATATTGAATTATATTTAATGTGTATCTTTAAGTTATAAGCTATTATTTTCTCATTGGATTTTCCTTTTTTTTTAAAAAATAAATAAATAAAAAGTTTGAATAAAACCCGACTGTATTAGGCGAGGCAGTCTTTAATTAGAGAGTGGTTAATATAAATTTAACTTGATCAATTAAATAAATAATAACGGGAGGTGATTGTATTGATGACAACCCTTTTGATTGGGCATCAAAGTACGAACAGAAGCCCTTTGACTCGTTTTAAACTAAACCCACGCGAAGTAGTACTATTCCTCCCGTCTCCGCCTTCCGTAACTGACTTAGCCGCCGAGGCTCAAAGTTTTGGGTAAGTAAATCAGCTCACCTTCTTCACTTGTAATTCTTTCTATTCCTTTTTCCCAGATTTTGTTTATGTAATTTGATTTCCCGAGCGCAATAAGTTAGGTTGAATCGATCATGGATCTATCTTTGGATTGATTTTTTGAAATGGATTTTTTTAATATTTCTATACGAGTTAATCATTGAATCTGAAAGGGGGTAATATTTGTTATGTAATGAATCTCATTGTGTTTTCTTGTCTTATTGCACTGTGTTCCCTTTATGAACGTCAACTGAAATTATATAGGTCTGCACAGTTGTTTACAAATGAAAAAATAAAATAAAATAGGAGGAACAGATTGGAGAAATGTATGAATGGTATGCACTTGTATGGACTATAAATTGCTGTGTGTAGTTGTATGTATTTTGTGATCCTACTATACTTTATTTTTCCAATTTTGAGTTCAGTTCTTTCAGATCTCAGAGCATAATTTCTTGAATGTAATTTTTTTTTTAAAGTAAAGAGTAAATTCATTAAAACCCCTAAAAGGGGGCGAAATCTATATATACAATCAAAACCTCTGGGAGCATGAAAAAGTAAACCCATTCCACTCGCTCACCGAACCAAAACATACAAAAAATTTATATCCTTTCTAAAATCCTGGAGCATACACTATTATATTGATCTTAAATGTAACATTGGCAGTATGTAGTCATGCATGAATTAAAGTTGTTTCTTTTTTCTTCTAGATTTCATATATCAACCATCACGAGTTATTATGATTCGTGGCTTTATCTTTGCCTCTTTGGGGTTTGACTCTATACATACCAATCTCGTGGAGAACATCATTCCCGCTAAATGGTTTTAAAACTTTGGGTTAATGACGTAGCTAACATTAGGTGTGTCCTTATGAAGCACGCGCGTGCACAAGACATGGGATACCATGACATGCACATGGACATAGGATTCCAAGATGACATGAACAAGGATACCAAGACGACATGGACATGAAGTATCTAAATAGTTTGCACATTACTATGATGATTACTCTTGCGTTTCCTTGCCTGAATTTGCACTAGGCATACTCTAGCCATGCCCTTCTGTCTTCCTGGCTTTTACCAAAGAACTCTTAGTATGGACATTTTGGTTGTTTGAAATAGCCGTTCCTTTATTAATCTTCTTGTCTTTCCCTGTCGTGGCAGTTCTGTTATTTTGTTTTTCCCCAGTTTGTTGAGCAGATCTTCAGGTCGTATGCCTAGTTGTGATTATAGTTGTTTTTCATCTTCACAAATTCAAAAATTACCGATTATGTTATTTAAAGCAACTTTAAATTCCGGAAGATATTTTTAGGAGTAGAAGCTAATGTTGTTTAACAAGGTATGTATCCTCTCTCTCTCTCTCTCTCTCTCTCTCTCTCTCTCTCTCCCCGTGATGCAGCATGTAACTAGCAATTGGAAATCTACCGCTTTCAATGTATAAGAGTTTTTTGTTTGTACAAGCAAAAATCTGTAATGAACTCCTAAACACCTGATTCCTGATATATTTGTCATCTGTAGTGCTTTGTTGTCTAACTTGCAGCAAGCTTTCATCTTCACAAACACACAGTTAATAGTTCAACTCGCAAGAATGACTACTAAACTGGACACTGAATCTCCATTATTGAAACCAGTTGTAACTGGAACTGGAACAGCCAACGAAGGAAAAGTTGGACCTGCGCTTGGTAAGGTTGACATTGGTGCAAGTGAAAAAGCCTACATTTTCCAAGTCGCTTTGCCTGGTGTCCATTCCAATCTAAGTAAGTCACTGATCCTCACCCCATTTCTCTTTTAGGCATGTAAGACGCATAATATATTAATGTATACCTAATTACACAAACAAACATTCTGTCGCAGTTGTACACTAGAAATTCAAAGATTCTGGTTGTGGGATTAAGGAAATTAAAGATATTTCAAGTTTTTTTTAGTTTCTTTATACAAACCATCAAATGTGAGACTGAATGGAAAAAAAAATCTCTCTAGGGATAACATTTGTTAGAGTCATCACTTCTTAAGCAGTTCAATTTAAACACATTTATCTTGCATGTTAATGCAGACAGTAACTCCCATTTTTTTCAAATGGACACATTATGTTGAAACCTGCTTCGTATTTTGATGTAGAACAACAATATTACCGCTTGAATCAAATGGTTGACCACTCTTTTCTTAAGACTATATCCGCCCTTTATTTTTGCTACACAGTTATTACGAATTAGTCTCCCAAGATAAGAGTAAGACAGACTTAGATTTTACTCTGTACTAGAATTTGTTGTGTAGAAACAAATCTAGTGCAAAATTATAAATGAGAGAAGAAAAATTATAGCAAGAAAAAATATTAGAATGATATTTTAAAAAAAAAAATTGGAGAAGGATTTGGAATGATTTTCAGTTCCAAAATTGGGTGAATTTACAATTTATTTATAGGTTTCCTCCAAGTACCTTTTTGAAGAGATACATATCATTTTAAAGAGATACATCTTGAAAAGTTATTTTAAATATTAGAGATACATTCCTTTGAAAGGATATGTTGAACCATTGTAATGATTCATCCAATGGTCTTATCAATTTGAACCATTTCATCGATTTAATTGTTTCATCTCAAATCATTGCATTAGTTCAATTGCTTGTTAGCCTGAATAAATACATCCGTTTTCTGAATCACTCTGACATCTAACACCGCGAAAGGAGGCGTCGAGTGAATCGAGACACAATGAGGAGAGCCACATATAGATGTGAACCATAGCGAGAAGAGGAAACTAGCCCATCCTTGCTATCCAAATTCCCTCATTTCCCATCCCAAGCGAGAACATTAGATCATGGATTAAGCACGAGAAATGAACGAGATCTATTTACGTCATTATCAGAGGCCCTTCACGCGGCTTGACCAAGAACAGAGTGTTGAGCAGAGGCTATCGGGATTTTTCAAGCCAAGCCCAAGAAGACTATGGCCTCCTTTACGAGTCACAAGGCTAAATGAGGAGCGCATTCACGAGCACTAGCTTTCCTGGCTTGGGGGAGTACTGAATGAAGTAAGCTATCCCACTAATGCAATTCGATGCTTCCTGCGTCGAAGGAAAGTATGGTAAATCAGTTGTCCCTCAAAGCCCCTTCTCGAGACACATCTATTAGTTTTAATTGCAACATGTAATATATTTATTATATACTTTTCACATTTGAAAATATCTAACAATCCTTCCCTATTTTTCACAATTTTGCAATCTTATTCCTTTGATCTTCTTCTTTCTCTTATTAGATATAACATATATAAGTAGCGTTAGCTTTGAACTAAGAAATCTTAAAGTGATATCTTGGTCAATAGACATGTACTATATCCCTTATTACTATAAGGAAACCCAAAACATTTATGGCCTTGTGTTTACTTCTTGGTTTCGTAAGTGACTTAGAGATAAGCATGTGGCCCCACTTCCCTCACTTAGATGAACTTAATTAGATGCACTTGTATGATCTGCATCCTCCAAATCGGATATAGATTCAATAAAGGTTTATCATACCCTCTTTGTTCTCCATACAAGTATACACTAACACTAACTTTGATATGGTTTCGAAGAATTTCTTCTTCATTATTGTGTAGTGTATAACTGGTTATATATTAGATGTTACTCTAATATTTAGTTGAGTTTCATTTATAGGTTACCTCTTATTCAAAGGCTTTAAATCCATCTTCTTGAAAGTCTTACATATCACATCCTTGCCAAGGTCTTTTGTAAAAGGATCTGCCAAATTTTTCTTTGACTTGACAGTTAAAAGTAACAACCTTTTATTAATTTGCTCTCTTACATCTATGTCTTAAACTTATATGTCTAGACTTTCTGTTATAAACCTTATTTTAAGACCGTGATAATGCTGCCGCATTATCACAATATATTGAGATAGCTGTCATTGAATTGGGCCAAAGTGGTATCTCAAATAATAAATCCTTTAGCCATTCGGCTTCTTTTATAGCAGTTGATAATGCAACAAACTCAGATTTCATAGTTGAATGTGTTATCAAGGTTTGTTTTTTAGAATCTCAAGAAATTGTCCCGCCTCCTAAAGTGAATATTCATCCACTTGTAGACTTTATTTCATTTGAATAATATTCAGTTTGCATCCGTGTACCCTTCTACCACAGCTGGGCATTATCTTGTATAGCATAAGACATGGTTCATTGTGCCTTTAAGATATACAAATATCCTTGATACTGCATCCCAATGAAGTTGACCTGGACTATGGGTAAACCTACTCAATACTCCAACCACAAATGATGTATCAGTTCTAGTACACAACATTGCATACATTAGATTACCGACTATACTTGCATACTCTAACTAAGATATGTTATTCCCTTTATTTGGAAATAACTCAACAATATGATCATATCGGGTAGAAAGCTATCTTGCAATTCTCGTGATTAATTTTCTTTAACAACTTCTCAATATAATGAGACTGAGTTAAAGAAATGGTATCCTGAGACCGCATAATTTTAATACCTAAAATTACATTAGTCTCCCCCATATCTTTCATATCAAAGGTAGCAGACAGGAATGTTTTAGTTCCTAATACTACCTTTTAACAAGTTTACAAACTTTTCTTTCTTGGCCTTTCAAAACAGACCCTTCTAGTTGTTCTATACAAACTTCCTCTTCTAAATCACCATTTGGAAAAGAAGTTTTAGCATTCATTTGGTGTATAACGAATTTATGAATTGATGTTAATGCAATTAATAACCTAATGGTACTAATTTTGCTACTGGAACATATGTATCAAAGTAATTAATTCCTTCATTTTACTTAAAATATTTGGCTACCAGACTAGCTTTATATGTATATATGGATCCATTCGGTTTTCTTTTCCTTTTAAAGATCGATTTACAGCCAATGTGTTTACAATCAGGAGGTGAATCCACCAAGACCCAAGTTTTATTACCGTGATAGAATCCATTATATCATTAATGGCTTGCCAAAAATCTAAATTTTGAGTGGACATAACTTCTCTAAAAGTCAATGGATCTCTATCACTAGAATCATGCTCAATCACAAAAATACTAGAAGAAACAATGTCATCCCTTTTCTCTACTAGGTACATCCATACATGTAGAAATCAGGGTCATAAGATTTTTCTATCCTTGATCTTTTACTTCTTCTCGATTCTATTTATTCAATAGATATAATAAGTTCGATTTCATAATTTGTTTCATTATGAATTATTTCTTGATCCTTTTTATCAGTGTCTTCACTTGACCTTTTCCTAGAGAATGAATTCTCAAAGAACTCAACATCTCCATACTTCAAAATTATATTTTGGCTAACAGAATCTGTGGATTCCATGGTAAAAAATTTATAGGCTTTGCTATTTTGTGCATAGCCTATAAAAGCACATTCGATTGTTTTAGCTCCAAGCTTAGTTACATTCTTTTTTTCCCCACAATTCATAAGATGTAATGTGAGTTTTCTTATGTTACACAATTAAGTATATACTACCTCCGTTCCTAAAAGATTCTCGTTTAAGGTTTTTGCACATAGATTAAAAAAGTATCATTTACTAAGTAAAATTTGTTTGAAATTTCATCACTACCCCTTTATGGGAAGTTGAAAACTATTAATACAAGGGAGAGAATTTCTTGGGACAATGAGAGAAGGTAGGGGTAATATAGGACAGTAAATAATTTATTCTCCTCTAAAGTTGTAAACGAAAAATATTTTGAAACAAATTTTTTCTTCTAAAACGACAATCTTTTAGGAACGGAGGGAGTAATAATCATTAATTAATGCTCTCCCTATAAATTTTTAGGCAAATCAGAAGTAAGAAGTAACGTATTAATCATTTCTTCAAGTGTCTTATTTTTTCGTTCTACCACTCCATTTTGTTGAGGACTATAAGGAGTTGTAGTTTGATGAATTATACCATAATTCTCATTCTCTATCCGATCAAAGAATTTTAATTATTCGATCTAATTGATTTTCAATTTTCAGCTTTGTAGATTTTAAATATTTCTAGTCTTGTCTTTAGTCCTTAACAAATAAACTTGAGTGTACCTAAAGCAATTATCTATAAATGTTATAAAATATCTTTTATCTCCTTTAGTTAATATGCCCTCAAATTCACAAATATCGGAATGCATTAATTCTAACAATTGTGAATTTCTTTCTACTTTTTAAAAGATTTTTTGGCAATTTTAGACTTAACAAATATAACACATTTTTCTAAATCAGAAAAATTAATCTTAGGAATTAAACTAAGAAAACTAAGATTACTCATGCTATGCATACTTTTATAATTTACATACCTTAATCTAGCATGTCAAACATTAAAAGTAGAAACCATATAAGCAAAATATGAATTTTCATTAATAACATTTAGTTTGTATATACCATCAGATTCATATCTTTTTATACATGTTACCCTAGGACTTTAGGACAATACAATACAATTAGCGTTAAACAAGACTTTTATGTCATGTTTGTTTAAAAAATAGTAGATACAATATTTTTCCTAATTTCTAGACCATAAAGAACATCATTAAGAGTGATTGTCTTCCCGTATGATAACTTGAGAACCACCTTGCCCATCACTTTTGCAGTTGATGAATTTCTTATGAATAGTTCTTGGCTATCCTTCATAAGTTTATAGGCTTTAAACATTGCTTTATTCTTGACAATATGCTTGGTTGTTTTAGATTCCACGTTATTTCCAACCATGTTAGTCTCCATAATCATAACAACAATATTTTCATTGCCTACTATATTTGCTTGGTCATTTTTTTGTTGCATTTGTTTCAAGTACAAAATACATTATTTCTTGAAGTGTCCTGGCTTACCACACTTCCAACAAGTACCTTTCGTTTTTTTATCTTGACCACCACGTTTTCTTTTGTTGTTTTTTGGTTTAGATTTTGTTGTTCTACATTAAAATACGAAGTGAGTTTTAACAATATTAAGACTATATTAGCCTCTTACTTTGTTACACAAGGTTATTACGAAATAGTATCCCAAGATAAGACAAACCTATATTTTACTCTATATTATAATTTGTTGTGTAGAAACAAATCTAGTGTAAAATTATAAATTAGAGAAGAAAATTTATAACAAGAAAAAATATTAGAATGATATTTTTTCTAAGAACCTTGAGAAGGATTTGAAATGATTTTCAGTACCAAACTTGGGTGGATTTACGATCTATTTATAGGTTTTCAAGTACCCTTTTGAAGAAATACGTCTATTTGAAAATGTATTTTAAATATTAGAGATATATTCCTTTGAAAGAATATGTTGAAACATTGTAATGATTCATCCAATGGTCTTATCAATTTGAACTATTGCATCAATTCAATTGTTTCATCCCGAACTATTGTGTTGGTTCAATTGCTTCTTAGCCCAAAATCAATACATCCATTGTCTGAATAGATTCCTCTTGTTCAAAGAGTTGTAATCTTTCAAACTAAACCAATTAAATTAACAAATCTATTGGTTTTAATTGCAGCATACAACATATTTATTATATACTTTCTAGATTTTGAAAATATCTAACACATTCAATCTCAGTATTTGAAACTTATGAATTCTGGGACTGAAACAAATTAGTGACGTAATAATTAGCCTCACCATTGAGCTTAAATGTGAAACAACTTCCTTCCAATGAAGACACTTGTATGGCTCATAATCTTTTGGCATATATGATGTGCAAGCTGCAGTAGTCATAGAACAGTAAATTCCTTTTAACCTCACGTAATTAATGGGTTGTAGCGTGAGCAGGAACATTTTTGGAAATTCTGCATATACATGAAGTTGAAAAGGAAGCAGAAGAACAAAATATATTAATGAAAAAGAAGATTGAGATGATTTAGCGACTTTTTGTTATAGCAGGTGATATAAAGTGTGGTATCCGGGACGATGGGAGGGTGAAAGTAGAAGGCTCGGTTATAGGGAGTGGTGTTCTGAAAGGTTCATCCGTCGTGTTCGAGGTGAAAGTCCAAGAATTGTGCCCACCTGGACGTTTTTCGATTTCCTTCAATCTGCCTGGACCTGTTGACCCCAGGTTAGCCTCGCTCAATCTTAAGGAGGATGGTATCCTGGAAGTTATTGTAATGAAATATAGAATACCATATTTTCCTGAAGATAACCATCGGGTTCCATGTTCATGACCTCTATGCCTGTTATTGCTGATACTAGCTAGTCTCATCATATGTTATGAACCAAGCGTACTTTCTTTAACATTCTCTCAGATAGGATTATAATTCTATTCCGATGCTCAAAAAGTTACAACATTGCTTCATTCTCTTGTAAGAATTCTGACGAAGCTGCTTGTATGAACTTTCAATAATTGAATGTCAGGCTTACCGAAATATGTCTCCCAAATGACGGGATAGTTTATTTGTCCATTTTAACCAGACAAAAATACAATCCTTTAACATGATAAATATAAACCATTTGTTTGTTGTAGTGTATTATTATTTACTGTTTGAAATTATTGTTGATTTAACACACTTTGCTTCAAAATATAGCCATGAGCCCACAAAATACATTGTCTCACAACGAAGATATAGATAGCAAACAGCTAGCAGAAGGGGCAACAACACGCGAAGAAAACAAGTGAATACTACGTACGTACTCTACAGTAGTACCAAAACATATAATATTACCATCACTTGTTTTTAGTAGGAAAAGAAGCCATCTTGTAGATTCCACAAATGCCTTCAGGCCTGCCAATATTTCTCCTCATCCTGATGTAGCCTTTTTCTCCCCATTTTGATCCCCAAGAATTCTTTACAATAATGTAGTCGGACCCCTCGGTTGATCCATATCCAACCGCAGCAACTCCGTGATCCAGCCGAAGTCCACAATACCCATCAAATACACCCTACCAAGATAATAAAATCATATGCAATTAATCTCAAGAACCTATATTCTCCCTAGCTAGCTAGCAATTATTTATGCAATTTCAGTAATCTAGCTTACCCCACTATAAAATTGGAAATCACGGCCAGAAGCCGAGATTGCAATACTCAGAGGCTGGTTTGCAAGTGCCTTTAACAAGCTTTCCTCGCTATTCTTGGGTACGTCATGGTACCCGCTAATAGTTACTACATGAGATTCATCCTGAAAGATATGGAAGAGATAACAAAAATGGATGATGGTATTGTCATACTATACTTGGCATATTATAGCCTAGAAAGTAATAACGTTGATTTGATTTAGTTTGCACGAATTTAGTTTGGAATGATATTATGATATCAGGCAGCTTGGGCTAGACAGACAATTTTAAGGGCAAATTTTATCTGACTATAATTATTAATTACCTTTTTCTGGTCACAAGTGCCTTCTTGCATGACATACGGGTAGTCTTCCTCCTTATGAAGCCCACCATTAGACATTATGAAGGAAAATGCATAATCCATGAGACCTCCGTTGCAACCTTTGTTAAAGCTGGTATCGCAATCCACTAGCTCTTGTTCAGACAAGGATGTTAAATTTCCGGTCACAATCTGGTTTATTCCCTCAACTGCAGCCACTGTTGAAAATGCCCAACAACTTCCTGCAGGTAGGTAGAAAGATATACATTAATTTCAATCAGTACGTAAAATATTTGATATATATATGCTCTCATAAACTACAATGCAATGCCTGTAAAAGTGTAATTATTTGTATCAGGACAGCAAGCACGACTAGGAGTAGGACTGTAATAAATCATTGTCTGTAGGAAGTTTGAGAATTGTTAGCTAGGCAAATACTTACCACAAGAACCTTGGTTCTTGACATTAGTGACAGCTCCTTTCTTTCTCCAGTCCACAGACTTTGGCAAATCCACAACGTCTTTATAAATAAAATCTTCTGTACTGGAATCTTGCCTTTTAGATAAGTCAACCTTGAGCCCCAAATACTTGTTTTTAAACTCCTCATGGCTCAAATCAGCAAACTCATTCAATCCAAGCCAGTAGTTGCTAGTTTTCTTGTTTGTCTCGTCAATGTGCATCAAGTTTTCCTTAAAAATCTCAAACCTATGCAACTTCTCTTCAATACTCTCGTAATTATTCCTGCCATGCTTTGCAAGCCATGATTCGAATAGATTAATTTGTCTGTCGATGCTTGCCAAATCTTCCGGCGAATAGCCCACGATTGAAAAATCACGAGCCAACGCGGAGAAGGCAAAGACTGCCATGAAAAAGGAGAGAAAGAGCAGAGATTTGGAAGATGATAAAAGGGCCATTTTTTGAAATATGTAGAAATAACTATGGATTGAAGAAGAAGATGAGAGATAGATAGGAAGGCATGGTTTTATTTATAGGTTTTTGTATACAATTTAAATATGTAGAAATTACGTAAGTAGCGTTTGCTTTCTAGTTGAGTTGTTGAAATGTATACAATTTAACTTGCCAAGGCTTCAAGGTTGGTTCACTTGTGTCAAAGCTTTACGTACAAGCATGTTGAATGAATGATATGTATGATTATTTAATAGGTTAGGAAGAAAATATATATGCTGTGTTGAGGTGCACCACTATAAAGAGAAGAGGTGGTGGGCCAATTCCAATTGGATATCCAAAAAATGACTTGGCTGCTATCTTGGCACCGTTGATAATTGGCAAGTTCCAGGACGAAAACAAAAAATGTAATAGTGTTTTTATACCACGAACATGATGATTTACAATCAAGCTAGCTAGCTGTAGCTATTAAAAATGGAACAGAGGGACCATGGATAGGTTGGTTTATTTATTTTAATGTTCAACTGAGGGCTAGCTGTAACGAAGCCACTCAACTCCTACAGAAACAGCAAAGAGAAAATTGCATACACAGACAAACTGTTACAATTAAGGGCTCCTTCTTTAGCAAGAAATTAAAGTCAGCAGCCTAAGAAATGGATAATAGCAAATCTTCTCATTATATTATAGTAAGTATATAGCCAGCCAATATGTAACTTATGATACAGACAATATACCTGACATCCATTACTTTGAAAAATCACAACCCCAAGAAATAAACAGTCATTACAAATTGTGTACACCTGTAATTTCGTAGCAGGGTTCAAGATTTCCATCTTCCATTACTGAATTTATAGCAATACAGGTTAAACCCACATTCCACTAAAATCTTGGCCTAGACATACATATTTTGGTAAATTTGTTTTTTCTTCTCCAGTACCCTTGTATTCTCAACTCCTTTTCGGTTTTGGGATTCCATCAAAAGTTAAAAGCAAATGACATTTTACCCAATTGGATTATTCTGCATATCGCATTCCCACATGGATTACCTTACCTGCCTAGCAGAATGTCTTCTTTTGCACATATTTGCTACAAATTAACACACATAATATGGGCTATCCATGGGCCATGTCAACAAAGGCCTATTTAGAGGAATAACTTGGAAATTGCATGACTGATTGACTTTCAATGTCATACGGATGCAAAGAGAGCCAAGAACAAGGAAATTAACGAGGTCGTCAAACAAAAGTGTGTGTTCCACAAAGAAAAATTAAACACTTTGCCATCAAAATAAGGCCACAAATGTCAAATTGTAGCATAACTGTTGGTAAACTACATTTGTAACAGAAAATAGGAACCTCACAGTTGCTACAAAGGAGAATGAAAAAATATTCAAACTCCCTTATCCTTCAACTGGAATACAGTAAAATAGCGGCCATGAGGATTATTCCATATCCATCCAACAGATCCATAGCCAGCTGCAAGAACCATATATAAATTAAAGAACTCAAGTCCTTCCCTGGTGTTAACGCCAAGATCTTCTGCCACGTCCCAATCACGAAAGATGTCTTGATCTTGCACAATAAACACGATCAACACCAAAAGCTTGACGGCTTCGACCGTCGGGAATAGCTCAGGCGTGAGAGTCGGTACAGGCGATTACAAGGTTAACAATGGAGAATAAAATATATTGAGAGAGATAAAATTATCAGTTACCTTTACTTAGAAGACTTCCTTGCTATGATATACTCTCGCATCTTGCCATCGTACCACCTTCTTCATTGTCGACACACCTCGATCCACGATGGTTTCAAATTGATCGCACACACTGACTCACCCACTACCTCGGTCTTTCTTTTTTCCCTTCACGGACGACTATCATCCCATCCACATTAATGCATGGCAGAGATCTCGGTCAACTGCTATCTTTTTCATCATTACCGGTTAAAGATGTAGATATTTAAATATCTGCTGGGTAAGCCCACTGACCTGACCCAACAAAGAGGACCCAACTGAAATGACCCGGTAGATTAACCAAGTAACTCGGCCCAAGCCCTTTGGCCCAATATCTAAAATATCATGGCCCAACATTGCCCTCCAGTCTTTTATTAAACAGAATGTTTAATGAAAAAGTATAAATGGCATCGGTTCAGGGCAAAAAAAATTATAATAAGATCAATAAAGGCCCAAAATATAGCTTACCGGGGCTCATCTGGTGAATATCAAATAGCAACATAAAGGGTTCATCTTCATTGACCTCGACCTCTGGAAGTACCAATCAAGCGCCTTTTAACTAGAAGCTCAAGCCACCAGAATCAACTCCCATCTGAAGGACAAGCCAACCTCGCTAAAAGAAAGCAAAGTGGTGAAAATCAAAACACCCCATCACCCGGACTTACAACGAAAGTGCTTCCTCGATATGCCCCTTGACAAACGGACCTGAGTCCTTCGTGCAAAAAAGAGGAAAATCCAAGTAACTCCTCCAACCGCTGAAGAGCCACAAGTACCTCCCACAGAAGTCGATCTTCTTTCGGACACCCTGGTTGAAATCGTGGTTTCTGACAAAGAGCCCGAAGAACAAGTAGAGCGCATATCGATGAGATCCCTCATTCTCTGCCAGAATCCAATGAGAAATTCCAATGTTGACCTCTAAACATGCGTTCGTGATACCGATGATCATCGGTTCGGCAATACCGGACTAAAGGAATTTGATATTTTGACTTATCCATTTACATCGCTACCCATCAATTTGAACTGATTGACTAATAATGGTCATCTGCAGGCAAACGCTATCTTAGGGCGCCTCTGTCCCAATTACAAAGAAGCCGAAGAGGATGCCGCCCGAAGGGAGAACGCCATTCTGAAGTCGGGTCATCATTGAAATAAATGTCGATCCAAGCTAAAGAATCAAAGCATCTGGCACATCATCAAAAGCTTGAAGAAGAGCTCAAAGAGCTTCGGGCCCTTAGGAATTTGGGTCCGCCACTGACCGAAGACCTTCGTAAGGAAATCCAAGCAGCATACAGAAAATCCGCCGAGCTGAACGATGAGATCGTCCATATGTATGCTAAAGGATATGAAATCTGCCGAAGTAAAGGCAAAAAAAAAGCTTGTTGCGGCCAAGGTAGATCCATATCTTCTAAACTCTTTAGACGGTGATGATGACAAGGAAGAAGCCTAAAGATGACCTCCCCTTTACCTTTCGTTGTAGAACTTTCTGTAAAAATTCTAACTTTTTGTGAACAATTAATATTAATGAAATATCAACTTCATGCCTTATTACTTCTGTGTGAACATTTCTTGTCAATAATTCACTATTAATTAACTTGAAAAGTGTACAAGTGCCTCTTATCTTAAACTGTTAGTCAATAATCAAGCAAATTATATAGCAGTTAAGAACAATAATAATAAAATCCGAACTCAACACTTGAACAAAATAAAGTAATGCATACTTATCGTTACCGAAGTGTGAGACAAATCATGCAAATAAGATGAATCCAGTCGATCCTCCTTGCACCATCGGGAATTTGTTTACCACACAGAGTATAACAAAGATATAAGGACATTTGTCTACCACGCAAGGTATAACAAAGATATAAGGACCATGGAATTTGTTTACCACACGGGGTAAAACAAATTCATAAGGACACACCTAACAATAAGGCTACCATCGAATGGTCAGCGAGTCCGACCGTGTGACGCCCCCAAAATAGGTATACATCACCCATTCTGAGTTGTCAATACATGGTACAGAAACAACTACAACTTTATTATTACAACAAAGAAAGCGTGAGTTTGAATACAAATATTATCTTCAGACAATATCTATACTCAAATAAATCCTCATCACATTTATTGATACATTATTTTACAAAATGGTGAGGACTACTAAACAACTCTCTCTAGAACCTTCATTCCACACTTCCGACTTCGTACTCGCTTATATTCTCGCCTCCCGAGAAGAAAAATGAAACAAAAAGGAAAAGGGTGAGCTCAACTAGCCCGAAGAAAAGAATATTATGACTAAGATAATATACAACAAATTATCATTAGTCTTCAACAGGGAAAAAATCTAATAGAATACAATAGACAACAAGTTTTAAATCAATATTCACAGCGAAAATAATAATTCATTAGAAGAGTTAAGTAGAGAATGCAACCTACTATCTTCTATGTATGAATTTAAAAGTTCATCGTCTATCTTTTATCCCTGTAACATCAATCAATATATATCTGGAATCAAAATATATCTTTTATCCCTGTAACAAGGATTAAGGATTAAGGATTCGTACTTTGTTTTATCCACGTCCAAAAATACCTCAAAAATAATCATAGTGGTGTAAAATTCAAGAATGATCAAAACATGGATACAATCAAAGCTAGTATCCGAATAGATATTTTAGATTTAAAAGAAAAATTTTCATTTTTCAATGAATAATCTTCAGATTCGTGAATAGTATCGTATCGTGAATAAGGTCGTATCGTGAATAGTAACTCAAACACCAAAAGTTCCAAATTTGATAAAAACTTCAGATCAATATTTCAAAGATAATGATATTGAAGAAATAATATCATTACTGAAAAAATAATATCCCCACCTCGAAAGATTAAGTACTTTAAATTGGAATACTGGGTATAGTGATGAAGGGAACTTGCAATCAGATATAACAATACTCAAAGTATAAAAATCCTCACAAGAATACGCTCAATATATATAGAGAGAGAATAGAGAGAACTTCAGTTTCTGGTGTAATTTTCAATTCTAACCTAAGCACCCTATTTATAGGAAAATGCTTAGAACACCAAAGTAGAAAATTTATTAAAATAATTTTATTTAATAAATATTCAAGCCCACTTTCCAAGAATCCGAATTCAGCTCATTTACCACACATGGGCTTGCAAAAAACGTTTTTCATGAATAAAACAATTAAAACTCCAAAAATCAATTATTTCGGAACTTCGGAACTTCAATAATTCATAATAAATAGCCCTTTTGTCAGAAAAATTTGAAACTTGCAAGTTTTCATAGGAAATTCCATTATCTACAACTTTGTAGAAGGAAGTTTTTCCAAATTCAAGCAGAAATTGGAAGAAATCTATAAGCAGGCGATTTCAAAGTTATAATCAAATTTGGTCAATAAATGGGGTCCACCGACATGTTTAACATGTTTTAAACATTTATTGCAACAAAATACTCTTCCTCCTCGTATCTTGATATATCCCACATTCGTTGTAAAAATATCACCATTATTATATTATTAAAATATAATAATATATTTAAATGAATTATTTTATCGAGAAAAGATAAAATTTCAATTTTCAACAATTGTCACATTAAAAATTTTCTCCATCTATATCCATATAAAATCAATATTTTCCTCATCATATGAATCAATAATTAATTACTCACAAATAATATTACAGAATCACAAAATTGACAACGGTAGGTTCAGGAAAGAGGGGCTTTCAATAAGAATTTCTCCTTCTTGGTAGCCTAACTAGGTGACCAAACATCTCCTTAGATGCAGAACTTTCTAGACATTGCCAATAATGTTATCTAATAATATTATTCAGGATAATATGAATTATTGCTTCGATAATGAAAAATCTTGTGTAATGACAATTATTGAAACAACATCAATATAAAATATCAACGCAAACAATTATTAAATCAATAAAATAAAATCTTTGATAAAGATAATTCGTAACCATTATTGAGTAGTGACTTTACGTAAGAATCAATAATTGGTGCAATCTGAAGTGTCTTCTTGTGTTTTAACCATTTGTAGTATTTTAACAAGATTAACTTGAATAACAACTTCTGGCAGTTATTTTTAAACAACTTATATTTGTCGTTTTCTTCATCCAATCGCTTTTTCGTTATGGGCCCACACATGGTTGCTTGTGTCGTAAATGCGAATATTCCCAACAAAGATACGAATATTCCACGACCAAACGAATATTCCCCAAACAACAATGAATATTTTATAACCACTGCTTATTTTGAAATATTTGCGTATTTTACCCATAACTATCCACATTAATCAAATCAACCCTTACTATTTCAAAATAATAAATAGAGAAAATTAAATTTCATTAATAATAAGTTGAGGTCTTACAGACCGAACCTCCTTACTTCGGTGCATTAGTTTACCACTCGCGGTAAAACAATATTAAAAGGACTATGGAATTTGTTTACCACGCAGGGTATAACAAACCCATGAGGACACTCTTGCCGATAAGGCTACCATCGAATGGTCAGCGAGTCCACCCGAACCTCCTTACACCAATGAAGTTTGCCTACCACGAAGGGCCTGACAAATTCATAAGGACCACCTGCCGAAAAGGCTACCATCGAATGGTCAGCGAGTCCACCCGAATCTCCTTACTCCGGTGAATTGTTGTGTGCTGAATCTGAACTTGACATCCCGCTGCACTGAATGTCCGAAGTAGAATGTCTGTCTGCACACAGTGTCCATGAACTCCGCTTCTGCCGATTTGGACATCAACCGCCTCAAAGCTTCTTCGAAATGGTCCGGTCCTTTTCATCCTTAACCTGCAACTTCAGATGGATTTCTCCGAAGACAAGTACCCACAGGGCGGTGTGCCCTCAGTGGACTCTCGGGAGTGTGATTTCTGGATCTACTTCGGTGATGAGCCCTTTCGCTATGGTGAGAATACTCAAGGCAGAATGCCTTATTTGTATTCTCAGATGTATACTCTCTGGATCCTTAGAAATATGGCTTCTGGGTCTTCTTTGATCCTGAGGACCGCCTCGGAGACATGTCTTCAAAGTGTATAGACTGCTTTCCAACTCATGGTTGTCCATCTTTAGGCTTATCACGTCTTTCAGACTGGACATAATTGGACGCCTCGTCCCTCAGCTCTGCCATCTGAAGCATCTGCTCAGCTATATCCTCGCTCTGCTTCAAGAGAACCTCCAAAGCTTTATCTGCTTCTGTGATGCCCCCAAAATAGGTATACACACCCATTCTGAGTTGTCAATACATGGTACAGAAACAACTACAACTTTATTATTACAACAAAGTAAAGCGTGAGTTTAAATACGAGATATTGCCATCTAGATAATATCCACATACAAATAAATCCTCATCATAATTATTGATACATTATTTTACAAAATGGTGAGGACTACTAAACAAATCTCTCTAGAACCATCATTACATCCCCCAACTCGCATCTTTCATTTACATTATCTCCTCCCGAGAAGAAAAATGGAACAAAAAGGAAAAGGGTGAGCTCAACTAGCCCAATAAAGAATATTATGACTAAGATAATATACAACAAATTATCGTTAGTCTTCAACAGGAAAGATTTAATAGAATACAATAGACAACAAGTTTTAAATCAATACTCAATGGAAAATATTAATTCATAGAAGAGTTACGTAGAGGATGAAATCTACTAATATCTATGAATTTAACGATCCATCATCAATATTGTTATCCTGTAACATCAATCAATATATATCCGAATCATATATTCATCCTTGCACTCATGAGCCAAGGACATCCACCGATTGGTCATGTTCATCTAAACACTGCTCATCTTTGCACTACGGCCAAAGATATTCATCGAAATCAATCATCTTTGCACTACGGGCCAAAGATATTCATCAGAAATCATTCATCTTTGCACTACAGGCCAAAGATATTCCATAATATCATCATTTAAGACTGAGGATGATGAAAAATATTTTTTAAAGAAACGAATCTAGTGAATCAAAATGACAAGGATTAAGGATTAAGGATTAGTACTTTGTTTTATCCACGTCCAAAAAATACCTCAAAAATAATTATAGTGGTGTAAAATTCAAGAATGATCAAAACATGGATACAATCAAAGCTAGTATCCGAATAGATATTTTGGACGAAAAGAAAAATTTTATTTTTCGATGAATAGTCCGTGATAAGTGAATAATCTCAGTATCGTGAATAGTCGCAGTATCGTGAATAGTAACCAGATAACTAAAAGTTCCAAATTTGATTAAAAACTTGAGATCAATATTTCAAAGATAATGATATTGAAGAAATAATATCATTACTAAAAAAAATAATATCCCTTACCTCGGAAAGACATTACTTCTAACTGGAATACTGGATATAGGTTATAACTTGAACTTGCACCGTATAGCAATACTCAAAGTGTAAGACCCCGAAATTTTTTAAATAAAAAGGAATTTCCTTTATTTATTATTTTAAAATAGTAAGGGTGGATTTGATAAATGTGGTTAGTTATGGGTAAAATGCGCAAATATTTTAAATAAGCAAGTGGTGATATAATATTCATTATTGTCGGAGAATATTCGTTTGGTCGTGGAATATTCAGATCGTCGGGGAATATTAAATATTTAAGTAATGACCATGTGTGGGCCCCATAACTGGAAAGCGATTGGAGGAAGAAACGACAAAAATAAGTTGTTTAAAAATAGCAGGCGTAGTTGTTACTGAATTTACTAATTGTTGGAATACCCTGTGGTTAAAACACGAATATGTCTGGCGTTATTAGAAGAAGACATACCAGTATTGCACCAATTATTGATTCTTACGTAAGAAGGCACTACTCAATAATGGTTACAAGAATATCGCTCAAGATTTTATTTTATTGATTCAATAATTCTTTGCGTTAATATCTTATATTGTCTTGTTGTTTCAATAATTGTCATTACACACGATTTTTTCATTATCGAACCAATAATTCATATTATCCGAATAATATTATTAGATAACATTATTGGCAATGTCTAGAAAGTTACATCTAAGGAGAGGTTTGGTCACCTAATCAAGGCTACCAAAGTGAGAAATTCTTATTCGAAAGCCCTTCTCTTTCCTGAACCTGCTCGGTTGTCAATATTGTGATTACGTAATATTATTTGTGAATAATTAATTATTGATTCATATGATGAGGAAAATATTGATTTTATGTGGATATAGATGGAGAAAATTTTTTATAGTAACAATTGTTGAAAATTAATATTTTATCTTTTTTTGATAAAATAATTCATTTAAATATATTATTTTAATAATATATTAACGATGATATTTTTACGATGAATGTGGGATATATGAGTATATGTGGAGGAGGAGTATTGTTGTTACCAAAAATGTTTAAAACATGTTAAACATGTCGATTGGACCCCATTTATCGATTGGAATTTGATTATAGCTTGTAAAATCGCCTGTTTGTGGATTTCGGTCAATTTTCATTTGGAATTTGAAAAAACTTTTTCTTACGTAAAGTTGTAGAGAATTGAATTTCCTATAAAAACACATGAGATTCGAATTTTATGATAAAAGGGCTATTTATTGTGAATTATTGAAGTTCAAGCTCAAATAATTGATTTTTGGAAGTTTAAAATATTTAAAATATGAAAAACGTTTTTTTTTGTTATTAGTGGGTCTAGCATGTGGTTTGAATTCAGATTTTCAGAATTCAAAGAGTGGGCGTAAGAATTTATATATATATATTATTATTATATTAAATTTTTCGCTTTGGTGTTCTAAGCAATTTCCTATAAATAGGTCTTAGTTAGAATTGAAAATCACACCGTAAATCAAGTTTTCTCTCTATATTATCGAGGCGTATTCTTGTGAGTATTTTGAGTATACTTTGAGTATTGTTATACTGGTGCAAGTTCAAGTCATAGCCTTTATATCCGGTGTTTCAACTAAGAAATCTTGTCTTTCAAGGTAAGGGATATTATTTTTTTCGTAATGATATTATTTCTTCAATATCATTATCTTTCAAATATTAATCAAGTTTTTATCAAATTTGGAACTTTTGGTGTCTGAGTTACTTATTCACGATATCAAGACTTTATTCACGTGATACTGATCTTATTCACTTAATACGACCTTTATTCATCGAAAAATGAAAATTTTTCTTTTCGTCAAAATATCTATTGTGGATACTAGCTTTGATTGTATCCATGTTTTGATCATTCTTGAATTTTACACCACTATGATTATTTTTGAGGTATTTTTGGACGTGGATAAAACAAAGTACTTAATCCTTAATCCTTAATCCTTGTCATTTTGTTTCTTTGGATTCGCTTTTAAAAAATATTTTCATCATCCTCATCTTAAATGATGATATTATTGAATATCTTTGGCCCGTAGGGCAAAGATGAATGATTTATGATGAATATCTTTGGCCGTAGTGCAAAGATGAATGATTTATGATGAATATCTTTGGCCGTAGTGCAAAGATGAATGATTTTCGATGAATATCTTTGGCCCGTGTAGCAAAAGATGAATGATTTTCGATGAATATCTTTGGCCCGTAGTGCAAAGATGAGCAGTGTTTAGATGAACATGATTAATGGTGAATGTCCTCGGCCCAGAGTGCAAGGATGAATATTTGATCTCGGATATATATTGATTGATGTTCTGAGGATAAAAATAGAGCGATGAACTTTAAAATTCATACATGTGGAAGATAGTAGTTTGCATTCTCTACTTAACTCTTCTAATGAATTATTATTTCGGCCATGAATATTGATTTAAAACTTGTGGTCTATTGTATTCTATTAGATTTTTCCTGTTGAAGACTAACGATAATTTTGTTGTATATTATCTTAGTCATAATATTCTTTATTGGGCTAGTCGAGCTCACCCTTTTCCTTTTTGTTCCATTTTTCTTCTGAGAGGCGAGAATATAAGCGAAGATTTAATTGGGTATGGAATGAAAATTCTAGGGAGAGTTGTTTAGTAGTCCTCACCATTGTTGTAAAATAATGTATCAATAATTATGATGGGGATTTATTTGGGTATGTATATTGTCTAGAAGACAATAATTGTATTTAAACTCACAGTATATATGTTGTCGTATTTTGCACGACAAATGTATTAATAAAGTTGTAGTTATTTCTGTACCATGTATTTGGCGACTCAGAATGGGTTGGATGGAATGGACCTATTTTGGGGGCGTCACACAAAGTATACTCAAAATACTCACAAGAATACACTCGATAATATAGAGAGAGAAAACTTCAGTTTCAGATGTAATTTTCAATTCTAACCTATGCACCCTATTTATAGGAAAATGCTTAGAACACCAAAGCAGAAAATTTAATATAATAATATTATATATATTATAATTTCCTACGCACACTTTGAATCATCTGAATTCAGCCACTTGCATGTGTTTAATGAGGCTAATCAACACAAAAAACGTTTTTCCTATTTTAAACTTCCAAAAATCAATTATTTTGCCTTCTTGAACTTCAATAATTCATAATAAATAGCTCTTTTATCAGAAAAATCGAATCTCGCGATTTTTTATAGGAAATTCAATTCTATACAACTTTGCAGAAGAAAGTTTTTCCAAATTCCCAACAGAAAATGACCGAAATCCATAAACGAGCGATTTTTCAAATTTATAATCAAATTTCAGTCAATAAATGGGTCCACAGACATATTTAACATGTTTTAAACATTTATTGCAACAAAAATACTCTTTCTCCTCAGATACTCAGATATCACACATTCATTATAAAAATATCACCATTATTATATTATTAAAAATATAATAATATATTTAAATGAATTATTTTATCACAAAAGATAAAATTTTAATTTTCAACAATTGTCATATTAAAATTTTCTCCATCTATATCCATATAAAATCAATATTTTCCTCATCATATGAATCAATAATTAATTATTCACAAATAATATTACGTAATTACAATATCGACAACTGTGCGAGCTCCTGGAAAGAGGGGCTTTCAATAAGAATTTCTCCTTACTGGCGCACAATTAGGTGACCAAACCTCTCCTTAGACAAAACTTTCTAGACATTGCCAATAATGTTATCTAATAATATTATTCAGATAATATGAATTATTGCTTCGATAATGAAAAATAATGTGTAATGACAATTATTGAAACAACAAATGAATATAAAATATCAACACAACAATTATTGAATCAATAAAATAAAATCTTTCGAATAAAGAATTTCAGTAACCATTATTGAGTAAAGTGCCTTTCACGTAAGAATCAATAATTGGTGCAATACCGTACCATCTTGCGGCAACAACGCAGCACATCGTGTTTTAACCACGGGTATTCCAACAAATGTAAACCAGAATAACTACGCCGTTATTTTTAAACAACTTATATTTGTCGCTTTCCTCATCCAATCGCTTTCAAGTTATGGGGCCCACACATGGTCATGCTGCCGTCATGCATTTAATATTCCCCAACAAAGAATGAATATTTTATAACCATTTACTTATTTTGAAATATTTGCGTATTTTACCCATAACTATCCACATTAATCACATCAACCCTTACTATTTCAAAATAATAATTAGAGGAAATTAAATTTCATTTATTAATTATTTGGGGTCTTACAACCTCCCCTCCTTATGAAATTTCGTCCTCGAAATTGACGTACGTACCTGGTGTTTCGAAAAGGTGAGGATACCTCGCTTTCATTTTTCGTTTCTAACTCCCAAGTCATTTCCTCTATAGCATGATTCCTCCACAAAACTTTAACTTGTGGTATGACCTTCGTGCGTAGGACATGCTCCTTCTTATCCAAGATCTTAACAAGTACCTCTTCGTACGTTAAGTCTTCGGCTATCTTGTCCGGTTCTAACTCAATAACGTGGTTCGGGTCTTTCACATATTTACGAAGTACAGATATATGAAACACATTATGAACACGAGACATACTTGGAAGTAAAGCGAGTCTATAGGCTACATTACCTACTCGGTCAAGAATTTGAAATGGACCAATAAATCGTTGATTGAGTTTTCCTCTCTTCCCAAATCTTATAACTCCCTTCCATGGGGTAACACGCAACAATACATGATCCCCTATACTAAACTCCACGTCCTTTCGATGAAGATCCGCATAACTCTTTTGTCGATCCTGTGCCGTTTGTATGCGTTGTCTAATCATTTGGATCTTTTTCGTGGTCATACGTATCAACTCGGGTCCCAACAATGTTGCTTCACCCACCTCTCGCCCCAACATCTTTGAGAAGCGACATTTTCGTCCCATATAATGCTTGAATGGGGCCACACCTATACTTGCTCGATAATCTGTTGTTGTTGGAGAATTCTACCAATGGTAAATACTTATCCCAATCGCCTTGAAGTCTAGGGACATGAGTCTTAATAAATCTTCAAGAGTTTGAATAGTCCTCTCGATTGTCCGTCTGTTTGAGGATGGTGCGCCGAATCGAATCGTAATCCGCACCCATAGCTTTTTGCAAGCTAACCCAAAATCTTGAAGTGAATCTTGGGTCACGATCCCAAACTATAGATCTTGGCATGCCATGCAACCTCACAATCTCATTTACATACATACTAGCAAGACGTTCAAGAGAATAAGTCTCCCGTATCGGCAAGAAATGTGCAGACTTGGTTAATCTATCAACAATAACCCAAATAGCATTTATGCCTTGAGAAACCGTGGGAAGACTCATAACAAAATCTATGGTAATGTGTTCCCACTTCCATTTTGGAATCTCAAGTGGTTGCAACGGACCCTTTGGCACTTGATGCTCCGCCTTTACACGTTGACAAGTTAAACACGTTGAGATAAACTTTGCAATCTCTCTCTTCATATTGTTCCACCAAAATGTATGTCGAAGATCACGATACATTTTGGTACTTCCAGGATGAATTGCAAATGGTGTATTGTGTGCCTCCATCATGATCTTGTACTTCAAATCGTAATCGTTAGAACACAAAGTCCGGAGTGGACTCAAGTATTCCTTCTTCATCAATTCTCGCTTAGGAATAAGACCTTCTTGTATTTCTTCTTCATACGCATCGCCTCCCGTGCCTCGGTGGCTTGAGTAACCTTAACTTTTCCTATTAAAGTTGGCTCTACGCAGATACTTGACATCATCGCACTCGTTCCTCGTGATATGATCTTCTACTCAACGCGTCAACTACCACGCTCGCTTTTTCCGGGATGGTATGAAATAGTGTGGTCGTAGTCTTTCAATAGCTCGAGCCAACGTCAGTCGCCAGCATGTTAAGTTCTTTTGAGTGAAGAAATATTTAAGGCTTTTATGGTCCGAATATATCTCCACTTTCTCCCCATATAGATAGTGCCTCCGGATCTTTAAATATGAACGATCGGGCCGCCAACTCTAGATCATGAGTAGGATAATTTCTCTCATATTCTTTAAGTTGTCGCGAGGTATAGGCTATGACTTTCCCACGTTGCATGAGAACACATCCTAACCCTTTTCCCAAGAAGCATCATTTGTAGATAACAAATCCATCCGAACCCGGATGGTATTGTTAGAACAGTCGCCAAATAAGTCTCCTCTTAAGCTCTTGGAAACTCTTCTCGATTCTTCACTCCAAACGAATTTTGTATCCTTCCGAGTCAACTGAAGATCTGAGTAGCGATTCGAGAAAATCCTTCCACGAATCTCCGATAATAACCAATTTAGACCCGTAAAGCTACGTGACTTGACCACCGTCTTGGTTGCTCCTAACTTCAGTATTGCTTCAATCTTGGCCGTCAACAGATACTCCATGTTTCGACACCACGTGCCCAAGGAATGCTACTTCCTCAAGCCGTAATCGTGATTTCTTCAACTTGGCATAAAGCTTGTTTTCACGAAGCCTTTGGAGTACCAAACTTCAAATGGTGCTCATGATCTTCACGGCTTTTGGAATATATGAGGATGTCATCAATAAAGACAACAACGAAGTGATCCAAATATTCCTGAATACTCGATTCATCATATCCATGAAAGCCGCAGGAGCATTAGTCAATCCGAAAGACATAACTAAGAATTCATAATGCTCATACCGAGTTCGAAGCGGTCTTTTGGAATATCCTCGATTCTAATTTTCGGTGATGATATCCGTAAGCTAAGATCTATTTTGAAAAGAATTGTGCTCCTTCAGAATCGATCAAACAGTCATCAATACGAGGTGAGGATACCTATTCTTGATGGTGACATGGTTCAATTCCCGATAGTCAATACAAAGTCGATACTCCCATCTTTCTTCTTTTATTTAATAAAACAGAGCACCCCAAGGAGATGTACTAGGACGAATGAAACCGATGTCCAACAATTCTCGTAATGGGACCTTTAACTCCCGAAGTTCAATAGAGCCATTCGATACATGGGGTTTTGAAATGGGCTTTGTACCAGGTTCAAGGTCAATAAAGAATTCAACTTCACGTTCTGGGGGTAGACCGGGAAGTTCTTCAGGAAATACGTCAGGAAAGTCAATAACAACAGGAATATTATTCAAATTTGACGTGTCCTTATTCAAATCCACAACATGGGCTAAGAAAGCTTGACATCCGTTTTTCAATAAACGAATAGCTTTATGATTAGATATGATAGTGATTGATTTTAATGGTTTAGTTGTTTGAATTGCATAACAAAGTTGTTTAGGAATATGAAAGCTAACAACCTTACTAAAACAATCAATTTTGGCATAATGAGTAGCTAACCAAACAATCCCTAAAATCACATCAAAAGCAAGTATCTTTAAAGAGATAAGGTCAACGGGTAAGGTGATGGTGCCAACTTGAATCAAACAAGATTTATAAGCAATTGGATGTGATGAAAGTTTCTCTAATCTGAGTCTCCACAGACAGTCAAAGTCTAATTTTTTTGAGTCAAATTTAAACGTTGAAAGCACAAGTAGAGAGATAAATGAATGGGTAACAAAAGATTCTAGTAAAGTATAAACTTCACAAGAATTTATAAATAAGCTTACCCGTGATCACCTCGTTTGGGTTCTTCAGATTTTGACCAAATCACAACAAACGCTTCTTCCAGAACCGATTGACTTTGACTTTTCTGGGATAGTCTTTTGAGTCACCGTCCCTCATTGAACTAGGTTTCGCTACCATGCAATCTCGAGCGATATGTCCTTCCTTTCCACAATTATAGCATACTTGGCTATTGTGGGCGGTTTGACCGATATGTCCCTCTTTCAGATTTATAAGATACGACCGGTGGTCGATTCTCCTCCTTGGAACCGATTCTTTCTTGCACCGCTCGTCTTCACATGGTCATTATTGAATCTCCTCTTTTAAAATCTCCTCCCGACTCGCTTCTTCTATTTTCATGGGCATGATTACCACCAGAGTGGTTACCATTTTTGTCAAAGTCTTTTTCTTTCTCCATTTGGTTATTGTTGTTTTGTTGATCGCTATCTCCGATATGATCCTCGATTGTGGTACCGATCGATTGACCGTATTTCGTTATCTCGCTTCTAACAATTGAGCCTCATTAACAACATCCGAATAAAGAGAAAATTTATGAGAGATGAGATCTCGACGTATCCGGATTCAAACCCTCGTAAATATCTCTCTGCGTCATCGTTCCTCATTCTCCACAAAATGAGGTGCAAACTCGATAACTCGCAAACTTCGCCAGATCGAGACACCGCCACACGTTGTTTTCGCTTCCAGTCTAATAAACTCCACTTCCTTCATATGACGAACACTTTCGTGAAAGTATTTGTCATTAAATAGTTTCAAACGTCTCCCAAGACACGCTGAGTGCTGGTGGATGGGTATGCTTCATGACTCCCACCACCAATAGTCGCTCGCCACGGAACATAAAGGTGGCGAATGGAACCTTCATTCTCCGCATCATCCCAAGACATCGAATATCTTGGTAATTTACTTGACCCATGTTTCGCCATGATCGGATCAAAGCTTTCCCTTAAATTTCGTGGTCCCAACTCTTTGAATCGCGTCATGTTGTGACAACCCGTGAATTGCTATCATTTCTCCTATGTTTTGAACACGAGTCTCCTCGTCGATTTTGCATGAACTGCAAAAAGCTTCTAAACATCCCCTCGCTCATCATCTCGCCTCGTGGTGTTGTTCATAGGAGAGAACTTTGCTAGCTTTGTTGACGTTTCTCCTCGCGTTGGTGAGTACAAAGCGTCTCCACTGGCCTCATTTCCATTGTTAATATTCTCAAATCGACATTCTCAAATACCGTCCATAAAACAAGGGTTAATTAAAGAAATCAATATATCACATAATATCCCTATATACTCGACTAACTATCAAATAAGCTTAGGTAGGACACACTAGCGAAGGATTTACTCGCCTCTCCCTCCTAGTTCTATTCCCCGATCTCCGCCGAGATCATATCCCTAAGCTTTGATACCAACCGTGACGCCCAAAATAGGTATACACCACCCATTCCGAGTTACAATATACATGGTATGTAAATAACTACAACTTTATTATTACTACAAGAAAGCGTGAGTTTAAATACAGATATTGCCATCTAGACAATATCCACATACAAATAAATCCTCATATACTCGTATATCACACATTCATTATAAAAATATCACCATTATTATATTATTAAAATATAATAATATATTTAAATGAATTATTTTATCGTAAAAGATAAAATTTTAATTTTCAACAATTGTCATATTAAAAATTTTCTCCATCTATATCCATATAAAATCAATATTTTCCTCATCATATGAATCAATAATTAATTATTCACAAATAATATTATGTAATTACAATATCGACAACCAGCAGGTTCCAGAGAAGAGGAGCTTTCCAATAAGAATTTCTCCATCGGCGCCGCTAATTAGGTGACCAAACCTCTCCTTGAGATGTAACTTTCTAGACATTGCCAATAATGCTATCTAATAATATTATTCAAATAATATAAATTATTGATCCGATAATTAATGAAAAATCATGTAAATGACAATTATGAAACAACAAAGAATATAAAATATCAATGCAAAGAATTAATAAAAATCGAATAAAGAATTATCGTAACCATTATTGAGAAAAGGTGCCTTCACGTAAGAGTCAATAATTGGTGCAATACTGTGCATCTTGTGCAACAACGCCAGACATCGTGTTTTAACCACCGGGTATTCCAACAAAGTAAAATCAGTAATAACTACGCCCGTTATTTTTAAACAACTTATTTGTCATTTTTTTCCTCCAATTGCTTTCCGTTATGGGGCCACACATGGTACGGTTACCATTGCATTTAATATTACCCGATAAAGATTTAATATTCCACGACCAAACGAATATTCCCCGACAACAATGAATATTTTATAACCACTTGCTTATTTTGTAAAATTTTCGTGATTTTACCCATAACTAACCACATTAATCAAATCAACCTTACTATTTCAAAATAATAAATAAAGGAAATTCCATTTTATTTATAAAAAAAATTCGGGGTCTTACAACCTCCCTCATTATGAAATTTCATCCCTCGAAATGACGACGACACTGGTGTTTCGAAAAGATGAAGATACCTCGCTTTTATTTTCGTTTTCAACTCTCAGGTCATTTCCTCTATAGCATGGTTTCTCCACAAAACTTTAACATGTGGTATGACCTTTACGCGTAGGACATACTCCTTTATATCCAAGATCTTGACAGGTACCTCCTTGTACGTTAAGTCTTCGGCTATCTCATCCGGTTCTAACTCAATGACGTGGTTCGGGTCGTCCACATATTTACGTAACATCGACACGTGAAAAACGTTATTAACATCGCGTCATACTCAAGCAGAAACGCAGTCTATAGGCCACGATTTCTATTCGATCGAGAATTTCAAATGGATTAATAAATCGAATGTTTGAGCTTTCCTCACCTCACCGATTCTCGCTTTTGAAATAACAACTTCTTGCACCTCCTTCTTCAAATTCATCACTCCGGTGTGTAGCTTGAATAACTTTAACTTTATCGATTAAAGTCAATTATACTCAGATATCATCATCGTGGGTACCTAGAGTTTTCATCTCCATCTCTATTATTTGTAAATTATCTGAAATGAGTCTTTGATAATATCGTACTCAGATTTGTATATACGATCTTCTACTCAACACGTCGCCTACCACGTTCGCTTTTTCCAGGATGGCATGGTCAAAACATGTCTTTGAAATGAGTCTCCTCTCGAGTTCTTCAAGCTCTTCCCACATTCCTTGCTCCATTCAATTTTGTATCTCTACGAGTCACTTGCGTTAATGGAATAGCAATTCGAGAATATCCTTCAACGAATCTCCGATAATAACCAACTAAAGCCTGAAAGCTACGATTTCGATTACCGACTTAGGTTGTTCTCAATCGTGACTCATATCCCAACCTTGGATAAGACGTTACAATGACACCTATCGCTTTACTATCGCATTTAATAGGTGTCCCCTACGGAGAGTTCGACTTTGGTGCATTCCACAAAGGAAGTCACCAGATAAAGGCTCAAGTACCAAATTTATAGTTGAATTTTTAACTCAAGTTCAATAGAGCCATTCGATATGAGATTTTAGAAATGAGTTTTGTACCGGGTTCAAATTCGATACAAAATTTAATATCGTGCTTTGGGAGTAAGCCAAGAAATTCTTTCGTGAAATACGTCAGAAAAATCAATAACAACAGAATATTATTCAAATCGACGTGTCTTTATTCAAATCCATAACATGGACTAAGAAAATTTGACATCCGTAATAAACGAATGACTTCATGGATTGATATGAAAATGTTTGACTACAATGGTTTGATTGCTTGAATTGAATAACAAAGTTGCTTAGGAATATGAAAACTAACAACCTTATAAAGTAATCAATTTTAAGATAATGAGTAGTTAACCTTAAAATCACATCAAAAGCAAATATCTCTATAGAAATAAGGTTAACAGTAATGTGATAAAGTGCCAACCTCGAATCAAAGCAAGATTTCTAAACAACGGATGTAATGAAAGTTTTTTTCCGATTTGAGTCTCCATAAATAGGTCAAAGTCTAATTTCTCCGTAGTCAAGTTCAAACGTTGAGCGCAAAGCAAGAGAGATAAAAGAATGGGTAGAACCCCAGATTCAGTAAGGTATAAACTTCGCAAGAATTTATAATTAACTAACCCGTCTTAACTTCGTTCGGGTTCCTCGATTTTGATTTGGCCACATACAAACGCTTCTTCCAGAACCGTTGACTTTGACTTTTTTGGGACATCCTTTTCGAGTCACCATTTCATTGGATCTGGTTTCGATACCGCATAATCTTGAAAGCGATATGTCCTTCTTTTCCACAATTATAGCATACCTTAAATTGTGTGTAGGCCAATGAGCGATATGTCCCTCTTCCCGTGATTTGTAACATACAACCGGTGGTCTTTCTCCTCCTTGAACCAGATTATCTTTGGCGTTGACGTCTTCACATGATCGTTATTGAATCTCCTCTTTTAAAATCTCCTCCCGACTCGCTTCTTCTATTTTCATGGCCACGATTACCACCAAAGTGGTTACCGCTTTGTCCAGATTATTCTTTCTCCATTTGGTTATCGTTATTTCGATGATCGCTATCTTCTAGATAATCCTTGTTATGGTCCCCGGTTGAACGTACTCGTTATCTCGCTTCTAACAACCGAGCCCCGCTGACAACATCCGTCAGAGAGAAAATTTATGAGAAATGAGATATCGACGTATGCCGGTTTCAAACCTCTCGTAAACATCCGCGTTATACGCTCCTCATTCTTCACCAAATGAGGTGCTGAAACTCGATAACTCCCATGAACTTCGCCTCGATCGGGACACCGTCCATGTTATTTCGCTTCCAGCCTAATAAACTCCACTTCCTTCATACGACGAATACTTTCGTGGAAGTACTTGTCATTGAACTGCTTTTCAAACGTCTCCCACGACACGTCGAAAGTGCGAATTGATGGGTACGCTTCATGATTCCCACCAAGAATCTGCCTCGTTACGGAACATAAAAGTAGCGAATGGAACTTTCATTCTCTCGTGCATCCCAAGACATCGAATATCTTGGTAATTTTCTTGACCCATGTTTCGCGCCATGATCGGATCCGACTTTCAATTAAATTTCGGTGGTCCCAACTTTTGAACGCTTGACCGTGTGACAACCCGTGAATTACTATCATTTCTCCTCAGATTTTGTACACGAAGTCTCCTCGTCGATTTTGCATGAACGCGCAAAAGCTTCTAAACATCCCTCGCTCATCATCTCGCGCAATTGGTGTTGTTCATGGGAGGAACATTGCCACTGCTGACGCTCTCCTCGTTGGTGAGTACAAAGCGTCTCCACTGGCCTCATTTCCATCTGTTAATATTCTCAATCGACATTCTTAAATACCATCATAAAACAAGGGTTAATTAAGGAAATCAATATATCACATAATATCCCTATATCTTGACTAACTAACAAATAAGCTTAGGTAGGACACACTAGCGAAGGATTTACTCTGCCTCTCCCTCCTAGTTCTATTCCCCGATCTCTGGAGATCATATCCCTAAGCTCGATAATAACCGTGGACGCCCCAAAATAGGTCTATTCCATCCAACCCATTCGAAGTCTCCAAATACATGGTACAAAAATAACTACAACTTTATTATTATAACATATAAAACGCGTGAGTTTAAATACGAGATATTGCCATCAGACAATATCCACACGCAAATAAATCCCCATCATAATTATTGATACATTATTTTACAAAATGGTGAGGACTACTAAACAACTCTCTAAAACCATCATTCCATACCCAGACTGCATCGCATTACATTCTCGCCCCCGAGAAGAAGAAAAATGGAACAAAAAGGAAAAGGGTGAGCTCAACTAGCCCAAAGAAGAATATTATGACTAAGATAATACGTAACAAATTATCGTTAGTCTTCAACAGGAAAAATCTAATAGAATACAATAGACAACAAGTTTTAAATCAATACTGCAAGCCGAAAAATATTAATTCATGTAAGAGTTACGTAGAGGATGAAATCTACTAATATCTATGAATTTAATAAATCCATCATCAATATTTTTATCCCTCGTAACATCAATCAATATATATCCGAATCATATATTCATCCTTGCACTACAGCTGAGGTGCCAAGGACATTCATCACCGGGTCATGTTCATCTAAACACTGCTCATCTTTGCACTACGGGCCAAAGATATTCATCGAAATCATTCATCTTTGCACTATGTGCCAAAGATATTCATCGAAATCATTCATCTTTGCACTACATGTGCCAAAGATATTCCATAATATCATCATTTAAGATCGTGGATGATGAAAAATATTTTTTTAAAAAACGAATCCAATGAATCAAAATGACAAGGATTAAGGATTCAGATTTTTTTTTTATCCACGCCCAAAAATACCTCAAAAATAATCATAGTGGTGTAAAATTCAAGAATGATCAAAACATGGATACAATCAAAACTAGTATCCACAATAGATATTTCGACGAAAAGGAAAATTTTTATTTTTTGATGAATAGTGTCGATTCGTGAATAATATCAGATACGTGAATAAGAACTCGACACCAAAAGTTCTAAATTTGATAAAACTTCATATCAATATTTAAAGATAATGATATTGAAGAAATAATATCATTACTGAAAAAAATAATATCCCTTACCTCGGAAAAGACAAGATTTAACTGTAATACTAGATATAAGCTATAACTCGAACTTTCACCGTAGATAACAATACTCAAAGTATACTCAAAATACTCACAAGAATACGCCGACAATATAGAGAGAGAAAACTTGATTTCGATGTGATTTTCAATTCTAACCCAAGACCCTATTTATAGAAATTGCTTAGAACACAAAAGTTATAAAATTTAATATAATAATATATATATATATAAATTTTCTTACGCACACTAAATTAGATTCAAATATCAGCTAGCCACCAATAGTCAACTACATCAAAAAAAATGTTTTTCATAATTATTTAATTTAAAACTCCAAAAAAATAATAATTAATTAATCCGGAACTTCAATAATTCATAATAAATAGCTCTTTTGTCAGAAAAATTCGAAACTCGCGACTTTTCATAGGAAATTCCATTATCTACAACTTTACAGAAGGAAGTTTTACCAAATTCCAAACATAAATTGACCGAAATCCACAAACGGGCAATTTTACAGGCTATAATCAAATTTCAGTCAAGAAATAGGGTCCACCGACATGAAAAACATGTTTTAAATATTTTTGGTAACAAAAATACTCCTCCTCCACATATACTCATATATCCCACATTCATCGTAAAAATATCATCATTATTATAGTATTAAAATATAATAATATATTTAAATGAATTATTTTATCAGAAAATGATAAAAATTTTAATTTTTAACAATTGTCACATTAAAAATTTTCTCCATCTATATCCACATAAAATCAATATTTTCCTCATCATATGAATCAATAATTAATTATTCACAAATAATATTACAGAAACACATTATTGACAACGAGGCAGTTCTCAAGAAAGAGGGGGCTTTCCAATAAGAATTTCTCTTTACTGGCGCGCAATTAGGTGACCAAACCTCTCCTTAGATGTAACTTTCTAGACATTGCCAATAATGTTATCTAATAATATTATTCAAATAATATAAATTATTGATCCGATAATTATGAAAAAAATACGTGTAGAATGACAATTATCAAACAACAAAGAATATAAAAATATCAACGCAAAGAATTAATAAAATATCAATAAAGAATTATCGTAACCATTATTGAGTAGTGCCTTCTTACGTAAAGAGTCAATAATTGGTGCAATACCGCAGTGTCATCGCTCAACAACGCGTAGACATCGTGTTTTAACCACGGGTATTCCAACAATTGTAAAGCAGAATAACTACTACTGTTATTTTTAAACAACTTATATTTGTCTTTTTTTCTCCAATTGCTTTCCGTTATGGGGCCCACACATGGTCGCTACTTGGTTGCATTTAATATATTCGACAAGCATTTAATATTCCACGACCAAACGAATATTCTCCCGACAACAATGAATATTTTATAACCACTTGCTTATTTTGTAAAATTTATGATTTTACCCATAACTAACCACATTAATCAAATCAACCTTACTATTTCAAAATAATAAATAAAGGAAATTCCATTTTATTTATAAAAAATTCGGTCTTACAAACACAAAGATTCTTCTAGCTGCTTAATGTTAACGCCAAGATCTTCCGCCACGCCTCAATCATTTAAAGACGTCCCGATCCTCGCATAATAAACACGATCAACACTAAAAGCTTGGCGGCTTCAACCAACGTCGGAGATAGCTTCAAAGCGTGAGAGAGTCAAGACAAAGCGATCACAAGGTTATCAATGGAGGATAAAATATCTAGTGTGTGAGAGAGATAAAATTATCGCCACCTTTACTTTGAAGACTTCCTTGCTTTATGATATACTCGGATCTTGGCCATCGCGCCACCCACTCATCGTTCGACATACCGATCTCGATGGTTTCAAATTGATCGCACATTACACTCACCCACTACCTCCTCGGTCATTGCTTTTCCATCGCCGGCCGACTAACATCCCATCCACATTAATGCATGGCAGAGATCTCGGTCAACTGCTATCTTTTTCATCATTACCGGTCAAAGATGTAGATATTTAAACATCTGCTGGGTAAGCCCACTGACCTGACCCAACAAAGAGGACCCAACTGATCAGGCCCAACTAAAATGACCCGGTAGATTAACCAAGTAACTCGGCCCAAACCCTTTGGCTCAATATCTAAAATATCATGCCCAACACCTGGATTGAAAATATTACTACCATCAAGTAATTCCTAAATTTAGTACTACAATTAGTTAATGCCGGCAGGCAATAAACAGAAAACTAGAAATGTTAAAGCACAGTACAGAAACATTTGAATTTCATTATTTTCATCTCAAGTTAAGCAAGGTTTGGTTATATTTGAACAATGAGACACGTAAGGTAAAAAAAAAAAATCACGATGAACTAGTTTGTAAATTGTAAGCAAGCTGAAAGCTGATAGTAGGATGTCCTGTTGACCAAAAGTCTGGCTGTTGTGTAGTAAGCATCTACTTGAACAGATCTTGGTTTAGGCTGGATTTAAGAAAAATTTAAGCTCAACAAAATTAGATAAATGACAAACTCATGATCATGTGCTTTTTAAGAACTTCATGTCTGGGTAGCATGATTCAATTTAGCTTCTCAAATTATGTTTGATGATGAATGTATTTGATGGACTTGTGATGATAAGAGTTTTAAGTTTGAGGTTTTTGATCTGGGAATTTTTAACTTCAAAAACAGAGCAAGAGGAATATGAAAAAGTTTGCTTTCATCTTATTTCACTTTTAGCTTTTATTTTGATTTGTTTTGATTTTGGTTTTATTTTTATGTTTAGTTATTAATATTTTTTTGTTGTAAAAAAAGGAATGCTTGATTTGATTCAAGTTAAATTGATTAGCTTGATTCAGATCGGGTTTTTTATTTTGATTAATTAATTAATTTTGTTTAGTCCGGACTAAATAGGTAAGAAACTGATGCTTTATTATGTTTTTGCCTTTTTAAAACATTAAAATGATAAAAATAAACTAAATAAAGATTTTTGAAAACACATCGGCACTAAATATCATATGTGTCTTAACCAAGTCATCAATTTGTGACATGTCAATTTTAATTGAAAAAATTAAAAGGTCGATCACCGAAATAAAAAATGATCAATAGTTTAGGGTAATAATTTATATTTAAGCCTAATATTTTTAGGTTTAGTGTAACTATTAATTGAAATAATATATAAATATTTTTATATATATATATATATATATATATTATGTATAAAATGCATATTGTAAATAATTTATAGCTTCGCTTTATCCACCGGCTCGCCTCGACCTCGCGCCTTAACAACTATGTTCTAATTTTCAGTTTATACTTCATCAGATGCTTTACTCACCATGTGATGCTGGAAACTACTTTGTAATCTCGGGGACTCCTGCTGAAGCATGGGAAATTGATAATTTCATAGGTTTACATGAAGATAATCTGCGTGTCAAGATGAATTTTGTGCCTGATGACTTTGTTATTGCCATTACGGGAAGTCAACTTTTTTATATGGAGGTTTGTGGCTGGAGCATGCCATTTGTTAACGTCAAATTTTGTACGTCTGACGAAATTACCAAAACAGCAGGCCAAAATCGTGCTAACGGTTGATGGAGTAGTTAATTATATCAAACTCACAAAATACATTCACACAAACATAAATAAAGAGATATAACTATGAACATAAGAATTTACGTGAAAACCCAATTGGGAAAAAATCACGGAGAGAAAGACTAATCCACTATAATAATATTGGGAGTACAAGATGTGTATATGGAGGGAGTACAAATTGATAATATGGAGAGTATAAGTTGTGTATTTGTGTTGTATCTCTTGTGTTCTTCCCTCCAAATCCTAGCTTGTAGCCGTATATATAGAAGTCACCTCCATCCGCATCCAACTAGGAAAAGGACTCCTTTTGTAGAATCACCTTATAACTACTGAATCCAATTAAGAGTAGGAGTCCTAATTAAACCTCCTTATCCCACCAAATAAGGAAACACAATCCTATTTTAATAAGGACTCTCATAATCACATCCCAATATTGCCCCCCAGTCTCTTATTTATAAGGAACTTAAAATAAGAGAGTACACAAATTTTGTCACACCCAAACACCATACGCCAAACAGAAACTTGTAACTCTTAATATTTTCGCCCCACTCCTCAATTCATTTTTAAGATATACATAAAGATCCGCAGTTGACCACGACCCATGTGCCACGTGCCACGAGCCACGAACCACGAGCCACGACTTTTGAGACACGAGCCACGCTTTTGAAAGCTATGAACCACGAGCAACGAGCCAAGTGCTTGAGCCACGAGCTTCAGGCTTTGAGCCACGAGCCACGAAAGCAACGAGCCAAGTGCTTGAGCCACGAGCTTTTCATGCTTTGAGTCGCAAACCTCGTGCTTTTAGCCGCGAGCTACATTCTTTGAGTCACATGACACGAAGTCATGAGGGTTTAAAACATGTCTTGGCTAGATCTTCTCCGTTTTAATTTCCCTTTTTCTTCTTGTAAGATCTCGCTTTTTTCGTAATGCTTAATCTTCGATTGCTTCAAGTTCTAAGATCGCTTCAGCGTGAAGTACGTCCTTTGCTCGACTAATTTCAACTGCAGTCTCCACACCTGGCATACAATACTCTACTTTCTCGTTGTTCACTTAATTTTGGCTAAGTCAAAGACTTTAGACTCGACATCACGACAAATTGTTTATCATTACTTTTATTTAAAAGCAAGTACGTGGGCTTTACCCTATGCCTGAGCACACAAGGCAACCATAGGCATTAATAAGCATACAAGGCATGAGTTTTATAATATTAATCATGTTAATGATGAAGCACATTCTATACAAATTGGTATTAATCATATTAATTAATCTGTTTATGCTAAATTGTAGCATTATCATTACTCCACATGTATAATAATTGACAAAAAATCATATATTCCACTACTATTCTTTTTCATCGGTTGAGACTTGAGCAGATCCATATATAATAATTGACGAAAAGTCATGAATTTGCTGGCATATATATATATATATATATATATAATGTTAACGCCTGATTTTGTACGCCTGACGAAATTATCAAAATAGCAGACCAAAATTGTGCCAACAGTTGATTGTATTGTTGAATACACTCACATAAGCATAAATAAAAGAATATAAAGTATGAACAAAAGAATTTACGTGAAAATTCAATTGGGAAAAAACCACGGAGAGAGAGTAATTCAATATAATAATATTGGAAGTACAAGTTGTGTATTTGTGTTGTATCTCTTCGTGCATGTTGTATCTCTTGTGTATTGTCTCCCCAAATCCTAGCTTATAACCGTATATATAGAAGTTATCTCCATCTGTATCCAATTAGAAGGAAGACTCCTTTTATAAAATCACCTTAGTGAATTCAATTAAGAGTAGGAGTCTAATTAAAAATCCTTATCTCACCAATAAGGAAACACAATTGTTGCCACTTTTGGCGGACTTCGCACTTGATAACAGTTCCAACTTTGGTCTAAAGATAATTTTCTTAAGTGGGGATTCTACTGGTAATTACAGTGTGGCTGTGGAGGTAAATCTCAGTTTAATAATTGTAGATCTTGCTGTCAGTTCTTTGAATAGATCTTTTCACTTTCTTAAATGGTTAACTATAAAGTCTATAATGTAACATTCTTTTTCATAGGCTATTGCTATGAAATTGGAATACCCAGTTGGAATTGTGAAACATATTGCTATTGGTGAAGATTCAGACAGTGTTCTAAGCATGGTTGATCTTGTTATATATGGATCCTTTCTTGAAGACCAATCTTTTCCAGACATTTTGAAGAGAGCAATGTGCTTTGAGAAACCCATCATAGCCCCAGATCTCTACATAATAAAAAAATATGTAAGCTTATAGGTGCTGCATTCTCTTTAATCATGCAAATATGTCGATTACTTATCCGTGTATATTTACATATAACTAAGAACAATACAGAGAAACTCATCCCAGTAATGCATTTGTCGAACGACCTAGGATTTTTGTTTTACATAAGTTTCCTCCCACTTCTATTGCTTTATTTTTCTTTTAATATATTTTTCCATTCACCTCTGTCTTGATCTTTCTTCGTTAATTTTCTTTGTATGTCTCTTAATCTTCTACATATTTATGGACCTTCATCCTTTATTTTTGCTACAAGGGCATGTGATTTTTTGATTTATAACATTCCATAGCAGTATGACTAGACTTGTAAAAGCTTCTCCGGTATCAGATTTAGCCATTTACATGACTTTAGTATGAAATTGTGCTGTTCTTTATTTTAGATAAAAACTTGTGTCCTAGCCTTGATGAACCTTTTCAACTGGTCTTGCTCCTCTTCTCAAAAGATCTATGTAGATTCTACCAGACTACCAATTTTTGTGTTCAAGGTGAGTCCAGAAAGTCCATAACTTAAGACTGTTAAGTTTGAAATGTAGGCCAAGTAACCTAATGTGCAGAAACTAGTTGATGATCTCCTATAATATAAACCATTGATTATTACTACGAACTTCTTAGTTATTTTCATTTTGTTATTTTTATTTTGAATTTGTATGTTTCTGTTTATATGGCATAAGCTAGCTACTCACTCTATTGGGGGTCTCTTAGATCGATGACAGGGTGAACGGCTATCTTTTTCCAAAGGAGAATATTAAGGTTCTAACACAGGTCACGTTGAACGTTATCTCAAATGGAAAACTATCACCCCTAGCTCACAATGTTGAATCTGTTGGAAAACATACTGCTAAAAACCTAATGGTTTCGGAAACTATTGAAGGCTATTCTTCGCTATTGGAGAATGTTCGCTAGTTCCCATCTGAAGTTGCATTACCCAGGGCTATTTCAGACATTCCACAAAATCTGAAGGCAAAGTGGCAGTGGCATCATTTTGAAAACATTGCAGGTCAAACATATCACAATAGAACTTTGAGAGGCTCCTTATTTTTAGAAGACAGAACAATTCTCAAGGAGAGAGATCTGGTACTGCTGCAACAGATGATACATTTTTATACAGTATCTGGGAAGAAGAAAATTTATTCAAATGGTTAACACCAGGAAGAGAAGAGAAGATGAAGAGGAAAGTTACAAAATGAATAATCAATATCTATATTCTATTGGTTGGTTACGCAATCCTCACAAACTTGTGTTATGGAATTTGATGCAGTTGAAGGACAGAACTGATCAACCTAGGGGAACATGAGATGTATATCGAAATGCGAAAAAGGCTGACAGGTCGAGAAATCATTTGCATGAAAGGGATGATGGGGAGCTTGAAAGGACAGGACAGCCATTAACCATTTATGAACCTTACCTTAGTGAAGGGGCCTGGCCTTTTTTGCAACTTACTTCATTCTATCGTGGGGCTGGACTGGTGAGTTGCAGTTAAAAAACATAAAAAAATTCCCTGCAATTTATTGCCATTATATTAAATGTTTTTATCCTGTTTTTGGATAAAATGTTAGGCTATTACATCTTATGCTTGTATGGAAGGTGGTTGCATTTTTTTTATATGAGATTCACCTTATAATTTGTCACACATAACATCATCTAATATGTTTGGGAGATTTGCAGAGAGATGATTTTGAGATGTCATATAATGCTTGGATTTTCCAATATCAATTGATAAAGAGATTGCATCATTTTTCCCAATCTGATGTGTATACATGAACCGGATGATTACAGTACGGTAAGGGCAGAAGACCTGGAGTAGATGATGTTGATGCACCTTCTCGTCTTTCGCTTCTGAACAACGCTTATTACCGATATCTCCTTCGTGAAGATGGAGCCTTCTTTTCAATTGCTAACAGGATTGACCGTATTCACAAAAATGCTTGGATAGGATTCCAGTCTTGGAGAGCTACTGCGAGGAAGGTTTGTACTTGTAATTCTATTATTCAGGGAATTTCTCTCATGTTATCGCACCTATCTTGCCATTGCACATCATATACATTCTTTCACTTTCTTTGGATTGTTCCTGCTACACTGAGATTAGCGTGTAGACACGGTTTTTATGGGGCATTTTATAGTCGACTGACCTTTATGTCCACCAAATGAAACAATTGGTGGCCGAGAGCCTGCTAACATGGATCAGTTGCTGCTTGTTAAAAGTTTAGATTTTTTTATCATTATTTTTTTAAAAAAAATATTTGATTAATTATGAATCTGGGTGTGACCTAATAATCATATCTATACACAACGTGATAAAAAAAAAATTGGCCATTGTAATATTTTTAATTTAAGATGAAATTTGAAATATAATTGCCTTTGTTACTTTGCCTGAACATTTGAACAAGATTGAATATCAAAACTTTCATTACTTAAAAGAAATAAGAAGGGGGGAAATCATAAAAATACATTTGCAATGTTTTTCCAAGTATTGGCAGCACTGGGAAGTGCAGAATCACGGTAGACGTATCGGGGTTTACTATTTTAAACTCCAGACATTTTTGCTGGAGTTCAGTTCACAATAGATGACTGTGATTTCAACTGCAGTCGTGAAACCTAAAATATCTGTTGAAAAAGGTCGAATTATTTAACTTGTAAGCACAAGACTGAAGAATCTACAGGAACATTTTGAAATCTACTGAATGGCTTATAATTAATTTATCCAGATGTACAAGATCTCGAGTATAAAACTATTCGGCATGAAATGAATAAAATTCAAATACTAAAGAGATTTTCTTTTTATGCTTATAACATGGTATTGAAGTGCTTCATTTCTAACACGGAGGCTTTAACAGGAGCATTTGTCTAAAATGCTGAAAGGGCATTGTTAGATGACATTCAAGCACGAAGACATGGTGATGCTATCTATTTTTGGGTTCGTATGGACAAGGATCCAAGAAATCCATTGCAACTGGACTTCTGGTCATTCTGTGATGCTATAAATTCTGGAAATTGCAAGTAAGTCTGCTCATGACCAATTTTTATTTTTTGCGTATCATATTTGTTGTAAAATTTGAAGTTTTCTTTTTTGTTATTTTAGTTGGGATGTTTGACCTGATTTCCGCTTTATGATTAAAGGTTTGCTTTCTCTGAGGCTCTTAAAAAGATGTATGGTATAATGCATGATTTAAGTTCTCTCCCTCCAATGCCAATAGATGGTGACACGTGGTCTGTCATGCACAGCTGGGCTTTGCCTACCCGTTCCTTCCTGGAGTTTGTAATGTTTTCAAGGTTTGATAATTTACGTTGTTTTGTCATTATGAATGTATGTTACTCTTCTTAATATGTATATTGCTTCACTGCAGAATGTTTGTGGATGCCCTGGATGCAGAATTCTACGTTGAACATCATCAAAGTGGGTACTGTTACCTAAGTTTATCAAAGGTAAGCTTCTGCATTTTGAACAACTTAATTCATGCTTTTAGAGGATTTTTTTTTCTTCCTTTGGTTTATATTTCAAGCTTCTAGACTTGTAGCAAGGAAAAGAGTTGTTCTGGGCTGTGTATCATGCGATTCAATAGCCATAGAAGATGTTCCTTACTCTGATGAGTAAACCTAAGTTAACACGTGCTTAGTTTTCTGGAGGAAGAAACATTCACAAGTCTGTCCAGAACCAATAAAAAATGGGAACAACCAATTTCTTTTAAAAAAAACTGGCAATTTAAGTAGTCGAATATAATGGACTAATAACATATATCACCAAATAATATAGAATTTTCCACCGAAACAATCAAGTGAGTCTTCATATGTGATTTCCTTTACTACAAGAAATTATTCATCTTACATTTAAAGTAATCTTATACACTTTAGAAACAAACAATTTGAACATGATTTTATGTGTTTTCAAGAGCAAACTTGGATATGCAGTTATATCTTTATTTTTGCCTTTTTCATATTGCCATTTTTGTACAATTAAAATGGGTTGTCAGTTAAGTTATTAATGGAACTTCCGATATTGGAAATCTAATTAGCAGGATAAGCATTGTTACTCTCGGGTGCTTGAGCTACTCTTAATGTGTGGGCATACCACAGTGCTAGAAGAATGGTGTATGTGGACCCAAAAACTGGGGTGATACAAGAACACCACAGGTTGAAGCGCCGGAGAGGACAAATGTGGATCAAATGGTTTCAGTACAACACAATAAAGAGCATGGATGACTGGATGAGGACCTGGCCGAAGAGGCAGATTCTGATGGCCCAAAGAGACGATGGTTGTGGCCCTCAACAGGCGAGGTATTCTGGCAAGGATTGTATGAGAAAGAAAAGAATCAAAGGAACCGTGAGAAAGTGAAGAGACGACAGCAAAGTAAGGATGAAATTGATAGGATAAAAAGACAGACTCACCAAAAAACAATAGGGAAGTGTGTGAAGCCTCTACCAGAGCTGGTAAATGAATCAAACTCTACAGTAGTAGCCATCAGGCGATTGAGATAGCATTGTTTTTATAGGAAAATTCAGCATATATGCAATAGTCTGATTTTATAATTCAATTCTTTTCTAATGTTTCCTTCCATTTATTTTTTTGCACATTTATCAGAAAGGATGCCTAGCGTTCTTTTGTATGTATATGCATCCTTCCGAAAATTGATGCTGATTGGATGCCTGTAATTTATAATGCTAGGGTCTTTATTTTACTCAATTTTTTTCCACTCCATCTGCCACTCCTCTGAGCTAGGAGAAAAGCAGAAAACAATGTAGTCACTGATTTTCTTGACACTAACCATTGTAAATGAAAGTTACAAGGATGTTAGCATGCTACATTAGTTGGTTCGTGCTGTTTTTGGTGTCCAATAGTTTAGTATAAGTTTATAATATACTATTTTCAGTTGGGATTTAAAGTGATCTACGTATAGTTTTCTTAGTTTTAATATTTTGTGGTTTGAGCTCGATATTAGCAGGAAGATCTCTCTTACTGTAGCATATTTTACATTACACTTGAAGGACGGACGGACGGACCTCAAGACTGGAATTAGATCATTCGGAAGAATATATCCTTCCTCGGCTGGGATTCCCAAAAATACATTTTGGCCTGAATTCTGTGTGGCTCTTTTCAGATTGTCAGCATTTTCAGAAAATTCACAGCTGGGATTGTTGTAAAATTGGATCAAAACTGAATCGAACGTGACTGCAGTTTGTAAAAATGGCTCAGGAATTATGCATTGCGGCGTGGAGCTCAAGTATAATGGTGTAGCTAGCTGTTCCAGGTTAATGACTTCAACCGAGTTGCTAGGATTTCCCAGTTTTTGTTAGTGCCTTGATTGATATGAACATCTACTCCATCTAATTTTGCATCTCCAAATGGACGTGGGGGGTTTTCTGATGTACCTCCAAGGAATAAATTCCATATATCGGTTGCGATTTTCCTACAATCTTTTTTAGTATAAATTGTGGGTATGAGTAGTCAGCTACTGATAGAACCTGTGACTGATTCAAAATTTATGAAATTTTAAAATAATGTAATGATAATTATATAAATAAATATTTCAAGTCAAACATGTGACATAAAACTACAAAAATATTGTAAGTCACTAAATAAGGTGGGAAAATCATGCCTACATAAAATGGGCATATTCTTCCTCGTGGGTTTTTTTTGTTGGTGTTTCAAATTTAAAATTTATTTTGTTTATTATTAAAATAGTATTTTCAGATATTGAAAAAAAAGAAAAAAAAATACTCTATTCCATAAATTATTAGTTTATTTTGTTTATCATTAATACTTTATTGAAGCTATTTTTATTTATAAATTTTAAATAAATTATTAAAATTTAAATTTCTAGCTTAAGGCAAAAATTTTTTTACCAAATAAAATTTATCTATTGACCGAATCAAACACAAATAAATTAACAGACACTCAAACACAAACAAACACCGCACCTGGTCAGCAATGAGGCGCCCTTAATTCCACGCCACGAATCACACCCTCTCCTTCCTTCTTCATGCGAACGCGCCGTCTTTCTCCTAAAATCACTCCTTCCTTCAAATTAAATTTAATTTCCAATCAAACTATATATATATATATATATATATATTTGCCAATTCTAGTGATAATTCGACCAAATCTTTCTGGATTAATGGCATAATTTGCCTTTTATGGATCAGACAATATTGAATTCGACGGGGAAGAACATTTTGATGAAAGAGGAGAGTGAAAATGAGTTAAGATCTTCATTTCAATCCAAAGAAAGGATAAGTTCAGCAGCAAAGATGTTAATTTAGGTTTTGGAGAGAGCATTTTCTGCCGCCGGTGTTGTTGTTCTCTCCGCCGTCATCGTTAACCCCTCGACGTCGCCAAGGTCTCTATGTACTATATTCTCTGTCATTTGTTATATGCAATTGGATTTAATTTGGTGTTTATACTGATTTGATTAGTTGTTTTTCATTTTTGTACTGTTATATCCAACTTGTATTGGTTTTGTATATTTTTATGCATTTGGCAGTTCTGAGTTGATCATTTTTGTTATTCCTCTGCTGCTGTTGAATTCTAGCTTCAATTGTTTGAAAGGTGTCAGTTTTTTTGCTTGTTTTCATTTTATTTGCCAAATGTCCCAAAATGCTAAGATAAACGGGCTAAAAATTTTAAGGTTGGAATATCCTAAAAATGCTAAGCTAACTGAGCTAAAATTTATTTGTTTGGTTCTTTTAGAGTTAGAGCCTAATTGAGTCTGCTATTGAGATTTAGTTGAGATGTTCGGGAGCTTTGCATAGTGAAAATATTACTGGTCTATAAAGTTTGAGATATGGCTTGGTGGTATTAAATTTTAACAAAATTGGTTTTGATGACATAAAGTTTTAGAGAATATTACATTAAACTTTAAGAAATTAGTTTTTTGGTGTTTTACCTAATCAAACTTCAATAAAGACAAAGGTCATTTATTGACCGACCAGAGCCCTATTGATGAATGAATTGAAAGGGTTTATGAGGCGTTTTTAATGCTTTCGAAGGCATGTCTTTTTTATCTTATAAATATAGTAAGAGTAATATCTTTTGATGATGTGTGTGATTTAAACATTTTGTCTTCAATAATTAGGATATAAGAGAGAAATTCTAATGTGTGTGTGTGTATTATTGTGATATTCAAGCTCAGCTATTTGTTATAAGAACCATCAGTTTTGATTTATGTGCGGTCGTTAGAATCTAGTTGCTTGCGGGATATCATCATACCAATTCTTCCCGTCCCCTTTAAAAGTTAATTTGAAAGTTCCTTTGAAATAACTCATTAATCTTAATTGAATTTCATTATTTGCCTCTTTGGTTAGTTTATGATATTACAGGTTCTTTTGTGTCGTTATTTTTAAAATTTAGAGCTTTCTTGGCCATCACTGATATCTTTAAGCTGCTCAAGCTTTAGAGATGCTACTGTAATTTTTTGGTTATTGTTTGTATTGCCTGATTTATCAGACTAGGTTGCAAGCTCAGGCAGCGGGTGTCCTTATCATGGTCTATGTCATACAACATGTTTCGAAACAAACACAGTATGTTTCCAAAATGCGACTCTTGCTCGTTACTTGATCATATTGCTGTGAGGCAACATATAAATTTACTACTTATTGGTCATAATTTACTATTTTTGGAAGAAGTTCTTGAAGTTTTCACTTGTCTATTGCCTTGGCACTTTCTCTCTGGTCTCCACAGTCTACACGTGTTAGAGGGAGGGAGTAAACAAGGGGAGAGAATATGAGAGTACATAATACATGTTACATGCACCTGCAGAAGATCTTTCATCAATATAAGAGATCAATGGTCAGATATGTGTAGTGCTTAGGAATTCCAGTGTACTGGTATGAGTTACATTTTTCATAAACTAAGTTCATTCTGCACCAGTTTGGATAATCTTAGGCACAATAAGGAAGAAAGCATTTGCTTTCATCACAATAATTTTTTTGCTAAACCACGTGATGAGGACATGACATGGGCAGATTCAAACAAGACTAAAGGGACGTGGGGATTAAGCAAGGCTAGAACTAAAAGGTTCAAACAATGCCTCAATGCAAGAAGTTTGGGCTAAAGCTAATGCAAGAAAACCCAAGGCTAATGAGCATGAGACATAAGTTTGGGTCAATTTGATACAAGCCTAAATTCAGATATTAGAAAACAAGTTTCCTAAAATATTAGGAATTTTTCAGATCTTTTCATAATTCTATTATAACTAGGATTCTTTTAGATAGATTTGCATTCTAAATAAGTTTCTATTGGTTTATGGAAACAAGGGATTTTTATTCAACATTGGTTTGGAATTCCTATTAGGATTAGAATAATTTGTTACTATTGCTATTAGGATTTGGATTATTTTTGAGTAGTATAAATAGATGTCCAAGTTGATGTAATCAAACATATTATTCATTATTCAATATACTTGTGAGGTTATTCTCTACTTTTGGTTCTTTGAAAAATTCATAAGTTATTTTCTTAGTTTTTCTTTGAGATTCAACTGTGACTTGTCATACAACAATACATAGTTTTGTGTGGTATTTTCTACTACATCAATCGTCGATTGTACCGAGATTACCGCTTCAATATAAGCGAGGGGTCAAGGTATCGTTAGTGTCCATTCAACGCATATTTCCGAACGCGAGCAATTGTACCAAGATTATCATATTATATAGGCGAGGGGTTAAGGTGTTGCAAGTAATCTATCCTACAACTTTGCTAGAAACTATCGGGGCGACGACCACCTCACGCAAGTGTGCCGTGGAGTCTATCATTCAGTATCAAAGCTAAGTTCTAGCAAGTTATCTATCCTTAAATTTTTTGTTTGAATATATTGCAAAAAAAAAAATCATGAAAAAAGTATAAATAGGGGACATAACTCATGTAATTGGAACATTATTCATTATTCAATATATTTGTGAGGTTATTTTTCACTTTTGGTTCTTTGAAGAATTCCTAAGTTATTTTCTTAGTTTTTCTTTGAGATTCAACTTTGACTTATCATACAACAATTCATAGTTGTGTGTGGCGTCTTCTACCGCATCAATCGTCGATTAAACCGAGATTACCGCTTCAATATAAGCGAGGGGTCAAAGTGTTATTAGTGTCCATTCAACGCATATTTTCGAACGCACAATTGTACTAAGATTCGTCTACATATAGGTGAGGGTTAAGGTGTTGCAAGCAATCCATCCTACAACTTTGCTAGAAACGACTGGGGCAACGATCATCTCACGCAAGCGTGTCGTGGAGTCTATCATCACGTTTTGCACAATATATGACATGACAAAGAAATAAAAACATTTGGAGTTGAATATTTGGTGGCTTAGAAACAAGAAGATGGGATTAGTGGAAACAAGAATGCTTTGGTGGATGTTTGGATGTCATGAAAGGTTGGATAGGATGAGGTTATTCAAAAGAAGGTTGGGTAGCACCGATTTAGGAGGCGATGAGGGACAAAGGTTTAATTTTTCTTATTGTTTTTCACTTTTACGCTTTCATAAAGGATTCATTTTCAGCTTACCCAACTAGTTTGGGATATAATAGGTGGAGTAAAAGGCGGCGTTGAGTTGAGATGATTTGAACACATTACAAATTCCTGCCAATTCACCACTTGTGATACTGTATTCTTGTATAACAAAACATAATGTTTATCTTTAGTAAATAATGTACAAGGGTCAACTAGGTGACTAAGAATCATGGATTGACAGAGCTGTTAATGAATTCAAGCACAATATAGGAGAACAAATTGGAATTGTGAAGAATGAATCAATATAAGTTGGGAGGAAGGACCCAACAGATATTTTTGAGTTACCTGCACAAGATTGAAACTAGTTGAACATATCTTTTAACGGGCTGCAAATGCAACCAAATGGAAAGGTAAATAGTACCACAATTGTTGCAAACTAAGTAGGAGAAATAAGTAGCAGAACTTAATATTATTATTTGGTACCTATAAGCACAATTATTATTTTTTCTTTTGCTAAACATAGTACAGGAAAATAGCAAACAACAGTTTCTTCATCTTTTCCATTTAAACTGGATTAAAGCTAATTGAAGCTCTACGATAGCCCATACCACTGGTGGATCTAACCTTGGGCCAGTGGGGTCAATTGATCCCACTGAATTTTGATGAGTTAGTTTTTTATTTATTTTTAATTTTATAAAGTGTTTAGTGAAAATAAAAAAATTCAGACTAAAGACTATTAAATGACTCAAATTTTTCTTAACACTAACACTCAACTCTTTTATATTGTTTAATAATTTACATTGCACATGATATTTTTGCAGCTATTGAAATGATGTTATCATTGCAATAGTTTCAAGTAATGAAGTCTTGAAAAATGTTATTATTATATTATAAATAATATTTTAACAATATTATTTAGTTTTGTAATTTATTTTAGAGGACAAGGGAGGTGAGAGACACCTCACGTTCTTGCGCGAGGTGTCTCTTATAATTGCAAGGTTTTGTAAAAATTATAGACACAATCAAATTGCAAAAATAGCGGAAGCAAAATAAAATTAGATTTTAAAATTTTTCATAAACCAATTACCCGGATCATCCTTTATGCATATTATTAATTAAAACGAAGAACAAGAAGTTATGGAATCATACCTTTGTAGATACTGAGCTTCCACAGTACAAGTTCAACTCCTACTTCTGCATGATCTCCTTGAATCACCGGGTAGATTCCTTCCTTTGATCAATGTTAGTCACCCAAGTGTATAACCTCTACAGGTGATCCACCAAGAAAGAAGTATTTTCAAGAAGAAGGGTGTATTGGCTCAAACCCTAGTTTTTTCTATCTCTATAGAAAATGGGGGCGACCCAAGCATTTCCAACTTTTGAATTACATTATATCCGATATCGATATAAGACTCCTCTTATAAAGATATCATGTAACCTTATTTAATTAAAATAAGGTATTATTTATTTAATTAAACTTCTTTAATTAATTGGGCTCCCTAATCTTATTAGAGATAATTAATTAAACTCCTTTAACTAATTTTGATTCCTAATCCTATTAGGAATAAATGAGAGTACTTATATTAAATTAATTTCAAAACTCTTTTAGAAATTAAAAATAATAATAATTGTAATAATATTAATAAGACTCTTATTAATTTATATTTAATATTTTAAAATATTAAATAATAAATATTAAGCTATTTAATTTATTCTATCACCATAGATTAAATTAAATATATTTTAACTTTATATTATTATGATTATGCCATTAACTTCTTTAATAATTATTCTTCTTTTTTAGGTTCTTTATATTAATGCAGGTTGTGATAAATAATTTTTAAGGTTCTCCATATTAAACCGATTGTGAATAAATTAATTAGAACAATTCTAATCTTATTTAAATAAATAAATTAAACTATTAATTTATTTAAATAAATAATATTTATTCTACAATACGGATAAGCCTCCCTAGCGATTAACGACTTTCCAGATAATATAGATTTCAACATTAATCAAAATGCTCTAAAAGGCGCTAGGCGGGAGGCGGGAGGCGGCTTGGCCGTGAGAGGCCTAGCGCTAGGGGGCCCAAAGGGGCACAGGTAAATTTTTTATTTTAAGCCAATTTTAATATTTTTTATCTTACATTTATCCAAACTAAATAATAATATAAAACAAAACAATCTATAATAAATAGGGTTAAGTTCAGATGACCACCTGGGGTTTGGGGTCTTTCTCACTTAACCATTGTAAAAAGTAAAGCTACATTTAAACTCCCGACTTTTTGAGTCAAGTGAAACGTCACTTTTTCATCCAACTTAAGCGTAGTGTATATCGACGCCAAAAGCAGCGTGAGAGAAGAGGTCAGAATACGATCAAAAAGGATCGATAAATGTCTGAAATACCCCAACTTCTTCCTCTTAACATTCCTCTCCTCTCCGATTAAACTTCGGCCTCTCTCCGATGTCGCTAGGAGTATGATGGTCCGTCATTGCGACTTCGCTCATCATCCCCAGTCCCAATTTCTAGGGTTCTTCCCCAATTTCAAATCCACGGGCTGATAAATTGGGAGACCCAATTCGTGATATAAGGAGGTCATACACTTGGGTCTCCCAATTTCTCTTCATCATTCATGAAACCCAAATTGCTTCATTCCATCATCATCCCTTTTTCCTCTCAATCTATCCCCAAACCGTAGTAGGATTCCCAATTTTCTAGGGTTCTTCCCCAATTTCAAATCCACCTAAAGAAGTGCCATGCACGAAAAATCGGGGATAAACGAGAGTTGGGCCAAAAACCATTTGGTCAAGTGATTGTTCTTGATTTCAGAGCCCAATTCTTCATGAACTCATATACCAGATAATGACGATGCGTCGAGAGACATGGGCTGCTAACGGAAGAATGTTTCAAAGTGCCTGATCTGACCCACAGTTTCAATTTCGGACTTGATTTGTCGATCTTCTTGTTCAAAAGCTTGGTATCTTCTTCAAGAAGCTCTGCAAAGATCTTTTGGTGGTTGGATAATTTTCTTAATAGCAAGAATTTTATCCGGACTTTTCTGGCTAGAACCCAAGACCTCATCCTCTCACCTTCTTATTGCTTTTCTTATTTTTATTTTTATGTTGCGTTGGGGTATTTGAAGGAGCTTGAGCAGGTCCCGCCGTACTTTCGCATCGGGGGGCTTCTTGATTACATTCGCTTTTCTCTCGCTTTGGGAATTTGGTTGGTCGTGTTGGAATATAAGATATTTCCCGAATGTAAAAGGGGTTAATTAGATGGATTATGGATCTTGTTCTTGTGAGGAAGAACTCTTCAACCGATTTTAAAGCGTAACTTGGTGAAGCTTGAAAAGCATCTAAATTGCATTTTGGAAGAAGGTAAGGATGGGTAACAAGTCATATCTGAATTGTGTACTTTAAACTTAAAGGGAAAGTTTGTTGACCTTGGGGAGATTGAACTTGTATGTGAACTTGTATGGATACCGAAATGTTGGATATCATGCTTGGCTTTCCCGATCTCTTGATTCCACAGGTGAAAACAGAGTAGTCTCTTGATTCCACAGGTGAAAACAGAGTAGTCATTTTTTTCCACTAATTTAATTGCAATTATGTTGTTGGGCAAAGTCAATTTCCTCTAAGAATTGGCATGGACTTGGCATTATGTTTTTTTCCACTAATTTAGTTTCAATGTTCAGGTTTATTAAAATTTAATCATTTGAAATAATTATCTACGTTTGTAGTATTTTCTACAAACATTGATATTACAAAAACAAAAGGATTTTCGAACTCTCTTTTTAAGAATAATGCTCCTCCTCTCAGATTGTATTTTACATTTCTATAATTGATGAAAATTATATACAATCTTGTGATAATTGATATTGGTGAGTAGAATAAATTAAATATCGATTAAAATGTTGGTATTAGAAATTATTACTCAGTCGAGTCCTTTGCTTTAGAAATGAAATTATTTCAGAAAGGATGAGAGAGTACCATGAAATTATTTCAGAAAGGATGAGAGAGTAACATGAAATTACTCGCATGTTCTCTCATCTGTCGTTTATATATAAGGAGGGTAATTAAGTCTTTATCCAACTTAAGTAACAGAGTTATGACAGAAAGCAGTTATTCACTTTAACTCAAAAAGTCTGGAGTTTAAATGTAGCTTTTATTGATCGCAGGTGGTTAAGTGGGAAAAGACCCCAAACCCCAAACCCCATGTGGTCATCCGAACTTAACCCTAATAAATATAATAAAGGTCTTTGCTTAAAGTTCAAACACGCTTAAAGTTTAAACACATCCATATTTCTAATGTCAAAGTTCAAACACAAACATGCAATTGTTAAAAGTTCAAATATATTTTAACGATTATTCATAAACAAGATTGGTATTAAATAATAAAATTTAAAATTTCAAGAATTTAATTCAATATTAAACTTAAGAAACTAAACATAAATTTAAGAATTATATTGAATTAAACTAAATATTACAAATGTATCATCATTTATATAATTTGAAGTTGGTACAAGTTCAAAAAATTACAAATATAATAAAATTATCCATTTTGACTTAATATTGTTCACTTTTTGTTGTGTTGTGATTTGATATGTTACAACATGTATTATGAATATGATAAATCATTAGAAAAATAAATATATAAAGATTTGGTTTGGGTAGTTATTAAAATAAAAAAAAACTCTCCACCTAGATCCCGCATAATTTTCTGGAAGGATTTTTTTGCCGTCTTGGGCCTAGGTGAGGCGCCAGGCAGGGAGTCCTGGCACCTAGGTGAGGCACCAAGGGGGCCTAGCACCTAGGCGGGGCACCAAGAGGGGGCCTAACGCCTAGGCGGGGATTTTTAGAACACTGATTAATCATAAAAGAACCTTTGAGTAAATAGTTACCGTACAATTCAATCCTTCCGCCATACAATGTCCCAATTAAATATAAGACATGGAATTACTGCCAAGTCTTATTTTATTTAATTATATGTATTTCGATTCCCAAATGCACAACTTCGAATAAATGCAAATTAGAAACTACTTTCTAATTTCATTTCACCTTGGCCAAGGATTCCTGGGTTGTCATTTATCAAATCACATAGGACATTTCACTTCTTTTACTAGAAGTGGTAGATTCTTTATTGATCATACATTATCTCCATATATAACTTATTACACCCAAGCATAGCCTTTGATATACCCTTAGGGTCTTAAGGAATAAGTCAAAATGTAATTCATTATATATAAGATACTATGATGATCTCAAGTCTAATGATCATTTGTACTACTATCACTACTTGAATTCCTATTGACAGACAAGTAAAACTCCATTAGGTATTCTTTAGCGAGTCACGTTCAGTGAACTTATTATCCAATAAGCACCTACATACTTGCTTTAGTGTCTCCACACAAATGATCATGAGATCAATCATCCTCATCCAATGAGCAAGCAACGTATACCAATCTATTCGGATTCACTAATCCCCTTTTTAGTAATCCATTGATTGAGAACATTTTAGTTTTAAGCTATCTAAGAATTTAGATCTCATTAGCATGATCTCATCATGATTCTAAAAGCATTGCTTAAAACTATGAGTTTATCACATATTATTAAAATAGCACCATGTAGATAATAAATGTCTTTATTAAATAATTCTTTTATTAATAAATAAATAAGATTGATTACAAAGTATATGCTTTATCATCATACATGATTGACTTTTATGCATACTACTTTCAATAATAACAATGTTTTAAAAAATTATAAAATACCATTTTGTACATAACATGGGAGGAAGTGTATTCAATTACATAAAACGACCTTGGTTTTATATGATAGCTCACTCAATTATTTGCAATGTCTCTCACATTCTTTTTTGCCTTTATTTTATTGTATTTTATTTCTTTTTAAATTTTTGTTTTAAAAAAATTGACCCCACTGAACTAAGGGAATGGATCCGCCCCTGGCCCATACATTCTTTCTAAGCTCTCTGAATATTGTTTCAAAATTGAAGTAGTGTATTAACATGTTTCCTTTTCACAATTTTTTTCCTTTTTAGTTTGTAGTTGTTAAATTGTTTCTTTTCTCACTTAACAGCTAACATGTATAAATGCGGAGTTTGACAAAGTTGTCCATGTTTTCGCTAATCCATTTATTTTGAATTTGAACTTGCATGCTCATTTACAAGCTTGATTATGGAGGAATCGTGTTGAAACATGGATCTACTTTACATTGTTCTTTTCTAAATTCCATGTGGATCTTATCTTGGCTGTTGATTTTTTAGATGCTTCCAGATATGAGATGTTATCCATCATGTACTCGTGCAGTTATTGGTTCTGAATCAACATGTGCACCAGATTGCTCGCGGTATAAAGGAACATTTGACGTCTTCTACAAAATAACGCATCAGGTTTGTGAAATTGATTATTTGAGTTTAAAATTTGATTCTCACAAAGAAAATTTGCTAGGATTTTTTTTTATTAAAGTACCCGCGACTTGCCCTTTATATTGGGGAAAAATCTCTTTAATTGTGCTTGTGCGCTTTGTGTGTGATTGTCAATCCATTGAATGTTCTTTATTCTTGGTTGCACTTCTTTAACTTGTCAAAGCAGGCAATGGTTTTGACAAACATAAACGAAATTCTAGGAAATCATACATCTGATTTGTTATATTACTAACTATTATATAAATTCTGAAAGGGGTACTATTTGCCAAATGGAGTCACTCGGTAGATATTTTAACAGCAGTACCATGGTTGACCAAAGTCACTCTACAGATACTTTAATGCATATTATTTGCATTATGTGTACATAAAATTGTCAATATTAGCTAATTTACAGCCATAACCATAAATGCATGATTTAGAAGAAATAACAATGGAGCCAATGTATATTCTAATGAGAACTTGGTTTCATTGATAACCTGCAGACATGCCTGTCATCTTTGTTTGTGTGTATTTTCCATAGTTGTCATGGCATCACCATGGCGACGACTAGGCGTGCTGGCGCTAGAGAAAAACAAAGTAACGCCTTGGACGCCGAGCCGTCAAGGCTTATGCCTTGGTAGCTGGCCCAAGTTAAGTGAATAAGTTATTTTGTACCCATGACTCATCATAACTCATAGACTAGCTATATTGTGTATGTTTTATTATTTATTAAACTTGTAATATGTGGTGCTTGTTGACTTGGTTGATCCTTTATTCTCTACGTAGTGTTTGTTAATTTGATCTACTAGTTTTCAATGTCAAGTGTTTTTATTTTTGAATTTTAATTGTGAAGTATTCAGATAATTGTGTTTTTAATTGTATTACATAGTGTTAATTATTATGATTTTGAAGTAAACAAATAATATATAAATTATACATAGTTAACGACTTGTGGCCATATGGACGCTATGGCGGGCGCGCTTTATCGCTTTAGCGTCTCGGCGGTCAATCATCGTCATTGCCTCGTAGTGGCGTCGTGACAACTATAGTATTTTCATTTTAAAATTGTTCCATTGGACACAAATCCATTAATATCTGGTGTTTATTTGGTCACTGTGTAGGAAGGGTTTGCAAGACTCTGGAAAGGCACATATGCAAGTTTAGCTTTGGTTGTGCCCACTGTAAGTGATTTTCTCGGTCAATTTCAGTCTTTCATTTTTATTGTTCCTTTACTTTGAGACAACACGAGTTGAATGGGAAATTTTTTGTTCTGAACACTCACTTCTGTGCAATTTACTTTCTTATTGTTTCTAAAACTCTAACCAGGTGGGCATCTATTTGCCTTGTTATGATATTTTCCGCAATTTTCTGGAAGAATTTACATCGAGAAATGCTCCAACCATGACACCATATGTCCCCTTAGTTGCAAGCTCAGTTGCGCGCTCGCTAGCTCCTTCATCCTGTTGAACTTGCAAGAACTCGTATGCAGGTATTACGTGTTTCATATTGGTGTTTGTGTACTTTGTTTGTTTTTTCTTCCTTCTTTTAAAATGGTTGGAGGAGTACCTGTTATTAAGTTTAAAGAATTTAGTTCCCAAACAGAATGAAGGAAACAAATGGGCAAATTTTGAATTGATATGGTGAAAAATGGAAGTATTGTTTCTACTCATTCAGATTTCTACTTGTTTTGTGAATTTTTTGCGTTTTTATTTCATTCACAATTTACAAGGATATATTAAGTGTTTTGAGAGTGCTAATCTAATGAACTCCTTTTGAGGATTTGATATGATTCTATTGTTTTTCATGTTTTTTTTATTTCTACTACATTTCTCAGTTTGCCTTCATTCTCTTTATAACAGGCATTTAAAGAGGCCCAAATTGGTGTGAAGCCTCCCGGAGTGTTGAAGACATTGGCTGGGGTGATCTCCCCTGTCAGAATCACTAACAACCTCCAAACCTGTAAGTTTATACCTAGATTTTACGTTCTTAGATATATACCTAACTTGTGATTTTAATAAATCGCCATGAAACTTGGATTTTTTCATAGTGGTTTGTATATCATCCTGTTTCCTCAATATTCTTGTGATTTGTAATATAGCTCCATGAAACTTGGATTTCTTAGTAGTGGTTTGTATCTCATTCTCTTTCCTGAATCTCAAAAAATTGTGAAAAACTTCCCATTGGTTCTGTATCTATCTTTCCTTCTTTTTTTGGTGGCACGCTATGATGATAATTTTATTCCCAAAGATCTATGACAAATTACGAATATGATTAGGACTTCAAATATTGGAATATGATATATTAATGTAAAATTTATACTGATGAGGTGCATGCACAAATTCTACAAAATATAACGTAAATAATGTGTTTAATCTCATGAATGACACATACATAGATCTATCAACTAGATATTATGACCTTAGTTAGTGGTAAGGTTTACCTTTTGAGTCTGCATTAGAGTATTTACGTTCTTTAGATCTGCGATAACGGCATGGATTATTATTAGTTTTTCTTGTGACTGAGTTCACGAGAATCGATAGAGCATCTAATGTGGTGCATATCTTTGGTTATTTGTTTATATAAATCATTTGTGAATGTGATACCATTGTAGCAGTACATAACTACCGCTTCTTATGGACTGGTCTTGGGTCTGCTGTTTTTGTTGCCGGAACCCTTGCAGCTGCTGCCACATGTCCCATGGACGTTGCAAAGACCAGGTGTCAGATATAGTTTGTTTCTCCAAAACTGAAATCCATTAATGCTATTTGCCAAAATTGCTTGCTCTCTAGTTACCCTCCCCTCTGCAGTCTCCCAGAACACTCAATCCACCCAGGGAATTAATGAAAAGTTGATAGAGGCACATTAAAAATGAAGAAACTAGGGATTTTATGAGTTGCATCCACAATCTGGCATTGAATGATTTAATCAACGATGATAAGAAGGGTACATAATCAATAAATGAGAGTATAAGAGAGGGATGGAGTTGTTAATATGATATCCACACTCAGACTTGTGATATTAGAGTTTTGATTCACAATAGTTTTCTTATCTCTATCCTTACTTTGCAGTGTTATTGAGTCATTATGCAAGATAAAGATTCAATTTTTTCACTATGTACCTAACAAATTTTTTATATTGATTCCTTAAATAATGAAATTTAAAATTTTAAAGTTCCAACAGTCAAAGCATGTTTTTACCATTGTAATTATTTGACCTTTGTATTAGTTTTATGCGTTAAAGCTTATGATATATGTAATATACTACAACTTCTTGTTTTGAATTATAAAATCGCTATTAATTTATTAATCTTTTTTGAAGTATTGTTGTATTTTTAAATTTAAATTTAATCAATACATATTGTAACTTATTTAGAAAAAAAAAACTATTACTTATAAATTTATTATTTCTTCAATTCTTAGCAAAATTATTAAGTTTGAGAATGCGTCAAATTGACTTATAAAAATTAATAATAATCTTATAATTCATAAAAGAGTATAATTTATAAATTGTATTCCTTTGTAAAATAACTTTTATTTTATTTAAAATTTTAAGTAATTTATGGAGTGCGTATTGAATGGATTGTAGCTGCAAATGTACATAAGATCAATATTAACTTTTAAAAAGTTAATTTATGATATTTTAAAATTTAAAATTAATATGATTCATTTAATTTAAATTTTAAAATAATAAATTTTATAATTAATAGTACTTTTATAATATTTATAATTATATAGACATAAATTAAATAAATTTATATCAATTTTAAATTTTAATATTTTTGAAAATAATTTTAAAAAAAATAAGTCAATATTAATTTTATAATTTGAAAATGTAGTAAAAAAGTCATGTGACAATAATGTCAAGATGCGTATGATTGATGAGTTGTCCACTTAAATGAGGGTGTGAAATGTCATTTTGCATATATAGAGAACTGTCTTTTGACTCCCTCACTGTGGGGAGTAAAATTCTATATAGAGATTAAAATAGAGAGTTAAATAAGGATAAAGAAATTGTTGGATAATGATTTGTTAATATATTCTTCAAAGTTGGGAAAAAAAGTTTATTAGGGAAACTGTTGTGAATGTTCTTAGCGGGTTCCTGATTACTTGAGTTCTATTTGTGGCTATCTATATGCGGCCCTCGTGCACATAATTTCAATTGTTTAGTATATCAAAAAAAACTTTTCTAAGGGGTCAATATATCATATATTTTGTTAGGCATTAGCTGATTAATAAGCTACTCAATCTGGACTTGACGAAAAAGTCTTTAGATGCATAAGTTCAAGAATTTGAACTTGTTATTGATCCTTTAAAATTTTATTTGCTCAATTGAACTACTAGTGCAGGTGTTATAATGTTCAATTGGGAGGTTCATCTCTCTGTCAGTTCTATTCTTCTAGGAGCAAATATAACAAGTCTAAGTAGATGAAGCTAGTAATCCAAAATGGAAAACGAGTTAATATCATCTCTTTCATTGTGTTGCATATTTTATGCATGTGAACATTTTTCCTTTCTTTGTCTGTCTGCTTTATTTAGTCATCTTATTGCCTATTAGACCTCTATTCAATTGATTATAATTTGTAAGAATTAATTAAGTGCTTGAAGCTAACTGTTGGGTCGTGATATTTCTCCTATTGGGCCGAATGGATTGGGCCTACTTATTCAGTTAGTCCATTGGGTCTTCACTATTGGGTGTTGACATTATTGGGCCTAGTCACTTTATTATCTTTGTTAAGTCCTTCTACAGATATCGGACCAAATCAATTGGGTCGACCCATCATATATTTAAATATCTTCACTGGGTTCAACCAGGTGATGATGGCAAAGATAATGGCCAATCGATATCTTACATGGCATTAATAAGGATCGACGGTTAATTGTCATGGTGGATGAGGGATGGGATTAACGGGTGTCGGGAGGGTCATGGCACGGTAAACTGAGTCCCAGTAGTATATCATATAAAGGAAGTCTTCAAGCAAAAGGTACGTTCACATATACACATGTTGAGAATATTATTATCTCTCTCAATACACTAGACATTATTATCCTCCATTGTTAACCTTGTGAATACCGACATCGATTCTCACGCTGAAGTTATCCCCGACTGGGTCCAAATTCGCCAAGCTTGTGGTGTTTATCGTGTTTACTGTGCAGGAATAGGACGTCTTACGTGATTGGGATGCGGCAAAAGTTCTTGGCGTTAACATTGACACTAGAAGGAGGGCTGTTTTCTAGTGTTCTTGAGTTATCAATTACAATATTTTCAGTTATTCTACATCGGAAGTTATGACACAAATCAGGGGGTTCTCGTTCGAGAGCCCACTTGCCAAGCTCCAAGATGGTTGGTCTTCTTGACGACAAGGAGCATGATCGTGACCGAAAGCAAGTAAAAGGCACCCCGCTTTAGAACTCTAAGAAGTGGTGGTCGACCGACATACCGATCAAGTTAGAAAGAAGTCTACACTTTAAAGACATGTCTCGAGGTCATTCCCGGGATCAAGCGCAACCAATGACCATTTTTCCGATTGGACCAAGAGGGTATTCCACCTATTGGTCTTGGGATTATAGTCGAAGCGAGTAGATGAAGACCCAATACCCATTTTTCCGATTGATCAAGAGGTACTCCATACTATTGGTCTTGGATTATGGTCAAAGCAGAGTAGATGAAGACCCAACAATCATTTTCCGATTAATCGAATAGGTACTTTCACCTATTGGTCCTCTGGATTATGGTCAAGCGAGTAGATGAAGACCCAACAAACCATTTTTCTCGATTGATCGAATAGGTACTTCTACCTATTGGTCCTCGGATTATGGTCGAAGAGAGTAGATGAAGACCCAATGACCATTTTTCCCGATCGATCAAGAGGGTATTCCGTCGTATTGGTCTTCGAGATTATGGTCGAAGCAAAGTAGATGAAGACCCAACAACCATTTTTTTGATTGATCGAAGAAAGGTATTCCACCCTATTGGTTTTCGGGATTATGGTCCAAGCAGACCCGAAGTCAAGACTCTCGAGAATCCACCGAGGCACACCATACGTGGATACTTGTCTTCGGGGAAATCTATCTAAAGTTGCAGCTTCAGATGAAAAGCAGCTGAGTCCGACAAAGCCGTTGCAGATTTTCCAGAAGAGAGCTCGTGGACATTGCATGCAGATGGATATTCTATTTTGGACGTCAAGACAAAGAAAGCTATCAAGGGTCGATCACAATAACAATTCCATTCGATGCATTATTGAAGTCAGCTACTACGGATGCTTATAACTTTGATGGCATACGACGCCCTTCCTTCCGAGATCGATGCCGGCTAAAGAAGATCAAGTATAAGAGTGTCAATTTTGTTCTCATTAATGAAAATCTTTTTGAAGGTCCTTTTTCGTCACCATCGCTTCAAATATTTGGTTCCGTCCAAAGCAGTAGTATGTTCTTCGAGAAGTTCACAAAGACATCTGTGGCGATCATTTGGTAGAAAGTTATTGGCCTACAAAATACTTCGGCAGAGATATTCTTGAAAGATCGAAATTCAAAGACCTGAAAGACTTGGTGGCTCATCCACGCCATTTTTTCACAATTGATCTTCCTATTGGTCCTAAGTTCACAATGGTGTAAAGAGGTATGGTCGGACTCGCTGGCCATTCGATGGTAGCCCACTTATTTGTTACCCCGTGTGGTAGACAAATCCTATGTTCCTTTATATTGCTTTTACCGAGGGCGGTAAATCAATAGTCACCGAAGTAAGGAGGACGGGGTGGACTCGTTGACCATTCGATGGCAAACCTCTTGGCAGAGTGTTCTTATGGTTTTGTTATACCTGCGTGGTGATAAATTCCATGATCCTCTTAATTTTGATTTACCGCGAGTGGTAAACAAAATGCTTTCGGAGTAAGGAGGTATGGGTGGGACTCAATGACCATTCGATGATTGACAACTTATTATCGGGAGTGTCCTTATGAATTTGTGACCCCGTGTGGTAGATAAATTCCATGGTCCTTATATCTTAGTCCTTATATAATTGTTCTACCCCGAGTGGTAAACAAAGTTCCTTATATACTTGTTTTTACCTTTGAGGTAAGCAAGATCTTGTTGTTGCAAAGAGGATCAAACCGAATTTACCTTATCGTGACTGTCTCACACTTGAGTAACGATAAGTATGCATTACTTTATTTTGTTCAAGTCTTTGAGTTCAGATTATCTCATTATTATTCTTAATCTGTTATATCATTTGCTTGATTATCGATTAACAGCTTTAAGTTAAACACTTGATAGTTTTCAAGTTGATTGATGATCAATTATCGACAAGAAATGTTCACCCGTAATAATAAGGCATGAAGTTGATATTTCATTAATATTAACTGCTCACAAGAGTTTAGAAATTTTACAGAAAGTTCTCTGAGTTAAAGGTAAAGGATGGTCATCTTGTGTTTATTCATCGTCATCATCACCATCGAAGAGTCTGAAGAGATGGATCTACCCTCGTAGCGATAAAGCTTTTTTCTTGTCTTTACTTGGCAGATTTCATATCCTTTAGCATACATATGGACGATCTTATTGTTCAAATTTTGGCGGATTTTTTCAGATTCGCACTGGATCTCCTTACTTAAAGTCTTCTTCCAAACAAGCGGATCCAAATCTCTAGGGTCAAGCTCTTTGAGCTCTTCTTCAAGCTTTTGACGATGTGCTAGATATCTTGTTTCTTTAGCATGGATATTGTTATTTTGCTTCGCCAAGCTCTTATTGGACTCGGTCAGATCTTCATTCTTCTTCGTCATCGGATGACTGGATGAGTGGCCTCTTGGTCGTTTTTAGTTCTTCTTGATCTTGTTGATATCCTAGAGAAGGCATTCATTGTTGAAGAGAGCAATATCAAGATTGATTCTTTCTTTCGCCAACACAGACTTAGGATGGCGTTATCCTTCTAAGGTATTCTCTTGACTTTCTTAAGCATTCTCTTCAGATCCTTTTCTTCTTTTCAGATTTGAGACGGAGGCACACGAATTAGCGTCACTCGCAGATGACCATTATTAGTCAATCATTTTAAATTGATGGGCGTGAAGTGAATGAATAAATCAAAACTGTCAATTCCTTTAGTCCGTATTTCATTCCTTCGTCCATCGTGTCCGTGATGGAATTATCACGAACCGAATTTCATTCTATGGCTCGAGCTTCTAGGTTGAAAGCTCTTCAATCGGGTACTTCAGTAAAGGTCGTGAAGATGAACCCTTTATGTTGCTATCAGATGGACTTCGGTAAACCATATTTTGGGCCTTTATTAGTCTTATTATAATTCCTTTTGTCCTGAACCGATGTCATTTATAGTTTTCTATTAAACCTCTGTTTAATAAAAAATTAGAGGGGCAATGTTGGGTCGTGATATTTCTCTATCGGGCGAATGGATATCGGGCCTACTTATTCGATTAGTCCATCGGGTCTTCACTATTGGGTGTTGACATATCGGGCCTAACCACTTTATTATCTTTGTTAAGTCCTTCTAAAGTATCGGACCAAATCAATTGGGTCGATTCCATCATATATTTAAATATCTTCACTTGGGTTCTGAACCGGTGATGATGGCAAAGATAATGGCCGACTGATATCTTACATGGCATTAATAAGGATTGGACAACAACAACGGTGGATGAGAGGGATGGGATTAACAGTGTCGGGAGGGTCATGGTACCAGTAAATCAGTCTGTAGTATATCATAGCAAGAAAGTCTTCAAGCAAAAGGTACGTTCACATATACACACAACTGAGAATATTATTATCTCTCTCAATACACTAGACATTATTATCCTCCATTGTTAACCTTGTGAACACCAATACTGATTCTCACGCCTGAGCTATCCCCGATGGTCGGTAGTCGAGCTTGTGGTGTTTATCGTTTATTATCAGGCAGAACAGACGCCTTACGTGATTGGGACGCCGCGAAGTTCTTGGCGTTAATACTAACTATACCTTATCATAGGAGGAGCCTACGGTGTCTTGGCATCTTATGTAGCATCACGTGTTATCAGAAGTCGAGGGGGTAGAGATCTATATCTTGAGATTAGCGCCTTTTCTTTACAAACTCAGTAGGTTGAACCATATATACCAAATCAGTAAATTTATGCTTATATCTCCAAATGCAAAATAGAAATGAAGAGAGTTGTATTCGTTCACAACCCGCAAAGAAACCTAGCATGTAAGCACGAGATGCACTATTATCCTACTATAGATATTTTAGCAAATGATGAGGAGATATTGTTATAGAATGTTACATTGTTTATTATTGCTGAAAATTTTAAATTTCCTAAAACTACCTGTTGTTAATAAGGCTCTTTCTTATCTAACATAACGTTGAGTCCTGTTTGTCGTTGATAGGTAGTTAGCCATTGTTCTGTGTTTTAGTGCCTTTATATTTTTGGATCCAGTCGGACCATATAACTTCCCTTATAGTCTTTATCAATGGTTTCCTTGTGAAGGTGGAATAGGCGAATGAAGTTCCCTTGAAATGTGAATTTGTAAGGTAGGTTGCCCGAAAAGGAGAGGAATGAGTACCAAGGAATACTACTTGTTTTCCTTCATTCGAAGGAAGGTCCTTAGCTTTTCGTGATTGTCTAATTAACAAGGAAGGGTTATATAGATCTTGAAGTCATTTAGATTCATTTTTCATAAATAATGATTTCAGTACATGTTAGATTCATAAAATGGGCCTAAATCTTAGCATATAAAGATATCAAGTTCTCTAACTCAAAATCATCAAAATCAATTGGCAATGAGAATTGGTCCTAGTTGTTATATACTAAACTTTTACATACTTTAACACTCCCCTTCACGTGTAACCCCATGGTATGAGACCCACACAGATAAGCAAGCCTACAAGAAATTAGTCACAAGACAAGCCTAGAAAAAAATAAACTATGGGCAACTATTGACTACCTTAAGAAATGGATTATATGTGGGTAAGAATGAAAGTCAAGAAGAGTGTTTAGTTAGCCCAAGTACAGGCCGCTCTGATACCATGTTAGATTTATAAAATAAACCCAAATTTAGGGTATAAAGACATCAAGCTATCTAACTCAATATTAATTGGCAATGAGAAGAGTTGTGATAGTTGTTATATACTAGACATACTTTCTCTTAATGTATTCAATGTGAGACATCTTATATACTAACCATACAAAATGGAACTGAGCTCCTAGAAGCAGAACGATAGATTGAGAGTCAAATAACTGAGTTAGTGTACAAGTGAATACATAAAACTGATAGAACTAATAAATCCAAGTACAATATTTGGTAAACTAGTGGCCCAACCAGTAAATTTTTTGTCGCTTTATTTGACTTGCTAAGATATGCAGGGCTTACAACTGTTATTTTCGGAATTGAAAGCTTTATTAGATTCACTAAGATATGCAGGCTTACAACTGTTATTTTGTAATTAAAAGCTGTAAGTGAACAATTTTAGCTTAAATATTTGGATTTGTGTCCTTTCTTTTTGCCATCCTAATTCTTATACCCATTGAACAGGGATGGAGGAATTAAGGGAATCTTTACTGGTGTTGGTCCTCGTGTTAGTCGTGTTGGTCCCTCTGTTGGAATTGTAGTATGTTTTTATGAAGCGATCAAATATGCTTTTTAGGTCACGAAGTCCACCCAGAGACCGGAAGATTTGTGATCATACCGAGTAAGTGATTGAGGATGATTATACTATCCAAGATTGTTATCCTCATTTTAGAGGAATAACCTCGGTAGTGTTGATCCGAGATCGAGGCCGTGGTGTGTCAAATCAAAGTTTACATTCCAGCAGTGAAGTGGTTAGTCCGAGTCATGGATATCGTATCATTTCACTAAAATGACACATTCTTAGAAATCACTTCAAAATTATAATTCTCCTTGAACAACGCATTTTGGCACGTGACAATTTTACTCTCTTAAGATGGCCGATAATTAATGTAAAGAGCCAACAATGAAAGAGGGTACCATACGGCCGAAAGCTCAAATGAATAAGGTTCTTGATTGAATGATGCAAGATTTTAAATCCGTGCTTACGGCCAGAGTATTGGTTCATGACTGTGAAAATGGGATCTTAGCTTTAGCGAGAATGAGAAAGACGTTTTGACACGATCACAATTCCCCATCCACGATTCTTCGACCAGATATAGCCCAATCTTATATATTGGGCCCATCTAGTCCTATAAAAGGTTTTCTTGCATTGCAGTACTGTATAACATAATGGGCTTATATTGGTGTTTAATGGGTCACGACAGGCATGCTGTAGCAGGATGTTCTATGCCTTTGCTAGGGTCTATTCCGCTTAATAGTGGGCTTGTATTGGCCTTTGTTGGCATATTGAGGCCTAAAAAATGATTTATTGGGCCTAATGGTAATCCTTTTGGGCCTGTAGGGGGTATTTAACAAGCCCATAGAAGGGAATTTAAAAATATGCTTAATAATGGGCTTGTATTGGGCCAAAAATTGATTTATTGGGCCTAATGGTTGTTATTTTAAGCCTATAGTGGTATTTAGCAAGCCCATAGAAGGGCATTTAAAAATATGCTTAATAATGGGCTTGTATTGGGCTTTGTTGACATGTTGAGGCCCAAAATTTGATTTATTAGGCGTAATGGTAGTCATTTTGGGCATGTAGGGGTATTTAGCAAGCCCAAAGAAGGATATTTAAACATATGCTTAATAATGGGCATGTTTTGGGCTTTGTTGGCATGTTGAGGCCCAGAATTGATTTATTGGGCCTAATGGTGGTCATTTTGGGCCTGTAGGGGGTATTTAGCAGGCCCAGAGAAGGGCATTTAAACATATGCTTGATAATGGGCTTGTATTGGGATTTGTTGGCATGTTGAGGTCCAAAAATTGATTGATTGGGCCTAATGGTGGTCATTTTGGGCCTGTACGGGTATTTAACAGGCCCATAGAAGGGCATTGAAAATTATGCTTAATAATAGGCTTGTATTGGGCTTTATTGGCATGTTGAGGCACAATTTATTGGGCTAATGGTGGTCATTTTGGGCCTGTAGGGGTATTTAACAGGCCCAAAGAAGGGCATTTGAACATATATTTAATAATGGGCTTGTATTGGGCTTTGTTGGCATGTTGAGGCCCAAAAATTGATTTATTGGGCCTAATGGTGGTCATTTTGGGCATGTAGGGTATTTAGCAGGCCCATAGAAGGGCATTTAAACATATGCTTAATAATGGGCTTGTATTGGGCTTTGTTGGCATGTTGAGGCCCAAAAATTGATTTATTGGGCCTAATGGTGGTCTTTTGGGCTTTTAGGGGTATTTAGCAAGCCCATAGAACGGTATTTAAATATATGCTTAATAATTGGCTTGTATTGGGCTTTCTTGGCATGTTGAGGCCCAAAAATTGTTTATTAATCCTGATAGTGGCCATTTCGGGTCTGTAGGGGTATTTAGCAGGCCCAAAGAAAGGCATTTAAACATGGGTCCTTTACATAAGTATATAACAAATAGAAAGTAATTACAAGAAAAGTGCATCAATCAAATAATTACAAAAAGAGTAATTATAACCCATATTACAAAAATAGTACAATTCACATTAATAAGGAAATTTAAAATCAAGGACAAATAACTGCCATAATTAATAATTCAAATTCAAATATTTGGATCTAATAACAAAAATAAATTCAAATTCAAAATAATAATTCAAATTTAAATATTCAAATTCAAATCTTCATCTCCTCAGCATACACTTTGAAATAATAGTCCCACCGCTACATTACCGCATTACACCTAACATGCTTCATCATTACATATGCCTTGAATCTCCGTTGTCAAAACGCCTTGATGAGAATAAGAAGATTAAGCCTACAAAAATTTTAAAAATAAATAAATGTTACTATTAATGTTCTGAATTTTTTTTTATAACTATTTTGTTACTTATAAATAATAAAATGGTTATCTTTGTATGAATGGTTGGCTACCAACTCCATCACACATTCAAACGAAATTGGTAACTTAATAAAACTGAATTGGTAACCAAACTTTTATACTAAGGTAATCAAACTTTTATACCAAGATAATCAATCTACCTTCACACCTGCAGTATGAATTAGTTACCTTGGTGCGAAAGTTTGGCAACCAATCGCATGAAGGTTTGGCTACCAAATTGTATATGCAAAATAAATTGGAAACTTAATAAAACAGAATTGGTTACCTGGGTATGAAGGTTTGGCTACCAACTGCATTATGAAAAAACTGCAGAAACAGAGCGATGGTAACGTCATAAACAGAGCGATGGTAATTGTGACGCCCCCAAAATAGGTCCATTCCATCCAACCCATTATGAGTCGCCAAATACATGGTACAGAAATAACTACAACTTTATTAATACATTTGTCGTGCAAAATACGACAACATATATACTGTGAGTTTAAATACAATTATTGTTTTCTAGACAATATACATACCCAAATAAATTCCCATCATAATTATTGATACATTATTTTACAAAAATGGTGAGGACTATTAAACAACTCTCTCAGAACCTTCATTCCATACCCCGACTAGTACTCGCATTACATTCTCGTCTCACGAGAAGAAAAATGGAACAAAAAGAAAAGGGTGAGCTCGACTAGCCCGATCAAAAGAATATTATTGACTAAGATAATATACAACAAAATTATCGTTAGTCTTCAACAGGAAAAATATAATAGAATACAATAGACAACAAGTTTTAAATCAATATTCGCAAGCGGAAATAATAGTTCATTAGAAGAGTTAAGTAGAGAATGCAAACTACTATCTTCTATGTATGAATTTTAAAGTTCATCGTCTATTTTATCCCCGTAACATCAATCAATATATATCCGAGATCAAATATTCATCCGCAGACTAAAGCCAAGGACATTCACCGATGGGTCATGTTCATCTAAACACTGCTCATCTTCAGACTACGGGCCAAAGATATTCATCGAAATCATTAATCTCAGACTACGGGCCAAAGATATTCATCGAAATCATTCATCTTTGCACCACACGGGCCAAAGATATTCATCATAAATCATTCATCTTTGCACTACAGTGCCAAAGATATTCAATAATATCATCATTTAAGAATGAGGATGATGAAAATATTTTTTTTTAAAGAAAGCGAATCCAATGAAACAAAATGACAAGGATTAAGGATTAAGGATTAGTACTTTGTTTTATCCACGCCCAAAAATACCTCAAAAATAATCATAGTGGTGTAAAATTCAAGAATGATCAAAACATGGATACAATCAAAGCTAGTATCCGATATAGATATTTTGACTAAAAGAAGAAATTTCATTTTTCGGTGAATTGAATAGTGAATAGTATCGTGAATAATAAGAATTCGACACCAAAAGATAGAAATTTCAAAAAAAACATCTTCACGCTCGTGAATAGTACTCGTGAATAAGAACTCATGAATAAGAAACCCAGACATGAAAAAGTTCCAAATTTGATAAAAAGTTCCAACTAATATTTCAAAGATAATGATATTGAAGAAATAATATCATTTGAGAAGAAAATAACATCCCTTACCTCGAAAGACAAAGACTTTAGTTGAAAACAGGATATAAGCTATGACTTAAACTTGCATCAGTATAGCAATACTCAAAGTATACTCAAAATACTCACAAGAATACGCTCGATAATATAGAGAGAAAACTTGATTTCGGTGTGATTTTCAATTCTAACCTAAAGACCTATTTATAGAAATTGCTTAGAACACCAAAGCAGTAAAATTTAATATAATAATAATATATATATATATATATATATAAATTCTTACATACCACTCTTTGAATTCTGAAAATCTGAATTCAAACCACACGCTAGACCCACTAATAACAAAAAAACGTTTTTCATATTTTAAATATTTTAAACTTCCAAAAATCAATTATTTTGAACTTGAACTTCAATAATTCACAATAAATAGCCCTTTTATCGAAAAATTGAATCTCATGAGTTTTATAGGAAATTCAATTCTCTACAACTTTACGTAAGAAAGTTTTTCCAAATTCCAAATGAAATTGAAAGAAATCCACAAATGGGCGATTTTACTGTGCTATAATCAAATTTGAATAATAAATGGGGTCCACCGACATGTTTAACATGTTTTAAACATTTTGGTAACAAAAAATACTCCTCCTCCACATATACTCATATATCCCACATTCATAAAAAAATATCATCGTTAATATATTATTAAAATAATATATTTAAATAAATTATTTTATCGAGAAAAAGATAAAATATTAATTTTCAACAATTGTCACATTAAAATTTTCTCCATCTATATCCTCATAAAATCAATATTTTCCTCATCGTATGAATCAATAATTAATTATTCACAAATAATATTCTGAGAATCACAATATTGACAACCGTGCGGTTCTCAGAAAGAGGGGCTTTCTTCGATAAGAATTTCTCCTTATCTGGCGCCGCAATTAGGTGACCAAACCTCTCCTTGAAGCGAGAACTTTCTAGACATTGCCAATAATGTTATCTAATAATATTATTCAGATAATATGAATTATTGGTTCGATAATGAAAAAATCTTTGTGTAATGACAATTATTGAAACACAAACAATATAAGATATCAACGCAAAGAATTATTGAATCAATAAAATAAAATATCGAGCGAAGAATTATTGTAACCATTATTGAGTAAAGGCCTTCACGTAAGAATCAATAATTGGTGCAATACTGGTAATCTTCTTGTCGCGATAATAACGTATTATCTTGTGTTTTAACCCACGGGTATTCCAACGAGGTAAACGGTAACAACTACGCCGTTATTTTTAAACAACTTATTTTTGTCGTTTTCTTCCTCAATCGCTTTTTCGTTATGGGGCCCACACACGGTCATACTGGCCGCATTTAATATTCACGACAGCATTTAATATTCCACGACCAAACGAATATTCTCAAAACAATAATGAATATTATATCACCACTGCTTATTTAAAATATTTGCGATTTTACCCATAACTAACCACATTTATCAAATCCACCCTTACTATTTTAAAATAATAAATAAAGGAAATTCCTTTTATTTAAAAATTTTGGTCTTACAACCTCCCTCCTTATGAAATTTCGTCATCGAAATTGACGTCACGTACACAAGTGTTTGAAAAGATGAAAATACCTCGCTTTCATTTTCGTTTCCAACTCCCGTGTTATTTCCTCAATAGCATGATTTCTCCACAAAACTTTAACTTGTGGTATAACCTCGAGTCACATGGGGCGTGTTCTTTCCTATCCAAGATCTTGGACAGTACCTCCTCGCACGCTTAAGTCTTCTATTATCTTGTTATCTTGGGTTCTAACTTTCAATAGCGTGGTTGGTCGTCCACATATTTACGTAACATCGATACGTGAAAAGCGTTATGAACAGCGTCGTACTTGGCGTGTAAAACGAGTCTATAGGTCGCGTTCCTATTCGATCGAGAATTTCAAATGGATTAATAAATCGAAGGTTTGAGTTTTTCCTCACCTCACCGATTCTCGCTTTTGAAATAACAACTTCTTGCACCTCCTTCTTCAAATTCATCACCCGTGTGTAGCTTGAAGCGACTTTTAACTTTATCGATTAAAGTCGATTATACTCGTATATCATCACGTGGGTACCTAGAGTTTTCATCTCCATCTCTATTATTTATAAATTATACGAAATTAGTTTTTGACAATATCGTACTCAGATTTTGTATCTGATCTTCTACTCAACACGTCGGTACTACCACGTTCGCTTTTCGAGGATGGCGTGGGTCGAGAACATGTCTTTGAAATGAGTCTCTCTTGAGTTCTTGAAGCTCTTCCCACATTCTTTGCTCCATTCGAATTTTGTATCTCTAATTAGTTTGCATTAATGGAGTAGCGATTCGAGAATATCCTTCAACGAATCTCCGATAATAACCAACTAAGCTGAAAGCTACATATTTCGATTCTGAGCTTAGGTTGTTCTCAATTGTGACTCACATCCCAATCTTGGATAAGACGTTACAATGAAACCTATCGGTTTACTATCGCACGAATATGGTGTCTCCTACGGAGAGTAAAGCGCTTTGCATTCCACAAAGGAATTCACGGATAGAGGCTCGGGTATCAACTTCTAAATTGGGTTTTAACTCCACGAAGTTGATAGAGCCATTCGATATGAGATTTTAGAAATGGGTTTTGTCTGGGATTTAAAGTCGATACAAATTCAATATCACGCTCGGGAGTAGGCAAGAAATTCTTTGAGAAATACGTCAGGAAAAATCAATAACAACAGGAATATTATTCAAACTTGGCGTGTCTTTATTCAAATCCATAACATGGACTAAGAAAGCTTCGACATTGCTTTTCAATAAACAAATGACTTTATAATTTAATATGAAAGAGTTTGACTTAATGGTTTGGTTGCTTGAATTGAATAACAAAGTTGCTTAAGAATATGAAAACTAACAACCTTACGAAAGCAATCAATTTTGGCATGATGAGTAGTTAACCTTAAAATCACATCAAAAACAAATATCTCTATAGAAATAAGGTTAACAGTAATGTGATAGTGCCAACTGAATCAAACAAGATTTCTAAACAATGAGATGTAATAAAAGTTTCTCTTAACTGAGTCTCCACAGATAAAGTCAAAGTCTAATTTCTCAGTAGTCAAATTCAAACGTTGAAGCTTAAGCAAGAGATATAAAAGAATGGGTAGAATCCAAAGATATCTAGTAAGGTATAAACTTCGCAAGAATTTATAATTAACTAACCCGTGCTAAACTCGTTCGGGTTCCTCGATTTAATTGGTCACGACAAACGCTCTTCTAGAACCGATTGACTTTGACTTTTCGGGACATCCTTTTGAGTCACCATCCTCATTGGACTTGGTTTCGCTCATCGTACACTCTCGAGCTATATGTCCTTCCTTTCCACAATTATAGCATACACAGGCTGTTGTGGGCGATTTGGTGATATGTCCCTCTTCCGCATTTATAAGATACGACCGGTGGTCGTTCTCCTCCCTTGAAACCGATTCTTTCTTTGGCGCCGACGTCTTCACATGGTTATTGTTGAACCTTCTCTTCTTGAAATGTCCACTGAGTCACCTCTCCTATTATCACGGCCACGATTACCACCCGAGTGGTTACCGCTTTGTCCGTATTCTTTCCTCCCCATTGGTTATCATCGTTTTGATGACTCATCGTCACAAATATGACCTGGTTGTGGTCCCCGGTTGAACATACTCGTTATCACGCCTAATAATTGAGCCACATTTACAACATCCGAATATAAAGAAAATTTATGAGAGATAAGATATTGTCGAATCTCGGGTTTTAGACCCTCGAAACATACGCGTCATTCGTTCCTCATTTTCCACCAAATGAGGTGCAAACTCGGACAACTCCATGAACTTCGCCTCATAATGAGACACACCGTCGTTGTTGTTCGCTCAGCCTAATAAACTCCACTTCCTTCATACGACGAACACTTTCAGGAAAGTATTTGTCATTAAATAGTTTCAAACGTCTCCAAAGACATGCTTTGGCCTTGTTGGACGGATACGCTTCACAGACTCCCACCAAGAGATTTCGCCACGGAACATAAAGGTGGCGAATGGAACCTTCGTTTCTCCGTGCATCCCAAGACATCGAATATCTTGGTGATTTGCTTGACCCATGTTTCCGCCATGATCGGATCAGCTTTCCTTAAATTCGTGGTCCCAACTCTTCGAGCTCGCTTGTTGTGACAACCCGTGAATTGCTATCATTTCCTCCTATGTTTTGAACACGAGTCTCCTCGTGCGATTTTGCATGAACCGCAAAAAGCTTCTAAACATCCGTCGTTTACCATCTCGCTCAATGGTGTTGTTTACGGGAGGTACATGCCCACTGTTGCAGACGTTCTCCTCCGTTGTAAAAGACAGCATCTCCACGGTCTCATTCACTCCAATTTGTTAATATTCTCGATTCGACATTCTCAAATCGTCATAAAACAAGGGTTAATTAAGGAAATCGATATATCACATAATATCCCTATATACTTAACCAACTAACAAATAAGCTTAGGTAGGACACTTTAAATAATGATTTACTCGCCTCCCTCCTAGTTCTATTCCCCGATCTCCGCCTGGAGATCATATCCCTAAGCTCGATACCCAATCGTGGCGCCTCAAAATAGGTCCATTCCATCCAACCCATTATGAGTCGCCAAATACACGTGTATGCGAAATAACTACAACTTTATTAATACATTTGTCGTGCAAAATACGACAAACATATATCTTGTGAGTTTAAATACAATTATTGTCTTTCAGATAATATACATACCCAAATAAATCCCTATCATAATTATTGATACATTATTTTATAAAAATGGTGAGGACTATTAAACAACTCTACAGAACCTTCATTCCATTACCCCAGACTAGTACTATTTACATTCTCGTCTCACGAGAAGAAAAATGGAACAAAAAGAAAAAGGGTGAGCTCGACTAGCCCAAGAAGAATATTATGACTAAGATAATATACAACAAAATTATCGTTAGTCTTGACGAGGGAAAAATATAATAGAATACAATAGACAACAAGTTTTAAATCAATATTCGCAATGAAATAATAGTTCATTAGAAGAGTTAAGTAGAGAATGCAAACTACTATCTCTACATGTATGAATTTTAAAGTTCATCGTCTATTTTATCCTGTAACATCAATCAATATATATCTCGAGATCAAATATTCATCCTCGCACTACTGAGCCGAGGACATTCACCGATTAGTCATGTTCATCTAAACACTGTTCATCTTTTACTACGGGCCAAAGATATTCATCGAAATCATTCATCTTTGCACTACTGGCCAAAGATATTCATCATAAATCATTCATCTTTGCACTTTACAGCCAAAGATATTCAATAATATCATCATTTAAGACCAGGGATGATGAAAATATTTTTTTTAAAAAGCGAATCCGGTGAAACAAAATGACAAGGATTAAGGATTAAGGATTCGTACTTTGTTTTATCCACGCGTCAAAAATGCCTCAAAAAAATAATCATAGTGGTGTAAAATTCAAGAATGATCAAAACATGGATATAATCAAAGCTAGTATCCGAATAGATATATTCGAATGAAAAGAAGAAATTTCATTTTGGGTGAATAAGTGTCAGTATTCGTGAATAGTGCCATATACGTGAATAAGAAACTCACACCAAAAGATAGAAATTTCACACAAAAAACATCTTCACGCCGTGAATAGTACTCGTGAATAATAACTTCATGAATAAGTAACTCTAGGCATGAAAAAGTTCCAAATTTGATAAAAAGTTCCAACCGATATTTCAAAGATAATGATATTGAAGAAATAATATCATTTGAGAAGAAAATAACATCCCTTACCTCGAAAAGACAAGATTTCTAGTTGAAACACAGGATATAAGCTATGACTTAAACTTGCCGTAGTATAGCAATACTCAAAGTATACTCAAAATACTCACAAGAATCGACTCGATAATATAGAGAGAAAACTTGATTTCGGTGTGATTTTCAATTCTAACCTAAGCACCTATTTATAGGAAATTGCTTAGAACACCAAAAAGCAGAAAATTTAATATAATAATAATATATATATATATATAAATTCTTACGCCCACTCTTTGAATTCGAAAATCAATTCAAACCACATCTTAGACCCACTAATAATAAAAAAAACGTTTTTCATATTTTAAATATTTTAAACTTCAAAAATTAATTATTTGAGACTTGAACTTCAATAATTCACAATAAATAGCCCTTTTATCGGAAAATTGAATCTCTTGAAGTTTTTATAGGAAATTCAATTCTCTACAACTTTCTGTAAGAAAGTTTTTCCAAATTCCAAATGTAAATTGATAGAAATCCACAAATGGGCGATTTTGAAAGCTATAATCAAATTTCGATCAATAAATGGGGTCCACCGACATGTTTAACATGTTTTAAACATTTTGGTAACAAAAATACTCCTCCTCCACATATACTCATATATCCCACATTCATCGTAAAAATATCATCGTTAATATATTATTAAAATAATATATTTAAATAAATTATTTTATCGGAAAAAGATAAAATATTAATTTTCAACAATTGTCACATTAAAAATTTTCTCCATCTATATCCTCATAAAATCAATATTTTCCTCATCGTATGAATCAATAATTAATTATTCACAAATAATATTACGAAATCTGATATTGATGACAAGACGGTTCCGAGGAAGAGGGGCTTTCAATAAAATTTCTCCTTCTTGGCGCATGATTAGGTGACCAAACCTCTCCTTAAGCGAGAACTTTCTAGACATTGCCAATAATGTTATCTAATAATATTATTGAGATAATATGAATTATTGGTTCGATAATGAAAAAAATCCGTGTGTAATGACAATTATTGAAACAACAAACAATATAAGATATCAACGCAAGCAATTATTGAATCAATAAAATAAAATAATCGAAGCGGTAATTATCGTAACCATTATTCGAGTAAGTGCTTTCTTACGTAAGAATCAATAATTGGTGCAATATCAAGTGTCTTCTTCGCGATAATAACGCGTAGACATCGTGTTTTAACCACGGGTATTCCAACGTTAAAGGTAAAGCAGTAACAACTACGCCGTTATTTTTAAACAACTTATTTTTGTCGCTTTTCTTCCTCAATCGCTTTCCGTTATGGGGCCCACACATATCGCTTGCGTCAGTCATACGAATATTCCCAAGCGAGCATTTAATATTCCACGACCAAACGAATATTCTCAAACAATAATGAATATTATATCACCACTTGCTTATTTAAAATATTTGCGCATTTTACCCATAACTAACCACATTTATCAAATCCACCCTTACTATTTTAAAATAATAAATAAAGGAAATTCCTTTTTATTTAAAAAATTTCGGGGTCTTACAGTAACGTTCTTCCCTTCTTCTTAGTCTCCACCCTCATCCCCGGTCCTTCATATTTGCCGAGTCCATTACACCGTTTCAAGACTCCATTTTCTCCTCTTTCTCTCTTCTCCATCTTCATATAATTAAATTTTATGGCCAAAGGGAGTGGACTCTCCATTGATCCTCCACATCCCCTCACATTATATCTTCCCAACATCAACTGTCATCATCAATTCTTTTCCATCCCAAGACCACCGCCACCACCACAAATGGAAGCTTGATCAACGGTCACCACCACCCCTCATGGATTCATCATCACCAAGCACTGTCCGATTTCCAGTCAACCTTAACTGCATCACCCATGATCGTGATCATGAATTCATCCTCCCCAAAATTTTCTTCCCTTTTCTGATCAGTATCCGCCGGAATCAAAATGGTTCCGTAATTAGTAATTACTTAGAGTTGATTTTTTAATATGTAGATATATTAATTACTTAATTTAATTAGTAAATTAATACTAATCCCCTAAATTAAGGAATCCTAATTGAATACTAATTCCCTAAATTAAGGAATTCTAATTGCATTAATATTGTAAATAAATATGAAAGTGTATTAATTGTGTAAAAATTTTATGAGTGCACTATTGTTGTAATTATTTTTAAAAATGTAATAAAATATGTAATTGTACCTTTAAACATATGCTTAATAATGGGCTTGTATTGGACTTTGTTGGCATGTTGAGGCCCAAAAATTGATTTATTGGGCCTAATAGTGGTCATTTTGGGCCTGTAGGGGATATTTAGCAGACCCATAGATGGACATTTTAACATATGCTTAATAATGGGTTTGTATCGGGCTTTGTTGACATTTCAAGGCCCAATTGGGCCTGTAGGGATGCTTAATAATGGGCTTTGCTGGCTATTGAGGCCCAAAAATTGATTTATTAGGGTCAATAGTGGACATTTTGGACCTGTAGCAGGTATTTACAGATACAGTAAGGACTGTCGCAGTTCTGTTTAATATTTGCATGTACCATAGTCAAACCCCCGACAAAAACTACGGGTTTTTATCAACAAAAGAATTTATTTTTCTCTTTTCTTTTTCATCCTTGTCCAATTTGGCATGTAATATGTTTGCAATTTACACATTTCTTTCATTGACATGACCACATGGAATGTACCAGGGGACGACCCTACCATCGGAAGAAATAATTAAACAATGAGAACTCATGGAGCAGCCATGATAATAAAAAAGTTAACTAGTAAAAAAAATAAAATTGATAATAAAAACATGAATTTTGCAGCACCTAAGTTTATAGAAGAAAAAAAATCCAAAAGAATTAAATTAAGGAAAATGAACTAGAGATCAATGCCATACTGATATACAATTGAAATGCTTGTAAAAATAACAATCAAATGGACTGATAAGATGAAGTTGAAAGAAGCATCCAAGGGATGGATGAGATACGCAAGTATCAGCACGTATGCAATAGAGGTTCCTGCAAAAGACACAATAAAACACTATCAATGTATAAAACAACAGAACTATATCAAGATATAAAATAATTGCTCCACCAAACACAATATTAATTAATTATCATGTTCAACTACAGTAATCATACATACAGTAAATATATGCAAACTCAACAATTATGAAGAAAACAAAACAACTGGTCAATGAGGAAGAGTAGTGATGAAAGAGTTGATAAAAATATTAATTATTGTTAACTTCTTTATAACAAACTCTCTTAGGCCTGAACAACCAATGTGGTGTAAGTGTATTGATTACATATATGCAGTAGGATACATATATGCAGGTATCTGTCACAAATAAGTACAAACAATTTTATAGGTGAGAAGCACAACGATGTTATACAGCTCTTGCAAGCGAAAAGGTTAGAAGAGTAACCCTACATTGGCAAGAGTTACCCTACAGACAGAAGAACACAAACCAGATTCAAGTAAGATATTAATCTGACTATCCAACTCAAAACCATATGCAACAAGTAAATATGCCAAAACAACATTTATGCCTCGTTTGGATTGAATGAATGGAATAGCGAGTTAAATGATTCATTCTCACCTTCATTCCTGAAATCCAAATGTAGTACAAATTTTAGTTATGCTCTGTCATAAAAATTAGCTGACTTTATGGTTTAATTTGACTTTTAGAATAGGAATTTTTTGTCTGACCAGCAAATTAACTTATTTCTTACTTATCTAAAGTGAAAAGACAATCTACACCGAAAATGCAACTAGAACTTCCAATATCAATTTTTTTTAATACTTTTAAATAAGTCTCCTCCATTATAAGTAATCAGTTAAAAATAATACTAAGCACTTACAATATATGCAAAGAATTTTATACAGCACAAAGTGCACTAATAATGAATGATGATTAGTCTCTAAGATCACGAGGTACGGACTTAATAAGGATGGATAAGGATACAATAGAATGTTCGTCCTAAAAATTACACAAAAATTCAGGATAACAATAAGACAAGTTAAACTGGTGAGAAGCGAGTACATATCTAAGTGCTCTCATATACATACATATACTAGATCTCGAAGAAGACTTGTTAAGAGAGGTAAGACTTCACTTCCTCACAAAAACCAATTTCAACCCAAAAAAATAAAAAATAAATAAACAAAATAAATCCTCTTTGAACAAAATTTTTGCGTTTGTTTCCTCAGACTTCAATGGAAAAAATAAATGCACTGATGCACACAAGTTTGAAGAGCTTATAAGATCTAAAATTCAACAACATAGAGATAATAGATAATAGATAGAAAGTACCATCACTGGTAGGGGAAGGAGCAGGGGCCACAACCTGAGCCTGAGCCTGACCAAAGGCCATCAAAACAATGGTAGCATAAAAACAAAGACCAAAACTCTAGAAATCTCCATTTTTTTCTCTTGTTGTATATATTTATATACTCCCAATTTCTCTTTCGGAACAACCAAATTCGGCTCCTGAACAAAGAAAATCAACACGATCAACACCAAACAAAACTCCAAAGATAGAGGAAGATGGAATTTGATTGGTGTAATGCGTTAATATTTGAGAGTGTGATGAAGATATAGCTAGCAAATATATATATATATATATATATATATATATATATATATATATATATATATATATATATATACACACACACACACACACACACACAAAGAGAGAAAAAAAACATAATAGCTTTGCCGGTAGTCGGTAACAACTAGGAGAAGAGAAACTGTTTTTCAAATGGATTGGGACCTACGTAACATCATTCCATGTGCCGACTCCTACTCTCACCGATCGGTCAAAATATTGTTTTTTGAATTTGCATCATCCAAAAACCAAATGCTGATATTTATTTATTATTATTTTGATAAGCCTAAAGACTATTTTTATTTTTGAATATCAAAACATGATTTTTGGAGTCATTTGAAAATATTGATTTACTAATTTTTCATTTAAAGAAATGGGAGTTCAAAAATAATTAACAATCTTGAAAATATAGCATTGCAATGTATTTATAAAAAAAGACCCTCTCTTATTTCTAAATTAATCTCATTCTATGCTACAAAAACTAAAGAGTCCATTATAAACTTTTCGAACGTATTACTAGGTTGAAATCCAAAAATAATTTCTAACACTAGCTCAATCCTTAGTCTCGTTTCTACTTCCCTATTGCATTGAATTAACCCATGGGTCATGGCTACGGATGAAAATTGAGAATGCACCACCTTAACCATTACATAGGTCGTAGTAAACATCAAAACAATCTTATAGTTTGCGCAAGTGTGTTGTACTAGTTTCGATATCACCTTTAAAAATTAACATAAATTTTCGATATTTTCACATGATTCGTATGAAGGTGAGACCCACTTTCTTCTCATGTGAGAAGATTATGTAAAAATATCAAAAACACATGTGAAAATATCAGTTATCAAAATTAAAACACTCCAACTATAAACATATATGCTTCTACTTTTCCTACAACTCAACAGTAAGACCCAAAAATTTTGCGTCTAAATTGTAATGCTCTTTGATCAAATTTGTACTAAATTCCATAAACCTGTTTCTCAAAATTCCTACATTCAATCTATTCAACATAAAGCCTAACCTATTGACTAGACCAAAAAAATTGAGAGTCCAGGAACAATAAATTGTCAATCCAGCCCCTTCAAATATATATATATATATATGTGGAAAAAATGTATGTGCACCTGTGTATTACACAGTCGGCTATGGCGACGGATTTTTGGGCTATAGCGACGGTTTCACCCGTCGCCATAGCTATTCTGGGATACGGCAACGGGTGAACCGTCGCTATAGTCCAAAAAACCCGTCGTCATTATAACCTGATATGTAATACTGTACTGCATATATATATATATATATATATATATATATATATATATATATATATATATATATATATAGGGACCGATCCATAATAAACGTTGTCAACTTAAGAATATTTTTACAACACATCGTAGATGTGACCCTCCATCCAAAAATCGAATGGTTAAATAGAAGTCCCGTCCACAGTTTAGTTTTCAGTATTCCGCAGTTTAATACTGCGGACGGGACAGAAGACCAAAATACCCTTCCTTCAACTAGTCCCCCGTCCGCAGTTTAATACTGCGGAAGTTAGGTTTGTTTTAAATTCAAACGACGTCATTTTAATAGAGGAAATTGGGAAGTCTCGCCCGCAGTTTAATACTGCGGACCCTAAATCTATCCAAACCACGTCGTTTTGATCTGAAAATTCAAAAATTTTTAGGTTTCTAGCATCCGCAGTATTAAATTGCAGAGCCTAATTTTTTTCTTCCTTAATTTCCTTCTCCATTCTCTCTCCTCCCCTTACACTTATCATTCACCCCATCTCTGAACTTCCCGTGTTCTAATTCCCATAAATTGATACACAAACGATTTCTAGGGTAAAACACCTGTTACAAGAAGCAAAGCAGAGGATACCTCCAATGTTGGCTAAGCTGAGTGATCCATATTACTAAAGAGATCAAAAGGAGCAAACAGAACAATAAATGGCATCCATGGAAACAAGAATCTGGAAAAAAAAAGAGAAATATGAATATGATAATAGAGTAGTGGAAGCAAAGTGAAGGTGATGAAGCAGCAGATGATTTTGAGCAGCAAAAATACTATTCTTCAAGGAATAAAAAAGGATTGCTTTGACCAATTTTGGAGAATCTCCTCCCTCTAATTCAAGGATAATTCAGAAAAGTTGAGAATAAAAGGCCATCTCCATTCCAAACAAACAAACCCACAAAGCAATAAAGTTCCCAATTAGGTTGAAAGAACCATCAGAACTAAACTCACTAACTTCACAGCTTCTGGTAAACCCCTCTTTACCAATCTCTCTGCAACATATCCACAAATCAAGAAAAACAAATGGCAGAAAGAGTTTGAATCTGAGACGAAGAAATAAACAACATGGGAGCCCAAACCAGCTAATCACGACCAACCCCATTCTGGCCATTTCGCAAAATCAAATCCATGACAAGAAATAACAAAACAAAATAGCTTAGATTGAAAATAAAAAATAAAGGACAGTCCTAAATTGGAACAATCACTAACTAAAAATAAGAAGCCCAAATCTAGTTATGCACAATGATAAACAATAAATAAAACATGAAACCCAATTTGAACAAGCACACGGATTGACAGGAAGCAACGACCCATTCATGCAAAGCAGGACCTTAGATCCAACCCACCGGAAACAAATCAGATCCCAGAAAGCCGAACCCAGATTCTGGCAAGGCCACAACACCATTCAAAGCTCTATTTTGTTTTCTCGATACCGGAAGATTGTATGTGAGACCACTTTCAACCTTCACTCTATTATGAAGCTTCACATGAAAAGAATCAGTGATGCCGGAGCCGTACACAGGAAACAAAGTTTCCGTCATCGTTCCCGATAGCTGGGGCAATCCTATTGGAACTCCATACATTTTTGCATTTCTATCAATGGCGTTCATAATTGCTCTGTAGATTCAATCACATAAATTAAAATTACTCTACAGAAAATTAAGAGGAGAATATAGAGAAATCAGGAAAGGATTAAGGGGAGGAGAGGCTGGAGAATGAAAGAAGAATGTTAAAAAAAAAAAAATTAGGCTTCGCAGTTTAATACTGCGGATGCTAGAAAACTAAAAAAAATTGAATTTTCAGACCAAAACGACGTGGTTTGGATAGATTTAGCGTTCGCAGTATTAAACTGCGGACAATGTGACGCCCCCAAAATAGGTCCATTCCATGCAACCCATTCTGAGTCGCCAAATACATGGTACAGAAATAACTACAACTTTATTAATACATTTGTCGTGCAAAATACGACAACATATATACTGTGAGTTTAAATACAATTATTGTCTTCTAGACAATATACATACCCAAATAAATCCCCATCATAATTATTGATACATTATTTTACAACAATGGTGAGGACTACTAAACAACTCTCCTAGAATTTTCATTCCATACCCACAGACTCGTACTCGCTTATATTCTCGCCTCACGAGAAGAAAAATGGAACAAAAAGGAAAAGGGTGAGCTCGACTAGCCCGTAAAGAATATTATGACTAAGATAATATACAACAAATTATCGTTAGTCTTCAATGAGGAAAAATATAATAGAATACAATAGACAACAAGTTTTAAATCAATATTCGCAATGAAATAATAATTCATTAGAAGAGTTAAGTAGAGAATGCAAACTACTATCTTTCTATGTATGAATTTTAAAGTTCATCGTCTATTTTTATCCTGTAACATCAATCGATATATATACGGGATCAAATATTCATCCTTTGACTACTGAGCCGAGGACATTCACCGATTGGTCATGTTCATCTAAACACTGTTCATCTTTGACTACGGGCCAAAGATATTCATCGAAATCATTCATCTTTGCACTACGGGCCAAAGATATTCATCAGAAATCATTCATCTTTGCACTACAGGCCAAAGATATTCATCATAAATCATTCATCTTTGCACTACTGAGGCCAAAGATATTCAATAATATCATCATTTAAGACCGAGGATGATGAAAAATATTTTTAAAGAAGCGAATCCGGTGAAACAAAATGACAAGGATTAAGGATTAAGGATTCGTACTTTGTTTTATCCACGTCCAAAAATACCTCAAAAATAATCATAGTGGTGTAAAATTCAAGAATGATCAAAACTTGGATACAATCAAAGCTAGTATCCATAATAGATATTTTGGACAAAAGAAGAAATTTCATTTTTAGGTGAATAGTGCAGTATTCGTGAATAGTGTCAGATATCGTGAATAAAGGTCGTATCGTGAATAGTAACTCAGACACCAAAAGATAGAAATTTCACAAAAAAAACATCTTCACGCTTCGTGAATAGTACTAAATGAATAGTAACTTCGTGAATAGTAACTCATGAATAGTAACTCGTGAATAGAACTCATGAATAGTAACCCCATACATGAAAAAAGTTCCAAATTTGATAAAAAGTTTCAACCAATATTTCAAAGATAATGATATTGAAGAAATAATATCATTTCGAGAAGAAAATAACATCCCTTACCTCGAAAAGACAAGACTTTAGTTGAAACAGGATATAAGCTATGACTTAAACTTTGCAGTATAGCAATACTCAAAGTATACTCAAAATACTCACAAGAATACCGATAATATAGAGAGAAAACTTCGATTTACGGTGTGATTTTCAATTCTAACCTAAGCACCTATTTATAGGAAATTGCTTAGAACACCAAAGCAGAAAATTTAATATAATAATAATATATATATATATATATAAATTCTTACGCTTCACTCTTTGAATTCTGAAAATCGAATTCAAACCACATCTTAGACCCACTAATAACAAAAAAAGCGTTTTCATATTTTAAATATTTTAAACTTCCAAAAATCAATTATTTTGAGCTTGAACTTCAATAATTCACAATAAATAGCCCTTTTATCGGAAAATTGAATCTCATGAGTTTTTATAGGAAATTCAATTCTCTACAACTTTACGAGAAGAAAGTTTTTCCAAATTCAAAAAGTAAATTGTGAAATCCACAAATGGGCGATTTTACAGGCTATAATCAAATTTCAGTCAATAAATGGGGTCCACCGACATGTTTAACATGTTTTAAACATTTTTGGTAACAAAAATACTCCTCCTCCACATATACTCATATATCCCACATTCATCGTAAAAATATCATCGTTAATATATTATTAAAATAATATATTTAAATAAATTATTTTATCAGAAAAAGATAAAATATTAATTTTCAACAATTGTCACATTAAAAATTTTCTCCATCTATATCCTCATAAAATCAATATTTTCCTCATCGTATGAATCAATAATTAATTATTCACAAATAATATTACAGAATCACAATATTGACAACCAGGCGGTTTCAGGAAGAGGGGCTTTCAATAAGAATTTCTCTTCATCGCGCCTTGATTAGGTGACCAAACCTCTCCTTGAGGCAGAACTTTCTAGACATTGCCAATAATGTTATCTAATAATATTATTAGGATAATATGAATTATTGGTTCGATAATGAAAAATCTTTGTGTAATGACAATTATTGAAACAATGACAATATAAGATATCAACGCAAGCAATTATTGAATCAATAAAATAAAATCTTTGAGCGAGTAATTATCGTAACCATTATTGAGTAGTGCCTTCTTACGTAAGAATCAATAATTGGTGCAATACAGGTATCTTCTTGTCTGATAATTGCGCGTATTCTTCGTGTTTTAACCATCGGGTATTCCAACAGTGTAAACGGTAACAACTACGCCGTTATTTTTAAACAACTTATTTTTGTCGTTTTCTTCCTCCAATCGCTTTCCGTTATGGGGCCCACACATGGCTGCGCCGTCGTACGAATATTCCCTGACAGTACGAATATTCCACGACCAAACGAATATTCTCCGACAATAATGAATATTATATCACCACTTGCTTATTTAAAATATTTGCGCATTTTACCCATAACTAACCACATTAATCAAATCCACCCTTACTATTTCAAAATAATAAATAAAGGAAATTCCTTTTTATTTAAAAAAATTTCGGGGTCTTACAGACAACTTCCCAATTTCCTCTATTAAAACAGTGTCGCTTGAATTTAAAACCAAACTTAACTTACGCAGTATTAAACTGCGGACGGAGGACTAGTTGAAGGAAGGATATCTTGGTCTTATGTTCCGTCCGCAGTATTAAAACTGCGAAATACTGAAAACTAGACTGCGAAATACTTAAAACTAAACTGCGGACGGGACTTTTATTTAACCATTCGATCTTCGGATGGAAGGTCATGATGTGTTGTAAAAATATTCTTAAGTTGACAAAGTTTGCTATGGATCGGTCTTTTATTTAACCATTCGATCTTCGGATGGAAGGTCATGATGTGTTGTAAAAATATTCTTAAGTTGACAAAGTTTGCTATGGATCGGTCTCATATATATATATATATATATATATATATGTGTGTGTGTGTGTGTGTGTGTGTGTGTGTGTGTGTGTGTGTGTGTGTGTGTGTCAACAAAACATTTTCCCAACTTTGAAACTAAAACACAATCCTAAGCAGAAAGGATGTTTCCACCAAGACTACACATACAACCCTTCAACTAAGAAAAATGCATGCATGCACATTAATTATTGGGGAATGATCCATAGCATCTATATGCTATGGAATAAAAAATGGCATATAGCATCTTAACCCTGTGTTTAGTGTTTTGTTAATGGAGGGCTGAGATTAAGTTTGGTAGTACGCCGTCCACTAGTAATACTAGCGGACGTAGTTAGTAAAAATATTTGCCAATTTTGCCACCATTTAGCTTGCAAGACCAGTAAAAATAAGCAAAATTAACAGTATGTACATAGTCCGCTTCTAGCGGACGGTAACTCTAGAAGTCATGCACACCCAGTAGCTCTGTTTGCCAATTTTTGAAGACTTGAAGCAGTAGCTCTGTTTGTTACTGCACTATCAAAGTACATGCGTAATTTATTTTTTTTCCTGAAATTCGAAGTAATGTCTGCTAATGAGGTTTTGATGGCCATTTTGGCATTGGGACACGTGCCTAAAATACAAAGCTAATGAACTGTTGCTGAAAAAGGAAACCATATAAACTAATTCTTCACATTCCCACTTGTAATACTGTCTGTTTCTGAATTGTGGTCCCTTAATTCATTTGATTTTTCTCTATTCTCATCTATTATTTTGAAATTGCAGGCTGGAATGGGTGGAGGAACTGGCACTGGAGCGGCTCCAGTTGTTGCCGGAATTGCAAAGTCAATGGGTACTTTGACTGTTGGTATTGTCACAACACCTTTCTCCTTTGAGGGGCGAAGGAGGACTGTTCAAGCTCAAGAAAGAATTGCAACTTTGACAATGTTGACACACTTATTGTTATTCCGAATGACAAGCTACTGACTGCTGTTTCGCAGTCCATCCCAGTAACAGAGGCATTTAATCTAGCTGATGATATACTAAGACAAGGTGTTCGTGGTATCTCCGACATAATTATGGTACAGAATGAATGATAATTAGAACTACTAGTTCCTTCCATGGCCTCACATTCTTATCAGTTTGCTGTTTTAAAGTTTCCATCTCTGATAATTTTCAGTTTCCAGACATGCATAAATATGTATATAATTTTCAGTTTGGTGTATGATGTTAACTTACTTTATCCATCCGCTAGTAGTACTAGCGGAGCCTGTTATTTCCAATTGGTAAAAGGGCTAATAGGGGGGCAAAATTGTCTGGAAAAGTCATTAAATATGTCCGTTAGTAATTCTAGCGAACGGTGTATCCCAACCACGCAGACCTTCGTGTTTTTAATGGATGGTATAGATGCTATATGCCATTTTTTATTCCATAGCATATAGATGCTATGGATCATTCCCCTTAATTATTATATATATATATATATATATATATATATATATATATATATATGTGTGTGTATACATATACAAATATATATTACTATACCAAAAACGTAAACAGATAAAAGGAAACACAAATAAAAGGAAACACGACCATGACTACACATGCAAACCTTCAATTGAGAATCAAACGCATGAAGACACTAGTTGTAAAGTATACTAGACCATATTGTATCCAATAATAGACAAGACACATAACATACAAGACTTGGGAACTTTTGAAAGGGCCAGGATAGCTCAACTCAATCTTTCAACGTCAATTATTGTATGTGGCATAATGAAGAAGCTAAAATAAAAAGAATATGTATTAAATGCAGGAGAAGAATTCAAAACGCCTCGACTTTTTCTGTGATGTCTCATGAAAGAATATATATCTTTTTTTTCAAAAATCTTACTAACGTTACAATTTTTGGGTCGATTATACCCCTGCCGTTGACAGACATGTCAAATAGATAAACGGAGTTAACACTAGACATATTTTACTTACGTGGCTGTCACATGGACGGATTAAATACTAATATGTAAAATACTAAAATACTAATAATAAAAACATCGACGGCCAGTGCCAGCCCACCATCAAGAACTCAAACCAATCCCTCTCCATAACCCAGATTAATCCTCTCAGTTTTCCATCTTTTTATCATTACCCAGAACCCAGAAAAACAATTCAGAACAAAGAATCATGAATTCTAGTTTCTTGATTCTTTCTCTCCTACTTTCTCTCTCTATATCTATAGCCTCCCCTGTTCCTGGACGACCCACCGGTAACAACTCCTCCAATAAATCATGTCCCATCGACTTTGGCTATGTCTTAAGAGTCCCATGGCCCATTTCTGATTGCCAAAACTTCCCAAATCCATCTCAAAGCACCAATAAGAGCCAGTGCTGCCAAACCCTCTTGAGCCTTTTTGGGATAGGCCTTTCTCAAAACCTTAAAAAAACCTCCTTTTTTCAGCTCTCAGATTTACCCATTTCAGTCTCTTGCATATCTGATTTTCAATCAAATCTCAACTCTTTAGCTCTCCCTTCTAAGACCTCTGTCTGTTTTGATCCTTATGAGTTTATTAGCACACCCGATATTTGTGCTTCCATTCAAACCACTAAAGATTGGCTAGCCAAGCTTGGCTCAACAACTCCACTTGACTCGGCTTGCCGGTCGGACCTAACTGATCTGACTGCCTGTGATGCCTGCGTGGCGGCCGGATTAAGGGTTCAGGCCAATTTGATTGCAATTGATGGTAATAGATCTCATTCCACTGAATGTTTTTACTTTACTGTTCTGAACCTCAAATACAAGTTGTGAGTCAGAGTAGCATAAGTTTAGATGAAACTGTACGAGCCGTAGAGTTCCCGAACATCGACGGCCAGTGCCAGCCCATTCATGACTATCAGCTCGTCGGACTTCCGGTGGCTGTAACCGGAGATTCTGTCGTCCGAAGTGAAGAGACCACTGCTTCTAGTGTGGAACTTAAGACGGAAGTTAAGCGGAAACGAGGGAGGCCACCACGGGGTCAGGCGAAACCACGGGCAGAGAAGAAGGAAGATTGTGGCCGGAGATCTGGAAGTAGAATCTGGAGATCTGGAGATCTAGAGAGAAGGAGGAGCATTTTAATTCTGATTATGGAATTGACATTTTCTCTCCAATTATTTTAGTATTTTAGTATTTTACATATTAGTATTTAATCCGTCTATGTGACAGCCACGTAAGTAAAATATGTCTAAGTGTTAACTCCGTTTGTCTATTTGGTATGTCTGTCAACGGCAGGGGTATAATCGATCCAAAAATTGTAACGTTAGGGGTACTTTTGGACAAAAAAAAAGTATAGAGTGTTCGGTAGACATCGCGGTAAAAGTCAGGAGCATTTTTGACCCTTCTCCCTTTAAATCCAGAGTGAAAGACTATTAGAACAACAAAACTAAACATGTTAAACAATATCTCGAATGGAATTCCAGTTTTTAACAAGCCAAAACTCAACCATAAACACATACTACTTTACAATCCTCACCCTGCTCTACTACAACCCCCGAAAAAAAAACATAGTTAGTGATTATGTATACACCCCCCACTCCTCCAAAAAAAATATAGTAATTATGTATACACCCCCACCCCCACTCCCACCCCCCAAAAAATAATATTTATTATGTATACACCCCCACAAGCCCCGCCCCCACCCGCCATCCCCAAAAAAAAATATTTAGTGATTATGTATACACCCCACCACACCCCACCTCACCCCCACTCCACCCCAAAAAAATATTCGATGATATACACACATCCCACCCCCACAAAAAAAATAATATTTACTGATTATGTACACCCCCCAAAAAAATAATATTTAGTTAATCTAATATAATATTTAGTATATTATTATCAATGTTTTATTAATCTATTTTAGAGATAATTAATTAAATGAAGATGAGAATTGGGAAGAGAGAAAGTTAAGGCTGTAAACGAGCCAAACAATTGGGGCTCGATTCGGGCTCGACTAGAAAAAATACGACCGAGACTCGGATTCGTTAATAATATGATCCAAATCTGAGCATAAAAAATAATTCGAATAAAAATATGAGTAGAATTTGAGCAAGATTATACTTAACTCGTGTAAGATTCAAACTACTCGAATTCTTGTGATTCGATACATACTCGATTGATATAGATTCGATTAGATAATCGATACATTCTCTTATAATATATATACAAAATTAAATCAAATTAAGTTAATTAATTATTATTATTTTGTTTTATTTTTAATTTTAATTATGATTTTATATTTATAAAGTATAATAGTAAATATATTCATGGTTGTCATGGCGGTGGTAAATCGCCTGAACGCCTAACGTAAGCGATAAAAGCGTATTGCCATGGCGTCCGTATGTCGATAAGTCGTTTATAATGTGCAATTAATATATCATTTATTTTACTTAACAAGTATATTGGCAATAAAATTTATATACATTAAAACTTAAAACATAACACTATGAAATAATATTAAAGACATAATTATGTAAATACTTACCAATAAGCATAGATTATATCCATAAGCATGTATTAGTAATTTAGTATATAAATAATTAAATATATATAAATTTATACATATATATATATATATATATATATATATATATATATATATATATAAAGACCCAGCACAAGAAAGAAGGCTAACGAGAAAGAAAAAAAAAACCAACACCCTGTTATTATATTATCAGACAGTGCCATCAGTCTTTTCCACATAAGAGAAACCATACTTACAGTGATAAGCAGCCGAGCAGTAAGAAGAAAAAGGGGAAGAAAAAAAACGAAGACATACTTGGTAATTGCCAATCAGAGTTGCCTCACCGCGCTCGGCGCCACTCGCCTCTCGTTCAGTCGCAGTCCAGTCGACTTCACCGATTGTTGTCGCTCCTTTCTGTGATACTGTCGCAGAGAAGAAAGATAAAAAAGGAGCATATCTAGTAGCGTCGTCAGTCGCAGGTCGCCTTTCGTCGATCATCGCGTGACTCCGGTCAGTATCTCTCACTCGCTCGCTCTCCCCTCTATTCTTCTTCTGCAATATGCAGTTCTGCTCCATAGTCCTTTTCTTCTACCGCTAAAATCGCGATTATATTTAGGGCAAGGGCATAGAATCGTAAAACGACGTCATTTTGATTTTTTTTAAAACCCAAATAGCCCAAGTCGCTCGCCAGCTTGTAGGGGTGTTCATTGGTAAAAAACCGAACCGGTACCGAAAAAACCGAACCGGTACCGATCCAAAAATATCGAAAAACTAAGAACCGAAACCGGTACCGAATTATCGGTTTGGTGCATTGGGATTCGATACACAATCGATTTCGCTTTTTTTCGGTCCGGTTTTCGGTAAAACCAGTTCGGCTATGTAAATTGCAGAATATGTAGATTACATTCTTAAAATTGGAAGGAGTTTGTGTTTACTTTGCATATTCGGCATATTCTCCAGTTTCCATTTGAGTTTACCATTTGTGTTTATTTGTAAAGACATCCACCTTTACTATGAGTGCATCATAAAGATCTACAAGTCATGATAAGTTGGTAAACAAGAGAGTAAAAGAGAATTATATAACTATTAACTACTAAAGTTGGCGTGGGTACAATCACAATCAGACAACATGCAACATTAGAAATGTTAGTTAGCTTCCACTGAATATGCTCCATCACCTCCTCCTTAATGGTAATCAAAAATGGCATAACTTTTGCTGAGATGCAAAAGAAATTATTTGTAACATCAGTACATCACAACTCACAAGTATTGCTCCCAGAGGCATATGGAACCTTAGACCTTAGTCATTTCAACGAAAGGGAGAAATAGAATGCATGACAAGCTAGTGCCTAGTGCCTTAAATGATAAGATTCATTGCATTATTACATATTAAGTGTAGAGAAATTTTCCTGCAGTTCAAAATATTTCAAACTTGGAATCAGCAGCAGTAGGTCCTTTCCTTGTTGAATGTTAATAAATGTGGACTTGTAAACTGCAGAATATGTGATTGGCATATTACTATTTACTAAATGTGGACTTGTAAACTGCAGAATTATTACTATTTACTATGCCAATCACATATTAACTTGGATCTCCAAGCATTGGCAAGCAACATGAAATCAACTTGGATCTCCAAGCATTGGCAAGCAACATGGTCAAGGACTGCCCAGAATTTTACAAGAATGCAAAACAGAGTGACAAAACAAGAATGCAACACTGCATGAACAAGAATTTCATCACTGCCAAGTGCAAGTGTGCAACACTGCCCAGAATTCTTGTTCAGTCTGTTATGAACAAGAATGCAACACTGCCAAGTGCCAACACATAATTTAAAAAAGAATGCAAATAACCTGATAACCAAGTGCCAACACACTGCCAAGTGACAAAACAGAAAACTAAAGTAGCCACTAATCCATGTGACAAATCCATGTTGACAGAAAACAGAAAACAGAAAACAGTATATATGATAAAACAGAAAACAGAAAATTGATAACCATGTGATAAAACAGAAAACTGAAGTCAAGTCATTCATTCATTGATATCCATGTGACAAATCCATGTTGACAGAACAGTATATTCCCTGAACATAACCTGATAACCATGTGATAAAACATCAACTAAAGTCATTTCATCAACTGAAACAGAAAACTAAAGTAGCCACTACTCACTAGCAAGTAATCCAATCAACCATATTACATATCCAACTAATCCAAGATTAAAAACAAACAACGCACAAGGCACAATTCTCTCAACTATCAAGTCTCCATTCTCGAACAAATCAACCATATTTGATATTACATATCCAAGATTGATGCATCTAAATCGCCTGCTGAAAATTCTGCAATTTTTAAAAGACAAATGTGAGCAAATCATAATTTATTAAGAAGAATTTAAACTACATTACAAAAAAATATATAAACAATACAATGTGATGTACCTTTTTCAATTTCTTCAAGGGATTCTAACTTTTCTTCGATATCAATTGGTTCGTTGCTTCGGCGAAGCCAATCGTGAGCACAAACGAAAGTGAATTTGTGTCTTGGATCAAGAACCACGGCAATGTATAACAACTTGTTCATTTTATCAACATCCCCCCAATATTTCATTAACTTTGATCTCATCCTCATAGCCATTTCTCTCATTTGATAATCATCATCATCTTCCATTTCTTTCAAAAGACCATCAACTTCCACAAACTCGTGAACAAATCCATTGGATGTAACATATAATGTGCCAGAGATTCTAAGTGTTAATTCATAGAAATGTTTCAAAAACAAAACAATTCTTCTCACATTACCCCAATCCTCCACCGTTGGCCACCCTTCGCCTGAGATCATTTCTTGTTTAAACAAAGGATCCCTACTCCCAAGCCTATTAAAAGCACGTTCAAAATGTTGAGCAACATTCAACATTGAATAAGTGGAGTTCCATCTAGTAGCAACATCTAGGATTAATGAAGATTTTTCAATTTTTTCAAAGTCAACACACTCCTTGAACTTTCTAATCCTAGATGGAGATTGCCTTACCCACCTAATCAATGCTCGAACACAAGCTACCGAAATATTAACATCTTTCAACCCATCAACTACGACCAAGTTTAAAATATGAGCAACACATCGAACATGAATGAATTTGTTCTCACAAACACTATGTCCCCATACTTGCAATTGATTTTTTAAATAAGATATCGCAACATCATTTGAACTAGCATTATCAACATTTATAGTAAAAACTCTCTTAATCCCCCATTCTATCAAACAATTCTCAATTGTCATTCCAATGGCCTCACCCTTGTGACTCAAAATTGGAACAAAGTTTATAATTTTTTTTCTCAATCTCCATTTATCATCAATGTAATGAGCTGTCACAACCATATAATTAAGTCTATGTATTCATGTCCATGTGTCAGTTGTAATACATATCCTTTGAGAAGATGAGTTAAAAATGGATTTTAACTTCTTTTTCTCTTCCATATATATTTTAAAACAATCTCTTGTAATTGTGTGACGTGAAGGAACATTGAACCTAGGACATGCGTTGGACACAAAATGTCGAAATCCCTCATTTTCGACAACTTTAAAAGGAAGTTCATCAACTAGAATCATATATGCTAAAGCAGCCCAAGTTAGTTCCACATCAAACTTCCAAAGACAATTATTTGTTAACTCCCCTTCCATGGTCTCATCATCATTATTAGCACTTGCAGATTTAAAGTTCAAGATTGCTTGATTTCTTAACTCCACATTTGGGGGGTAAATTTTACATCTCCTATTGTGAGCATTTAGACCACTAGTCCCATTATTTTTTGGATCAGCACTTAAAATAGCTCCACAATATTTGCATTTAGCTTTAATTTGACCATTTTGCTTAAATTTTGTATAATGAGCCTAAATTTTAGCACGAGCCTAAATTTTAGCACGAGTCTTACCGGCATCAAGTTGCTCAATTTCACCTTCATTCAACTCCTCTTCATCAATATGAATTGGATTTTCAGCATTCGATTCCACGTTGATGGGTGCCTCAGATTGCTGCTCAGCCATTATAACCTACACATGCTCAAAACAACCATAATTACTAGTTACTACAAAGAATTGACAAACCATCTATCTTATAAATATTGTGAACGTCCATAGATTATTTTTTAAACCATATTTGAACACATCTATCTTATAAATATTGTGAACTCAGTCCCAATTTGTAACTCAGTCCCAATTTCAATTTGTAAGTCAGTCCCAATTTGTAAGTCAGTCCCAATTTGTAACTTCACAATTTGTAACTCAGTCCCATAATCCCATTTTTGATGAATTTACACATGAATGCAAAAGTTGAGTTTCAATTTCGCAAATTTCAATAGTGCAAATAAGAGAACGATAAAAAGAGAAGGCACATAACAAATTAACAATCACTTTGATCTGAATTTTAAGATAAAAAACAATATTTATAAGATAGATGTGTTTGATAGACGATAGTTATCTTAACAGTAAAATTCTCAAATATATGTAATCAAAAAGATTGGCAAAAGTTTGATTCAAGTAGAATTTTAGGAAGCATTGTACTACAAAAACATCATACAAGTTGTTTCCCCAAAAGCATGGACTACATATCTTAGATCTAAGAGTGCAGAACTACAGATCTACAGACTACAGATCATCTAACAAGTAACGACTCACAAATCGCCAGTAATGGCCCGTCGGTATTTAGTCGCTTATGGTTCGATTAGTTCTTGACGTCAAGCGTGCTTTCGTGACTGCTATTAATTGAGCTTTGAGAGAAGGCAGGGTGAGGCGGTGAGCTTTAATGGGAGGAGAACGGCCGAACGGCACGGTAGTCGGTAGAAGACTAAAGAAGAAGGGACTAGGGAGTAAGGAGAGTGAAGAGTGAAGAGTGAAGACCGAATCGAAAGAGTAAAGTAGTTGAAGCTCTGTAGAATTAAAAGAGAGAAAGTAAATGAAGTACTAGTCTGCAAGTCTGTAAGTATTTATTAGAGTTCTGGTATTTTTTTCGGTTTTACCGAATTCGTAATTTATATTACCGCTACCGAAGATCAGAAAATATAAAAAACCGAAAAACGGTGCTTAGAAAAAACCGAAACCAAGAAAAAAACCGGTATCATAAGATGGGATTCGAAAAAAACCGAAAAATCGAATTTTTGAGCACCCTACCGATTTGTCGTGTCGTTTTCTAAGTCGTTCATGGCGACGACATTTTTCCTAAGGCGCCCGACTTCCGATCCTACAACAAGTCGCCCTGACGCCTAGCTATCAGCAACCCGACTAGACGCCGCCTTAACAACTATGAATATACTTTATCATTTCTAAGTAAAATAACAAATTCAATTTATAATTATATTTATTATAAAACTAATTATTATGTGCAAACTCGAATTCGAGCTTGAATTTAAAGTTCACGAGTAGTTTGAATATAATTCGATTCGAGTCTGATCAAATTCGAGCAATAAATATTCAAGTCGAGTGTAAGTAAAAAATTTCAAATACAATTCAAATTCAAGTATAAATTTAACGTTTCGAGTCAAATTCGAGTAACTCTCTGTTCGCTTCGGTTCGATTCGTTTACACCCTTAGAGAGTACATAAATCTCAAAAAAATAAAATATGGATCAACCTATATTAAAACTATAACCATTTGGATTCGAGAGCAGATCCTCTGTCCCCAATTTTCCTGTCCCCTTGTGTCCCTCCACTTAAATTTTGACACCTAGTCTCTTATTTAACACAAATTAATTTTAAAATTAAATAAAAGGACGTATTAAAATTTAAGTGGGGGGACAGAAAATTTGGGGACAGAGGATCTGCTCTCTTTGGGTTCAACCCACACAAACCATATTAAAAATGGATAATATGGTTTTAGTTCTTATTTGGACCCATAACCATTGTATGTAAACCAAAACCAAACCAAATCAATATTTAGCCAGGTCTACACCCAATATTATACTTGAGAGTTGTGACAAGGTACTATCAAGTACTTGTCGCCTGAACATGTGATGCACATGCCACATAAACAAGTAATGCTCCTGCACAACTCTAGTGAGAAGGTAAGAAAAGATCATCGGTGAAATTCGAAAAGATATTGCAAGCTTAACACATACTTGGTTCATATTGCTAACTTTGGATCCACTGTTCCTGTTGCATTTCCTTCTCCTGTTAGGATGTGGTCTGGATCCTGCACAAAGATACAACAAACCAATTGGTAAAGACCAAATAAAAACAATAGATGGATGAGGAATACACAAGTAGGGGATATACCTCCATCCCCCATTTGATGTAATCTGGGGACTCACAGGTCTTGTATTCATCAACCAAGCTCTCAATTATGCCTCTAGATTCATCAAATTCTGAAAGATCATTGTCCTGCCATGTTTCACATCATATGGAAATGTGAACAGATTACAAACATTTGATGAAGGAAAGCTGAAATAGACGACACTATGAATGTTAACGGTCTGGTTGAAAACGCTTTCAAGTACAAAAAATAACATGCGAGCTTATTGTTCAAAGCTTTGGGGACGGTTTGAAATTCAATCTGTTTATGTCAAGCTAAGCTAAGCTGCTAAGGGAAGAAAAGGAAAGCGCAAGTAAATTCTAGAGAAGGAACTGATCATGTAATTTAGTTAGAAAAGTGTGTTAGTTTAGGATAAGATGGTGTAGGATAGGTTAGTTGATAATTTAGGCATATCTAGTACAAGTATGAGAGTCATGCTAATTATGTCAATGATATCAATGAAATCTGAGAAAAACATTAGCTCTATCTATCTTCTTCTACTACTTAATTTCCTGCTATAAATCTTCTTCCTTCCCTCTGATGTCTTAGTCCCCTTATACTCATCTCCTAACTCTCTGGTCTTGACATAAACTACCAATTGTTAGATGAATTATTAGCAAATGTAGACACCAAGAATTGAGCAAGTCCCAATTAAATCTCATATTTACTGTAGTACTAACTACTAACTCTTAATATAGCACAAGGGCCTTTCATGCACATAATGTTTTTAATTGATCAATGGCTTTTCACAATACAATTTCATTAAGTCATATAAAAAACTTGGCATCAGTAGTAAGGCATCAAAGATGTGCTAATCAACAGGATTAGGGACAGCTTAATTGATCTTGTACTCCAATTACAGTAAAAAGAAATATGTAAGAAATGAGCTTCATTTGGGATATGTAACAAATATTGGACTGTGCAAATAAAGAATACTGGTTTGATTATTAGTCACAATTTTAGTCCTTAAAAATTTAACAAATTGGGGTAGTACCAACTTCCCATTGAGGAGAATACGAGAAAATAATCAAAACATAATTTGAGATGGTATGATCATATCCAACGAAGACCCACAGATGATTTGGTAAGAAGAGGAGTCCTTTATTAGGAGGATGATATAAGGAAGAAAAGGGGGAGGGGTAGACCAAAAAGACTGGAAAATAACTGAGGACTACAATCTATATTTTAGACAGTGTTCTAAAAATCCCCGCCTAGGTCCGCCTAGGCCCCGCCTAGGCGCTAGGCCCCCTGACGCCTCACCTAGGCCCAAGGCAGCAAAAAAATTCCTCTAAGGGCCTAGGCGGAGAGTTTTTATTTATTTTAATAATTACCCAAATCAGATTGATATATTTATTTTTCTAATGATTTACCATATTCATAATACAGGTTGTAATATATCAAATCACAACAAGAAGTGAACAATATCAAGTCAAAATGGATAAATTTTATTATAGTTGTAATTTTTTGAACTTGTACCAACTTCAAATTATATAAATTATGATACATTTGTAATATTTAGTTTAATTCAATATAATTCTTCAATTTATGTTTAGTTTCTTAAGTTTTAATATTGAATTAAATTCTTGAAATTTTAAATTTTATTATTTAATAGCAATTTTATTTATAAATAAAACTAATACGTTAAAAATATGTTTGAACTTTGAACAATTACATTTTTGTGTTTGACCTTTGACATTAGCAATATGAATATGTGTTTGAACTTTAAGCAAATGTCTTTATTATCTTTATTATAAATTGTTTTGCTTTATATTATTATTTTGTTTGGATAAATGTAAGATAAAATATTAAAATTGGCTTAAAATAAAAAATCTCGCCTAGGCCCCTCGGCCCCCCGCCTTCCGCCTTTTAGAACATTGATTTTAGAGGCCGAGTATAGCGTCACTGAAAAGTGGATTTTATACCACGAATTTAGTACTTCTAACTTGATGAAATTGCGTGTTTTTAAGTATTTTATGTTTTTTATGCGGTTATTGTATTTTTGCAGAAATAGAGTTTGGAAGAAGAATAATTGGAAATGGAGTCAATTCAGGTGGGTTATGGTATTTTCTGCTAGAGATGGAGTAAATTGGTGCAAACATGTAGGGATAAGCAAAAGAGGCGAAATGGGTCAATTATGGGCATGTTTGGATCGTGGGTCGAGATTGGGTTGGATCCGGGTGAGAAGGGCTTGGATATGGGCGAGCTAGCATACAAGTGCAGCAGCGCACGAGGATATGCACAGCAGCGCTCAAGTATGATGAGCTGCAGCGCAAGGTAGAAACCGGGCACATGGGCGCGTGTACGTGGGCTGGTATGGCTTTGCAGGTTTCCTTGTTCGCTTGGATTGTTACCATACGAGGACAATTAAGAGTAAAAGTCTATGAGCAAAAGGAATACCATATGTCTATCTATATGCGAATTTAGAAAAAAGAGGAGAGAGGAGATTCATAATTCCGAGGGCAACACATATATTCAGATTGAGAGCAGAACACAAGGAGCCAGAATTGAAGATGGAGAATTGGGGATTGAAGCTGTCTACAGATATTTTTTTTTACTCTTTCTTGTTAATTTTTGTACTTCAAGAATGTTTCAGGATATTATGTGGATGTTTTATTTTTGCGCTATGAACTAAATTATCCTTTGGGATTACAATGGAACCTGATTAATTTATGTTGAATTACTCTCTATTTAATTATGATTGATTGTTTACAAGTTGTTTATCATATTTGCACTTCATATTATAATTGTCTGACCAACAATTAACTTCATAATCTAGATGATATTGGGAATAGAATCTAGGGTTGGATTTAAAATGTGATAGCATGCGTTGTGATTATTCTTCTTCGGAATGATATTTACATATAGAATATGAATATATCTATATGTCAAATGTAACTTGTATGAGAATTGGTACTTGATAAATTCGTTCTAATTGTTCACAGAGTATAGTGAATTAATTAAAGTGAATTTTATTAGGGAAAGATACTCTTCTTGCTGCTATATCACACTATTCGATCGTGTATACTTACATGTATATATATATATATATATGCACTTATTTTGGTATTAGGTTTGTTTGTTCTTAAAATATTGTTTTTTGTCAATTTTCTATAGTTCTATATTATTTTCTCGCATTTTCTTTCTTACTTTTATTGGTTTATCTTTCTACTTTTATTCTTTCATAAGAGATCATTTTTAAAGTTGCACTACTTAAGAATATAAGAAATTCTGACACAAGAAAGAACGAATATAAGAAATTCTAACACAAGAAAGAACAACTATTAACCTGATGATATCCACTAGCCCAATTGTTGCCTGCACCCCCTCCCTCTTTTGACATAAATAAATTTTTGTGATTAAATAGATTTCAATAATCACCAGTTTGGTATGTCGTGTTGATCATCAGCTTGATAGAAAAACACATCCTTCCTGCCACCTCCCTGCAGCATTTTAAAAAGCAAATCAATAAAATTGAATGTATCCTCTCACATTTATTAAGAGGAGTTACTGTTGAATGAGGAGGAAACTTTCCTATTGAAACCTACTCTCATAAATATCATCACTAACCTTAGGCCACCTATGTTAATACTTGAGCATGCTCAAACCTAATACCTAGGGATGAAAATGTATCAGTACAACTCGTACTCGAACTCAACTCACTAAGGACTTGGTTAGTTGGTTTGACTCAACTCATGAGCTAAATGTGTTGAACTACAACATGATTTTAAGCTTGAGATTTAACAAGAGATAATCTATTAATCCCTCCATCCCAGTTTAAGTGAGTTCCTTTTTGTTTTGCATATCCCAAAACGAGCTCACTGTATCCTCACATTTCATCTCTCTGATCAATAATTGTAATTTCTCTATCCAAGGGTTATAAGAAAAAGTAAAGCATTCCTTACATTTCTCCTAAAACTACAACTATGTCTATGTGGCCGTCAAACCAGCTCACTTAAAAGCTAAACAAACATCGCTTGAATACACAACATTGAGCTCAAAACACACACACACACACAAACTCTATAAGAACCTTAAGTAGCCGAGCTCGAAAATCCATTACTAGACTCCACTCATTTACATGCCTGTTTTCAGTGTAAGGTTGAAATGAGTGGGTTTAGAGTTTAGACATATTTGTTGAAACAAACACAAGACCTTATTGAATTCAGAATGGAAAACCTAAGCAATATTCATGCTGCATTTAGCATTCCCCAATTTGAAATGGAAAAAGTAAAATCAGCTTAAAATTTCACTAACCCTTCCTTTTAAATAGTATTTCCAGCCCAAAACAAAACAAAAATTTGGTGGATCGCATTTTCCACACAATATATATTCTCGAATCCTAATCCAACACTAACATAATACTAAGTATAAAAGCACCACGTTTACATAAAAAATATTTATAATATGTGCTCTAATGAACTAATTCCAACATAATTAACGATAATTTTTACATAAAACAACCAAAAGATTAATAATAAACTACAAAAACTCTAACTATACCTTGGTTAGAGCTTCAATTTTTCTCCACAAAAAAAAAAAAAGAAAGGGCATAAACTTTATAAAGTAGTACAATAATTCTAACCTGAGTGACGAAATCTTCGAGAATGCCATATTTGCTGATGCCGTGCACGAGGCAAAGTTGCTTCCAAAACTCCATTCCGATCTGGTTCCCGCATTGTCTCACTTGCAGTGTTATAATTTCTCTCGGCATTTTCCTCTCCTTTTTTTCTTTTTCTTCTTAGGGTTTCGATCGAGGCAGAAAACTTTCGGATTCTATCTCCTCTGTCGGGGACAGTGTTTTAAAAAGATAGACGGAAAATAATTATGAGCTTTTTGATTCTGACGCTGTTGTGGGGCGCTGTGTTGAGATGGAGTGGGTTTTGTTTGGACCTTACTTGATCAATGTATAAATCAAGCCCAAAATAAAATTCGGGCCGAATTTGGTGAATAAGTTGTTCGACCCGTTATAGATTCGACCAAATTATGGTATTATAAATGTATTATATAGACTTAAATATATTTTACTATCTTACACTATTGATTACATTTCACTTCGATAATTTATTTTTTAATTTTATATTTAATTGAATTATTAATTTTTTTCAATTTAATTCAATTGAGGCTGTCATATCAGAAATTGCTGATGTGACCTCCTAAAGTGAGGCCCATGTCAGCTGATGTGTATTTAAAAAATACTATTTCTATCATTTATTAATTTAAATTATTTAAATAAGAGTAAATTTGACAAATTATTTATTAATTTAAATATCGTTTCTCTCTTCTTCCTATTCACGCCCAACTCTTCTCCTTTCTTTTAGATTAACCCAAAAGTATCCACCATCATTGCCAAGAACGAATATCACCTAAATCACATTTCGTAATTATAAAGATCACCTACTAGGCTACTATATCACAATAGTTTTAAATATCACCTATTTGTATGTGGAACAAACTAATACATAGAGAATATTATAAGATAATTTATTGGCAACATCATTATCAAGTAGGAAACTGAGAGCAGAAAGTGGGTCTCACATTCATGTGAGAGAGGGCCGTGTGAAAATATAAAAAACTCATATGAAAATAGTGATCCCCTATTAAGTAACTATATAAACGTCTAATGGAAAGTTGCAGCAATGTTATCGATAATTTAAATAAACATATAAATATAACTCTGCAGTAAACAACTAGGCAAAGTTTCCAACCGGTACCTTCCACGCAAAAATTCAAGAGCAAGTTTAAAGTTGATAGTAATGATTCAGCATGTGTAATATTCAATGCAGCACGCAACAAGTAGAACCTGCCTACCGAAATGAAAGGAATCTAGCATCGTCAGCTGATGATAAGGTGTAACTGCCTTGCCCACCGTCAATCGAGAGCAAGACCCTAATTAATCCCTAAGCTTTGGTAATGTCGAATGCCATTGCTCACCAGATGGTGGGTCGAAATGCCCGGCGGCTAAATTGACTTGAGGAGTTTGGCCATTGTCAAATTTCCTACATTGCCACCCTGCCCCCATTAGACCACGATTTGTCCGGCTTCGGAATTTGAGAGCAGTGCAAGAAACAGGAGTGAAGAGAGAAGTGTAAGAAGTGAACAAAGTTTGATAGCTATGCTTTTATTGAACTTGTTTTAGCTATTTAATCGTCTTGAATCTTAATATGAGCAGAGTTTGAGCAAAAGGTGCATGGTATTTATAGACTAAAGTTGACCGTATTATTGAGTATGGATTAAGTCGAGTTTTTTGTGAACATGGTTGGTTTGATCGACTCAAAGTAAACCTTTATCTGTTTACGCGTAGAAAATTTGCAATATGTGAGCAAAATTGTGGCACATAGCATGCCATTTTTTGGCCTTATGGCCAGCACGGCAGCACTCATATATTATATGATCAACAATGGTGGAACTAGAACAAAATTTGAGGGGGGTCAAAATTTGAGGGCGGTTACCGAAAATCCAGAGCAACGACGTGTAGGTTGCAGCAGCGAGGAAACGGAGTTAAGGTCCTTGGGTTTGATTTTGACCCAGATTGAAAAAAATAGAAAGTATATTAGCGGCCCAATGCATACCGACCAGAGAATCGTGACCCAATGCACAAGGCAGCACGCTACCGACAAAATCACCAATAATCAGACCCAACTGATTGATTGCAACACATATGTATCTCCGGATCACTAACAATATCATTCGGATTGAACTTCAATATTTGTTAGATGTTTTTAGACTCTAAAAACTAACAATATTATTAAATGTTTTTAGACTCTAAAAATTCCAAATCAGTCACGCGCTAATAAATATTGTCATTTCTCCTCCCTTGTACCAAAAAAACGGAAAAAAACTCTAAAAAAGATTAATTCATCCTTATATTTAACATGAACCAAATATATAGAGTATTTGTCACGTAAAATACTTCTTTTTTCCCCTAAATAAATGATTTTAATTCACTTGCTACAATTTTGTTGGTGTTAAAGGGTCACACTTTTATTTAATTAAAAAGTTATGTCCTATTTTTAAATTTTAATACTCCTACTTAATAAAATGCAGGAAAAAAAAACAAAAAGTAATGGTCATGTTACATTTTTTTGGGAATGGGCAAATTGGTAACTATACCAAATAGATTAGAAGGTGAGTGAAGGTGAGTGAGAGATTTACAGGGCTCTATCCCTTATTAGCAATTACAGACGGAGAAGAGAGAGAGAGAGCAAATCAGAGAAGTGAGAACCGAAGTGAAAGAATGATATGTAGTGCTCCATATCTTTGATTGACTAAGCTTCATGTATGCAGTGCTCCAGTTGAGTATTCCGGCAGCCATGGACAGGGGGCAATTACCTGCTCTGTCCCTAAGGTGAATCCGCCCCTGCCCTTGCCGTCGGAGATTTCAGGGGGGTCATATGCCCCCCTACCTCCCGGTTCCGCCTCTGATGACCAAATATTATTTATTTCTAACACTATGTTTTATCCTACCGTTATAAATATGTTGATTAAAATATTTTTAAAATGATATTGTCGTTCATTTAATTCATTGTATTACCTTGTACTTAATTAACAAAGCACTATTACTTTTATTAATAATTTCACACAGTAGTATCATTGTATTTGATCTAATTGAGTTTATTTTTTTGCTACTAAACCTACTAGGCTAAATTAAGGGAGAAGTGCGAAATGATTTACTATTTATTAAAAGCATATTACTCGGTTTATTATTTTTAATCTACAATTAATAATAAGGATGTGCATATAACAATACGGAGAGAAAATTCTTGCGCACACAATTTTTGGTACATCCAAACAGAGCCTTAGGTTTGGAAGAAGCCAGAACCCACACGTGGGAACATATGCAGAAATTTGACCGATAGGGAAAACGCGCGAAACATCTCGAAATCAGTAGCAGCTTCATCTTTTCTCTCTCCTACCCATATAAAATGGTCCCAAATTTGTACCAGCTAAATCTCAGAGAAAAAATCTTCGCCTAAAAAAAGCACAAAACAGAGAGACAAACACTTCTTTAGCATCATTTCAATTTTGGGTTGGTGGATTTGATTGGTTTCGATAACTGAGTCATTTGGATTCTGTGGAACCGTTTGGAAGGAGCTTTTTATTTTCATTTGTAAGTTCTTTCCTAATTCCCTTTCAAGAATTTAATTCAAACGTCTTGATTTTGCCTTCTGGTACTGCGATATTGTTGTGTGTTAGGATTGTTCTGGGTTTGTTGCATTTTGGGAAATATTGAATTATTTAAGTCAAATTTTTTTCCTTATAATGAATTTTTGCTCCAATTTAGTATGTTATGATTTCTGGGGTTGGTATATTTTGGGCTAAGTTGTTTAATTGGTGAAGTTGGTAACATTTTGTCTACTTATTTGTGACTTATGATGCATAGCAAGCGAATTGTTTGGATGTTATTTGTGAAGATTATCAGCAACTTTCAGTGTTGAGGAGGTGTTTATAGAAATTTGTTTGAGCAGAGACTAATTTTTGATATTTAAGCAAAATAAATGGAGCTGATAGTATTTGGTCAAGCGGTATAACTCGTTTTATGGTTTTTATGAGGATCGATCCTTGGGCCACCAGGGAGAGTGTGTGTCAATGTAGCAAAAAAAATAAATGGAGCTAATAGGCTGTTTATTGAGAAATCTTTAGATTTTTATTATTATTTATTTCTTCTTTCAATTGGATTAAGTTTGTAGCAGAAACCAAGTCCTACAAAAAGTATTTTGATCTACTCCAAATTAGAGATGCATTTCTAAAATGATTATTTTTTGTGTGAACCTTCGATAGAGAGAACTATACCTATCATTTGTGCTTGACTTTTTGTTCGTCTTTGTTGAAGTTTTTCAGGACAGAGGGAAATTTCTAAATGTTTGTTCTTAGATCAAGTCATTAAGAATTGGAATTACTTGTATATGCAGTACTTTTTCTAACTTAAGAATTGGAAATTAAATAGCAAATAACTACAATAAGGATTGCGAGAAGTCCCAATCTTCCTATTGAAAGATAGAATAAAATCAATACACTAGCAAGTTTAAACTAAAAAAATTTCCTAGCTTGCATTGTGTTTTCTGCCATATGACAGAATCGACATGGAACTCCTTAAAAATTATATATTCTTTGATTGGATTGCTATAAGTCTGTCTTCACTATTCAAAATCGCTAACCTAGCTAGCTGCTTATATCCAAAAAGCTAATCTGTTCGGAAGTAGTATTTTGCTAGGTTGTTTGTGGCTAGAATTTTGTTTACAAATGTTCCATATTTTCTAGTTTTTTCTCATGATCAAGTCAGATGATTGATTGTGAGGGGCCATCTGGTTTTTCCTTAAGGATAGACACACCTTCATTTAATGTAGTAGAATTGTACTTGCATTTTACTTTTTAATCATCTGTTGTTACCGAGTGGAAGTACTTTGTTTGTGGTAGACTAGATGAAATATGTCCTTTATCATGGCATTAAACAATTTATTAATGTAACATCTGTTAATAGATGTTTGAATATCAACAGTTTGCATATTGGTTCCCTTAAAAAAGAAATGAAAAAGGACTGCAACAGTGTGATATCTGTCATGTGTTTCGTTACACTGTAAAAGAAGAACCATTATAATATCATCTCTGTCTACTCGCTGTGACCTGTGACAATTTTGAGAATTGTAAGACATTTTCTTCTAGACTGCTGTACTAAAGGGTTGGAGCAGCAAAAATTAATGAAAGTTTTAGTATAAATCCTGACGTCTCCGGTGCACATTTTATTGGGAATGGACTGCGCAATAGTATCACATTTCTCTTGTAGTTGTGTTTGTAACCACACTTTAAGCAGTAATTTTTGCAATAAATGATATGTACGTATATTGTTGTGCCTTTCTCGCTCTTCTTTTTGCTATCCACTCCTGCATTTTCTGTTATTTTTGTCTGTTTATTTCCTTTATTATCTTTTAATTGTTTAATGATAGGTCTCTGTCTCTTCACGGGTGAAAAAAAATTGACAGGTTGCTGTGTCTCAATCCAATTTTGAGGATTTATCCTGGCTACAGATTCATGGATTACTACCCTCAGCATAGTAGTCAAATGCTCTGCGCACCTCAGTATGGCCCTAGCTTTCAAGATGTTCCACCTCAAATGAAGGTGGATCCTGCTGGATACCCTATACATTATGAGTCTTGGCCTTATGGTGGAAGCCATGGTTATCCACATCCAGCGGAATGTCATGCCTGCTGTCACTACAACCAATATGTTTACAGTCATGGAAGTTATCCTTCATTCCCAGCGACTTATCCTGTTCACAGTATTCCCTCTCCATACTATTCAGCGGATAACCCACGGTATGAATATGATAAACATGGTCCAAGAGATCGCCATTGCTGTGGTTGTCCCAACCACTTATGCCAGCAGAAAGAAAACAGAAATGTGAAGATTGAGGAACAAGATCCAGATTATGAAAAGAAATTAAGCGATTCTTTGGTTCCTTCTCAGCTGAAAAACTTACCATATCCAATTGTATGGATTCCACCAGGTTACATGATGAATAAAGAGGGTAAAATAACAGATGGGCTGAAATCAAGAGAAGGGGACAAATACGATTGTGATGAGAAAGCCAACGGGAGTTTAAAATCATTTGAACAGGAGCCAAGTATTTAGAATCGATGGTTACCAATTGATTGGAACAACCCTGGATCCTTGAATCAAGGTGGAGATGGGAAGAGAACTCAACATAAGCAAAATGAGGACATGAGCAGAAATTCATTTCCTATATTTTGGATGCCTCACAAACCTGAGCAAGTGGAACCTAAGGAGATGAATGGTCATCAATGATCCTCTGAGGAACCTTTGTTTCTCAGGATTCCTCCAATGAAGCTTATTGACAGCGATGATAGGAAGAGCCAGCCCAAAGCACTAGAAGAAAATTCTGACAGAGGCTGGTTTAAATCTGGTGGGTAAAAATGATGTACCGCAGATGATTCCAGTGAAGCGAGAGGAGCCAAGTGATAAAACAACAATATTAAAAGATGTCAACAAAAAAGACACTGTCATCCCTGTTGAGCACAAAGATGACAAAGCAGAGAGGAGACCTGCAGACGTCAGTGCTAAAACACGATCTTCCCCTCCAAAGAAATCAAAGTTGCCTCCTGTTTGTCTGAGAGTTGATCCATTGCCAAGACGAAAGAATAACAATGGCAGTTCAAGGTCTCCAAGTCCTACTGCTAACAAAGGAAAATCACAAGAGCTGTTGAATGGAAGTTCAAAGTCTTCTCCGTCATCATTTATGCAAGAAAATAAAAAAGAGGATAAGCAATCTTCAATCCATCTAGACAAGAGCAAGGAGGAAGAGCAGAGAAAAATCAAGACAAAATCTATCGAAGTGGTTGATGGTGCAATTAGGAAAGACAAAAGAGACGATATGAAAGAGACACAAACTCAGACTTCTGTTAGCCTGCCAGTTGATTGTCATGAGAAGGTCCCAATGATTGAAACTGATTGTCAAGCTGGAAAGCGTGACAGGGAATGTTCTTTTGAAGGAGAAAAAATTGAGAATAATGCTGATGTTAAAAGATGTGGGGAACCAAGTGAAGATGAAAAGGGAAGTGTAGAAGACTTGTCAGCTAGTGGGAAGTGTGAAACTGGAGTCGGTGGAGGAGCAAGCAATGCAAAAGAATTGAAAGTTAATGGTTTAAATAAAGAAATACAGAGGAAGAAGTTGTCAGAGGCTGAAGCAGTACTTATTCAGTCGGCATATCGTGGTTTTGAAGTTAGGAGATGGGAGCCATTGAAGAAATTGAAGGAAATAGCTAAAATCAAAAAGCAGGTGACAGAGGTGAAGCAACGAGTGGTGATTGGAGTCTGGAGAAAATATAATGAGCCTTTTGCTAAAGCTGGACACCATTCAGGTAAATATAATATGATTGCAATTCTTCTTGTAATATAATTTACTCATTTTGGATTTATTATTTGTTTGCTATTTCCTGATCTTTAGAATGGAATATAATGCTTTGCTAAGTCTAGTGATGATTTCCCTTTAGGATTTTCACACTCGGACACTCATTGAACACGTAGAACAAGCATTTATATGCACTTTCACGGATATAAATTTGTTTTATGTTTCACTGTTTGTATGGTTGATATCCTTCTCCTGGATGCCATTTGGTTGATATTTGCTCCATTAAATTTAGTTGTGATTGACAGATTAGATTTTTTTTGCTCACGGCTCCTTCAAAAACATTTGGGGTAACACATAGCACATACAATCAGTTAAATCAACTTGTTTGTTTAGGTTTTATATGGTTGATAAACTTGATATCATGTTCTTCATTAAATTTAGTTGTGAATGAAAGACTATAATTTTGGTTCTGACTTCTCCTTCAAACAGTTGGAGTGAGGCCTTCATGGGTACAGATATCTTGGGCTGTTTCTTTTCTCCTTATTCTTGACTATCATCTTTACTTTGTTGATAGGTAGTGAAATAGTCAATAGTCAGAAGTTGGTATTTTACTATTTATCCCAGAACGCTAAAATAATTTGCATCTCATCTATGTATCAGGGCTTCAATCCGAGTGTCAGGGATATAAGAAAATCTGTGGCAAAGGAGCTTGTTAGTCTGCAGGAGAAACTCGATTCCCTAGCTACTACGAAATCTGAAGCATCAGCAGAGAAAGCTTCTGAAGCTGAACATGTTGAAGGCATTTAAAGCAGCACCAGTGATGATGATGCTTGCACACAGGGCAGACAACAAGTTGCAAAAGATGAACATGATCATAAGATCTCTGTTAGTAGTCATGACGTGGAGACTTATCTAGCAGAGCCATGCCAATTGCCAAGGACAATCTCTCCTTACGACAGATGTGAATTTCAGCTCTGTTGCTGCAGAAAAATCAGAGCCTATGTTTAGCAACAAAGGAGCATGCAGAGATCTGGAAGAGAAGTTTTCTAAACCATATGTGCCAAGTTCTGTGGACTCTTCATACTCAACTCCGCTTAATGAACCGAAAGAAACACAGACTAGTGAAGTGGCTGACATTGGCCAAATGCCAATATTACAGCCACTTGACGATTATGATGTTTTGAAGGTTGAGGCGGATAAAATTCCTCTTCCAAATGTTGCAGAAGATGAATTGAACTCCTCAGTATACAGTATTAGATATTCAAAGCTCAATGCCCCTAGCTTGAGTTCAGCTTAATAAAGTGGAGATAAATAAAATTTTCTAGAGCTTTCTGCAGTTAGCGCAACCATTATCAAGCCTTTAGACAGGAAAGTAAAGGAAGATCTTAATCAAATATTTTGACATAAAACCCTAGGGACAGGCAAATTCAATCCTATACCTAGTCAAACACCTGTTCAATCAACCACTGAACCCAAGAGAAAAATTAAAGGACAAACTAAGCTGAACCAATTGTTAAACTATTGTAGCTTGCAAAACTCTATTGCATAAACATGATATTAAACCCTACACACACTATATCCCAATCTTAAAGGGTTCAGAGGAATGGAAATAGTCCCTGCTGGAGTAGAAGCAGATGAGCAACATGGGGTACACAAAATACGAGGCTTGTGTGGAATACAAGGGACAACCTCCCTTTCCATTGCTTTTTCCTATAGTTTCAAATCTAAATAATCACAATTTTAGGTGGAACTGAATCCAACTTCCTTACCTGCAACTTTGAAGAGTGTTACAGTAAGTAACCTCTCCTACTCAACCAAAAACATCCGGATACTTCTTTCATAACTGTTGAATCTGGTACTACTGTAATCACCAAAGCATACTGATTGTCGTCTGGTTTGAAAAGGCTTTGAACTCTTTGTTAAGGTTTGGGCACACTGAAATGGCCTGAGATACTACATACTACCCGTCTAATATCATAGTCCAAGTTTACTTGGATAACATTCAACTTATTAAAGGGACATGCATTTGCAGTTGGTGGGAAAGTAGGTAATCCCAAAACTAACCCTTTCAATAGTTTTACTAAAGAATATAACAATTTTTTTAAGAGCATTATCTCAAAAAGATAGAATAGGGAAGTTTCAATGAGCAATTAGTTTTTCTACAAGGACTATAATTCTGGGAGATCCCAGAAGGAAGGAATGACACTGAATTTCACGACAGAGGTGGAACTGTTTATGAGGGATAAAAAAACTTGATTTCTTATATTATCAACCATTATCTTGGACTATGAAAATTCTCTCTTCAATTAGATGATGACAATTTTGATTTATTTTGACAAGGAGGAGAAACAAGAGATTATGGCGACAACCCTCATATATTATATTATCTTCTGCCAGACCTTATTCCATGAGCATTACTCCCACCATACTACTACAAAATGTTAGTTTAATCTCCTGTGAGAGCATAATGATTAGGAGTAGATGTTCACTAAAAATAAAAACTCTAAACAGGGACAACTATACCCTATAGGACACCCTGTAACTTCAGCTACAGAATGACATATTCTCTTTCTGGTTCAACTAGGTATGTTGCTTATGGAATGTTTATCTACAATTTCAATGCAGGTTACAACAAACAAGAAAGTAGAAACTAAATCATTATGAAAACTTGCTGTTAGGAACCAGAGTCATCATATCACGAAGTGGCTATTATAAGCTGAAATAAATTTGCAACACACAGAACGAATGGAACAGAAAGGATTTGACATGGGTAGTCCATGTTCTTACAGTGTTTATTGCCCTTTACCACTAAGGTTTGCTAAAGGCTGCCAGCAATATAGCTACAGAATATATGTCAGGCCTATATATATTCACAGTGATGAAAAACTCTATTTCTGCTACTTTGTAACGGTTGAAATATACATCAGAGTATAAGAAGATGTAGAGAGAAAAATGGTTGACTTTCTTACAAATCAAAACTGAACTATGCTGATAATCAAAGTATCAGTTACAAAAATAATTCTAAAAACAGTTCATGTGCATATTAATTACTGTAATTGAAGAACTAACTGAAGAATTAACTTTGTTAATTCTAAGAACTAACTTAGTTCGAGCTTTATCTAAAAAATAGGCTCATGGCTCGGGCGAGGCCAATGAGACTTTGCGACGTGAACCCGGCCCCAGGCGGGTTCGCACCACGTCATTGTGATCAGATCCAAACCTTCCTTTTAGTACCACAAGTAAATTAAACTATTCCCCTTGTGCTTATAAAGCATTAAATAATTTTAATTCTTATCGATGTGGGACTTAAAGGAAAATAGTTTTTGCAAACAACAATGCACTTTTTCATATACCCCACTTTGGATATAATTAAAATGTAATATATAATTCCTACTTGAATTATATATTATTCTTTCTTAATCTCCTTGTAATAACCATCAAATGCACTTTTAATTTTATTTAAATTCAATCAATTAATGGGTTTAAATTAAATCCAAAATTAATCAAAACTCATAAAAAAAATATGCAAATTAACAATCCCTTGCTTGTTTGAAAAATTACTTTTCTTCAAACAATTCTCTATCTATCAACTCTAAGGATTGTATGCATAATACGTGTGACGAACATTGAACCTTCTCTTAATATAAACAACTCAAAGTCATAGACGGTATCCGTAGATTGAACCTCTACTCCAAAATAACATGACCGGAGCTGTCATACACACACAAAACCTCCCTTTACGGTGAGTATTCTCATCGCTTTGCGCTATTAAAGTCATGTTTCTTGAACCTCCACCATAACTCTCTATAAGAAGCGGCTCCCCTTCAAATTTATATAGGCAAAGTGTTTCTCTTGCATTTCTGTTGCTAAAAGTGCAACACTTTGTTAAGAGCATAGCTCATCCTCAGTTGTGCAACAGAAGTTACTATCGTAAACTACATATGAGACCAAGTTCATCGTAACAAAGTCAATAATTGTGACTTGTTTTTTCCATTGAACCTATAAACTAGGGGTAACCTAAATATAGGTTGGGTTCCCATCACCCTTGGCTCATAATGGTTCAAGTCCCATATCTCGTGTAGTCAAACGTATCAAGTCTCTCGTCAGAGGCTTAGTAAGTGGATCAACCAAGTTCTTACTTGATTTCACATAGACAATAGTTATGATACGATCATGCATCAATTGTCTCACAAATTCATGTCTCAGACCAATATGTCTAGACTTATCATTATAGGTACCGCTATATGCTTTTGTAAGCATAGCTTCACTATCACAATATAGTGAAATTGGAGGCATTGGATTTGGCCACTGATTTATGTCTAACAACATATTTATAATCCAATCAGCCTCTTTTCCTACTTGAGCCAAAGCTATAAACTCTGACTCCATAGTAAAGTGATAAATACTGACATCATCTCGATAAATTATAAGTCAAGCCTTTAAACATGAACCTAACTTTGTATTTTTAACTTTTACGATAATTGATTTCAAAACTTGTTTAATTCATACCAACTCGGAATTGGCTCATCTTTTGACAGTGACCTATGTATAACATGATCTAACTACCCCCATAAATGGTACGAACCCCAAAATTCTCGTACTCAAAAAGTTCCGGACAACCCTCTTTTTATTGTTCACTAGCAGAATATTTTCAGCACTACCTTGGCACACTACTTAATTCATATTAATGAATTTTTGAGTGATTCTTTCGCCCATGTCTTTGTAACTTCCCACTCTACAACTTTGCTTTGTATTTCATAACCAAATTCCAAACATGATTTTATATAACTTTTACAATAACAGTTCAGATTAGGAGTTTCTCACTTCATACTTTCAATTTCTCTAACTAGTTACCACTTGGATTAATTAGCTAGTTTTCATCTTTTATGACTTAATAACATTGTATTACATAATCATAAACCTAAACATGTATTATTTCATGAATTCTACTCAAGAATATAAGAACATAAACTAAATTTATAACAACATACCTCTTGAAGTGCTAACTTTTCGATACTTAAAAACGCAAAACTTTAGCTTTCCTTCCTTCTCTCAATTACCAATATAACCCTCTCTTATGATTACTCTAGCCTCTTTTACTCTTGAATTACTTGTGAGTATGTGAAGATTTATTAAGAATGAGGGTTTTATTTATAGGAAATCAAGACTTAGGGTATTTAGGATCTTAAGCCACCCCACCATGGCTAGAGTCGTCATAGTGAGTCACATGCTTCATCATCACACTTGGTGAGTCACCAAGCCTAGTCACCTATGTGCCACAACACACCACACAATTTTGAACAACACATTTTAGGAAGCAAAGTCTCATTTGCCAACTAATTAATCAAGGAAAAACTTATACATACATAACTTATATGCATATAAGCTTTCCTAAATGGTCATAACGCCCTCACTCCTCACTTTCTCTACAACCTAACCAAATTCCACCTAGTTTGGTTAATCCAACTTAATTTATTTTCTAGTTAGTCTTCTAGTTAGGTTTCCTAACTAATCTGGTTAGTCAAAAATGTTGACTTTCCCAAAGTTGATTTTACGTTTTATGAATAGTGATTTAGTGTCTTTTTCGAAAAAAATTTATTTTCTTATTCTTGCATCGTAAATATTCAGGATATTACACAAACATACTGTCACCATATAGCCAGAATTGGTTTTAGAGTATATGCATCTATCTGAACTATTATATTTAAACCCAAAGTTTAAAATAGCAGTGTCAACTCTCTCGTGCCACTATTTTGGTGCTTGTTTTAGACAATAAATGGACTTAACTAATTTGTATACTTTAGCCTCATTGCCGGGAGTAACAAACCCTTCATGTTGTTCCATATATACTTTCTCATTCAACTTGTCATTCAAAAATGTTGTCTTAACATCCATTTGATGAACGTAAAGATCAAACAATGAAGCTAAGGCAAAAATAATTCGAATAGAGGTAACTCGTGCCGGTGCATGAGTATCAAAGTAGTCAATAACCTCTACATGTCTAAAACATTTTGCTACTAATCTTGCTTTAAAGGCAGAAATAGTACCATTAGTGTTATATTTTGTTCTAAAAGCCCATTTGCACCATATGACTATGTTTGTTTGCAAGAATTATACTTAAGATATGACTATTAATCCCAAGTGTCTTGTTTGTTTTCAAATTTAGACTTGGGACTATTAGTCTAGGGATTATAAAATGACTTAATAGTCTTGAGATTATAATTATAATCCCGGGATTATAATCCTAGGATTAATAGTCTTGGAATCCCGGGATTATAATCCTTGCAAACAAACATAGTTTATGGGTTTAGAACCTCTAGGTAAATCTGTTAATACCCAAGTATTATTTCTCAAGATCGAATCCATTTCATAATTTACAGCTTCCTTCCAAAAGGCAGCATCCCTAAAAGCCATAACTTCTTTAAATGATTTAAGATCAGTCTCAAGTCTATATATATAGGGTATTTCATTCACCAATTCATTATTTTGGTCTCCTTCCACTAAAAATAATAAAGACCAAGAAGAAATGAAATCATCATCCAAATCTTTATTTTTTCTAGCTCTAGTACTCCTAGGTCCACTTGGTTAAATTGGAAAACTAGGTTCTCCAACATCTTTTGAGAATTTATTTTCAAAAAAATTCACAACCCTTACTCAGTTATTACATTAGACTATAAATCAAGAAATCTATAAGATTTACTATTTTCAGCATATCCAACAAATATACTTCTAATTGCTCTAGCCCCTAACTTAGTCATTTTAGGATCAAGAACTCGAAAATAAGCTATACACCCCCACACTTTATAATTTATGTTAGGTCTCCTACCTTTCTATATTTCATAAGGACTAATTTTTACTACAATACTAGGAATCCTATTTAAAATATGACAAGCAGTTAGAAGTGCCTGACCCCATAAATTATTTGACAAACAAGCATGATTTAACATATAATTAATCATATCATGAAATGTACGATTTTTTCTTTCTGCTAAACCATTTTGTTGTGGTGAATATGTTGCACTTGTTTGATAAATAATGTCATTTTCTTCACAAAATGCATCAAAAACATTCAAACAATATTCCATTTCTCTATCAGAATGTAAAATATCTACTAGTATCATCTATAAAAGTAATGAAATATCGTTTTCCACGCCTTTCAATATTCCATTTAACTCGCAGATATCAGTGTGTATTAAATCTAACAATTGTGATTCTCTATGCACATTTGAAAATAGTTTCCTCACAATTTTTGATTTAACACAAATTTCACATTTCTCAAGTTCACTATTGCCAATATCAATTAATTTCATTGCATGCATATTTTTCATCTTTGAATTTATGTCCTAAACGACTATGCCACAAATAAATTGCACAAGTAATATAAGCAAAAACAAAACTAATCTTATTAATAGATAATTTGTACATTCCATTACAAGCATAACCTCTCCAACAAAAACACCATTCTTTGAAAGAACAACTTTTCTGGACTCAAAATTTTTTTTAAAGCCTTTCCTATCTAAAAGATCAACATAAATTATTTTTTTTCTAATTTTTGACATAAAACACACTAAGCAAGGTCAACTTCTTCCTGGAGGTGAAGTTAATTTCCACAGTTCCTTTGCCATCAACATTAGCCCTTGAACTATTTCCCATCTAAACTTCTTGTCTAACAACTTTTTTAAATGTTTTAAGCATTCCTCGGTTATTGCAAATATGGAAAGTAGCTCCGGAGTCTAACCACCAATCATCAGGCTCACTCGCCATGTTAACCTCAAAAAATCATAGTCACATCAAAACTAAGACTAGAAACCATGGCAACAAGGTTCTCCTCAACCATGTTATCAGAATCGCTCTTGTGTTGTTTAAATTCTCTAGCATAGTGTTCAGTTTCTCCACAAACACGACACTTGCACTTTTAAGATTAGGCTTTTTATTTTTCTGTCCAGGTTTCTTGAACTTATTATTATTCTTTTTAACACTAGGTCCTTTCCCTTTTAAATGAACCTGCTTCCAAATAGTTAACAATGGATTGTCCCTGGTTCAAATTCTTAGCATCATGTTTTAGGGACTCCACAATACGCAGATGCTTCTGAATTTGATCCAAGGAAAAGTCCTCAAATTTATGCATCAACTTTTTGGCAAAATCCTTCCAAGATGGAAGTAACTTTGGAATTATTGTGTAAGATCCCAACTTTTATGAATAAAGATTTAATTTTCTCTAAATATTATTTTGAATAGTAAGGTTATGATTTAATATAATGTTATAGTTATGGGTGATATATGCAAATTTTGCAAAGTAAACAAATGGTCATAAAATATTCGTTTGGTCGGGGAATATTCGTACGACGACGCAATCATTGGTGAACCACATAGCGGAATACTGTCAGATATAGAAAGCGGTAGAAATAACCTTTTATAAAAAATAACGGCAAGACTTTTACCGTTAAACCTGTTGAAATATTAATTGATAAAAGTATAGTAATCTGGCGTTGTTGCATGCAAGAAGACACGGTATACACAAAGATATCTCGATTATTGATGCTTACGTAAGATCGTAAGCGAGCCAACACAGATTTAGGCCGACTCAAAAAAAAACTGGCCGAGACTTGGATTCGTTAATAATATGATCCAAATCTGAGCATTAAAAATAGTTCGAATAAAAATGAGTAGAATCTGAATAAGGTTATACTCGACTCATTTAAGATTCAAACTACTCAAATTTTTTTATTGTGATTCGATACATACTCGGTTAATACATATTCGATTAGATGTTCGATACATTCTCTTATAATATATACAAATTTAAATCAAATTAGGATAATTAGTTATTATTTTATTTTGTTTTTAATTTTAATTGTGATTTTATATTTGTAAAGTGTAATAATAAATATATTTTCTCATTTTTAAGTAAAATAACAAATTCAATTTATAATAATATTTATTATAAAACTAGTTATTATGTGTAGATTCGAATTCGAGTTTGAATTTGAAGTTCGCGAGTAGTTTGAATAAATATTCGAGTCGAGTAAGATCGAATTCGAGTAATGAATATTCGAGTCGAGTCGAATCTGAGTAGAAATTTTCAAATATAATTCGAATTCGAGTACGAATTTATCATTTCGAGTCCAATTCGAGTAGCTCTCTATTCGCTCCGGTTCGACTCGTTTACACCCTTACTCAGTCTTATTCAATAATTTCCACAGTAGTTGCTGCATAGTATCTTATATTATTGATTTAATTATTGTCACAATATCATCTGCACAATATTTTATATTATTAAATCAATAATTGAAACGACACAATTATTCATATTATTATTTGCATTATTGACAATGTCTAGAAAGTTCTGTCGAGGAAAGAGGTTTGGTTATTTAATTGCACGCCAGTAATGAAAAATCCTTATCGGAAAACCCCCTCTTTCCTGGGAACGATCTGATTGTCAATATTGTGAGTTATAATATTAAATGATGAATAATTGTTGAAAGATTAAAAATGTGTTGATTGAAGATAAATGATTTGTATTAAATATTTATTCAATTTTTGATATAAAAAGAGGAATTTGTCCTGAGGCGTTTGTTGTAAGTTTGACATATTATTCCATGGGAAGATGTGTTAATTTTTCGGATCGTTGGTTGAAGTTATAATAATAAATCAATATGGACCGTTGGTTGAAGTTATAATAGTAAATCAATATGGACCACTGGTTGAAGTTATAATAGTAAATCAATATGGACCGTCAGTTGAAGTTTTAATAGTAAATCAATCTGGACCACTCGTGAATTAGTTACTATTTAGTCCATTCTCATATAAATAGAAGCTCATTCCTTCATTATTTTTTACGAATTCACTGAATCTATAGAGAGAAAAACTATAGAAAGAAAAAAGAAGAGTATTTTGTTACTTCACTATTGCAGTATCCAATCTCCTACTAAGGAGGCGAGAATGTAGCTGGGACTAGTCGGGGAGTGGAATAATGGTCCAAGATGATTTTTATAGTAGTCCTCACTATTGTGTAAAATAGTGTGACAATAATTGTAATGAAGACTTTATTTGAGTTTGGATATTGTCTACGAGACAATATTTGTATTAAAATCCACAGCTTATGTGTTGTTGTATTTTGCACGGCAGTTGTATAAATAAAGTTGTATTTGAATTCTGTACCACGTATTTGGAGACTCGGAATGGGTTGTGTGGACCTATTTTGGGGGCGTCGCATATTGCTCCAACTTGAAAATTTTCACACAAGATAATTTTAAGAACCCTCAATTTGTTAACAATAACCTGGAGCTCATGCACTTGCTCCAAAATAGGTTTATTTTGAACCATTTTAAAATCAAAATATTTTGAACAAATATTTGTTAATACCTTCATCCTCAACTTTGTATTTAAATTTCAAGACCTCCCATTACTCCCTTGGTGACTGAATATTGCTGTAAAAAACGTAGAGATGATTTGACGTGTTGAGGATATGTCCTTGAGCAAGCTCTTCATCTTCAGTTCTCTTCTTTCTCTGCTCCTTCAGTGTTTTAATTGCAACAGTGTCTGACTCCTGACCTTGACCTTCTGCTGGTTTTGGATCTTCTAGAATAGGCTGAAAGTTGGGGTCCAACACATACACAATTTTGAGAATTATCAGTAGAAATTTCAGTTTGTCTTGCCAACGATTAAAATTATTTTTGTCAAAGCAATCGAGCTTGACAAAGTCTTGGTTCATGATTTTGAACGATAAATGAATAAGCACTTTAAGATTAAAACAAATTTGTAACACACAGAACGAATGGAACAGAAAGAATTTGGCACAGGTAGTTCATGTTCTTAAAGTGATTATTGCCCCTTACCACTAATATTTGCTAAAAGTTGTTGGCAATATACTTCCAACATATATGTCAAGCCTATATATATTCACAGTGATAGCAATTCACTGATGAAAAACTCTATTTCTGCTACTTTGTAAAGGTTGAAATATATATCAGAGTATAAGAAGATGCAGAGAGAAAAGACAGTTTAATCTGGTTGTCTAGTTCGAGCTTTATTTAAAAAGATAGGCTTATGGCGTCAGACGCTGCTGAGCGGCGATACGTATGTGCGAAGTGCCTAGAGCGCCAATGCGAAACCCGACCCCGGGTGCCGAGACCCAGGTAGGTGGTGCTTTGCGCCACGTCATTATGACCAGATCCATACCACAATTAAATTAAACTATTCCCTTATGCTTATAAAACACTAAATAGTTTTATTCCTTATCGATGTGGGACTGAAAGGAAAATAGTTTTTGTAAAGAACAATGCACCTTTACATATACTCCACTTTAGATATAATTAAAATGCAATATATAGTAGACTATCAAATGCACTTTTAATTTTATTTAAATTCAATCAATTAATGGGTTTAAATTAAACCCAAAACTGATCAACTCATAAAGAAAAGATGCAAATTAACATAAACTTCAACAGCAATCTCAGATTCCAGGAATACTGAATTAAGTCCATTCACTTCAATCGTAAGTCAATTTTTAAAAAAAAGAAAAAGAAAATGCAATTCAACGAAACCAGGATTAATCTTAAATCAAGACAAGAAATAAAACCCTATATCTAACTAGGGCTAAATAAAGTTAAGAGAAAGGAACCATAGGAGGATCGGGAAATGAGGACGAATCTAATTGGTGGGTAATGAAGAAGGCTGCAGCTGGTTCTCCTTGGAAGAAGATAAAGAGTAATCATGAGGAGAATAGATAAGGGCGGCGATCATGGCTCCCGGAAGCACCGCATACCTGGCCACCACTGCCAGCTTCGCCACCAACGGCTCTCCCCTCATAATAGTCAACATTTTCTATCAGTAATTATCTTTCTTCTTCTTCTTCTTCTTCTTCTTCTTCTTCTTTTTCTCACCTCGATCGATTTGATTACAAAGCCAATTTTTCTGCTTTTGGAAAACTAGAATCCGTATTTAATGGCGGATTAGATTGGAACAAGTATCACTTTTTTTACGTCAAATGATGACGCGAGCATGATCCAGGTTGCTTGTTTAATGGGCTTGGGCTTAGCTATTGTGGTTTCAGTAGCCACCCAGCCTGCCGTAACTAATGCGTACGTCCCATTCTATTATGACAATTTTAAGTGACACCAAGTTTATAGCATTTTAAATGTTTATAAATTTTATTTTTATTAATTTAAAAAATTATATTGAAATCTAACATAGTGATGAAATGTTTGGTATCGGGATGTGTAGTGTACCTCAAAGTAATACGTTAGGCGTATTTTTTGATCTTTTCGTTTTAATGGTTAAATACATTCAAGACATTTCATAGACTTTGGTTTTGTCTGTTTTTTTTTTATCATCACATGTAACTTACATATGATGAATAACAACGCTACATTATTTTTGTGCTCATTTTGTAACTTCAGCATGCAACAATATGTGTACGTGAGCGTATATATAAGTAATGTTTCTACTCTTTTTTTTAATTAATTGAACAAACAATAAGCTTAAGATCATGGCTAGTAATGACACATTCATGGGCATTTACAAGTTCACCATTAATTAGCCAGCCATACACAGAGATGAAGAAGAAGATACAGTGCTTAAAATGATAGAGAGAGCAATAAGCATATATATTCATACCTAACTGCTACGACAGTCCATAAACAGTGGTTAGAAACTAAAGAGTAAAGACACATGGGCAGTTTGTGCGGTTTTGGGGTGAGCCACTTCAATCATTTCTCTTGTTTCCTCACCAACTAACTAGTCCAGGGGAGGCGAGTTGTATTATCAGAACAGTCCACAGCTCTTACAAATTGAAATGGAACCAAGAGTGTGAAACTTTAATGTGAAGTTTCCAGCATCCAGGTCCACAGAGAAAAGAAAAGAAAACCAGAAAGTTGTACCAATCTCTGTTTTCAGCCAAACATATGGTGATGCCAGCCTGCTGGAAACAAACTAACCACACTACCTACCAAACCTAAAATAAGTTTTCTATGACCCACTTGACTTCTATCCTTGTCTCTTTCACAAATAAGAGAGAAAAAGAGAGTCACGAAATTCCCTTATCCTTCACATATTAAGCCCATACAAATTTACTGGTTCAGGAAGCACCAGCTAGCAGCTATTGCCTCCATCATCCAGAATTTATGGCATTTTCTAGACCTCAAAAGCCTACATCAATCTTAACTCATTCTATTATCTTCTCTTCCATTTCCACCATATCCCTGCCTCTCCGAGCAGCAGCAGCATCATCACTGACTCTGGCAGAACTCTATATTCTTACCATTCTTAATTTATCTTCTTCGCTATGGCAGGCAGAAGAAATGCAAATACCCAACTCTTGGATGAGCTAGAAGAGCTTACCCACTCTCTCTACCAGTCCCACACTTCAACTAATCGAAGAACTGCCTCCCTCGCACTCCCTCGAGATGCAGTTCCGCCAATCCCGTCTATTGATGAGGTTGACGCAGCCCCAAACGAGAACAAGCTCAATCCCAAACCCCGGTCAAGGCGCATGTCCTTGTCCCCTTGGCGCTCTCGGCCAAAGCTTGAGGACGAAAATGAGCAGAAAGAACGGCCAAAGGCTCATAATCAAAAAGAGCTCCAGAAGTTGCATGATAAAGCAACTTCTTCAGAAAAGAAAGGACTTTGGAACTGGAAGCCAATTCGAGCTCTCTCTCATATTGGTATGCAGAAATTGAGTTGTTTGTTCTCTATTGAAGTTGTCACCGTTCAAGGCCTTCCAGCTTCAATGAACGGTCTTCGTCTCGCTGTTTGTGTTAGAAAGAAAGAAACCAAGGACGGGACAGTTCAGACAATGCCATCTAGAGTTTCTCAAGGGGCAGCTGATTTTGAAGAAACTCTATTCGTTAGGTGCCACGTTTACTGCTCAACTGTGGGTGGAACACAGACAAAATTCGAGCCCCGTCCATTTTTGATCTACGTGTTAGCAGTTGATGCTGAAGAACTTGATTTTGGAAGAACTTCAGTGGATTTGAGCAACCTTATTCAGGAATCCATTAAGAAGAACATCGAAGGTACACGTATACGACAATGGGATACAAGTTTCAATCTCTCAGGAAAGGCCAAAGGAGGAGAACTTGTTCTAAAACTGGGATTTCAGATTATGGAGAAAGATGGAGGACCTGGAATTTACAGTGAAGCTGAGGGGCAGAAGTCTAGTAAAGCTCGGAATTTCTCACCTTCTTTTGGCCGCAGACAGTCAAAATCATCCTTCAGCATCCCTAGTCCAAGAATGTCAAGTCGAGCAGAAGCTTGGACTCCTTCACAGGCAAGAGCAAGTGCAAATTTTGAAGAAATTGATGATCTAAATCTTGATGAACCTGCCCCAATACCTTCACCATCTCCTTCTGCTCAGAAGTTCGAAGAACCAGAATCGAAGATGGAAGATCTAGATCTCCCAGAATTTGATGTTATTGATAAAGGTGTAGAAGTCCAAGACAAGGAATTGACGGATGATGGACAATCAGAAGAAAACTCTGACAAAAGGTCAGTCTCAAGTGAGGTCGTCAAGGAAATTGTGCATGACCAAGTCCACCAAGCTAGATTGACAGAGCTTGATTTGATTGCTCAACAGATAAAAGCTCTTGAATCTATAATGGGACAAGAGAAACCAATCAGGACTGACGAAGAAACTGAATCACAAAAATTAGATGCTGATGAAGAGACCGTGACAAAGGAATTTTTGCAATTACTCGAGGATGAAGAGGCTAATGAAATTGATGTTAATCGTCATGAATTCCATCCTATGAAGCAGGAAGGAGCTGAAGATTCTGAAGATGCCGACTCAAAGGTTTTTCTCCCAGATCTTGGAAAGGGCTTGGGCTGCGTGGTGCAAACCAGAAATGGAGGCTATTTAGCATCTGTGAATCCTCTAGATACTTTGGTGGCAAAAAAGGACACTCCAAAACTTGCAATGCAGATTTCAAAACAATTGGTTCTTCATTCAAATCAATCAATGAGTGGATTTGAGTTATTTCAAAGCATGGCAGCCATCGGCTTCGAAAACCTTAGCTCTGAAATATTATCTCTGATGCCCGTGGACGAACTTACAGGTAAAACGGCAGAGCAGGTAGCTTTTGAAGGAATTGCTTCAGCAATTATCAGTGGGAGGAACAAAGAAGGCGCTAGCTCTACTGCTGCTCGTACCATTGCTGCAGTTAAGTCCATGGCAATTGGAATGAGTACTGGAAGGAAAGAGAGGATTTCAACAGGAATTTGGAACGTGGGTGAAAACCCAGTGACAGTGGATGAGATTTTGGCTTTGTCAATGCAGAAGATAGAGAGCATGGCAGTTGAAGCACTAAAAATTCAGGCTGAAATGGCCGAAGAAGATGCCCCATTTGATGTTTCCCCTCTCAATGAGAATATAATAGACGGTAGTGAGAAAGACAAAAATCACCCTCTAGCATCTGCTGTTCCACTCGAGGACTGGATAAAAGATAGCAGTGTAGCCACTTCCAACTATGAAGCTGGGGACTCAGAAACTATCATAATATCTACAGTTGTACAAATGCGAGATCCCTTGAGGCAATATGAGGCGGTGGGGGCTCCTCTATTAGCCTTAATTTATGCAAAACAAGTTGATCCTGACAACTACGAGGAGGAAAAGAAGTTCAAAGTAGTAAGTCTACACATTGGATGTTTGAAAGTAAGAAATGGGGGAAAGAAGAATGCATGGGATAGTGAGAAGCAGAGATTGACTTCAATGCAATGGTTGGTGGCATATGGACTCGGTAAGGCAAGGAAAAAAGGAAAGCGGGTGGTTTCAAAGGGGCAAGATTTATTTTGGAGCATTTCCTCGCGTGTAATGGCCGACATGTGGCTCAAACCAATGAGGAACCCAGATGTCAGATTCACCAAGTAAAGAAAATAGCTTTTTCTTTAAATTTTGATGTATATTAGTTTTTGCTTGTATTACATTCATATAGAATAGGCTGAAAAGGGTGGCCGGAAAGACCAAATTGACAATGAAGGCACCATTCTCCATCTCCTTTTCATATTAGAAGCAACTTGTTACTAAAATTCCTAAGAAGTGAGAAACTGGCAGCTGTAAGTAGCCTTATTTAAATAGTTTCTGCATCTTTCATTACTCACAAGTTTTCCAATTTCTTTAAATAGATATACTTAAGTTTCTTTCGTATATTAATTTGGCTAGTGCCTCTTATAGTAAACAAAATATTTGACGCTATTACAATGACATATTAAAAGAACTAGCGAGGCTATGAGATTAGTGGATACAGCTATGTATAATATATTACCAGTAATCTATGCTAGAGCAAGATCCATCCTTGAAATGGTGGAAGCAGTTTGTATCCCGCATAATAAGTCCCTTTCATTTTAAAAGATAAACCAACTGTATCACCAAGTGATGATCATGGAAAATTTGAATAGTCTTCATTGTATCGGATAGGCATCCAAATCCAAAATTGACTGCAATATCCTCACTGTGGTTCACCCCTGGCCCAAGAGGATCAAATTCATGAACACATCTACTTGTCTTCTTTCTTCTTAATAATTTTCTTCAATTTACAAAAAAAATCTTGATTTTTGGGACACTTGTGTCATCTGATGTTTTTGGCTTGAGCTACGATTTGGTTGCCAAGCACAACCACTAATTGAAGTTGCAAAAGTTATTCAATCTGGTTTAACCCCTTTCCGCACATGGATATAAAGTTTGAGATCCTCTTTCCAAAATCTATGTTGTATATATGTGGTTAGCACTCTGAGCGTCTTCACACTTTGCATACATTGTAACAAGAGCATTTCCTAAGGGCACAGAGAAATCATTCCCTTCCCGATCTTGATTGCATATTCATAGAGCTGTTGCCCAAACGAAATATCCTTTAAACTAGAACATACTCCAAGAACAGTGGTCAAAGTAAACTTGTTGGATGCCGCAGGAACCCCCCCTCATATGTTTAAATAAGGCTAAAGCTTCTTCTTCATGGCCAAACTGTGCTGCTACTCCAATAATAGCAGTCCATGAGGCCATATTCTATTCTATTAAGTTATTAAATATAGGTCTTAAAGACTTGAGTATCCACATTTGGCATAAATGCCAATTAGACCACTGCCCTCATAAAAATTGATACTCGGGTACCTTTCGGACAATTTGACTGTGCAGATGGACATCCTAGTCCAGATCATCAGTGTTTGCACACGAGCTAAGAAGGCAAGAATAAGACAATGAATTTGGTCTGAAACATCAATTACACTTCTCAACCAACATAAAAAGAGTTTCGAGATCAGAATTATTGTGTTCCAAGATACCAAGTTTCGTTTGGTGACTTGGTTAAACAAATTTAGAGCACTCCCACCAACATAAATCATACTATCGCTACAAAACAAACCTGGATGTTCTATCCTCATAAATTACCACACTTGTTATATGGATGTTCTATCCTCATAAATCATCAAACTTGTTGTACGTATCAATATTCGAAGAAGTAACAGAGTTGTCTCCTCCAAAATCAAATCTCTCAACCAAACCATGCAATTAGAAAACCAATTTACTTTTACATAACCCGAGACAAGCACAAGCCTTCATCGCAAGTAAAAAAAGAAGAAGAACGGTTCAGGAACACTATTTCCATTTAAAATCATGAAAGCGAAAACCTATTTTGGAAATAGCGAGAGATCCTCGAATTCCATGAAACACAATCTTAGGCATTTCATCAAATAAATGTTCCTCCGCTACCCAAAACAGCTAACCCTTGATAAACCCAGAAAGGATCATTAATCGAGCAACAATTGGAATACATGCGTGTATGAGATGGTTCTGGAGGAAAGCTGAAGAGATTAAAAATGAGTTGGGTATGAAGTCATAATACAAGTGGGATGTTCAAAGAGATGCATGCATCTGCTTTCATGGCTTCCTTAATTCTTCTAAGATGAGTATGGGTTGTTGTCTCAAGTGTGAGTCTCCTTGGGAGATTGGCCGGCATCAGTGAAGATCATCAGAACATTTGATTGATATCTTAATTTCTTAAATAAAAACAATTAAAAAGCGAAACAAATTGGAGGGAAAATGGGAAGACAGTTGAGATGAAACCACTCGGGTTTCAAACTTACAATAAAGGCTCGAGAGTTCATGGGCCTTCCAAACGTCAGCCCATGCGTGGCCCGAACCTGGTAACTAATTCCTCTTTTACTAATTTTTAAAAATTGTCATTGTAATTTATTTATTTTTTGCCCAATTGCGATTAGAAAATAATCTTTTGATCGATTATTCAATTAAGATTTTTAAAGATTTTAAAAGTTTGGTTGTATTCAATCAAGACATTTAAATAGTTTATAAAAGTTTAGTGGTATTCAATTACAACTTTTTTAATGTCTTTAAAAGTTAGGTTGTATTGAATTAAGATTTTTACAAAGTCTATAAAAATATTTTGGTATTCAAAAAGTCATAGACTTTTCAGATTTTTATTAAATGGTAGAGTTTGTGTAAGACCCCAAATAATTAATAAATGAAATTTAATTTCCTATATTTATTATTTTGAAATAGTAAGGGTTGATGTGATTAATGTGGATAGTTATGGGTAAAATACGCAAATATTTCAAAATAAGCAAGTGGTTATAAAATATTCATTGTTGTCGGAGAATATTCGTTTGGTCGTGGAATATTTGTCTTTGTCGGGGAATATTAAATTTGATTGCGTATATATGTGGGTCCCATAATGTGAAAGCGATTGGAGGAAGAAAAGCGACAAATATAAGTTGTTTAAAAATAATTGGTAGTAGTTATTCTTAATTATCTTGTTAAAATACTCGATGGTTAAAACACGGTGGCACTGGCAGTATTGCACCAATTATTGACTTCTTACGTAGAAGGCACTACTCAATAATGGTTTCAAGTAATTATTATTCGATATTTTATTGGTTCAATAATTGTTGTGTTGATATTTTATATTGTTGTTATTTCAATAATTGTCATTACACGCATTTTTTATTATCAAGTAATAATTCATATTATCTGAATAATATTATTAGATAACATTATTAGCAATGTCTAGAAAGTTACATCTAAGGAGAGGTTTGGTCAACCAATCTTGGCGCCAAGAAGGAGAAATTCTTATTGGAAAGCCCCCTCTTTCAGGAAGCGCACTGTCAGTTGTCAATATTGTGATTACTGTAATATTATTTGTGAATAATTAATTATTGATTCATATGATGAGGAAAATATTGATTTTATGTGGATATAGATGGAGAAAATTTTTATAGTGACAATTGTTGAAAATTAATATTTTATCTTTTTCTGATAAAATAATTCATTTAAATATATTATTTTAATAATATATTAACGATGATATTTTTACGATGAATGTGGGATATATGAGTATATGTGGAGGAGTATTTTTGTTACCAAAAATATTTAAAACATGTTAAACATGTCGATGGACCCCATTTATTGACTGAAATTTGATTATAGCTTGTAAAATTACCTATTTATGGATTTTGGTCAATTTTTGTTTGGAATTTGGAAAAACTTTCTTTTGCAAAGTTGTAGAGAATTGAATTTCCTATAAAAACTCATGAGATTTGAATTTTCTACGATAAAGGGCTATTTATTGTGAATTATTGAAGTTCAAAACTCAAATAATTGATTTTGGAAGTTTAAAATAATTTAAATATGAAAAACGTTTTTGTGGGTCTAGCATGTGATTTGAATGTGTTGAATGTAGATTTTCAGATTCAAGAAAGTGCGAGAGAATTTTAATATATATATTATTATTTTAATAAATTTTACATTTTGGTGTTCTAAGCAATTTCCTATAAATAGGTCTTAGGTTAGAATTGAAAATCACACGTAAATTGAAGTTTTTCTCTCTATATTATCGAGTATTCTTGTGAGTATTTTGAGTATACTTTGAGTATTGTTATACGGTGAAAGTTCAAGTTTATACTTTATATCGAAGATTCCAAATTTGTAAATCTTGATCTTTCGAGGTAATGGATATTATTTTTTTCGTAATGATATTTATTTCTTCATTATCATTTTGCTAAAAATTTGATCTGAAGTTTTATCAAATTTGAAACTTTTAGTGATGGGGTTCTTATTCACGTATAAGACTATTCACGTATCTTTGACTTATTCACGAATCACGACATTTATTCATCGAAAAATGAAAATTTTTCTTTTCGTCCAAAATATCTATTCTGGATACTAGCTTTGATTGTATCCATGTTTTGATCATTCTTGAATTTTACACCACTATGATTATTTTTGGGGTATTTTTGGACGTGGATAAAACAAAGTACGAATCCTTAATCCTTAATCCTTGTCATTTTGTTTCACTGGATTCGTTTCTTTAAAAATATTTTTCATCATCCTCAGTCTTAAATGATGATATTATTGAATATCTTTGGCTTTGTAGTGCAAAGATGAATGATTTATGATGAATATCTTTGGCCTATAGTGTAAAAGATGAATGATTTCTAATGAATATCTTTGGCGTAGTGCAAAAGATGAGCAGTGTTTAGATGAACATGACGGTAATCGATGAATGTCTTAGCTTTTGTAGTGCAAGGATGAATATTTGATCCCAGATATATATTGATTGATGTTACGGGGATAAAAAAATAGGCGATGAACTTTAAAATTCATACATAGAAGATAGTAGTTTGCATTCTCTACTTAACTCTTCTAATGAATTATTATTTCCATTGCGAATATTGATTTAAAACTTTGTTGTCTATTGTATTCTATTATATTTTTCCTCGTTGAAGACTAACGATATAATTTTGTTGTATATTATCTTAGTCATAATATTCTTTTTGAAATTTAGTGAGCTCACCCTTTTCCTTTTTGTTCTATTTTTCTTCTCTCGGAGGCGAGAATATAACGAGTACTGAGTGGGGGTATGGAATGAAGGTTCTAGGAGAGTTGTTTAGTAGTCCTCACCATTGTTGTAAAATAATATATCAATAATTATGATGAGGATTTATTTGTATGTGGATATTATGCAGATGACAATATCTCGTATTTAAACTCAGCGCTTTTACTATTGTAATAATAAAAGTTGTAGTTGTTTACATGCAGTGTATTGACAACTCGGAATGGGTGATGTAGAACTATTTTGGGGTGTCACATTTTTGATGGACTTTAGAAGAAGAATTATAACTATCAACCCATATCCAAAAGTCCGACCTCATCTCTAAAGATTTCTAAAGACTTCATATCTCATCTTAATAAGCTAAATAAATTTAAAATACAATTCACATGAATCCAATATTTCTAATTACTTCACATGAATCCAATATTTCTAATTATTTTATAATCTAGAATAATTAATATACATTGTACCCACAAAATAAAACATTTATTTTATTTTTTGTAGTAATGTACAAAATTCAAAAATTTTAAATTTTGAATTTATTTGTTATTTAATAATAAACACATGTTATTATTGCAAAAATAGAAATAAATACACAATATTTTATAATTTTATAATTTCGTAAATTAACTTAATCGAGTTAAATGAAGAAAAAAAAAAGTGAGAGAGAGGAAAGTAATTTATATAGAGTACGTACTTTATAGTGATATATAGTTGTATAAAATATATAAGTTCTTCAAGCTTTTTTATCATCATTTTATTATATGTTACATTACTAAACTAAAAATTTATTAAAAATAATATAAATAAAAATAAAAAAATTATTTGAAAAATAACTTGCTATTTTAAAATATATATGAAACAAGTATATATTATTTTTATTTGCAAATTTTGATACTAAGACGAGGTAATATTCAAATATTTGAATGGAAATCGATATATATTACAAATGTTTATATTATTTTTTTAATTGATAGTTACGTAAATAAGTATTGATGACAACTTTTGTAGATCGGAATGAAAAACAATAATTTCAAATAAGCGTACGCATATGCATAAAGTATATGTAACTCAATGAAAAGTGAGTTTAATTTTTGTATTGTGTCTGTAGTTTCTAAAGTTTTATTAGTAACCGAGTATCCAAATGTATTATGAAATGAGTAGAATAATATAAACGCTTTCAACATATATAAAATCTCATGCAACAATAATATAATGAGATTTACTCTAGTTCATAAAAAAAGAGGGAAATGTTGTACACATAAGCTAATTATCAATTAATATAAGTTACAAGATATATTAGAAGTATACAAAAGTCTATCACAGTCTTGATAAAAAGTTTATAAAAGTCTATTACTTATTTCATAGAATCTATAAAAGTCATTTTAAATTTTTTTTTAAAGTCTTTGAAAATCATTAAAATCTCATAAATTCTACAAAAGTATGTCACTTAAAATTTTTTTTTAAAAATTTTAATTGAATACACTCCCTAAGTCTTCTTTGATGGTTTGGTGACAAAATCATATAAAAAATAAATACATATAATAATAAAATATCATTTTATTTTATTTTTAAATATAAATATAAAAATAGAAAGTACTAGGAGCAAGCACTACCACACACACAGAAAAACACAGTTGAAGCTATCTTTTTTCTGAGAACCCGTCAGTACGATTATATCAAACCCGACAGTAAAATCTAACAATTTGAAGCTTCAAATAATCTTTCTTCTCCAGTTTCATTTCTAAATTCTCTCTCAAGCACTACCACACACACAGAAAAACACAGTTGCTTTCTTCTGGGTCTGAAATTCAGAATTCGTTGGTCCCATGGCGGTAGAAGGTGGAAATCTGTCGGAACTGTATCAGAGCTCCAAGAGGTTGTTGTTGAAGAGTAGGGATGGCTTGGAGCGCCTCGAGCGTCTAGAATTTTCCTCTTCTACAACAACTGTCGACTCGCCGGAGTTATCTTACGCCGTCCAAAGAGATATCGCTCAGATCTAGTTACTCTGCGCCGATATGGATCTCCACTGGCTAGTAATAAGATAATAGTTCATTAAATTAGGGGTTTCAATTTCGTCTCCGACCTTTTCTGCCCCGCCAAATTTCAAACCTCCGCAGCCGAATTCTCTTGGACACTGCACTGGTGGTGTTGTTTCTGGGTATGAATTTCATACTATTATTTAACTTTTCCCGTTTTCTTTTTACTGTTGATTTTTGTTTGTTCTTGTGTTTGATGGCTTTTAATTTGATAAGCATTTTGTGTGCGTAAATGGAATATCATCAGCATTGTTGAAATTTTAGTTATCTTTTTCTAATTAATACACATTGTATTAATGCTTAATTTCTTATTCAGAATGTCACATATTATATTTATTGTTGATATATCTGGTTAATTCCATATCCACTTTTTGCATTTTTCACATTTTAAACTGAAGATCTGTAGGAACATGCACTCTTAGAAGTCTGGAAAAGTATGCTTCGAGATCTTTTATACTGTTCTGCATTCTTCTGAAGTCAGTGCCATTTTGGGGACAAGTATTTCAATATTGCTCCCTCTTGTTTCTAAAACTAGTACTGTTGATTTCCCCTTTTCTTTCCCTTCTCTGTTCACACTTTCTGTACTTCATATTTTTTTCTCTAACTATATCATAAGGGAGGATAGATGTTTCCTAAATTTCTTTCTGAGACTCTGCTTAAGGTTTTGCTATGATTGGTCGAATGGGAAAGGTATAATGGTATTCAACTTTAAAAACTTTAATTATGCAAGTTTTCCCAACATGTATAAGTTGATGCCTTTAGATGGGTGTACTTGTGTATATAAAATTTTTATCTTCCTCCCAAAAGTATTCTAAACTATGAAGTATAGGTATGACTCTTAAAAGTTAAATCGTTGAATTATCCAGTATCGGTAATCAAATTACATCTTACAAAATTATTTGTATTTGTATTAATGTGGACGTTACATGTTTGTTTAGTAGCATTGAACAGTCTATTGTGATTTCTTCAGGGAAGTTCGTACTTCGTATACACCATCCAAACTGCCTGCGAAACCTCTTGAACTATGGGCATTTGAGGTTAGATTGTGGTTTTCTTATTCTTGTTTGATTTTGTATTCCAACACATATGGTTGTACGTCGAGGAATCAAATTTAAACATGAGGTTATATGATTGGTCATCATGATCCTTCTGCAGTAGACTACTGCAGCTATACTTTTATCAGTAGATAATTATCTTTTTCTTATCTTTCTGCCTTCTCCGTTTTGCAAAGTTGTGCGTGACGTACTCGTAGAGTTAGTGCTGCCACACATTCTTCATAGGTAATACTGGAAATCTTGATTATTAAGAAACATAAGCACATACTTTTGACTTTTAAGTGTCATTTGTTGCCTGCCCTGTTTACTCTTGTATAACTTAAAAATTACCATTGTAATGAAGTACGACAGTATTCAGTTTTATCTATTGTTACTCATTAAATTAATGATTCTCTCTTTTCCAATTCTGACTTCATGGTCATGACACACAAACATCAATTTTTATGCCAGTAATAAGATAATTGATGGTAACAGGAGTTTGGGTCAGTCGTTATTGCCACCAGCCAGAAAAGTGGTAGAACAAGTTAAAGAACAACTGGTGTTCACCTTATATGTTTGATGGTTTAGAACATAATGGTTCATATTTAACAATGCTTGGGTGCAGATATGCTCAGTACGGTGACGTCTCTCCTAAAATTGATGCCTATGCTTTTGGGGTGGTTCTCTATGAACTTATTTCAGCCAAGGAAGCCATAGTGAAGGCAAATGGTTCCATGCATGAAGTTCTTCTATTGTTGTTTTGTGATGAAGAGAGTTGTTTTCTGATTGTGCGCCTGTACCTCATCTTTCTTATTCATTACAAGCCATAATACGAGTGCCTCTATGAATACTTTTTGTGTTTTTCTCCAACTTTTTATTTTAGAAGTAGCTGTGCCAAGGTCTTGTTAACACATGACTTTGCTGTCCATAAATGGTTGACTCAACAAAGTCAGTTAACTATCCTAAATGAAATTATATTCGTTTAAAACTTTAGTAGGGTGCTGAAAAGTTAATTGCAGTTGTTTTGAAGCAGAGTATATTGCCTATAGGTCACTTCAAAACTAATGTGGATGACCTGCATCATTTTTATGACTGGTGTTTTGGGCAATTTTGATGCTTAAATTACAAGAATCACTTCAAAGAAGTTCAATTGGTCATGCTACAGGTATGGAAGAGAAAGGCTGAGCAATATTTATCTGACTCTGGGGTTCCCTACACAATTATAAGGTATGCTCATCATTCTTTCTTTGTATTTTCATAATAAGAAGTGATTATTTGAATATGGATGCCTAGATGAAAGTTCAAGATAATTTTTGTAACAAGGTGTCATTTTTTTACTCTTTCTTTCTCATTGCAATTTGGGATGAAAAGGGGTGAGGTTCTATAGCACCCAGTGTGTGTCTTATATATATACTAGTATATGCACGTGCCTAAAGGCACGGCGTAAAAAAAAATGAAATTAAAATTTGGAAAATATTATATTACTTAAAGACACATACCACCATAATTCACCATACTATTATTGAACAATTAATATATACTTAATCATCAACACATGTCCAACTACAAAAACATCGAGCTAGTCGGTAATAATTTCAAAAAAAAGAAGGTAGAATTTCCTTTAAAAATAGGTATCTAAAAAATTCTAAACCTGCCTAAACCTGTATAATTAGGTAACTTTACAAAAGACGTAACGGGCAAAATACACACATCAAGCTAGTTGCTACTAATTTTAAAAAATTTTGACAAAATTTCCTTTAAAAATAGATATCCAAACAAATATAAACCTGTCTATAAAACTTACGATCATTCATACATATCCAAACCACCAAAAAATAATCATTTCATACCCAAAATCATCATAACCATGTATAATTAGTTAACTTTACAAAATACGGAACAAAAAAAATACATACATAAAGAAATTAAATCATACTCAATCATCAACACATCCAACCACCAAAACATCAAGTTAGTTGCTACTAATTTCAAAAAAATTCGGCAGAGTTTCCTTTAAAAATAGATATCCAGAAAAATCTAAACCTGTTTACAAAACTTACAATCATCCATACATATCCAAACCACCCAAAAAACCATCATTCCATACCCAAAATCATCATAACCAAGTATAATTAGCTAAATTTACAAAAGGCGGAACACAAAAAATATATACATACAGAAAATAGAGAAACAACATGTTGAGCATAAAACCCTTTACTTTACAGCTTACACCAAGTATATTATTTACAACTTACATCATGTATCCTTCAATATATACCTGAAATTTAAAAATTATCGAAATATGTGAGTCAGAATAAAATAATTGTAAATCCGAAACATAAGACCCCTTACTTTACCTTGAATTATATAAAAAACAAATTAGCACACATATTTGTATGTAGGGGGGAATGAATTAGTTTGATAAGTAAGAATTTAGAGGGATTTGTAACAAATAATCAATTTTTTTAGGAAAAGATATGGACTTACAATCAAATAAAGTTTTTTTAGTACTATTTCAACAAACGGTTCATTTGCTTAATGATTTAAATCATAAATTTGTATTGGTGGCAGTATAATGGTGTGTGAGCTTGATTTGCGAGTGTTTGATTGGTTACAGTTATGTGTGTGTTTGTGCATATATTATGTGTGTTGTGTCTGCATGAGAAGTAGATAAATATAGTCTTAGTAAAAGAGACTTTCACACCTAGACAATTGTTTGGTCAGTGGTAGGTTAGTAATCGCCAAAGGTGGACCTGTCAGTATTGGATTGCATATCATTTAACTCTCTTAAAGGTAAGAAAATGATTAGTAAAAAAAACTTATCATACGGTATTTTTTAAGTTGTCATCCATCTGTCACGACATTAATGAAAATAAATTAAAACAAATAAGTTATTAAAAAAATCAATAAGATATATTTAGATAGAGTTAATCAGATGATAAACTTACACTACCAAATATAACATGCATTTAATCAAACATAAATTTCAGAACCAAAATTAAGGAAAAGGACAACCTAAATTAGCCTACAAATTTCACAAAATGAACACTCAATAATAACCAACTCAACATCCATTCCATCCTAACATGCATAATAAACAAATCTTAGTCATAATAACTATAAACCTATTTCATAATAAAAATAAAAACAACCAAATTAAAAGACACCCAAATGTGTGTTGTTGTTGTGTGTGTGTGCGACTGTTGTGAAAGAGAGAGAGAGAGAGAGATAGAGTGAGAACACAAATTTAAAACAAATCTAAACACCCAAATTTGTGTGTTTTAAAATAAATTTGTGTGTTTTAAAACAATTTTAAAACACACAAATTAAACACAAACATTCAAAAACTGAAGCTTTCGTCGACTTTAAATATTCTTTGTATTGATTATTTTATAAGAAGACTTAAATATTCGGCAACTTCAGTTAAAGATTTCAAGCTATGATGAAATAGATATAAATAAGAATATAGAGTCCTTTTGGAAAGCAAAGACTTCTAAAATAAATAAGACTTCTAAAAAATTATTTCAAGTTAAAGTACGCATGGAACAAATATGTATCCAAACAAACAATTAGAATTTAAAAGGAAAAACCCCAATCTATGTAATTAGCTAAGCTGAAGTGCACATTTCTATCATTTGCCCCACAATTTTTACAACCAATCAAGTAACAAAAGTACTGCTCGGAACAAAAAATATGTGAGAAATTGAACAAAAAAAACTAAATAAGAGTTATTTCTGACAGAGCAATCAAAAAAGTGAGCTATAAAAACCAACAATTGAAGTTTCAACAGTTCAGAAACTCTTGAATTTAAGAAAACTATGTTTCTGAGGAGGTTAACATACCTTAGGAGGTTTGAAAGGATCATCGCTCGGATAAGGCGTTCCTACAACAAAATTTGATGTAATTAAATTTTTACTTGGGTGAACTACAATGTAATCATGCCTTCCAAACTCTATGGTAGCCTGATTCACAAAAACATTTCAACTATGAATTCAACAAACGACCTGACCACAAACTGAAGAATAACAATTAAAGAAACTTTCACGCATCCTAAAAACATGATTAATTGAAAAGGTCAATAATGGAAACATAAACACAAATTGCACAATCTCTCTGCCTTTTTGTTCTTATAACTTGATAATCTATCGTGACTCAAAATGATGTCAAAACAGTTCCTTGAAGCATAACAACCAAAGTTAGCTTAACAACCCCAAAGTTAGATGGCCTTCTTTGATAATGGTGAAACTATCAATTAAATTATAGAGTCGAAATGGCTCATCAACACAGCCAAAGATGTTACTGATGATTGCTACTTGTTGCTGCAATTGGGCAACAGCTTCTTTTATGACATTCTTATTTCACCAATTTATAACTTGCAAACTTGAAAAGATTTGCAACGAAAGTAAATAATATTATGCACAAACAGAATGTAAATAATATTATGAAAGTAAATTTCTTTTCATTCACTCTCCTCTCTAAATTTTAATTTATTTCTTTCTCCTCCTCCCAAATTCACAAACAAAATGTTAAATAATATTTTGATTTGCAACGATAATTGTTGTTAGAATAAAAAGGGTGCAAAACAGAGTATCTTTAACCAACAAAGGATTATAAATGAAGACCATATAATATGATCAACTGCCCAAAAAAAAAGAAAGAAGTAATAAAGTAAAAAAATTGAAAAGAAAAAAATATGCAATATGCAAAGGAATTGAGGTGCCCTAATTTCTGCAACTGTGCTAGCAAAGGAATTGAACAATTTTTGTACACCCCACCGACTGCAAGAGGATCAGAAATTAGAGAGGGTTGAATCCAAATTCTTAATTATCTTTTTAGAAATTAAATGTTAATTTGCATATGACTGTAATTGATAAATTCGAGGTACAAATTACTAACTAAAAAGCTTGTAATTTCGGTCCTCTTGCCTGGTGCCTACTCCCTTGAAGTTGCTCACGGGATCGGAATAAACATACCTGAAGGGGCAGCAGAGGAATCGGGAGGTGACGATACGGATGTTGTCGACGGCCATGACCGACCTCTACCTCCTCCGACGGAAGTGCTCTCTCTATTCAGACGGGACGCTAGGTAAGGGAGAGAAGAAAAGATTAGGGAGGGTTTCGCCAAATTTTAGAGAGAAGATAGAGAATTGGGTGGGATAGCATGTAAGGGAGAGAACAAAAGATTAGAGAGGATTAGAGTGTAGGTGAAGGGTGAGTTTGGGCGGGATTTTTTTTATCCTAAGATGGAGTATGAGCCATTAGATTAAGTGAGATAAAATCACAGCCGTTCTTGTGCTTTCTCAACTTTTGAAGTGGAAAAAGATTCAAATTTGGTTGTGTTTTATTATATAGATATAAAATTGCCTTTCAAGATTAAATAGGCTAACTGCCCTATTACAAGCAGTATTTTAAAAATTCTTCTAGGTCTGCCAAGGCAGAATTGATCCTCAGCCTCGATTAGACCCTAGTCGTTTACGTTGAAACTTAATTACTTTCAACTTTTTATTTTAAAAATTATTAATTGCAGTCCTTGACCTTGACATTGTATTTTCTTATTGTTTTCTGATGTATGCTGGTTTTGTTTATTTTTGTCTGAAGTCTTGGTATATCATCATTTTTGCAGAATTCTGGATCCAAATCTGTGAGCAACATGGCAAATTTCCAAGCTGCCTGGAAGTATCTTCCTGGTGCTTCACTTTTAGAAACCTCGAAATTCGAAAGAAGCAAACATGTGTAAATAACTCAAATTCAAATCTGTAGGAGTACTGCCAAGCTTTTTGAGCAAGTAGATTTGCAAAATAGTGTTGTTTATTTTCTTTATTGGCCAATTTGATTAGTATTGTCTACATAACTATCTTTATCTTTCGGGGAAAAAAAACAAAAACAATTGTGTATGTTTTATATATTGTAGCACTATACTTTCTCATCTTCTTAAGGAATTGTTTTACGTAGTGCAAGAGAAAGAAAGTAGAATATGGTAACTAGAATATATTTATTTTCAGATTGGTCAGATATAAATTCAAGTACTTATGCTGTAGTTGGACAGGACTAAATGTGCTGGCCGGAGTTGGGCTTCTTTCTACTACACCTAATAAACGTTGTGTAAGGTGTTAATAGACAATATTTTTTACAAAATAAACGTTGTTGCTTGTTAAAGTAGAAATTCAAAAATGTTGTATATATGAATTTATTACAACGTTTTTTTAGTAAAAAACGTTGTGGAATTAAACTATCTACAACGTTTTTGCACATCCAAGACTTTATGGAAAACAAATAGACAATGCATCCAAAACTTCTTAAACTAATGTAGAGGTACTGCCGTCTGATAGGTTAAACATCAAATTATAATACTAACACATTATCTTAAACATTAGACAAACTAACAATCTATAGTAATAAAATAGAATTCAATTTGTACATTCATGCACGGACAATTATTAGTATATATATATATATATATATATATATATATATATATATATATATATATATACCTGAAAGAAATTGATATATGGATGATTGGACATGCATGCATTTAGACTTAAAAAAAGGCTGAAAATACATGCACACCATACACAGCTTCAATCACAAAAGTGATAAAAAAAAATGAAGAAGGAGGAGGAGAGTACCTGGAAATGGGTTTCGGGGGATCTTAATTCTCCTTTGCACGGATTCTCAGAGCTTTGGAATCTCCGCCATATCTCAAAGAGGTCTCCATTCCTAAAACTTGGTTGAATATATAGCTCCCTATGAAATGATGAAACCCTAGCTTCATATAGAGGAGGAAACTACTGTGTTTGACAGTGTGACAGACAAGGTTTGTTCTTGTGTGACCCCATCCTTATCTTCTACTGGTATTTCATTCAGCTAAGGTTTACAACTAACCACAAAAATTTTATTTTGAAAATTTTATGAATGCATTTTTTATTTTATATATTTTTTAAAATAATAAATAAGTCATAAGTTTTGTACGATAAAATTCTGACGATAAACTTAAAATAGTATGTTATTTTAATAATACTTTTTTTGTGTTTTCAAAAAAATATATATTCACAATACATCTTATTTTTGTTTATAAATTAAGAAAAATAAAGTAGGAAAAAGAGGATAAAAAAAATCTTTAAATTATTTAAAGATAATTTAACCTGTCCTGTCTGTCCGAAGCACTGCTGTGTTTGAATTTTCTTTAAATTATTTAAGATAGAAATTAAGTGTAGTATCTATATGTATATATATTTTGGGAGTGTAATTAATCAAGCTCATGTGATGTGAGATAAACGAAATATGAATATAGTATTAATCTAGATTTATATTGTGTTGACAATTTAAAGAAAAAGTATTGCTTTTCTAAAAAATATTTGATATGATACTTTTAACAAATTCGCATATGATAGGAATAAAGGTGGTATATATTCTGATAAGCAGAAAATGGTGATAAATTCAGAAATATTATCTCCAAATTTGTAAATTCTTAAACTTATTTAATTTGTTACAAAACATAAGACTCAATAATAATAATAATAATAATAATAATAATAATAATAATAATAATAATAATAATAATAATAATAATAATAATAATAATAATAATAATAATAATAATAATAATAATAATGTATTTTGGAATGAAGGAGTTTTTTCAAGTCAAGTAAAATATGGTTCTGGAAATTAGTCTGTCTTGCATAATAAAATGATATGGATAGAGCCTTTTACCTGATAATTACTATGTACTCTATATAATACACAACTGTACTCATGTAATGTAATGTAATGTACTGTATATAGTACCATTTGGACCATCTAACTAATTTATAAATTTGAGTTCCTCGATCTCTATATTAATTGCATCCCTCCTGAAAGATCATTTAATTGTTTTGTGATATATATATATATATATATATTGTCTACTTTATACATGTACAAGACAAGAAGATTGAAATTAAAGCCATAAAGAAAAACTAATTAATGACACCACCAAGAGTGGTCAGATCTTCATGCAGTTCCCAGCACAACCGTGACAGTTCGTTCATATATCACTTCCTTAATTAATTGATGGGCTTATTTATAGTAGACTATGGTTGCCGCCGGATTGGATGTTATTACCATCAGAGGAGGGTGAGGGTGAGGGTGAGGGTGAGGGTGAGGGTGAATGTTCTCCGACTATGTCAACAGTGGCAACAATATTAGCCGTCTGACCACCACCACCACCAGCATTATAATAATTATTATTATTATTCATGTCACGGATATGTGGATGCATTGGGGAATTTTCAGGCGAATCAGATGGGTCCCCACCTAAAGTCCGAGTAGCAGTTGCTGCGGGCTTCCCATCACCCTTCTTCTTATTCAATGCATTCTTATGCCATGACATCAGTGCTTTGCTAGTTTGCTGATCGAAAATGGACTTCTTCATGGTTGATCCCATCTGAAAATTAATTCAAGACTTAAGACCGTTGGTGAAGGAATATGGTACGTAAAAAATAGTTAATTTCATTTTATCCCTATTTCCTCTCCATTATTAATTATTCCCGCGGATACTAGCAATTTATAATCCACCCATTCTTCCCTAAAAAAATATTAAAGCAGAAGGATATATCATGAAGAAGGCCAGAAAGATGTACCTGCGTAACGAGGGCATACAGGGGAAGGGTGATGTAGCTGCACAAAACTAAAATTCCAACCCTGCCAAATAAATCAGGTAAGAATGCATGTTTAATGGTAGAAGAAGTATTTCAGCCTAGTCTTTTGGAAAAGCAAGGGCGGATAATCAGACTTACCCGATGACTATTCTCACATATTGAAGAAGAATGTGTTCATGAAAGCAAGAATACAACCCGAACTCATACTGCATCAAGAAATATCACTTCAATTATTACAGTGAGGAGGTAAACATATATATATATATATATAGCTAAGGACGCAGGAGGAGATCAGTTCATTACCCATATCCAAAAGAAATATGTTATCTCGAATGCATTCTGAACATATATAGGTAATAGGTTAGAAAAGAATACAAGGAGCTGGTTAGTACATACATATAGAGGACCTTACAAATTTAATATTTAACTAACTATGCACTTTTCGGTTCAAAAGAAAGACAAAGTAATATTCCATGTATATACGAGACCAATTAAAAGGATAGAATGTACTAATTCTGTCATATTAAATTCATTGTACCAACGACAAGTCATAATATAATGATAGACATGAATGGCAAAAGCAATACCTGAAAGAGTGTGAGATGAATGAGATGAAGAACTAGCTTAGGCCAGCTAAACCAAAAATATCTATCAGAAACTTGGACAAGAGGTATGCCTTGGACGACAGCATGTCTTTCTTGAATTTCAACGGCCATCTGCGTTATAATTGCTTGAAGCTTTGTCCCAACTGATAAGATTACCTTTAACCAATCCAACGTTATATACTTCTTAATTCTTCGATCTTTAATGAAATACAGTTAACATATTGCAATTTATATATGCAGAATAAAAATATGGTACGTACAAATAGAGGCATCACGGACAGCCAAAACATAGCCTGCCATCCTGCAAGAAATTGAATGAACTTAAAAATAATTACATTGATAAGGGAAAAAACACAAGAATAAATGGAAGAGATGATGTACCATCAACGTTAAGAGTCAGAAACAGGACCGCCGAAGTCCATAACACTGGACTAAAGTATCACCAATATTACAAGTCATATGGGTACGACATGATAAGCAACACAAGATAAATTTGTTAAAAGAAACCAAAAGTTTTACAACTTTACTATGTGATTAAAGAATACCTGATTCCCACAATTATCTTGAAATCATCTTCTAATGACCTTTTGATGTATTTTTGAAAATCAAACTTACTTCCAGGTGCTAAATGAACCTATAATTCATTAACCCAATTACAAACGCATGCAATATTGTTTACAGAAATTATAGGTACTACACAACTTACGGAGATAAATCCGTGCCGCATTGTTAAGTAGTCAGCTTTACGAACAGACCTAATAAACTGCCGAAAGAAGCATACCTGAAAGCACCAGGGAAAGTTAAAGTAGAAAAACTATAACTAACTTAAAATTTAAAATATTTTCTATAGACCAAGACTAGTAAGTTTTGACAGCATAAATTATACTTATTTGTTTTAAATTATAAGATTATTATTTATTTTTAAAAGTTAATTTAAAATATATATAATTTAAAATTGGTATGATCGATTTATTGATAACATAATTTAGATATTATAATATTTATTACTTTATTGATTAAAATTATATAATTTCGAGTTTAATTACTTTTAAAAAAATCAATAATGTTTATACATTTTGAAACAGAGCGTATAATTTTAAAACTCAAAATTGTGATTCTTGTCAAATGGGTAAGTGCATGCAGTATGCATCAATTAAGACAAACTGCATAACTCAAAGAATGCTTGCAAGTTTGTTGGTCTGGGATAAAATATACTTCTTCAACTCTTAAATTAAGGGTATAATAGTAATTACTCTATCCGCCCTCTTAGTCTTTACCTTTCAGCCCCTTAAAAAGATGAAATGTAAAATAGTGTCATAGCTAACGCTTGCTATGATAACTCCCACATATATATATACACTATCTGAAACTATAAAGAGTGCTTTTCATAAAGTAAGAATGGTGCAAACAAGTTCATTCAGTATTATATCATTTCACAAGTTTAATATTCAAAGGTGGAGCTAGCTTTTGTTAGACAACAAACGAAATGGAAACAAATAAAGAATATTACGTGGGAATTCATTGTGTTGACCTTCTAAATATTTTCTGATAGGCATTAAAAACTTTCATCTTCAATGGTTGCTAAGATATGTTAGCTATGCAGGATTTTTTGGAATAGACCAAGTGTTCGTTTGGTAATTGTTTATGCTTCAATTTTTCGTTTCTGCTTCAATTAGATGCTGAAAACCTTGTTTGCTAACTAACTGTTTTTGCTTCTGAAAAAGAGGAAGCAAAACGGCCTCTTGTGGCAACAAAAAAGTGAAAACACCAAAATCTTGCTTCTTCAATTTTGACAACACATGGAGCCATCTAATTAACTTTACTTAGATCCATACATCGAATCTTGTTAAAAAATAAAATTTAGAACTTCATTTCTATATTAAATAAGATAAAATCATCTAATATTTAAACATAGTTACATAACAGTGTTTCCTGATTTATATATTTACACCTATAAACAAGTGAAAGTAGAAACATATGAGAACAAAATTAGAAAGTAGAAACATGAAAGTAGAAACAGTTACCGAACAAACCCTTAAAGTTTTTCAGCTATTTAATTTTGAGTTGCTGAACTATTGTTGTTATTGTTCATACTATTATTATTACTAGTTCTATGATTATCATTATTATCGTTATTACTTCTATCTGTGAATGAGTGTAATGAATACCTACAATTTCAACGTGTAAATTAACCAGCAGAACAAGTTACATTGAATTTATGGGTTACCAATCCTTTCCTGATGATTTCACCTTCTTGGAAATAAAAAGATCAGGTTGACACCAATTCTTAAACTGATCGATTGTTTCTGAGGGATGGAAAGGCATAAACACAAGCCAACACGCTGATATGCCATCACATACATTTGTTGTGTAAAATAAAGAACTGAGTTTTCAATAAAGTTTTTCAGTTTACTTACAAAATAAAAGAGGATTGGTGTTTTTGTCCAAAAACTTGTGTGGCCTTTCACAAAAGACGTCTCATGTGTAAGCCTAAATCTCGAAGGATCTGCATGGTAAACACATATAACTTAGCAATGAAGAGTATTGAAAACCCAGAAATGAACCAACTTTATGGTACAAGTAAAAAAATAGATTAAGTTAAGCCATCATCCAAGAGAACACCATTGCTCAAGTCCTGATCATTAGCAGTTTCACGTTCCCAATTCTTCCACTTACGAATCTGTACAAAGACGAGAAAGCATAGATGACAAAAAAAGAACTGAACATCAGAAAAGAAGGCTGTCAAAGGGGGTAAGATCATCTTCATGACTAGAGCAATCATGATTATCTGAGAGTTGCTCAATGTAGAAAGATTAAGCTCATCATGAAAGAAAGAAGGAAGTGAATTTAGGAGTGAAGGTTGGCTCTCTTCATGACTAGAAGAAAAATCATGATCATCTGAGAAAGTTGCTTTGATTAGAGGATCATGACCATGTAACTCTAATATACCTTGCCCCCTTTGATTTTCTCTAGTAACTATTAATCACCAAATTGACAAAAGCACTTGAAGCACCTACCTTTGCCCTCCCGAGCAACATTGTTATGGCACTATAAATAACATGAAACACTGCCAAAAAGAATATGAAGATATGTAGTTGATGTAACCCACTGACAGATATAAGCGGCATGTAACCCTATTCAGAAGAATGCATCAGTTAAAATCTAGGTGAACAGAATTTTATAAGTCACCACTCGTAAAACTTTACAAATTTTGTAGAAGCTATACCAAATCATGATATTTACATGAAAGTTCAAAGTGAACTTTAGAAAATAAAAGATTTAAGTGTTTTTCATTTATTGTAGTCATTATGCAGGTCTGTTTTCTTTTTCTTTTCTTGGAAAATTTTGAGTGACCAACTTATGTTGTGGCCATGCCTGCAGACACACTACCATTCTCTTTTGAGATGTACAGTAATATATGATTATATGGCAATTTCAGAACTACCGGACATGATGGGGAGCATAAGAAGTGGTACAATGGTTTGATGTGTCTTGATATTTTTATTTTCATGCATCCAATAATATCAGTCTTAAGAAAATTTGGATGCCCACTTGCATGCTAGTCATGTTGTTGATGAATAAATTTAACAGTCTACATCAAGCTTACACTCATTCAAGTCTGACCTAGTGAGAAATCCGGATACTGGATAGGTGCAATGGTGAAGTACTACTAAGAAAGCAAAAGCAAATAATTTCTTATCTGACCACACACCGATATTACTTCTCCTTCCCTTTGACCTACAGGTTTCATCTTGAAGTAAGGAATGAATTGAATGCATTCTATATATATATCGAATTCTTATGTTCTGTTAAATTTGACATTTTAGCAGGTGGTAATCAGCGAAGCTGCTCTACTTGAAAGGAGAATTAACAGCATTAATTTCCCAACAGTAAAAAGTTTATTTTTACATCAATGGAAGCAGTTCAGGACGTACGTACTGACCTCATGGCACTTAGACATACTACCACCTCCTGCTAAAATTCTATGCTCATTCCATAGAAGCCTCCGATTATGCTCAGCCCCACCTTTCAGCTGTTCACCCCCACCTTTAGGTTTACCCCCACCTTTATGTTCACCCATACCTTTATATTTAGATTCACGCTTCTTGCACGGCAACATTGTGTATGCATATTCTTCAGGAATACAGAATTCGGAAATGTAGTTCTGACCAAATGTCAGAAGTAGGGATATGAATCCTAGAACCATGAGCTCTGCAAGAGTTAATCAGGAGAAGGATCGGAAGCTGGGTCACTAATTAAGAAGCACAGAATAATACTAATAATAACTTGAAAGACATGCAGTTGAGAAAACTTCGCGAGGATAGATAGCAGCTGGAATTAAAGAAAAGTCGGTGGCCTAATTATATTAATTACCTCCTTTAATCTTCTGAAGAGCTTCAAATAAAGCTTCCTTGTGCCTTTTTTCAAAATACTGAAAGGAAAACATTATTATTAATTAATTAGACCAGCAAGGTTGATATATTGAGATTTTATTTTATTTTCCAATTGAGTTGAGTTTTTTGAATCAACGTGGAAAACAAGAGAAAGATAAACCCTATATCACTAAATCTATTCATGATCAAAGTGCTTGAATGGCTTAAAAATAAAACGTATTAGCAAGAAAAAAAGAAAAGAATGTTTATATATATATATATATATATATATAATAAAACTCAAGTAATTTCCCTTGGAGATGTATATAATCTAATATATAGGATCGAAACAAATAAAGAAAATTTTCATCCAAATTAATAAAATCTCGTTTCTTGATTAATATCCAATGCAACAAATAGGCTTATCGGGAAGATATATATATATATATATATATATATATATATAAAAGGCATGTGAATGTTTATTATATATAGCAAATTAAGAATAGAATTGATAATGAGTACCTCTCCAATGTGATGCAGAACTTTTTCCAATAATATAGAGATTATAACAATAACTGAACAAACTAAACCAACTGCCCATGTGGGTGTCTGATCAAGCTCCCTCGCAGAAGGATTCGATCCTCCCGCCATTTCTTGTTTAACTCAATTCAACCGGCCTCTAAGGAAAATGCACATGTATCATTAATTGGAGCCACAATTAAAATATAGAGGAAAAGAAAAGCTAATTAGGAGATGATTGTGTTTTGTTAATTGCCAATATATACCGGCTTAATTAATGGTTTATTATAACAACTGAACCCGGGCAGAAGAAAAATATGGCAGTTGGTAGTCTGGATTAATATATAGTGAAATTCCCCATGGCCATGGGTGTGGCAACTAGCTAATTGCCAAGTTGCCCCTAAAACAACCTGTTATCGAGAGTATTATTAGGATTTTAGTTATATGAATTGAAAAATGACCGCCACAAAAAGGAAGGGAAGTTAATTGTCAGCCGCCGAAAAACAAAGAAAAATGCAGTCCAATAATGGTAGCAAAATGATCAAAGAGGGGAAACAACTCCCAAAATGGTTGTCCACCTTTCTTTCCAAAGATTTTAGCTTAATTTGTCTAACTATAACAATAGAGACAATATATATATTATTATTTTAAGGAAATGGTAAAAAATTAATATTTTTACATGATCTCTAACTGGGTCTCACCTCATGTGAAAATTATCATTTTAACATACACCTAGTATAAACATGGAGTTTCATCCTACTGCTCAGCAATTCAAATGAGTTATGATATTAGGGTTGTTTGTTTTGTTATTTTTCTTTCCTTATTAATTCTTTTTCACTCGAGTTTTTAAAAATTATTGCCATGTCTTTCATCCAATTTAAAGTTGCACATAATGATTAAAACGGTGCCCTGCCCTAGAATGTTCAGATTGAATTTGAATCGTGGCCTAAATTGGTTAAAATCCTGCAGTAGAGATCTTTAAGGATGAAGAAACAAAACAAAACTGAAACAGATAGAAGTAGTAGCGAAATCTTAAATCTCTATCTAAAGAAACAATTTGATACTACTCTAAAATGTCAAGGCAATCTAGAAGAGAACTGGTTTTGCTGAGAATCACTTGGGACAAAAACGGGAAGCTGGCCATCCATCCTGTGATCCACCCTGCTGATAATAACTTACCGCTGAACCTCTCTCAGAACCCGCAGCTAGTGAACTAGCATTTCTCGTGCCTCCGCTGAACTGTTCGTTTAGAAGCGGACCACCAAAGAATATAGATTGACCTGTGTATGTAAGCTCAGTTCCAGGAACCTAGGACTGGGAGGAGGAGGAATTAACGCCCAGCCTCTTGATCCCAATATACTGAAGGCCTCGTGTTTTCTGCAACACCCAAGTTGTTTCTCCTCATTGGTACTTGTGCTACATTATCGGAAAGTACAGTTTCATTCCCATCATTGACTTTTGCTGACCAAGGAGATTGATTTTCTGATGATTGATACATTGGGTTGAAGTGATCTGCATTTGAAGGGAGAAAGTGCAAGGTTGGGAGGGAGAGGACTGCTCAAGTTACTAATAATGTGTCTTCCCTACTAGCGCGATATGAGCTTTCGGAAGCAGATCTCGCATTTCTTCCACGAAATCCTTGATTGGTACTGGTAGGACTGCTTCTGCCACTCGCATTGCTACTAGACAAATAATCAACGTCATAGTTTTGATGTTTGGAACCGAGAGGACGTAGAACGGATGACGAAGCTCTAGCCTTGGCACCTGCTTTCACTGCCTCATTGGAATCCAATTTTGCAAGCTTCCAAGGGCTGATTCGAACAGGACGTTGTGGTATCTTTTTACCCTTGTCAAATGGATGAACTGTATCTAGATCAACAGTGGATGGCAGGCGACCTGGCTCCAGATGAGGAATAATCTCATCCTGCTTTATTGATATTAGCAATGTATTAATAACAATATTATTCTCGGTGACAATATAACAAATTACATAAAATAGTATTCCCTCCATTCCAAAACTATATATATATTTTTAAAATGACAACTTCTAATGATAATTTTAGGTACCAAAATGCACACTTAGTACTCCATTAGCAAAGAATTTAGTGGTGGTGGTCTGATGCTAGAAATGATGACGAAAGTAATTTCAAAATTAGGAATATCATGCCACCTAAAGTATAAATGTGCCACTGTTTTTGGAACAGAATAAAAAGAAAAATATACCTCAAATTTTGGAACGGATAGCAAATCTTACAATCTTTTTGAGATAAGTAACATAATGTAGTAGCATTTATTTATCTTGAAAACAAAAGAAGTGACTGCTATTAGAGTGAGCAACAATTTAATCTTCAAAATACCTGTGCTTACATTCAAAGGAGATTCTGATATTTCCGGGGCTGAGTAGTCCTTGCATTCATTTGTTTTTCGGTTAACTTAAAACCTGTGCTTTTTCATTAGGTCAGTGGAACACCTGTTCACTGAATATAGTATAGCCTACTAAAACCTCTCCGCATTTGAGTTTACATGAGAAATGCAACTGTAATGTTGCTAATGGGGAAAACAAACACGTACAGAAACTTCATAGAGATAAAAAATATTGGTAAATTATGTATATACTCATCTTAATTGAATTTGAAGCATAAGTCAAGTCCCAGAGGTATTCAAGTTTGAGTATTCGGTATCTTAATTTATAGTATAATATTTATTGCGGAAGAGCTATATGTGTGTTCCATAAAAACAATCTATTACAACAATGAAAGATACATAAATTAAGTAATCAAATAGCTGCAGAACTGTCAAGGTGCCCCATCCTTAGTAGTGAAACAAAAATAAGAGGTAGAAGAAGTATTTCAGCCTAGAAAGGTAGTGAAACAAAAATAAGAGACGGTAGCTGGCAAATCATTGTAGCACATGTAATGGACTAGAAAAGGCATAAGAAAGGGTGCCTTTGAAGGTTTTCCCTTTCCAACAATTTAAAAGGAATGGAAACAATAGGGTGGGAATACCTGGTGGTCCATAAAGATTCTTGGAGGGGTACACCAAGCGCCCTTATATTTCAAGCCCATTCCAAGAGAGCTTCTTCCACTAATGGCAGTCACAGCAGAGCTTGTTGGTGAAGAATGAAAACTTTGCTGATCTCCACCATCTATAGAGGGTCCAGGAGGTTCACTTTGGGTTCTCATGGCAACAACGTATTCATATGTTGAAGTTCAGATGGCGTTGCTTATATTTATTTATTTAAGCTATTGCAGATAAAGAGAGAGGGCAATCAGAGAAACACACCTTACGAATCAGAATTATGTGGAAGAAGAACAGTTCTCCGAGTGGCACGGTGGCCAGAAAGGAAACAACTGTCAAAAAGCCTAAAACAAAGGAACAACCAATTAAAATTGTAAGATTCAGTGGAAACGAGAATCACTTGAGAGCATCAATGCAGCCTCAAGAAATATGATCATTCACTTTGAAAGATAAGAGACTGCTGAAGAAGAAACAACAGACCAACTACCAAAAACTTGGAAATGTACTAGAACTAATTGAAGACCTATACTTCATAGTGAATATAATACAGAGGTGAAACAAACTATGGCTATCACATCTCCAGGCAAAATGCAGAAGACCTGCTGATACAATCTACAAAGACAGAGAGAGAGAGAGTACACAGACAAATTTCCTGGTACATGAAAGGAAAGGGGGGAAAAAGTGCCATAAAGAAAGAAGGAAGACAATGTATCACTACAGTAGCAAATGGGGGACGAGTAAATCCATCTCCAAGCTTCTCAGAAATTAGGTGTTCTGGAGCTTTTCTCTCAACAAAGCATCGAACAAGGACAGTAATGCCAACTCCACACTCAAAAATGAGCTGAACACGGACATACAAATGCATGTGCAAGTAAACATCATAAAATAACTTGAGTTAGCAAAAAAAATAGGAATAAGAAAAATGGAGCTTAATCAAAGAAAAGTGGAGAAGAATATTCAAACAAGCATCTGGATAATTAAAATTTACCCAAACAAGACTCACTGCCATAAGGCAAACAAATGTGATATAATTTTTCTTTCCTACACAATTATTCAACCACTGCATCACAAATACAAGGCACAAAGTAATATTAGACATAAAAATCGAAATTTAAAAAGTTAAAAATTTTGCAGAGACGAACTGCCAACTATAAGTTGAGTATTTCATTATGTATAGACAAATGTAACCTACTAACAACTTAATCACACTCCCAAACAAAAGAAGTTACTAAATTCATTCTATGACCATCCATTAGATCTTTCTAATAAAACTTAATTCCAGCTAAGCATATTAATATTGCAAAAAAAACTTCAAGACTGAACCAAATACAAGCAAAAGAAATTACTAATTCATTAAATGACCATCCATTAGATTTTTCGAAAGATGACAGAATGAAGCTCCAGATAAGCATATTAATATTAAGTAAAAACTTGACCGTTCTTTTTTATAGAAAAACAACCAACAACGAGACGGTCATAACCTCGACTATATGAACCTTTTGAGTTTTGACGAATTGTAATGTGAACTTACCCGGCAATGATGATCAAATCCATCAACACATTTGTCACAACTTCTGCAATGTTTGCTGAACTTGCGCACCTGCACAATAACCAAACAAGTATAAACATCAATTAACTCTTATTAATTCCCAAGACGAGACCCGTAAATTATAGATTCTGATAAACAAATAAAGGATTAGATCAGATTTAAGAAAAAGAGACTGAAATTTAGAAGAAAAAATATAAAAGCATTTTGCATGCCACCATTTCAAAATTTGACAGTTACTATATTAATTGTTGATATCCTCCCCATCTGAAATTTCTAGCATCCAGACATGTGGACCACCTTGTATATCTTAAGCACAAGCAAATATTCCATATGGATGCATGTCCACTGAGATCATTAATATCAATCATGTGTTGAAAAGAATTGCATTACAAAGAATTGCAATAAATTTCATCATTGAAAAGGTTAAACCTCAGCATTGCATAATGTGCAAAATAAAGCACCTTCCTCTTCAGTTTGCTGCTGTAAAAGATCTTCATCTTTTCGGCAATCTTCCTTCACAAAACAACCACAAAAGAGTCCTCCAACTTTTGAACAACAAATTGAAGTATTCTTATTTGATTTTCCTCCATTTCTCAATCCCATGTGGCTAGGCTCTCCTGCAGAAGATGCATTCCATTAATCACAAAGCTCTTAAAGGAAAATTCAAATATCGTTGCATAAATTCATTATAACCAAATCATCACCTTATGCTGCCTTCTTCACAACAAAACACAGAATCTAAATTGTTACTTATCATTGGAAACTCCCAGAAATGTTATTTTATTGTTTTTCTGTTCAAATAGTCAGTGATCATAATATTAGATGATGTTATTGCTTAATGGTCCAATTTCTGATTTAGACTGAGATTCACTAGATAGTGATTTGATGTCTAAGAACACATATTATCCCATAATTCGTTATAATGTATTCAGATCACTAACCCGGAATGTCTCTGTCATTGTGAGATCTATAGGTTGATGCCTTCTCAGCCTCAATCAGAATTCTGGGATCTGCAGGATCAATAGCTGTGCATCTAGCATAAAGTATAAATACACATCAAGCCTGCAAGTAGTGACACTGAAATTAGACAGCAGTAGAAAAGAGAAATATATAGCACTGGAATACTATTAAGAAAATTAAAAGAGAGAGAGTTGAATAAAGAGGCTTTAAATTTCCTCACCAAGAAGGAATATACACCAATAGCCACAAATTCATAAATGTTCTTTCCAAGAAAAGGAACGAAAAATGCATAAAAGGCAACAGATAGCACCAAAAATACTGTTATTGCAACCACCTGTGCATCACAGAGACATGAGTAAGAGCATGCAGGCAGAGATCATCACTGTATCAAGAAAGTCATCTGAAGAGTTAGTTAAACATGGATCCACCAACCTACAGTTTTAGGTCAGGCCTCTTAAAACAAGATTCAAACTTAAATAATCATCATATATTCACAAAGAAGATTGTTGAAAACTCGCCAATATCAGTTGTGACACAGAGTTAAGCTTGCCTAGGCAACAATGACATTAAGTGATATCTGAAGAAAGATGCAGTTTCAATTGATAGTCTTGCACAGTTGCATGAATTCTTTTACAATTATCTTATTATGATTTACAGTGGTAATTATGCTTCCAATCAACACAATATAGGCATCATAGGCTAGGCTTCTACTAGAAACTCAGCAAATGAAGAATATTCAAGCAAGTCGATGAACTTCAGGTCAACTTTTAAATTGAAAGTATTTTTGACAAAAAATAAAGCTTATGATACCTCTTCCTAGCAAATGACTTTATTGAAGGAAAAGAGTCCATTGAACAAAAATAAAAAAACTAATAGGGAACTAAAATAGGGACATTCATAGTATAAAGGCTTCAGGAAATATAATCCAAATAGTTCAATATCAGAGACAGGTCTTGAATTTAATGATACATTCAAAGTATAAAGATTAACATAGAAGCTACTTTGGAAAAGGCTAGTGTGGAGCGTAGCGAGGGAGGCTAAGGTCAGGAAATATAATCCAAATAGTTTGGAATATCAGACACAGGTCTTAGGAAATTTAATGATACACTAGTAGGGTTGGAATAGGATTAGAGATAAATTGCTATTATAAATTCAGGTAACCAATGAATCAGTCACCGTGAAGTCCAAATTGGGGAACCAGTTATTCTTAATTTCAAGATCCTAATCCTAACACTGGTATTCAGGTAATTAACTAGTAATAATCAGAATTTCAAGCTAACCTGCTAATGTAGAGTTTAAACAGAACCATCATAATTCAATATATAGACACCAATAATCTAAGGATCCAAAATAAAAAAATCATTATACATCTTTGGAAAAGTAAAACAATGAAGCAGCCTTAAAGTGAACACAATAGCAACCTAAACCCAAGAACCCTTATATCAATTCATCAGACAGCAAATGAGGCATGAGATAATGAACTTGAAACGTGTGAGCAGGCAGTTCCCATCCATGACGCCTAGGCATGATTCAAAACGGGTCAATCAAGAGTTAAAAAGAACCATAAAAAGAACTATTTCTAACCAAACCCAAAATCAAAAAATGAATCATAGTCACAGAATGATCAGAAGTTAGAACTACTGGTTCAGAACTGAGACATCTCTTCGTTTTCTCTATCCTCCGCTCAGGGAGGACCGAAGGTTGTGATGAGTCAGTGACATTTTAATCTCGACCCAGAAGTTTAAAACATAATTTTAGTCGACCCATTTACTTAATTTTCAGTTCTAGGGTTTGTCGGGGATCGATTTATCAATTAATGATCCCGGGAAGAGGAAGATGAGAATGAGGAGAAGAAGAAAATGTTTGCCCTGGTAATGTTTTTCTACAGCATGTTCAGTTAATTACTTAATTTAAATATTTCCGGTGCCAATGGACTTGAAACCAGAATGAATGAAAGAGACGGCTGTCCCCTATCATTAAATTTTCATTTTTGTTAGCAAAACAAATACTTCTTCCTAAATTATAAATTATTATTCACTTTTAAAAGCTTAAATTTAAAATTAAAATAATTTATTAAAATAATAAATTTATTACAAATATTATTTTTTAAATAATTTATTGACTAAAATTAAATATTTTTTAGTTAATTTTGAGTTTAAAAGTGATATAGTTATTTTTAAAATGTCAATAATAATTTTATAATTATAATTAAAATGGATAAATAATTTTTATTTTTCACTTGTAATCCATTAACCCGTATTTATTACATTTATAAATTATATTATACGATAAATTGTTTTAATTATAACTTTTGTCTAATAAATCACAAGGAAATATGTTATCGGAAACAATTAAAACATTTAATAACATAAAAATCATATAAACTTTTTCATGGGCATGTACTAATATACTACATGTATGTGATATTTTCCTTTTACCATTTATTTCAAATGATGGGAAAAAAAATATTTGTCTATTTTATTAAAGACTAGCGAAGTACGTACGAGTTTATTTTTAATTTCTTATTTATTTATATATATATATATAATGATTACAAAATATTTTTAAAATTTTAATTTAATTTATTGTCGAATGACTACAAACTTTGTTCAAACAAACAATTATCAACGACTTACAATTGAATGATAGTAATAAAAAAATTTTAATTTAACATTAAGCTTATATAATTTTAAATTTTAATATTTAGTTTTTATTTTCAATCTTTCAAATTTATTCATAGTTATTTAGGGTTCAAAAATTAAATGAATGAAACCTAAGTTCATATACTTGGTGTTTAAATAATTTTATATGACATAAAATTGTTGTAAATTAATAAATTACTATCGTGGTAACTTAAATTTTAATAACTATATAAGTGAGAGTAAAAATTATTAAAGGTTAATCATTTAATATATTTTGTAATATATATTACACTTTTTAATATTAATTATTATTTTCTCATAATATTTTTAATATATAGTTAGTTAGGAATAAAATTATTATAGAATAATAAGTTACCATTATAACTTTTAGTTTTAAAAATTAACTAAAGTTTAATCACAATATATAAGTCATATTTATTTTAACATTAATTAACTAAATGTCTCTTATATTAATTATTATGTAATTATAATATTTTCCCTATATTTTAATATTTAGTTATTTAGAGTTGAGTAAAGTAAAATTTTAAATCTGTATTTTAAGTTAAAATGATATTGAAATAACATTTCTTAAACTTATAAATAATTTATTTTAATTGTTTACACTTTACTAAATAATGCTGCTTAATCATTCTAAATGTCAAACTCATAAAGATTTTATCACCAATAACCAAAATCCCTCATCAAAAATCAAGATATAACTCATGTATGATTCTCAAGTCATAAAATCATATTTTCCAATTTTCTTACTTCACATAACATATTTAATTCCTTTACTCATAATTCAGACCTCATTTTTTAGAAAAATACCAAATCAGCCCAAGAATATTTCTTTTCTCGGGATTTGTAAAGAATATAGTCCTATATTGAACATATATTTTTCTCAGAATTTTTAAAATTTATTTACTATTTTTTAATATGGCCAAAACCGCCTTTAATATTTAGACATTTATCATAATTGTACTACTTTTATCCAAAATTACAAAATTCACAGAGAAGATACCGATATTATATGATGTACTCCCTATAAAAATTTCATCAATTTTGGAGTTAACCACAAGGAGTTATAAACTGTTACTTTTAAATAGTCTTTTTCAAATCCCTAAGAAGTACGAACCGAAAAACATAATAACCCTTAAAATCCTTTACCTCAAAAGAAAGAAAGATTGTCAACATGCTAACATTGAACAAAATCAGCCCACATGTTTTAATAAAACAAAAGTCCCACCAATTTTAATAAAATTATTTTATTTTCTCCAAACTTCAATAATTCATAGAAAAATAGCCCTACTATCGTAAAAATACGAATTTTATATCCATTCGACTGAAATCGTAATTTTACAACTTTGTAGCTTTGAGTTTTTAAATTCCAAACTAAAAATATCCTCAAATCCACAAACTGATGATTTTTAATACCTCCAAACGACTAAAAATACCGGATAAAACACCAAAGATTAATTCCTTCATTTTTATCCACATAAAAATAAATATATCCATCATTTATATCTTACATAAAATAAATATTTCCTTATTCATATAAATCAATAATTAATTATTCATAAATACATATTGCTGTTCATATACTTAGTGTTTAAATAATTTTATATGACATAAAATTGTTGTAAATTAATAAATTACTATCGTAGTAACTTAAATTTTAATAACTATTGAGAGCTATTTATAAAAACTCAAAAAATTATTAAAGGTTAATCATTAATATATTTTGTAATATATATTACACAATTTTTTAATATTAATTATTATTTTCTCATAATATTTTTAATATATAGTTAGTTAGGAATAAAATTATTATAGAATAATAAGTTACCATTATAACATTATTTTTAGTGAGGACTACTTTTAAAAATTAACTAAAGTTTAATCACAATATATAAGTCATATTTATTTTTAACATTAATTAACTAAATGTCTCTTATATTAATTATTATGTAATTATAATATTTTCTTTTTGCCTATATTTTAATATTTAGTTATTTAGAGTTGAGTAAAAGTCAAAAAATAAAATTTTAAATCTGTATTCAAAGTTTCTAGTTTATTGTATGATTAAATAATTAAAGACGGTGTGATTTTCAATTCTAACCCAAGCACTTATTTAGGAAAATGCTTGTAACACCAAAAGCAGTAAAATTTATTAAATATTAATATATATATATATATATATATATATATATATATAATCTTCACGCACACCTTGGACAATCTGATCTCACTTTTTTCCATGCTAGTGGGCACACCTACCTTGTTAAAAACATTTTTATTATTTAAAATAATTTAAACTTCAAAAATCAATTATTTGAGCTTTAGCTTAACTTCAATAATTCACAATAAATAGCCCTTTTGTCGTAAAAATTCAAATCTGCAATTTTTATAGAAACTCAATTTCTACAACTTTGCAGAAGAAAGTTTTTCCAAATTCCAAGCGTAAATTGACCGAAATCCACAAAAGCAAGCGATTTTAGAGGCTATAATCAAATTTCACCAATAAATGGGGTCCAATTTAACATGTTTAACATGTTTTAAACATTTATTGTAAACAAAAATACTCTTTCTCTCCTCAGATACTCATATATATTTATTGTATGATTAAATAATTAAAGAACTATATAATAAAATTATTGTAGAATAACAAGTTAACGTTAAATTTATAGGACCATAAAAATATTTTTTGTTCTCTTAATATTAACTATTTTTTTTAATAGTGAATCATTTTCACAGCTTAACTTACTAATTGCATATAATTTAATTTTATTTTATTATTAAAATCTCATGATGTTATGCCTTTGTCATATTTTGTTGGGTTCGGAAGACAGTTGATATTATCCATCATGAATCAGATATGTTTATTTCTGAATGAGGTTCATCAAGTAATATAATATTAATTACAGTAGACAATTGGATGTGATTTGTATTTATTTTATTTTTTCAAAACAAATGTTGTAATTATTCTAATACTAATAGTAAGTTAATTTGTGAAATTCAATTTTTTATAAAAATCATATATAAAACAAATAAAATATTAAAATAATATTATTTATAAAATAAACTTGTGTTTTGCCTTCTTTAAAAAACTAAAATATTAAGCATTTATAAAACACTATTGTATTTATAAGTTAATTATTACGATTGTATATTTTAGTATAGTTATATTATAATACATTGTAAATATTAATTCAAATTGCAATCCAGCTTTATGTTTGAATATTTTAATTTGTGGATAATTATGGTATAATAGTATAATAATTTGTTACATGATTGTTAAATATATTAACAATGATTCATATGATTCATAGGTAGGCTAATGTGAATCAATATTAGTAAATGACTTTTATAATAAATAAAATTATCATAAATAATAAGTTATTCTAAAGTTTTTTCAGGATTATTTTGATTCGATTAAATTATAGGATTAAAAAGTATTTTAATTTTAATAGTAGTTCAATATAGATCTTGAATTATATATGATTTTAATCAAACAAAAAGAAAATAGTTTTTCAGAATATACAGATCTTGAATTGCTGTTTTGTCAACAAAAAAGAATGTATGTATATGGAATGAAGTTGTTTGTATGTTTGGATGAAGTTGGGTTTGGATGCTTGAATTCAATTGAAGCTGAGGATTAATGTGGCTGGCTGTTGCTGCCAATCTTAATTATGCGAAGCAGCAATTGAGCTGGACAAGCTCTTAAATGTCGATCCTCATTACCTACCTATATAGTATATATGTTCTATTGGTCTTTAGGTAGGATTCATATCATATGAATATGATGATCGTTTCTTATGTGTTTGTGATTATTACAGTTTATGTTCTACGGCTTTACGAAGGAAAAACCATCACCGTGACAATCTTCTTCTTGATGATCAGATCGTCGAGAGTCATGATTAGACGCCTCAAGATCAATGTCTGATTGGTAAGACAAATTGGGAATGCTTTCGCTCTGATCCATGGCGTTGGACTGGTACTTTTGAAGCAAATGAAGGGGTGATGAGCCTCGGCTTGGTGTATTTTCACTAGAAGCATCTGTTGTTGCGCCCCGCAGTTTCTTTTGATTATTAACCTTGGCAGTCCTATGCCACTTCTTCAAAGCATTTGCTGTTTGTTCCTCAAAAATTGATGTTTTCATATGCGATCCCATCTGCCAATTTCCATCCGGCATTAAAGTTGATTGATACTCACTTGTGTGACCAAGGCATAGAGAGGGAAAGTGATGTAGCTGCACAAGATATGAAGGGCTACCCCAAGCACAACTCTCGCTATAACCGACACTAATTTCTCATGAAAACATGTTTTCTGCCGAAATTCGTACTGCATTTGGACGAAATTCGGTAAGTGATTGTGGAATTTGGCTCAAAGTCTAACTAGAAAATTGGTTCAGAGTTGCTTACCACTGTAAATAGAAAGAATGCCATCTGGAATGCATTCTGCACAGGAATAACTGAGTTGTTAAGTATATTTTTGAGACGTGGTAAAGTATATTTTTTAGTCTTTTAGTACTATACTTTTAGGAGGTTGAAATTAGAAAGAACTACATTACTTTGGGGAATTCAATTAGAATTTAGTGTTAGGTGATTGATTACCCATATATATATATATATATATATGGTAATAGGCTTTAAGAAAATTCCACATTTGTCTAGCTTACTAGCTATAAAGAAATTTTCCTATATATATTATGCAACTGATATACTAGTAGTCTAATACACAAAGAAAGTTGAATACCTGAAACAAGGTCAAATGTATCAAGAAGAGAATCCACTGGGGTCGATTAAACCAGAAAAACTCATTAGTTGGTTGTACTACAGGAGCTCCTCTTACAACGGTGGTTCGATCTTGGATCTGCTGAGCCATCTCCATGATCACCAGTTCTAGTTTTGTACCCACCAGCAGAAGTATCTGAACACCAATTTAAATGAGGTACGCCTTTATTCAATCTAACAATTTAATCAGAAGCATTGATAATGATCGCTAGTACATATTAAGACCGATTTATATACATATTTTAGCGGACATCGGTTTGTGCTAATCAAGTCGGACACCAAATATCTTACCAAAAGTGGCACTACTGAAAGCCAAGCTAGTGTATGCCACTCTGCAACATTGTTAAAAATGAGACACAAATATTTACAATGATTGAACTCATACATAATATTGTGTATTTGTGTTTGAGACAGTGATAGAGAGAGAGCTACTAACTGTAGACATTTAGAAGCAAGAAGATGAGTGCAAAAATCCATAATGGGATACTGCATAATCAACATGAAAGAAAGTTTAGTGTGTATATATAGGTTTTAATGTTGAAGAAACATTAAATATTTGAATTGAAATTGTGGAAAACATTTGTTTAGCTACTGCAGGTTAGCAAATCTATTTTTTACAAGAAAGTAATTTGTGGGTGTGGATCTCAATTGTGTATGTGTGCACCGGTAACACTTTAATACAAGTATAATTAATTGAGCTAGTAATTACACATTTACAAGGAGATTAAAGCATTTGACTTCAAAAATCCACACACAGAACTTTACCTTATACCCAATACCTTCTTGAAGTCATCTTCCATAGATCTCTTAATGTATTTATGGAAGTCAAATTTGCTATTAGGAGCAAAATGAGCCTGCATTTCATTTTGAGGGGGAAAAGATTAACTAATTGGACCGAATAGAAGTGGTAAGCCAAAAGAAAAGAGGGAAGCCACTTACATTGATAAACCCATTGCGAATAGCCAAATAATCCACCTTTGATATCGAACCAAAAAATTGCCTAAAGAATGCCACCTGCAATAAAGGAAAATTCTTCTTATAGAAAATGCACCACTCCAATTTTATTTTTCTTTTTTTTTTAAATGTATGCAGAGACCACAGCTCTTAAGTTATTAAAAGAGAGGATTAGAGGAATGAAGGTGCAGTAACTTACAATCCATCTGATCCCAGGTGTTGTTGAGAATCTGGCGTGCCGTTTCACAAAGGAGGTTTGATGAGTAAACCTAAATCTTGCTGGATCTGCACAAAACAAAGAAGAAAAAGAAAATTTCACTCCATTTAATACATAAGATCTTCCATGAGATACACCATTCCACAGTCTTATTCCATCTGGGCAGCAGAGTTGAACCAATCTAAAATACTGCTGTCTGTCTGTCTTAGTTTAAGCGACACTATTTAATTTGGCACATAATTTTATAACTTTTACAAGTTAGACAGGATTAAGGAAAATACTAGTACCATTTGTGAACTGATAATCTAAAGAGGAAGTCTCCGATTCCCAAGTCTTCCATTTCATCATCTGTTAAAGCCCAAGAAATTTCTCTCTCATAAGAAATTAGTTCAAAGCCAAGTGTAATTATCACTTCCCTTGCTTAAAACTTACTTTGGCTTGGCCAAGACCCATGAGGATTACACTGTAGAGCACATGAAACACCGCAAGGACGAAGATAAATATATGCAACTGGTGCACCCCTGTATATGAAATCAACGATATTTTCCCCTAATTTCAACCATAAAAGTAAAGGTGATGTCAATTCATAATCTTCATATCTTAAAATAGACTCCAGGATTTTCTTTGACTGAATTCTCTCGACAGATATTAGTTTTTGCATAGTAAATCGAGTAAACAAGCCATTAAAATGGTATAATGTTAACTTACTTGGGCAGCACAGTGGTCCTCTTTTTCATCCCCTGCTGCCAGAGCTCGACGCCATATAATTTCCTCAGCCAAAAGAATAATCAAATAAATATGATAGTGTAGAGCACATGAAACACCGCAAGGACGAAGATAAATATATGTTTCAACCATAAAAGTAAAGGTGATGTCAATTCATAATCTAGCCTAGACTCCAGGAGACTCACAAGCCATTAAAATGGTAAAGGCACAACAACCACTGCCAGAGCTCACGCCCATTTCCTCAGCATATGATAGTAGTTTTCTCCTGTCACCACCACCACCACCTCCTCGTTTATCTCCATCGTCGTCGTAGCCTCCCTTCTTTTGGTCCTCACATGGAAGCAATTTGTCTCCAAGTTTGATAGGGATGCATATTTTCACCACATAAGTTGTACCAACACTTAATAGCAGGGATATAAATCCCAACAGCATCAGTTCTGCATATCACAAACCACCTCATAATCAATTCCAGTCCTCTATACTCGAATGACATCTTTAAAATAATAAACACAAATAATCTTGCAACCTGATTTAATTTTCTCCAAGGCTTCAGTCATAGCCTTCTTGTTCCGCTTCTTGAAAAGCTGTCATTAATAAATTCAAGCAAAGTCCAGAAGTTTGATCCAGAAAAATAATTTCCCATTAAAAGAATATATCGCGACAGATAGTATGTTATATGTACCTTTCCAAGAGACTGAATTCCATGTTCTATGAAGATAGATATGATGACAAAAACTGCACATACAAAGGCAACAGCCCATGTTGGAGTTTCCTGCAGTGACCTATCCCCTGAGCCTGCTGCCATAAAACCAACTGCAAATCAAACTGTGTTTCCCTAGAAAAGGAACAGATTTTTTTTTTTTGACAACAAATTTCAAATCTTTGGCAAGTTAAGCAACCATTAGCACTTAAAGCCGAACCACTTGGTAGTGAAAACGTGTGTAAGGGTCATTTTTACGCGCCATTGCCATTGTTATATTCGGGTATGTGCTTTGTTTTTTACTAACAAGATGGAATAGCTGCTGAATTGTTCGGATTTCATGCCGTTTAAAGAATGAAATTATATTAGCCGGACGCAGACTTGAATCAACCGTAAAGTAGTGATATACAATGTTTACAATAATAAATAGTTTCGGACAGGTTAATAAAAGTTAGAATCCTAAATATGAAAAGTGTATATATAGCGACGGTGATGTACAAACTTCATTTATCACAATTTGTTTTATCTTATGCGATTATGACATTAATTTCCTGTTATTCTTAACAATTTTGTAAAAGGAGACTCGGTCTTAGCTAAGAGAAGTCAGTCATTACATAGATTCCTTTTGTAGTCTTATTATTTGGTTATATATCTAATTTTAATCAAACATTTGGGATTAAAATATATATTTTCTGTTTTGTTTACTACATATAGGTAAGACTCTAAACGATTCATACTCGCTTCATTAACTCAAAATATAAATGATTCAAATATAAACAAATAAATAAATTACTTGAACCTTCTCAAATTACAACTTTTTATCGATTTGAATCATATTCGTTCGAAAAGATTAGATTTGATATCGTCATTTAATTCGGTAGTTAAACGAGTTTCAATAACTTTATTTTATCCAATAAATTTTATGAACCAAATCTGAATAACTCAATAGACTAAATTACACAGTTAGATATACACTAGATTCATTTACACCGTTAGGTATACAGTATCTGCTCTGCACATGGTATGGTATTAAACATTTAAATTCATACCCTAGTAGAAAAAACTCCAAGACAAGGTAACGTTTAGCTCTAGGCCTTTAGGTGTCTCATTTTTTTATCAAAACGACGCCGTGAAATTATATAGTTTTCATCGTTTGGAGCATCTTCATTATCGAACACAAACATTTAACCTGTATTAGTATTTGATTATCAGTATTTCCCTCTTCTCAACCATTTCTCTCTCTCTCTCTGTTTGCATCTTTGATCTTCTCGCCCGGTACGATGACTCTTCTATCCAATTCATTGGTTTTTGCCATAACTTCTCCAAACCATTTATCATCTGGTAATTTCAATAACTTAAATTTTCCATCTGATGATTCTGATTACACGTTAAAATCCTCATTTTCTCATATCTTTTTTTATGCCAATTGCTCTGTTGGTTGCTTTAATTTACTTGTTGGCGTGCGTAGATCTTTCTGTTTCCGTCTTATTTGTGTAGTATATTATTATTGCATATTGTAGCATTACTAATTAAACTTGATTCCTCATAACTCCTAAACATGCTTACTTTTTGATATGCTGTTCAATCACATTTTTATATTGACTCCATTATTTATGGGTTTTCCTATTTCCTGAGTTTGGCTCTTGGGTAAATATGAGGCAAAAAAACATTCTAGCTTTTTATAATTGCTCAATAATTTGTCCAGTGACCTATGAGCTCATTTGGCTTGAGATATGTGTATTTACAGTGTTCACTGCTTCTTCTTGTGCGTCTGTTTGTTGAGCAATTTCTCAACCGGCTCCAGCTTCTTATTCTCTTCTTTTTCTGCTGTGTTGTGCTGTATCTGTAAAACATTTTTTAGCCCCCCAATTGCGTAAAACATTTATCGATATACATTATTTGTTCCCTTCGATACGCTACTCTAGCAACCTATAATTGACCTGAATAACTAATAGTTGTAGTTATCACAGGATTTGTTGACAAGACTAGCTGATTTCTTTGAATTCACATCCAATACTTGGTGATACTAAAGAAAAGATTTCTGTCCAGCAATTGTATCAGCTTTACTTCTCCATTATGTCATGGTATTAACCTTATCCCATCCATGAAGCCCAAAACAGTCCTAATTCTAACATTCTAGCCGTGGAAGCTCCCCTTAAAAAAAACATAAAAAGCAATGAATCCCTGTTTCATTCCAATTTCCTTGAAGCTTCCCTACAATCTACATTACTTTGGTATTATAGTAATTACCGCATGGTTTTTTGAACAAAAAAGAAACGTTAATTATGGAGTGTGATAAAATTAATCATTTTATTCTCTGAAAAGAAGTTGGTACCTCTAAAAAATGTTAATTATCAGAGATTTTAACTTATTGAATGTTTCCTATTAGAGCTTTGGCTGTAGATCACTCTTATGATAATCAGTTGTGATATTTTAATAATTTCAATCTTAATCTTCTTTCCTTTTTTGGGTGAAGGCTCCTATTTGAAGTCAGTTGACCAATGTACTGGAAGTGTGTCGCTTACCAAGTTGTCGTTCAAGACTAATCAATGTACCAGTAAAAGGGCACTCACTGTTCAAGCAAGCTATAGGTATTTAATGTTCTGTTTTTTAAGATCATGTTATGCAAAGTTTAAGTTCAAGTAATTTCATGATTGATGTTGTTCTTCACTATCAGATGTTCTCTTTTTGGTATAATTGTTTGTCTTGATGGTGACAAAATCCTGGTGTAATCACAGTGATGGTGGAAGGCCAAGCAGTGGGAGCATCTTTATTAGTGGCTTTGTGTTGGGAGGACTAGTTGTTGGCACGCTTGGCGCTGTATATGCACCTAAGGTGTTTGATTGATTCCATCTGGATGATTCATTATTACATGGGGTGCTAGCTTTTACCTCTGTGGTCAATGGGTGTTTTGTGCTAGTTACTTTAAAGTTTATTCAGTCATATAAATCAGTGAACAAGTTACTAAGGGTCTCTTTTGAAAAAAATAAAAGAGGCGTGGTAGTGGAAGAATTGGTGCTTCTTGTGTTTTTATTTAATTTCTTCAAGCAAGTTGAAAGAATTGCAAAAAATATCACTTCACACTGACTTTGTTCTTTTTCAGATTAGCAAGGCACTAGCCGGAGCTGACAAAAAGGATCTTATGAGGAAGCTGCCCAAATTCATATATGATGAAGAGAAAGCTTTGGAGGTAGACAATATTCTATTGCTTAAATTGAATTAACCCCACTCCCCAAGAAAAAAAAGTCGGATTTACGTTATTATTGTGTTTATTTTTACTTGATTTCATTTTTATTTTTTCCGCATGTTATATTACTTGCAATCCTTACTAAATGTGATATTATTGTACACTTTCTACACAAAATCCATTACTTTCCCTGCAAAGAAATATTTTGACACTGCCTGAAGCATATGGATAGTAGAACGGAATTTGTTTTGATTAGTAAAAAGGCATATTTTGTAACCACACAGTCGCAAAACATGTTTTTAAATGTAGGCAGTTAAGAAATCACCAATTAAATCAAAGAGCCTTTCTGCCAACTATTCTGAATAAATCATTTATGGATAATCATTACACTCCTAAAGCACTTACCTTTACACATCCGAAAGTAGATTCTAGTCAGCACCGCCTCTATTTCCTATTTTGTTGTAGAATAAGTGAAGATATTAAAAAACTTTCTGTCATCAAATTTCAGTATCAACTCAGTTTAAGCTCAACCTTTTTATTCTTTTATTTTTTCTAGAACTTCTAGATTTTAGTGTGATTTTGAGTGTCTATGCTTTGTTTACTTATAATTGGTATGTATATTACTCTTTGCATTCCATAATAATAGTCGTTTTAGCTTCATGCACATGGAACATCATTAATACTATCGCTTGATTATTATAATTTGTGTAAAATTTCATTACTATCTCTTTATGGGAAATTGGAAACTACTAATACAAGAGAGAATTTCTTGGAAAATGAGAGAATCTAGGGGTAATATAGAAAGTAAATAATTTATTCTCCTAGAAAGTTGCAAACGACAAATAAATTGAACAAATTTTTCTTTGTAAAAGTCTTAATATTATAGAATTGGAGGGAGTTTTTGTAGTAAAAATGAGCCATCAATAAACACTGAGTGCAGCCAATATCTCTTTCTATAATTATTTTCTTGGACAACACATTCACAAGTATCCTATTTACAGAGAACACGGAAGATACTGTCGGAGAAGATTGAACAGCTCAACTCTGCTATAGATGATGTATCTGCTCAGCTGCGAACAGATGAATCCCTCAATGGAGTGGCTGTCGATGTGGATGAAATTGAAGCTGCTGTATGAGAGTGTTACTCTTTACATTTTGGTATCTTTGGCCTTTACTATTAGTACATGTCAGATTCAGAAATAATAGTTCATATCTTTAGTCTTTTCTCTGATTTTTACTGGCAATGGACACTTTGGTGATTCTAATCTGTATTTTGCTATATTTGAGAAATGGTGCTCAATATTTGTGCTGATTTACACAGCTACTATATAGCTATTGGGTATACTTTGCTGATATGCCATCTACAGTGGAAACTCTGTTTTGAATACTTCCCTTTTCACTCCATGTAATGGAATATGATGGTTTAGATGCAATTCAAATAGAGCTGAAAGGGGAAAGGATTGATGAAATGCTTGGTGTTGAATTGAGAGATGTTAAAACCTGCTGCCTTGTGGGATTTGTGTGGCTGTTGAGATAGCGGACGCATGAGATTTCTCTTTGTTTTTATGAACTATATCTTGCTGCTGGAGTTTTAACTAGGAAATTTAGTAACTGCCGTTTATTATTGAATATCCAGTTTTGTACGTCTTCCAGAAGTTCTTGTTTTGTACGGAAGGTTATTAAAGCATTTCTATATTTGGCTTTTGAGCACAATTTAGTGATCATATAATAGAGGACGACATTCAAATCCTGCACAAAATTTGGCAAGGTAGCCCTTTTATAGTTCCTGCCTTCGACAAGAGGCCAGGAACGTGATTGCCAATGATATTTGATCTTTCTGTCAAAGAATTTACTACCTTACAAAGCTCGTCCATGATTGATTTGCTAGAAGCCAGAATGATATAAACAGAGTGTGGGGATGTTACCCTTTGCATGGATGCCACGTGGACAAATTATTTGCTTTGTCTCATGCAGCTGTGTTAACCAAATATCAGCCACCCATATATAAAGATAATGAAAAAGGGTGAACAATCTGTGACATAGATTTAAGCCAAAAAGTGATCTTATCTCGTGTCTCTTTACATTTATCTTCACCACACGTTCCTCAACCCGATTGCAACCTTCATTTTCCTAGCAATTGAGACATAATTGTAATATTATAAGAATTGAAAGGAAAAATACAAGTACATAGGTGAGGAAGTAATTGTCCTCAGTCTTTAGTTGCAGCCATGGCCACTAATGCAGCTCTGGCTTCTTCAAGAATTCCAACTACTACAAGGCTTCCTTCCAAAAGCTCCCATACTTTCCCTACTCAATGCTTCTCCAAGGTTCTTTCCTTCTCTTTGATTGTGTGCGCGTCCATTTTAATCACCAGAAATTAAGTTTGTTATCTTTTCTGTGTGTAGAGACTTGAAGTAGCAGAGTTCTCTGGGCTTCGATCCAGTGTTTCCCTGACATATGCCAAGAATGCTAGGGAAGGATCCTTCTTTGATGTGGTGGCTGCCCAACTTACTCCTAAGGTTAGGCTTTTTAGTAAACTTTTATAGATTGTTTCTGATTTGACATTCTTCACAGTTCACATATATGTTTTCTTATAATATATGCTTAGCATAATTATATCAGAATTGCCCATTTTTCTTTCAGTGAATATTGGAAAGTATTTGAGATGGTCAATTTTCGGTTTTGGGACTCATATTTGAAATTGTTGTATACAATTAGGTGTTTAAGACTATGAATCTAAAACAATCAAACAATCTTAAAAACAAGAATAACAATAATTAATGTATAAAAATCAAACGGAATATGGCTCAAAGGCATTTGCAAACCATTAAATTTATTCATAGTGTGGTGTGGTGCATATATGCATGATTCTGAATACAGATGAATTTTCAGAAAGCAGAACTACTGACTAGATGATACTTTCCCTTGCATAAATGATAAATCTGGCAGTAATAAGTTGTTCTGCTTTTTTTTATAAAAAAATTAGACTGCAGGATCATCACCTGTTAAAGGAGAAACAGTTGCCAAATTGAAGGTAGCTATCAATGGTTTTGGACGAATTGGCAGAAACTTTCTCCGCTGCTGGCACGGGCGCAAGGACTCACCTCTTGAAGTCATAGTTGTCAATGACAGTGGTGGTGTCAAGAATGTGAGTAAATATATTACCCTTTCTATTCCCATGAATTGCGAAGCTTAACTCATTAGTGGAGATTTTGTAATTAACTAAATCTTTCACCTAGTTGTTAACTAGTTAATTTGCATTGCAAGTACAGGCATCTCACTTGCTGAAGTATGACTCGATGCTGGGTACTTTCAAGGCCGATGTTAAAATAGTGGACAATGAAACCATCAGCGTTGATGGGAAGTCCATCAAGGTTGTCTCTAACAGAGATCCTCTCCAGCTTCCTTGGGCAGAGCTTGGAATCGACATTGTTATCGAGGTATAACTTTGATCCATTGTAATCTAAGTCCAGAGATTTGGTATACCTTTTCCCCGGAAAAACTGGAAACAATCTGTAGCTCAGGTATCACCTAACCTAAAAGTTATCTGAACTATAGTTATGTAAGACCTGGAGAGTTTAGTTTTACAATCAGGAGAAATTAGAACATATATTTCCAAGTTTACCTGTCAGGTTTTAAGCTTATATATAAACTTAATTTTAGTTGGTTTAAACTAACTGAATTATGTGAACTACAGGGAACGGGTGTATTTGTGGATGGCCCCGGAGCTGGGAAGCACATCCAAGCAGGTGCCAAGAAAGTTATTATAACTGCACCAGCAAAAGGAGCTGACATTCCTACCTACGTTATTGGAGTAAACGAAAAGGATTATGACCATGATGTTGCTGACATCGTCAGGTCAGCATATCTAAGAAATTTCCACCTAGAAAAAATGAAGTTATGGCTAAGCTTATAGACTTCTATCTTTCTTATGATTGGATCTAAATACGAAGTTGTTTTTTGTATTTTGCAATTGCAGCAATGCTTCTTGCACGACAAACTGTTTGGCTCCTTTCGTGAAGGTCATGGATGAAGAATTCGGTGAGCATCCTTTTTTCACTTACGGTTTAAACTAATGTGATGCCTCACTCAGTCACTCACAAAAGATACCATTAGAAGTATTGAGTACCGCAAGATTGAAATGTTCCCCAATCATTTAATATGCAGGTATTGTCAAGGGAACAATGACAACCACTCATTCCTATACTGGTGACCAGGTACTTGCACAATTGGAACAAAACAAAATTATAAGTCTATATTTATCTTGCATCAATTCACTAGTTTAGAGTTAAATGGCGAAGACATTCTGAGAATTAAAAATGTCGGGTTTGATCATATACTAAAAAAAAAAGGTCTGGCAACAGATTCTATGTTCAGTTTTAGTAGACATTATCTGTAGAAATACTATTCTGGATTAAGTAGAAAGACCTTATTGATAATGTTGTGTTTGTATACAGAGGCTATTAGATGCTTCACACCGGGACTTGAGGAGGGCCAGAGCTGCAGCACTGAACATAGTCCCAACAAGTACTGGTGCAGCCAAGGCTGTGTCTCTAGTTCTACCCCAACTAAAGGGCAAGCTCAATGGCATTGCTCTTCGAGTGCCCACACCTAACGTATCCGTTGTTGACCTTGTGGTGAATGTTGCCAAGAAAGGACTTTCAGCCGAAGATGTGAATGATGCCTTTAGAAAGGCAGCTGATGGAGCACTCAAGGGCATTTTGGCGGTGTGTGATTCCCCTCTGGTGTCAGTAGACTTCCGGTGCTCTGATGTTTCTTGCACCATTGATTCATCTTTGTCGATGGTCATGGGAGATGATATGGTCAAGGTTGTGGCCTGGTACGACAACGAATGGGGATACAGGTGTGTTAAAGAAAAAATTAGTTGACTTGTACAGGAAAATCTCTGCCATTTTTTATAGTATTAGTTGTGTTTAATTTACAGTTTAAGAATGTAATTAATTATATGTTGCAGCCAAAGAGTTGTGGATTTGGCACATCTTGTAGCAAGCAAATGGCCGGGTGTGGCAGCAGAAGAAAGTGGAGACCCATTGGACGATTTCTGCAAGACAAACCCTGCTGATGAGGAATGCAAAGTTTATGATTAATTAATTTTCTTTTTTCTTTCAGGGGGTAATTGAAAATGTTTTGCAACAGCCTGCCAGCTCTCTTACCATTCAATGCTTGTATATTTCTTATTATTAATGTTGTTCAAGGAGATCGAACCAGTTCCAAGTGAGTTGGTTATAAATTTAAGAATCAAGGAAGGGAGTTACGAATCCAAATTTGAGATCTTAATAAATGTACATGTCATTACTATTTTTTTCCACAATTTAGTCATAAATTTTTGCTTCTTCTTCTTCTTCTTCCTATATTTGTTTGTTTTCTTTATTTTTGTATGTGAATAGTGGGAATTCTTGAGTTGGGGAAGGTGCAAACACAAAATGAATCCTGTATGTATGTAAATAATTCCGGAAAGTGAAATAGGAGCCCTCTTTCCGGAAAAGAAATTAGTTATTAAAATAAAAAGTCAGATACAATATATAAATTGGTTTGATTTCATTTTCTGACATTGGTCTGTTAATGCAATGCAACACAACACAATCATGTAGTAGTAGTAGTAGTAGTAGTAGTATCATTTAATTAGCAGAAGACGGAATTATCTATCAATTAACATACACATACCGCCTCAACTCGGTTTAGTGCTTTAAAATACAGACATCCAATTCCAACATGTAGGCTCCAATCCAAAATTTAATTACCAGTAAAAAAGCCTATCAATAATAATAATAATAATATATGTACATTTATCGAACTGCATCCGATTTTAAAAAATTAAACTTACCCACCCTCACCCTGTACTGGCTGGAGAGTAAGAATAAATTTAGCACATCAAATCTCGTTGACCTAACTTTTTAAGATTCTTGTGTTCCTCTCCTTTCAGGATTTCTTCCCAATTCAAAATCCTCGGGAATTAATATCTCAACTTTCCTTCTTTTATTAGGCCTCTTCGACAGATCTTCTTTCTCATCAATTAATGACAATAATTTTTGAAGACGCCTAGAACGTACGCTGCCCTGGCCACCATCTGAAATAGAATCAGCACGGGCAGAATGGCGAAATTGACGAATAATCTGCCAGAAATATATGAAAAGCGCAATGCAGCAAGCTATCCCACAAATAAGAAAGAGGCCCCAGAAGCTTTGTAGGTGAAGGCGGTCAGATTCAAGTTCAGCAGTCTCTAAACTGCAGCTGCTTCTCGTCAACCACTTGTCATAGATCCTCTGTAGATCACCATTCTCTGATAGTGTTAGAATTGCAGTAGACAAGTCGACAGCCAAGGGAGAGTCCCGTGGAAATGCCTGCAAAAAGATAAATGAAATGAGAAAGAACTAGAACTTTATATCTGCAACCCATTCATTGTTTTACATCTTTTATCTCCTAATACGCATTTTAATTAAACCACAATAATCTATTCCTATCATTCCTAGTGTCAAGTGTGGCAAATGACAGATACTATCAAGTATTCCATAGTTATAGTGCTACTTCTATTTATAAAATTTAGTTGGTTATGCCTTTAGAATAAATATTCAACCAACTCTCTTTTTGAAAAAACAACATTCATTGTCATTATTTTTATCACCATATTTAATGTTGTTGTATTCTCTTTGGTTAAAGTTTATATTTTAATGGTCAAGACACGTCAATTTGATAAGTAAAGAGTAATTAACTTATTCATTAATTTCATATTAAGGAGTATATGTGAAAAATTTATGTTGTTGTTCAAAAGAAGTAATATATTTTAGAAGACAAAATTTCTTAAAATGTTGTTCAGAAGAAATTAGAACAAGTTCTATCTGTTCAAGAGATCTAACACTTTAGTTCTCTACTGGTATCATGTAAACTATGCTTGTTTTTCTATTTAAATTTTTTTTTGGGGGGAGAGGGTCCTTGGGAGAGAATTTAACTACAAAATCACATACAATATCTATTTTGTATCGCACATGCTCTTCGGAGTTTGGACATAAATAGAGCAGTAAAATAACATAGAAACTTACGAAACCCCAGCCAGCTTTGGTGAACTCCTGACCTACAATCCTGAATTTGCACTGGCTTGACAAGAAAAGATCTACATATGGACGCTCATCAACCACAGCAGCAACACCTCCTTTCTCAGGACCAAGTTCAAGTTTTGTAGCATATTCTTCTGGTGACCCGAGGGGTTTAAGCATTGATGCATCTATACCAATTTCCTCACTTAAATAATGTTTGCAAAAGAGCCCACTTGGTATCCAATAGGCTCATTCAATTTTTCAAGGTTTCAACTCCTTTAATTGGAGAATACATCTGTTGCACTGTGAGGATAGACGTCAAACTTGCAGTGTAACTTGAGTTGATTATCAGAACGACAAAAAGCCATAGTATTAGCACTACACGACCAAGGGTACTCACAGTGTTCTGTCCTGCATTGAATAGACAGAATCAGAAATAAACTCTGCTGCTTCATTCCTCCTGCTATATATATATATACATACATGTATATCTATTTATATAAGGTATCCACAAGAACAAGAGCCTCACTTACTGTGGGAAAAAAATAGAGTAGAGAGGCTAAACCTGAAAGGAGAAAACAAAATATCATCACACGCCAGTCACTTTAGTAATAAGAAGGTAGATGTTCACCTTGCTAAAGAAGAGATCAGTCCATATGACAAGTTCATACACTTCATATATATATAGTTATGACAAGTTCATTTACAATCACAAAGTGATGCATTTTTGAAAGAGAGAGTGTGTACATCTTCATCAATTATACAATTTGAACAAGATGATTTACTCCACAAGCCAAGAAAACCATAAGACACAAACAAGTTCAAAACTGCAGTTGCTGTGAAACATTGCATAATTTGTTACAAAGCCATTCACTGTATTTAAATTGATTTATTCAGGAACATAAATCTAAGCTTATTTGTAACGTGAATCACCTTAAGTGTAATGCATAATATAAGGGATCCGCCCTAGCTTCTCCAACACTACACCTTTGTCATATACTCAGTATATCAGAATAGAATAGACATCATTTTTGTGCACTATAATATACATTTAAAATGCCTTGCCTGAAATGGTTGACATTTAAGACTCGAACCTCATACTAAAAAGTAGAGAGGTTTGAGTCCTCAGGCCATAATAATGATATTTACTTTGTAAATGAACCATTTCAATATTATATGTTATCTTATCCTTGAAATTCCTGAAAGGTATCTGCTCCTCATATGACATCTCCCTCCCCATAAAATATACTTCAAAGGTCAAACCTTAATCAAATCCTTTTAGAAAGCGGGGCCATGTCATAGCAACTAGATGGTGGATTTGACATCCTAGTCCAGCCAAGATGCATTCTCCGGGCAGAAAACTCTAGACTAAATAGTTGAGACCCTTGTAATATCTTCTATCCCTCCCAAAATGGAAGATGGAAATGAAATTTTGTCAAACTTGAGCTCTACTTATGATCAAAACCGCTGCAATATACATTTCTGAGTAAATGCAGTTGTAATAGTCCTTCAGTTTGAGACAGTTATCAAGGGGTGACAAGATTTTATGTTCATGCAAATTGTTCAGCCGCCCTGAGGCAAGATGTGATGCAAAATACTTCCTGTCATTATGATCAAATACAAAGTTCCCTTTTCTATTTAAAGCTCTAACTTTTATTTTGTTTGGCTTAGTTTTGTTATAACTTTAAAGAAGATTGTGTAACCTTGAATATGATCTCCTGTGGAAATTCTGAAAATAGAGTCATCTATCAAGTTTTTCAAGTTTCCACTTTAATTATCCGCCCAAAAGAGTGGTATTTGTTAACTCTAATATTCAGTTTTCCTAGATTAGTTATCAAAATAAGGACTCACATACCAAAAAAAAACATAAGTTTGCACAACAAATATTGACCATTACTCGTCTGCACAATTAATGTTCCAGCTTGTTAACATAAAACCTGCGGGAGTTGACACTTTAAATGGTATTCATCCCACTGGCACATGATTTTGCAATTAAGAGGTACATCAGTCAACTAAAACTACTAATTTTGTTTTTCGGCTTTTATTATGGTTTTAGGGTGGGTTTATCTTTTTTGAACCTAGCTCGTTCCGAAATTGCATCAATAAGAAAGAGATAGTTTAACAAGAAATATAAATGAGAAGTTACCATGTAATACAATAGCCAGATCTAGCTAAAACAACTCACCACAGAATGGTTATTAGCTGTTTCTTAGGTGGCCCTCTGAACTCATCATTTATCCTGTGCTCCAAAGTCCAAACAACTATACCAACAACAATAAAGAAAGCAGCAGTGACTCCCCATAATAGTGGAGAAAATGGTCGTAAAAAAGCCCAAGCACCTGTGTTTAACTTCTTAAATGGGGTAACTACAACAAGTCCAGATGTCGCAAACGGTTGTGTGAAATCCACAATTTTTGTTCGATTTGTGACAATGGCAATGTCTCCGACTGCACCATCAAAATCCTGTGGCAAAAATCAAAAGAATTAGCTAAGCATAAACCTGTCGTTCTGAGATTTTAGAGACTGACTTTTCTTTTCTTACTTTGTACTCACCCCTGTTGCAACTTTAGTCACAAGCTCCATGTAGCTTGGGTTTTTCAGGCCGTCTCCGTAGGGGATAAATTCATATGGAACTGCATATGGTAATAAGCTCACAGCAGCTGTGAATACATCTATGCAGAACCCTTTAAAAGTGTTAGTGCCTCGCACTTTTGACACAAACTCCCGGTAACTAACACGATCTGGTACTCCAATTTTCAGCAACTTCCCATTGCTTGGGAAAACCCATCCTCGAGGTTTTGTAACTGTCTGTCCTGGCCAAACAACACTGTACAGTTGTTGTTTAGCACTTGAGAAATTAGCTGGCCTTGAGTAGAGTGTCTCAGGAGGTAAAGTTGACAACCCAGAATGGTTAGACCAGTAACCAATTCTACGAAAACCAGTCCCAATAACATTAATAACATCATATGCAGGATTAACAAGAGACCTATCATGATTAAATTTGATAGGCCCCGTCAAGCCAACAAAATCAGTCATCAATATGTTATTCAGCAGGAATTTTCCTCCATCAAAAATGCTCATTGCTTCGAGGTGAAGATTACCACCTCCGAGCGTAAGTTGGAATCATTAGAAAAGAAATAATTCCCCCCTGACTTAAAAATGAATCAATAGCATGAGCAACAAGCCAAACACTATCGTAAGCATAAAGGGCATAAGTATTCAACCCAATTGAACCACCAGTCAAGTTGTTCCACCTAGAGAAAAATGCTTTCTTTCTATCCGAATTTGGTATATGTTGACGCAAAACAAGAACTCCTTGCATTGAATCCATAGTCTCTGAAGGAAGGGGTGAAGAGGAGTCTAAAACAGATGAAAGCCAATCCGTTGCTATCCACACATAGCCATCACCCATCATACCGAGATAATGTGCCACAGAAAACACTGTGAAACCCAGCGTAGGATACACATGCAAAACTATGACTCGAGACTCCATTACAGCAACTTTAACAAGAATGTCCATGATATCACCCCGGCTGACACCAGGTCCAGGGGGAATCCTTGCCTTATAGGAGACTTTACAGCGCTTCGCTACAAGTTCATCATCTAAGGCCGCCGCCTCCATTCCTTCCATAATCATCGTCAATAAAAATCGTAATTACATTCTTCCAACCATAATGATCAACAATCTCAGCTATTGCAGTCATCTGGTACAAATCACTTTGTGTCGTCCTGACAAAAAAAGGGAACTGAAGAGAGGATAAAGTGGGGTCTGTGGCACCAAATGACAAGATAGGGACTTGGAGTTCATTTGCAATGAAGGTCATAACATTTGCAACTACAGAAGATTGTGGGCCTATAACAGCAACAATATCGGCCTCCATAAATTGCAAAGCTGTAAGCAAGAACCAGTTATTATCTATTTGGGATTGATAGACACTACTGCAACACAACAGCTGGATATAATAAATCTAAGGACCAAAAAAATAACTTTGTTCTAGTTGGTTGTAAAACATACGCAAACAAACAAAATATAAAATTCTCTATTATCTGAGACAACAAAAGTATACACAACTATATTGATTATTGAAGGAGCTTGCCAGAAACATTTAAAGCAGCGCAAGGAAGATTTAGAGTGTAGCATATTCGTTTGTCCCTAATTCCTCTCAGAAACTATAAAGGGAGAATTATCATGTATTGGTTGCATAAAAAACGTACCTCCAACCAGGCCAAAAAACCCACTGCAATTGGAATTTTGCATATCTACATGAAGTTTGGTTCCATGAAGAACACTCCAATTGGAGTTCACATCTTTCACAGCTTCCTTAATTGCAATTGCAGCAGGTCTACCAATAGTAGAGTCAAAACTGAATATGGCTCCAATATTCACAATAGCTGGTCTTGACGAAATGTTTCTGCCAAGCCCGTTTGACAAAAGTCCAGTAGAGAATAGTAACAACAAAGGAAGAACATAAATCACATTCATTTTATATGAATGTCACTACCATCTATGCATCACTCATATCAATCCGACCAACCACCTATAGCAAGAGAGTTTGCAAAATTTCCACATTAAAGCTGGAAAAAACAAAAATTAAATTTACTACAACTTCTTCCAAGACAATGATAATGTTAAACTAGAAAACCCATATACCCAATTTAACACGGCTAACTATGAGGGGAAGTAAGCAAAGAATAAGAATAATAGGCGGTACTACCAACAAAAATAAAAAGGAGAGACAGAAACAGAGAAACAGATTCCAGAGATGAGAGACAGGAATCAGATGCTATCCTCAAAGCATGACCCATAACAAACCTGCCGTTGGACAGAGGATAGAGATCTAGACGATTAGCTGAGAGTTGAGATACAGAAGATTCAGATATATGGGTCAGGCGGGTTTTGTGGTGTGAAGCCCATATTAAAGGGACCTCACCTGACCTTTTGAAGTTCAAATTAAAAAAAAAAAAAAAAACTTAGAAGAATTATGGACCGTAGTAGCTGGGGTTTGGGTGAAACACATCTCATGAACAGTATAGTAGTAGTTTAGTTAATGGAGAAAACTGAAACCGACAGAATCCAAAATTTACTACTACTGGCTACTGGCTTGACTGGGTTTTTATCCCACAGAATTCATTGGCTTTATTTATAGTTAAATTTGTTAACGTCAACATCTTTATTTTCCGTTAATACATTATCCAATCTATTAAAGTCTCAAGACAACAAATCATTGTTTAATACTTGCATTGCATCCTGTAATGTTTTTTTTAAATTATTATATAAACATTCTAGTACTCCATTTTATTAACAACTCTCACACATTATACATTATAGAAGAAATTTTTCAACGCCACAACAACAAAATTGATTATTGGAATTTATTTTCTTATTAGTGAAATATTAGACACGATATATTGTATCAATTATATTTTTCCGATCGAGTATATTCTACTATAAATGATTCTTCTAGGAAAAATGAATAGGTCAGATTTTAAACTATAAGCATAATAATAGTAAAGACGATTCTCCACTTAAACTGTCAACACTATCCGCTCTTTGTAATGTAACAATGTTGTTTATTTACCTCTTATTTGACTAGTCTTTTAATTGATAAGAGAAAGATATAAATTCAAATTATTAATAATTGTCATTTAATAAAAAATTTAAATATATGAGACTTCTATAAATATTGTTCTCCCTCCATTCCAAATTTTAAGATCATTATTAGTTTTTAAAAAGTCAATTTATGATATTTTTAAATTTAAATTTAAAAATATTTTTTAATTATTAAATAACTTTTTAAGTTTATATGATATTTTACTCAAATAATTTAATTTATTAAAATATAGTAAGTATACATATATTAATTACATAATTTTATACCTCGTTTTTCTGTTTATGGTTTAAAAAAATAAACACCGAATATTTTAATTTCACTTTTCCACCTCGTTACCCTTTTCAAGTGTTGAAGTGGCCATAATGCCTCCAATGACCAATGGCTACGTATCCAAAGAGGCTTATACGGCAGGATAACTAAATCCTCATCGCCCATTCTCTTCCATGCAACGATCCAACGGTCGGGACGCAATTCCTATTATCGACCGGTGGACCAACACGTGACCCGGAAATCTACGAATAAACATTCGACCAACGTTGCAGCTTATACTATCCCGCCTGACAGCTATTAAACCGGCCGGTTTACGCCGGTTATCAACCGTATAGCCATAGGGAAAAGTGTCCTTTTAGTTGAATAGTTTCCCCTATCTCCCCCTCTCTATTATTGTTTTTTTGGACATGAGAGAAAATCTCTCCATTTTTCTCTCTACGGCATTCCTATCTTTTTTTTTCTCTCTAAAACTGTCTTCTTTCTCTCTCCAAACTTCTCCCTTTCACACGGCCTTCCTTTCTTGGCTTCTTTCTATGCCTGTCAACTCTCAGAAAGGCGAAAAAGCTTTACAATCATCCTATTTATCTCTGTGAGAAATTCTTATTCTTTATCTGGGGTTCTATTTTTCTTTATATTCCTGGAAAAAAGAATCAATCTTTTTGGTTATTTGCTTCATTTGTTTATGAAATTGTGATTAATTACTTGGTTCTGTTGCTGGGTTGTACGATATTCTTCGCGTAGCTTGTATGTGGAACTTATTATTTCCGGTTGTATATTTTGGATCAAGTTTCTAACTTTGGTGGAGATTGTTGAAATTGATCTGGATTTTTGGAGGATTTGGATTCGTGTTTGGTTTCTGTGTTTGGTTTGTTTGGTTGATTTTCCAACCACAAGTGACTGAAGGATTGGATAAGTTTTGAATTGTGTGAACTTTGAATTGATTGGGGTTGATTGTTGCGTGATTAAAAATTAGTGGGATATTGAAGATTCAAGTGATTGTTGCTTGTTTGTTTTTCTTTATCATGTTCTTGAAGGACAACATTCGACAAAGATTACAGTTTTGATGTACTTGAAGCTCTTGGGGATTTTTCATATTTCTTCGTTTGGTTAACACTATTTAGCCAATTGGGTTTCTACTAAATTTACAGATTTTGGTTGCCAGCATACAGTATCGATAGAGTTTGTACTGCCTAGATTACTGTGATTTCCTTTTCTGTTTCCTTCTTCCAAAGGGAACTTTAATTTGTATTAAAGGACTCATTTTATGATTATGAAGCAACATGGCTGCGGGTACTGATTTCTCACCTCCATTTACGGTATTAGAAGGTGGTTACAATAAAGATAATGAGTCTATCACAAAAGATGAAATCTGTGAGAATTCAGAGGACTTGAAGAAGATGACAAACAGTAAACCTCCACGGCACCTCTCAGTTGTACGGCATAGTATAGATTCTGCTACAATAACAGGAGCTGTTGATTTGGTAAGAAAATCTGTTGTATGTGAAGTTAACTATCTCAAGTTGATGTTGAAACTCTTAGTTGTCTATTTGTGGTTTGTCAGGAACTTTATGTTTAGTTTTGTTCTAAACTTCTGTTAAATTCAATTAACCAAAGCAATTACGAAGCTATTGAAGTTGAAGAACTAAGATCAGTATTGCCTTTTAGTTTGGGTCACTTCATATTGCACCGAATTTGGACACTGCATGGAGCCGCAATTGTCTTATTTGAAAAAAATTTACTAATTAAAAAGAGAAAAATCATAGTATGCTGGTTCAAATTTGTATCTTAGAGCGGAGCCTCCTTAACTGATTGTACTGATCAGATTCCCTCAAAATTTGCTGCATTGTGGAAGCGAATCTGTGCAATTTATTAATTTCATGGGATGCTTTATAGTAGCCTACTTTAACTGTTTTTACTTATGTATGTGAATAAGTTATTGACCCAATAATGCACAAATATATACCAATTAATTTGTTAGAAAGACCTTGTTTACACTGTGAGATTAATCCACTTCTACATGGAAAAGTGAAGACAATTGTTGATATTGCGGTTTGGTCTTTCAGTTGCGGCCATACTTTTTACTGTAAAATAGAAAAGATTGTTCATGGAGACTTTAATATATCATAAAATGTTTATCGTAAGTAACTATTCAACTGACATTCTGCCTTTGTCGAATCAGAATCAATAATAATAACTTCACAACCCATTTTCCTGTTTGTTTTGAGTTAAAGAAAGCATGTCAATATAATAATATCTACGAGGTTATGGTACTTCTGATGTTTATGTTGCTTTGCCTACTCCAACTTGAAAACAAAACTTTGTGACAAGTATTCCAAGTCCATATGTATTACAAGATTAGTTCTCTCTTTTTTTTCTGGTCATTTTTGCCCTAAGAAATAGGAGTTTGCCCACTTTACTATTTTTTTGGGCGTGTGTGCACGTGTATATGATTATGGAATCTTTTTACCAGACTTTAAAGTTGTGCGATTGATATTTCCTGATTAAAATTGGTCAGGAATCCGATTATGGAGTCCTTGGCATTAAGTCGCCTATAGATGCAAAATCAGACTTCTTGCCTGTGCTTCGATCAGGAAGCTGCGCTGAGAAAGGACCGAAGTTGTACATGGAGGATGAGCACATATGCCTGGATAATCTTGTTGAACAATTAGGTGCAAGTGCAACTGCAGGTTTCCCTTCCCCTGGAGCTTTCTATGGGGTGTGTTGTTTATTTATACTTTTACAATTTGAGTGATGTACAACTTCCATGTTGATTAATTATCCAATTTGACATCATATTGCTAAACGTCATCATTGTGCTTTCTTTTCTATAAACGGGGTATGCACATTCTGTGCAGTTACTATACTCCTATTATTTCGCCACCTCTCACTGAGAGATTGCTCTAAATGGTAACAATGGTGACTGATCTTATTTTTTAATTAGTGCTTTTATTTGACTATTTCACATATAGCTAGGTGACATGAAAAGAGTATCTAGTCACTCAAAACTAAATGTGTGTATCCAGTAGCTTGCTCTCTAGTAAAAGAATGCATTTTAGGAAAGGGTTAATTATCTTACATTAGAATAATGCATCATCCTTTATTATTTTTTTGTCTGCTAGGATAGTGCAACATCTACTAATTTGGCAAATCTGATTTGAACTACCAAGTGTGCTTTTAAGCATCATTCAAAGTGGAACAAACTTGTTTGGCGTTGTAGTCTGTTCTCTTCTTGAAAAATATTGTCACTTTATTTTACTCTGGAAATTATAGGGGATTGAAAGAATAGGATAGCATGTATGTGGGAGTGTGCCTCTTATGCACTGAACTACATTGGAATGGGTTGAGAGGTTTTGAGTATATATTTAAAGCTTATTTCAGCTTCCATGAACTAAAATTGAATGTGTTTCATTTATTCTTTCCATGAATTGACATTTAGTGCTCTTACATCAACAGGTGTTTGATGGCCATGGTGGTATTGATGCAGCATCATTTATTAGAAAAAACATCCTCAAGTTTATAGTTGAGGACTCTCATTTCCCTGTATGTTTGGAGAAGGCAATCAAGAATGCATTTGTGAAAGCTGATCATGCATTTGCAGACAATAGTTCTCTTGACATCTCCGCTGGGACCACTGCAATTACTGCTCTCATATTTGGAAGGTAAGATTGTCTGTGCTTTTAGAGGTTTTGATTTGTCTTTACCCATCGGAATTATGATCTAGATAGTGGGAATGATAATATTGCCATCAGACGCAATTACTGCAAGCAAATGCAACTTCTGTGAAAGATGCCATATGAGGTAAAGGGAAAAATAGAGGAACAGGAGACAGTGTTAATAGATGTGATTTTTGATTTTTGTCTGGTGCAATGACTTTCCCTGCATTCATGAAAAGGTGATCATCAATAATATATATTGGGCTATTTACTTATTACCTTGAAGTTGAGAGATTAATTTTCACAAGACACATCCATAAAACAAAATCATGAGCATGATGGACCACTGGATTTAAGCCCTGGGATATGTTCACAAGGAATAATGGAAATTCCACACTATGTATGAAGTTCTTTGTGTGGTTGGAGCGTGGATGGGCAAGTGTATCTGCATGCGTTTGTGTGTGTGATGGGGAGAAATCAGGATCATACATTTAGAGGTTCATTTGGACATCATATCACTCATTAAAATCTGGCATTGTGTTTTTTTTAGTTATTGCGTAATCTTTTACCACCTTGAATACTTGCTTTTTCTATCAACAGTCCTTATCAATGAATGCCGCTGACATGTGTCAGATGCCCTGTTGTCGTTAGGCTTATGCAATGTAGGGTCTTGAGTTTTGAGGGATCCAGGGGATTTTTTTGTGGGATTGCTAACATGGTTATACTCTTGTTGGCAGAATGATGGTAGTTGCAAATGCTGGTGATTGTCGGGCTGTGCTGGGGAAACGAGGTAGAGCGGTTGAGCTGTCCAAAGATCACAAGCCAAATTGCACATCCGAAAGAGCAAGAATTGAAAAACTTGGGGGAGCCATATATGACGGATACCTGAATGGTCAATTATCTGTATCACGAGCTCTTGGAGATTGGCACATGAAAAGCTCCAAGGGGTCTGCCTGCCCCTTGAGCGCAGAGCCGGAGTTGCAGGAGAGTGTATTGGGGGAGGAGGATGAATTCCTGATTATTGGGTGTGATGGTCTGTGGGATGTAATGAGCAGCCAGTGTGCCGTGACAACAGCAAGGAAGGAATTGATGTCACACAATGATCCTGAAAGATGCTCAAGAGAGCTGGTAAGGGAAGCACTCAAACGCCACACATGTGATAATCTGACGGTTATTGTAGTATGTTTCTCCCCAGACCCTCCCCCTCGGATAGAAATCCCCCAAACTCGAGTTCGTAGGAGTATATCAACGGAGGGATTGAATCTTCTTAAAGGTGTATTGGATAGCAACTCTTGAGATAGTAGATAAAGGAAATTAAGAACAGGTTGGGGTGCAGCCGTGCAGGGGGGGAAGGAAGGAAGGGCCTGTACACTGATTTTAATGTTTTTGTTGCTGCAGCCTTTATCCTTATTAGTTATTGTTATGAAGTAAACAGGTTAATTTTATTTAATTTAGTTGGTTAATTTTTATTTTATTTTATTTTATTTTTCTCAGATCATGTACCTTGTCATAAAGTTATGTTGTATCATTTCTTTTTTCGTGGTGCGCACTGCGCAGTGTATAATATCCATTTGGAAGGGTGCTTTGTTGTACAAGAAAATCTTTTCACTCAATAATTCATACATATGTAGATTTGTTGTTTATCAGGGCTTGTTTCTGCTGTCTGTCTGAATCCATAATACACGACTTTATTGTTACAGCTCACAAGTCTGTTCTATTCAGGCCTGGGCCTGGGCCTTCCCTGTATTAGGTTGGACTGGGCTGAAACACACGTGAGCGGCTCAAATAGCTAATAGTAAATCGCCACATCCGATTAATTAGTCTTCAATACTCTCAAGATACGCGTTAGTTGCCACTTCGGATGAGTCTATATTGATGATGAATTATTATTTATATAAAAATATATTTTTAAATGAATCATTTTAATAATTTTGAGTTTAAAAATTAAATTAACTTTTAAAATTTAATATCAACCTTATAATTGGAAATTGAGAGGTACACAAATTTTAAAATATGTTTTAAAATCACATTTATTAAGTGTTTTGTTTAATATTGATGACATAATAATGAATTTTAGATTATTATTATTATTAAAGATAACAATAATACAAGACAACAGTCCATCTCCATAATCAGAATAAATTAATTAATTAATTAATATAATATTGACATATACATTCTGTTTATATATTTGTACTATATTAATTAATTGATCGAAATTAAGTAAATAGTAGTAACGGTAATTATAATTTGATTAATATATATTTGGGACAGATACACGTGGATCAACTCAAATTCAATTCTATTAAAAAATTGGAAAGTGACTCTCTCTCTCTCTCTCTCTCTGCTACACTACATCCCCTTTACGACTTTAACACAAAATTAACTTATTGACCCAACAAATTGTTTTCTTCTTCTAAAGTTGCCTCGGGATATGGAAAATAAAATATAATCCAAGGGTCTAGAGAAGGTCGACATAAGAAAAAGTAATGGGACGCTCTTGTAAAATCATATTTTATATAGAGTACTATAAAGAGGCATAAGAAGATTGAGAAAGATGTGTTCTCTCTCTAATTAGCTTTATGAATATTTCTTGGAAGATGTTAATTCCGTTGGATCTTGTATATTGACATTCTATCTTCTCTATAATAAACCTTGATTTTACTGTATCGCTGTTTCAGCTTCCTCAGGTATATATGTCTTTCCCTATCTATATATGCTTGATTTCTATATGGAATTTATTTTTCCAAGTGTCCAACTGGTGAATCTAATTCTGATTATATTTGATGGATTGGTGTGTATATTCTATAATAGGAATGATTTTGTTATTTGGTATGTTTTTTATATGGCACGGATCTGGCTGTTTTATTCTCTACTCAAATAAGTGGGGCAGATATACAAGGCTATCAATTACCCAAAGTAGAGATTAGATAGATTGAGTAGCAACAATATCAAAAGCTAATAAATCGGGAAAAAAATTGAGCTCTTGACAAAAAGAATCTAGGGCAACTAAAATGTGTCGAATCAGCTATAAAGCAAAATTTTTGTTGCCATATTATGGTTATTTTTAATTTGACCTGGATAAGGAAACAAAATATGTAGCTGAGATTCAGAGTATCATTTACATTGATCTTATATTAACAGAAAGTTTATGTTTTGTTTGCACTTCCTCATTATACCAAATTACCAATATTACGTAAAAGCTTTGTTATCCTTCCATACAACATAGTCTATACATGCTCACATAAATGTACATTATTTGGTGCTCAATATGGTTCCTAACTTGTTTGCTTCATATGAAATTCATATATCACTAGGAGTGAAATAAGTTCCAAGCACGGAAACTGCTATGTTAATACATCAAAATACTGTTGGAAATTTAACATGTTTTGATGTTGTGGAGATAAAAGGAAAATTCACTACTCTTACAACCTTTTGGATTCTTCCAAGTTAACGCCTAAATTTCGTCTTCACGCATTCAATCACAAAATCCATGGAAACAACACAATAATGTGTTAAGCTTACATCAAAATACTGTTGAGAAATTTCACAAGGTTTAACAATGGAGGTTTAAGTGTTTAGTGCTCAAAGATGTATTACCTATTAATTGTAGTTAAACTTTGTATTTATAGTCATTCTCATCTGAATAGGACTCTAAAAGGTGCAAGATTCTTCCATATTTATTGCAATGAAGAATAGATCCAACCCATCACATCATTATAATTTTCTTTGGAATTGAGGTGACAGTCGGTAAAACACTCTTTAACATCCAATTTTGGTATGAAGAATAGCTATATTATAATTTTCAAATTGAGGTGAATTGGAGGAAAAGAGAATTAGAAAAGTAAAACAGATCTATCTTGTCATAGGTGCTAAGAAAACATAAAATAGAAGATTTATTAACCAACTTTTTCTTCTTTTTTTTGTTCACTCCGAGTTTTTAGTTTCTGTACTTGAGGTAATTGTTGAAAAATTCTTCATAATTGTATGACATTGTGTTTCGTACTTTCATATCTTCAATGGTATGCCTCAGGAACAAACTGTAACTAGTACATTTTGAGTTAAACTTTTGATAAACACCCTTTTGATAATGAGTTTCTGGTAAGAGAGATTATAAACCTAACCTCTTTAGAATTCTTTGTCTAGGCACCTAAGCAGGCTTGAGAATTATGATGGCTGCAAATTGAAGGACAACGATGGTTTAGTTGGCATATTATGCGTCTATAAAACAAAATGATGTCTCAAAGATTGACTGGAGAAACATCTTTCCATCGGGATCTTGAGGCTTTGAGTGTATCAAAACGTCTCGTCAGAAGTGTTAGCCAGAAACTGAAAAAGAAAAATCATAGAGGTGAAGCAGAAGAAGAGGACGACACCACGGGTGTTTCCTTGAGATGTCTTACTTTGTATGGTAGGGGTGGAGGTTGTAAAGTAGGCGCCGATACAAGTGAAGAATTTGGTGATATGGGTGGTCAAAGACGGTCAAGTGCCAGTGAAGAAGGCAATGGGTACACAACGGTATGTGGAACTGAGGAAACCACTGTGGATTGCTTTTCATATGGGGTGAAGGAGAGGTTTTGGAAGAAGAATAACAGAAAGGTTTTAGAACTAAAAGAATCACAACGAAGCAGTGGCATGCATGTATTTCTTCCTGATGATATTCTAGAAATGTGTTTGATGAGACTTCCAGTGACCAGTCTCATGACTGCACGCCTTGTGTGCAAGAAGTGGAGAAACTTGACCACAACATCTCGGTTCATGCAGATGAGACGTGAATGTTTATATCAGAGTCCATGGTTGTTTCTGTTTGGTGTTGTTAAAGACGGTTATTGCTCTGGAGAGATACATTCATTAGATGTTTCCCTTAACCAATGGCACAAAATCAATGCTGAAGTTCTCAAAGGACGGTTCCTGTTCTCAGTTGCCAGTATCCTAGATGATGTTTATATTGTTGGAGGCTGTTCTAGCCTGACCAACTTTGGTAAAATGGATAGAAGCTCCTTCAAGACACACAAAGGAGTACTGGTATTTAGCCCCTTAACTAAATCATGGCATAAAGTTGCCTCCATGAAGTATGCAAGATCAGCACCCATTTTAGGAACATATGAAATCAGTCCGGACTCTTGGATTATGAAAAATCAGCAAAATCGGCAAGAGAGGCGTTTCCTCAGGTCACGTATTGGTGGAGTATCAGATGTTTATGAGGATCCTCACAGGCTTTCTGTTAGACGTCAATTGAGGAACTCTCTAGATGACAATGAGGTTTCATTTTTTTCTAATATGAAGCCATACAAGGTTGTTAGACAAAAAAGTGATCATTCAAATGCAAAAGATCGTAGAAGGTTCGTGCTAATTGCTGTAGGTGGTCTTGGAAACTGGGATGAACCTCTAGATTCTGGGGAAATTTATGATTCTTTATCTAATAAATGGATGGAAATCCAGAGGTTGCCTGTAGATTTTGGGGTTGTTTGTTCTGGGGTTGTTTGTAATGGGATGTTTTATGTTTATTCAGAAACCGATAAGCTTGCAGGGTATGACATAGAAAGAGGCTTTTGGGTTGGAATCCAAACAACTCCATCCCCTCCCCGTGTTCATGAGTACTACCCAAAACTCGTATCCTGTAACAGGCGGCTATTCATGCTTTCCGTCTCCTGGTGTGAAGGGGATGGTCAAATAGGGAGGAGAAATAAAGCAGTTAGAAAGTTGTGGGAACTTGATCTCATGTATCTTACTTGGACTGAAGTTTCAGTTCATCCCGATGCTCCCATGGACTGGAATGCTGCATTCATTGCTGACAGAAACCTGATATTTGGGGTTGAAATGTTCAAAATATTTGGGCAGGTGTTAGACTTCTTGACTATGTATGATGTGTCTGATACTGAAACAGATTGGAGTCATATTTCGAGGAATCATGTTGCGCACGAGCTGGATGCTTCTTCTTGCATGACAAAATCAATGGTAGTGCTACATTTGTAGTGTCCGTGACTGGCCCTGTAATTTGTTCCAAGGAAGCTTCTATTTGCACTCCCAGAAACTTTCTGTACATTGCTGTGGTCATATGGAATTTGGTGTTCTTCCCAATTGAATTATTTTGTTCTACTCAGCTTGTAGTATATCAAATACATCTGATATTGCATTGTTATTCATGTTAATGTTATTTAAGTTAATCCTATTGGTTTCTTACAACTTGGTCACAAGGAAAAAATAGACCATGTATTTCTTGCACCACTTACATTTCTATGTTATTTTCCACAAGCTGGCTAAGGCAGGTATTTTTTTGTTAGTTCCTCAAGTATTAGTCGCTTTTTCTTTCATGTACACAAGCGAGAATCATTTGAAATTTTCTTTAAGAGGACGGCACTGATCTTTATATTTTAATTCTATGTACATGTGCTGAATTCATTAGTAACTGGTATGTTGACGAACGTATTAAGCACTAGTACCAGTTAAACCCTTTAAATGGACTAGACTAATGTAAGTCTGAGATTTAGAACCTTATCTTAACCATCATCAAGGAGGTCTCTTTCTTTTAACTAGCGGTTGTTAGTCAATGCGAACCAGCTTTTTCCGCTAGTTGGTACCATATGTACTCTGTGCAGTGCATCACCACAACTGCAATGCATCCCACATTAAATTTGAATTTTTGACGAACTGCAAGTTGAAATGGGAGAGGAGCACGAGGCATGAATAAAAGCAAAGCCTTAAATTTTTCAGAAACTTATTTAGGGTAGCATGAGAGAAAATTGCACAAATCATTCAGCATGTCTTGAAAAGTAGTATGGATGGGTAAAGAAATAAACACTTTTATTTCTTTTTGATTAAAAGAAATCAAATACTCTTTTGACAGAAATTATCAATAATACATTCCCACACCCCAAGTATACAACATATACAGACCATGAAAAGAAAATTACCAAGAGAAACAACAACATGAATGAGAACCCAATAAAAGTTCCCAAACCCTTTAAAACTAAGAAAGAGGAAAAATTCTATCTGCCCGGATCCTTGATGCTTCACAAACATAACTTTAGATGCATCTCAGAACCTAGCAAGGGGCCAAAAATTCAATAAGGAATTAGACTTATTGTGCCGAATTTGGAAAAATACCAGAGAAATTTGGTATCTTGTCGACATGCTTAAGGGCACGCTCAGCAATCTGTCGTGTTCGGTAGTCAGCATGCTGGAAAGCATCAACAAGGGCTGTGCTAACGTTGGGATCATCAGACACCTCATAGGCTATGTCATCACTCCGCAAAAGTCTTTCAACAACCCAAACTGCCCTCCTCCTCAAGGTCTCTGTGCGTTTCTCAAGTAGGACATCAAGTATTGGCTTGATTGCCTCTGCCTCACACAGTACGGTAACTCCATTTTCAATATCAGCTTCGTCCTCTAATAAAGTTGACATTGCTGCAAGGGTTGCTTCAACCACCTTCTCATTTGCGTGATCTAGATTGGCCACCAACTTCTCCAAAGCCTTTCCGTCCAAGAGGCAAAAAGTATCTTTGAGTGAACATGTCCCTCTGTGAACTCGACATAATCCAGTTATGACAGGTGTTTTGCTAAAACAAGGAAAGATTGAGACACAAAAACCAGGCGATGACAACTCCGGCGATTTGGTCAAGTTTTTGCATTCTTGGGATAGATTCTCCAAAGCCATGGCTGAAACCATCTGCACATTGTCGAGCCCAGTTGCTTGAAGCAGTTCAGTGAATACAGAAGCAAGATTGTGCTCCTGGCACAGTGTAACTGCATCAGGCTGGTCAGCCAGGACAAAGGTAATCCTTGCCAGAACCCGAACAAGACCTTCCAGATAAGGGGTCATAAAGCGACCGCCTCTAGTCTCCCCCTGCCGGATCCTAGCCAGTCTGGAGATGAACATCTGGAAGGCACCTTCATCAAGCATCAGCTTAGTGAGGCCCACATCCCTTTCTGGGAGATCAGCTAGAAGCCCAACAGCTGCCGCTTGCTCTTCAGTAATACCAATATTTTCTGATATGATTTTGATTAGGCTTCCTAGCTGGCCAGCTGTACCACGTAGACAACCAGCTAGTTCCTGACCCATGTGTGGAGAGAGGTTCTGAAGAAGTTTTATGGAAGCTGCACGGAGATCCTTCTGTGGAGCTTCAATGAACTGCACCAAACTGATAGTAGCACCAGAGCTTTTTATGGCAGCAACAACACTGAGAACCGTAGTGGGAGAACTAGTGAGTCCAACAAGAACCTGGAGCAGCTTGCATTCTATTGCCGGCCCAGTGTTGCTAATGAGATGGAGTAGGTTGTGAACTATGTATTCTGAGACTAGAGTCTGGTGATCAGGTCCAACTGGGATGGAATCAAAGTCGGAGCCTGAATTCACAATATTTGCAAGAATTGTAGCAGAAACCTCCTTTAGTCGCATGGGAAGCTGGTTGGTGCCCACGGTGAAAAAGATCCTTCACAAGAGGGGAAGTATACCTGCCTCTATCAATACCTTAGCACTTGCCTCAAATGATGATATCTGATTCAAGGCCTTTAGGGCAGCTTCTCGAGACTGCATATTACCAATTCTCATGAGATTGATTAGTGATGAACCAACAGTTTTAGCCACAAGGACTTTCACATCATTATTGAGAACCAGCTCACCAATGTATTCAGCCATGGACAGTTTGGTTTCTGGAGGACCTGCAACAATCCATATGGCAATAAAGAGTTAAACAGGAGTGAGTCATATAATATACCAGGAAATACATTTGTTCAGATGTCACAAACCATAATTTGACTCCACCGATTCAAGTACTACAACTCACGAAATCTACCAACTAACCAGGAAAAACCCACTTAAGCCCCCAATTACCCTCTCGTCTCTTTCTTTAGTCCCTAGCAAATTATCCATGTTGAAATTGATACTAACAAGGTAATTTAATCATATAAACAAGTAATAAGAGAAGAGGAATTTACTTGAAACATGAACCTAACTTTGTGACATTATGGGACAACTAGCAATCATTAAAATTAAAGATCTTAGCTGCAGTTCTGGTCTTATTTTTTTAATTTAATTTATCTTATCATTTTTTTTTGGTACATCAGGTTACAAACGAAGGGCTAGCCGTAGCGAAGCCACTCAACTCCTACAGAATTAGTGAAAAGAAATTTACATAGACCCCTGGGGGTAAATCCAACACAAACAAACTGTTAAAATTAAGGTCTTTATTTTTCTAAACCAAGTAAAACTTGCATTTGTCTATTGATATGGCTTGAGGTACAAATTCTTGAACTCAGTTGAAATGAGTTTCAATTACCTAAAGGGCAGTTCCACTGCATAATTAAGTCTTCTAATTATCCAGCCCAAGGTACCAATATTGAATTAAAGTAGTTAGCATGGTAGTGTAAATTTGAAAAAGATAAATTTCTAAATATTTTTTTGCCACATGAAACTATCTCTTGATAGGAAAACTGCAACATCCATTTCACATAAACACCAGAATAAATGTGTGCAGTTGTGTGCTGCATTTGTGGAACCATGCACCTAGTTGATAAGAAAAGGAAAGGGAAATGATTTATATGTCGAGAAATCTATGACCAAGTTAAATTGCAACTAACGTGGAACTTTAAGCAGCAAGATAAAATAAATTAGGGTAGAGTCGTTCTTAATTCCTTCCCATCTCATGTATGCACATAAGTCGGTAGTTACTATTGACATAAATTTGTCATCATACATAGCATGACTCAAAAGAAAATACAACCGACTAAACTATCTTCGCAAGCAAAATATTATCTAGGATAGTGGAAGTACCTTCAAGGAGTAATGTCAGAAGTGGCTGCAATTTACCATAATCAGCCATCTGCTTTACATTATTTTCACACTTCTCCAAATTTTCTAGAGTTTTATCAGCCTTCTCAACAGTAGAAAGATTTTCTGATTTGCTGCTAGTCATTCCCACTAAAATAAGGATTGCTCCACTGACAGAACCAATCTTTTCACACAGAGTTTCAGATTTTGAAAGCTCATGAAGCAAAGAAATGGCTTCTTCCCTCTCTTTAGATTGTTCATGAGACAAAAACTTAACTATTGTTCGAACAGTGTCCCCTTCAGACATAATTTCCTGCAAAATAAAATTAGACATAAATAACAGGCACTAATTGCGCCTAAAGTATGTCAAAAGATCTGAACAATTAAAAAGCAAACCTTCGACAACCTTATTATCAAAGTCTTCCTCTACCACAATGCGAAGCGATTCTAAAGCTTTACATCTTACTCTACGACTACTGCTCTTCAAAACATCAACAATCATAGGTATCAGCTCTGTGTCACGAACAACATGCTTATTTAACGGATATTTTTGGCAAAGGTGCTGAATGAACTTCAAAGCCTGCAGAATTTCAGCTTCTGCATTGCCCAAAATAATGATCTGTGAGCCATATCAAGCTGAGCAGCTTCATTCCTAGCATTCCATTGTTCAATCGTGTTTATGCAAAGCAATGCTTGGGTTCAAATCCATACTTCTTAATTCTTTTAGTGTTAGTGGGCAAACCAGCTTTCTTCCACTCTCCTTACATTCCTTGAACCACTTTTCAATCGCTTCTCGTTCATAAGTTTGATCATTTTCTAAAGTAACAGGATCACGCATCACTTGTTTTGTTAGAGGGCAGATGAATGCATCATAAATAGGCTCTATGTGAAATCTCTCAAATTGATGGCTATCATCTGACTGGCTACCTTGGTCATAACTTCCATCCCAGCTACCAGCCATCCAATCCAAACTTTCTGTTGATGAAAGTAACATTACATACTGTTAGCTCCCCAATATTTGTGAATAACAACAATGAGATCAGTGATAATTTCATGAGGCGACAAATCTGGTTACAAAACAGAGAAAGTCAAAACCTTACATCAACCACAATGCAAAGCAAGGCATAATTAGCTTTTTAATTTGAAGGGCATACGACTTGAGATAACAGTGGATCTAAGCACCACCACCTTAAACATGTAAGAAGGCTACCAAGGAAGTGGTAAATCATAGTAAACTGAACTATTAAAACAAATTTAGGGTGGTATCTTCCTATTCATTAATTTTTCTTTCTCTTGTTGAATATTTCACAAAAGTAAAGAGCATAAGCCAAAAGATCCCGAAGTGGGGAAAGGCAGAACACACATGGTAGTAGATCTACATGGAATTGGTGTTCTGAGCAAATAAAACCTCACTTTGAAATTGGATTTGCCACCCAAGGGTCAACTCTACTTGTCACATTCTGTTCTTCTCCAGTTATCCTTTCATTTCACTTAGTTTTTTTTAGATTTTCAGCACATCATAAACATATAAATTGTGCTCAAGCAATTTGGGATAGATAAAATCCATAATTTCCATGTACTTTTAAAAGATCCCAACTATCCTAAATTGCACCATGCTCAGAAATCGGAAACCTTGGTTCCCATCTACACCGCTCAATTAAAAATGAGAATTAAATGATTGAGTGTTTATGCTCAATTGCTCATCAACCCTCTGTTTCTAATTACTCTCACTACTAAATCAGCACTCCCCACTTACCCATTAACCAAATGACAGAGATACCACCTGGCTCCTGCCTCCTGATATTACCAAACAAGAAAATTTACAAGGATCTGACAAATCCCAGTTGAACAATATGTCCTCAGACCCATAATAAGAAATGCAACTTCCTATCTGAATTCTAGTGTAAAACAAAGACCTTATGAGTCCAGGTGAGGTAAAAAGAAAACAATAGCATCAAAACCATAAAAGAGAAGAGACACAAAAGATCAAAGAGAAATTAATGAAGAGAAACATCACCTAGTATTAGTGCTTGCTGGGAAGCTGAAAGAAGTTGATACAAGCCCTAATTTGGATTGGAGGATGAATTATCATCATTCATCGGAAGCTCCTTGTGGGATATAAAATTAAACAAATGAATAATCATCATCAGCTGTTTTCTTAGAATATTAGAGATAGATTGGTGAATTATTAGGTTTGATGTTCTGTTCCGTTCGAATGTGGGGTGGGACTTTGGGAGAGTGGGAGAAAGAAAAAGTAGTAACTTCGGCCTTGCCCTTGTGGGTTGAAGAACAAAACAACAAATGCATAAAAATAAAATAGTCCAGTAGTTTTTACGGCTACGAGAGATAGAAGGTTGATTCAAATGGACTATACTGGGAGTACTACTAGTCAAGAGAGAGACATATGAACAGACAGACAGATAGATAGATAGATAGATAGATAGATAGTGTGTGTAATTTGGGTATTGTACTGTATATTTATTTGTATGGAGGGACTCTCTCTCTCTGCAACAGCACTAATCTAATGAGTGTTGTCCATACCGTTGGGGTTAAAAGTTTAAAAAAACAGAGGATAGTCCAAATACTACGAAGCCCAAACCCCAATGAATATGAGCCGTACGGTTAAACTGACACCTACCTGCCTGCCTAAGTAAAAGATACTCTTAATATATACACTACCTGCCAACAAAACTTGCAGGGAAAAACACACCCCCACACTCGAACTCCTTATCATGGGTTGATTGGGTCATATGAATGGGTCAAAGGCTACTTATATTTACTATAATCACAACAATAAAAGCTTTTTTTTTTCTTTTTTATTAACTGATTTATGTATTGAATTCAATTCCCACATAATTAAAAACTAATTATTTACTCTCTTTTTTTACAAAAATTTTAAATTTGTTCATGATTTGTGTAGCATAATCCATTCATCCCATTGATGGGGAACTAATTATTGATTTTGTCTACAAAAATTTTGTATTTGTTTATAATTACTTTTTACGTTTCAAAATATAAATCCGTCTTGACTTAATTATAATGCGGCTCCATTTTATCGTTGGCCAACTTAGCTTAGAGTATTTTCAATAGTCTCTTTAATTATTTTGAAATATTCAAATAAGCGAGTCAAATTAAAAAAAAAATTCTCCAATAGTCTATTCAACCTTAATCATCAAATTTACATTCTCCTTATTTTTCAAATTTGCCACTTCTTTCTCACTTTTCAAATCTACAATTAAATGCTAAAAATATTTATTACGCTTGATGGGTTTGATGTATAGCTCATTAAATTAAAGAGACTGATGAGACACAAAATATGAAAGTAGCAAATAATACTTTTTAAATTGCCACGTAGGTCAACAAACATCAACTTAAAGAGTTTTTTTAATGCTATTCTTGGAGATGCTCTTAGATTTAACGTTGACTTAATTATATTGCAGTCATCGTTATTAACCTATTTTTAAAAAAGAGTTATTCTATGTGAATATGAAAAATTGGACATGAAAAAGAGTTACTTGTTTGAATTTTGTACAATGAAACTTACTAATACAACATAAAATAATACAAATTGTCTACTAGATAAAATTTAAATATATTCATTATAATTATATCCAATTTTCATGACTACTAATCTATCCTCTCGGACCATAGAATTTTTGTTTTAAAAATAGTATTAATAAAATCTTTTAAAATAATAGGATACACATAAATTAGCCTCCAACAATGTTAAACCGATAAAATGACATCAATCTGCAATGAAAAGCAATCCATTAAAAGAGTCAAGTAGAGAATGAATCTACTATCTTTTTGATTTAAAAAGTTTTTCATCACTTTTATCACGAGACGCTTAATAAATAATCCACATCATTAAATCTTCCCCCCGCACTAGCCAAGATATTCAAAGATATTTTAATATCGCGACCATAAATTATCCATGCACTCACGAGCCAAAGATAATCGTGTTTTCATCAATCTGGCCCCGAATGACAATGATATAAGAATTCAATTAAACAAGTTCAAGAATTAATTTGTCCAGAACCAATAACGCCCAAATTGTCAACATGATACTTTCTTGTAGAATAAAATTCAAGAATGCTCGTAAGAATATTTTCATGAAAAATATCTGGATCGAAGGGTTTAAATATCAAGGATATTCCACTAATTTCATGGAGTATATAAGTCAAAATCAACCGAGTATAATAACCGAATGGAATAACAAAAGATATCACCACGTGACGTGGTATCAGATGTAGCGATTATTCCAATGTAATAATAATAATTTAACCGTGTCGTGAAATTCACAATTTACTGTGATGTTTCAATGTATAATAAATGATGGAACCAGTCCTACAGATAAGATGATGCTGTGATATTCTAATGTAATAATAAAGATTTTAATAATATTTCGTAAAACTTTTCTTCTATCTCGTAATAATAAAGCATGTAATAATTAAGAACGAATCATAATATATAACTATTAATAAAAATTAATAATTTAAAGATATTTGAGTAATTTATCAAATTTAAAAATTTATTCATATTTAAATAATTTATATTTAAAATTAAAATGAATCAAATTTTAGGAGAGTGATTACGAATCGATACCAAACGTTATTTTATAAACTTATAAATTTATGTGTTTCTAACGCATACTTTTTTTTTTCTCGTGTATATTCATTCCATTACAAAATTATTTATATAAATTTATTCTTGGAAATAATTTCCGATATCAGCTCACAGTTTAGACAAGCATATTGAAACGCTTCGTTTCATACGGCCGAGGAAGGAGGAAGGAGGAAGGAGGAAGGAGGAAGAAGAAGAGAAGACGATGGATCTGGAATATTATGATTTTTCATAGGATCGATTTGAATTTTCAATGGAAGGAAAACAAGAACTACAAGTAGAGAAATTACGAAGCTCCGACAATGATACTGAATCGACAGACCAACTACACCAAGATGTGAAAAAGACGAGAATGTTTTGAAGTTTCTTGATTCAGTGAACACCTATCTAATCCTTATGGATTCATTATCTTCAAAACTTCGTCAGGTAAATATTTATTAATTATGTCAATTAAATATTTGATACCTTTCTCGAAAATCTATGAATCCGCTAACTAATATTATGTTTTAGTTTATGATTTGTCTGCTCATGATCATATCAGTTCCTTGGATCATCTTGATTTGGAATTTCGGATCATAAACTAGTTCATTTAAATATTGTATATATGATGTGCTTCATAAACCTACCTGCTTGATGGGTTTCGATTTATGTAATATGATTCATGATGGTTTTTTTTAAATTCATATAATATGCCCGTATGTGGGTTTTTCAATATCTAGGGTATGATTTATGATGTTACCTTCTTGATGGATTTTTCAATTCATATATCCTTTGACATACTTAAATACTGTCAGGAATGGTCTTTTCAATTAATTTAATATATATTGTGTATTGGGGAAGATCCCAGGCTATAAATAGTGGCATTCCTTGGATGATTAATATTATAGTTATGAGTTGAGTAATGCAATGTAATTGTAGAAGATAATAGGTGAAAATATAGTCAAATGATAAAATTAGTGTTTGGTTTTAAACTTAAACAGTTGTTAAATTTTCGCTTATCAATACCGCATCGGTGACGGTTTGCTGCTGCCGAACTTGTTGAATGGAACTGCGAAGTTTGTGACATAGTCCACAATGTTCATTGGTATTTGGAACAATTGGCATAATGTAACATCTTGTCTAGTGCCTTTTGATGATGCATAGATGATAGTTTATGTGTCATCTTGGTTATATAAGATCCTTTCAACATCTTGGTTCTACAATATCATACTTTCAACTTTTAATTTTTGGAACGCGACAAATGTTGCTTTCGATATCCTGAAAGTTAATTTGTTCATCAAGATATCATACTGATCATATATTAAAAAAAATCCTCCTCCTTCTCTCCCTCCCCCTGGTGCACTCCATATTAGATATTTGATAAAATCTTACAAAATTGGTTTTATTTTAATTACCCCCATACAGGGATGGCTTGAACTGGCAAGTGCTCGACATTCAATGGGCTCTTCACGTATCAGCAGTGCCTTGTTTGACCTCAAGTACCACCATGCTGCAACATCCGTGGAAGTAGATCATCATGATGGTATTATATTGCTTATCCTTCTTGACCAATAAGCATATTGTAAGTTTTAATTCGTGTAAGGAAGTTAAATCTGTTAGATAAGGGCAATTGAGTACTCAAAAGTATTAAACAAGGATAAAGTAGTCTTTTCATTTTTATTTTCATTTCCTTCAGCATGTTGGTCCAGCTGGTAGTCGGTTACGTAGTCACATGGTTGGTGCCTTGCTTAATTACCAATCTAGATTCACATTGGTCATCATATATGTACTGAATTCAGCTATTGAGAGCTTATGAATAAAATTGTTATTGTTTTCTCTCTCAAGTATCTTTGAATCTGTCTAATCTCTTCCCAAATTCTACTCTCTTTCTCTGACTCTTCTTTCTATTCTTCCATTTTTTTGCACTTGCTTTACTGTTAAGCTGCAGTAAAGGGAGCTTGTATCAACTGAATTCATCAGTTCGTTACAATTCGGTTCTAGCGTTTGATTTCAATAAGGGCTTCGATATTCAATATTACTTTAGAAGAGCACTTTTACACCATATTGAATATTATTTTATCCAATGCTAGCAATTTGAGGAATATTGAGTAGAGTTTGAATCATGAATTTTTTTTCCAAAAACTTTCTTTCATCACAGAGGGAATTGTAGTGCTTTATTTCAAAAGGTATCTCCTAGACTCCTAACTTCAGGAGAGAGAAGTTTCAAGATGAAGTTAAGTTCGCATGATCCCCATTACAGTGTCTTCACTCACGTGGACTTGCATATTATATCATTAAGGCTGTAAACGAGCCAACACAGTTCGGACTCGATTCTGGCTTGACTCGAAAAAATACGAGCGAGACTTGGATTCGTTAATAATATGATCAAAATCTGAGCATTAAAAATAATTCGAATAAAAATATGATTAGAATCTGAGCAAGGTTATACTCGACTCGTTTAACATTCAAACTACTCGAATTTTTGATTGTGATTCGATACATAATCGGTTAATACATATTCAATTAGATGTTCGATATATTTTCTTAAAATATATACAAATTTAAATCAAATTAGGATAATTAGTTATTATTTTGATTTGTTTTTAATTTTAATTGTGATTTTATATTTGCAAAGTGTAATAATAAATATATTTTCTCATTTTTAATTAAAATAACAAATTCAATTTATAATTATATTTATTATAAAACTAATTATTATGTGGAGACTCGAATTTGAGCTTGAATTTGAAGCTCGCTAGTAGTTTGAAAAAATATTCGAGTCGAGTCAGATCGAATTCGAGTAATAAATATTCGAGTCGAGTCGAATCTGAGTAGGATTTTTCAAATATAATTCGAATTCGAGCCGAATTCGAGTAGGAATTTATTATTTCGAGTCGAATTCGAGTAGCTATCTGTTCGCTCCGGTTCGACTCGTTTACACCCTTATATATTATGCATCTATGTATTTTTAACTCTTGAGAATAATTACCTAATTAATTGGTGTATCTTTCTGATAAATAAATCCTTATTAATGATATTAATTAATATATTTCCCTTGTTATAGCTGGCTCCATTGTGAAGCAACCGCACTTTACTTTGCACAAATGGGCATCCCCTGATAATCAAGAATTCAGTTCTGAGGAAGCAAAATTTGAGGAGGATGAGCTGTTACATCGGAAATCTAGCAGTCCACATCAGAATCAAGGTACATCATTATAATATGATCTGGTATATGCTTGTTCTCCACCTTTGTATGGATGATGCTGCTGTTAGGTAAAAAGTTCTGCCATTTAGAAATAGGAAAAATAAATAACGGTAAACCTGCTACTAACAGCACAGTTTTACAAATAAACATCCGTCAATGAAATAAGGCAACCATTTCCTGCAAAAAATTTCAATCAACGTTTCCATTAACGCAAAAAAATGTATTTAGTTACTTTCTTCCACAAGGTTTTTCTCTAGTATCCTGCAAGTTGTTTGTAGGATATTTCAAATATTTACTAATGAGTGCTTTTGTGCTCCTTTTTGGATCAACATTGGAATATAAACTATTTTTTTAACACATATTGCATCTTACTTGCTCCTCTATTTTGTGCTAGAAAATCAAGAGAAGCGACCTGAAAATAATGGATCAGAAGGTGTCGGATCTCCACATACAGTTGACAACCATGTAAGCTGTTTACAAAATGATACTGAAGTTTATGAATTATGACCAGTAATTTCTATAGAACAACTCGACTCAGTTACAAATAGTGTTAATATTGCATCAGTGATTTATTAATAGTTTATCTTAGCTCAAATATTGAAACATTTGGATACCATATTAACTCATTGTGACGTAGGATTTAACTGAAACTAACAGATAACCCAAATGAGGATGTGCTGAAGCTATACATGTACTTCATTAAAGGAAGACTTAATTGAAGCTAACATTTTACCCAAAGTGAGGAGTTGATGAAGTTATACATATACTTCATTACAGGAAGACTTTATTGAAATTAACATTTAACCAGGAAGTGCTGAAGTTATACATATACTTCATTAAAAGAACCTTTAAAACTCATTATCTTGTGATATTATATCATAAAATTTTGGATTTTTTTTTATATGATCTCATTTAATTGATTTTTTCCGGTCCTTCTAGGTTCAAAAAGAACGAGCAAAATCTCTGTCAATGTTTGGAACTCTGGTGTCTCCTAAGCTTAGGGCTGCCCAACTTTCTTTTGAGACAGGTGAACTAGAAGCTGTTTCATGTACTTAGAATCACTTTGTTTAACAGGCTTGCTGAAGCCACAATATCACAATGCTCGGTGCTCTATTCTACTTTCTTGCTTATCTGATTTATTTTCAGTTATAAAATCCAGTGTCCACGGTCCTCATCCTAGCCCCCAGTGTACACATCTCGCATGATACAAACACCCATCCCCTCTAACAACCTGCACCATCTTAATATGCACGCTGCACTAAAAAAAGAGTAAATTTTGGATTATGACTGTTCCCGCTACATCTTTATGCAGTTCTGGAGACTCTTGAAGAAATAGCAAACGTGCGATCATCAATGCTGTGTGCTTATGATCAAGTGCAGAAAGAGATGGATAGCTCCAAGGTACTATGATGGTCAGTTCACTTGGTTTTGCACGCATTTATTGAATAATAGAACTAATAGATTATCTTTCTCATTTTTAGTGACATAAAATAAACCTTTTCATCAGTAGTTCCCTGCGGCTCTACACCACCCCATTCTCCACACGCACACAGACACCCCTTTTTTCTTTTAATTCTTTCCTTCCACCAAGTATTAAGAACAAAGGAATAGGTCCTTCAAAATTGATGGCAAGACCTTAAAAATCATCTCTCTCCCGCACACAATTTGTGCAAACATCTTGTCTGTCGCTGAAAACAGCGTGTGTTCACAATTTGTTCAATTAAGCACTTTTTGCCATTGAGCGACCTTTTGCGGTTCCAAATCATTTTATATTATTTGTATACATCTCGTGCACTTCTATGATGCCTTTTGCGAAATGGTGTTTGTTTTACCAGGTTGTGATGATGTCATTATGCAGGGTACTGATTGGAGAACTTGAAGCACCATTTCAAAAGATTGATCATCTTTACAGCCTTATTCTGTTGTGCTGTACAAGTTTTTGACTACACTGTACTTGGCCGGTTACTTTCAGTATGACTGATCGATCATCTGTTGTTGTTGCATTGTTTTAGGTCACTCTGTTGTGTAGTCAATGACAGATGACAAATGTCCTTTTATCTAGTTTTTCAACTTTCATTGAATATAGTTTCGAATGGATGCCAAGGTCAATAGCATCAATTATGAAACCTAATCCAATCAGCTTCTTGATTAAAAGGCCTACTCAAGGACTTAGATTCCAACTAATTCCACCCCTATAGGCTATAGGGTTGAGCTAAATTTTCTTCAAATAACATTATTTGATCCGATGAAACACTGATGAAGGATCCATGATTACATTAAGCAATACCAAAAGAGCATAAGGGCATTCAACTTGAAGTGCAAGTATTCAACTCCTTCGGCAGTGCATTCTCAGATTGATTTTAACTTTTAAAAAATAAAATAGTGCCTTTGTTTGCTTTCTTTCCCGCTCCCCTCTGCTTCGTTAATTCATTAGTTCCACTAGGTTTTGAACTCTTCTTGTCTCACATCATGATACTCCAGCTAGGAATGTAAACGAACAGGGCTGCCCACAAGCTCTGCTCGGCTCGACTTAGTCCAACTCGAGCTCGACTCAAACTCGTTAACGAGCCAAGCTCGAATAGTGTGGTGTTCGACTCGTTTAATTCTGACTAATTTACTAATTATTTAATTAAAATTTTATTTTATTCAAGTTCTCGGCATTCAATGGGGTCTTCACGTATCAGCAGTGCCTTGTTTGACCTCAAGTACCACCATGCTGCAATCCTTGGAAGCAGATCATCATGATGGTATTATATTGCTTATCCTTCTTGACCAATAAGCTTATCGTAAGTTAAAATTCGGTTCTAGTGTTTGATTTCAATAATGGCTTTGATATTCGATATAACATTAGAAGAGCACTTTTACACCATATTAAATATTATTTTATCCAATGTTAGCAATTTCATATCGATAGCATATGACAAACTTAAAAGAGATTTTTTTGGTCATGGTTCACGATCTTAGTATTTAATGGGGCCTTCACGTATTGAGCAGAAAGAGAAAAAATACCACAACAATTTCATATTGATAACATATGACAAACTTAAAAGAGATTCGTTTGGTCATGGTTCACAATCTTAGTATCAAGGTTATTACACGGTTGAACCGGTTAAAATTGAAATTAGTCTACACTTCAATTCGAAACGAACTAATTATATTGTTTAGGCCAAAACTCTGCTCAAACCCAATTACCTGGTGGTTCAACCGCTTGACTTAGTGAGCCAGTAACTGATTCACGAATTTGATCCGTTCTCTATTGACTTTTTATTTATGGATAAAAAAAATTAAGGTGTCTCCTAATATTTTTTCTCAATGCCGGTTTTCACTTCCTTAGCTCCTAACGTCTCTCATTCTCTCATCGCCATCAGCTCTCTCTCACCACCAATCTGCCACAATGCCACAACGGCACCACCCACGCAGCCAACAGCGCTAACCCAGTCGCGCCCTACTTCAATTATAGTAATATTATCACTAATCAGATTATGTATCCTTATTAGTGTAATTATTTATAGCATAATTCAGTAGTTAGTATCTCAATACAGGGAATTCATTCGAAGTAAAAAATATAAATAGAGTTAATAAAATTCTAAACATACCAATCAAATCACATATTAATATTACTATGAAGCAACACTACAAACATATACGTTATATGAAGAATATCCAGGAACATCTTTATATGTCCGTGTCAACCAATATCTGTCTATAACTATCCGAATTTTTTGCAAGTGGATTGAAAAAAAAGAATTTCTATCCATATCATTTTTATGTGACAGTGGATTGCCGTACTAAAATACTCTATCAATTGATTAATGACGACCCGAATCTCTAATTTTTATATAAAAACGGAAGAATTACAAAAGAAGCATGTCCAAAAGTAAATCAACCCCTCGAACTGTTACGAAAAACACCATCAGATTTCAAAGTAGCACATCTAATTCAAAAATTTCACCCAATTGACCCTAATCAAAATGCATACATTTCTCCCATACACTATGAATATGGTGAGGAGATATATTTTACATCCCAGAGGAGCTATAATTGAAAATACCATTGTTTCTGGTACAAGATTGGATCATTGGCTAAAGCGAAATTTTGTAACGTATTGGGGCATCCTATTAGTAAAGACGATTTGGACCGATTTATCACATTTTGATATTATTGACCGATTTGAGTTTGATAAAGATAAAATTAGAACAAATTAACCCCTCATATTTTCATTTCTTTGGACTCCACAAGAATTTGTCGATATTTCCAATTCAATCCCATCCGGGGAATAAACCACTCCCCCTCAAGTCCTCAACCAACTTGTTTCCTCGTCTTCCTACTCTTACTTTGACTTCAACTCTTCCTTGTTCAGCTCTGAAAAATTCAAAACTGAGGGAAAC